>CM054181.1:46159758-47524758 GCA_028829895.1 Sinotaia quadrata | reverse complement strand
AAGAAAGAGAGAAAGAAAGAAAGAAAGAAAGAAAGAAAGAAAGAAAGAAAGAAAGAAAGAAAGAAAGAAAGAAAGAAAGAAAGAAAGAAAGAAAGAAAGAAAGAAAGGAAGAAAGAAAGAGGAGAATGGAAATAAAAGTGAGAACAATTTCGTGACATTGACAGATTGTTGGATACGCGTGAACTTAGCGGACTTACGTAGTGAAACATGTTTCTTTCAGTTAGCCGCAAAATGGCTTCGGGCTGTACAATGGTCTGGAATCGGTTCGCCTTCGTGAACAGCGGGTTGTTGGCCTGCTGTCAGAGGAGTGGTACGCGGAAGTGACCATGGAAACGTAATTTGCATGGAATCGTGATGACATTCTCTTTCTTGGCCGAAACTAAAGGTGTTTTTTCCCAATAATGTAAAGTTTTAATAAGTACAGTATAGTAATCTGGCAATGACGACGTTATTTACTGAAGAACAGCAACATTCTAAGTTTATGCTTGGACATAAAGGTCTCCTAGTATATAATTTCAAATATTAAGAATTACTACCGTTCTAGACAGTAAATGACGTAAATGTCTCCTATTATATAATTTGAAATATTAAGAATTACTACGGTCTAGACAGGAAATGACGTAAATGTCTGAAGGCTAGCAAAGTCCAAAGTCTGTGATGTAAGGGACTTCCAGGAGGCAAGTGAAAGAATGAAAAATTAAGGTAATGATTATGTTCATTGTTCAAGAGTGGCAACATTTTATTCTTCTTTTGATTTCAAAGACTGTTAGCACGCTAATGAACAAATATGAAAAGTACAGAGAATAATTAGGCAATTATATATTGAACTGAAGGGTTGGCAAACTTAATTCTTCCCTTTATTTTAAAAAAATATATTGCATTTTAAATAACCTAGAATTTCAAAGAATAAAATGGCAATTAAGAACTGTGTTGATGCGTGTAACAGTTTCAATATTTTCTTCATTTAAAGGTCTTTTACACATAATTTAAAATATTAAGACTTAAAAAGCAACCACTGAAACAATGACGTTATTTATCATTATGATAGCAATATTGTAAGTCTGCTTGACTTAATGGCCATAAGCATGCACTCCTAAATATTAAGAATTACAGATTACCAATATGACAATGACGTAATAATTTGAAGGATAGTAATATTCTAAAGCTTTGCTTGATATAAAGGAATTTTTTTCAATTTAATGTGTATAAATAAATACTTTATTGCTACGCTGACTATGAAGTTTGGCGATAGTCGTCGTATGAGTTCGATTTAAACGACACATACCACTTAATACTAAGAATGGCAAAGTGCCAATTAGAGCACTTTCTGGCAAAGTTTACACATACCAATTAATACTAAGAATGGCAAAGTGCCAATTAGAGCACTTTCTGGCAAAGTTTACACACATACCACTTAATACTAAGAATGGCAAAGTGCCAATTAGTCAGTGGGTAATGGAACATTTCCCTCATTTCTTTGATTAAATTCAAACATCCCTACTACGTAATTTGAAAGCAGTAAGAATTGCAAGTATATGACGAAAACAAGTCAGTGAAATGTATTTGTGCTTTGCAGCATTATTTACATATAATTTAAAGAATAATCACTTTCTGGCAAAGTTTACACACATACACATAAACACATGCATACACATACACATAAACACATGCATACACATATATACACTCATGCACATATAAACACATACAGTCCCAAGAATTGCTTTCCACTGTACTAGAGCATTATACTTCATAGCTATGGACTTCAAATTGTCTTCAAATACATAAGGAAAGAACTCTTATTTCAGATCCCAGTTAATTAAAAGTGCTAAACTTTCGTTCGCAACATAATTGGTTGATGGATTCCAGGCCATAGAGCCAAACGTCTGGGCCAGCTTTGTCGTGTACACGTCTGCAGAGTGACCCAGACACCTGATTAAAAATGCATTACCTCGTACAACTAAGTGCTGTGGTGATTGTTAATTGACACTTTTTCAACCCTTGCAAGTCCTTAACTCCGTGTACAGTTTAAAGAACGAAAAGGGGGTCAACATTTCAGAAGTGAGAAATCTGGCGTCACGATTTGTCAACAATGGTTTCTGGAAGTTGTCTGCACGGAACAGGACGAAATGAAGTGCTCCAAAGCACTCTCTCACATAATGCGTGACCCATCTACGATTAAACGACTCACTTCCGGTCTGAATGAATCAAGTTTAAACCAGAGTTCTATCCCGCTGCATTCAAGAACACAAAAAAGAATGAAGGGCTGTAAATACACATCTTCACTTTGCTTACAATGAGTAACTTTTAGCAGCAGCAGTCTGAGATTATAAAATTAACATCGTCCAAGGGGTTCGGTCATCTACAGGTCAGCTGGAAGCTGGTAAATAAATAAACTGTGTGTTTACTATAATTAGGGTAAAGTGTCAATAAAAAGAATAAATAAAAGAGAATAAGCCTACTAGAAAACGTCTAAAGTTTAATATTGCCACAAAAACAGTATCAAAAAGATTATGAATAATATAACTAATATATGCATTTTAATATTGTAAACAATAATAGTGTCAAAAAGTGCAAGAATAGACATTCATTCCACATTACCATGGTATTAAAAGAATCCAAAGTGTTATTCAGGACTGCGTGGACCTTACATTTATTATAGACATTTCAAAGTTATATATACATCTATATGGTTTACCGAAAAGGTGTTTTCAGCTGTCATCATATTACACTACCATTATTGCCTGCTTTTTTTTTTGCGGCTCTTACATGAAATAAAAATTAAAATCTCGTTTATTTTCCTTCTGAAACATGATACTGCCTTTCTCAACAGAAATAAAAGTTCAAATCTTTAAAGGAAAAGTACATTAAGGAAGAAATTTGCCTGGAACATTATGTCGTACTCCTATATTATGATGTTTATCTTGTCGTTGGGAGTTTAGAGACCTTGACCTACTTAATCGGGACGAGAGAAGTTCACGTGTGTCAGTTCAATTATGTAGCTTATAACTCACGGCTTTGGGGTGGGGTGGGTGGTGGGTGGAATGGGGCATAACGCCGGTTATCAATTACGTAACCTTTAGCCATGCAAGGCCAATTTTCACATTTACTGGCGCATGTGACCTCCCTTGACAGATTGTTGTGTAGGCGTATTTTTCTTCTACTCCTCTGGGCATAACAAGGAAGTGTTCAGCAATTAATGATTAACTTCCATCGTGAAAAAATAATGTTTAACCATTTTATATTTGCATCAAAGGGAAACTGTCTTAATGGCATTTAAACATGGGCAAAATGAATTAGTTATTTTCATTTTATAGATTATCATTATTTTAATTATTTTATGCACTGGCATCATTTAGGAACGAAATAAGCCAATGTGCTCGCTCCAGGTAGCATAATCTAGAATATTAACTCCCCTTGCTTCATAACTCTGGCACACTTCAGACAACATCACATAAAATATTAACTCCCCTAGTTTCATAACCCCGGCACACTCCAAAGAGCATTACACAGAATATTAATTCCCCTTGCTTCCAAAGCATTGTGGATAATATCAACACCACCACCACCCCATTACTTCATAACTCCGGAGTGCTTCAGACATCAACTTGCGCATATTAAATCCCGTTACTTCGGCAGCATTGATAGAATATTATCCTCATAACTCCCAATACGCGCCACATGCAGCAGCATATCACGTAGAATATTAACTCTCCCGCTTTGTGACTCCGACATGCTGAAAACACCACCACACATAATATTAATTAATAATAAATAATTAATTAATAATATTAATTAACTCCCCTTGCTTCTGCAGCAACAAGTAGAATATTAGCATCAATATTGCGGCACGCTTCAAGGACAATAACTCCCTTGTTTCAGGCAGTATCACGTAGAACATCAACTCCCCTGCTTCATGACTCTGGCATGCTCCAAACGGCACCACACAGAATATTAACTCCCCGTAAACGAGGTCCCACAGGAGAGCAGCTAGGCCGGTGTCTTTGGCTACAACGTATCGAGGAGACAATACTGGACTTAGGTGCGCGTAATTGGAGCCATACATCAGAGCCCGTTCCCATGACAAGAAGACAACAAATAATGCGTTGTTTCCATCTGTGTAGATTTCCCCCAACCAGACGATATTCTTTCTACGCTTCAAGGATCATATAGTTCGAACCGGTTCCTTAAATGCATGTATAAACACTTTAAATATTACGATAAATCTTCCTCTTTGTTTCCTTTTTAAATTTGGCAGATCTGTTTTCCATAGGAAGCATGATGTTCTGTTATAAGTTTAATCAAATCGCAGGTAAACAGAGCTAGAAGGGGAAAACTAAACTTAGCTGTTTGGTACTGTGTCCCAATCGGAAGAAAACCACAGAAATTTGTGAAGACAATGGAACTCAGGAATGTCAAAAATGCGCTTGATCTTCATCACAGAGGAAATAACCAGTTCTTCAATGGTTATTCATCATCACAGAGGAAATAACCAGTTCTTCAATGGTTATTCTTCAAAATCTAATTTCTTACATGAATGGGTATTAGCTGGAAAACAGCTGAGTCAAGTTCTTATTTTATTAGTCCCAATAATTACATTATTTTTTTTTAAATATTAAAGACAATGAAGTAATCTGTACAATGGGTATTTAAGTAGGTGAGACATGGCCAGTAAGTCATGAAATCCACGTACAAATGTTCATACTGTATACAAAGGATGCAGCTATGCAGGGGTTAACTTTTCTTGAATTATAAGGACGGCGGAAATGAGAAAGAAATTCAGAAAGTACTGAAATTAATGTCCAACTAATGAAGTCCCGTAGCTTTCAGTATACATAAACTGTCTGATATCTTAGAAAAAAAATGATAGACGAATCACAGAATGAAGTTTCACAATAGTCGTAGGAATATCATTAGATTTAACTTAGAAAAAACTTTACTTGTTATATATTAAAGTAACGGTAAAGAAGCGTGAGAAGTCATGGGATTAACTTACCACTACACCAGTCGCAATCATTCTCTACACGAGTTACAATCAGTCTCTAAGCAACATAATTATAATTATTTTCGGGCGCGACGTGAAGACAAGAGAACCTCACGCGACGTCAGCAAGAAAATGCTCATGAAAATGTCAACATAGATTTACCTAGTTACGCATTTGTGTCCTCCCACCTACCCCATTCCCTCCGGGACTTCATAAACAAACAATTTATGGACGAGTGTTCGACTTTCTGTGTATGTCTTAGCAAAGGTTTTACAGTACTCCTTGTCATCTTATCTATTTTGGGATTTTTCTTTGTTTTGATGTAAGCGTTATTTATAATTTAAAAACATATAACATCTGTCTCAGCAGCTTTGCCGAAAAATATACATTTGCTTATACTATAAATTTACTGCAAAGAGTATATGTTGTTTAATTAAGTTTATACTTTAATATTTTTTACGGTATTTTTGTTGTTGTCTATTTTAAATAATTATAAACAAATACTGTATACGTCTAACAGACATCACTCATGAAGTTTACTAGGATAATATTGGATTGTTATACAAACAGCAATATCTTCAGTACTAACAAAACTAATTGTGACGCCAACGCCACCTAGTCAATGATTATAATTAATATTATTACTTAATCACCCTCAACTAATTACAAGTGATGAGAATCTCAGTTTATGCTATTAATTCGTCACCGCTCATATCTCTCACTTGGCGGATATGCGGGTACTGTAAACATTTTTTCTCTTCCACAACATTAAGGACAGACAAAATCCGTCTTTTAATCTATATTTAGCGAGCCTCCATCCACCCATTTCCTTCTCCAACATAAGATTATCAATACGTGTAAGAAGGTCAATTAATGTCTTAAATCAACAATCAAATATACAGCATTTGAAAAAAATAAAAAGTTCATTGACATATAGAAGACTTCACAACAATGTTAAATTAATGCTGGATTATCATTCAGTTTATTCTAGCATAGACATAAGCAGTCAATTAACCTAAATGCGTAATCAAGTTCATGGATATCATCACGGAAATGTGTTTAGGGAAATAATTAAAGTCAGTACATATAACCTGTCGCCGGCACGCGTTACACAATCAAGTGGTTTGCAAAAAGACACTGCCTTTCATATTTAAACAAGATCACACGTGTCCCTTCTAGAGGCATGTTACACAACTGTTCCAGAATCTTCAATGCACTCTCTAAGCATGCCGTAGACTCGTAGAGAATCACCCTGAATTTCATTTTCATCTGGAGGAACATTCTTGTGCATGTTTTTGTGCATGTTTACTCAACACACCATGAGGAACATCCAAAATAATCTTCATGAATTCTCGAGGCCTAACTTAAGCTACAATTTTCGCCGTATTGGTACTCGAATGGAATTCACAGGGACCAACGTACAGTAACACGTTTTACTGATAAGTTGACGATAATGCGGGATGCACACACCAACGTGATCTAGTAGAGTACAGTAGCACGACGGGACAAAAGTAAAAGAGAAAGGCCTGCCTCTCATAGGCTAACGATCCCCTTTACGACTGGATTCAAGTTATGTTCAAATTCAAAGTGATTAGAATAGAGTACTTCTTCAACAAAGAAACTTCTGGTCCGTCACCATTGGATGATTTTGTTATGAGCACACCTGAGACTATTAGTCAGAAAAATCTACTCATCCAGTTGGAACTGTTTTGGATTGCATCAGGAATTCTCTAGCATATTCTCCAACAGAATTATTTACTCCAGCTAAAAATAGCATCACAAGGAGTACCCAAGGTCGGGTCATTTTGACAATTTAACAATGTATATAACAATTAAGTTTAAAAATAGGTTTAGGCAAATTTATTCTGCCACACTAACACACACGATACGTGCAAAATGAACGGCTTACTCAATTCTTGTACAGTGATTCTGATGTCGTACTCAACACTTGTACAATGAATTGGGTCCTCTTCCAACATAATTGAAGTCTAGACAGAATGAAACGGCTTAATACATGAAAATTCAATAAGTCAACGTCTCTGCATACCATGACTGAACAAATCTATTGGGTCAACGTATACGCATTTGATCGATGTATACGAATATTAGATCGATATATACGCCTATCGATTCACTAACGAATGTGATGCATCGGCATACCTCACAAGTGTGAATAAGTACGTCCGTCCCATGACATTGGGCGATATGTATGCAATGCTTGCACAATGTCAGTCTAATATGCAATGCTTGCACAATGTCAGTCTAATATGCAATGCTTGCACAATGTCAGTCTAATATGCAATGCTTGCACAATGTCAGTCTAATATGCAATGCTTGCATAATGTCAGTCTAATATGCAATGCTTGCACAAGGTTAGTCTAATACTGCTCGAAAGTACCATCTTGGTTTACAATACTGTCGAGAAAAATCGACCTGCTGGACACACCATGCACAACACTTCTCTATACATGCACGATACACACGCCATCTTTATTCGCGTTCAAATAACTGACCAGCTCGTTGGAGAAAAGAGGAATCGATGCGTGTATAATGTACGAAAGGATCTTCTCAATGCGTGTACAATGTACGAAAGGATCTTCTCAATGCGTGTACAATGTACGAAAGGATCTTCTCAATGCGTGTACAATGAAAAGACACACTCATGCACGCGTGTACAGTGCAGGCATACCATACGCTTTAGGGTATTTAAATACTAAGCATAGATATGTCATGTATATAAGTTTTGAAAACTGTTACGCTGACACTTTCTTTTAAACTCCAAAGAAAGCCATTGACAGAGGCCAAAACGACACTCAATGGCAGGACCGACATTTCACTATGATATTTATTTTGAAAAATAAATTGTTTGTAATAAAAGATATTTTGTGTAATATATACAAAACAGAAATTGGCTGAAATATTCCTGGTCAACTGTAAAACATGCTAAATGCAGTAATGAAATTGTGTGTAATGGGGATACATTCCATTGTACGGCTTCCTTTATATGCCAGACAGCAATGGAATTTCCTAAATGCTGATGTTTGGATGTAGGAGAAAAATAGAATGGCATGGAAGGCTTCTGTGAATAACAATGAGCCAGATTCCTTCAAATGTGTGTGTGTGTGGGGGGGGGGGGGGAAGTACTCAGAGAAGAGGGGGGGGGAGAGCTGGAAATTACATGCACATAGTAGCCACTGTTTGGCGTTTTATTAAATTAAATTAATTTTATTAAAATTTATTTAAATTAAATTAAATTTATTTTATTAAAATTCATTTAAATTAAATTAAATTTATTTTATTAAATTTTAATGCAATCTTCTACATTAATTTTGTTTTGCAGGTTAAGTGTACGTGATTATAAACGTGTTCTGTAACAACTATGGTTCGAGTCAAATGCTATGATTTATTTGTTAATATAGTACAATTGTGTTGCAGTGTAACAATGAGTTACCGCCCCTTACAACATGGGTTACCATACAACTGCATCAACTTTTATACAGATATTAAGATTTAGGAATCGAACACATGATTCAAGTCTTAAATATTTCTTTGGTATATTTATATACGGTTCTTTCATATACACTGTAAGAGTGAATGACTGCCTTTTTCTGCATTCACATTTACACAAAGAGCCAAATATTATGGCCATTTTGTAAATGAACTTGGTTTTGTAAGGTAAATTCTAATGTGGCATGCACAATTCAACGCACGTATAATAAGTACAAGTCAAAGCATAACTTTAGTCTTCACGTGTGAATACACAAGTCAAAACATAATTTTTGTCATGCACGTGTGAATACACAAGTCAAAACATAATTTTTGTCATGCACGTGTGAATACACAAGTCTACACAAGTCAAAACATTATTTCATTATGAACACGTGAGACGATAGCAGTGTGTTTGCGTATAAAGAATAGATTGTGCGTGGTGAGCGCGCGCGCGTATGTTTGTGTGGTTTTGTGTGTGTGCGTGAAAATGTTTTACAGTATTAAACAAAATAACACTTACAACAAAATGAAATAGACGACGGTTTCAAAAACAAATAGATATTTGAAAGAACTGTTAGGTGTCCTATTTTTAGAAGAACCTCGTGCCTTGACCATTATGCTACATTATGATCTTAATACTTATTAATATTTCTCACGAAAGCCTCTATCCTGTTTCCACCTCGTAACTATGACGATTCACAGAAGTCACAAAAAAATCAACCGTGTTCTAAGTTGTATGTGTAAGAAAACAAATTAAATTTACATTATTCCTTTCAACGCAGAGTACACAATATAAATAAGAATTGAAGAGAGAAATGCATTTCAAACTTTAGATGGAAACCCATTGCAAATCAACAGATTTAACTCTCTAGAAATTATTTTCACTTTCTATATTCAGTCTCCATTCCCTTTCAAATGAAAAAAAAATTCAGTCACGTTTGCATGCTTTCCAACAATTAACAAAGGTTAACAATCAAGATAAATCCGTTTTACGTGATGTGCCTCTGATTTCATTTCATGAAAATAGACTTTTTAAAAAATTACAGATCATCCATGCATTGTTAGTCTGCTTCATGAAAGGTGTACTTCGTGAAAACGGTTTAAAGTCTAGTAAATTTAAAAACGTCAGGGAATTGCGTGAGGTGGTTTGCTGACGTCAAGCTATCTGTACTACAAATGGCAGAAAACTGATTTGGTCGGCCATTGAGTGTTTCATTCAGATATAGGCGCTTAGACTTACAGTACTAGCATTTTTTTTATTTATCTCAAGCAGGCTCTGTTGATTTTCATTTACATTATACCGTAACAGAAAAACAAAAATTCCTGCTGGTAGAGTGAAAAAGGCTACATCCAGATGCTCTCCAATTATCCCGACTGTTGTAAGGTAGAACGTAGCTATTCAGTATTTACTGTGGGTAAGGGCATTTAAGTTGCAAGGACATTTTATTGGCACTCGGATATAAAAGAGAATTCTGAACAGGAAAAAAGTCACTATCTGCATCTATCTATCTATCTATCTATCTATCTATCTATCTATCTATCTATCTATCTATCTATCTATCTATCTATCTATCTATCTATCTATCTATCTATCTATCTATCTATCTATCTATCTATCTATCTATCTATCTATCTATCTATCTATCTATCTATCTATCTATCTATCTATCTGTCTGTCTGTCTGTCTATCTATCTATCTATCTATCTATCTATCTATCTGTCTGTCTGTCTGTCTGTCTGTCTGTCTGTCTGTCTATCTATCTGTCTGTCTGTCTGTGTGTCTATCTATCTATCTATCCTTCTATCTATTAATCTATTTCTGTCTAACTATCTGTTTAAAGTGGTATGAAATAGGAATTTCATTGTTACTCAATTATAATTTTAATGTATCAATAAATCATAATTATTAGTTAAATGATAGATAAATAGAAGATATTTGAAACTTACAATTGTATATGAAAGTGAAATTTATTTAGTTAGTATTGTATTTACCTAAGAGAGGAAATGTACACCTAAAGTACGAAGAGTACATGGTTCGAGGCTAAAATTATGAGGGGATGGATTTAGGATTATTCAGCTTTTGTTACTAGTTGCATCCTTAGCAATCAAACTGAAAAAGCAGTGAAGCGTGAATACAAATCATCATCAGCTTAGTCTTAATAAAGGGTTTAAACAGATGTGTGCTCATGCGTGTCCAGCTGTACAAAGTTAGAAGGAAATGTGGGCGAATTTTCACTAAGTTGGTGAATGTGCTAGAGGACTAGTTGAGAAATGGTGTAAAAATCTGGCATTGTTTTTCAGTTAACCAAAGAGTTTTACTCTCGGCAAAGGTGAACTAAGAGAATGGTGTCTTAGTTTAAGTGGGGTCCCTGAGAAGCCAGAAGAAATCACAGAATTGATTTCGAAGTTGGAAAGAACTTTATTTTTTCAGATATAACTCAGTGACAGTGAAAATATGAACTTGATCATTTAAATTGTATTTTTTATTGAATCATACTAATGTAAAATGAGCATTATTAAGCATAAGTTGTATTTTTAATGATGATTTTCTTTTAGAGATCAGTAAGCAGTAAGTACAATATTCGAAATATATAAAGAAAAAACTTAGGGGAGATCATTGCTATGTATTACATCAGGGTTCCATGAAGTCCGGCCTTTAGGCTGGGTATGGCCTAACTAGTATTCCAGTCTGGCCTAAAGCCCCCCCCCCCCCCTTAGTTATTTATTATTGGATCCCAGCCTAATTTAATTGTCCTGTTTTGTTCCCCTTCATTGCTGCTGGTTGCAGCCCAATCTGTGGCCCATGTTTATTTGTAGAACTGATGTCAGGCACTTGTATGAAACAGAAGCGCCTGACCAGGGAAGGATGATAAATGTTGTATTGTAAACAAGTTCACTCTCTAGTCTCGATTTCATTCAACTATCACTGGGGTCAAGTCATATGTCAGTGCACGTGTGCTAGGACATGTGAAGCAATTTTATTTCATGGTCATATTACTGGCATCGAGTTCCTACACAAGTTTGGTGTGGTTTTTTCCTGTACACATTTTATAAATGAGTTTTAAAGCAAACTTCAGCAAGAGATCTACAATTTTCGTTAATAAAAAATGGTTAAACGTACATTATTACTAGGCTTGAATGAAAGGTCTTTCCATACCCTTTGGACTGAGGTATGGATTAATATGTTAATGTATTCATGACCTGTGTAATCCAATCAAATGCATTCATTCTTACAACAAATGCTTCCAACATGCATCAAGTGTGCCTCCCTAGGCATATTCCGAAGTGAAATGGATAAGTTTACACTAAATTTAATAATGATGATGGGAAGTCACTCTTGTTTAATTAAAACTGTAGTGTTATTAGGAATTTAACTTTTTCACACTCCATACACACTAAAGCCGGCGGAAGGGACAATTTCCAATTCTAGCTGTTAAGATGTGTAGTCACCAAGTGCAGTTGACAATGGAGGGTTTCTAACCAGAATGTTAAATTGCAATCACAGCACATTTGATTGACAGAGAGTTGTTGAGGGGAGGAGAACAGATGGTTCCTTTGAAGTAGGAAAGGTCCCAATTGGAAATGCTAAGCGCACAGTTGTATATGAAGAACACAAGTGTAAATGAATAGTTCTGGTTGATAAAACCTCAGTCAAGCCTTTTTTACAAGTACTTGTGACAAAATATTTTTGAAGTTTGGTGGAAGCAACCAATAGCCAGTGGTAACTTGTCTGATCAATAATGTTATGATAAATTTATTGTTCATGGATTGATTTATTATTTGTTAGATTTTTGATTGATTCAATAATATGTATAATTTTGTTAGAAACTTATGTATTGGGAATGAAGCATGAATGGAGGATAAAAATTCTCTTACAGGCATGTAAGTTGAATGACTGGAGAGAGAACGAGAGATAGTGTAGAAAATTATGAAACTGAATCTAAGCACCAAGCTCAAATGTTTTGCAGTGGTGTGACTTTCTGGCTACAGCTCCAACTTTCAACATTCAAACATTCAGCTGTCAGCTTTCTCTTATCAAAACTCCACTCTCATTCCTATGATGAATTAAATCTATGAACTTGATTTTATATTAGCTGATGTGTATGCTAGGATAACCAGAACGAGTGTCTAACGCTTAATCAAATATTGTTTTGAAGAGATTAAGTGGCATAACTCCTTTGATTATATTCATATGGTGTACATTCAATTGACAATTTAATAAATTTACTTTTAAATGTAACTTTCTTGCTTATATTTAAAACTTATGTTGGAGTAAAAGTGGGTGGATGGGAGCTCGTTAAATATAAATAAAAGACAGATTTTTATTACTCCTTTAGTAAGAAGTTTCCACCTGCAGAAACATTATGTGACAGTAAAACGTCTATCTTATTAGTGTGTAAATAGTAGACTTTTACAACACCTTTATAATCCAAGTGAGATACTTGTTGATTTTCTGGGAGAATTATTAATAACTTTAAATTTTCTCGATAGGTCAATTAAATTTGAGAGAATGCTTCATTTCATTTAATTATAATTTTATTTAATAACATTATACTACAAAATGTGAACCTCTCTGGGCACCTTCACTCGTTGTAGATATTATTATTTAATTAGATTTCATCTTAACCTGTTGCCTGGTACAGAGCCCTTAGCATCACAAAACGTAAATGACAGCGCCTGCATTTTCTTAGTCTGTCAACTAAGCTAATCGGTGTCAAAAAAGTGTGTATTTTTCCCTTAGCAGGCACATGTTATCACTTCTACAATTGGACAGTTAGAATTAGACTGTTCATTTGATCTAAAAGCGTTTTTTTTTTAAATTTGTTTTTCTGTTGCCTTCATTCATTGAGACAAGTTATGGGTTTTCATCGAAACGTGCATTCAGCTTCATTTACTGGCTGTCATTCAAGCTGACTCTGATATTGATGAGGGCTGATAATTCTATTGATTTGTCAGAAGATTAATATTTCTGGTCACTAGGGATTTACTACAAATTTATATCAGAGATGTTGCAGCCTGTCAAATCAAAATCAAAATCAAAATAGCGTGGCGTGGTGTGAGGCGTTTGATTTGGAACACTCAACAATGCATGCTTTTGCTGGAAACAGCGAAGTGCAAATCCCTCTGGCAAAAGATTGTACAGAATTCGATATTTTTCAAGCATCTTTTTCCTGAGAATATAGAGCAACAAATTGTCGAGTGTACGAATACATATACGCTGCTGCATTACTGATAGATCCAGAAAATACTGAGAAATCTCGAATCGATCAGTGGCTTGGTACTGTTGTAAGCGATAAATTCCGCATGTTGTGAAGCTTATCATTTTGAAAGGATAGATTGGAAATCTATTATTGATCATTATTTTTCTAATGATCAAATTTATGTTCATAATTTTTTTCCTAAAGTCATTTGGCCGTAGATTCCGTTTGCTGCTGAGTTGCTTTCATTTCTCAGACATTAGCATGCGTGACCAGAGACTGAATTCAGAAAATCACATTGAATCTTGGTCATTTTCTTCTATGTATTACATCAGCAGTTTGTTTGAACATCTATTTTCATACTTTACAAAACTTAAAAGAGCAACATCATATTTTTAATTTATTTATTGTTCATTTACAACTTTTTACATGCATTATGTCTTCAGTGTATTTACATTATTTCATACTTCTTCATTATGTTTTCTTTTACTCACATTCAGTACTTTTATTCTTGCCTGACAATTTATCTTAGTAGTCATTGTACTAAACTGATTTTAAATCAAAATAATACATTTCTAAATTTTACTGATAATGATCTATATTACAAAATGTTCTGCACCTGGATTTGTGATCTACTGGTTTAAACCAGTCTATGGCTTACATTTTATTATTCAGATTTAATTATATCTATTACTAATCTTACCAAGCAAATGGACATGTTGTGGAAAAAAAATTCTTTCTTTTCACAAGAAATTGTTTTTAAAAGTGTGCATTGGACTCCTGTTTGGGATATATGGAAAACAAACAGTTTCTTTATTTCACTTGAAAGTGTAAACTATATTCAATGGAATTTTCACTGGAATAGTTAAAATAAAATGTGCATTTTACTCCTGTGTTGGGATATATAAAAATCAAACAGTGATTCTTTACTTCAGTTGGATGTGTAAACTATATTCAAAGGAAGCTTCACTGCAATTGAAAGAATGTGCTTTGGACTCCAGTGTTTGGGAAAAAAATGGGGGGGGTTGTTTGTTTGTTTGTTTTTTTTACTTCAGTTGGATGTGTAAACTATATTCAATGGAATTGTAACTGGAATTCTCACAGGACTCCTATGCAAATTCTAATTCAATTATGAATCTTCACATCACATCTCCTTTGTTATTTGCTAGGGGCTTGCTATTTTGTGCCATGATTTGCAACAAGTGTTATAATTAAAATTTATTCATTTCACAGTTGTAACACAGTTATAATTGTAACAAACACATTTTCTAACAAATACAAATCAGTTATTTTATTTCATCATGTGACGATTGTTAGAACAAACGAGAGACCGCCATATATAGTACTGATAGGTGACTTTAATTGAATCGTGGTTGAGACAAACCTGGAGAAAATTAATTATTCGATCGTGTCAATTATTGACCTGTAATGTGTGGGAGAGGAAAAAGTAGGAATAAACGTCTCCAATCGAAGCATTGTTGTTCAATTAAAAATAAATAATTTTTATCAAAATATCTCATCTTACTCTTTCACTACTCAGAGCATGGATAGATGTATTTCCGATGGAAATAATTGAATTGAAAATATGACAGTAATGCATCATATTTAATATATTTTAGTATTTATATTAAACTAGTAATTTTTTACTGATATATTTCGCTGTTGTAGTGTAGCGTATTTCATTAATGTGCCATCAACTCGTTCTCAGCGGTTTTCCTTTTTGAACGATGAAAACATCGAGCAAACAGATAAAGAGAGAACATCAAATAAATTCCAAGGAACTATTTTTTCCCAAAGTTTTCACTAGTTTTGTACTTGAGTTTCTTCGTACGTATTGGGCGTGTACTAAATGAATAATAACGCACTTGTAGAAAGAAGGAAGCAAACGCCAATATTAAAGAATGATCCAGTGTCTGGAGATCCACTGCGGCACCTGTAAAATATGTCAGATGGGTTATCCTTATCTGGTCGGGGGAAATAAATTTTTTTACAGTATAGGCCTTTACAACAAGTCCTATCCTTACAATGAATGCCCTCTTTTACACAGCCAAGAACAACCACAGGCAGAAGGACTACAAGTGTGAGCCAGAGTTTGGTTCCTTCCTGAAACTTCATCATAGCGTGGCACTGTCAGAACAGAGAGTAAAGTGTGTGTTCACAGAAAACAAACAAGCAAACAAAACTATATCAAAACATACGTATTAAACTATTATCATCACTTGTAATTAGTTATGGATTAATTAATTAACAGTAATCATAACCATTAACTAGGTGGCGTTTGGCATCAAATATTTTTTTTTTTACATAATTTCAATTATATAATGTGTAGACACTGATTTGCTTATACAACATGCAAACATGGGTTTGCTTATAAAGAAAGTAGTCATAACCGAACTGTAATATTATGAACTTTCCTCTGAACACTGAGTTATAAAACTGAATTGAAGCTTGGTGAACGCAGATAATGCTTTGCAATGTTATAATTTATATTTCTGCAATTACTATTAACAAATCCATGAATAAAAGAACTATAAAATATTCAATAAACAAAAACAAAGAAAGAAAGAAGGAAGGAAGGAAAGAAAGAAAGAAAAAAAAGAAAGAAAAAAAGAAAGAAAGAAAAAAAAGAAAGAAAGAAAGAAAGAAATAGCAAAAGAAATAAAGAAAGAAGGGAAGGAAGAAAGAAAGAAAAACAAAGAAAGAAACAAATATCGCTACTGCACAAAATAAGCGAAATAAACATAATTTGTCCAAACATTAAAAATCGAGAAAAAATAATAAAAGTTGAAATATATGTAAATCGCTGTTTAAAAAAAAGTTCTTACTAAAGATAGATTGCTCTGTTTTGATTTTGCTAAGTAATGAATATTTCCTAAAGGAAACGATATTAAGAATTAGATCACATTTAATGTGTGACTAGCTACCGGAGGCGAAAGACGGCAAAGTTGTCTGCTGAGACTATATTCACTTGAATTCCAAGAGAATATTATCGTTTAAAAAACGACAGCAAAGAAATAAATTCCACATTTGCATTGAATGTTACACAATATAGATTAAGTTTCCTATAATAATGCATTTCACAAAGCATTACACTTACAGAAATAAACAGCAGTAATTACCTGTGAGAACTTTCCCAACAAAATATGCTTTCGACGAGTTTGTCTCCCTTTACAAATAGTTTTTCTCCCGTTTTGGCGATATACACCTTATCTATCATTAATTGTCTTTCCGTACGATAACACTGCGTCACACACACACACACACAAATTGAAAGTTGTCTAAGATTTTTCAACTGGTTTAGAATAATTTTGCACTGCTAAATTTGAAAATGACATCCGTTTTTTTTAATCAGGCAAGAAGAGAGACACACGCTGAAAAATAAAGGCAAGAAGAGAGAGACACACACACTTAGATATAAAGACAAGAAGAGAGAGACACACACAAAGAAAAATAAAGACAAGAAGAGAGACACACACACAAAGAAAAATAAAGACAAGAAGAGAGAAACACACACAAAGAAAAATAAAGACAAGAAGAGAGACACACACACAAAGAAAAATAAAGACAAGAAGAGAGACACACACACAAAGAAAAATAAAGACAAGAAGAGAGACACACACACAAAGAAAAATAAAGACAAGAAGAGACACACACACACAAAGAAAAATAAAGACAAGAAGAGAGACACACACACAGAAAACTAAAGGCACGAAGAGAGACACACACAAAGAAAAATAAAGACAAGAAGAGAGACACACACACAAAGAAAAATAAAGACAAGAAGAGAGACACACACACAAAGAAAAATAAAGACAAGAAGAGACACACACACACAAAGAAAAATAAAGACAAGAAGAAAGACACACACACAGAAAACTAAAGGCAAGAAGAGAGACACACAAAGAGAAATAAAGACAAGAAGAGAGAGACAAATGCTTATATTCACTAATACGGTATACAAGTATCGAACCAATAGCGTAATTCATTTAAAATATTTAAAGTAATAAGTCTATTTGCTGTAAATAAATAAGAACTTAAAGCATTAAGAGCGATAGATGAAGTCCAACTCAATCTATACACTTGTGCTTTAACCTTCACTTAATTCTAGTAGTTAATCAAGACACATGAGCAGACAATCTTTTGGAGTTTTGGAGGAAGAATGACACGCTTTCTCACTAAACGGTATCTTTACGCATCCATCTCAGCTATCTCTGGAACTCTTATTTCGACCGCCAGCAACGTGCCTTCTGTAGCTTTCAACAATGCAGGAAACGAACGATTGCAATGCACATCATTTAGCTACACAAAACAGAGTATATGCCCTAATCACGCTTTTAGTTTTTTTTTTTTTTTTTAAAGATGCAACCTAATGAAAACACTGCAACTATTCTGTTGATATGTATTAATGCGTTCATGTGTTTCCTTGGTTACCAAGTTGAAAAGAAATTCTAAGTAACTCGTGACTTCACACTAACTGACTACTTTCTGCCTCGGTCCACTTCCATCGCTGACTGATTTCGTAGGCACTGATCCCTGAGATAAAAAGAAAAAGATTAATACGAATCGGACTAGAGTAATTTCTAAATCTCGACAACTGATAACAACAGGTGAGTATGTATGTGTAACAGAGCGAGACAGACAGAGAGAGAGAGAGAGAGAGAGAGAGAAAGAGAGAGAGAGAGAGAGAAAGTGAGAGAGAGAGAAGGGGGGAGGGAGTTTGTATGGGGTGTATGAGTTTCAGAATTTTGCACAGAACATACGATATGTGAATGCATGTGTGCAAGAGTGTATGTCTATGTGTGTATAACTTTGAGACTATGTCAGTGTTCATGTATACATGTGTGTGCGTGAGTGTAAGTTTAAGTGTATGTATGTATGAGTGTATGTGTGTGACACAGTGTTTGATGATATGCATGATTTGGTGTATGCGTGAGTGCGTATTTGTTTATGAATGTGTATGACTTTGTGACTGTATGTAAGTGACAAAGAGAGAAACTGAGTGCTAAAGAACACACACACACACACACACACACACACACACACACACACACACACACACACACTAAAACGTAAAGGCCCGCTGCGAAGTTATTGGAATCCGAGGCCCTGCAGTCCATGTCTTTCAGTAACAGTTGTTTTCTCACTCAGGAAACAGTGCAAGCGACCACGTGATAAATACTGAGTTCAGGTAGCAATAAACTCAAGAGCTTTGAACTCAAGAACTTGTCTTTCAGACACACAAGTCAGCAAGCCCTATCGTGCTCCCAGACCGACCCTGTTCTAACGGCCGTCAAAACAAATATTTTTTTCGGTCTAAGA
Organism: Sinotaia quadrata; assembly: GCA_028829895.1. NCBI lineage: Eukaryota > Metazoa > Mollusca > Gastropoda > Architaenioglossa > Viviparidae > Sinotaia > Sinotaia quadrata. Next base: position 47,505,768 of record CM054181.1, on the reverse strand, counting down.
AGATGGGGTATTTTTAAAAAAATAAAATTAAAAAAATTAAAAAGAAATTCGAAACCAGCTGCTGTACAATCGTACTGTTTATCGTAAAGCGGTAACTCAAAAATAGCGAAAAGAATTTCCCGTTATATCCAGTCTTTCGTAAGCCAAGCAACACATAGTGCTCTTTTATTTCCGAACACACAGATTGACAATACTTTAATTTTCACTCATTTTCACTCATGTATGTATCTCCCTATATCTACTCTCTCACTCTCTCTCTCTCTCTCTCTCTCTCTCTCTCTCTCTCTCTCTCTCTCTCTCTCTCTCTCTCTTTTCTTCTGTTGATCTCCTTCCTTAAATATAAAGTCGGATCAGCATCCGTTTCTTTACCCTGCTCATAGTTCTTTAGTTAATGAAGCAACAGTCATGTTTGGGATGAACCATTCAGAGTAAATACATTTTAGGAAGAAGAGAAATTAGTCTGTACCCTCCATCTACACTCACGGAAATAATGTGAAGTCGGCCCAAGCTACCCAGCCGGCTTTGTAATGGCTGGAAAGGTAACACCATCCTGCCGAAATTGTGTACCTCACCCTCCACCTAAACTTGTATACCCCATCCTCCACCCGAACGTGTACACCTAACCCTCCATCCTAACCTGTGTACCTCAACCTCCACCTGAACTTGTACATCTCACCCTCCATCCTAACCTGTGTACCTCACCCTCCACCTGAACTTGTACATCTCACCCTCCATCCTAACCTGTGTACCTCACCCTCCACCTGAACTTGTGTACCTCACCCTCCACCCGAACTTGTATAGCTCACCCTCCACCCGAACTTGTATGCCTCATCCTCCACCCGAACTTGTATGCCTCATACTCCACCCGAACTTGTATACCTCATCCTCCACCCGAACTTGTGTTTATGTAATGACGCCTCAGAAATCTGAGGAAAACTATATAGTTGGTGTGAGTGATGTGTTTTTGACATGAAACAGCCGCAAAGAGTTATCTGTGTCTAAATGAAACTTTTTCATCACATTATTTATCTCTTTTTATTTTGTTGTTCCATCAATCTCTCCCCCGACTACCCTCTCTCTCTCTCTTAAATAATGATAGGAAATCAGGTTATTTCACTTGCACAAATTCTCTTTTTAAAGGAAAGTTTATTCAGTTCAGTTTAGTTCAGTTCCATTCCAGTGTCTCACTCTAAAACGGTTCACGGTGACGAGGTGTCTTGCGCCTGCAGACGAAACAGACCTTTTTCGTGTGTTTGAAGTTAAGTGAAGCATTAGCTCTTAGTTGCGAATAAACTTTGTAACTGAGTCCTCCTCATTAAGCGTTACTCCAAAGTCTGGTAACTTTGGAAACAGTTTATTTTTGCAACAAGGGAATAGATTATTCTCTTCAGTCCAACTGACAATAATGTCGGCTTTCAAACAATTTGCTGCGTTTCTCTCACGAAGAGTAAAAATCAAACACTTATTTCACCGGCGCCAGAATTGTCTCCCATAGGTGTGAATAACCAATTGCAGCAATGCCATGTAGGACAAAATTTATTTACTTTGTTTGTTTTTTTGTTTTCTTTGATGAGCAGGAAAAAAGTAGCACCAACTGCAAAACCACAAGAAAAAAAAACCACGGAAACGTTAGTTTATCTTACAAATGAAAGTATAATCTTGAAAACTGTAACCTCTCATCCTTAGAGAAAACATAAACTACAAGGCGGCCAAGAGCTTCAGTCAGTTGCGAATTCAAGCTGCTGTGACACAAAGGGAGATAATAATTATGGTTCTGAAACCCGCCCCGTCTGCATCACGTAAGGTCATTAAACTCTCGGCTTGTTTACCTCTAGTACTTATAAATAATGATTAGCTTGAATTTGCATGAATTATTTTACATGGATTTCTTTTTCACTACGCCACTGATCCACGATTGAGGTCCCCAGCTGAATGTGTACTGTGTGTGGAGGGGGTGTGGAGGGGGTGTGGGGGGTCGATAGCAGTTTTACATCACCATTGGAGTTTGCGTTGATCATTTCGTAATCAGACGTTCTCTGATATGGAGTGCACCAGTGAGACCCCACAGCCTCACACTTTTGTTCGAGGTGGAGTGCGGGATGGCTGGCGGAAGGGAGTGAAAAAGGTCGCACCAGTTTGGCGTATACCTCACTACTTCTTTTTTTTTTTTACATTTAATTTTATTTCCCCCTCAATTTTTTATTGGTGTTTTTTTTCTTACGTTTTAGCTAAACAAATCAACAGGAAAATAAAAGATTATATTATCAATGTGCCAGGTAACTGTAATAAATGTTAAGCATATAATTTTATATCTACATATTTTGTCATGTATTTTTCAATATATATATATATTATTTTCAGAAATAAATCTTTAAAATGAATATTATATACGAATGTAAACTAAATGTTATTGATGTCGGGGTAGTTGCTCTTGTTTTCTGTGGCTTCGCTGCTGAAAACAGCATGCACAAATTGTAGTATTTCACTAAATAAATATGTGTATGCTGTTCTATTTGTTACGATGTATCCTACACTTGCTCACACCCTACACGACATGTGAGGGTAGATGTCGTACACCCGAATTCCTTGTATCTAAATTTTAACCTACCCTTATCACTTTCATCAGCGACCTGATACTCCCATTGGCATTGCTCTATATATTCTAGCAGAACGGTCCGGCCTAACCATTCTTACTCCCATTGGCATTGCAGTACATTCTTGTAAAGCTAAAATCCGACTCTTCTTCCCATTATTATTTCTGTACGATTTTCCAGCGAAACAAACCGAGCTAACCACTCGTCCTCTCAATGCCAATGCTGTACGATTTTCCAGTACAACTGGCATAGTGCTCTCCCTTCGAATAGTATTGATATACGCTCTTTGAGCAGAAATCCGGCATAAACGTTCGCCCTCCCATTATCATTGATGTATGCTTTTCAAGCCAAATGGCAAAGTTGTCGACGCTGTTGTCTTAGTTGCCAATACCGTGATGAAAGCGATGAAAGCGATTGGTTTGTTACAGCAGTTTATTTAGCCCTGGGGCCACTTCATAATTCAATCCGATTACATTGAACACGAACATAGTAACAACCGCCATCAATCAATCTCATTTACTGACCTTGACTGCTGAGATTATAGTTATATATCGATCGCTTAATTCCGGCTTTTATAGGTTAGGTAGTCGATATTGTTGTTAGATTGTTAGATAGCCGACATTGTTGTTAGATAGCCAATGTTGTTGTTAGGTAGCCGACATTGTTGCTAGGTAGCCCATATTGTTAGTTAGCCGATATTGTTGTTAGGTAGCCGATATTGTTGTTATGTAGCCGACATTGTTGTTAGATAGCCAATGTTGTTGTTAGGTAGCCGATATTGTTGTTATGTAGCTGACATTGTTGTTAGGTAGCATATATTACCGATGAGAGAGTAAAAATAATCGATCGGTTTCACATCAGTTTTTCAAAAGGGAAGGAAGTTGTTCATTCAAAAAGTAGTGATCATTAGTTGATAAGTTATCTGCATTCACGTAATAGCTGAAAGAGTCATACCCGCAATTAAGGGACACCCCCGCCCCTTCCCCCATGCGTTGACTCTAGTGAGTGATGAATCGCGAGTTTTACGTAAATAAGTAATCCATAATCCGTTTTGCAGAACGCAAACGCCCCTACATGTGGGACATAATTCATCAGACATAATCCATCGGACATAATTCATCGTGATTGATTGAATTCTATTCGTACAATGACCAATGTTGTCCGTTTTATTGACAAGGAAGTTATCCACAGCTACAGATGAAATGCCTGGTGGAATGAGTGGTCACGATAAGTAGTAATTAGTGTGAATGCACCCCTCCCCTCCCTGCGTTAATTAAAATGACAGTCAGAATTCAATTCCAGGATTGGACCATGGAGTAACTATGGATGTTGTAATGGATATAACATAGACAACAGTTCTAGACCCCAGCTACCCAGCAATCCTGGTTAATGAAAAGATAGAAAATGTGAATAAAATAAGCTACTCTATGGTTCAAGTGGCAAAATTATTTATTAATGAATAAACATTAGCTAAAAGTGCAAATTTGATTTGGTACTATTATTACGATACAATAATGTCACTTTCCAACTAATCATCTAGATGATCTGGCATGTAACTAAGGAAATGTCAGTATTCAAGTGATGATTTAAGAGATTTCAGTAATTTCAGTAACAGCAGTAAGGTTGCTGATTTATTTGATGTACAGTAGAGGCGAGGCCTCCACTTCAGTGCACGTCTGATGGACTGGCTATCGATGCAGGTACTCTTTGGCACTGAGCAGGCCCGGGGCCCGGGAAGACGGGGGGGGGGGGCAGTTTTTAGTGTAGATGTTGGCAAACACCGTAGCGGTCATTACTGCCATCTGAAGAAAAGGGTCACTTTTACTAGTATTACTAGTATAAGTTCATTCTAGCCACAAAATAACTACAGGTATTTCTCTCTCTCTCTCTCTCTCTCTCTCTCTCTCTCTCTCTCTCTCTCTCTCTCTCTCTCTCTCTCTCTCTCAGAGAAATTATAAATAACAACTACTGGTTAACCCACATGGTTATTCAATAGGGTGATGTGAAAGGATATGTAATAAGACATTAGCTGACATGACATGACACTCCACTCATGGTGACTGGAAAGGACATGTAATAAGACATTAGTTGACATGACACTCTTCAGTCATTATATGAGTTCAAATAAGTGTAATGTACGTAAACACATATACATTTTAAAACATAATCAGGAATATTGTTAATATTGTTAAAAGAACATTAATTTGTAAAAGATAATATTGTGTTAGTTTACAATCAATTATCAATCAGACAATTGGCTGATTACATTAATCAAGCAATGAAATAAATAGTAAACATTGAAATTTGAAATTGCTGGAACAAAATAGTTTAATGTACGTTTAGTTACTCAGGATGAAATAATAATGTGTTAAAAGTATAATTTGTAATTCCTGCATTGCATTAATGAAATAGATTTTCTCACTTTGCTATTGCAAAATTAACCATTAGGATAATTTTTCAACTTATCACATTTATTAATCAACAAAGGGAGCCATTCCTTATTTGTTCAGAACAATGGGAAATGTCTGCCTGAGGTTGGTGTGTGCACCATTTGTAACTCACTCATGGAAAAACTTGAAAGGATTTACTTCCCAAAACCATAGTTCTCAACCTACCAATAATGTATGAAAATAAGAATAAGTTAATCCCTTTCTAACCAAAGAGTTAATTTCTAAACTTGCCCATGCATCACTAGGCAGCTGACAAGTGTCGCCATATCAGCAGTGGTCTAGGCTGTCATTGAGGTCAAAACATGAGTTTATTTTCGGTTTCCAGATACATTCTTTGGTGAGCACAAGAATTATAATGATAGATTTTTAATGCAAGTAGTTTTGCCTACTTTTTAAATGTATTTATGCAAAAGGTGGTGGTTAGAATGTGACAATAGGACATAACTCTTCCTGAGTTATCTACAGCAAAATAACACAACAATAACTTGGTGATGGGACATAATCAGTCATCAATACTAATCGGCAAATTATATACTGATTGTCAAAGGGACATATGTCATGTACACAATTGGCTAGTTAACAACTAATTTCTCAACATTATAAACCATATCATACTGCATCTGGCCTGGGAGATAATATGTGGTGACGAGAGTCTAGTGATTATAGACAGTAGAGATATGCGTTGTGGTGGTGATGCTTTATGCTATTGTAATCTATGGTGATTATGGTATGTGGTGATTTCGGAATTTGGTGATTATATCCTCTTCTTTTAATATGGTTTCTAGAAATTAGGCCTACAGATATTGAGTGATTACGGATTTAATTGGGGTCTGTGGTGATTAGGATCTTTGGCAATGAAGTGGTGGTTATGCTCTCAGTGATGATTGCTGCCTTGAAGCTGGCAGTGACGAAATAGACTTTTGCAAAGAACGTATAGCATGTCCTCTCATTTGAATTGATATCTCTTTCTTAAATGATCCTGGTGAAACAATCATTCCAAATCCTGAAAGACAAAGCAAAGCAAAGAAAGAAAGAAAGAAAGAAGAAAGAAAGAAAGAAAGAAAGAAAGAAAGAAAGAAAGAAAGAAAGAAAGAAAGAAAGAAAGAAAGAAAGAAGGAAAGAAAGAAGGAAAGAAAGAAAGAAAGAAAGAAAGAAAGAAAGAAAGAAAGAAAGAAAGAAAGAAAGAAAGAAAGAAAGAAAGAAAGAAAGAAAGAAAGAAGGAAGGAAGGAAAGAAAGAAAGAAAAAATGAATGAAAGATAGAAAGATTGTCTTTAGAAGATGTCTAATATTGCCTTCAATACGATCCTTTTCCTTCATTAGATTAGTAATATTTATAGCAATTTGAGAAATTATGTCAAAGTAAGTGATGAAGCTTTTATTTGCTAAAGAAGAGAGAGCAGAAATAACGAAGCTCGTTTACATAACTTTTCTTTTTCTTCTCTCCTGGGATGTAAACAAACTACGTGCACAGATGACTTGTTTGCAAGTATGAGCAAGATAGAGACCCCCATGGGTGAGTGATATCAGAAAATATTTTTTTTCTTTTTCTAGGTCTGGACATGTTGCAAGTGGGAACATACGCTTAACTCCCTTTGATAAGTGCCATTGAAAAAAAAAAAATATGTAAATAATCGTGAAACGTGTTTTTCTGTTTACTTGCAAACAGCCGCGCAAACTAGATGCTGACGCAATGAAATTATTATGATTTGTTTTACTAATATAATCTAGCACTACTCTGTCAACATATTTTTATCAAGAGATGCGTAAAGAAGTCGTCTGCCCTTGTTATTAACAGCGGTGCGGGTCCGTTTCCCAGTTTGATAATCTTTCACGCGTACGCATTCTTTCAATATTATAATATACATGAACATTTTGTTTGTAATATTTGGGTTCTGTAGGGTGACGGTTTATTAAAAGGAGACAATCAAACGCTTTCTGTGTTTGTATTATTTTACCAATGTTAGTATTTGTCCTGCTGTCAAAATTGAAACATTAGCATTGTATCGTACAGGTATGTTTATCATTTTTTATAGGTGTAGGGCGATTGGATAAAGGGCTACTGACAGGTGTATGGTAAATGAATGATAGTGGGTGATAGGGTGTTACAGGTTATGTATAGGTAATACTAGACTAGTGTATACAAGTGTATAATATGCTCTAGGGAATGACAGATGTATGATAACTGCGTGACATGATTGTGGTAGATGTGTATATGAAAGGTGAATAACTGATGTATTTGAAGTGTATAGCAGGAATAGGAAGAGCGAGTGACTGGTGTGTATGACAGATGTTTACTAGATGTATGGCAGATGTATAAAGAGCAAGTGTTGCGGTTCAGAGAATTGTAAGGCCAATGACTGTTGTGTGGCAGATATAGATATATATATATATATATATATATATATAACCCTATTCCCAGACTTAAGCGGACCAAATAAGCTTAAAAACCAGACTTATGTCGACCTACAGCAATAGGCAGACCGCCTCTTGGTCTGCCTAAGTTTCAGATTGTTCATTCTTATAAATAAAGCTTAATTTTGCCATTTTTCTCTCATAGTTTTATCTTTGTTGTTATTATCTTTGACATAAACCACTAAATTTCATATTTTAATAGTTTTTCCTGTGAGTTTTCATCGAAATTCGGGTGCGATTTTGAAGGTTGTATACTTCGGGCATTATTGATATGCTTAAAATCCAGAGTTATGTAGACCGTTGAAAAAGTGGTTGTAACTATGTAGTTTGCGTGTATACTATATACTTCCTAAATGTCTTCGTTTAGAAAAGAATGTCTTTCATCGATATAACTGATTCATTTTACTAAATTCAGTTTATTTCTACATTTAATTAAGCGTGAGGTTAGAGTACCCTGTTGATAACGATTTTATGGTCACACTACGTACCTAATTAAACACAATATGGACGTGAAAAGAATGCTCTGGAAAGGTAAAACTGAAACTGGCTGATATAATGTGTATATTAAAGTCATAATAATCAAATTAGAATCTCCATACACTTTAAAATAATTTTAAAACATATTTTTTGTAACTCGACTCGAACACGTTAAATTGGATTGCTTCCCTTTTCCTGTATCACTGTTTATGGGACCAAAATGTATATTTTTATTTTCTACAAAATGGCTTAAATTAACGATTCTAGTGGCCTTTCTCTGGGTTAAGAAATTACTTTTACATCTATTATAAACAAATAGAATGCCGCTTTTGTGGTTTAAAGATTAGAATATTGCTTAAACTCGCTCAATCGAAGAACTGATTTTTTTCAAAATGGCGGCTTACGAATGTCTAGTACTGTAAGTAGGTTGCACAGAAACTATAAACTAAAATAAAGGCTAAAGGCTTATTTAAATTTCATATTAATAATGATATTTAATTTCTAAAAGGAAAAAGCTACACAGTTTAAGAAGCATTATTTAAGTATTTTATTCTGAACTCGATCTCAATGTACAATGACAGCCTATATTAGTTATGCATGTAAACAACAAAGAGCAAATTAATTGTTTCGTTTAAATTTTAACAATTATTGTATTTTCAAAACGAATAAACTGTTACATTAAAAAGTCTGCTTAGAAATCAGTAGAGGATTATTTGCATAATTTTCAGAGTTTATTTTCTTGAAATCACCATTAGCTATATAGATTTTGCAAAATTATTGATTAATAAGTTGTGGAAATATATTAGATTTTATAAATCAACATCATATGAACAATAGAATTAAATGTAACATTAACTATTTATTTTTATTTTTTTATATGTCTATCTAATTAATACTCTTGTAATACAAGTTATTTCCATTTAAAGAATTGTGAAAGCACTAGAAGTAAAACTACTATTCAAAACAAAATTAAACCATGTGATACTGTGAAATATTTTTCAGATTTATACATAATATATTAATATTAGTATAATTTTAACACTGCAGATTTCATTAAGTCAGACCCATTTGGTACTCTGAAATCTTGTTTACAGCAGATGACATTTTTCCTAGTGGATATTACTTGCCTCTGAAATACACTCCCAACTGGTATTTATTTGGAAAAAATAATTAATTTCTATGCAACACTTTTATTAAATATTGACTTTTCCAAGGAGGATAGTGAGAGACTTGTGTAATATTCAAAATTCCTTTCAAGATAATATGTTCTTACCAACAAGAATAGCTATCCCACTTCTTTGTAATTAATTCTAATTTATACATGCATGTTTGTAAATCAATTTCTGCATCATAATAATACATTCCACCATTCATTTAACTGTGTACTGATGGATTTGACTTGTTATACATTGTCATAAATTTATAAATATCATTCAGCTTGTAAAATGCACTACTCAGTTGTTAAGCTCTCTAATTTATAGATGTATGTTGTAAATCCATTTCTGCACCATAATAATACACTCCATCATTCATTTTACTGTGAAATGATGGATTTGATTATTAATTTTATACTAAATTATAGATATGTAAATATCATTCAGCTTGTAAGATGCACTACTCAGTTATTAAGCTCTTATATATTTCCAGGTCTTGAAAAAACACACTCTGCTATGTTTATATTAGCAGGAGTGTGATTATTACTGCTATGTAAATATAATAATTTCTAACAGTAGTAATAATACTGAAGTCCAAGAAACTGAAGAAAGATATGTCAATAGAAAAACTGAATATTTACTGTTTCCATTTAACAAAACTGTTTGAATAGTGATAATGATAGTTAACATGTTCATAATGTATAACTGAAAGTTACAGGGCAATATTATATACAGTTAATACAGCTTATATAGCTACAAAATGATCATGGATTTGGAAAGTTGTTAAAAAATAATAGAACATAGTACCAGACATAAGACAACTACCTTATATTCAGTTATTCAGTTAATAGTTAAATACACTAATAAAAAAAAATAAAACATAAATAATAAGATTTTTGCATTGTATGAAGCAAATAAAGTAGCACTAAAGTGACAAATCCATTATGTTTTCAGCTTGTGTTGTATACAACACTTTAGACTCTCACTCACTGATCCACTATTAAAAATCACTAATCTTGTGAATACATATGAAATATTTTCTTAATAATAGAACTGACACAGATTGGATTATGAGACTATTAAAAATATGTAATGTTGCAAATACATATGAAATATTTTCTTAATAGTAGAACTGACACATATTGATTATGAGACTATTATTAGGCTAGTGACTTTAATGAGGGATGAGGTACAGATATAATGTATTTTAATGTAAAGGATATCCAGCAATATACAAATAAGTAATAATTTAATTTGGAATATATTTCAGTGTTCCAGAATGTCAGTTCTAAGATATGAATTGATTATAAGAAATTGATAATAATAATACAAATAGTATATTACAAAATTTCACACTAAACAACAAAATTCACTAGCAAAAATGCCAAGTTCAGCATTTCAAATCTTACATATGCACATTGGATAAACTAAAAGATACATGAGAGCTATTAATAATATATGCCTACATGAGAAATTAAAACAATAATTATCATTTTAAAGTGGCTGTATCTCTACTGGTCACAAAGAAACTTTTTAAATCTTATATTTTTTAATTTGCTCTATGGATCACTATGCTATAATTGATTTATACATTTATGAAAACTAAATGTTTTCTTTAAATTAGCTGCAAAAACTAGTACTGTATTAATATAACTTATGTATATACATATACATTTATTTCAAATGTAATTTAGAGTAAGGGTGTGCAGCAAGTATTATTTCACCCAAGAGTAAAAAGAAAAATTTCAATTCGGTTCAAGTTTAGGATGATTGGAAACACAACTGTGTACAGAGATGCAATGAATATTTCTTTACTTCTTCAAATCCTTTACAACTATGAACAATAACTGTATTAGTCTCAAGACTGTGTATTTACAGTAGCTGATGCAATAGAGTAACTTATGTGGAAACTATAGTTAGATTTAATTTCACTACAAAAAGAAATGAAAATGTGTGCTATTTTTTGCAGTCCATAACGTTATTCAAAAATGTGTGGTAGTATTTAAAGTAATATTTATACTGGTAGTTTAAAAGTGAAATAGAAAAAATATAGAGCATTGTGAATGAAATGAAAATTGATTTATTTTTATAGAAAAATAAAATACTTCTCCTTGTGGTTTTTGACTCGCACAAAAATGAAAGAAAAATAGAATACTCCTTTCTATCTTTTTTCTCTTAGCCAAATTATTTGACTATCAACATTTAGCACTGTCATATAGGTGCTACGAACTTTCTTGTGTCAGTTTTGCACGAATAGTAATTAAAAGTTTTCATTCGAATTGCACTGCCCCTTTTGTCACGTGGAGAGCTAATTCCCTCAACTCTGTCGTAGTGGAGATAATGGGCTTTCTTTTGTCAACTCAAAGAGACCATCCCTATTGTTCGTATCTTAACGGTTTATAGTGGGTTTTCCAAACACCCCGGACCCCTGTCGTCTTCCTAACAGCCAGGCGGCTTATATCAAAAGTTAATCCTTCCTCCTCGCCTACACTCGTACACGTGAGAACAACAGTACCTATCTTTACTACTGACTGGCGATTGTTGTGCAAACATTTTTTTCTTCTTAGCAGTGTTAGTGAATGGCTACGCATTCTTTCGTACTTCCATCAAATCAACACTGCACACATTTATGTACACAAAGGTGTGTACGGTAGACCCAACAGCTCCATACACAATTGTCGTGTTTAAAAACAAGAGGGTCATTATACGTAATATCGAAGGAGAGAAGTTATATGACATATATCTAGATGCAAAGTGTTACTCGATGCTATTTTTACTGCAATATTTAAGTTATTAAAACACAAAATTTAGCAGAAACAAAATCTAAATCAGGAATAAAAGATATATAAATAAAACAGTTTTAGAATATATTTATATTCGTTTTTTTATTTACAGCTAATCCTAACCCTAACATTTCTCTTAAAAAAAAAAACACCAAAACTATCTCTAAAATTCCCTAACCATATTTTTTCTCTAACCTAAAACAAGAGAGTTGTGTATTGAGTCGCTTCTAATCAACGGTGAGCAATGAGCGGGAAAAGATCAGGAAAAAAGTAACTGAAAAAAAAGTCACAGGAAAAAAGTCATAGGAAATAAAATCACAAGAAAAAAGTTACAGGAAATAAATTCACAATATAAAGTCAAAAGTGTCAGAGTGTATATGTTATAATACTTATTAACAGTGAGTGAAGCAGGAAAAGGCAAGGAGGTTAACTGCTCGCTCAAAATGTGCGTGATTCAAGTATATTTTATATACCGTATAAAAGCTTTGTAATACGTAGGCCTACATTTAGTTAATTAATTTTCAGTGTAAGTCGGTATGCTTGCTTATAATTGAGTGAATAACAGTAAATGGAAGTAAGCGACGGCTCATTAGGATCCTCGTTCGATTCTCGCTCGTTGAGGGTAAATGTGTGTGTGTGTGTGTGTGTGTGTGTGTGTGTGTGTGTGTGTGTGTGTGTGTGTGTGTGTGTACGTACTTGCGAAGTTTCAGTTCTGCGGTAAATTGCTTTATATGCAAGTTTGGCTCTGAAGACTGTAAAAGTTACTGGAGTCCTTTCAAGTCTTCTATAAATGTTTCAAACTTGTTCTACCAAAATTGATCAGAGGCTCCCACTTTATACAGTTTATCAGCTATTAATTATTCACTATGTTAAATTTGTAACCAGAAAACATTGTTAGTTTGCCTTCACTGGTGCGTATAGTCCAGCTAATCAAACGTAGGCATGACATTTTAAGGAGTGTGGCATCTTGGAAGAGCAAAGAGCACTTACTTCGCGATCAATCGATTCACCGCACTCCCTGCAAAGGACTATGTGCTCTGTGTACATAGAAGCCTACGTAACTTTTTCTTGTTTTCAGTGTTTCAAGCCGTAAGTAAGAAGGAAATACGCAATGTAATAACCAAACTGAAACTGAAACAAATAAGCAAACTGAAACTTACTTAAAATCATGTGAAATATTGAAACTCGATTTGACAGTTATTTCAAAACTTTAATTAAACTAGTTTATTTGATTTTAGGAAAAATATTAAAAGTTTCAACTAGTTTCATATATCATCAAATAATAAGAAAGCTTCAATTAATAAACATTTCTACATGTGCCTTTGTACTTAGTAAGAAGTGGCAGGAGAATGACCTGTTGTTTATTAGTCATATGCTTGAATCATGAATCTATTTTTATTAATGCTATCATCCTTTTAGTTCATTCATACGTAATGCTTGTCTGTAAATGAGGTCGTGTGGTTTGCGTGGAATGTGTACACGTTAATAAAACAAACAGATAGAGAGAAAGGAAAGAGAGTGAAACAGAGTAGTAATTTACTAGATTATATTGTAATAATTCAGTGAATACACAAATGCGTTCATTTTTAAAGACACAAATGTCATATTATCTTGCTAATCAGTATTGGTATACAGCTTAATTTTCGCCAAATATTTTTCTCTATCTCTCTATTGATTTGATGTTAAATTGCTCGTAACATTGAGTAAGCAGATGCATTTCGATATGTGAAGAAAATTTTTTTTAAAATGTGTAGTTTGTTTGTTTCCATTCTATTGGTTATTTTTTCTTTTCTTAAGGAAGATTAAATCAGCAAACATTAATCAGCCAAAAGTGCGAAAATATCCAAACGTCAATTCTGACAAATTGGCGCAATATTACAAATACCTCTTTGAACAAATAAACTGTTTCCGCGTGTGCTGAACCCGAATCTGAAGTTAGTTTTATTAAATTCCTCGTACTTTAAGAGATATGCGCATAATTAGAAAAATAAAATTTTCACAAAAAAATTCATAATTCGAGAAATATGAAATATTATCGTTTCAAAATAAGCCACGCGTATTTTTGCATCATCTGGCAAAGGCTGTCAAAATTTCAGCGACTTTAGTAGAAAACGCGATTTGGCGCCAAAATTTCATTGTCTCGAAAAATCGACATTAGGTACTAAAGCAAGGCACTAGACTATTGAGAGAAGTGTTGACATTTTCACAAAAGGTGAATTTCTACAAAACTAATTGTCAGAAAAGGACTAAAATTGGTAGGCATGAAGCAAAATCATTTGTGACTCCGAATATAAAATAAAAAGTCGGATATTCCAAAAGACTCTATAGAAAAACACATTCCTGCACCCCCTCCTAAAAAAATGAGTTTTCTTGATTTTTCGAAGCGTTCGACTTTTTATCTGACGAACGCTTTACTCTACATGCTTTGAATTCAGGTACCTAATGCATGACCATGGGTCCCATGACCTCTAATTATTTAGTAATTTTAGAGTAATCCATGTCGGAAATAATTAGGTTCAAACTACTTAAAATGGCTCTCATCCCGCTTCGGCTCGATCGGATGGCCACAGTCACCTGTAATGTTACTCCTCAGCTCCGTTCTCAGGGATGATTTCGAAAGAGGAATCTATGGGCTACGTCCAGAAGTTAAGTGTATGATTGTATGTTTAAAACTGCGCGCGCAACATTACGGTAATCATGATGACCGAAATTCGCAAATCGGCCAAAAGTGCGAAAATATCCAAACGTCAATTCTGACAAATTGGCGCAATATTACAAATACCTCTTTGAACAAATAAACTGTTTCCGCGTGTGCTGAACCCGAATCTGAAGTTAGTTTTATTAAATTCCTCGTACTTTAAGAGATATACGCATAATTAGAAAAATAAAATTTTCACAAAAAAATTAATAATTCGAGAAATATGAAATATTATCGTTTCAAAATAAGCCACGCGTATTTTTGCATCATCCTGCAAAGGCTGTCAAAATTTCAGCGACTTTAGTAGAAAACGCGATTTGGCGCCAAAATTTCATTGTCTCGAAAAATCGACATTAGGTACTAAAGCAAGGCACTAGACTATTGAGAGAAGTGTTGACATTTTCACAAAAGGTGAATTTCTACAAAACTAATTGTCAGAAAAGGACTAAAATTGGTAGGCATGAAGCAAAATCATTTGTGACTCCGAATATAAAATAAAAAGTCGGATATTCCAAAAGACTCTATAGAAAAACACATTCCTGCACCCCCTCCTAAAAAAATGAGTTTTCTTGATTTTTCGAAGCGTTCGACTTTTTATCTGACGAACGCTTTACTCTACATGCTTTGAATTCAGGTACCTAATGCATGACCATGGGTCCCATGACCTCTAATTATTTAGTAATTTTAGAGTAATCCATGTCGGAAATAATTAGGTTCAAACTACTTAAAATGGCTCTCATCCCGCTTCGGCTCGATCGGATGGCCACAGTCACCTGTAATGTTACTCCTCAGCTCCGTTCTCAGGGATGATTTCGAAAGAGGAATCTATGGGCTACGTCCAGAAGTTAAGTGTATGATTGTATGTTTAAAACTGCGCGCGCAACATTACGGTAATCATGATGACCGAAATTCGCAAATCGGCCAAAAGTGCGAAAATATCCAAACGTCAATTCTGACAAATTGGCGCAATATTACAAATACCTCTTTGAACAAATAAACTGTTTCCGCGTGTGCTGAACCCGAATCTGAAGTTAGTTTTATTAAATTCCTCGTACTTTAAGAGATATACGCATAATTAGAAAAATAAAATTTTCACAAAAAAATTAATAATTCGAGAAATATGAAATATTATCGTTTCAAAATAAGCCACGCGTATTTTTGCATCATCCTGCAAAGGCTGTCAAAATTTCAGCGACTTTAGTAGAAAACGCGATTTGGCGCCAAAATTTCATTGTCTCGAAAAATCGACATTAGGTACTAAAGCAAGGCACTAGACTATTGAGAGAAGTGTTGACATTTTCGCAAAAGGTGAATTTCTACAAAACTAATTGTCAGAAAAGGACTAAAATTGGTAGGCATGAAGCAAAATCATTTGTGACTCCGAATATAAAATAAAAAGTCGGATATTCCAAAAGACTCTATAGAAAAACACATTCCTGCACCCCCTCCTAAAAAAATGAGTTTTCGTGATTTTTCGAAGCGTTCGACTTTTTATCTGACGAACGCTTTACTCTACATGCTTTGAATTCAGGTACCTAATGCACGACCATGGGTCCCATGACCTCTAATTATTTAGTAATTTTAGAGTAATCCATGTCGGAAATAATTAGGTTCAAACTACTTAAAATGGCTCTCATCCCGCTTCGGCTCGATCGGATGGCCACAATCACCTGTAATGTTACTCCTCAGCTCCGTTCTCAGGGATGATTTCGAAAGAGGAATCTATGGGCTACGTCCAGAAGTTAAGTGTATGATTGTATGTTTAAAACTGCGCGCGCAACATTACGGTAATCATGATGACCGAAATTCGCAAATCAGCCAAAAGTGCGAAAATATCCAAACGTCAATTCTGACAAATTGGCGCAATATTACAAATACCTCTTTGAACAAATAAACTGTTTCCGCGTGTGCTGAACCCGAATCTGAAGTTAGTTTTATTAAATTCCTCGTACTTTAAGAGATATACGCATAATTAGAAAAATAAAATTTTCACAAAAAAATTCATATTTCGAGAAATATGAAATATTATCGTTTCAAAATAAGCCACGTGTCTTCCTGTATCATCCTGCAAAATCTATCAAAATTTCAGCGACTTTAGTAGAAAACGCGATTTGGCGCCAAAATTTCTTTGTCTCGAAAAATCGGCTTTACCTACTAATAATGCAAGGCACTAACTGAAGTCGACATTTTGACAAAAGCTGAATTTCTACAAAACTAATTGTCAGAAAAGGACTAAAATTGGTAGGCATGAAACTAAATCCTTTGTGACTCGGAATGTAAAATAAAAAGTCTGATATTCCAAAGAACTCTAGAGAAAAACCCGTTCCTGCAACCCTCCTGCAAAAATTGAGTTTTCTTGATTTTTCGAAGCGTTCGTCTTTTTATCTGACGAACGCTTTACTCTACATGCATTAAATTCAGGTACCTAATGCACAACCATGGGTCCTATGACCTCTATTTATTGAGTATTTTTAGAGTAATCCATGTCGGAAATAATTAGGTTCAAACTACTTAAAATGGCACATTTCCCGCTTCGGCTCGTTCGGATGGCCACAGTCACCTGTAATGTTACTCCTCAGCTCCGTTCTCAGGGATGATTTCGAAAGAGGAATCTATGGGCTACGTCCAGAAGTTAAGTGTATGATTGTATGTCTAAAACTGCGCGCACCACAATAGGGTAATCACGATGACCAAACTTTGCAAATCGGCCAAAGGTGCGAAAATATCCAAACGTCAATTCTGACAAATTGGCGCAATATTACAAATACCTCTTTGAACAAATAAACTGTATCCGCGTGTGCTGAACCCGAATCTGAAGTTAGTTTTATTAAATTCCTCGTACTTTAAGAGAAATGCGCATAATTAGAAAAATAAAATTTTCACAAAAAAATTCATATTTCGAGAAATATGAAATATTATCGTTTCAAAATAAGCCACGTGTCTTCCTGTATCATCCTGCAAAATCTATCAAAATTTCAGCGACTTTAGTAGAAAACGCGATTTGGCGCCAAAATTTCTTTGTCTCGAAAAATCGACTTTACCTACTAATAATGCAAGGCACTAACTGAAGTCGACATTTTGACAAAAGCTGAATTTCTACAAAACTAATTGTCAGAAAAGGACTCAAATTGGTAGGCATGAAACTAAATCCTTTGTGACTCGGAATGTAAAATAAAAAGTCTGATATTCCAAAGAACTCTAGAGAAAAACCTGTTCCTGCAACCCTCCTGCAAAATTTGAGTTTTCTTGATTTTTCGAAGCGTTCGTCTTTTTATCTGACGAACGCTTTACTCTACATGCATTAAATTCAGGTACCTTATGCACAACCATGGGTCCTATGACCTCTATTTATTGAGTATTTTTAGAGTAATCCATGTCGGAAATAATTAGGTTCAAACTACTTAAAATGGCACATTTCCCGCTTCGGCTCGTTCGGATGGCCACAGTCACCTGTAATGTTACTCCACAGCTCCGTTCTCAGGGATGATTTCGAAAGAGGAATCTATGGGCTACGTCCAGAAGTTAAGTGTATGATTGTATGTTTAAAACTGCGCGCGCAACATTACGGTAATCATGATGACCGAAATTCGCAAATCAGCCAAAAGTGCGAAAATATCCAAACGTCAATTCTGACAAATTGGCGCAATATTACAAATACCTCTTTGAACAAATAAACTGTTTCCGCGTGTGCTGAACCCGAATCTGAAGTTAGTTTTATTAAATTCCTCGTACTTTAAGAGATATACGCATAATTAGAAAAATAAAATTTTCACAAAAAAATTCATATTTCGAGAAATATGAAATATTATCGTTTCAAAATAAGCCACGTGTCTTCCTGTATCATCCTGCAAAATCTATCAAAATTTCAGCGACTTTAGTAGAAAACGCGATTTGGCGCCAAAATTTCTTTGTCTCGAAAAATCGGCTTTACCTACTAATAATGCAAGGCACTAACTGAAGTCGACATTTTGACAAAAGCTGAATTTCTACAAAACTAATTGTCAGAAAAGGACTAAAATTGGTAGGCATGAAACTAAATCCTTTGTGACTCGGAATGTAAAATAAAAAGTCTGATATTCCAAAGAACTCTAGAGAAAAACCCGTTCCTGCAACCCTCCTGCAAAAATTGAGTTTTCTTGATTTTTCGAAGCGTTCGTCTTTTTATCTGACGAACGCTTTACTCTACATGCATTAAATTCAGGTACCTAATGCACAACCATGGGTCCTATGACCTCTATTTATTGAGTATTTTTAGAGTAATCCATGTCGGAAATAATTAGGTTCAAACTACTTAAAATGGCACATTTCCCGCTTCGGCTCGTTCGGATGGCCACAGTCACCTGTAATGTTACTCCTCAGCTCCGTTCTCAGGGATGATTTCGAAAGAGGAATCTATGGGCTACGTCCAGAAGTTAAGTGTATGATTGTATGTCTAAAACTGCGCGCACCACAATAGGGTAATCACGATGACCAAACTTTGCAAATCGGCCAAAGGTGCGAAAATATCCAAACGTCAATTCTGACAAATTGGCGCAATATTACAAATACCTCTTTGAACAAATAAACTGTATCCGCGTGTGCTGAACCCGAATCTGAAGTTAGTTTTATTAAATTCCTCGTACTTTAAGAGAAATGCGCATAATTAGAAAAATAAAATTTTCACAAAAAAATTCATATTTCGAGAAATATGAAATATTATCGTTTCAAAATAAGCCACGTGTCTTCCTGTATCATCCTGCAAAATCTATCAAAATTTCAGCGACTTTAGTAGAAAACGCGATTTGGCGCCAAAATTTCTTTGTCTCGAAAAATCGACTTTACCTACTAATAATGCAAGGCACTAACTGAAGTCGACATTTTGACAAAAGCTGAATTTCTACAAAACTAATTGTCAGAAAAGGACTCAAATTGGTAGGCATGAAACTAAATCCTTTGTGACTCGGAATGTAAAATAAAAAGTCTGATATTCCAAAGAACTCTAGAGAAAAACCTGTTCCTGCAACCCTCCTGCAAAATTTGAGTTTTCTTGATTTTTCGAAGCGTTCGTCTTTTTATCTGACGAACGCTTTACTCTACATGCATTAAATTCAGGTACCTTATGCACAACCATGGGTCCTATGACCTCTATTTATTGAGTATTTTTAGAGTAATCCATGTCGGAAATAATTAGGTTCAAACTACTTAAAATGGCACATTTCCCGCTTCGGCTCGTTCGGATGGCCACAGTCACCTGTAATGTTACTCCACAGCTCCGTTCTCAGGGATGATTTCGAAAGAGGAATCTATGGGCTACGTCCAGAAGTTAAGTGTATGATTGTATGTCTAAAACTGCGCGCACCACAATAGGGTAATCACGATGACCAAACTTTGCAAATCGGCCAAAGGTGCGAAAATATCCAAACGTCAATTCTGACAAATTGGCGCAATATTACAAATACCTCTTTGAACAAATAAACTGTATCCGCCTGTGCTGAACCCGAATCTGAAGTTAGTTTTATTAAATTCCTCGTACTTTAAGAGAAATGCGCATAATTAGAAAAATAAAATTTTCACAAAAAAATTCATTTTTCGAGAAATATGAAATATTATCGTTTCAAAATAAGCCACGTGTCTTCCTGTATCATCCTGCAAAATCTATCAAAATTTCAGCGACTTTAGTAGAAAACGCGATTTGGCGCCAAAATTTCTTTGTCTCGAAAAATCGACTTTACCTACTAATAATGCAAGGCACTAACTGAAGTCGACATTTTGACAAAAGCTGAATTTCTACAAAACTAATTGTCAGAAAAGGACTCAAATTGGTAGGCATGAAACTAAATCCTTTGTGACTCGGAATGTAAAATAAAAAATCTGATATTCCAAAGAACTCTAGAGAAAAACCTGTTCCTGCAACCCTCCTGCAAAATTTGAGTTTTCTTGATTTTTCGAAGCGTTTGACTTTTTATCTGACGAACGCTTTACTCTACATGCATTGAATTCAGGTACCTAATGCAGAACCACGGGTCCTATGATCTGTATTTATTGAGTATTTTTAGAGTAATCCATGTCGGAAATAATTAGGTTCAAACTACTTAAAATGGCACATTTCCCGCTTCGGCTCGTTCGGATGGCCGTGGTCACCTGTAATTCTACTCCTCTAATTGTTAGAAAAAGACTAAAATTGGTAGGCATGAAACAAAATAATTTGTGACTCTGAATATAAAATAAAAAGTCGGATATTCGCAATATCTCTTGAGATAATAAAATTCGTGCACCTGACCCCCAAATTTCTTTTTTTCAATTTTTTATTTGCTTGACTTTATATCTGTATATAGAATTTTATACATATTTTTAATATAAAAAGACACTATCAAACAACTGAAATAGTTACTCTGATTTAGAAAGCAATATTAATCAGTTCATGCATAAAGAATATTTATTGACCCTAATTAGAAAGTCGTTTTTATCAGTCAATGATCAATCCTGCTATTTTTTTTTGTGTGAAATATATTTTAAACAACAAAATCCATCTGAATCCATCAAATTCAATATATGGTTGCAATAAAGTTATTGCATTGAGATAATTATAATGAATTTACAACCTCGTAATTTTACTCCTCAGCTCCGTTCTCAGGGATGATTTCGAAAGAGGAATCTACGGACTACGTCCAGAAGTTAAGTGTATAATTGTATGTCCAAAACTGCGCGCGCAACAATACGGTAATCATGATGACCCAATTTCGCAAATCGGCCCAAAGTGCGTGTCAGGCGAAAACAAAACTTAGCCCGGCATCACTCCACAAACATTAAAAATTAAAAATAGTAAAATATAGATACACAAGGGGTATAGGAACAATAGCACAAAATACACATTCAAATCATTCAACCAAGACACAAATTACAAGACTGACCAACCACTCCAAGACATTAGCAGGATGTTAGAGTTATACAAGACTGACCACACATGGCTAGGGCACAGGAAATGGTTAGGGATCCAAGGGTCACTTGTAGCTAACTGATAGACTCACACTGAGCTATGGGCTAGGGTACAGGAAGCGGTCAGGGGATCAAAGGGCCACTCTTAGCTAACGGTAGAGGGAGGGGTTAGTTTTTAATTCATATTTAAATAACTGCAAATCAGAAAAAGGACACACCTGGTGGATCGCAGGAGAAATAATTCCTGAGTCATAAGGAAATGTGGAAATTCATATAACTTTAGAACTTCCCGACGGTTCAACATCCTTGTACCCCACCCACCACAAAAAATTACAAACAAACACACACACACACACACACACATACACACACTCACACACACACGCGTGCACACACACACACACACACACACACACACACACACACACACACACACACACACACTCACAAACAAAATAAAAACATCTTTTACTCCGAACGAGAATTACACCATGATACTCTTGGGGGAGAGGTTATTAATTTCTGCACAATCACTTACTTCCATTTCCTGTTATTCAGTCTATAATATACGTGTTTATGGACACAATCATAACAACATATCTGAGTATGAATAAAATATATTATTAAATGTGTGAATTATAATATGAATTATTATATGTACACGATATACAAATCGCACGCACGCCTTTTTTCCCGTGACTTTTTTTCCTGTGACTTTTTCCGCTCACCCTTAGATTGGACTAGATCGTATGACGTTATTTTTATTACTGATTTTCTGTAAGTGACATTCTGGCATAGCGAACTCTAAATAATATTACTGCAGCTATTTGGTATAAATTTGCGACTTCATTATTAGTAGTATAGATATCTCGATTTGAGTAGCTCTTTTTAATAGACTATTTCATCATCACCATTTCATTGCTGAAAAAGAAATGTCCATGAAAAACTAATATACAAGCCTCGACTTTAATTCTAAAGATGCAGATATTAAGTTTATATGAGCATTTTAAGTGTGAGACCATCTTTTAAGAGACAATGACTTGATAAATAGAGAAGCGAAACGGTGTAGTTAATTTGAACTGTGGGAGCACGACCGTACCACTGTAGAACATTAATTTTATATGTGAGTTTTGTAAAAGAGAAATTTTTTAGCCATGGATATTATTGACAATAATAAGAGCGGTTCAAAATTTGTGTTTAGCCCGACAAGAAACTCTGAATATAGAGCCATACTTTCTTTGAGGAGTCGTTTGGAACATTCGCCTTAATCATGAATATTTTATCAGAAACAAAATATCAAACACTAAAATCATTCATAAATCATCCTAGCAAACGCATAATGGTAACCATAAGTAAATGAAAATTGTTTTAAATCTTAGAATCTTCAGGTGTTCAATAGCACATAATAACTTAATTATGCAGATATAGAAACCTCATAAATTTACCAGGTATGTTTTGCTAATGTTGTTGAGTGTATTTGAAAATACTGTACTATTTTATTGTATGTTTTAAACAAGGCTCTCATTGCTTTACTTATTTTAAAAGCAGGGTTTTTTTGTTTGATAACTATGATTGGTAACTGTGAGTATATTATGTCATGAAGTAAGCTCACTTCGAATGAACTATACTATTAAAAATATGAATGAATTATAATTTTATTTGACTGATGAAACTTGAAAATGCAGATGTATACGAATATAAGACTTAGTTTATAGTAAGGTGTCCGTGTTGTTTATGAACGGACGCGTAGTTCCTGTCAGTAAGAGAATGCAAAAGCATGCCTGGGGGGAATGACGATTGGGGATTATTCGCGTGGCGTGCTGTTCTTCAAGCTGCATTGCCTAACTGTACATCAAAGTTATACAAAGTACCGCCAGCGAGAAACCTCCCTCCAAGCTCACTAAGTCTCTTCTTTACTGAAAGTTGATTTCACTCACACCAAGGAAGGGTTGTTTAGCCAGCGTCTTTTGTCTAAGGATTTTAAGTGGTACACAAGGCGTGAAAGTGATGTTGGAAAAATACGACAACAGAATGAATCTCTGCATGAATGCATTCCAATTCTGAGAGCGAGTACTCCACGCTATCTATCTATCTATCTATCTATCTATCCTTATCATTAACGTTATATATTTGTCTCCTATCAATGTCAAAATCCCCTCTCTATCTGCCTGCCCGTCCGTCCACCCGTCTATCTGTTTCTTTCCTTTTCTTTTCTATCCATCCATCCACCCGTCTGTCTGTCTGTTTGTCTATCTATCTATCTTTCTGCCTATTTGTCTGTCGATCTGTACGTGCATCTGTCTTTCGATGGAACTGTCTACTCTCACATCCAAATTCTATCCATCTATTTATCTTACTAGTTACCAATCTACCTATCCATATATACTCGTCTATCTGATTGTTTTTATATTATTCGTACTGGTTGTCGCTTTGTTTGAATGTAGGATCTCAGCGAGTCTAGCTAGTACGTTATACGCAATTCGCTAGCGTTGCTTTCTATAAAAGCAGGAGGATTTTAAAAATAATAATATTGTTAAGCAGAATCAACAAATCAAAATAATTAACCTATCAGAGTGCCTTTATTTTCTTTAATTAAATCAATTACTTAATTAACATAATAAAAATTTAAATAATGCTTATTTCCTTTTAGAATCCTTTAAGAGGTTTCTCTAAGCAATGATCACTTTTATTTGTATAAAAGATATCGCTTACTCTATTCTTTTTAGTCGTGTTTCACTGTATTCAGATTCTGTATTTCCATATTTATTTTTCTAAAACAGAGATGGTGTAAATTAGTATTACGTTTGATATCTTTAAAATATTATTGGTCACTCCGTAAACCAAAGCAGAAGAAGACAATGTTGTTTTTTCATAATTGGGCGCATAAAGTTAAAATGTTATCTAAAATTATTGTAAGGTCATTCTCTTGACTTTTTTTTATTAAAAAATTCCATACTCACTTTAGAAACAAAAAAATGTTTGCCGATTTAATCTTCCTTAAAAAAGAAAAAATAACCAATAGAATGGAAACAAAGAAACTATACATTTTTTAAATGAATTTCTTCACGTATCGAAATGCATCTGCTTACTCACTGTTAGGAGCAATTTAACGTCAAAGCAATAGAGAGATAGATAAAAATGTTTGGCGACAATTAAGCTGTATGCCAATACTGATTAGCAAGATAATATGGCATTTGTGTCATGATGAACGCATTTGTATATTCACTGAATTATTATTACAATATAATCTAGTAAATTACTACTCTCTTTCACTCTCTTTCATTTTTCTCTATCTGTTTGTTTTATTAACGTGTACACATTCCACGCAAACCACACGACCTCATTTACAGACAAGCATTACATATGAATGAACTAAAAGGATGATAGCATTAATAAAAATAGATTCATGATTCAAGCATATGACTAATAAACTGCAGGTCATTCTCTTGCCACTTCTTACTAAATACAAAGGCACATATAGAAATATGTATTAATTGAAGCTTTCTTATTATTTCAGGATATATGAAACAAGTTTAAACTTTTAATATTTTTCCTAAAATCAAATAAACTAGTTTAATTAAAGTTTTGAAATAACTGTCAAATCGAGTTTCAATATTTCACATGACTTTAAGAAGTTTCAGTTTCAGTTTGGTTATTACATTGCGTATTTCCTTCTTACTTACGGCTTGAAACACTGAAAACAAGAAAAAGTTATGTAGGCTTCTATGTACACAGAGCACATAGTCCTTTGAGGGAGTGCGGTGAATCGATTGATCGCGAAGTAAGTGCTCTTTGCTCTTCCAAGATGCCACACTCCTTAAAATGTCATGCCTACGTTTGATTAGCTGGACTATACGCACCAGTGAAGGCAAACTAACAATGTTTTCTGGTTACAAATTTAACATAGTGAATAATTAATAGCTGATAAACTGTATAAAGTGGGAGCCTCTGATCAATTTTGGTAGAACAAGTTTGAAACATTTATAGAAGACTTGAAAGGACTCCAGTAACTTTTACAGTCGTCAGAGCCAAACTTGCATATAAAGCAATGTACCGCAGAACCGAATCTTCGCAAGTACGTACACACACACACACACACACACACACACACACACACACACACACAAAATTTCAACACTTCCAGAGTGGTCATCGCTCTATCTGGAAAATTCAGACATATTCACATCCCTCCCTTAAGTTTTGATTCAAGATTGAAGATCAGCACTCAGTCACTGAATACTCGCTAACAATTTCCCACCTGTGTTCAGTGGGTATTCCCAATCCTAAGCTGCATCCAGACAGATTAGCGCGTGCCACGCGTACACAACAATCACTGACAAATATCCGACGAGCAGCTCTCTCCCCTCCCAACCCTTCGTTATTTCTCCTTTACTACACTTACAGGACGACTTGGAGAAAACCATTTACTTCCCCAAAAGTTTTTATTGTCGTGGAGCGAACAATTATTTTGGACAAAAGATGCACTTGATGCACAGAAATATCTGAAAAATCTAAACACTCTTTGAATCAACATCACAAACCATTGTTCATCCACTAACTAATAAATAAATCGATAATTAATAAACAACGAATTATATTTAGAATTCGAAATTGACTCAATATGCATGGACATTCACATCGCCAAGTGTTGGATTTCGAGAGCCAGGGTGATAATGAAAATTTCGTTTCTAAATTGATACCTTATAGTCCAGTAGCATGAAGTTGGGGCATGTTGTGCACGGCTCCTTACACATAGTCTTTTGTATTAGGGGAACAACTTGAGCTTGATGATGTGTATATAGTTGGAAGTTAAAGTTCACCCTCAAGTTGCTTTCACCAAAAGCGAAAATCTATGAGTGATTTGCGAGGTATTTGTTTCGATATTCATCCATTAAAACCAATCACACACCCATACTCTGACTTTGAGCTAACAAATGAAAAGGTTAATTTAAACTAGGCTCTTTCCGGTCACTTGGATTATTGTAATACATTTAATAAGACCGAAACTAAAAACATGTTTTTGTTATGATAGATGTTTGGTAAGAAACATAAAATTACGTAATTAAAGAATGATTTATATAGGTATTTTCTTCATTAGAATTTATTTTTAATTTAATGTCTCTTTCTAATGTAAGCTGATTTTACAGAGAAGCGAATTGGTACATCACACGTCTCCATCAATCTTGCGATTGATACGCATAAGCAGAGTGGATATTTTATTGCACTCAGAAAGCAGCAAAAAGTAATAGAGAAAGACTGAGAAATTGCATATGAAAAGACAAATAGTTAAACATCGGGCATACCAATATACTGTCAAATATAAAAACAGACAGATGGATGGATGGATTGTTGGAGAGAGGGATGGATGGATGGATGGTTGGAGAGAAGGATGGATGCATGGATAGATAGATAGATAGATAGATAGATAGATAGATAGATAGATAGATAGATAGATAGAGCCGCCGCTTATTTCCTTTTACTGTTATTCAGTAAATAATGAACATATATATGGACTTACAAATAAAATTAATACAAACAGAACTAAATGTATGATTTAGAATGCATTTATACGGTATATAAAATACACGCACGTGCACACCAAAGACAATAGCGGACATACACGCATACATTATAATTATTAACGTTTTTTCACCCCGAACTGTATTTGAACCACGCACATCTTCAGCGAGCTGTTAACCTCCGTGACATTTCGTCCTTCACTTACAGTTAATAAACAGTATAACACAATCACACTGACTTACGACTTTATATTAAACATATATTGTGACTTTACTTCCGGTGACATTTTTCATTGTGACTTTATTTCCTAAGACTTCATTCTGTGAAAACGTGAATATGTTTCAAATGGGCAAGTTATGGGGTGTGTGTGTGTGTGTGTGTGTGTGTGTGTGTGTGTGTGTGTGTGTGTAAGAGAGAGAGAGAGAGAGAGAATAAAAAGACAGAGACAGAAAAGAAATTAACAAGAGAAGAGAGAATCTAATCTCTTTGATTATCTAAGTTTCTGTGTCAACAATCACCTAAGGTAGCAAGTCTAGCTGGCGGTACTTTGTATAACTTTGATGTAGAGTTAGGCACACTCAGGCCTACGCTCGCGAAAGTGGCGGAAGCCGGAAGCGCCCCCCCCCCCTACACTCAATCAATCAATCAATCAGTCCTACTCTCTGCTTTGTCCGAGTACCTTCTGTTCACGCTTCACAGCGTCTTGAACAGCACGCCAACGCGAAAGACCAATAATCTTAATCCCTAATCCCTAAAGGCATGCTTTACAGTTCACATCCTTATGCGTTCACTTGCTAACAGGAACTACGCGTCCGTTCATAAACAACACAGACAACTTAATATAACTAAGTCTATATTCGTATATATCTGCATTTTCAAGTTTCATCAGTCAAATAAAATTATAATTCATTCATATTTTTAATAGTATTATAATTCAATAAAAACAATAAACTGTTTCCCGAGTGGTACCACTCACGCTGATGATCCCTTGATAGTTAAAAATCGGAAAGAGAAAACGATATACCAGAGTTTGGGCTTAAACTCAACAATTAAACTCCATGCTATTATTTCTCTTCCTTTCAAACTATACATCTTTTTGTTATCCAGTCCGCAGTACCAAGCAATACCTACCAATAAAATTCAGGCGTTTTCAGTCCTAGGGATTTGGCATTGATTGATTGATGGTTGAATGCACAGTGAACCTTTGTTCCATCCAAACCACACCTTTCTTTTTAATTGTTACCACGATCTATCTGTTCTCTCTCGAAAAGTCTCATCCGAGTCTGTGGGAAAGGGTGAGATAAAGGAGTTTAAATTAGTCATCATGTTTCGCTCTGAATAGGGAGGGCATTAAATGAATGTAAAAAAAGAGAAAATGACTGAGTAGACCCGAACTTATCAGACTTTATTTCCAGTCTTTCGAAGATCAGCGGTTTTCATCATTCAGTTCTCACACTTAAAAAAAAAAAAAAGATAAAGGATCTGTGACTGTACTTATTTCTGAAACAGAAAGCATGTACACTGCAGATCGATGTTTTTCAGCTAATCTCTGCAGTACTGTCTACAAAATAAGGTAAGAGATCATTTATTTTGATTACTTTATCATTTACATGTTAGCTTTCTTAATAGAGAGAAATAGTCGGTGGCACTGATTGATGGCAAGAGCAAATACTTCTGTTCTTTTCTTCATCTTTTACGAGGCGGAGGGGTATCAATTTTATGTGCAATTATGTCAGGCAGTGAGTAACCAACGGAGACATTCTTCGCTCTTTAATTGCCAGGTTTGCACGAGCTTTAGTAAACGTAACTGTTTTAGTAAACTAACCATTTTGTTTGTCCTATTTGATGGACTAGATACAAAGCCTAGAACCTTATCTGGGGATGGGGTAAGAATCACACTATCCATCCTGGCACGAATCGAACTCAGCCCCTGAATTAAGCAAGAATTGCTGTGCCTTTGCGGTTGTTCTTCAGTTCAATAATATTGCTTCAGACACTAATTAAGTCCTTCAATTTATGACAGAGTATTTCTTAAATAGAAATTTTAATTCAAAATCCACTTCATTTTATAAGTTTTAACAGAATGGATCTTGAGGAGTCCATTCTACATTACTCAATTTTTATTTTATACTTGCGACTTTACTGTTTTATAGTGCAAGAGCACTGGACAGTTTCTATCTATGGACAGTATAATTTACGTGTTCATTCGGCCTTCACCCATAAACAAGTGTCGCCCCAAGCCTTATCGTTCTAAATTATAATCGTACTTAAAGACAGCTCTTTATAGTTATAATTTAATTCATCACCGCTGTTACATAAATAAATCTAAGTACAGTGAAATATCGCTATAAGGCGATAATTGGGGTCCATAAAATCGGATTGCATTAATAGTGGGCTTTTTACAATATTTGACTTTTTTCTGTGAACATATACGTCTATTCATGTCTAATGTAAAAGGTTGGGTTATTATGGGACGAATATTAAATGGAATGCATTATTAAGATATATTCAAAATAATGGACGGATATAATATCTATAGGTTTTTACTTTGCGTTAAATAGTTTTACTAATTTTTATTTGTTTGTACGATAATACACATTGTCCCATAATACCCCGAGTGACGTAATATCACGAATTAGGTTACACTGTATTACAACACCGCCAAGCCCAGCCAACATGTTTGCGGCTTTAGTTCTTTGATGTTTATTAAATTGTGAAAATATTTTATCAACCACCGCATTGTCTGCTGTTTGGTTTGTGCAACAATTGTATAATAATTAATTAAATATAATCACTAAACTACTTACTGGCCTTACTCATGGATCAGTAATAAGTAACATATCCGATAATGTTTATTTTGGAATAACACTTCAAGAACCTGGTGAAATCCTTACATTTCGGATCGTTTTATATTAAACGTAATATGCGAACTCTTCCCCAAAATGATAATACACTTTTTACACACTATGTTTCTTTAGTTTATTGAAAATAATTTTAAATAAAGAAACATGTACATTATTTATTAGAGTATAATATATGCTTATCTGCATAGCACTGGTTTTAAGCAAATATTGTCCACGTACCTCTAGTTGCATTAAACATTAATTTTCCAAACTCATCACTAAATTACATTTACTGATTTAGTGTCTCGTATAACATGAATTTGAATCTAAATCTTGTATTAAATAGTGATAAATTAAAGAAGCATTACTTTATTTATTTGAGTGACATGTATGCGGTCTGCATGTTGCTGGTTTTTAAGCACTTAATGTCCACCAAAGGATGGTTTTAAAGCATAAACCTTTTACTTTCCAATTTTAATACCAAATTAAATTTGGGACTTTTCAACATACTTTAAAATTTGAACAATTTATTAAATAGTGATACAATAATGTTAAATAAAGAAACTTAGCTTTATTTATTAGAATGACATATACATGTCTGCGTATTGCTGGTTTTTAAGCAAATAATGTCTGCGTATTGCTGGTTTTTAAGCAAATAATGTCTACGTAAGGCTGATTTTTAAGCATACACTTATTTTTCACAAATTCAACACTAAATAGAAACTGTGGTCCTTTAAAATGATTTTGCATTTGAATCCTGCATTAAATAGAAATAAATTTAAGAAACGTTGCTTTATTTATTACAATAATGTTTAAGTTGCCTGCATATTGCTGCATTGCTGGTTTCAAAGTTTGCATTGTACAAGTAAGGGTGTTTTATAAGCATAACACTTTTACTTTCCAACTTTAATACCAAATTAAATTTGGGGTCCTTAAACATGATTCTGAGTTTGAATCTTTTTTTAAATGGTGAGAAATTAATAGTAAATATAGAAAAAATATAGAAAAATCAAGTTATTTCCAAAATTAACTTACAGGTATGATTACTTTTTTAATTTTTTAATAGCAAATTATGCTCACATAAGGTTGTTTTTAAAAGAAAAAAGCTTTTATTTTTGTAAGTCAACACTATATTGATTTTGTGGTCCTTTAATTTAATTTTGACTTTAAACCTGTATGAAATAGTGATAAATTAAGGAAACCTTGCTTTCCTTTATTTATTTGAGAACATATATGTTGTCTGCATATTGCTGGTATGTAAGCACATAATGTCCACCTAAGGCTGTTTTTAAAACATTTACTTTCCAATTTTAATACCAAATTAAATTTTGGACCTTTTAACATGCTTTTAAATTTGAACAATTTATTAAATAATGAGACAATGGCATTAAATAATGAAATATAGCTTCATTTATTAGAATGACATATATGTCCACATATTGCTGGTTTTTAAGCAAATGATGTCTGCTTAAGGCTGGTTTTTAAGCAAATGATGTCTGCTTAAGGCTGGTTTTTAAGCAAATGATGTCTACTTAAGGCTGGTTTTTAAGCAAATGATGTCTACTTAAGGCTGGTTTTTAAGTATACACATATATTTTTCCAAACTCAAGATTTAATTGAGTTTGGAGTCCTTTAACATGATTCTAAATGTATATCCTGATTTAAATAGTAATAAATCAATATAAAAACTCAACAATATATTTTTATTCATACCAAATTGTGGACTTTTAGATTATAAAATGAGATACATCTATACAAATATCTATTAAAGCAAATGTATTCTTCTACTTTTGATTTATATTTATAACCTATACATTTATTTATGCAGAGTCATGGTTTTTAAAAAGATTCATTTGTTTACAACTATAAAATTGACCATTTTAACTAAGTGTCCACATAATGCTGGTTTTTAAGTACGAGTCCCATAATGCTGGTTTTTAAGTACGAGTCCCATAATGCTGGTTTTTAAGTGTATGTGTTTGTCTACATAATGCTGGTTTTAGGGTTATAGGAATTAGGCAGACCACAAAACATGTATATTTTTTGTTATTTGATATTTTTTCTTCAAATTAAGTACGTTTGCTATTAGTGATGTCTAAAAGCAGAATGTGAAAAAAAAATGTTAATTTTATTATTATTATGGGATATACACTGTGTCCACCTAATGCTGGTTTTTAAGCATGGTCTACCTAACGCTGGAAATAGGGTTATATATATATATATATATATATATATATATATATATATATATATATATATATTGTGACGGGCACACCACATTGTAAATGAAAATGATTATTATTAGTAGTAATTAATCTTTCAAAACTAATTGCAAGTGATGAGAATATTACTTTCATTATTAATTATCCTCTAACAGACACCACTCGTCTATCACTTGGCGGATATGCGGGCGTTGTAAATGTTTTCTCTCCTCCACAACATAAACAACATTTACGGTCGCATAATATTTCCGTGAGTGGAAAGCTTCTTACTAAAGGAGAAGACAAATCCTACTTTTAATCTATATTTAGCGAGCCACTATCAACTCACTTTCTTCTCCAACATAAGATTATCAATATGCATAATAAGGTCAATAAATGTAACATAAATTTATTAAATGAACAATCTAATATACATAAGACAATTACAATGAAATAGATTATTTGATTTAATATTCCATGAACACACGTTCAGATAATTTTATGTTACACAGTCTCTGTATATAAAGAAATAAAATTACATTTCAACAATTATATTTTACAGGAAAGAAGTAATATTTCCTTGTTTTACCTGAATCTCCAGGTTTACAGATTATTATATAAATAAATAAAATAAATAAATAATTATAAACTGCTATGAGAGTGGTAGACATAATAATTATCTATTGCAGTGTGTTAGTGTACGGAATACACTGCACCCATTGATGTATGGTGGTAAAGTATGATGACTACATAGAATGTCTGGTAAAAGGAAGTTACTACAATTGTTGTTCTGCCTGTCAGAGCTAATAGGTCAAAGCATCAGATGATCTCAAGAGAATAGTGACTATTCAGTGTTCTACAATGTTAGAAGAGAAACACGTGGAATTGACAGTAATAACATGAACAATAAACTTGTGACTTTGTTATGAAAAATGCACGAAAAGACTATGGTGGCTTCGCCTATACAAGGTTACATAGAAACTATTATCATTTTCTCTAATCACTCCATTTCTGTCCTCTTATAAAAATTATCCTGTGCTTTGTATTGACACTAATCTGTTGAATTGTATGGATATTAGGATATAAGGATATAAGACTGTATAGATATTAAAACTATTCGAAAGTAGTATTGTGGAAATATTGATGTCAAGTAATCTTTTTCTTTTTATTTGTTGTATGTATATTTTAATTGTTGATTTAATAAATTTATTGTAAAATTTATTGACTATCTTACACATATTGATAATCTTATGTTGGAGAAGACAGTAGGTGGATGGGGACTCGCTAAATATAGATTAAAAGACGGATTTATCTTTTCTTGTAGTAAGACATTTCCACTTACGGAAATATTGTGTGACGGTAAATGTTTGTCTCTAATGCAAAACCTTTACAGCGCCAGTACATCCACCAAGTGAGAGAGACGAGTGGTGTCTTCTAGAGAATTATTAATAGCATAAATTAAAATTCTCATCACTTGTATTTAGTTACGGATGATTAATTCATTAAATATTATTATTACTATTATTATTATTATTATCTATTAACTATTATTAACTATTAACATTAGTTAGGTGGCGTTAGCGTCACAGATAAGCGAATGAAACGTATGATAGATGAATAACCCCTACACACACATACATGCGAGAGCGCACACGTATGGTCCAAATACGTTCACACACGTACAAACATCATGCTTTAACCTCTTAATGGAATTATATAACCTATAGACTGAAAGAGACACCAACTGAGAGAACAATGAGAAATATGTAGAAATACATATCAGTAACAACAGATGAGTTACTTCACAACCGTAACATGCATGCGCCATAAACACGTGACACGTAACAACACTTCACAACAGGAAGGCAGCAGGTGTATGACGGCTACCAAGGCAACCGTTTCCCGTATGCACACCTGCTTTGAATGGGAAAGTGATGTACACCATGTGCAGAGAAAGCACACAGCGCTCCCTTTGAAACGGTCGGTTCACATCCCATGCATGGCCCATGTAGTTTTCACCTGCATACCGCCGAAGCCTAGTCTTTCACAGGTAAAATGGGTGTATCGTAGATGCAGTGTTTTTCTGCGCTTTATTATGTCTGTGATGCTTATCAAAGAGAGATAAAAGTGAAATATATTTCCATGTACAATTACATTTAATGTGTGCATGGCTGAAGTTTTTTCAATAGATATATTTTTTTAAGCTAAAGGGTTCCCGAAAGCACAAATTAAAACCAGATGGAATAAAAAGACGATTTAAAATTAAAATGTAAAGCAGAGGTGGTGGCTGTGGCGGTGCTGGTGGTACGGTATGGTTGCGGACCCAGTCTGAGATTAATTTGTTTCTCGAACTCTTGGCAAACTAAAACCATAAGACGACTTTCTCGTGATAAACATAGCCAGTGAATAACAATTCTATCTAAGCTGTTTGTTTATTTTATTTTAAAGCCAAATTATAAATAAGTACGTACGTACATACCAGTGCAGACACAAACACATATAGGTCTACACAGAAGTACATATATTTTCCAGATTTTATCATAATATATAAACATAAATATGAATACGATGGCTTTAATACATGCTCAGAGAACAAAACACGCACACATTCAGACACAAAACACATCGCATATATTCAATACCAACCCAGTTCAATCTTCATCAACGACTAAAGCATTCATCCTTATGAGGGTAGTGACCTACAAAATTTAGTAGATTCAATAAATACGTGAAAATAGGAAACTGGAAAGGCTAGTGGCTCATTGCAAAATATAATTAAGGAGCAAACCTACATTTCCAATTTATCACTTTATAACTCTATTCTATTGAACATTCCAGTCTCAACTTAAGTTTCCCTCAACGGTATTCATTAGCTCGATAGATGCACATGGCATAATAAATACAGTATAACAAAAAAATGTCAAGTGTTATCACACTAAAATAATGTGAGCAGCTTAGTTCAAATACTTGTAGAAATAATAGTCTACTCACATAATACATCTTATTAAAACACAAGTATAGCACATCAGTAGCAAATATACATGAACTATTTATAAGTCCATTCTCTCTCATCAGTCAGTTTAACTCATCATCAAGCTAATGGCTGCCTTTCGAAACCAGACCAATTTTTACCACTCCAAATTCAAAGTGGTCAGAGAAAGAATTTTCTACAGCAAGTAAACTTTTTAATCTCAGCCATTTGGCTGATCTTATTCTCGTAAATCATAACCATTGGATAATAAAAAGTAATCACTAATTTGCATTACATGAGCAAATCTAGAATATTCTTGCCTCGAGCGTTTACTTCAAACTCGGACTCTTCCAAGAAATACCGTCTTAAGGAGTGCTCAAGGTCGGGTTACCCTGACAATTTAACAATGTATATAACAATTTAAATTTAAAATAGAGATAGGCAATTTTACTCTGTCAGACAATGGAATTCAGTTGTTCTTAACGAACAGCCACAATAACCATAATTACGCTACGCGTATCGATCAGCAATTTATCTCTCACCAGTACTATTACATAATTCAAACAGAGAATTGCTGAAATTAGTTCCGCGGAAAGGTATAAAATAGTTCACGAGGCTAACAGGTTAAATATAAAGGGGAACTATATCAACTTTCAAATTAAACTTTATATTATTTTTTATTTTTAAAAGAATGAAATGCAAGCGTTTCATGGTCCAGATTTGTCGAGACAGAAACAAAGTCCACATGTTTGCACCACTGAGTCGATTTGGCGGTGAGTTTTTCTCTTATCTTTTGCACACGACTCTACCGAAGGGCATTTCGGGAGAAGTACACATTGCTTCCAACAAGCACTGGTCCTAATAAACGTGTGAAATGTGGTCGGAAATGTAAATATCGAAAATACAAAAATCGATTAAAATATTAAAATAAATAAAATTAAAATGTTTCTTTAAAAGATACTAATATGATATATTACTTTCTAAGATTGTGGCTTTTATAGTTTCAAAAATATCCTGTTTTTAAAGTAGAGGATTTCTGTCATTGCTTTATTGTCTTTATTGTATTTAAAATTTAAAATGAATTGTCAAATGTTGCAGGTAAAACGAAATGCTAATTTAATTTCTGTTTGACATATCGATTTCTCAATTCTACTCACACAGTTTCATCATTTTCTTTTTATCTTTGCTTCTTTTTATTTCTGTAGTCTGCAGAGTGTCCATTAAAACAAAAGAGGAATATTATTTATTAAATCTTTGCCTGCATTTAATTTAAACTTTTTTTTAAAGTTTGACCCAACGAGAAATGCTCTTGTTTGTTAAACGTTTTAGCGTCAAAAATTGTTCATTTTTCGTCAAATCTCGGCTTCTATGCATTGCAGTTTGGAGTCGCCTCCCTTGGGCATACAACGCAATGCTTGACATACCGGAACCGGTTTGGCTGTCTGGCTGTCATACCAAATATCGTTTCACTTAGAGATCGCTAGCACAAATCTACCTTGGCTCCTTGGCTCCTTGGCTAAGGTCAATGTAAAGAAAGGGTAGTGGGGGTAGAGTGCGAGTTAATTATAGGATCGCATACAACAACATTCTATTTATAGCACAGACGAACGGCAGTAGTAAAACAATGATGATTTTGCATCTTCGACTGACGTCAGAATTGTAGGGAGATTGAACTCTTCACTTTTCTTTCCTCATTCTTTTTTCTTAGAATACTTATACCGATTCTGTCTCCATTATTGCTTCGATTTGTTTTCATTTTTGAAAACAGATTAGCACTAAAAATTACCGCGACAGAATCAATGAAAACTATAATGTATAGGTAAATAATACATTTCACTTGAGATCAGAAAAACGAAAAAATGAAATTGCAATGCTTTTCTAGGATTACCAGCAATAATGAAAGCATTGTCTGAAGGCCCTATGTTGTCACAATGGACTACATGAAGTATTGTCTGAAGTTCTTATGTTGTCACAATGGACGTCTTGAAGTATTGTTTGAAAGCCTTATGCTATCCACAATGGGCGTGAAGCACCGATATTGCCTGGTGACTTCTGAAGTTTTAAAACAACACGCTGCACACGTGGAGAATAGCGGGTTACGGGACCGAACGGTGACCTTTCAACTCTTGAAGCAAATCACAGCTCTGAAATAGGGGACTAAGTGCAAGGTTAAGACTGACAATCTCTAAGTAAAATTAAATCAAAACAAACGGTATCATTGACCTTGACAGTGGACTAGGTAACACTTACTGTGGTACATTTCAGCTCCTGCCAGTAACAAGAGACGTAACAATTAACATTGAAAAAAAATAACAGATTAACATTGATACCAGAGCTCTGATATTTCTGTCTAATGATGCTTCATTTCTACTTTTATCTTAATGGTTTGGAAGATTTTGCTTGAATGGTTGCGGACTACTGTTGACATCCCATACACACCGTCATAACTAAACTGAGATGTGTGTATATGTATAAGTGTGTGAGTGAAAGAGAGACAGAAAGAAAGACAAAGACACATATGCATATATTTAGACATAACATTATACACTTTAAAAAAATAATATTCATAATTTGATACTGATCTAACAACAGGTTAGAAACAAGCAAAATATCTGAAGAATCCCCATTAATAAAAGATAACTTGATTACAACTAAAAGATAAAAATAATATTTAAAAAAAAATAAAGTGTGATAAGCAACGTGCAACTTACAGGGGAAAAAATAACTGAAATTCATCAGCATCTCGCATGCGCGATACGGACCTGCATTTAATCAGATTAAGTGCGGTCCACCGATTTGTCACGTGAGGCTGCTAATGTCAGAAATATAAATAGTATTAACATTCACACACACACACACACACACACACACACACACACACACACACACACAGACACACACACACACACAGACACACACACACACTCACACACACACACACACACACACACACACACACACTCACACACACACACACACACACACACACTCACACACACATACACACACCCTCACACACATACTCTCACACACACACACACACACACACACACAGACACACACACACACACAGACACACACACACACACACTCACACACACATACACCCCCCTCACACACCTACCCTCACACACACACACACACACACACACACACACACACACACACACACACACACACACACACACACACACTCCCTTTAAAAAAATGAAACACATTTCCATGTAGCCGCTGTGGGGATGTCAACAAAAAAAAAAAAAAAAAAAGCGATCGCGTACAAGCTTGAAGAATGGTGCAGACAAGTAATCTCGATATGTCTTTTCCATCTGGTTGCTTCCGCTACATCGTAGTTGCCAGCGTACTCCAATAAGTGTCGTGCGCGTGAAGCGCCACGCCAACGACAGGCAAGGGCCAAGGGCCCGTAATTCCATCGCTTGCGAAATAAGTGTGGCCTATTACGTGTCGAAGTAAATAAGTGTGGCCTATTACGTGTCGAAGTAAATAAGTGTGGCCTATTACGTGTCGAAGTAAATAAGTGTGGCCTATTACGTGTCGAAGTAAATAAGTGTGGCCTATTACGTGTCGAAGTAAATAAGTGTGGCCTATTACGTGTCGAAGTAAATAAGTGTGGCCTATTACGTGTCGAAGTAAATAAGTGTGGCCTATTACGTGTCGAAGTAAATAAGTGTGGCCTATTACGTGTCGAAGTAAATAAGTGTGGCCTATTACGTGTCGAAGTAAATAAGTGTGGCCTATTACGTGTCGAAGTAAATAACGCCATTGGAATACATTTGTAGATATCGTCAAGCAGTGACTGAAGCATACACGCACAAACGTATACACACTCACAAACGCACGCATACACGAACTCATGCACGTGCTTGTTCGCCTGGGGACCGTGAGCCCATTGTAGTTGGAGGCTCTGGGTAATTTTAGGAATTCGGGTAAAACCGTCCTGCTATAAAAACCGGAAGCCACGATCACGCGGTCTGTCTCTTGCATAACACTCTTACCACGTGACCTCGCCTGTGACCATACACGAGGGAGATGTGTTTCGGTCAATAAGAAATGTTTGTCCTGGCGTTAACACCATTTTACTTTAATTACCCTATTTGCATTTTCGCTTGCTGCATCACTCAGACAAACACCCACCCACCCTGAATGATATTAAATAGATAATTCTAGCGCCTGTTTTAATCTGCAATAGTTCAGCAGTACAAACGCAAAATGCGATTGGGCCATAATGGAAGTGTTGTTTGTTTTCCTTTGTGTCAAATAAGTCACGATCATTTCATTATTTTCTAAAATTATTTTTAGCTAGTTCAATAACTGCATTGAAAGTGTTAATAGGTCCATGCGAAATGTTCTCCATGGCTCGGAATATATTTTACATATCAACCTGCGTGGTTCAGTCAGCTCACTAAAAGATGTGTGCAGAAAATACTAACAAAACGTTGAACATACAGAATAGACAGTAAGAGACTGAAAACGAAGGCCACATTTTAAACGAGTTTTCATTTTATGTGGGGGATGGTGGTGGTGTAGAGCAAAATCAGAGAAAAACATTAAGATGATAAAGTGAAGAAGAAGATGAATGCTAGATTGTTTTAGAGGTGGTTAGTATTTAGCTCCCATTAGGTATCTAGGTTTCACTTAAAATGGAGTGTGCACGTCCATGTTACGTTAAAACGAAATCTGAGTATCCTGACTACGTTCAAGAGTAGTGTGCTTTTCCAGGCTGTGATGCTAATATCACCTAGATATTGGTAATTATTATTAATAATAATAATTAATCATCCATAAATAATTACAAGTGATGAGAATCTTAATTTATGTTATTAATAATTCTCCAGAAGACACCACTCGTCTCTCGTATTTGGCGGATATGCAGATGCTGTAAACCTTTTCTCTCTTCCAACATTACAGACAAACATTTACCGTCACACAGTATTTCCGTATGTGGAAAACTTCTTACTAACAGAGAAGATAAATCCGTCGTTTAATCTATATTTAGCGAGCCCCCATCCACCCACTATCTTTTCCAACATATGATTATCAATATACACATATATCTGATTAGCTCCCTCAAGCAAAACAACTTTAGCAATTTCCAGTAACTTCTGTGTACCAGAAATTCCAAAATGTAGTCAGCATACTTTGCCACTTACATCAATAGAGTGCAGTGGTTCCTTACACTTACACACTGGGGGTAGAAACATCTCACGTCTACCACAGTCATAGCACTAAACCAGAAGATTCGGGTAAAACAAAAAAAGGCTGCTTCTTCCCTGTCAAATATAATCATGGAACAAAAGCTAAGTTTCCAGTTTATTCATCTCTAACTCCATTCTTTCTTACATTCAAGTCTCAACTTACAGTTTCCTGCAACAGTATTTATTAGTTCAATACACGCACAGAGCATAATGAATACAATATAATAGTTTAGGAGCAGGTTCACTAGAAACAATGTCAAGTGTTTATCATACTACATACAAGCATCACAGTTCATAATTTGTAAAAAAATAATAGTCTATTCACATAACATATCCCTACTTAAAACGCAAATATAACATATCAATAGCAAAAATGTACGAAATATTTCCAAGTCCATTCTCTCGCAATCAGTCATTTAACTCACTATTAAGCTAATGGCAGCCTTTCATGACCAGACCTCTTCCACTCCAAATTCAAAGGTGATTAGAAAATACAATCCTTTTCAATAGGTTAACTTTTTATCTCAGCCCATTTGCTGGTCTCGTTCTAGTAAATCTTAACAATTGGATACTATAAACTACTCATGCACCTAAAACTGGTTTATATTACATCAACAAGTCTAGCACAATTTTTACCTGAGTTGTCACTCCAACATTTAACATTTTATAAAACAATTAAGTTTAGAAATAGGGATAGGCAAATTTCCTCCACCAAACAGACTACGTTCAAAGTGTGTGTGTGTGCATATTGTGCCGCGTTCAAGTGCACATTGCAGTACATACATCTCAATGACTATTACTACGTTCAAGGAGCAGTGTGCACAAAAGCACTCTCTCATAATCCCCCCCCCCCCTTATGCCTTCTCTCGCAATCATCGAATGTTTTTCCTGAGTGTACAAAGCTATGGGATTAGCCTCAACACCAAAAGCACTCACTTCCAGCAACAGTCACTCAGATCCTGTA
The DNA here is from genome assembly GCA_028829895.1 of Sinotaia quadrata. NCBI lineage: Eukaryota > Metazoa > Mollusca > Gastropoda > Architaenioglossa > Viviparidae > Sinotaia > Sinotaia quadrata. Next base: position 47,464,572 of record CM054181.1, on the reverse strand, counting down.
GTCACCCCATCGGACATCTGTATCCTTATCCTGCCTTGTGCTTTTAGTCGTCAGTCTCATCATCTTCTAATTTCGGGGAGGGGAGCCTGAACTGGACGTTTGTTGGTTGAATGTTTCTTCCCAATCGTGTTCTGTCTTAACGGGTGCAGAAAATAATATTAAATGTGTTAATATATAGAGCTGGACAATACTGCGTTCATTCCAGATTTGTTGGTTTGTTCTATTGTTTATAGCACTTTCTCAGTATTTCTGCTTCAGGATTATCATTAAGGGCATAGCACAATGTTCCGCACCTTGTTATATAAGTCCTTCAAGCAAATCTAACATACGAAAATAAATTGCCTCCCTTTCTTATTGTACTTAGATGGCAAATAAATGTTTGATTATAAAAAGTTTTTTTTTCTACAAAACTGCATTAGGGAAAAACTGTCCTCTTTGAAATACCACCACAGATAAATAAAACAACAGAACAATAAAAAAAAATAACTCACCATTTTTAAGATTAGGTAGAATTCGATTTATTTCGAATTAGATTCGGAAGCAGTAGGAAGATCCCCCACCCCACCCCAACCACCCCAGGTGAATTTTAATGGGTTTTTAATTGCACTTCTATGTTGACGAAACTCGCTTATAATCTCTGATATTAGTGTGCGGTGGGGCTCACTAGACACATCGTCGCCATCTTGGATTTACTGTGCATGTGAGCGCGCAAGGTGGTGTGCTAGAGCTAACATCCTCCAGACTTATGTTTGTCGCAATATCCATCCCTTGATTGCTGTTGAGTTAGTGATATGATTCGCTAGGGATAAAACAGTTATAAATAATGTGGTGAAGCTTCAGGGCCAGAATTACACGTGCCCAAGCAAAACAGTCAGCACGATCCATTGAACACTGATGTTGAAATAAAGTTGTTATAAAACCAACAGCAAAGCAAACGAGAAGACAAGAAAAACAAAAGAAACTACGCATATCCAACAAGGGTAATTAGGTTTGCTTTCTCAAATAATGTTATTGTCAAAGAGGGAGAGAGGGAGTTGGCTTTCACATCGTCCAAAATAATGGAGCACTGATTTAAATGATCTCTTCTATCAAGTAACAGAGTACACATTTAAAGCAAATTATTCCTGTCAAAGAAGCTGCTTTTTACTAGTAAAACAAAAAGAGCTTATTGTGGTAAAACATCCTCATTGTCAAGTAACGGAATTAAGTTTCATGAGGAATTGTAACATCAAGGCAATGGGTTTCGGGTGAGAACGAAATGCTGAATAACAAACACTAATATTATTACTTTCAAAATAATGGTGGTTTGATAGTATATTGCAGTCATACCTAAAAGCTCGCTAATATAATTACTGTTAAAATAATGGAGGTTTGCTTGTGAAAGAAGATATTGCTGTCGTATCAACAAGCACAAATATTATTACTGTGAAAATGAAGGAGTTTTGCTCGTGAAAGTTAATAAAATTGCTTGCTATTCTGACATACACTAATATTATTACTAAGAAAATAACGGAGTTTTATTTGAGAAAGATACGACATTGCTGTTATACAAACAAGCACTAATATTTTTACTAACAAGATAATGGAGGTTTGCTTTTGAAAGATAAGAACATTACGCCAAACGTAACAGATATGAAAGAATGTAACTCTAACAAAATTTAAATGTATGGTGTAAACGCTTTTCCTGGCAAAATAATGTAGTTTATTATGTTCTTTCTGTAATGTAGTTTAATAAGTAGATTCTTTCTCCAGCAACTGATAATTAATGTTCAAATAACGATGTTTGTTGTGTAAAAAAATATTACTACAAAAACAACGTATTTTATTTTAGAAACACACTAAATATTGTTCCACATCAGGCCTACAGTAACTACACATTTTAGTACCAAACGATCAAAGGTAAAAATACAGATAACGACTACAGTTTTAGGCAGCGAAGATTAAGAATGAAGGAAACGTGCGGTAAAACGATCTCTTTCAGTGCCCTGTGGTATGTATTTCTTTTAATCTCTTATTACACGTGCTCACTTCTTATATATGCTTCTTTCGATGTCTCATTATATAGATTCCTTTCAGTGACTCATTATACAGATTGCTTTCAGTGACTCATTATACAAATTGCTTTCAGTGTCTCATTATATAGATTCCTTTAGTGACTCGTTATACAGATTCCTTTCAGTGACTCATTATACAGATTGCTTTCAGTGTCTCATTATATAGATTCCTTTCAGTGACTCATTATACAGATTGCTTTCAGTGTCTCATTATATAGATTCCTTTCAGTGTCTCATTATACAGATTCCTTTCAGTGTCTCATTATATAGATTCCTTTCAGTGCCTCGTTATACAGATTCCTTTCGATGTCTCATTATACAGATTACTTTCAGTGCCTCGTGAGACATATTCCTTCTGGAACATTATATAGATTACTTTCAGTGCCTCGTTATACATATTCCTTCTGGAACATTATACAGATTACTTTCATTGCCTCGTTAGACATATTCCTTCTGGAACATTATATAGACAAATTGCACACGTTCCTTTCGGGTTCCTTTTTTACATGGACTTCTCAGAGTCTAGCTATTCAGGTTCCTTTTGGTGTATTATACAAATTCATTTCAGTGTCTCACCAATTAGATCTCTTTCATTGTTTTATTATGCAGGTTCCATTTCATCTTATCCGATACAGGTTCCATGAAAGACTTCCATGGAAACAGCGTTCCACAAAACACTGCCATGGAAACAGCGTTCCATGAAACACTGCCATGGAAACAGCATTCCATGAAACACTGCCTTGGAAACAGCGTTTCATGAAACACTGCCATGGAAACAGCGTTGGAAGTCCAGAGTTATGAGCACGTAAATGATGATGTGACATCAGAAGCAATTTCCAGGAGAATATTATGGTCACATTAAATGGCCGTGGTAAATTAGCTCATGGTAAATTCGTGCAAAACCATCAACTGAAGTTTGATGTTGGCACCAAGGGCAGAAATGTGCGAGTAACGAACCATAAATATTTCAATTTCTGTTCGCCCTCTAGCATTCCAATAAGGCTTTCCTCAATTATTTCTTATTTGTACGAAATGTGAATGATATTGCTCTGTGACCGCGATGTGCGTCAAGTGTGGGGACAAATTAAATCATTATTCTCAGACGTTTTGACTAAACTGAAAAGTTTCAAAGCGTGCTGACCTGAAGAAGATTTTAATATATGCGATTTGAAAGAATGTTAAGAGATTGTTTCGTTTAGGTTATCATTATCCATTATTGTCAACATTATATCATTAGACATCATTACTACCCAAGATGCCAAACAGAAAGTACTAATTGGGCTTTGGTTCAGCCATTCCGTCTTATCATTTGTATGGACGTGCCTAGAGATCTCGGACAATAACGAAATTTTTAATTTTAGTTCCAATGTATTAATTCTTAATCGTATTATTCAGTCTTTAACTCATCCGTAAAATGTGACGTCACTGAAAACACTAAACAAAATACGTCTTTGTAGGTGTTTATATTTATTTTCTTCGAGAGAAGTATTGTGTATCGATTTATGATCATGGAACGCATTGCTTGAGTCACTTTGTAATCGTAAATATTATATTAATGACCAAATGGCTGAGACCTAATTTATTATGTGACCTAATTTGTACAAGTAGGATAGTGTGCCTGTGAGAATTCGAACAGTAAGTAGGCTGCCGTCGAGTGTGTGGTGCCTATCTGTTCTTGTGTCTTTTTGATATGTCCGTCTGTTCCAGCGTTCTTGTGTCTTTTTGATATGTCCGTCTGTTCCAGCGTTCTTGTGTCTTTTTGATATGTCCGTCTGTTCCAGCGTTCTTGTGTCTTTTTGATATGTCTGTCTGTTCCAGCGTTCTTGTGTCTTTTTGATATGTCCGTCTGTTCCAGCGTTCTTGTGTCTTTGTGATATGTCTGTCTGTTCCAGCGTTCTTGTGTCTTTGTGATATGTCTGTCTGTTCCAGCGTTCTTGTGTCTTTGTCTATCTGTTCCAGCGTTCTTGTGTCTTTGTGATATGTCTGTCTGTTCCACCGTTCTCGTGTCTTTGTGATATGTCTGTCTGTTCCAGCATTCTTGTGTCTTTGTGATATGTCAAGCTGTCCCAGCGTTCTTGTGCATTTGTGAGGTTTCTTTCTCTTCTAGTGTTCTGGTGCCTTTGTGTGTTGTCTCTGTTCTAATGTTCTCATGCATTTGGTTGCTCTCTCTCTCTGTGTTCTAATGTTCTTTTACCTCTATGCTTTGTCTCTCTGTTCTAATGTTCTGTTACCTTTGTGTGTTGCCTCTGTTCTAATGTTCTTGTACATTTATAGGTTATCTCTCTATTCTAATATTCTGTCATAGTATAAGTCTGTTTCCTCTGTTCACGTGACGATTTTCAAAAATATGTAACATGTTGGGAAATGAAGAGCCTGCCTTATATTGAACATGCTACATACGTAGCCTAAAGTTGTGTCTGTGAAGGATATGTACAAGTGTGACAACATTTCGGGTAATGGAACATCAAATGCAAGTTCTAGCATGTTCATATGAATGTGAATGTCTTTTAGCGAAAGATACGCAAAAGCGTGAGGATTTAGACATGAACGAAATGGTCACGTGAAATATTACAACAATGTACATGAAGTGCACGTGTAATGTTACAGCAGTGTACATGAAATCCAAGTGTAATGTTACAGACGTGTACATGAATTCAATATATGTTACAGTCATGTATATGAATTCCACGTATAATGTTACAATTTTGTACATAAATTCCTCGTTTAATGTTATAATGTACATGAAATCCATATAATGTTAATGCAATGTGCATGGAGTTAACGTGTTAAGTTACAGCAGTGTACTCTTCATCAATAAGTACAAGAATGTACGGTGGAGTAGTAAAATAAATGACGTGTTCGAGTTTGTAGAATATGAGGAAGTGTACAAATATACTGAATATTAATAATGACTTGTAACACGTATGTCAAGACCTGGCTGGCAATGAGAGACGCGAAGAAATACTGAAATGCTAGAAATGAGAGATCTGTACAGGTAGAAATGCTCTGTGTATAGATATGTGAAGTGTTACTAGTGAACTCAGCCGCCATGACCGTGCGTCATTTTGATGAAAGATGGTGGGCAAAGCTTGGCTGTAGGCCTACCAGCAAGGAACGAAAACCGCTTTTGTAAACAATACGATAGAGCGTTGCATGTTTAACTGATACGAAGTTTATCAAATTTCCCAAATGCACTATGCTATCCAGACTCATCGCAACACTGTAACCTAGCATTGACCTTTCACTTTACCGGGGTCGTTCATTCCCCTCAAAAAATAAATTCCAAGCGTCCCAGATCACATTATTAGTCTCAGAACACATTATTAGTACATGTTGACACTAAAATTAAAAGAAACCTACATTATTTTCTTTTCTTGTATTAGACAATATTTTGCACATTTCCATTGTTTTAGCAACTGCAAAAAATAAAAATAAATAATTTAATTAAAATAAAACTCTGATACTGAATATGCACATGTAATGTAATGCATAATTATAAAATTAATTTTAATTTCAGAAATGTATTTTGGATGATCGATTTTGAATTTGAATGGAATATACTATAATATTTATGCATTCCATTTGGTCAGTTAAATATCTAAAAACAATTTTTTTTCGACAAAGAGTGTTTTTAACTATTCGTTATCGTTTTGAGAAAGTCTTACATCCTATGAACATACTAATAGTTTTACAATGAATGAATAAATTATAATAGCGGGATGTCATTTTTTTCTTCTTGTTTGCATTGAATTATGTTGTCGATCTAGGATGATTAAATTTGATGTGTGTACTATTTACTTTTGGAGTTGCAAGGACTCTTTTATATTGATTTTTCTAACAAATACAGAATGTATAGGCATACTTGAAATCAGATTTTTCTAACAAATACAGAATGTATAAGCATACTTGAAATCAGATTTGAATGTAAAATGGCGCGGTACATAAAATAAAAATATGATTAAATTGAAGATCGTAGATAATTTTCATTAATAGGATTTCTTATCGGATTTGCAGCCGGCCTCATTTCCGTGTTGTCGCGGTGTACGAGCGGTCGTTCTTTTTCGCCCGAAGTTGTGTGTATTCGGAGAATGCTATTCGAAAAAAAAGCATCGTGCAAACAAGACATAAAATTTATTAAACCTTTAAGGCTTTTGAGTAGGAGATTAGAGAAGTTCATTTTCACTGGCTGCAAACAGTTTCTTTTCCCCGCAATACTAATAACTTACTTTGATGGAAAAGTAATCACTGGTAATTATAAACTGGGGCAATGACCTCACTCATCGGCCGTCGCATTCAGCAATGTTACTGCTGGCGACGACACCGAGACCCAGCGAGCCGTTCATCCTGGTCTCCTCTGAGACTTGATGGGTGAGGGGTGGGAGGGGTTGACTAAATTCCGATATGAGTGCTCTGCTCTTTGTACAACGAATGGCGCCCCCACAAAAAAAAAAAAAAAAAGATTATCGGTGAAAGGGAACACTATTTTAACAAGTGAGTTATTGTCCCCAACACCGCAATCATTATATAAGTAAATTGCTTGGTTCTCTAGCAAAACACTCCGAGTTAAATTAACAATCATTACGACTTGTCCACTAATCTCTTCACTTGTAGACGTAGTCTCTACTGATCTCTTCACTTGTAGACGTAGTCTATACTGATCTATTCACTTGTAGACGTAGTATATACTAATCTCTTCACTTGTAGACGTAGTCTATACTGATCTGTTCACTTGTAGATGTAGTATATACTAATCTCTTCACTTGTAAACGTAGTCTATACTGATCTTTTCACTTGTAGACGTAATCTATACAGTCTCTTCACTTGTAGACGTAGTCTATATTGATCTATTCACTTGTAAATGTACTCTATACTGATATATTCACTTGTAGACGTAATCTCTACTAAACTATTCACTTGTAGACGTAGTCTATACTGATCTATTCACTTGTAAACGTACTCTATACTGAACACCTCAAATTCCTTCGAGAATATTTTTGTTTACTACATACATCCATCGTCACGAGAAACCCGCTTATTCGACCCACCTACACCCACCCCATCCCCTCACACTAGCCTACATTTGAGGATGGTGGTGATATTTTAACAATCACACTAGCCTACAGTTGAGAGTGGTGGTGATATTTTAACAATCACACTGAATGGTAAGCTCTAAGCGCAATTCGACATGTGTATATGTCGCGGTTAGGTTTGTTCTAAAAGGTTGGGCTTAAAAGTTTTGCAAAACATCCTTAGCAGGGTTACGCTCGTGCATTTATTTAGCACCTGAAGGCGTGTGTTCATTAATTTAAGATTTCCTAGCTCTCATGGAAACAGATAACTAACTCGGTGAAAGATAATGACCTTGACACCCATGCACGCTATGAGTTTTGTTTATAATTTGCTCGATTACTTTCTTTGATGGTGAATGTCTGCTGGCGTTTCTGTTCATTCGTTCGTTTTCTTGTTTGTTATTTTTTGTGCTTGTTTTAAAGTTACATGTGGACACACTTTACTTTTCAGAACGTGTGATTAGTCTCCCGAGGTATTGCAAGGCATTCTGGGATGTTGGATGCTATAAGAGTGGAATGCGGAAGGAAATTAAGTTATAACTGGACGACTTTTAACTCACACTGATTTTTCATTTCACTAGTTGTTATGTCATTTTTTCGGCAGGCAGACCACTTACCCCTAAGGCACGCATTAAAAAGAAATCATTTATCGATATTAGCCGTGACAACCAACAAGGAAACAAACTGAAGAGATATATATATATATATACATTTGATTTATCAAGATATATGTAGTTTCACCCATCCCAAACACCTCCTGCATGTATTGGACAATTCTTGTGCAAGGGTGAGCGTCCTTGAGGTCAGTGACCCGTGAGTATTTGCACTGACCTAATAGGGAGGTGAGGAAGACATAGCCTAGCCACATTATTTTTTCTCTCCCCCCATCCCCGTTTTAGAAAGATGTGGAATTACATGTATGTCTTTACGCCACATGAATGGAAAGGTAACAAAGATAAAGTACAATTGGCGGAGATATGGATTGCAACTCAAAGAAAATTTTATGTAAAAGAAATTACTATCTTCTTAATTAGACCTCTGTATTCTATTTTTAGTGTCAAACAGAACGGGTTGTTCTTATTCAGCTTCCAGTTTAAGTCAATACAACCACAGTTTTCATTTAGTGATTTTGGCCATTATTTATTATTCATTAACCTAATGAATAATAATAATATTTATTTCATAAATGAACTATGTACAAAGCGCTATAATTTAAAGTATATAAATGTAGGTATCTAATCCTATCTAACGTGGGCATATTTCTTGTTAAAGCGACAATCCAAATCAATCATCTATTATTTGGTTTATCTATTCATACAAATATTATACAAATTCATAATCTATTTATTTCTGATTCAAATATAAATAACAAATAATGGAATCCTATACCTATTGAATAAATCTAGAATAGTATGTAATATACTCTCGTCGAAGTATCATGTATAAACTTAAACACGGATAGTGAAAGACATGAATTGGTACGAGAGTACAAGTGGAGCTGAATACTGGACATTACACTGTTTATGGTTTGTTTTGCCAAGACATATTCGAAGTTGCCCTCATCGACAAGACAATTAATTTCATCTCAGAACAGTTTCAGCAGCTTATTTTTCCTTCGGTTAAATACATTCTCTTTGCTCGATCTGATTAGGTATATATCTTATAGCTAGCCATACAGTGTACAAGTCGAATTGCCGTCACTGCATCTCAGCGAGTTGGGCAAAGGGAAGTAATGCATTATGAAATGATGAAGCTCTGACGTGATGTGTTTTATTGATGTTGCATGCTTATTTATTTACTCTGAAATAAATCTTTATCGATAAATTATGAACTATTCAAGACATAAGCAAAAACAGGAAAGATTAATCAAGCACTCAAGACACCCTTTAAACATTGCATCCGACTGTGGTCTTCACTAGACTCTAAAATGTCCATTTTTAATTGTTTTACTCTAAAATGTCCCTTTTTAATTGTTTTACTGTAAAATAGAAAGATGCTACCAAAATGTGTGTTAACATATTAACTACTGATATCAACTCAAAATACAGTGTGCACTATTAAAGTCAGAATTTCTTACAGCCTTTGTGGATATAACAAGAAGTTTCACGTTCTAAAGAACTGTGCAAGTGAAACGCAAATAAAACTGATGTGGATTATTTGGAAGGGAGGCGGAGGGGGGTATTCACTTTAGGAACCAGACGAAGAGGCACGTTTGATCACCATGCGTCTGCTAAAAATAGCGAGGTCTTAGTTTTGTATGCCACCAGGAAATCCTCTGTGAATAAATGCTCCCAACCATAAAGAAATGAGAAAATGCGGATTAGCGAAAAACTCTTTTCTTTTAAAAAAATCACCTCGCCTTTTACATGACCCCGGAAGTGGATGGCGAGTGACTAGAGTAGATCAAAATATGCTGAGTACTGAAGCCATTTTTCATTTACTTCTTTCGTGTATCAAGATGTTTGCAGATATGGGGAAAGAGAAAGGTCACCTAAAATGTGTTTCATTACTGGCACTTCCATTTTCTTTACAAAGCATAGCATCTGTTAGATGTTTCTCGATCATTTAAACAGATATTCTGAAGAAAACATGTGGTCGTGTTGTGTCGTCATAATGTTGGAAGAGATAGAGCGTTGCGTTGACTGTTGTGAGTGGCGGTGTTGTGTTGTCAAAAGGATGGAAGAGATAGAGTCTTGCGTTGACTGTTGTATGTGTTTTGGTGTTGTGTTGTCAAAAAGATGGAAGAGATAGAGTGTTGCGTTGACTGTTGTGTGTGTTTTGGTGTTGTGTTGTCAAAAAGATGGAAGAGATAGAGTGTTGCGTTGTTTGTTGTGTATGGTGGTAGTGTGTCGTCAAAATGTTGGAAGAGGTAGACCGTTGTGTTTTCGGTTGTATTGTGGTGTGGTGACGTCAAAAATGTTAGACGAAATGGAGTGTTATGTTCTCTGTACTGCGTGATGCCACTGCTTGTCGCCACAGCATTGAAAGACTTAGACGTCTTAGAGCATTGGAAGACTTAGAGCATTGGAAGACTAAGAGCATTGAAGACTTAGAGCATTGAAGACTTAGAGCATTGGAAGACTTAGAGCATTACGTTTTTGCTGTCAGTAATGTGAGTGGTGATGCATAGGGTAAAGTTGTTTTAAGTCCAAAGTGTTCACAGTGTTGCATGTCAATGTTGTTACGTGTTTGGAGGTATGTTGTCCGTGTTGTACGCGATAGAGCGTTGTGGCACATGCTTTGCATGCAGGTGAGTTGTGCTGTCTGAGTTGCGCATATTTGCTATTACGCTTTTGTGCGTTGTTTTAACTGTATTGTGTGCTGTACGCGACGATGTGTTGTGTGAATGCATTGAACGCAGTAATGTACTTGTAGTCTGCGCTATGTGTCTGTGGCGTTGAGCTGTCTGGTGTACAATGTTGTACGTATAGATGACTCTGCTGTATATACAATAATGTGTGTTATCGGTGATATGCGCAATGCATTATGTATTTGTTGGTTAGTGTTCAATGAAGCAGTAAAATATGTGACTGTATTGTTAATTTCAATGAGTTGGCGGTGATCATTTTTGTGTGCATGTAACTGTCAGTGTGTAGGTGATTATGCGTGTAAGTGTATATGTAGGTGTGTGTGTGTGTGTGTGTGTGTATGTATGTGTGTGAGTTAGTGTATGTATTCGAAATGCCTTAAGGCCTATAGAACGTCCTATTAGGGCGAAAATATGTGTGCATATGTGTATATATATGTGTGTGTGTGTGTGTGTGTGTGTGTGTGTGTATGTGTGTGTGTCTGTTTGTGTGTGTGTTTGTGTTTGTGTGTGTATGTATGTGTGTGTGTGATTGTGTGTGTGTGTATGATATCTATATGTGTTTGTTTCTGTGTGCACACAATAATAAATTTCTACTAAAAAAAATACACAACTCAGAGGAAAGACGTTTTATTCTCCCTTTGCATTCGTCAGCTTCAGGAGTTACATTTGTTTTGAACATAGTTCTCGCCCACCCACCCACCCACCCCCGTCTGTTTGACTGGTGCTTTGAACATGACGTGTGTTTATTTATATCTGTAGGTGTCGATCAAATCACAACGTTAAATTTCCTTCTAAAGCATTTTTTTTCTTTGAAAAGAAGGCAAGAACTATTATAATGATTTTCTTCTTGATAAGCGCGACAACTTTCACCTTGAACTATTATAATGCTCAAGATTGCGAATATAAATACATCTTACCAATTCCACTGAAACAAATTGCCCCTCTATGAAGACAACTAGATTTCGAAAAAACAGTTCTCAGAATTAGCACAAGACAGACGCCCACTTACAGATCGATAGGTAAAATGTACTTGTATGAACGGAACTAGACCAGAACAATCCCGAAAATCCAAACTACGACTTGGCAGCGAATTTTTCACGACACCAACAAACAGCCTGTACCAGTGGGGATTTCCTGACATTCGAGGATGTTGTTTACAATGTACATCACTAGGAGCAGAAAGAAAAACATTAACTGAGTTTATAAAAAAAAAAAATCAGCAACTATACAAGGGTATTTACCCACCCACACAGGCAGTTCTGGTACGAGTGTCTGATTGTAGTAGTAGTAGTAGTAGCAGTAGTAGTAGTAGTAGTAGTAGTAGTAGTAGTAGTAGTAGTAGTAGTAGTAGTAGTAGTAGTAGTAGAAAGCACTAACAAGTCAAGAAAAAATCAATATGAATAACAATAGGTAAAACCGGCAATAGAACATTTATTATACGACTAAACGTTAACAATACTCATGATAATAATCGTGACAGCATGGTAATAATAATAACAGTAATACTAATGATTAGGAACAAAATTAAAACCTTGGATCTTCCAGAATCTTGGTAAGATTTCGAGACCTGGGATCACAACCGACAGTCAAAAAGAAGTCGCGGATAGATTATTATTATTATTATTATTATTATTATTATAGGACAAAGAAAAAGCAAACAAATATAAGAGTTTCACAAAACCTAAAATAAATAAATCCATTAGTACCAGGTGTAAAGTACGGCTAGCATTAATTCTAACCTACCCATTCCACAATATCCTACCCGACCCCGACCTATTCTGTAGTGAAACAGATGTAATCCGGATGCTGTGTTCCCCAGTTTAATTTGAAGATGTACGTAGTAATAAATATTTCTTTTTTTTCTTCTTAAAATAATGTTCATAAATGTGATGTATTTATGTCAGTTTCCTAGCATAAAATTCTTTTTTATTCTTCAATTCATGTACACCAATACATTCCTTACTGTTTCCCCTCACGGTTGTCAAATTTCACTAGAGACCCAATGGATGGATGGAGTGTAGGGGGCGCTTCCGGCTTCCGCCGCTTTCGCGCTCTAGAGACCCAATGTTTATTTCCCCATTTAAATATGAACATGACCTGCTTTCGTTCTACGGAATGCGTCATTCGGCAAAAATTCCTCAACCATGATATCTAACATTTACTCGCAATAAACAAAATCGAGCAGATCATGCACGTTTCCTGTAACAACCCTCGATGGCGTTACCTTCTCTCGTTACCACCAACTTAACTTCTGTAGTTATCGACAAGTTACCCTCTCTGGTTACTGCCAAATTATCCTCCTTTTGGTTACCGCCAATTTACCGTCTCTGGTTACCACCCATTAACTCTCTGGTTACTGCCAGTTTGGAGTCGACATCATAATGGATAACTGGACTCTTTCTCAGTCGACCATGATATAGAAGGAAGTGGAAAGAGTATTTCACTTGAATGATAGACACACAAACACCCGCACGCATATACACACAAAGTAAAAATGCATTTAAATGAAGCAAAATAAATCTACATACGAGTTGGTCATGACACACGCAAAAGGACATTTGTTAAATGCGTTTTAAAATTCCTGTTGTAGCAATTCGCGCTGGCGATTCCTGTCACCCTCCGTCTCTGCCCGCAAGTCCCTACTTCAGCCCTCCCCACCCATCAATACTCAGAGTGGAAGTAAATAAACAAAAGATAAGGAAATTGCATATATCAGAACATAATATGTAACTTAACAATAATATAATAGACCTTAATGCAACATTACATATCAATAAGTAATATTACATAGTATGTCGTAATGTTACGTAACACATTATTTGCATAACATTAAATAATGCAACAAAAATTATATAATGAAACATTACAACGCAATGTAATATACATACCATAACAGTATTCCGTAACCTGAAACGAATATACAGAATGAAAAATATAAACAAATAGCGTTAGTTATTTTCGTCTCTTCTCTGCGCGCTGGGGGAGTGTGTGTGTGTGTGTGTGTGTGTGTGTGTGTGTGTGTGTGTGTGTCTGTACGATTGCGGGGTTGCGCACCTTGCATTTGTAAATAAAGTATCTATTTTTGCTCTCCCTCATCTCTCCCACTGCAGTGTTACTGCGATTTGAAATAGTATGATAAGGATCATTACTAATCTCATAAAGAAAAAAAATAGCATTGTAGTAATTGCGTTGCCTGCAATCCTATGTTTTAAAATACAAATAGCAAATATTGAAAAGCGACGGAAACTGCAAAATAAATATTAAAGCAAATCTAATATGAAGAATAAGTATTATTTCACACATTTAATGATTTTGTTTTTGTCACAGTAAACATGAGAAAATAAAAAAGAGGGAGACATTCAGACTGCGACGTTTCATTTTGGAAAACGGCCAATGCTTGCATCCTCTGGCTTGCGTCTTCTGTTTTTCTGCTTCCAACACTGACGTCCCTTCTTTCGAATCACTGAAGCATGGCGGTTCAATTATGGATGCCTCGAGACTTAGAAGGGAATTTTGTTATCATAGTGATTGTGTTTCTCTTTCGTTTCTTTAAATTACTATAATAAAATATACATCTGGAAATTTTCTTTAGTGGCTGTTTATCAAAAAGATTTTTATTTATTGTTTGCTTAAGGAACTTGCGAAGGTGGAGAGTTTCTAATTCGACATGGACGAATGTTGAAAGTCTCCAGGAAAGGGCAATAATCGGTCGTGAGAGTGTGGCAGAGTAAATCTGCCAATCCCCATTTCTAAACGTAATAGTCGTTAAATGTCAAATTAACCCGACATTGGGTAATGCTTGAGCTGATATTTTTAAGTGTCTAAGCTAGAAGTAAACAGCTCAGGTAAAGAATGTGCTGGACTTGCTGATGAAATCTAAACCGGATTTAGGTGGACAAGTAGTTTTTATTATCCAATTTTAGGATTTACTAGATCGAGACCGGCCAATGGCCTGAGATCAAAAGTGTATCTGCTGTAAAGAATTCTATTGTTTAATGACTTTCAATTTGGTGTGGCAAGAAGTCTGGTAATGAAAGGCGGCCATTAGCTTAATGGTGAGTTAATTGACTGATTGAAAAAGAATGGACTTAGAAATATTTCGTGCATTTTACTACTGAAATGTTATACTGGTGTTTTACATAGAGATGTATTATGTGAGTAGACTATTATTTCTAAAATTGTGAACTAAGAGGCTCGTATATAGTATGCTAAACACTTAACATTGTATCTAGTGAATACGTTCACCAAACTAATATATTATAATTATTTATTCTGCTGTATGTGTGTATTAAGCTAATAAATACTGTTGCAGGAAACTGCAAGTTGAGATTTGAAAGTAGGAAAGGATGGAATTAGAGGTGAATAAATTGGAAACTTAGCATTTGTTTCCTGATTATATTTTACAGGTGAGAACCAGTGATTTTTGTTTTTCACCTGAATCACGTGGTTTACTAATTTATAAACCGCTATGACAGGGTAGACTCGAGAAGTTTCTCCTCCCAGTGTATAAGGATACACAGCACTCTGTTGATGTATAATGGCAAAGTATGCTGACTACATTGTAGAATATCTTGTACAATGAAGCTACTGGAAATTGCTACAATTCTTGTTCTGCTTGAAGGAGCTAATACGCAGAACACCAGATTAGCCTCGAGAGAATAGCGGTTCATACCGGTTTTTTCAAGTAGAAAAGTAATTGCAGCAATTTCTAGCACTTCCACATACCAGAAATTTTCTCGATGTAGTCAACATACTCTGTCACCATACATCAAAGGAGTGCAGTGTATTCCTTTACACTCACACACACTGCGTCAGACGATTCCCCTCTCCCTGGTCATAGTGGTTTACAATCAGTGAACCAGTAGATTAAAATAACACATGAAAGTAGAAAATAGAAAAGGTTCCTTGCCTGAAAAATAATATCAGGAAACAACACTATGTTCCAGTTAAAGCTTTATAACTCCATTCTTTCTTACATTCCAGTCTCAACTTAAAATTTCCTGTAATTGTATTTATTACCTGGATACATAATACACAGCATAATAAATACAGAATATCAAAACAATGTCAAGTGATTAGTACATAATATACGAGCAGTTTAGTTCAAACATTTGTAGTAATAATAGTCTTCTCACATAATACATCTTATCAAAACACAAATATAACATATCAATAGCAAAATGCATGAAATATTTCGAAGACCATTCTCTCTCAGTCAGTTTACTCACCTTCAGTCTAACGGCCAGATTTCAAGACCACTTTTGCCACTTCAAATTCAAGTGATCAGACAATAGGTTTCTCTATAACCATTAGATCTGAGCCCATTGGATGGTCTCATTCTCGTAAATCGTAGCCATTGGATAATAAAAACTACTCACTCAGTTGGAATGGTTTGCATTGCACCAGCAATTTCTAGAATATTCTCAACTCGAATTGTTTACTGCCAACTTTGACACTTTCGAAGTGCCCATGGTCTGTCGGGATACTCTGACAATATAACAATTTACATAACAATTAAAGTTTAAAATAGGGAGAGGCAAATTTACTCTGCTACACAACTACAACAGTAAAGGTATACTGTGGAAGTCATCAAAGGCACCAGTGTTGGAGCCGACTATTTGTCTAGAGCAGTAGAAATGGAAGTGTAGGAGTCTAGTACACAAATCTCTGTCAGCAGTAGAAATGGAAGTGTAGGAGTCTAGTACACAAATCTCTGTCAGCAGTAGAAATGGAAGTGTAGGAGTCTAGTACACAAATCTCTGTCAGCAGTAGAAATGGAAGTGTAGGAGTCTAGTACACAAATCTCTGTCAGCAGTAGAAATGGAAGTGTAGGAGTCTAGTACATAAATCTCTGTCAGCAGTAGAAATGGAAGTGTAGGAGTCTAGTACACAAATCTCTGTCAGCAGTAGAAATGGAAGTGTAGGAGTGTAGTACACAAATCTCTGTCAGCAGTAGAAATGGAAGTGTAGGAGTGTAGTACATAAATCTCTGTCAGCAGTAGAAATGGAAGTGTAGGAGTCTAGTACACAAATCTCTGTCAGCAGTAGAAATGGAAGTGTAGGAGTGTAGTACATAAATCTCTGTCAGCAGTAGAAATGGAAGTGTAGGAGTCTAGTACACAAATCTCTGTCAGCAGTAGAAATGGAAGTGTAGGAGTGTAGTACACAAATCTCTGCAAATGCTGCGAAATCTTAAATATTTTGTATCTTCTCTACAGATGAGACGAAGGAATAATCTTACCCAGAGTTCATTTATACGATGCTTACATTATTATGTATGTTGTATTTTCCTGTCACAAGTAGAAAAGAAATAATGATAATGATTTTTGCATGTTTCTGTTGTATTCCTTCAGTGTGTAGACATAAATGGGTCATGTCTCTAACTCATAATGAGAGAAGATAGTCTAATATTTATTATTTTAATGCTCAGTGATTACTGAGGCGTGTAAAATTATATTATCTTTGTTTCTAACGTGTTGAATTAATATGTGTATGTCTTAAATCCAACATAGACTTTTTGACTTTTGAATAGTTATTCAATTCGTATCATAGAGGATTATATCACATATCGTGATGTTTTAAATTTACTCCTAATAGTGTAGATGTTAATATGACAGTTAACATCTCAAAAGGGAGAGGTGTGTGTGTGTGTGTGTGTGTTACTGAGTAAATTTACCTGTCCCTATTTATAAACTTAATTGTAATATAATTCGTTAAATGTCAAAGTGACCCGACCTTGGGCACTGCTTGTGCTTATATTTTTGAGTGTCAAAGTTGGAAATAAAGAGCGCAGGTAAAGACTGTTCTAGACTTGCTGATGTCATCTAAACCGGTTTTGTGTGGATGAGTAGTTTTTATCACCCAATGGTTAAGATTTACAAGAACGAGACCAGCTAACGGGATGAAATCAAAGGTTTACCTGATGTAAAAAATTCTATTGTCTAATGACTGAATTTAGTGTGGCAAGAAGTCAGTAAAGGCAGCCAGTAGCTGACTGATTCATGTATTTTGATACTAATATGTTATACGTGTGTTTAATGTAGAGATGTATTATGTGAGTAGACTATAATTTCTACAAATTGTGAACTAAGATGTTCATATGAAGTTTGCTAAACAATTGATGTTGTTTCTATTGAATATATTCATAAAATTGATATGCTCAATGCGTGTTTTGGGCTATTAAATACTGTTTCAGGAAACTTTAAGTTGAGGCTTGAATATCAGAAAGAATGGAATTAGATACGAACATTAAACTTAGTGTTTGTTCCCTGATTAAATTTTACAGGGAAGAAGCAGTCTTTTCTTTTGTTTTTCTCCTGAATCTCTTGGTTTACTGATTTATACACCGCTATGACCAAGGTAGACTCGAGAGGTTTCTACTCCCAGTGTAACTGTAAGAATACATTGCACTCTGATGTATGGTGGCAAAGTATGCTGACTACACTGTGGAATTTCTGGTATAAGTAAGTTATTGGAAATTGCCAAAATTGTTATTCTCCTTGATGGAGCTAAATGGTGAAGCACTGAATTTGGCCTCCAGAGAATAGCGTCTATACTTGTACAAGAGAAACATGTGAACTGATGATTCCCTTGTGACAATAAACTTGTGTCTTTGCTACGAAAGTGAATGAAGGCTATTACAGCTTTGCCTAAACAAGGTTATGTACACACTATTATCGCTATAATCTATATAACTTCATTTCTGTTCTCTAATAAGAACTATCCTGATGTTTTATTGACACTAATCTATTGAATTATATATTAGGAAATACGACTGTGTGAATATTGACATTATACCAACATGGTTCATGGAAGTATTGATGTCAAGTAATGTTTTCATTGTATTTGCCTTATATACATATATATTTGATTACTGATTGAATGCATTTTTGTTAAATGTATTGGCCGTCTTATGCATATTGAGAGCTATATGTTGGAAAAGATAGTGGGTGGATGGAGCTTGCTAGATGTAGATTAAAATGTGGATTTATCTTTTGCATTGAAAAGTATTCCACCTATGGAAATATTGTGTGACGGTAAATATTTGTCTTTAATGTAGTGGAAGAGAGAGAAAACGTTTACAGCCCTCGCATATCCGCTAAGTGAGAGAGACGAGTGGTGTCTTCTGGAGAACTATTAATAACATAAATTAAGATTCACATCACTTGTAATTAGTAATGGGTGATTAATAAATAATAATAATCATAACCATTAACAAGTTTGGCGTAAGCGTCACAAATAGGTACTACCGTTATATTGCTTGTTGGTAGTGGGCAAGGTAAGGAAAGGACTCTGACCATTTTCTGTACATTCACATAATTTCAGGGGCTGGAGTTCCCAAGGGACTGATTTAAGTTGTTGTTCTTTTTTTTTTACTTCTGCTTGCTTCCCACTGTCGCTTATTTTCACATCTTGAAGTCTGGTTTTCGTCGTACTTACCACGCGAGCAAGGCAGCATAAGTTTGCCTCTGACGTCATGCACACCCAGTGTAGAGCTTCAGCTAAAAGGTCATGTGATCATTTTCGTAAACAAACTGCCCACTTCTCTACCCTCTTGTGGTGTCAATTATTTTCATGTTGTCTATGTATCATTTACTGAAGTAACGTTGCAGTACCCTTATGGATGTCGAACGATAGGACATTTCAAGATCATTCTATGTGAATACTGGATGTACCCTATGTGAACAATAATAGTTTAAGCTGTGAAAGCAACCACCTACAGATAATTATATCGGGTGGACTATTTGATTTGAACTACTAATATAAACCCAAGCTTTCTGAGTGACATTTTTAAAAGAGGAAGACTTGTAGCAGCGAGTGGGAGCGAATATAATAATTTAAATGTCGGACATTGAATCCCGAAAGTGGGTGCCCATTGCTGGACACAAGATAATAATATTCCCATAATTTAAGAGGCCTTCTCGTTGGTTAATATATACGTTGCAGATATCAATGGGCGCTAATGTTTATCATGATGATATCAATGGCAGTGTTGTTATCGTGATAATATCAATGGTGGTAGGTTTATCATATATCAACAACGCCTAGATATTTTAGACATCACCAGGTCATTTATTATTAGTGCTTACGATTTTAGGTCACTAACGGCTAGGTCACAGACATCAGTAGGATACAGTTCACATTAGAAAACATCTAAATGTAGGTCAATCATCGCTAGGTCACATACATCAATAGGCCATGTAAATTGGTCATACTTTTCTAGGTCATACACATCAGTAGGCCATGTAAATTGGTCATACTTTTCTAGGTCATACACATCAGTAGGTCATGTAAATTGGTCATACTTTTCTAGGTCATACACATCAGTAGGCCATGTAAATGTGTCATACAGTTCTAGGTCTTACACATCAGTAGGCCATGTAAATTGGTCATACTTTTCTAGGTCATACACATCAGTAGGTCATGTAAATTGGTCATACTTTTCTAGGTCATACACATCAGTAGGCCATGTAAATGTGTCATACAGTTCTAGGTCATACACATCAGTAGGCCATGTAAATTGGTCATACTTTTCTAGGTCATACACATCAGTAGGCCAAGTAAATTGATCATACTTTTCTAGGTCCTACACATTAGTAGGATATGCATCACTCATCGAAACGCATCAGTTTGTCACAAGTCATTCAAAAACACACATCAGTAGGCCAATAATTACTAGGACAATAATCTTTAGATTACATATTTTAGCTGTCGCATATCACTAGAAAAGCAAGCAACAGAAAGCCATATATTACTAGTTCATATATGTCAGTACATCAATAGACCGCATAATTCTGGGTTCGCACATCAACAAAAAAACTCCCTTAATTAAATATACATATCTAAGTCACACATATCAATAGACTACACGAAAGTTATACTAAATCATACCATTACATGACACATTTCACTAAACCACACATTTACATGACACATTTCACTAAACCACACAATTACAAGACACATTTCACTAAACCACACAATTACATGACACATTTCACTAAACCACACAATTACATGACACATATCACTAAACCACACAATTACATGACACATTTCACTAAACCACACAATTACATGACACATTTCACTAAACCACACAATTACATGACACATTTCACTAAACCACACAATTACATGACACATTTCACTAAACCACACAATTATATAACACATTTCACCCAGACACACACTTACTTCATCATATACATCAGTGCAAATAGAGAATAATGATGATAAAGATGAAAATGACAACATAGGTGTTGGTGATGATAACGATGTTTGACAAATCACCTGTTGTTCGCTGCTCCTTGAGAGGATTCATTCGAAGATTATTTAAATAACGGTGTAATCGCTTGAAGTCATCTATTTGTCACGGCATTTACAGCCCAGCGTTCCAAGCATAAAAAAAATCATTTCCATTCGTGTGTTAATATCAAACTGAGGTATTTTGCAAGAATTGATGATATTGTTAAGTAAGCTTCAATAAGACAGTGTTGTTGATTTCTTAACACTTTGAATTGAAACAATGGAACGAAGACTGAAAAAATTCAACATTTTAAAATTAATTCATTAATGTCGGGGGGGGGGGGGTTGTTGTATTTGTATATGTTAAAGTACTTATATATATGTGTGTGTGTGTGTGTGTGTGTGTGTGTGTGTATGTGTATGTGAGTGTGTGTATAATTTATGTGTTTGTGTGTGAGCATACGTGTGTACATTTATAACAAATTTTATTGCTTTTACAAATTCACACTGGTATACAAAATCTCGGTCGGTGATTGACCTTTGACCCAGTTCCAGCAGCCTATACATTGAAATGTGTGCTATCTTTTCTATTTCCATTTGGTTTGTCTTCCATCCTACAGAAGACTTAAATCACAACCCCAACCTTCACCCTATCTTCCCAAAACACATTTCGGAAAAAGAAAATAAAAATAATAATAATGAAAGTCAGGATGTCGTAACATGCCTACTAATATTAATCAGCTTCTCAGTTAGAGCCAACATGCCTACTAATATTAATCAGCTTCTCAGTTAGAGCGAACTTTTTCTCTGAGAGAGTGCGAAGTGTTCGTCACTCTTGTTATATTTCTTTGAAGTTTTGTGTGCAAAAGATACGAAAGACGGACAGACGGATGGATGGATAGACAGACAGACAGACAGACAGATAGATAGATAGATAGATAGATGGATGGATGGATGGATGGATAGATAGATGGATGGATGGATAGATAGATAGATAGATAGATAGATAGATAGATAGATAGATAGATAGATAGATAGATAGATAGATAGATAGATAGATAGATAGATAGATGGATGGATGGATAGATAGATAGATAGATAGATAGATAGATAGATAGATAGATAGATAGATAGATAGATAGATAGATAGATAGATAGATAGATAGATAGATAGATAGATAGATAGATAGATAGATAGATAGATAGATAGATAGATAGATAGATAGATAGATAGATAGATAAATAGGTTATTGAATGTTTTAAATACTTACAACTGTCATTTCAAATTATCCAACTGTGGTCGAAGACCTGTTTGGTACTTATCGTAATTATCTAGGTGGGACCTGTCCATGCTATTATCTCCCTTTCGTTACTGATGACTTCACATTGCCTTTGAAAATGCACTCAGTTCCCTTGTGTTTTCTCCCCTGTACGTATGGACTGTGCACCACTTCTACCTTAAACAACCATTTACACACGTTCAATATATACCACGAATGAAAGTAAACTTCTGCAGCGAGACATTGTCGTAGTTTGGTGAGTGAGAGGATGGCTTCAATGTGAAATATCCACAGAAACAAAACCGTTATCACAGCAGGAAGTCGCTAGCAGAATATGCGGAACAAAATTACCCAGATGCTACATCAGTGGTAAGACTGTCCTCTACTGAAAGTGTAAAATACTATCTTTCACTGAAAGTGTAAAATACTGTCCTTCACTGAAAGTGTAAAATACTCTCCTCCACTGAAAGTGTAAAATACTCTCCTCCACTGAAAGTGTAAAATACTCTCCTCCACTGAAAGTGTAAAATACTGACCTTCACTGAACGTGTAAAATACTGTTCTCCATTGAAACTGTACAAGACTGTCCTATATTAAAATCTGTACAGCTGTCCTCGATTATCGGTGTACAAGGTTGTCCTCTATTAAATATATACAAGACTGTCCACGAGTAAACATGTAAAATATTGTCCTCATTTAAACATGTAAAATAATGTCCTTCAATATACATGAAGAAGACTGTCCATCATTAAACATGTTTCTTTTATCCATCAGTGTTAAATGAGAAACATGTAAACTGCAAAAGGTTTAATTGTATTACTACATTTTAATTATTGACTGTTCGGATATCTTCGGCCTTGCAAAATATGTGCCTAAAAAATATTCATTCTTAATCACAACTCTCCTCAATTTTTTAAAGTCACTGATATTTGCAAACACGATATTTATTATACCTGTTTCATATTTACTTTATATTTTTCAATCATTTATACATGCGATTAATTATCATTTATGCATGCGATTTATTATCATTATTATCCAGTTCATATTTGCATATGTTGTTTCCACTTCTTAAGCACCTCATACAGTTTGATAAAAATCAGACTGGATATCATATGCTTTTATTATATACTAATGCACTTTCAAATATAGAATGTAATTAGGTGAAATTAACATATAACTATTTTCCATTGACATTTCTATTGCAAACATTTGTCATCATTTTGTGTGTGATTTAATATGTTGTAACTTTCTCTCATTTACCAATAAAAATAAGAAGTTCATAAAACTCAGCGAAATGTCACTTTACTTTTATTTCCATTTTCTTTTCATAAACGACATTTTATTTCAGTAATCCTTCTCTGAGCTAATGTTTCTCTCGTTATTATTTGCTCCAACTTACCAATTGTTTTCAAGCTATCATTTTTTTTTAATGTAGAGACCGTTTACAGTGTAAGCAAACGAAGAACAAATTGCAGCAGTAACTATTAAACAAAGTCATAAGTATCGCCTTATTTTCCCCTTCCTCCCCACCCACCCCAATAACTTATTCTTTTAGAAACATTAATAATGCTGTGCTAAAGGTTCAATGAGTAACTTTCATGTTCTTTAACAAGAAAAAAACAACCATAACATAGAGACACAGAGAAACACAAAAAAGACTAAAAGAACTCGAAATAAAAGAAACAACTTAGAAATAACATCGATACTAGATGTTTCAGATGGGTCTACAGGCCGCCCATGCTTGGGAGCGTCTTATCTCCCCTGGCAACCTGGCAGCACAACATGTTTACCATTCATGCCGATTTTATTTTTATTTTATTTTTAAGACACATCTTTTCCGATTACTGTTTGTAATTATCCGTGACTGCGAAAGTTAATTTTCTTGAACATGCTGAGATAGGATTTTTGATGTGATCACTTACTTGTTTGCTGGAGAGCATACATGTGTTTGCTGGAGAGTGCGCGCTTGTTTGCAGGAGAACCAGTTCTTCATGGCTCATGAAGATGAGTTCATCAACGCAGACGTTTTATTGATATCAGAATTAAAACACTGAACATAAGACTGTAAGCCTATAGCGATGTTATGGTTGGAGTGCGAAAGGATTTTCCTATGTAAAATTAATTATTATATTTAATAATAACACTCCCACTCGCAAATCTCCGACTTACAGGTCAGCAAATGTCTAGGGAAAATCTCTTCCTCTACCTAAGTCTTATTGCCTCGGGCCCCCACCCTACTTTTATTAGGCAATGATACTTAGGAATATTATAAGCTACTACTAATCTACATTTGTAACAGACTAACAAGTCACGTGGGCCTGCAATATGAAGCACAGCTACAGAATAGAGAGTAATAACAAAAGAGCTCATAACATCAGTTTAATAAAGTACAGAAAATTCAATTATAGAATGTCAAAGCAAATAAGAATGTAACATATATTTAATTACAAATAATAAACTAAACATTTGTAACGTGTCTTAAATATCTACCACCTACTCTTAGTTCTTAACTTTGCTGTTCTCAACATTCACGCACAAATGAAAGTACAAATGAATAGAGGCCCTCTGTCTCTGATGTTTCCAGATAACAAAATTTGAGATCAACCATTAACATTGAAATTATCATCAGTTTAAACAAACTCCTCCTGTCCTGGCTTCACAAATGTTTGGAAAGAAGCTATTCTGGACAGTTCTCCAATGAATTAATGGCCAAGTACAGAATTCCTACAATACACAACAAAAATTCACTCCCAGTGAATTAACAGCTGGGTAACATATTCCAGCAATACACAAGGAAAATTCACTTCCAGTTAATTAACCGCTGGGTACAGAATTCCACCAATATAAAATAATATTTTATACCCAGTGAATTCACCAGGTACTATATTCCTACAATACACAAAGATAATTCACTTCCAGTGAATTAATGGCTGGGTTCCATATTCCAACCATACATAAGGAAAATTCACTCCCAATGAATTAATCGATGAGTCCAGAACTCAAACTTTACAAGAATTTACTCCCAGTGAATTCTTCAGGCACACAATAGTCCATCTATGACATTCACTCCCAGTGAATTTTATGGCACACAGTAAACGAATTATTACAAAATCTTTACTCTGGGTGAATTCAGAGTTATTAGAAATCCACCTACTCCCAGTGAATCCACAACACTGAAATCCAACTGTAATGAAATTCACTCCCAGTGAAATGTCCTGATAAAATCCTTGGCGGTCTGTGCCATTACCATGGCTGGCTTTTTGTAGGACTTACCGGTTGACTCTATAGACTGACCCTTACACTGACCAAACCTGAGGTTTTCATACAATTGAAGTGGAACAAAACGCTGATGTGACAAGTGAATGGGACCATAGTGACATACATGGGACTATTGTGGCATACATGGGACCATACTGGCATACATGGGACCATACTGGCATACATGGGACCATACTGGCATACATGGGACCATACTGGCATACATGGGACTATACTGGCATACATGGGACGATACTGGCATACATGGGACAGTGGAAGGCACTTGTCACTGCAGCCAAAACTACCTGAGCTATGCTCATGCCCCACTCTCCACCCAAAAGTACACACACACACACACACACACACACACACACACACACACACACACACACACACACACACACACACACACAAACACACACACTAACACTGACACACACACACACATACACACACACACTAACACTGACACACACACACACAAACACACACACACACACATACACACACACACATACACACACACACATACACACACACACACACACACACACACACACACAAAATCATCCACACAACAGACCCAAGATATTGCAATGCTAGTAACTACAGCAATCATCCACACAATAGACCCAAGATATTGCAATGCTAGTAACTACAGCAATCATCCACACAATAGACCCAAGATATTGCAAGCAATCATTCACCCAATACACCTAAGATATTACAGTTCTATTAAGTACATAAGTACAGCAATTATTCATACAGCAGACCCAAGACATTATAGTGCCATTAACTACAGCAATCATTTATACAACAGATCCAAGACATTATAGCGCTATTAACTACAGCAAATCAAAAGGTTACAAAGAAACACTTAGCAATATGCACATATTACAATAAAATACATAATGAAATACACATAAATGTGCAAATGTTACAAATGAAATACACAGAAATGTGCAAATGTTACAAAGGAAATACACAGAAATGTGAAATGTTAAAGAAAATGTTTGGTAATGTGCATATGTTAAAAGAAAATACATGGTAATGTGCAAACGTTATATTCAAGAACGGTTCTGAACAGTTTTTACCTCACCAGAGACATAACAGTGGGTATTTAAACAGTTTTTACCTCACCAGAGACATAACAGTGGGTATTTAAACAGTTTTTACCTCACCAGAGACATAACAGTGGGTATTTAAACAGTTTTTAGCCTAACAGTAGGTATTTAAACAGCTTTACCTCACAGAGACAGAGACCTATAACCTAACAGTGGGTATTTAAACAGTTTTTACCTCACAGTGAAAGGGACCTATAGCCTAACAGTCGACATTTAAAAAGTTGTTACCACATAAAATGACAGGGACACATTTTGCCTTTAACTAGTTGTCATGGCGTCAGCGTCCACACTTTTCATTCATTTAAAAATTACCAGTAGATAACGTTTGTTTTCACCTCATCTTTGACTAATTTCACGTTAGAGCAGAAAGGTCGTGGCTCATGAAAAGTAAAAATAGAAATTTCACACAAAAGGGAAGTAACAAATGCTTTACTTGTTCAGGAGGGACGCCCTCTATAATAGAAGTTTGAAGGACAAACTTTGTCTTCTCCAAGATGTTGATGTTTATGGCTGCGTCAAGGAAACAACGTCCAAAGAATCGTCGAAAACCGCCAGGCAGCATTGAGCAATGAGAGTGCGGGGTCGAAGGTGAACGCCTCCAAGGGAAGCAACGTGCTGGCATGTTCAGGCTACTTACAACGGCACACTTAGAACGCCCAAGGTCCAGTTAGCGATAATTTAAGATTGAAAGGTTTCACAAACATTTTGCAGCAATGTTCACTTTATTTATGTTTGTTCCGGACTGTGTTTATTTTTTTTTTGTTGTGCAGTTTTCAAGTGTCGGAAACAAGACTTGCTCGTGCGGTAGGGATTTGACACTTAACTTCAACCTTGCTTAGTTGTTTATGTGATTTTTATACCACACGAGACAATAAATAATTTTATTGTTTTTAAAGGTGTTCTTTTATTTATTAAAAGAAAAGAAAGTTTTGTAAATAATCCTTTAGATAATTTTGTGTTCTATAACTAGATGAAAGGTTGTTGCAATTGTTGTTTTTAATTTTACAAATAAATTTTCCTTCGCTGAATTTTAAGGACTTCCAAATTTATTCTCTTCAAGTGTGCAAAAATAATGCAGTTTAAAAATAAACAGAGTAATATAAAATAAAAATATAAAGTTTCGAAGCTAAAACTATAAATTAATTACAAGTTTAAGACAGATTAATTTCATTTTGAAGGGCAAGGACACGTGCACAGAACTTTGCAAATGAAAAGGGTTAGCGACCGAGTGGGTAGGGAGAAGAGGAGGGGAGGGTGAAGGAAAAAGTGAAGCAGTACTGTGGCAACATAGAATATTTTCGATCTGTTCGCGCCTAAAAATAATCACACAAAACATCGATCGCTATTTCCGACCTTGGAAACAAAATGAAAGAATGAAAAATGGGACTTGTCAAAATTTGCCAAAGTAGGGTGTTTTGTTAACATTTGAGTCGCCTGTACTGCATAAGACCCACACCAGCAATAGAGGAGATGAAAGCCAAAAGTAAATGAGTTCCTCTGATCGTGTAATTTGAACCGGTGAAATACTTTCAGGTGTGTTATTGTGCGTGTTTGTGTCGTGCGTGTGCTTGTGTGAATATGTGTGTCTGTATTAGTGTGTGTGTGTGTGTTTGTGTGTGTGTGTGTGTGTGTGTGCGTGCGTGCGTGTGCATTGCAGGGTCGAAGGATACACGCTATATACTGTAGTACTCATCGAAGTCAGGAATATTGAGTGGTGACGATAAGCAAAATTCAACCAATCAATAAATCAATAAATCAGTCACTCAGCCGATCAGTCAATCAATATATACATCTATGTTATATTAAGTACAAAAGAAAACAAAATTTGCATTTTCAAGAAGGGGTGCCTTTGGCTCCCTGATGTCTCTAAGACATTGTGCTAATTAGGTTAGCCTTGGTGGATGTGGATCTTTTGAGGGGTGTGGAGAATTAGATTCAGTCAAACTAATTAGACTTCAGTGTCAAACGAACTAATAGTGTTAATTATACACTACAATATGCATATTTAGTCAAACCCCAAACTAATGAATCAATAATTTTCGTCATACACAATAATATGAATACATCAGTCAAAACCGAAATAACAAACCAGTAGTGTTCATCATACTAATATACAGTAGCCTGTGACCTTGACCTGTATTTGGTTTGTTGTCATGAACTGTAGTAGCAATATACTTATATCGTCTTGTTCTTTATTTTGTCTGTATCTATCTGTTTCAGTATATTGTAGAGATGGGGGTTGAGTTGTTTGACCAGCGGCGTTACCTACATTATCGACTTATTACAGTGAGATGATGAACCAAATCAACTCAACTGTATGACGAATCAGATCAACTCATTACAGCACTGTGATGAATGAGATTAACTCACCACAACCATATGATGAATCAGATCAACTCATTACAGCCATAAGAGAATTGTTCAGCTCGTTACAACCGTGTGGCGAATCAAATCAACTCACTTCTGCCGAATGAGAAAGTAAAGAATGGTGAAAAATGCCAGAGAGCAGCCTCTGAGGCAAGACTGAGGGGTGGAGATGACCTTGACCTTGACTTGTCCCGTTTGGAAACCGAACTGCGTCTTGGACGCCCGGTAAGTTGAATGATAATTACGTATCCCTTCTAACAATAAAGACTTGTGAGAGTGTTGAACTTTTGATGCTAGCATTGCATTACGATACTTGTCGATGTCCGTTACTGCACAAAATCGTGATTTACGAGGACAGCTAGATAGTCAGTCTACGGCAAGCAGTTGTCTACAGAGGACAGCTTGGTAGTCAGTCTAGGGCAAGCAGTTGTCTACAGAGGACAGCTTGGTAGTCAGTCTAGGGCAAGCAGTTGTCTACAGAGGACAGCTTGGTAGTCAGTCTAGGGCAAGCAGTTGTCTACAGAGGACAGCTTGGTAGTCAGTCTAGGGCAAGCAGTTGTCTACAGAGGACACTACACAGTGTCCGATCGCAAAAGTTCAACAACTGTAGTTTTTAAGTAGAGTACACACAGTGTGTGATAAAGTAGTCCAGTATTAATGATTCCGAGATGTCATTAGTTTGCATCCAATGATATGAGCGCGTCATCGAGTCCGGGAGACGATGCCAGCTTTAGATCTCACGTTGGTAGGGCTTAAGCAATCTATGGTAGGGCTTAAACAATCTATGGTAGGGCTTAAGCAATCTATGGTAGAAGAGTAATGAAGTGTGGGTGTCGATGTGCATTCTTCTGGCGACGTGAAGAATTCCTCAAGACTTACGGTATTAGCAGACACCAATTCTACAATTATGTACCTGACGAACCAGTGCTTGCACGGCGTTACGGAAATCACGGTAATTGTACTGAATGCACTGGGAGTACTGCAGTTACCAAGTCTTCTAATCTTTTCAAAGTCATAACGTCTTGCTGTCTATGAAAGTTATAATGTCTTCCTGTCTATGAAAGTTTAAAATCTTGTCTATGAAAGTTATAAAGTCTTCTTGTCTATGAAAGTTAAAAGTGTTCT
This sequence comes from Sinotaia quadrata, assembly GCA_028829895.1. Lineage (NCBI taxonomy): Eukaryota > Metazoa > Mollusca > Gastropoda > Architaenioglossa > Viviparidae > Sinotaia > Sinotaia quadrata. The sequence continues at coordinate 47,434,734 of CM054181.1, read as the reverse complement.
TTTCTATGAAAGTTATAACATCTTGTCTATGACAGTTATAACATCTTGTCTAGACAGTTATAACATCTTCTTGTCTATAAAAATTATAACATCATGTCTATGAATGCTATAACGTCTTGTCTATGAAAGATATTTCATCATCTTATCGATGACAGTTAACGTCTTCTTTGTCTATGAAATATTATTGTCTATCAAAGTTATAACGTCTTCCTGTCTATATCTTGTCTATGAATGTTATCCTCTTGTCTAATGAAAGTCAATATGTTTTCATGCCTATGAAAGTCATAAAATCACAACGTCTTCATGTCTATGAAAGTTATAACGTCTTCTCTTTGTACATTATACTTTTTCTTCTCAATGAAAATTATAACAGTATCTTGTCTATGACAGTTATGACATATTCATGTCTATGAAAGTTATAAAGTCTTCTTGTCTACAAAGTTATGACGTCTTCACGTCTTCTTGCCTATAAAAATTTCTTAGGAATGTATGTCTTGTTGTCTACAGAACGTTTCGACGTCTTGTAATCTGTAGAAATCTATGATGTCATGTTGTGCGTGGAAAGTTATTTCAAAGTGCTCTCGATCCTACTACTGAATGTACAACGCGCAGTCTTGTGTGAACGGTACATAAGACATTTACTGAGCTCAGCATTATTTATTCAGCATGGCCGACAGTGTGCTTTTTAAATGTCACCATTTCAATCAATATAACGAACAAAGTCAACATTTGCTAAATGTTAACTTTGGCCAGTCGATGACGTAACTAACTTTATACTGCGGTCATTCTTGATAACTGTATATTACGTGTTTCTTGACGTGCTTGGAATTTAAATATCTTTCTGTGAGTTTCGGACGTTACTCAATTTCATGTGAAAGATATTAAATTCTGTTGAACTTTACATGAACAGGATTTCATATTTCCAGCAGATAAAACGAGAGATCCACATAAAATTAACTTTCAAGCATTTACCATATGTATTTTAAAAATATTTATTCTTATTAAGTGTTTTTCTGAGCATGAACAATCTTTTCATGATGTTCTAAATTTAATGAGTGAAAATGAGAATAGCTGTTTTGTGTGGAGCTGCTGGAGCATTGTGTCAGAAATACTGGTAACAGTTCTACCGAAAGAGTATATGTACTGTGTGGATCATTATCATAAACCAATGTGACAGTTCTACCGAAAGAGTATATGTACTGTGTGGATTATTATCATAAACCAATGTGACAAAACTAACAAGGGAATAACTATTCTGTTCGGATCATTGCTAGAGATCACAGTAACTAATCTAACTAGAAAACATCATTTCTTTATGGAGCATTATGTCAGACGTATCTGTAGAAATCTTATATGGGTGATTATTCTTTGCGAATTAATGCCAGAAGTAACGATAACTAATTTGACTAGGAAACGTTTCTCTATGGAGCTCTGTGTCAGTAGTAATTGTAACAATGTAAATTGGAAGGTAACTGTTTTGTGCGGTGAATTACATCAGAAATAAATGTAATAACACTAACTAGATGACACATTACCTGTGGAGGATTACACCAAAAGTAAGAAAAATCAAGAGAAAGTAATTATTTCTTGTAATGTATTACGTCATGAAAATACCTGATGGTATTGATGCATTCTTTAGATTTGCAAGACTAAATCATAATGGCTGTAATCTGTAGCATGCTTAAGAAAATATGAATTGAGGGTCTCTTAGTCGGGCTGTAAAGCACCTTTTATAAATAATCTTTCACAATCCATGGAGCTCAAATACAGCTCTAACATAGCTAAATTTTTGTTTCCACTTTGAAATAATAAAAATTTGAAATGCAAGGTCACGCTACATATTTGAAGTAGACAACAAAATTTAAGCTTTTGCAACATACTGTCATATACACAAAAATACCAACATTTACATATGGCACTTACACACTAATCTTATATAAATAATTATATATCTATCACACACACACACACACACACACACACACACACACACACACACACACACACACACACACACACACACACACACACATCCCATACTATACACGCACATATGCAAAAACATACATTCATACATGTTGTCATTTGGGAAAATGACGAAATGGTTGAAAGCAAAAATAGAAAAAGTAGACTTGTAAAGTCTTTGTACGTCAATAAACAATTTGATACAAACATATGCCGAGCTTAATGACTCAGAATCTTTCCACACCAAGGGCGGGGGCGAGGGCGAACTAAATCTACAATACCCCTTTAGAAAGGCAAGTTCATTCACAACTATAAATCAATACCCCTTTAGAAAGGTAAGTTCATTCACAACTATAATTACACTATCTAAAAACAGGTTTACAGTACAGTCTTTCAAAGTTCAGACATAAACTTTTAAAAGAAATATATCATGTCTGAGAAGGTTTCAATATTTATTTTATTATTTTTTTACTATTAACAATAAATTCTAGCCTTTCCTTTTAAGGCAAAAATATTTTACTGAAACTATTGTGTAATTTTTTTAATGTAGTGGGTGAGTGGGTTTTAAGAGTGTGCCCCGATTTTTGTTTCGCACCAATGCTTAGTTGTGACGTGTCTTTCACACTGTACATTGGCACGCTTCGCCTGAAAAGATTTGTGGCATTATTTTCAGGGTTAGTCTTGCTTCTTTTCTTTTCTTTAGTGCGTGACCTGTTGTTCTGCAGACTTTAGTCAATGTCTATTTTGAGGAGTTTGCTTGGTCACCGTCATTTGTGTTCCCTTCTTCCATCTCGCTATTCTTTCCGTATTTTCTTTTTTTAACTGGATATTAGTTTCATCCAAGCATTGAAGGCTGATCAATATTCAATTTGGTTTGTCTGGCTTAGCGATTCGGTTTGTCAGCTGTGGAGACATTCAGACAGTAGTACTAAACTGCGATTAGTGTTGGTGGACGTTTGAGGTCTCGGTAAATTACAGAATTCATTTATGGAGATATTTAAAAGAAAGGGGTTTAAAGGTTGGATGGGGGGAGGAGACGGTTAGACAAAAAGTAAGGAAGATCATCTTAGAGAAGAAAGAGAAAAGTTGGGGGGGGGGCGGTGTGCGAAAAAGGAGTTGAATAACAAGTATTACGATTTATATGGATGGGTGATCATTTATTTATATTTGTCAGTATGGATGGGTGATCATTTATTTATATTTGTCAGTTTATGTGATGAACACAGTATGCATATTTGCACTTGCATCCATCAAAACACGTGTTCATAGTCAATTATTAAGAATGGAAAGATTTCGTTTATGTAAACACAGTATGCATATCTATACTATATGCATATTTACACTTGCGTCCAACAAGTGTCCATAGTAAATGATTAAGATAAAATGTATATATGTACATAGTCAATGATTAAGAATGAAATGTACATGTGTACATAGTCAATGATTAAGAATGAAATGTACACGTGGTTGATCGAACTCTTAAGTGGGCATTTCAGGACGAGAGTAAATGAGTGAACGATAATTAAAAATAATACCAAGCGAGCTATAATGCAAGCTGACCCTTATCCCCAGGCTGAAACATACCTGAATGTTCCAGATTACTCACTAAACTAACCAATCAAAGCAGAATCTCAGCAATGTGAACGAATGTACCAGAAACTCACCTGTAAATTGTCAGTCAAATGCACGTTGACCATTGAGGCAGCATGCATTTTGGCTCCCGGTGTTAACAAAATATAATCATACTACTTATATATATATATATATATAATGACATAAACTATATTTTCATTGTGATATTTAAATATATAATAAATATGTAAGTAAGAGTGATTTCCTGGCCAGTGTTTATTTTATTGGCAGATGAGCACTTTGTCTGAGACTTTATCTTGGATGTTGGTTTGATGAGCGCTGACCTGAAAGCAACACCAGTTAGATAAAGTAAGAGATGACAAACAAGCTACTAGTATAACGAAATGAGAAGACAGTTGTGGTTGAGCAAATGCAATAAGCTGATTTAAAATAAAGTGATCAGTAGATGCAATAGAATGATTACATTTAACAGGATAAGTACACATCAGTATAGAATGTTGAATATATCTTGGTGTGGATGATAACACATAATTGGAGAGTAAAAAACATATATTTAGTAATTGTATCATGAGTTAGTATTCCAGTTAATAAGAGTATTAGGTTGTGCAAACATAAGAGACTCAGTAAGCATAAAATATTGAATTGATTGTGTGGTAGAGTAAATTTGCCTATCCATATTTATAGACTTGATTGCTATATAAATGGTTAAATATCAAAGTGACCAGATCTCGGGCACTGCTTCTGCTGATATATTTAAGGGTCAGAGTTGGAAGTAAACAACTCAAGTGGAGGATAGGTTAGAAATTGCTGATGTAATGCACTTCAGTTCTAACTGGATGAGTATTTTTCTGACTAATAGTCTCACTGTTCATAAAAACTTCAGTCAGTGGGGATGGACTGAAAGTTTCTTTGTTGAAAAAATACTCTATTCTAATGCTATCATGTACATCAGGAGGAAAATTCCGGAATCTTTGTGTTCACTACTCAGCACACCACAATGAATGTTCATGAAACTTTCATGAATTCTCGAGACCATACTTAAGCCTTAATTTCTTGCCTTATTAGCTCTCAAACAGGAATTCACATGACTCAGCTTACGCCAACACGTTTACTGATAGGTTCGATGACAATGGATATACACACCAAATTGATCTGGTAGAGTACAGTAGTCACTGCAGTCTAAGTGGCTACAAGGTTACAAGACAAAAATATAGGCATACATTTTCAAAAGTCAAATTAAGGCAGTGCTATATTCCAGGCATATTTCATCTCTAAACTCTTTTCTCTCTTACACACATTTTCAACTTGCATATCCTGCATTGATTTCCATTAGCCATTGAACGTGTATGAAATATTTCTAAGTCCATTCTTTCTTTATCAGTCAGTTAACTTACCATAAGCTAATGATTGCCTTTACGACCAGACTCGAGTTATGTCATAATCAAAGTGATTAGAATATAGAACTTTCTTCAACAAAATAACTTTCAGTCCATTCCATTTGATGAAATTCATTGGTGAGATTATTAGTCTGAAAAATTACTTATCTGCCTGGAAATGGTTTGGATTGCATCAGAAGGTTCTAGTATATACTCCACCTGAGCTGTTTACTCCAAATAATATATCATCTTAAGCAGTGCCCAAGGTTGAGTCACGTTAACATTGGCAACAAATATGTAATTATTAAGTTTAGAAATAGGGATAGGCAAATCTACTACACCACACTTTCACACTGAAGTTAAGACAGGATGTGGTTTATTAATTTCACACTTGCTGAAATAAACACATGATGCGGCACATATTTATTTGTTGAAGTGAATTCACGATATGGAACTGTCACAAGGCGGAGAAGTCTTTCTCGATTTTATATGGATTGTATGTTTTTCTAAGACCAAGGGCGAATTCAATAACATCGTTATGTAATAAGAAACACATAATCGATTTGATATGGATGGTATTTCTCTAAGACAAGGGCGAAATCAAGAACATCGTTATGTAATAAGAAACATGATAATCGATTTGTTAAAAAAATATCTTTCCCTTTGTGGACTGGACTCGATGAAATGTTTTGTCTGCGTACACTCGCGAAAAATAAGAAAAAGAACAAAATCCAAAATGCAATAGTTCCCACGCAAACAATGGGCAATACAAAAACAAAATCATTTATAATTTTTAATATTTTGTAAAAGGTCTGACCCACATACAACGAACCTGGCTACAGAGACCCGTGAGTATTGTATCCACAACCGTCATGTCATTGAACTGTTGATCTTTCCGTTATCTTCCCACCTCAGAGTTAAATGGGGGTGAGGGGGAGTGTGAAGCAAATTAATAAGACATGAATAAAAGTGTTCTTTATATAAGCCATTTTGCCCTGATCTAATTCCACTGTCCCACATGTATTTAAATCTTCTTTCAGTAATTCAATTGTTCGTTTCGCTTTATTCCTTTCGTTTGACCAAATTTAATGGTGGCACTTCGAAGCATATGCTCGACTATGCGTGGATTTGTGTGTATGTGTTATATGTGTGTGTGTGTGTATGTGTGTGCAATAATATAACGTGTTTGTGTGCGGGAATTTGTGTTATAAATGGTGCGTGCGTGTGTGTGTGTGTGTGCGTGCGTGCGTGTGTGTGTATGTGTGTGTGTTTGTGTTTGTGTGTGTGTGTGTGTGTGTGTGTGTGTGTGTGTGTGTGCGCGCATCGAAACATCAATGCTATGACACATTAAAGAAGTAGGATGTTAAATTGCTTTTCATCTTTTAATCGTCAGAATAACTGCAATTACGTGTATCCCGATACATATGTTTTGGGTGACAAATACTAATTTTGAGAAGTTTGAAATCTTAATCTCATTTTATTCCAAAGAGTTGTTATATGTAATGTTTTTGTAAATCATTTTCTCTCTTGTCTCCATCAATCCGTTCCAAAGAAAACGTAAACAATAATTATTTAAAAAAGATAAATGATTTTTAATTATTTAATTAAATGATAAATGATTTAAAACTAAAGAAAATGTCTAGAAACCTGTCCAGAAAGACACATATTTAAGAATAATAATTATAACCATCATATTTTGTACATCATTTCAAGAGTCAAATCCATAATTGTTTTATTTTTAATTAACCATTAGTTTATGTCACTGCTAATGTATTTTCTTAAAATCTCAGTTCTCCAACCATTTTCTTTCTCGAGTTCACAGATCGAAAGTGTAATTAATTTACATTTTTGAAAACTAACGATCTGGGGATTAATTCATCAGAAAAAAGAAAATTACAGAACCGCGAATAATGTCTTTAACGAACAAGCAAACAGAAGCCCGTTTAAAATATTTATATATTTTTTTAAAAATATGCTTCAGGAATATCATCATTTCTAATTGTCCTGACGAAGTTTAAGTAGCCAGACACTTTTATAAATATTATTTTAGGGCTAAAAGGGGAGTAATCCAAAGCTCTCGATCGAAAATCTCTGAGCTTTTGTTAGTCAAGGTTGTTGCATTTGTTACGCGTCCAGTGAAAGTCTGCGAAATCGTGAGATATTCTGAGGAGCTCTGTTTCCTTTTCTTATGTGAGTGTCATACCTTCAGTGTGAAAAGGTGTCATACCTTCAGTGTGAAAAGGTGTCATACCTTCAGTGTGAAAAGGTGTCATACCTTCAGTGTGAAAAGGTGTCATACCTTCAGTGTGAAAAGGTGTCATACATTCAGTGTGAAAAGGTGTCATACCTTCAGTGTGAAAAGGTGTCATACCTTCAGTGTGAAAAGGTGTCATACCTTCAGTGTGAAAAGGTGTCATACATTCAGTGTGAAAAGGTGTCATACCTTCAGTGTGAAAAGGTGTCATACCTTCAGTGTGAAAAAGTGATTGTTTAGCTTACTGTCATCAAGCTTGTTTGTGTACATCGATAACATCAAAAATCACGCAGAAACGCTTTCTTTTGATTGCGTATATTGAATATCCATTAGGATTATGAAATTAGATATACTTTATCAGAACACCTAAATCTATTGATTGAGGTCACTTGCACCGTTGACCTAGATTTCTCTTCGCCTGGTCTTTAAGAGAGCTGCTAAGACAAAAAAATAAGAATTTTTAAAAACTAAAACTATATTATTAAGCAAAACTAATCACATCTGTGAAAACTGCGGATACACATATGCCACTTAAAATATAATCTTTTTAATATTATAGTATATTATAGTGTTTTGTATATGTTACTTTCCAATTATTTTAAACAATGCTAAAGTTTCATAAATGCTTTTTAGTGTTGAAAAGATTGTATATGCTGTCAACAAAATTCATAATCCTTACACGAGGACATTGTGAAGGACGGGCTAGTGTGCTTATTATTATATACAATTAAACATTTACTATAGATCGAAAACTGGCAATTGATAATAATTCTTACAAGCAAGCCACCGTAGTACGTCGTGACCAAAGTAAATAAAAAGGGTGCGCTCTGTTCTGCAAACGTTAAATTTGGGCAGCACTAAATTTCAGGTATATTCTAAACTCCTTTCTCAAATACAAACATTCTCAACTTACAAATCCTGGAACAATTTCGTTAGCCTGATACACATACAGCGTAAGAAATATAGCATCCATCAAAATTCCCAAGTATAATGTACAATGTAGTCAAATTAGTGATCATAGAAATAATAGTTCAATTACATAAGCATTCTCAAATTCAAATCAGAGATCAATCGCAAGCATACACGAAATACTTAAGTCCATTCTTTCTGTGTCAGTCAGTTAACTTACTGACTTAGCTAACGATTTACTTTATGACAGGATTCGAGTTATACTCAAATTCAAAGTGATTAAATAGAGTACTTATTCAAGAAAGAAACTTTCATTGGTTGAGGTTGTTATGAACAGTAGTCAGAAAAAAAAATATTCATGCAATTGGAACTGGTTTGGATTGCGTCAGCAATTTTCTAGCATATTATCAGCTCGGGTTGTTTACTTCCAACTCTGACACTTACAAAAAATTAAAGGAGTGTGCCTTGGGCACTTTAACAATTGAACAATATATATATATATATATATATGTATATATCAATTAAGTCTAGAAATATGGATAGGCAAATTTACACTGCCACAGTATGATTTTGACACTTTGTTGTGTCTATTGGTGCACTGTGTTCCAGACAGAAACTGGCGTCCAGAAAGTATGTGTCCTAACTGCAGATCTTGACAGTATTGATCAGTGATTTGATGTCACATTCATTTTTACCGTACAGCTTGAGATCGACCATATACACAGTCTGATCCGGTATGTAATCACAGTTTGTTTTCTCCATCATGAATGGGATAGGTTTGGATGTAGTTTCCCTCCCTTGATAGTCCAGAGATGAGATTTGAAGCTGTCACCCATCCAGGTAGCTTAACTTTCTGGGTGAGGTTTTTCTCCTCTAACCACTGGACTATTGAGACACCTTAATTATTGATTACTTTGACTATTTTATTGTTAACATAGAGTGGTGGACATTATCTGAACATGTATCTTCAGTAGTAGTATAAGTGTCTCTGTTCTTTTCAACAGTATTCGTTCGTCTACTTTGATTGTTGATTTAATAAATTTATTGTTGTTTCTTATTTGTCCTTATCTAAATTATATGTTTGGAGTAATAATGGGTGGATGGAGGCTCATTAAAATAATTTCAAAGACTGATCTAATTACTCCTTAAGTAATAGGTTCCACTTAGGGAAGAAATTATGTCAGTAGAACGTCTATCTAAATGTGAGAAAGGGGTAGAGTTTCTGCAGCGCGAGGGGATCCACCAAGTGGGGACAGGTCGAGTGTCTTATTGGGATCTATTATTATTAATATCTATTAATCTAATCTATTAATATATGAATTAATATTCTAGTCACTTGTATTTAGTTGTGAATTATTGATTAGAATATAATAATCATCATAACCAGCAACAGGATGCAGACTACGACAGCCATTAACCTAGTTATAGCGTGTTAGTGAGAAGCACGCCGAAGGAGGTTTATTAGGGTTTCACTCCGCAGAACTCTTGAACACCAATCCACTCCAAGATTTCTTGATTTGGACCACAAATCTAGGTCAGTGATTAAGAGTAGGAAAAACATATCTACTTTGCTTTACTTTTTCTTCACAGTTCGTTTTAATTTGCCGCAGTTATTTTAACCTTACAGTGTATCTGTTTGTGTGTGTGTGTGGATACGTATGTACAAGTGCATCTTGTGTGTATGTGAGTGTGTGTATGTGAGCGTGTATGTGTGTGAGTATGTGTATGTATGTGTATGTGTATGTGGAAGTATACATGTGACTGCGTTTGTGTACTTGTGTCTTTGTGTAGTGGCCAAAGGGGGGAAGGGTAATAGAGAGAGAATGTAAGAGGGAAATGTTAAAAGCTTACGAGTTTGGTTACCTAAGGGATAACTCTATCGCAAAAGTCTTCTGCTTTGAATATTGATTTGAATTTACTAGAATGGATTATTTTGTTTGTTTTCTCTTAAATATTTTTTTAGTTTTCTCTTAATTATTTTTTTTTATAAAAGCATTTTTGTGTCGAATGGTTGTGTCTAGTTTCTATTAATTTGAATGATTTCTTTTACAGAAGAATATTTTTCTTTGTTTTTCTTTTTATGAATTGAAGATTTTATTCAGATGCATTCGTTTACTATACTTTTGATCGATTTCTTTTCATTTTTATTTTCTCTTTATTTGTGATCCTTTGTCCGAATTGGTTTCATCTGTGCTACTTGGTCCGAATTGGTTTGGTTTGCTTTCATTTTAGTGTGATTGGATTTATTCTGGCTTCACTTTGTCTGCCCTAAGTTAAATTTCGTTTTAACATTCCCAAGTTTAGAGAATCGACAGTATTCATCTAATAAATTCACCCAAATTCTTGTTACTGACATTTTAATACAATTACCAATATTCAGTCGCACAATGTTAAATTAAGCATTCTCCAGTATTCGTTTTGATTGACAGCAAATTAATTCAGTTCGCTAATATTTGTCTTACCATTAGAAAATATAAATGCAAATGCAATAGCCAATACGTCTATTATCAACGGCAAATTCAAACATTTCGAATTGTTCGTCTGTCTTGTCTGGTGATTACTAAACTGTTTCGAACTAACGCTGCATTTGAGAGACAAACCCACTCATTTTCAGAGTGTATGGTTTGAAATTGTAAAAATAATATAACATTTGTAAGTATAGAACTTATAATAATAATTGTCTAAGTATTTATCGTTTGTATGTATAGTAATTATAATAATAATTGTCAAAATAATTTATTATTTGTAGTTATTGTAATTTGATCATAATCGTTAAAGTAATATATCATTTCTATTTATAGTAATTATAATCACAATTGTGAAATAATATATCATCTGTAGCTAATTTAATAATAATTATCAAAGTAATGGATCATTTCTAGTTATAGTAATTATAATCAAAATTGTCAATATAGTATAACGATGTATTTATATTATTATAATAATAATTGTCAAAATAATATGCTGTTTGTTGTTATAGTAAATATAATAATAATTGTCGCATTGGTATATAGTTTGTATTTATAAAAATTCCATAATGAATGTCAAAAAATATATTGGCGTGGATCGTTTCGCAGTTCGACAGATTCTGCAAGCATCATGATCTTAGCATACAATATTTTGGATAATATTGGATTTATTTGAAGTTTCTTTACTGAGGAGAATTTTTCCATCGGATAATTCATGACAGATAATACTTTAGAGCAGATTTGTGGTGAGTTTTTCTTGTTCTGCAGGCCATTTTGTGGGCAAACAAACCAGTCAACCTTTATCCTCACGATCCTATGAGAAGTTATTTGGTCAAGGACAGACTTGTTGTCTGTGAAGATTTTCTGGGCTGAAAGGCGTAAACAATACTGTCTGGATGGCGTCTTAAAAGTCTCATTTGTCTCCCGATCATCACATTCGTCTGTCCTCCATCTCTCTTACCGCTTTTTCCTTCGTCATCCCTCTTGCTTGTGTCTCCCGATCTATCTAATCCATGAATGATTGATTGCTCCTGTCAAAACTCCACTCACGTTTGAACTGAGATGGATAGGCTCGTGCTGGGTGTGCGCGAACGCGACGCGAGTTGTGAGTCAGTGATGGAATAGCGGTTAACACGTTTTTGCACCTACTGTCATGTCTCCTCCCCTGAAAAGGAACCTTGCAAAGATGCGTTCATGGTTAAGATAATACAAAGAGTACACTTGCAATTGTGCACCTGATATCGATCCTTGGAAAGGATATGTGGTGGTGGTGGAAGTGTGTGTGGATTTGGGGGGGAGGGGTGGATAACTGTCCTTCAAGGACGAGTCCAAATGGGTCTAGTCCTGACAGATTTATTTTTTATTACTTGGTGTTGCTAAAGTAATTATTTTTCCCTGGGCACTTAGGAGGCTTACTTTCGCGATTAGAGGATTCCGGGGAATATTAATGTGGTGTAAACTGTAGGTGGCATTCGATTTTCTTTTGATGTCGCGTGTTAAGGATCTTAGCTTATTAATGCGGTCTAAACTTTAGTGCATTAGCTTGTTCCCTTGTCTAGCTTGTGACACAATTGATGTCACTGGCTGAGGGCGGAGGGGTTAGGGGTGCGCAAATAATTTTTTATACGGAGTCTGTCACAACAAAGAAAAATGTTTCTAATTCAATTGCAGCTGGCAAATTCAGTTAATTAAAAGACAGTAGCGACTAAGTTTGTTTGGTACTCTTCTACTGAATATCCTGGGGAGACAATCGCTCTATTTCCGCATTCTGACAACCAAACCGGCTGTCTATTTATAGCAGATAAAAATGTGTCCAGTTGTCGTCCTTAGTCCAAGCAATAGCTACTCGCTACAACTATCGACACTTTGATTCTCTAGCAATATGGTCGGGAGTGTATATTATGATGCTAAGATGTTGCTCTAACATTGGTGTGTATGTGTGCCTGCGCTCGCGCATGCGTACATGTATTCATCTCTGTTTTTTCAAACTTATTTTTTTGTAGGTCTGGATTTTCTTTGACAGTTAGATAAGGCAGTCCCTGTTCACCCGAGCTTGTTTTCCTTTTCCTTGGTCATTCAGATTTGACATATTAAAGCATTAATAAATGCTGCCTTCAGCATGGAAGGGCTTCGCTGTTGTTGTGACGTCAGGCGACCTGGAACACTTGTTCATCCATGCTAAAAACGCAGTAGTACAATTTCCAAGAACCGTTGGTTTACTGTTGCTGTAACTGTCGGCCACTTTAACTGTTTTCTTGGCAGCTAGAGTTGTTTTGCGTGTGTGCATGTTTCTGTGTGTATGTGTGTGGAAGGCTCCTTTGATTGGATATTGGATACTTTGACTTGTCGGGTGGTCGAGTTAGTTGTTTTGCTGCCACAGCTACATTGTTTTGTTTATGCGTTACATGTGAGCATTCATTTCTTCGATTGATTGTGCAAGAGGATGTTTGTCACAAAGCACCAGTGATGCGCTGTAATAATATATTCGTTGGAAAAACTGTCAGACGAATATCTGACGTTGTTCATGACCTACTTTAATGTTAACGGAAAGTGCCTTATACATGGCGTGCTATGTTTTAACTAATGATGACGCTTAGATTAGGCATGCTTATTTTAAAAGAAATAATTAATTAAAACATGTCTTTCCATATCAGCAATTTTATATAACATAAGACTGTGATTAACTGATCGAGTTTCAGTTTTCGTTGCAATATATAATAATTAATTTGAATTGAACTTTTTTAATTTGGTTATTTTGGTGGCTTTCTCGTCAGTTTACCAAATCTAATCGTGCAAATAGCCAACCCCCAAATTATGACCAGTTTTTCATATTCTGCTAGCCATTTGATTGAAATTATCGGTAAAAATTATTACCAAATCTAATCATGCAAATAGCCAACCCCAGATTATGACTAGTTTTTCATATTCTGCTAACCATTTTATTAACGTCATCGGTAAAAATTATACAAATATTATTAATATTATTATTTATTTTTTATTTGTTGCATCAGGCCGTTACAAGGTTCCAACAATGACTGTGCATGATAGATATGAATAAATCAACCAACATTAATCAAATGGAATTTCTACTGGCTACAATAACAAAATATATCTTAAAATTATAAACATCACACACTTTTATACATGAAAATTAAAATGCATTACTCCGACTGGAAGAACATGCATATTGCATTATATTTAGCTGAAAGTGAAAAAAGTTAAAATTACAATTTTAGAACTTATAACACTGTTACTCATGATATGGCATTAATCAGTTGCCTTCCCAAAATGGAGACCACAGAGAAAACACGTCTTAGTTCAGAATTTCTTTGACAGTGGGGTAAGGGAATTTTTTTTTCACAATGTGGGTTTCCCTCCCACTATTCCTTTAACTCCCATTGGTCAGTTCCTTTGGGCCAGTCTGAGGTCGTTGCTTAGCCCTAATTGGCTAGCTTCGCAGGAATGCTTGCATCATTCGATAAATCCTTTATCTATGACAAAATTTAAGAAGTGGATCCATGCATTCAATGGAACTTGACTATGGAAATTCCAGGATGGAAATTCCAGGATGAGTGGTACCGCTGTCGTTTAATTATAATATTACTTCAGGCAATGTCTAGTTATCCATTTAGGGTGTGCTGTTATGAATTTCCTATTGCGTGTTTTGCTTAACGCGCAGTGCACGATGTCTACTTTAGAAATCGTACTGCATAAATATCATTATATGAACAGAGTGTTCCACAAATTTAATCATGAAAATTTTCAAAGGTAAAAGTGTAGAGAAACAAGTGACAAGTAAAGGAAGGGGTGGAGATATTGGTCACAAATATATATTATGAATAATGAAACAAAAATTCTATGATAAACAATCCCAGTAAAATTAATAAATTAAACTGATTGCTAAAGTCATATATCTGTGAGTTGTGAGACAAGCCTTCACCAATTGACTTTACCAGTGCTCCCGATCAGTTTGCCATGTTTGACTTGTGAAATCTGTTTGACTTCTTCTTTGTGCAGACATTATTATTATTATTATACGGACTTGTGAAATGTGCTTGAATTGTTCTTTGTTTGGACTTGTGAAATGTGCTTGACTTGTTCTTTGTTTGGACTTATGAAATGTGCTTGAATTGTTCTTTGCTTGGACTTGTGAAACGTAATTGATATTCTTTCGTTTAATTTGTGGAATATGTTTGAATTATTCTTTGTGTTGGGCTTGTGAAAATTGTTTGACTTGTATTTTGTTTTGAACGTGTGAAATGTGTTTTACTTGTGTTTTGGGTTTGACTTGTGTTTTCTTTTAATTTGTGAAATGTATTGTAGTTTGGTTTTGTTTGATTTGTGTATGTGATTAACTTTTACTTTGTGACATGTCTGACTTGGATTTTGTGATTTTTTTAATTTGTGATATGTGTTTACCTTGTGTTTGTATTTGATTTGTGACGTGTGTTTGTAATTTCTGTGTTTGGCTTGTGAAAGATGTTAGACCTTTTTTCCATGTTTGCTTGTGACACTGTTGACTTGTTTGGCATATATTTTATATTCGCATTGTAAAATGTGCGTTGTGGGTCTTTTTGTTTTGTTTTTGACTTGTACAATGTATTTACCTTATCAAATCTCTACAATTTGATGCATTGAAATGAAATGCTCACAGGTCAAACACTTTGTTTATGAGATGTAAAAGTGCTTATTATATGAAATATCTGTAGTTTTAGAACTAAAATGAAAAGCGTGTGGGTTAGTTTTAGATGTTTTATGGAGTAGTGAAATCTGCATGCAATATTTGTAATTTGATGCACCGACATGAAACGCGTGAGGTCAGTTTGAGATATTACAAACCTAAATTGAGCACAGAACCACGTGTAGGTCTTCTTGGATAATTTCCTTTGGCTGGAACAATTAAAGTGTCACACTAGTGAGTTTGCAAAACACAATATTTTATTTTTAACAGTTGGATACTTTTCTCGGTATTTTTGTAAAACTTATAGTAGATTTGTTTTTTTCTATCCAGAGGTGTCTGGAATTGGCAAAAGGTTCCTTGAGGTTTAACAGTAAAAATGGGGCGCCAACGTCAGCACGTTCTGTAGGGAACCGTTAAATGTATCTTAGTTAACAGCTCTCAGAATAAACAGCTCGATGTAAAATAATATTGTTATTGTTTACTCGTCTTGTGGTTTTTGTTTATTTGCTCGATTATTTACTTGTTATTTCTATTACTTTCGTACTGCATTAAGCAGGATATGTGTCAATGTATTTATAGATTTCATGGTCATATATAGTGAGCTTTGTGTGTGTGTGTGTGTGTGTGTGTGTGTGTGTGTGTGTGTGTGTGTGTGTGTCTGTGTCTGTGTCTGTGGGTGAGGGTAAGTCTGTGGTGTGCCTTTAAGTCTGTGAATGTCGGTGTGTCTGTGTGTGTGCCGCGGAGTCATAGAGTCTCTGTGTGTCTGTGTTGGGTGTCGGTGTGGGTGTCGGTGTGTATCTGTCTGCGTTTGAAAGAGTGTATGTGAGAGAGTGAGTGTGTGTTTGTGTATGAGAAAGAGTGATAGTGTGACTGTGTGTGTATTGATATATGCATGCGTGCGTTTGTATGCTTGCATGTTTGAGACGCGTTGTAATTTAAAGAATATGGTCTAGATAACACATAATAAAGGATTTTATTATCTAGATGTTTTTTAATTAACCCTATTAATTAACCTTACTGTTTGAGAGTGACTATATAAACATCCGCTGTGCACTCACAAACGAACGCATTTAAAGCACTGTGCTCCTTGCAAACGTCTGCCAAATATCCCCTGGACATTATTGTTGTGCGTTACACTGAGAGTCTGATCAAGAGGAAGAAAGTGAAGGAGAGGAGAAATAATTATTTAGACATGTGCCACTAACAGTGAATCGAAGCCTGGAGAAGAAAAAAGCAACAGTCAGTAAAACAACATCACACACTCATAAACACACACAAACATACATACTGGGGAAGGGAGGATTATGCCAGGGAAATTTACGGGGGTGAGGTTTGAATTACGATGTATAACGACTGACAAATTATGAAATAGACGAGTGGAAAGGATCATAAAATTACGTCATGCAGATATAGAGATCCTGAAAGGAATACAGCAGAATTGCACAAGACGTGACAATGGAATTAAGGTCAATAACCTGGTGATATAATCAGTCGATGCTAAATCTCCACATCCCTGCCTTCTCTCCCCAGCCTCCCCTCCACCTCAACCTTTTATTGCGCTGTTTGTTTCAAGATGTTCTTATAAGAAGACTGGAGTTTATTATGCGGGCTGGCGGGTAGTTCATTAAAGATCGTAAGTGTAACGAAAGCAAAAACAAAGTGGCTAATCTTATCTGTGAATCCAAAAACCGTTTGCAGACCAACAAAGTGAAACATTTCGAAATTTCAGCTGAAATATTTAGTGAGACGTTGCGTTAATCACATTTTATTTTTCAAAACTTTTCCAAAACCTCATTGTTGGAAAGAATTCTTGTACGTTTCTTTCTGGGCAACATCTGGACAAATCTTTTTAAAATAAAAATAAAAACTGTGCATAATCTCATGATTGTCTTTCCTTGGTAGCGACATGTAGAATTACCGTTCTTAAATGTTGTTTGCTTAACAGCGCATCATTCCCTCATTCTTGTACCCGTCTGTTGTTCACTATGTTGCTACTTACGGGCAGCCAGAGCACATAGAGGACTGACATACATGTAGAAAGGTTAAAGTTCAAGAATTCATAAGCTCGTGCCACCCCCCACCTCCCAGCCGTCACCACCATTTCTACTCATGACACCTACCATTCCGCTAATAAATTAACACATTTGCTAGAATTTCGTTAAATTACCGTCTTTATAAAGGTGGACGATAAATTAAGAGATTCAAAATCAGGATGTTTACGAATATAAATGCATAGTAATTTGGAGCGTGATGAATTTTCTTTTCCTCCAATCAGACATGAAACAACGAAATGCTCATTGCAATAGACAGCCACTAGTGATATAATCTAACGTCCTAAACCTTACTCAGCCTGGCTTCAAGACTGAGGCAGAGCAAGGGAGAAGACACACCGTTAATGCACATTGAGTAAGCACAGCTCTAGGGAATCACGAATCACGACACAAGCTTTCTTTACACTTTCCAGCGCACACAGCAAGGGAGTGAGGTACTCATACCCAAGGGTGGAATCCAGTACAATCGTTACAGCAACGTTTCTAGGGAAACGATTGCAGACTCTTCGTGGATTTTGTTTCAGAATTGAAAAGAAGTCACCTAACTAGAAATGCACACTTTTATAACTATTTCAAAAGAAGTCACCTAACTAGAAATGCACACTTTTATAACTATTTCAAAAGAAGTCACCTAACTAGAAATGCACACTTTTATAACTATTTCAAAAGAAGTCACCTAACTAGAAATGCACACTTTTATAACTATTTCAAAAGAAGTCACCTAACTAGAAATGCACACTTTTATAACTATTTCAAAAGAAGTCACCTAACTAGAAATGCACACTTTTATAACTATTTCAAAAGAAGTCACCTAACTAGAAATGCACACTTTTATAACTATTTCAAAAGAAGTCACCTAACTAGAAATGCACACTTTTATAACTATTTCAAAAGGATTTTTAACAATGTAGATCTAATAGTTAAAACGTAAGCAATCAATACATTGATTTTGATTGATAGATAGATGGATGGATGGATGGATGGATGGACGGATGGACGGACGGACAGATAGATAGATAGAGAGAGAGAGAGAGAGAGAGAGAGAGAGAGAAAGAGAGAGAGAGAGAAGTGTGAGACTAGGAAAAAGAAAAATTCGAGTGATTTTCTATTCTCCCCGCTTCTCGGGGAGAATAGAAAACAGTGAAAGACGATGCGACATGCTTGGAGATACAGAGAGAGAGACAAGACGAAAGAGAACATAAACGAGACAAAATGAAGGAGATTGCAGACTGACGAAGAAAGAAGAGAGAAAGAGAGATGGAAGGAGGGTGCAAAGCAAGAGAATATGGCGACAGACAATTTCGTATTCTTCAAAAGCCCGTTTTGTATACCACATGCCACACAATCTCCAAGCTCAACTGAACCACATACCACATGCAAGAAATCTATCGTACCACTTGATGTACCACTTTCAGATAGTGAGATCAACAGTAGTGAGTCACTAATGCATAGCACACTCGCACGTGTTACAATGTACGTCGAAGAAACCAGAAAAAGAGAGCACTGTCACAGACTTTCTGGGGCACG
Source organism: Sinotaia quadrata (assembly GCA_028829895.1). Classification (NCBI taxonomy): domain Eukaryota; kingdom Metazoa; phylum Mollusca; class Gastropoda; order Architaenioglossa; family Viviparidae; genus Sinotaia; species Sinotaia quadrata. Next base: position 47,415,910 of record CM054181.1, on the reverse strand, counting down.
TGCTTAAAACGTGCGAAAAGAAGGGAAATGTTCCAGACGTTTTTGCGACACCGGGATTTCCGGACCAACGATGGCGTAGCGAATCAGATTTAAAGTATCTATTGAGAATTAATGCAGTTCATGTCATGTGATGCACAATGTTTGTGTGAGTGTGCGTGCAACGGATTGCATCGTTAACTACGTAAAGCAACATGAAATCACGCTTTTTAGGGTCTGCCGCGAGTGTCACATGTTTGTAGCAGTCATTCCAGACTTTACGGAATAAGTAAGGCTCTTTGTGCTATGCATATAATTTCACTTTGGTAACTACAAATTTAACAGCTTCAACTTTTAATGCGTAATAGTACTTTCTGGTTGTGCAATCCTATCGCAACATTTTTTAGGTGCTACTTTTTCAGGCAGCAAATCTAGAAGAGCTCTCTAAAAGCAATTTTCTAAGGGCAATCACTCTCGTGATTACATACGTGCGTTAAAATACAACGCTCCGTAAAACTGCAAACAAAACCATTGTCTGTAATTATGGATGCGTCTTCTAGACTTAACAGGCGAGTTTGTGCATTATGTCAAGTCTCCCGTAATCGATCTTGCGACACGCATGGGTCTGCTGTACAGCTCTTGAGTTGTTTCCCCTTTCAGTCACGTAGGCAAGTTTCCATTTACGTCGTTGTAGGATGTGCTGCTGCTCCGTTTTACGCTGTGTTTAGATTTATAAACATTATTTATTTATTTATTTATTGGGGAGGGGGGGTGAGTAGGGAAAGGGGAGTTCATCTGTCTCTTTCCTCAATAGCAATTCTCGTGATAGAGCGAACTTGCAAGTCATCCATCCACACCAACTGTTACAAAAGCAATAATTTGAGAAAATGTTTTATTAATTTTGCACTTAACCCATACAGGAAAGGAATTGTTACTTATTATTTTCACAAACGGGAAGGGTGGGGTGAGAGAAGATGGATACATAGACAGGAGCCATTTAGTCTGTGGCAGAACGTCAGTCCGAAGGGTAATTAAACCAATTTTTTTAATAATATAATAAATACTTTGGTCATTTAATAATGTCCCTTTAGTGTCTAGGAGTCTTCTTAATTCTTTCAAACACTGTTGATCGTACTGTCGATAAGTAAAACTTTGCTTTAGCATGAAATAAAAGTATATTTTCTATATTTCACTCTATTTAGATGAGACGTTTTAAGAAGGCATCTGTTTTAAATCTCACCTGCTGGTTCAATTAAAATTGTTATATGATTGGTTTGACTGAAATTTCTTAGTTTGTCAACGAGAAATCTGATTGGATGGATAAATCCGTTTTGCAAGTCTGAACACTGTTATTATTTTTAAGTATTGCGTTACTAGTAATTTTAAATACTTAAATATTTAAAATTTTGCTTTCCATATTGAGCCCTGTTCCAGTTCGGGGCCTCGTAGTTCCATGTTGACATCTTCCCTTCACGAAGATAAATTTACTGAATCCGGTTCATTAAAACATCAATATTAGCCTCTTGTTTGAGGATGTAACTTAAATTTTTGAAACTGAATTGTCAATGTGTCATGCCTACTGCTAGTTACTGCCATAGTAAAGACTGGTCCATCACTCTTACTTTGTCATTGTGTCGGCGCTAATATCCTGGTGAACGACCGACTGGAGATATTTGCACGCAAAACCAAAAATAAAGCGAAAACTCAACGCTACTGTGGCTGATGAAGTATTTTGAGAATTGATTCACATTCGGTAAGCAGTTAGTTCGAACCAGAACATTCCAATATGCCTTATCGTGTCTTTACTTTGCTATTGGATTTATTTTCATTTGTCGGTTAAAACTACTGTCGTTCAGCACACGAAGTGTTTTGTTGCTACTTGCAAGTTGAAGTGTTTTTGCTGCAAACCTTGAAATAAATGGGGTCTGCGAGCCCCATTCAAATCTTTTATGTTCTCTTTACTCCAGAAATGAAATGTTACTGGAGCACTATGATACAACACGTAATCCTTAATTCTCTTAATTCATGCTTTTGTTATGTGAGCCGCGACATGTAGGCAAGTTGTTTTCCTTTTGTTTTGTTTGAATACCATCCATAATATATTTCCCATACTTTATTTCGAGACTTTTGAAAGAATGGTCTCCAGGAATGGAATCTCTTGTTTAGTCCTCCTCTATAATGGATTTTTTAATTTCAAAATTAATGTATAATGGATGGGATCGATCAATTAATAGCCATACCAGTTCGAAAAGGAAAGAAAAAGTAGTCTTTAAAACAAATGTTATTCTAGTTGTACGCGTTGTGTTTCTTTGCAATAGCTTTCTTGCCTAGTTACGTCATAAGTGACATGATGACGCCATGCAATGTCTCTCTGTTTTCTTGTCTAGTTACGTCATACGTAACATGATGACACCATGCAACGTCTGATGTGCTTTGATAGAGCATATGAAGTTCTGTACACTAAGATGTCACATGACCATTGTAGAAATGGAAGATTTTGAAGTAAATAGGAAATGGATATAGGCTGGTAAAGAAGAAACTAATGATTTTGCGGTCTTTTGGGACGTGAAGATTTAGAGCATGCTATAAGCAATATGGAAGAAAGAGAAGAACTAGAAATAAAAAGAAAGATTTAGAAATGAAAAAGGAATGAGAAAGAGAAGAACTAGAAAAAAAAATGAATGAAAGTGACAAAATATTACAGTTTGAAAGAGAAGAAAAAGAAATGAAAGATAAATGAGAAAGATAGGAAAGTGACAAAAGGCTAAAGATTAAATGTGATCTTAAATGAAAGGTAGCATTGGTCCAGTTAGAAGCCATTGATAAAAGAAACAGAGAGCTTCGCTTAAATCAACTGAAGATTCAGGAAAATAGCCTAAAGATAAGTGAGAGGGCAGCTAAGGTTCAAGAAACAAATAAAACATTTCATTTTCGTTCCTTTAATAGGAAAGAGGAAATCGATAATATCCCTTTGTGGATTATGTCTAAGCTTTGAAAAGTGTGTCATAAGATTCCAGAAAGTTTATGCCTTTATGGCTCTCCAAGTTAGTGACAGGTATGAAGGGACAAAACAATATGATTTTTAATAGACACCCAGAGGAACAAACGACATACGGGGCTTATAAGGCCAAACTGTTAGCATATTTCAGAATGGCGAGTGAGACATACAGATGTATATAGGTTTTACCAGTTTAAGAGAGAGCAAACCTATACACTTTTACAGGCAACTAGTAAGCTACAGAATGTCTTGACCAGATGGTTAGAACTAAATGAAGTAGAGATTAGCAATGGGAAAAATGTTAGGGATCACTTTGTGATTGACAGGTTACAGTTAACATGTCCTCCAGCACTTTTAGCTTATGTCAAGGACAGAAGACTGAAGAATTTGACAGGATGGTTAGAAGCAGCTGACAGATACGAAAAAATATTAATGGCACGTGCTAATCTGACAGCTAGGCATAACTGTGAACCACTAAGGCCACTTAATGAACAAGTCACACCTAAACGACAGAATGACAAGCCAGATAATAAATCTAACATGGGATCCTCTCTCACACCTCTTCCATTTAGTAAGATGAAAGATATTGTAATCACTCCTCACTCCCATGGAAAAACTGAACACGTGTAGCCACCCAGACAAAAGTGTTAGAAAACGAACCAGAAGTGTGTTTTATTTGCGGTAAACCAGGCCATATCAGACGTCATTGCTCAGGTAACATTAATGTAATAGTACCTAGTGGTGCAGCTGGTTTTGATGCGAATATTAAGGGACATTGTATCCCAGTCCTCTGTGACACTGGTTGCAAAGCAAGATTGGTAGTAGACCCAAGACTGCCTAAAAAAAAAGATGATCACACTGGGAAGCTTCAAACAATCATTCTAGTCAATGGTGTAAAGGTTAATTAGACATACAACGTAAGTACGTTCGTGGATGCATTCAGGCTGTATGTCTCAAACATTGTATCGAGAGAGTGATCAGGGGTTTCAAATATGTTCTCGGTCATATGCTCATGTTCTTTACCGCCCACATTTTGATAAAGAATTTGTACTCTGGACTGATGCAAATAATGCTGGGCTAGACGTCATAATGATGCAAAAGCATGGTGATATTCTATCTTCTATAGCTTACTCCAACCATATTTAAAGGCAGCTGAACAAAATTATTTAACTGCAGAGAAAGAATGTCTTGGAATTGTCTGGTCTGTTGAGAAATTCCAAGCCTACTTATATGACAAGCATTCTGACAGATCATTATCCTCGAGCCTACTTAGCACATTTGACTTGGTGGTCATTACTACTACAACATTATAGATATATTGTAGCAAACGGGCATTTGATTCGGTGGTCATTACTACTACAACAGTATAGATATATTGTAGCAAACGGGCATTTGACTTGGTGGTCATTACTACTACAACATTATATATATACTGTAGCAAACGGGCATTTGACTTGGTGGTCATTACTACTACAACATTATATATATATACTGTAGCAAACGGGCATTTGACTTGGTGGTCATTACTACTACAACAGTATAGATATATTGTAGAAATACTCAAGGGCACCGACAAAGTAGGGGCCGACTATTTGTCCAGATCAGTGGAAAAGGAAGGATAAAGATTCCAGTGTATGAATCTCCTTATAAACTGCTGCAAATCTTGTTTGCACAAAGACAGACTGGGCCGGTCATGAGGTCAGTCGGGCTAAGTACATGGTGAACGACTATAACCTAACCTAGCTGTTCAGCCAAAACTGTATAATATCTCCATGGTCAACGACTATAACCTAACCTAGCTGTTCAGCTGTATAATATCTCCATGGTCAACGACTATAACCTAACCTACTGTTCAGCCAAAACTGTATAATATCTCCATGGTCAACGAGTCGAAGCGCGAACGAGACAAGCTGTCCAGTATATGTGAAACGTGAGATCTAAATTCTGGTCCGCTCTCACTATTCTAACAGAATATTGTTATAAAATGTAGCAAAGCGTAGAGATGTCTAGTTTGCAATGAATACTTTACTCAGCAAAGATATGTTCTTTGTAAAATGAATATCAACAAACAGAAGATATTTCCTTTTTAAAATGAATACTTTATCAACAAACAGTTGAGATTTTTTGTTCGGAATGAACACTTTATGAATCTGTCATTACTTCTTTTCAACATTTGCATGGTGCATTTGACCCTAAATCCCTGACTCTGCTTCTAGATACTTAGGCTCGTCAAGTGTAACGTACATTCTCTATGCTCTTTAAGTTAAATCTGAGTCTTTTGGACAAATGTGCGGATACTGTCGAAAACTTAACTTCTGGAATAAATCGCAAGAAACTGTTTTCCTACTTGCAGTTATCTGCAAGAAACTCCATTTTATTGCGTTATATTCATGCAACTGTACAGGGGTCAAATAATTATGTCACTTTTTTTTGTTGCTCGGGGTCCACTTATATGATTTAGTTTGTCGTTTTGCAAATTCATTCCTTACTATAAAATTATATATGTATTAGACGGTACATCTTTCCACATGTAAACTTTGTAAATCTTTCTGTTATTTTGTGTTAACAATAGCCACTCACATTGTCATCACACTTATCATTGTAATCGTTCTCATCAACTTCATAACAATTATAATTCTCATCATCATCACCATAATCATCAACAATAACGAACAACAAAAACACAATATTAATAGAATGCTTTCGTGCTGTACAATTTAATTACTGGTTATTGTTAGTTTTTTTTTCTCTTTCAGCATCAATGTCAAATTAATTCTAGGCAATTTTCTTTCTCCACTAATTTTTTTATTTCTGGTGTTTTAATTGTTTCGTGCAGTTGACCATTCACTTGGCGCTGTAATCTGCATGAAGTAAACGGGCACAAATACATTGAAATGGCACATATATCTATTTGGCTCCGATCTTTAAATGGCACACATATCTAACTGGCTCCGAGTTTTTAAATGGTACTTAGCTATCAGTGGCGAAATGTCTTTAGATGGTTCATTTCTTTTATTATCACACATTTTTAATGGATCATTTTTGTCTTTTTTATAAGCATATATCTTGAAATGGTGCACATTGTTGGGTGAATGTGCTTTGGCTCAGACATGTCGATTGAATAAAATGAAATAAAGTACCAATCGAGTAAAGATGGTAGTACACGTACACATTAACACAATAGCACACGAAGGCAAAACAATAATGAAACAGCAAGGAAAACCCATATAATACTGTAAAATACCCACCAGGAGGCACCATAAACTAAAGCTATTTCATTTAGGGCTGTATGGCAGAAGCAAAAAACCGTCATGTTTCTCCCGGCATGCCTGCAGTACCTTCGAGAAGTTGTGTGCGTGACATCATTGTCAGATGTACGTATTTATAGACTGTCGTCTTTCTGTCAAAACAGTACTCTTTAAATATGTTTGTTTAAAGATAATATGCAGTAATCAATTACTCACTAGAAGTAAAATAAAATAACTATTTTTTTAAATTAAATAAAATACTGACCAAGTTCTAGATAACAGGACGTTCGTGCAGGACACGAGCAGTATTATTTTAATTTAAATGGGTAGTTTCACCTCCCATCTCGACCAGAGAAAAAAGAATCACTAGTTTCTAAACGATCCTCATCATTTAGACTAGAACACCAACAGCCTGTTTCCTCAGTAATCCCACTCATTTTAACTGCTATAACGCTCTCCATTTCAGCGCTAAGGATTCCAGTTCCATGATTCAGTCAAAGATTGGCAGCAGTTTCTTCTTAATGCGGCTTCTCAGACAGTTCTGAGTGATATGAGAATTTACGTTTAATGCTCAGCAGACGAATTTCTTTTGCACTTTACGGAACTGCGGTGGACGTGATCAGGGTGTGGGTAAGGAAAGGAAGTGATTAAAATACCCGATTTTGTTAAAACTGATGTTTTTAAAGGGTGACATCATTCATGTATCTATTTCAATTGTTTCCAGTGACTGTTTTTCTTCCTTTCGTTTCATTTGGCTTCCATGGAAACTTTGCTATCCCCCCCCCCCCTCAGCACTCTGCCCATGGTAAGCAATTCCTCAAGTACTTACTGCTTTGGGGAAATAATTATTAGCTTGTGTTGAATAGGGTGGGGGTAATAATTACTTAATAACTATTGTTTCTTTGTAAGTATAGTATAAAATCTATTGATTGTATTAAAGGATGTATATTTCATTGCTAATTATGTAATGGACACAATGGCTAGTTACTAGTTTCGTAACGATTAGGACCATGCATTTCTGAATCTTTGCTTCAAGACTTGTAAAATCATCTTTAAATATTTTACAGTCGTACACACGCTGCAGTAGCAGGTAATGGAGGAGAAAAGAGTTTATATAAATATATAACTTATTAATATCGCTATTTCTAATTTAATTGTTAGTACTGTCAAATATTTTAAATAAAAACTATGCATTATGTAGCAGGACGTGGTATAGCAGTTCCTAGTGCATACACGGTCTTTAACAGATAGTGTTCCCAAAATAAAGAACAGTTTAGTGTGGGTCGCCATTGCACTTCTAAAACTGCTCGAATTACTTAGTAATCCAAAAGTGCACGTGACATTGTTATATGAAATTTAAAATAACAGGTCAACAGCCATTTATTGTATATGGAAGATCTAAAGCTATCGAGTAAAAATGATCATGACATCAATTCGTTGATCAATACTGTCCACATTTGCAGTAGGACATTAACATTAAGTTCGGCCTTGAGAAATGTGGAAGAATTATCGTCCAGAAATGGAGGATCAAAACAACAGAAGGCCTACAATTCGACAATGGAAAAATCAATGTTGTTTCACTGGAAAGGGAATAAAAATATGTGGGAATAATACAACATTAAGAAAATAGTCAGAGTGAAATAAAGTCCAAAGTTAAAGAGAGAGTATGAAATACGGGTTAGATAAATTCTGAAGTCCAAGCTAAATGGGGCTAATAAAATACAAGCCCTGAATGCAGTCGCAGTACCTGTAATAGGCTACACTGGAGGTATCATAGATTGGATAACAAATGAAATAAATGAACTGGACAGAAAAACACAAACATACTCACAATACGTTAATCCTTACACCCAAGTGCAAACGTAGACAGATTCTATATCTCTCGGAAAATGGGAGGCAGAGTACTAGAGAAAATCAAATATGTCATTGAAGGAGAAGTTATTTGACTGATGGATTATATCGGGAATAACAAGATAGATGAGCCACGCTTAAAAGCAGCAAAGATAAATGGATTATACCAACCCCCACAGACGAATAACATGAAAGAAAACAACGAAACAGGTAAATACTTGTAGCCAAATCCTCTCCATACTCGGTATGTGCCACAAACTACTGGAAAAATCTACAAAACAATCAACATGCAGATGGTAGAAAGAGGCAGGTTGAAAAGCAGAAAGACAACTATTTATAACAGATGTTTAAAAACTCAAATAAAAAATCATGAAAATCTCCTATGATTCAAATTGTACACTCTGCAAAATCAAGATGAAAGAACAGAACGTATACAGCTTGGTTGTCAGTTTCTGGTTGAAACATCAAAAGAAACAACGAGGTATGAAACGCATACATTGAAATCTATGTGCGAACTATAGAGTAAAAGATGCACGAACTAGAAACAGTCACCGAAACAAGAAGTCAAAATATTCTGTGTCTTCGAGATAAGAACAGATCGCTGCACAAAGACCAGACATTGTAGTTCTCACTAAGTCCAACAGGACAACAACGATCATTAATGCCTCTGTTCCAAGTAATAGAAATATAGAAATATAAAAAAGAAAGAGATTTTATCAGAATCTCAGAATACAAATCCAGAGAATGGGGAATGTGAAAGCAGAAGTGATAGGAGCCTTGGGGAACATAACATCTGAGTTGGAAGGTTATCTGAATAAACCATCTGGAAACCATACACTTGTCTCAGTACTAAACTCAGCGTTCCTCGGAAGTGCCCACATCCCCCGTAAAACATTGGATCTTTCAGAATCGTGGTAAGATTCCGAGGCCTTGATCACAATCGACAGTCAATAGAAGTCGTGGTGGGGGAAGAGCTAAATGATGATGATGATGGTGGTGGTGATAATTCTAATGATGATGATGATATAAAACTTCATGATTTAAAATACTGACGATGACTCAAGCTAACTTACTCTGCAGCAAAATGAGCAACTATATACCATGACAAGTCTAGACATTATTAGATATATTAGCACGTACAATGAAATAGAAATTAAAATTTAAAAGACAACAACAAACATTAGAATACTTTTAAAAATAAATTGAATTAAATTGATTTATTAAGAAAGTAAAACAAAAAACAAGAAACCGAAAGTAATAGCAACATCAAATAGAGACCGTAGCATAGTTCAAGTCAAATACAGACCGTAGCATAGTTCAAGTCAAATAGAGACGGTAGCATAGTTCAAGTCAAATAGAGACCGTAGCATAGCATAAAGTCAAATAGAGACCGTAGCATAAAGTCAAATAGAGACGGTAACATAGTTCAAGTCAAATAGAGACCGTAGCATAGCTAGTCAAATAGAGACCGTAGGATAGTTAAAGTCAAATAGAGACCGTAGCATAGTTAGTCAAATAGAGACCGTAGGATAGTTAAAGTCAAAATAGAGACCGTAGCATAGTTAGTCAAATAGAGACCGTAGGATAGTTAAAGTCAAAATAGAGACCGTAGCATAGTTAGTCAAATAGAGACCGTAGGATAGTTAAAGTCAAAATAGAGACCGTAGCATAGTTAGTCAAATAGAGACCGTAGGATAGTTAAAGTCAAATAGAGACCGTAGCATAAAGTCAAATGGTATGAGATACACTATTACGAAACAAACAAGAATAAAAAGAAAACGAAATGTTAAAAAAGAAAATTAGCGTAAAATAATTAATTTTGAAGCACCACCAATAAGCGAGGAAATGAATTGTACACAAATAATCTTAATAACAACTAGAAGTGATGGTTTGTTGTTTGCATTGCTTTGAAAGAACAAAACTTTAATTACACTAAAATGATACTTATACATAACCTAAATCAAATAGTATTAAGAATGCCAAGTCTGCTACAAAGTTAATCTGCGGAAAGAAACCAGATATTCTGGTAGTAATAAGTCGGCCATCACCAGGAAGATATTTTTATCAGTACATTTGCTAGTACAGTGAGTGACAGCATGAATATGTTTTGTGTGTGTATGGGTATAGATTTAACATGAATTCACTCTAAAGTTTATGTCACACGCCCACCAAAATCCCCTTACATAGCGCATCAAAAGGTTACTTGATCAGACAGACGTACGTGGGTGAATAAGCCAAACAATTTCTCAGCGATTGTCACTGTGTAAAAGTTGGATGAGTCAACATTTTATGTGTGGACTCCTTTTTAACCTTGGAAAAAGAAAACTCTAAGTGGGCTTCTCGACGGATAGTGTTTCAGTCGCAGATATATTGTCCTTCACAACAGGAAAAGTGAAGACAAAATGTGCTCTCAGTAAATGATGAAAAATTGGCGGGATTCCTCGGGCTGGTTGGTTGCCTGGAAGACATGGCAGTATGTGGTTTGGACGTGTTCCAGTGTAAATGGGTGGGTGAGGGTGGTGATGGTGTGGTATAGGCGATCACTGTGTTTGTCACCAGCTCTGAACTTTAATACATGTACTCATTTCAAGACAACTGGCGTGACCTCATCGACATACTGCGTTGCAGGCCGGGAATTCCTTACAGATAAGACTTGAAACCGGAGGAGTAACAGAGTCAAAACTGGGCGACGGAAGTAAGTGGGTAGGGTGTTCGGTTGGCAAACATGACGAGGAGAGAGGTAGAATACGCGCGGTGGTTGATCTTTGAACTCGCTGTCAAGGTTGTTTGACTTCCCACTGCGCATCCCTCGCAATGTTCGTTCCATCCAAAACGATCCCTACCTCCTATCGTCAATATAATTTTACAAATTTATGAGTCCCAAATTTTCGTAAGATGAAGGACATCCGCGTCGTCGAAGTAATGAAATAGAAAGATAAGTTAGACAAGCAACAACTACCATATTAACGCACAAGTAACAAATATAAAAAGCAACATATCAGTACAGAAGACCAGTCATCCACTAAGATAATCAAAGTATCAAAGCATCTAAGACAGACAAACAATATATCAGTAGAGAAGAAACAGTCGCCCTCTAAGACAAACAGCATATCAGTACAGAAAAAACAGTCACCCTCTAGTGTTCAGCATGTTTGCAGTGTCTAAGTGCACTTTGTTTAGTCAATGTTCTTCTATACTGAACAGCTGTTGCGCAATGGCCTCGTACGAAAATTCGCAATGAAAAGGAGCGTCTCTTATATTCATAAAAATAAATTATTTCTTTTAGTACTCTTTCCATAAAGGATATTAAAATTTATTGCTATTAATAATAAAGGCAATTAATGGATGATAATTTCGATAACGTGAATTTTGATGATGACGATAATGGCGATAACGACGACGATGGTGACAATAAAATAAACTTTATAACCATAGCAGCAGTATTTAAGTTTTACTACAAATGTATTAGATAGTGTTTATGGAAATGCATAATTATTTTTAACATACTCTCACACACACACGTGTACATATATATATATATATCAGTACAGAAGAAACGTATATATATATATATATATATATATACGTACACAACACACACACACACACACACACACACACACACACACACACACACACACACACACACACACACATGTACCTGTTTGGTGTATATCTGCTTTTCGCGTATGTAAATATTTTAATCTGTCCTACTCTTTTCCCTTCTCCCTCCCTCTCTCGTTCTTTCTCTTTCTCTCTATCTTATTAAATCAAAATGTGGGATATTGATGGATCACAATCTCTTGTGACAGCTTCACACTATCACATATTCCATCTATTATCACAACAAGCTTTTTCATTTTCTCTGGCAGTGACTTCTTTTATTTTATCGATAGTAGCAGGAAGATGCGTGCTGATCTTACGCTCAAATAAATTTTTGTTCGTCTGTCTGAGATAAATGATTTAGAATTAATTGTAAACGATTACATAGCGCCACTCTATGAGTTAAAATTAATTGTAAACGATTACATAGCGCTAATCTGCCAGAGGTGACTGAGTTACATTAATTGAAAGCGATTACGCATCGATACATTAAAAAAAAAAAGGCTACCAATTTAATTTCAGCATATAATAACATGGGAACGTTTTACCTCACTGAGTTACTGCCCTTTGAGAAATAATATATCTGACTCAGTACGCTTGTCTTCGTGTGTTAAATAGTTAACAAAGAAACAATTTACAATTTACTCTAAAGGACTGCATATCTCTGTACACGAATTCACAAGGGGATTTTTGCATTCATGTACCCAGAAACGAATTTAGATTAATTAAATCACAACCTGTGCTTAATACCTTCATGTGTGCGACTTTTCTCTCGTCTATCTCACGTAAACAAGAGAAAAAAATCGATGTTGTATTTCAAATCATCAACTTGACATCATTTAAGAAAGAAATCAGGCGATGGTTTGTTCACCTTTTCTTCTCTCGAATGTAGAGACTAGCAGGCATGTAATCCATGTGGAAGAGGAACGCGAAAATAAATGCGACTTAGAACCGACTCACATGCAATACCATAATAGGAGCATATCGCTGTTTTTTCGCTTTGTGTTTGCTTACAACGTAGTGTGTGACTAGGAAGCGTGTATGCGACCTTGTTTAGTCCTCAACTTAAAAAAACTTTCAATGCGGATGAGCGGTGAGCTTCTTGAAATGACTCTTGTTGAGGGGTCTATAGGAAATATTTTTTGCTGCTCGGTTTGGATCAGTATCATCATGGCCCGCGTTGTCATTGGTTGCAGCTAAAACAATTTCCAACTTCCTCTCACCCCGGAACCATAATATGGGCAGCTATTTACCTTTATAGCATGGATCCTTAAATCCTTAAATTGTATTTCTCCTTACTAGTCATACAGTGAAATTGCCGATGTTTGCACGCAGGATATTTTTTTTAATTTTTAAGATAACACGTTAGTTTTTGAAAAGTGCTTTGAAAGATGAAAGAAAATGATCTATTTTGAATATTAACTTTACATTCTGGTCCACAGTACATTACTTCTTACCTCGTTACATTCGCGTAAAGAATTCAAACTCCTTCTCTTTTCCTGCAAACCAGCAAAGATGTTGTACAATCACATCCACGTATGTTACATAGTCGATCACGCTTACACATTCACGCTTACTATTTCACTGTTATTTCCGGTGGTGGAATAAAGACAAATAACCAGAATTGTTTTGAAAGAAAGGAATGTTGCTTTTGAACGTCTTTGGTCATTTATTCTAATGCACAACACACTCTGCAACTTCTAGAATTAAGATTTCATTACTAGCCAATAAAGTATATTAATTTATTCTAATAAGCGAGAGGAAAAGTTTTGGCGAAAATATTTGCAATAATTGTATGTGGAAGTAGAAACCCTTATGAGGTAAATGAGCATTGTTATGAAGAAAGAAAAGAATGCTACAGTTTGCTACATGCAATAAATTCAGACAAAATAATGACTTTAAGAGAAGGAGACAAGTAGAGGTGTTTGCTATTAAAATCATGTAAACATTTTTTGTATTGATGACGTCAAAGATGACGAAAATTTTCAACCAAGGTCTCTGTTAAATGCAGATCTCTTTTTCATTCTATGACCTACTTCGTGTACATAACAATTACGAGTTCTTTATATTACTGACGTGGAAGGAGACTTCGTGTACATAATGATTACACGTTCTTTATAATACTGACGTAGAATGAACGGAGACTTTGCTGTGATGTCATGTACTGAAACAACAACAAAATGTTTCTTCAGAATTTTGCCATTTTCATACTATGTCGGATGTTGTTCTTTTCTTCAAACTCCATCCCTCCATAGAATGAAATGGTTTGGGTTTAGTTTACATACTTCATGACGAGTAAATTACAATGTTAGACGATAGAAAACCATAGTTTACATGCTTCATGACGAGTACATTACAATGTTAGACGATAGAAAACCATAGTTTACATGCTTCATGACGAGTAAATTACAATGTTAGATTATAGAAAACCATAGTTTACATGCTTCATGACGAGTAAATTACAATGTTAGACGATAGAAAACCATAGTTTACATGCTTCATGACGAGTAAATTACAATGTTAGATTATAGAAAACCATAGTTTACATGCTTCATGACGAGTAAATTACAATGTTAGACGATAGAAAACCATAGTTTACATGCTTCATGACGAGTAAATTACAATGTTAGACGATAGAAAACCATAGGCATGCATCCTGTTCTTGAAGCTGCAGTAGAAAAAATATCTGGGTCTCACTTGCTTTTTAACTTTTTCACTTAAATCTTTACCGCAACGTCCAAATAGACACATTTCTTTAGAAAATAAAAACAACTAGTCAAATCTCACTCGAACTTGCACACTTTTTATTGCCTTATGCACGCACACGCACACACACACGAATGAATAAAGCAGTCTTGGTTAACAGAAAATAGCTTAGCCTTCCGAAAAGAAAACCCTGTTTTCTATGTGTAAAGTCGTGTGACATCGAAATTTCACTTGCAGCTTCAGTCAAATGAAATGTCGCCAGTCTTAACAAAGATTCCCATTTCATTATGGCATTACTATAACTGCGCAATAACCGTCCAACAGAAGCTTTCAGTTAATCAGTCACATTTCCTGTTACTTTCAAGTCTGCGGAATCTTACTTCTGAGTTACTTCACCGAAATTAGGTCAGTTGACATCTATCTATCTATCTATCTATCTATCTATCTATCTATCTATCTATCTGTCTGTCTGTCTGTCTGTCTGTCTGTCTGTCTGTCTGTCTGTCTGTCTGTCTGTCTGTAAGGAGAAGTAAATAAAGTTTAAATGTACTTATTTTTTCTATAAGTTGAGAATCTAGATAGATAGATAGATATATGGAGGGAGGGAGGGAGGGAGGGAGGGAGGGAGGGAGGGTTGGTTGGATGGAAGGATGGTTGGATGGATGGTTGGATGGTTGGATGGTTGGTTGGATGGATGGAGGGAGGGAGGGAGAATAACGAAGAATAAAATAATAAAGGTTTAGAGGCTGGCATTAACAGAAACTTTTATTGTTTTAACATATGTAGGTTTTTTTCATTTATTAAAGTCAGACACCCTTTGCCTACAAGCACAAGAACTATATATTGATAAAATGACAGACGATTTGCTCTTGTTGTTATCGCTGCTTTTTTCGTTCTTCATGTTCTTGCTGCTCTAGTTGTTCTTTTTTGCTATCATTCCTTTTCCTTTGCTTGTTGTTCTTCCTATTATAGCAGTTCTGTTTGCAATTTTTGTTATTGGTGTTCTTGTTGTTTTTGCTGTTCTAGTTTTTATTGCTGTTCTTGTTGTTCATGTTGTTATTGCTGTTTTTGTTCTTGTTGTTTTGTTGTTTTTGCTGTTATTGTTGTTATTGTTATTCTTGTTGTTATTGTTGTTCTGGCTGTTCTTGTTGTTCTTGTTTTTGTTGTTCTTGTTGTTATTGCTGTTCTTGTTATTGTTGTTCTTGTTGTTATTGCTGCTCTTGTTATTGTTGTTCTTGTTGTTATTGCTGCTCTTGTTATTGTTGTTCTTGTTGTTATTGCTGTTCTTGTTCTTGTTGTTCTTGTTGTTATTGCTGTTCTTGTTCTTGTTGTTATTGCTGTTCTTGTTATTGCTGTTCTTGTTATTGTTGTTCTTGTTGTTATTGCTGTTCTTGTTCTTGTTGTTCTTGTTATTGCTGTTCTTGTTATTGTTGTTCTTGTTATTGCTGTTCTTGTTATTGCTGTTCTTGTTATTGTTGTTCTTGTTATTGCTGTTCTTGTTATTGCTGTTCTTGTTATTGTTGTTCTTGTTGTTATTGCTGTTCTTGTTCTTGTTGTTCTTGTTATTGCTGTTCTTGTTATTGTTGTTCTTGTTATTGCTGTTCTTGTTATTGTTGTTCTTGTTGTTATTGCTGTTCTTGTTCTTGTTGTTCTTGTTATTGCTGTTCTTGTTATTGTTGTTCTTGTTATTGCTGTTCTTGTTATTGTTGTTCTTGTTGTTATTGCTGTTCTTGTTCTTGTTGTTCTTGTTATTGCTGTTCTTGTTATTGTTGTTCTTGTTGTTATTGCTGTTCTTGTTATTGTTGTTCTTGTTGTTATTGCTGCTCTTGGTTTTCTTCTTGTTATTGTTATTTTCGCTTTTCTTCTTGTTATTTCTGCTCTCCCTGTTCTTTCAATTTTCTTATTCTTTCTGTTCTTGATGTTCTTGCTTCTGCTGGATTTTAAAAATGGGGTATCAATGGTATTGAGCAGGAACTAGAGTTTCACCCTGGGTAGTCCTTGTCTTTCGACAGTACTTCATCTCTCGACAATATTTGATCTACCAAAATTCTTGGTCTCTAGACAGTATTTAATTTCACAATATTCATTTTTCTTACATTATATTACCTCTTAACACACCTTGCCTCTCGACAAAATTTGCTCTCATCATTATTTGCTCTCGACAGTATGCCTTTTGTTGAAAATCTTCGTCTCGATGGTATTTGTTTCTCTCGACATTCCATGTCTCTTGACACTTTTCATTTCTCGAAACTGTCTCCGGAACAGTCTGTCTTTTGCAAGTACAAGGTAGTATTTGACTCAGAGAAGTCTGCTCTTCTTTTATGTTCTTTGAAGCACTTCAGCTATGTGAGCCGTTTGGAATTATTGTTTCGAAGAGGGCAAAATACCATTTTGAAGCGCATAAGTGGAGTAGAGCTTTGCTGGAAAAGTATTTGGAGATTAATTGAAAATTGAAAACACAACATTATTTTTACAAGCAAACAAAGACTTTATTTTTGCTACAAGAAACAAATAGAATAATAAAGATAGAATTTCGTTGGCTACAAACCGAAAAGAAAATAACATTAGCAAAGACAAATCTTTAAATGTAAATTATATGTTTATCTGTCAGATGCCAAATGATTAGAACGATATAACCTCTATATTGCGGGCTGCAATGAAATAAAAACAGTCACATACATTTTGGAATGGCATTTGTTTTTCTCAAATTAAAGAATGTTTTTAAAAATACCAAATATTTATTGCCGCAAATTTCATAATATACTACATCACAATATAATGTGTTAGTTTCTCTCTAAGGAATGTATAGATGTGTACTGAAGGTCCAAAATCTCGAGTCCCACTTTACTTCTTACTCGAACGAGACTTGCAGTCGAAGTAGCCATTTTTGTTTCTTCTAGTTTGCATCATAAAGGATTCCCAAGTAAGGCAAATACAGACTCAATGACGATGAACTGTTGAAATATCTTTTCAAACTGCTCCTGAGATCTTTGAATGTAGTGAAGACTTAAAATCAGTCACATACCATCCTCTTCATATTTGGAAAATGTACAAGAGAGTTTGTCTTCATGTGACTTCCACAAGACCAGTTCTGCTTTGAAAGATTTTACAGAACCTAAAATGAGTGATGTGAGACTGGGAGGAACAGCCTGCATCTGCATTTCTTTTCTCACCTCGTCACGGCGCATGTATATGCCTCGTTGGACACCAGGGCGCCCGCTGGTACCATGTTGGGAATCAAAAATGTTTATAATCAATGATCTGACAGAGAGCAGTCAAAGACATAACCGCCAAGGGAACTAACTCAACCTTCGTATTGACAAGCGGAGCACTGCAAACCCAAACGAAAACGCATGCGCGCGGTTCGCAGAAGTTTGCCATTCGTCAATCAAAAACGTTATTTTAAGAACGACAGTGTTTTCATTTATATTTCTTCTTCTCCCCCCATATCGTAGTAACTCTCAGTCCCCACCCCAGAAAAATAAAATAGACAACAAATGAACAAATGATACGACAGTGAAGAGATACAAATAAATTGAAAACACACACAAACAATTAGAAAGAAAAGCCAATATTTTTGATTTGTTGCCACTGACTTCCACTGCTTGAATTTCTGCGAAGCAAAATATACTGCGTTGTGAACTCTAGATTTCAGCTGTCTCCTGCGTTCACTGTCGAAATATCTTTGAAATTCATTGTTCATATACAGTGTTACTAATAATAGTTTTGTAAATGTATCTGGGGCGCCAATGCCACTTAGTTAATGATTATGATTATTATTAGTTAATTAATCGTTCATAACTAATTACAAGTGATGAACATTATACTTTATGTTATTAATAATTCTCAAGCAGATACCACTCGTCTCTCTTACTTGGCGGATATGCGGGTGTAAATGTTTTCTCTCTCCCACAACATTAAGACAAAATTTATCGGCACACAATATTCCAGAGGTGGAAAACGTCTTATAAAGGATTAGACAAATCCGTCTTTAATCTATATTTAGCGAGCCCCCATCCACTCACTTTCTTCTCCAACATAGGTTTATCAATATGTGCAATAAGGTCAATAAATTTTAAAATAAATTTATTAAATCAACAATCAAATATACACATGACAAATACAGTGAAAATATTACTTGACATCAATATTTACACAAAATCACATTCGAATAATTTCTATATTTCACAGTCTTATATCTTAAAATACAATTCAACAAAAGTGTCAATACAAATCACAGAACAGTTTTTATCAGAGAACAGAAATGGAGTTATTAGATGTAAGCATTAATAGTTTATACATATCATGAATTACATAACCTCAATAGGCTTTTCCATGTTTGAAACAGTCACAGGTTTATTGTCCACCATCAACTCCATGTGTCTCTCTCCACATATTGAAAATACTAATGCACTGCTATTCTCTCAAGACCAACCTATGCGTTTTCTTCCACCATAACAGTTCCCTCAAGCAGAATAATATTTACAGCAATTCTAGTAACTTCCTTGCATTAGAATTACTCGATGAGGACAGCATACATGGCCACCATACATCAATGAAGTGTAGAGTATCCTTTCCACTTACACACTGCTCCCCACCTCTCTCATGGTTGGTCATAGCATTATTGGTTTCTGTCTGTCAAATGAAGAAGAAATAGGTAATGGTTTCTGTCTGTCAAGTGATGAACTAAGTAATGACTTCTGTCAAGTGATGAACTAAGTAATGACTTCTGTCTGTCAAGTGATGAACTAAGTAATGACTTCTGTCTGTCAAGTGATGAACTAAGTAATGACTTCTGTCTGTCAAGTGATGAACTAAGTAATGACTTCTGTCTGTCAAGTGATGAACTAAGTAATGACTTCTGTCTGTCAAGTGATGAACTAAGTAATGACTTCTGTCTGTCAAGTGATGAACTAAGTAATGACTTCTGTCTGTCAAGTGATGAACTAAGTAATGACTTCTGTCTGTCAAGTGATGAACTAAGTAATGGTTTCTTCTGTCAAGTGATGAACTAAGTAATGACTTCTGTCTGTCAAGTGATGAACTAAGTAATGGCTTCTGTCTGTCAAATGAAGAAGAACTAAGTAATCGTTTCTGCATGCTAACTGAGGGTTTCAACTGAATAATATTTCTGCCTGCCAAATGAAAATGTAAGGAATAATTTCTTCTTCTTCTTGTTGTTCAGTATTAAGACCTTAAGTTGCATTTTCTACAGCATGAAAGTAACTCATTCTGTTCTATCTCAATGATAAATGAAACTAGTGTAAGTGTTTGCACTATTATTTAATTTACTGAATGACTGAAAGGCTGGAGGGGACGAATAAAGAAAATTAAAAAGTAAATACATAAAATAATTCTAACATCTCCTTTGTAAATGATCGAACTTTTATTTGAGCCGACCCGATCAATGGAGCAGACCTAAAAAGAAGAAAAACTTCTCACAATGCATTGGTCGCTCATCACAAAATCAGAGGTAAAATAAACACAATCATGTCGGGGGGATGGAGGGGAAGTAGGGTAGATGTCAGAACAGTCAAGGACGGTATATGAGTTTGAAGCAAAGGCCATTGACCTTGAAAAGATTCACTGCTAGGACGAGCTTACATGGCACCACAGTACATCGGGAAATCGGCCTAGGGGCAATGTTATTAAAGATCCACATTTTATGATAAACTGCCGCGACGGTTGAAAGGGCTGATAAACTTCCGCGCCTTGTCGCTGACGGATGCAGTTAAAAGTAGAGGAGTAGGCTTATCAAGGGGATGGGTGGGATGGGACGTGAGACTCGTTAACATCTCACGACTGACTTAAGACACCTTTCGTTGCCCAGAGAAGTTAGGCAACAAGTTGCGTGTATTCCACTCAAACCTTAGACGTCCAGTCTAAAGTCTCTAACATACAACTTTCTAACATCAACTGACAGCATTAGAAACAACATACAACTTTCTAACATCAACTGACAGCATTAGAAACAACATACAACTTTCTAACATCAACTGACAGCATTAGAAACAACATACAACTTTCTAACATCAACTGACAGCAATAGAAACAACATACACACGGGAATAATAAATGACTTAAGTGTACTAACTTGTAAATAAAAAATACTATTGATCTAATCCTTAAAACATCATAAATTCAAAATGAAGGTCAAACATAAAATAATAAATACACACATTTCCTTAGGCACCGCAGACATTCTAGAAATTAATATTGTACTTCAAGAGGAAGTATATATAAATAATAAAAATAATTGTGCCAGGTAAGAAGCAGAAATAATCAAACATTTATACAGGTAGAATATAAATAAATATATTTTGATACATTATTGGCAAAATCAACAAATTAATTGAATCTATTGGACAGGCGAAATGAGCAAAAGTAAAAAATAAACAAATTAGTAAAGAATTAATAACAGAAAAAATATATAACTGGGATAAATAAACAAATTAGTAAAGAAATAATAACAGAAAAAATAAATAACTGGGATAAATAAAAAAAGTGAAAGAACGAGTTCTACTGAAAAACTCTGCAATGAACCAGCTCCAACGTTTTCAGAGCTTGAAATGCACTCTACGTCAATCATTGGCACCATTATATATACTTTAATTCAGTTACTGGCATCATTATACATACATTATACACTTCACTGACATCATTATATACTTTGACAGTTATTGGCACCATTATATATACTTTACGTCAGTCACTGGCACCATTGTATATACTTTACATCAGTCACAGACATCATTATATATACTTTGCTAATCATTGTCACTATTATATAAATCAGTCCCTGGCACAAACTATATATATTTTAAATCAGTCACTGGCAAAATATATATATATTTTAAATCAGTCACTGACACAAACTATATATATACTTTACGTCAGTCACTGGCACCATTGTATATACTGTGCCAGTCATCTACTGTCTAATCACTTTAAATTTGAAGTGGCAAAGAAATCCAGTTTTGAAAGACTTGAAAGGCGGCCATAAACTTGGAGGTGAGTTAAACTGACTGGATGAGAGAGAATAGACTTAGGAATATTTCATGCATTTTCGCTATTGATATAGTCTACTCGAGTTTTATGTAGAGATGTACACTGTGAGTTGACTTTTATTTCTACAAGTGTTTGAACTAGGCTGTTCACATGTAGTTTGCTAAAAATATTGACATTGTTTGATATGCTGATTTTATTTTTGCCATGTGGATATATCGGGCTAATAAATACTGTTGCAGGAAATTGTAAGTTGAGACTGGAATGTAAGAAAGAATGGAGTTATAAAGCAATAAACTGAAATTTGTTCTCTGTTTATATTTTGCAGAGACAAGTATCTTTTTCATTTCAACGTTTGATTTGAGTCTCCTGGCTTACTGTTTGTAAACTGTTACCACTGAATGTGGAAAGGTGTATCAACGTGTAAGTGTAAGAACACACCACACTCTACTGATGTGTGGTGGCAAGCTTTGTTGAGTGACCAAACAATTTCTAGTGTAGAGAAGTTGTTGGACATTGCTACATTTATTGTTCTGTTTGAAGGAGTGTAACACAGGGAAAAGAAGCATCCAGGTTAGGAACAGTGTTTTTCAATGTGCAAATGAGACAGCACCTGGAGCTGACATAATGCTGACAATAGCTTGTGTCTTTGTTGCAAAAGTGCCCAAGACAGCAGTTAAACAAGGTTACATAAGACTGTTATCACTTATCTCTAATAACTCCATTTCTGTTCTCTGATAAGACTATCCTGTGATTTGTGTACATAAGTCACTGGCACCATTACATATACTTTAAGTCACTGGAACCTTATATATACTTTATGTCAATCACTGGCTCCATTATATATAATTTAAGTAAGTCACTGGCACCATTTTATATATATTCTAAGTCATTTATTGACATCATTAAATATACTTTGTCAATCATTAGCACCATTATATATACTTTGCTAATCATTGACACTATAATATATACTTTAAATAAGTCACTGACACCATTATATATATATACTGTGCCAGTCACTGGCACAATTATATATATACTCTAAGTCAGTCACTGGCACCATAAATATATACTTTAAGTCAGTCAATGGCACAATTATATATATACTCTAAGTCAGTCACTGGCACCATAAATATATACTTTAAGTCAGTCAATGGCACAATTATATATATATATATACTCTAAGTCAGTCACTGGCACCATAAATATATGCTTTAAGTCAGTCAATGGCACAATTATACAGAGGTCTCACCCCTAAAACTTTGAAACACAGAGACTCAAGTAACCAATCACCAAGTACTGTTACTCAATGGCTACAGAGCCAGAAATGTGTCTGATGAAAGCTTCAAAAGGAACTAAAACAGATCTCATCCTTGAGGTAAATAAAAATCACTGTTAAGTGAAACAAAAAACTGTTAAGTCCATTGTTGCTTACATGCAAAATTACTAGTTTTTCTGCATAATTTTCAGTTCTAAGATATTTTCTAAATGAAAATTATTTACGCAGCTTGAACATAGTCCAATTGTTTTCTAAAAGTTCAAGTGAGAGTAGATGATGGCACAAAAGAGCGATAATTTAGCAAATAAGAGTGGAGATGAGAAGATCCAAATGAAGTAAAGAAACACTGTTGTTGTTTTTTTGCAAAGGAGTCGAATGTACATTTTTAAAATAACATTTCCAGTTGAATGTACGTTGAATATATCTACCTGAAGTAAAGAAAGACGGTTTTTTCTGTATATCCCAACACAGAAGTTCAATGCACATTTTTTAACAGTTACAGTTGAAAGTCCATTGACTATGTCCACCTGAAGTAAAGAAACACAATGTTTTCCATATATCCTAACACAGTAGTCCACTGCACATTTTGTTTAATAGTTCTTGTCAACAGCCCCCCACTGTAAATTCTGATACAGTCTATATGGTTCAATGGCTATAGAGGTAAATTATCAAATATCAAGTATTGTGTATGTGTTCCATTTCATCAGGCGTAAAAGAAGAAAATATACACATAAAATTATGTAATAATGAAGTATGTAATAATGTAAATACACTGAAGAAGATATATGCATGTAAACATTGTAAATGGACAGAAATTAATTGAAAATATTATGTTGCTGAATTATATATGATATAAATGATGACAATAAATGTGTTCAAACAAACTGCGACAGTAAAACGTCTATCTTTTTTATTATGTAAAAAGAGTTTTACGACTCCCTTATAATCCACCAAGTAAGAGACACATTTGTCTTGTGGGAGAATTATTAATATCTATGAATTAAGATTCTCGTAATACTTGTACTTATGTCTTATTAATTAATAAATAGTAATCATAACAAGTGAAGGGTGCCCAGAAGTATCACACAATTAATTTGCGCATACATTCACAGGCTAAACAAAAGAAATATATAACTTTTTAAAAGCCAGCGGGTTCTTTAATTGAGGAGGACAAGATAAGGGTGTGGGTAGGATGAACTACTGAGCATGATTTTCATGACTAAATAAAATATTCCTAGAATAGATTAAATATACTTATTCATATTCTTCAAATTATTATAGTGTTTAATTATAAAATTAAAATTAAACTATATACCTACCTAAAAACAAATTTATTGACACAACGATAGATTTTGTGATTAGCGAATGAAATTATAATACGCATTTTAAAAATGTAATATATTGTAATAATTGGGCGCGAGTTCTGCTCTAGCTAAAAGACGTTTGTTTCACGTTGCTGCTGGTTAACTGAACGTAAACTGGCTTTAAGGGTTGACCTCGATCCAGATCTAAAAGGGTTGATTTCGATCCAAAGTTAAAAGGGTTGACCTCGATTCAGAGATAAAAGCAATGACCTTCGACCAGGAGCCAAACATATCAATAATATTTTTAATATTGTTGTTCTTTTCCTATCTCATGCCTACTTCTCTTTCTATTTATTTGAATGAAAAAGTATCGTATTTGTAACTGAACCAGGTCATGGGTGTATATGGTCCCCTAGTCAGGTGGTCAGCCATCAAACGTATGCAAAAAGGTCAGCATAAGTACACATTTCAGTTTTGGGGTGTTGCAATAACCTTTGAAGCATTTAATACTTTTAAACTGTTCTGCAGGTTAAACCGTTTCTTTAGGTTGTGGAGTGCGGAAAGAATGGCTATATAACATATTCACACCTTTTCCTCCAGACATAAGATAAAGGTTAAAAAAAAATGTTTCCAAATATCTGTGATGTGCCAGTTTCCACGTGACAAGAGCAATTAGCAAAACATCAGTTGTATCGCCTTGGGGATGCTGATGCTACTACTGCTCGCTGGAGTCCAAGCATGCCCATCTGCATATCAGCACCCTTCACACACCCCACCATTAACAGCTCATCTGCTCAGAAAGAGCCGATTCTTGGATACTTCCGGCTATGTGGCTACAGGGAAATCAATTGCTTGCATTTAAGAATACCACTTTTTACTTTTTACTATGAGGCCTGTCAACTTTGTTTTTACCAGCTGTTTCGCACAGGTCTGTTTGTGCCTGGCTTTTCCTGTTCCAGGCACACCTGTTTTACTTTACCGCTTGTGAGGGTGCGTCGTTTGGGGCTTTTGCCGTAAAACTAAAATAGCCTACAATTTCATTCAGTAAATTTGGTTCTTTTTTAAAAAAAAAATTGCCATGTGTATTTATGAAACTTACCATTCAAACTGTTTATTTCATGTTCATCATTTTCCCCCTCGTCTGTTTCATTTATTTTTTTCTTCAACGCAATCTTATTTGTTTATTAGATTGCTCCGTATAATTGAAGCGTTTATTTTTCTGTTTTATAATTGCGCTTTGAGAATGTTTGTGTGAGTGGGTGCGTGACTGCGAATGAGTGAGACCGTGACTGTGAATGTGTGTGTGTGTGTGTGTGTGCGCGCGCGCGCGCGCGCGAATGAGGGCGTGACTGAGAATGAGTGAGGGGGGGGCTGTGAATGAGTGAGGGGGTGACTGTGAATGAGTGAGGGCGTGTGTGTGAATGAGAGATGGCGTGTATGTGAATGCGTGTATGCGGGTGGGGTGTATCGACTACGAGTGTGCTGACGGCATACTGTCAGAGTCTGTCTTATTCTCATGTGGTAGACTTCTGTCGCTGTGTTAGACATAAAATTATATATATGAAATTAGTAGCAAGTACTTTTAACATTTAAACTTGCATATATTTTTATCTGCCAGCTGCATCAACATGCTTTTACGTTCGTGATGATTGTGGTGTTTTAGTGTAGACGAAGCAACTGTTATGGTGTGATTAGGAATGTGAATAATTTATTAGATGGATCATTTCATCACATTCATCTAATCCGCACCTGAAGTGACCGCTAGATCCTGTAATTTGCGGTCACCTTTTCCACTCGCACACGCTCTGCTAAGCTGCATGTAAAGCAATTCATTTAGCTGGTGTACAGACATCACGATGCGCTAAACATTGACTCAAACACAATCCCTACAGTCTTAGAACAGCAGAAATAATTATTGATACGAAACATCACAAAGTCTGTATGAAGAAAAGAAACTGGAAATTCTGCTGCAAGTGGATCTCGAATGTTATCAGCCATTCATTAATCTAGGCTGGTGCTAAGTTCTCGGCCAAGTGTTAAGTTCTCGGCCAAGTGCTAAGTTCTCGGCCATTGATTAAGCTGGTGTTAAGTTCTCGGCCATTGATTAAGTACTGGTATAAGTACTCAACTATTTCTGCTGTAAGAAATCAGCTATTGACAAAACGTGTAAATTATCGGCCACTGACTAAGCTGGTGTAAGCACTCGACCACTGACTAAGCTGGTGTAAACACTCGACCACTGACTAAGCTGGTGTAAGCACTCGACCACTGACTAAGCTTGTGTAAGCACTCAGTCTTCCAATGAGAGAAATTGAAGTGCAGTTGTAATAAAGTATACAATCATTGCAGCATGTGCACTGGGAGCAAAAATCACTACGCCCCCTGTTTTAGGAAGCCGGGGATGAGGGTAGGGCCGCTACAATTTGAGGGAGGAGGGGGGCTCAGGGTCAGGCTAATCCAATAAGAGAGCTTAGCGCCTTTTCTACAATCATTTATTATTCCAATTGTTCAAAGGACGGGGATCAGATAAAGAAGGTGAAGTAATATGAATATCTTGTTTCCAAAGCTTGATCATTACAGTGCGGTAATAAATATTTAATTAGGGGAAGAGGCAGGCTCCCTTCCTTCTTGACCTTAATGAATTAAAGGATTACGTAAAGAGTCAAGATAATTAATAGGAAGGATGCGACAGCGTCATGTCACACTGATTATCATAGTTCAATGGTGGGTTGACGGGGAAAGAATAAAAATTCCCTCTCATTGTGACACGCTCTGCTGGTGCCGATTACATGGAATGGAACACTTTCACTGAAAGTGCATAAAAGTATGGCTTGTACTACATACCACGCACCCATCTCATCCCATAAACGCATGAAACGCAGTCTTAAAGGGATTGGGAATTTAGAAAATATGGGAGATATTTTCTAACCCTGTTAAGGTGAAAGAAATAGCTTGAACTCGTTTAGCAAACCCCATTACTGCATGATTAGATTTTCTCAAGTTTTTTTTTCCAGTTTGGCTGATGTGCTCATGTTCAGCACTTAACTCTGCGTGGCTATAACCACCACTTTCTGGTGTTCGACACCGACATTGAACAGAACAAAGACAGTACTAATGTTTCAAGATGAAATTGCACAAAATGAAATGGTGTGTCGTACGCCCGTTGCTGATAGGATTGTTATTATATTGTAATAATTAATAAATACAAGTGGCTGAAATCTTAATAAATATATTAATAATAAATCCCAATAGACGCCCAACTTGTCTCCCTTGGCGGATCACCTGGCGTTGCAGAACTCTACCCCCTACTCACAACGTTTAAACATTCTACAGACTGGTGGAAAATCTTACTGAAGGAGTAATTAGATCCGTGTTTTAAGTTATTTTATCCACCCACTATTAGTCCATACATATAATTTAAATAGTATGCATGAGAAAGACAAGTAAGAAGCAACAACAAATGTATTAATCAAAAACCAAAACATTCAAACGAATACAGTTGAAATGAACACAGACACTTGTAATACTACTGAGGATACATGTTCAGAAATGTTCACCACTTATTCAGTTTCTATCCTAACAATGAAATAGTCAAATTAGTAACTCTCACTCTGACTCTGTGATGAGAAATAGACTCACAATTTGATTATTGGTGAGTCTATTTCTCATCACAGAGTCAGAGTGAGAGTAACAGAGAGATAAACAGTTAGTTTTACGTGACCTACTTTATGACGTAAGCTGTTTTCACAACAAGGTCACTTGCTCAGTTTGCCTGTGTTGGATAATGGGTCTAACATGCACCTCTAGGCACGCTACGCGAAACTGCTCCAAGAATTCTGTGAGCAATCTCTCCAGATCAAAGCCGAACCCAACTTCTGCCATATGCTTCTGGTACGGAGATTCACGTAACCAACTTCCGGCAACCCTGTAACCCTGTAGCCAGCAAGTGTAACAAATAGGTGTCCACAAAAAATGGCTCAAGTAGAGTGCAGCAGATTACTGCTGTCTGAAGAAATAACATGAAAAGTGAGCTCTTCTCTGGAAAAAGTAAAATCAAGGGAAGAGCAAGTGGTCTAGACTCTAGAATGTTCTACACTCCCATATCTTTCCACAAGCATTCTCAAACTCACATTTTTGTAACAAAATCCATGTATTTAGTATGTTGACCTTTATGGGCTTGCAATTAGATTTAGAAATGTTTTCATGTATTTGAACGGATGTTCTATGACTTGTAATTAGAGAGATTTTGTATATTACATTGTTAAACATGTGACATTGTCCTTAGTAGAAATGTTATTTGTGGATATGATCATGTTATATTTTATGCCCATGTGTGGGCTAATGGATTTTGTATTATAAGTAATAATAATTTTAATTTTACATTATTAATGATCCTCCAGCAGACACCACTCGTCTCTCTCACTTGGTAGATATATGGGCTCTGTAAATATTTTCTCTCTTCCACAACATTAAAGATAAATATTTACTGTCACACAATATTCCTTAGGTGGAGAACTTCTTACTAAAGGAGAAAACAAATCCTCTTTAATCTATATTTAGCAAGCCTCCAACCATCCACTGTCTTCTCCAACATAAAGTTATCAATATGCGTAAGAAGGTCAATAAATTTAACAATACATTTATTAAATCAACAATTAAATATACAGATGACAAATACAATGAAATAGATTACTCAACATCAATATTTCCATGAAACCACAATTGAATAATTTCTATAGTTACACATAAATACAACAATATGTCAATACAAATCACAGTATGATCTTATCAGAGAACAGAAATAGAGTTATTAGAGATAAGTGATAATAGTCTTTAATAAACTTGTATAGATGAAGCCACAATTGTCCTTTTCACACACTTTTTCATCTCAAAGTCGCAAATTCATTGTCCAAGTCAGTTTCCACTTGTTTTTTCTTGCACACATTGAAACAAACACTGTTATGCTGTTATTCTATGGAATCAAACCTGAGCGCCCTCTTTTTCTGTGTCAGTTTCTTCAAGCAGAATAACGACTACATGTCAATTCTTCTTTATAGAAGAAATTGCTCACGTAGTCAGCATTCTTGTCACCATACATCAAATGGTGTGTAGTGTATCCTCTTTTACACTACACACACTGCATTGCAGAAATTTTCCACATCTACCATAGTCAGTCAAAGTGGTTTACAGTGAACCAGCAGATTCAAATAACACGTGAAATGCATTCTTTGTCTCTGGAAAACATAAACAGGGGACAAATGCTAAGTTTTCCATTTTATCACTTTATAACTACACTCTACCTTACATTCAAGCCTCAACTTACAGTTTCCTGCAATAGTATTCATTCGCCCAATACACGCGTACAGAATAATAAATACATCCTATCAAAACATTGTCAAGTGTTAGCACACTAAATACGAGCAGCATGGTTCAAACATTTGTAGAAATAATACTCTACTCACATAATATATCTTATTAAAACACAAACATAACACAAAAATGCATGAAATATTTCTAAGTCCATTCTCTCTCAATCAGTCAGCTCACCATCAAGCTATCAGACTTCTTTGCCACTCCAAATTCAAAGTGATTTAGACAGTAGAATTTTCTACAGCAAATAAACTTTTTAATCACAGCCCATCGGCTGACCTCGTTCTTGTAAATCATAACCATTGGATAATAAAAACTACTCATTACAACAGCAAATTCTAGAATATTCTTGCCTCGAGCATTCACTTCAACTCAGACATTTTCAAAAATACCATCATAAGGATTTGCCGAAGGTCAGGTTACTCTGACAATTTAACAATTTATATAACAATTAAATTTTAAAATAGGGATAGGCCAATTTACTCCTCCACTCATTCTAAAGAAATTCAACACTATTACGTGATGATCAGAATTTCACTTCCGTAGATGCTTCTCGAAGCCCAGGGCTCTGTACTAGTGATTTATGTTTAGTGTATCGACCCATCATCTTACCTCATATCACGTGACATTGTAAATGTGATAATGGGTTTTCTTTCCTGTTCGTTCATGAAATCTAGGCACGTGACATCCTATAGTCAGGTCCTATTGTTTTTAGTCGCATGGCTAGTTAAGCAGTGACTGCATTTACTTTTCGCTTCTGTTTGTCATGGATTTTTCCCTTCCTACTACCTACAGCAAGGATCTCATATCAAAAGATTATATTTCTGCTCTTTATTTATGCCCTTTCCGTGTACGAGTAGCCAAAACTAATCATCGGGACTGACTGGTGTGTATTACGCAAGAAATCAGAAGTGAAACTAACTTTCCGTGTACGAGTAGCCAAAACTAATCATCAGGACTGACTGGTGTGTATTACGCAAGAAATCAGAAGTGAAACTAACTTTCCGTGTGCGAGTAGCAAAACTAATCTTCAGGACTGACTGATGTGTATTACGCAAGAAATGAGAAGTGAAACAAACTTTCCCGGTAATTAAGTTTCCTATTTTTAGTGCTTCAACGTTTGTGCCAAGGCATTTTTAAATTCGTGTGGATGCAATACATTAAATACTTTTTCATGAAATGCACTCTATGAACTTTGCATTTAAATATGTTTTAAATATGCTTTTTGCACATAAACCCATGTAATGACACAAATTATTCTTCGCATTTAAATATCGTCAAAGGCGTTACATATGTTTTTGCACAAAAATACTTGTCACCATACATTATATTATGTAGGCGAAACTTTCTTAATATTTATTGACGCACAGCAAAATATGCTTTTAATCAGAAAGAGAGGTCAGTGCAGGCTAAGCACGCTCAGAATTATAACTATCTATCAGCAAATGCTATATTCATCTTTATACAGCAAATAGCTTTAGTCAGCTGGCAGCCCCACACATAAAGAAATCAACTCTCATTATGCTTAAGAAGCTCCCTTTCAATTCTGTTTAGCCTTGCTATATAAATATTGCTGACACAGTACAAACGTTTTTCCATACACACACGCGCCCGCGCGCACGCTTGCATGCACGTGTACACACACCTAGATTAGGTGAATCTTCATTCATTTAAAATGTTCTCCTATAAAATGTAATGCCATAAACAACATGAGCACGCCATATGTGTTATTTCCCCTACATATCACACCTACAACATCAAGCAGGTACAGGTGTCATGGCAGCTTGATGGTTTTAAAAGTAGGAGGGAATGAGGATTTTGATTTATCAATCCTAGCGTGTTTGTTGAAAGGTCTTCTGGTCGTTTTCAAAACCAAACATAATAAATGAGAATATATTCTTTTAAAAACATAATAAATGAGAATATATTCTTTTAAAATTATGCATGCATACAGATTTTTTAATGTGTCATATTCTAACATATTCTTGTGCTTTCTTATTGTTTTCGGCATCTCTCTTTTTCTATGTTCTTTATTTCCAACAAATCTCAAGGTTCTCTGAAGTGTCATTAGTTTCTTTAGATCTACATTCCAGCAGATCTCTAGATTTTGCGCATCTCTCTGTGTTATCTATGTTTCAAGTAGAATTGTCGTGTTTGGTATTTCCAAGAATGGCTTATTTTTCAGGAGGACAAATTTGCTAGCATCACAAAGAGCAAACGAGCGTAGAGTGGAGTATACGAATTACTTCCTTAGTAGAGTGGAGTATATGAATTACTTCCTTAGTAGAGTGGAGTATACGAATTACTTCCTTAGTAGAGTGGAGTATACGAATTACTTCCTTAGTAGAGTGGAGTATACGAATTACTTCCTTAGTAGAGTGGAGTATACGAATTACTTCCTTAGTCTCCTGAAGCTGTCCACAAACTAGTGACGCGCTCTGTGTCTAGCACACACCATCACCAGTCTTCAGGCGTCTCAGTGGTCATTGTAGATTGTACTTATGAATCAAGTGGAAACCATAAATGCATGTTTCGGATGACGCGTGCTACACTGGTCAAATTGTACTGCGTTGATTGGGGTCACAAATGAATAGCGGGCCGCTGGTCTCTCTGGTCTTGAGCTAATGCTTCCCATTGTCTTTCTCTTCCAAAATGTTTGTCCCTGTGTGCAGGAATGGAATGCTTGTCCCTGTGTGCAGGAATGAAATGCTCGTCCCTGTGTATAGAAATGAAATGCTTGTCACTGTATGCAGGAATGAAATGCATGTTCCCGTATGCAGGAATTGAATGCTTGTTGCTGTGTGCAGGAATCAAATGCAATGCTAATTCAGATGGTCATTATTTTTTCAAAATATTAATTAAATTGTGTTAAATATAGTACGTATTAAAACAGAGGGAAATTTAGGAACGAGTGCAAGCGTATTGCATAAAGTGTGCTAACAGCATAATTTAGACTACCCACGAAAGAAAGTATATGTTAAAGAGTGCAATTTTACAGTACAATTAATTATCCCCGAATAAAAGTATATGTTAAAGAGTGCAATTTTACAGTACAATTAATTATCCCCGAATAAAAGTATATGTTAAAGAGTGCAATTTTACAGTACAATTAATTATCCCCGAATAAAAGTATATGTTAAAGAGTGCAATTTTACAGTACAATTAATTACCCACGAAAGAAAGTATATGTTAAAGAGTGCAATTTACAGTAGAGTTAATTACCCACGAATGAAAAAATTATATTATCTAGTTCACTTTTACAGTGCAATTATTTTTTCAAGAATTAATGTATGTGGTATAGAGTGAATTTTTACAGCACAATGTAATTATCCACTAATGAAAATATATACTATAGAGTGCACTTTACACTAAAATTTATATTTTTACAGTACAGTTTATATTTTTACAAAACAATTTATACTTTTACAGCACAATTTATATT
Source organism: Sinotaia quadrata (assembly GCA_028829895.1). NCBI lineage: Eukaryota > Metazoa > Mollusca > Gastropoda > Architaenioglossa > Viviparidae > Sinotaia > Sinotaia quadrata. Next base: position 47,383,125 of record CM054181.1, on the reverse strand, counting down.
TTTGCAAGACACTTTATATTCGTACAAAACAATTTATACTTTACTGTACCATTTATATTTTTACAAAACAATTTATATTTGTAAAGTACAATTTATATTATTACGGTACCATTTATATTGTACAGTACAACGTAATTACCCACGCATATGAAGTGGTCATTCAGTTCTCATGAGCAGCTATGTATTAACACTAACTATGCCATTGAGGTCATGACACATCCATCGATGGCGGCTTATTTATGTCCCCTTCCAATGGCTTATTTATGTCTCCTTCCAATGGCTTATTTATGTCTACTTTCAATGGCTTATTTATGTCTACTTCCAATGGCTTATTTATGTCTACTTTCAATGGCTTATTTATGTCTCCTTCCAATGGCTTATTTATGTCCCCTTCCAATGGCTTATTTATGTCTACTTTCAATGGCTTATTTATGTCTACTTCCAATGGCTTATTTTGCAGACAGGTGCAAGCGTCAAGGGACAGGTTGACGTTCTCGGGAGGCAAGAATGCAATTCCAGAAATTAATAGAGAAGATTCCAGTCGCGTTTAGGGTGGATTTTCTGGGCGCAAATTTAGCTCGGACAACGATCTACTCTTTCCGATTTCAACTGTCAGGGGATTTCTCTATCGAACACTCTAGTCACATATCGGGTCCGCTTATTGTCACATCTAATGGCCTCAGCACTAACCAACGCCATCACACACACACAAACACACACACACACACACACACACACACACACACACACACACACACACACACACACACACACACACACACAACAATTTATTTAAAGGAATGGTACGTATGGATAAGTCTTTGTTCTTTTGTTTTAATCAAAGCTGGTTACTATAACTTCATGCACTGTCGCAAAGGATTGGTCCACGTGACATGCATTTTTGACATCTATCATCAACTGAAAAGAATGAAGGTTGTTTCCAGAAACTTTTTATTTTAATATATAAACTTGCCCGAGAGCGTGTATAAGACACTTGTACAAAATATTTTCGCTGTCTTAATATAACAAGTGTCTCGATCCCTATTTTTTTCTTTTTTGCTATGGGTTGGGGAGTGGTTTCGATACTGAACTGTCCTCGTGGTGTGGTCGGAATTCTAGAATACAGGAAGGGGAGACAAGTCCGTACAAAACCAATCCATAAACTGAGAACAACCAACTGATCGATGTAAAGATTTGGGCATACCTTAGAGATGAAACAACGTTAGCGAAACACACGAGTGTTGAGATTGAAGATAAAATGCGTGAAGTAGTACAAAATAGTTATAAGTATAAAAATTTGGTGAAGTAGTACAAAACAGTTAGAGTATGGAATTGTGTGAAGTAGTACAAAACAGTTAGGAGTATGGAAATGTGTGAAGTAGTACGAAACAGTTAGAAGTATGGAAATTTGGAAGTAGTTCAAAACAGTTAGAAGTATGGAAATGTGTGAAGTAGTACGAAACAGTTAGTAGTATGGAAATTTGGAAGTAGTTCAAAACAGTTAGAAAGTTAGAAGTATGGAAATGTGTGAAGTAGTACGAAACAGAAGTATGGAAATTTGGAAGTAGTTCAAAACAGTTAGAAGTATGGAAATGTGCGAAGTAGTACGAAACAGAAGTATGGAAATGTGTGAAGTAGTACGAAACAGTTAGAAGTATGGAATTGTTTGAAGTAGTACAAAACAGTATGAAGTATGGAAATGTGTGAAGTAGTACAAAACAGTTAGAAGTATGAAAATGCATTGTGACAACATTGTTTGTAAAGGTACTGAAATATGTCATTGCTTCATGACAGTCTTCACTGTCAGCAAAATATGTACATTATGACTGTGAAATAAGCAAAACATTTTTTTTTAATTTTGCATATGTGCGGAAAACTGTTCTTGTTTTTTTTTTTTAAATATGTATGTAGTAGTATAAGCAACAGTTGTAGAAGTAGTAGTAGGAGGAGGAGGAGAAAGATAAAAACAGTAGGAGTGTTGAACGAAAATATATAACAGCTATCCGAATATTTCCTGGTCGATATACATCCACTCATTCTTCGTTTTGTAGAATTGCACCTGAAATAATTAGGTTAGAGAGAAGGAAAATTACCAAATCTAATAAGAGTTAGCTCCCATCAGCATTAAAGTTCCTTTGCCAGCCACAGCGTTGAAACTGAGAGAAGACAGCGAAAGTCATATTGCCTACTGGACGTGGTTTTGGTTAGCTAATTATTCAAAAATGTTTTTAAAACTAGAGAAAATCAAAGAAACCTAGCACGCCCATATGTACTTTCGTATTATTTTTTTTACCCCAGAGGAGAGTCGATTTTGCTTTTAATTTAAAAACATATAGACGTACCTTAAGTGTTTTGAGGCCTTTCAATTATAATGTGGCAGGAAAATAGCTTTAACCGTTGAGTTTCAAGCAAACAATCTGATAATTCAATACAGAGTTTAATAGGAATTTTAAAGTTGGAATTTTCTGAGTACAAAATTTGGAACTAAAGAGAGAATGGTGAACTTGTACTGTTTGGTGTGCGAGTGCTATTAATAAAACACTTCACGTCTTTGCTTTCTCGTAAACAAACTTCAAAGTTTATGACAAAACTACATTAAACGAGATGTTGAAGGTTTTGTGCTGATATTCTTAGAGATTGGAAGAAACAAAAACGATGAAACTCCATTTGATAAAAAGTCTTCTTGTAAGAAAAAAAAACGCATTAAGAACTCTCCTAATTTTCTTCCTTTTTGAAAATTTGTTTACGCCAGAAATGTATTTCATATTTTATTCCTGAATTGATTATAGCTATTTATACATTTTATTTTCGTCATTCAGCAAATTAAAGAATAATAATAATAAATTAATTAGATCAACAGTATTAGCAATATGTATGAAATATTCAAAGACGTGTTTTCATAAATAAGGCATAACATGGCAAAGGTTCAAAAAGGGTGGTGGTGAGGGAGTCAAATCTTCCTTTGATGATAACGAGATTTAACGAGAAGTCAGCCATCTCTATTGAAAAACGTCAAAATATCATTGCTCCTGTGCTATTATAAGAGAACGAAAGTCAATGTCTAAACCATTTACCAATGATATCCTTCACGCTTATACAGATTGTGTTTACCAGCGTGCATTCCATGTACAACAGTAATTTCTAGAAGAATTTTCCATTCAGATAAGAAGAAAAAAAGATTTTTCTCCATTCAGGAAGCAATTGTAGTGACAACAGCCACACTGTTGAAAAAAATGAGAAGGTCATTACAAGGCCAGTTTGTTGCTAAAAATAAAATGTAAATATGCTATCGCGTTTTCAGAGACCAGAACATGTTTCAACTATAGTGATAGAATGAAGGAATCTGCAAAGGAAGTACACATTAATAGAAGACATAGCAGGGGACAGAGGAAAATGACATAGCAACAGTAAATGATAATAGCAGAAAAAGAAGATAAAATGTTACTGAGATATCAGTGACCAATGAGAATAGTCGTAAGTGTACAAGAGGCAAATTTAGAAGCAGTTATAAAAGAGACAGGCGTGACCAATGGGAACAATCACAGTTGTGTAGGAGGTAGACTTACTCTACTACTATAGACGGTATTAGATAGCAACAAATGAAATCATACACAAAAGATATAAGAAAATGTCTAGCAGACAAAAAGCAAAAGGTCTAGCAGTAGACTACATCAATAGATTTACGAATGTGTCCAACAGGCACACCCTTACATCTAGCGGTAGTTCACAGCAAGAGACACAGCAATATGCCTAGCAGGCATAACCATATGACTAGCGGTGACCCGTCAAAACCGCGAACGACAAATGCGCGCCGACAAAACCGCGATGGACAAAAGCGCGCCGACAAAATCGCGCTCTTTGAAATCGACAAAATCGCGCCGACAAATGCGCGCCGACAAAATCGCGATAAACATCACCAAGTAAAGAATGGTAGGAAGTGTTATGTATGTTCGCTCTATTACGTAACTTCTTTTCATTCTTTTCATTACCTTTGTGTAAGGATTATTTGCACTCAGTATCTCTTAATATTGCTCTTTAAACAAAATTATTAAGATTAGATATATGCTTCATTCTTTTCATTACTTTTGTATAAGAATTATTTGCACGTAGTATCTCTTAATATTGATCTTTGATATACTAGCAGTAGGTTACATATATAGTCAAAGAGATATGCCTTGGAGGTATATTAATAGACCTATAAGTATATTGCAATAATAGACTGAGTATGTGCCTACCAGACAGCAATATGCCTAGCAAACACAGGAATACCCTGGCAGACATAGCAATAGCCTAACAGTATACCACAGCAATAGACAGTAGATATACTATTAGGTGTAGCAGACTAGCAATAGGCCTAACAGTAGATCACAGCAATAGCCTCAGCAATGCATCTAACAAATATAATAATAATACATCTAGCAGAGATCACAGTAACAAGCGGAGCAGCAGGCAACAACAAATTAATAGATCTAGTAGAGATCACAGTAACAAGCGGAGCAGCAGACAACAACAAAGGAATAGATCTAGTAGAGATCACAGCAACAAGCGGAGCAGCAGACAACAACAAATTAATAGATCTAGTAGTGATCACAGCAACAAGCGGAGCAGCAGACTACAACAACAAAGTAATAGATCTAGCAGAGATAGCGATGGGCCTAGCAGAGCTAAAGACAACAACACATTTTGCATAAGGTGATCAATTTACAGAAGTACTCAAGTCATATTCAGCGAACAGTTGCAATATTCAAGAAACATTAGACCATACCAGCAGACACAGCCACAGGTGCAGTAATAGACATAAATCTAAGGTTAGCAGTAAACAGTAGCAGTAGACATATTTATAGACTATTCTTATTTCTCACACCCACATGCAAAGGTCTGCACTGCCATAGTGGTTAGACCAGTTGTGTCTTGCTACACCTCCCAAAGATATACAATTATTTTCCTGTCAAATTTACTAAAGAAATTGTGCAAACGTTTCTGACGGCGACGCCTAACAGATGCTGTTAACAGGTTGCAGAGGTATGAAGCTGCAACTCATGGGCACGCAATCTAAACATCTTTAGAACAGACAGGCAGAAAGACTAACATCTAAGTATTTTTAGGCATGGTTTAATGCGAGAAAGACATAAATAAGCGGATAGATAGTAACTTTAGACAAAAGTGATTTATAAAGACAAGCTGCAGAGCGAGAGACAGAACGGTTGCGGAATATGTTAACATAGCAAACGATCTGAAAAGAGCGAGTGCTTGTGATAATTGCTGCCTAATTACTTTTTAATTTGATGACTCTTACGTCAATCTATCACTGTTTAAAAATGTGCCCAGTACATCGTTGCCAGTGCACTGAGTAGCCTGCCTTGTCTTCTCAGCCGCGGTTAGGAGCATTAAGAGTCGTGCTATCTTTGAAAAATGCGTGTGAATAATTATCAGCCGCCGTGCATACAGGTCATTAAAATATTATTTTTCTATAGTATTCGCCTATCATTAAAAGTTATTTTTCTATAAATAGAATTCGCCTAACATTAACAGTTATTTTTCTATAGTATTCGCCTATCATTAAAAGTTATTTTTCTATAGTATTCGTCTATTATTAAAAGTCATTTTTCTATAGTATTCGCATATTATTTTTAAAAGTATCTTTCCATAGTAATCGCCTATCATTAAAAGTTATTTTTCTATAGTATTCGCATATTATTAAAAGTTATTTTTCCATAGTAATCGCCTATCATTAAAAGTTATTTTTCTATAGTATTCACATATTATTAAAAGTTATTTTTCATAGTGATCGCCCTATCATTAAAATTATTTTTCCGTAGTATTCGCATATCATTAAAATATTATTTTCCATAGTATTTGAATATCTGTAAGGAGCAAGTGCTTCGTAATATGTCTTATATTTCATAGGCTAACATTGACTATCTGTCCGCACCGTTTGTCGTCATAACTCTTAAATAATATGTTTACGTCACCCACTTTGCCAAGAGTTGGAAGTGGGGTGGTATGGAGTTCATCCAAAAAAGAAAAAAAGCTAGAAATTTGAACATGTGATTCAGAAAATATAATCGTCGAATTTGCTTGTTAATGCAGCCAAAAGACACTTACAGTGACACTTGAATTATATTTATCTGTATTCTTTAATGAGTGTCTGAATATGGTAAGAATTGTGCTATTGATGCAAAATTATTTTTAGTGTGAGCAGCAATTATTCAGATGGATACATATATAAAAAAGGACTTGTTTATACATAGAACTAGTTTAATTATACATTTTTTAAAATGAGAGTGACTGACCAATGAAAAATAGTTTTACTGTGGACAAGATAGATAGATAGATAGATAGATAGATAGATAGATAGATAGATAGATAGATAGATAGATAGATAGATAGATAGATAGATAGATAGATAGATAGATAGATAGACGGACAGACAGGCAGACAGAGATATATATATATATATATATATATATAAAGAAAGTTATTGTAAGGCCTAGTTTGAAAGTAAAACAACCCTTGACCGAATGATTTCAAACCCTATCTTCAAAGCCATAATCTATCATTCAAGTCAAAAGGTCAAGAAGAAAGTCAGAATTTTATCTAAATCACCATATAACCTTTTCATTGACTTTAAGTCTAGCTTTTCAACTCTATTAATTCACTGAAACTGCACTTTTGAAAATTGCTAATGATCTTATGTCTGTTTCAATTATGTAAAGATTTCAAAAAGCAAAGCACTTTTGAAAATTGCTAATGATCTTATGTCTGTTTGAATTATGTAAAGATTTCATAAAAGCACTTTTGAAAATTGCTAATGATTTTATGTCTGTTTGAATTATGTAAAGATTTCAAAAATCACATTTCTGATTTAGCCGCAACCTTTGACTATCGACAAATATATATTGCTTCACTTTCTCCAATGTCTGGTGGTCTTTGGTACAGTTCTGGTTCTAATCATATTTCCGAGTGGGAGAAATGTGTTAGTAAATAGTGAATATTAAAATCCCAGATTTTTATAACGGTGTGAGCTCCGTTCTTGTAACAGTTATGTTTATTTTTTATGTATAACACCCCCTACCTATTGTCATAAGTCGCCGTCCTGTATTCTAAGAGTTGCATGCAGATGATACCCGAGTGTGCAAATCAAGTTACCAAAATGGAATTATTTACACGGAACAAAGTGATGCGAAGTTTGTTTCTGATTCTATTTCTTGAATGATGAGTAATACGTTATCTTTAAGTGAAGATAAATTTTAAATTAAGCATCGTTGCTCCTATCAGATGTATAAATTATTCGCCAGAGTCAATGAATATTGGAGACACGCGTTAATTTTAGTCAGTCACTTGGAAATCTAGATGTATCATTTTACAAGTCTCTTTCTCCCAGCAATTATACGCCTTCAAAACTTGTAGAAAAGGACATCCAGAGTGGAGATGCATGAACACACTTCGGATGTTTATCTCTGTTGGTACTGCCAGGGTTCTTAATAGCAGCTCATCCTGGTGACTGAAACTTTCTTATCTCTGGTTTATCTCTGTTGGTACTGCCAGGGTTCTTAACAGCAGCTCATCCTGGTGACTGAAACTCTCTTATCTCTGGTTTATCTCTGTTTTTGTGAATAGTTGGTGAATGAACTAAAAACGATTCCCAACACTTCAGTTTTGATTCTTCTCACATCTACAATTCGCACTTTTGTCGTTCTACCGTAAGACAGCACTACATACTATGCAGTTTTCCTGACTTTTTAATTCACTCATTTCACCTTTGTTAAATCGCTCGTTTTCCTGACTTTTTAATTCACTCGTTTCACCTTTGTTAAATCGCTCGTTTTCCTGACTTTTTAATTCACTCATTTCACCTTTGTTAAATCGCTCGTTTTCCGCATTTTTCAATAGAGATGTCTATAGAATTTCACACATTCTAAATAGGTTCGATGAATATCTGCTGGTCAGCCAGGTGTTAAACTTCCTATTTCAGTCCGTGTCTGGCCTTGACTTATAATCACAATGCAAAATTATTTTAATGTTCAGGCTTCTGTTAGCATTGTTTAGCGATCGGTATACAGATGTTTCGTCTCAAGTAAGATAAAGCCGTGTCACGCTGGCTAAATATAAAATTATTTTTAATTATTTCATTCAAATAATAATTCAACCTTAATACGTTGTTCCACACTGTGGAATAAGAAAGAAAGAAAGAAAGAAAGAAAGAAAGAAAGAAACAAAGAAAGAAAGAAAGAAAGAAAGAAAGAAAGAAAGAAAGAAAGAAAGAAACAAAGAAAGAAAGGTATTACTTATTCAGCTCATCCGGTAGGAGTGTAACTCAAACTTTCTTATATAATAACTACGTTGATGAAACCTTAACAAACATTCAGCTATCCAATATATATTTTGCGCGTTTCACGATCTTGATCAAACCACTGAAATAAATTTATGTAAAACAGTTTATTGATGTTTGACGAACCCGCTGAAATAAATTTATGTAAAACAGTTTATTGATTTTTGACGCAACCCACATTAATGTATTCCTCCCACTGTCACCGATCTTAGCTGAAGATTTATGATTTAGGAGAATTTTCAGTTCTTATTTTGAGCCTCGAGACAGAGGAGAGTAATCGGACCTTTGCTTTGGAATTGTAGTTACTCGTGCTTGTAAGCTACCATCTTAATATTAACCGTTACACCTATCTGTGAAATACAGTTGGTCCTTTACTAGGGCTGTTCTCGTGTCTCTCTCCTGAGGCTTACAACTGATGAAAAGACTAACAAGACTGTCACTGCAAAAAAAGCTTTCAAGTGTAGAAAGACGCCTACAAGGATTGTAACTTTAAGAGACCGGCAATTGCTGAAATCATTCCATCGTGACACGTGTGTGACGTTAATTGTTCAAGAAACGCTGTCGCACCAAATAAATTTTTCAAGAAGCTAACAATTGCAGGAATGTCGAGTATAAGATTTGTTAACTCAACACACGCTGACAGTTAGTTATAGAGAAGAGACTCCGTTTAATTGTGTGACTTCAAGAAACTGACAATTGTAGAAATTAGTTCGCTGTGACACGTGACTTCAAGAAACTGACAATTGTAGAAATTAGTTCGCTGTGACACGTGACTTTAAAAAAAATGACAATTGTAGAAATCAATGTGCCGTGACATGTTACTTCAAGTAACTGACAATTGTTGAAAGGGTATTTCGTTTCCTGATTGACTAAGAAGGCAGAAATTCTGTACATGTCACCGTCCTGTGACCTACAGTAAGTTGCAAGTGTAAGCCCGGACAAATCGCCATTCTGATTAACTTCAAAAAGCTACTAAGTGAAAAGCAGTGACGCGCCAAACAAAGACGAATAGTGCAATCATAATGACGTAACATCTTCATGCTGAGTCTGTGTTTGCGGATAGAGAAAGTTCTTGATGTCTGTTTCGTCAGTAACTAGGAAGATCTCTCTCTCTCTCTTTCTTCTACTGACGTCATCATGCGCATGGACCAGTCTGAGAAGGAGAACTGGTTAAAAGACGTCAGTTAAAAATCAATACAAAAAGGACAAACCCTGAACAGAACTTAAAATTAAAGCATTAAAGTAAAGCAAAGAACATAATCAGTTTTAAGTTTAAGTTTCTCTTTCTAATTCCCTTTTGTCGTATTTAAGAAGAAGCGATAGCTTTTTCTTCATACGTGGAGGGAGGGGAGAGAGAGGGGCGGGACAGTGATCTTACAGCTGCTTCCACTTCAGAGATGAGATGATCTCAATGTTTGTTTCGGTGTCAAGGGAGGTAAGTGCAGAAAATGCAAGAGAGTTGCTTGACTTCGTGTCAGAGATTTTTCGACTCTCTCCCACAGGAAATTCTTGACAGGAAAATTCATAATTAAACAAAACTACACTCAAACCAGATAACTTGTTAGAAAATTAGTTTTATTTTTAGGAATTCAATTATTCTAACTTACGTTTAGGCTGTGCCAGATTGATCGGCTGTAAGACAGAGAGTCTGAACTCTATAAGTCTATATACACTGAGTAGGGATCAAAGAAACGATTATACATATTGTGTGTGTGTGTGTGTGTGTGTGTGTGTGAGACAAAAGTTGTTCAAAGTTAAAAGGTGAGTTTGTGGTACTTCATGTTTGCTTAAATGCATGTGGTTTTCTTGCGGAAGGGGTCAAGGTCAATTCTATCTTACGAAAAGAAAAGAATTTTATTTTTAAATCGGGTACAAAACATATAACGTCGCTTTTATGTTTAGAATAGTTTTAATTGTAAGCAGGGGAGGTAATATAAATGTTAATAATAATTAATTGTTGTATATTTACGGAACTACAATTCTTTTGCAAGGTCTTGACGTTTGAGCTTCGAATTTCAGATTCTGAGCCAGATGTTAGTTGCAAAGTCATACTTTGAGTTGTAAAGTCATATTTTGAGTTGAAAAATCATATTTTGAGCTGCAAAGTCATACTTTGAGTGAGTTGTAAAGTCATACTTTGAGTTGTAAAGTTTATTCTGAGAAAAAGAAGCTTCTCTTCAGAAAGCATAAATCACTGAATCAAGTAGTTACGTGTTGCACCACAACCTATGGTTAATGGGAGATAACTCACTGCAATTGCTTGTCCACAAAACTACCCGCTAAATCGTCAGATTCTCTACAATGGGAATCCTAAATAAACTCATATATGTATATCTAAAGTACAATGGACTCGATATCTACTGTCTGTTATTGTATCTAATTATTATCTTTAGTTAATAATACAATGTCTACCTAAGAGTGGGCTTGACCCAGAATATTTGACTGATTAGTCATCTTGTTTATAAGTCTGTTGCATCAATCCTTTTTTCTTAAAAGCTTTATTCATCTCAAGGTTAATTGCTTATCATTTAATCTTTAAGTTCGTCCAGTAATGTTCGTGCCGTCTTTATCTGTTTGATGCCGATGATTTTATGCCCTGGGGGGTTGGGAGAGAATTAGTTTCAATGAGCTAACTTCGTATCATTAACCACTATATTTGCCGAAGATATCCAATCAAAGATAAGGATTTGTGTTGTATCATTTTCCATTTAGGATAGATCAACCATATGGAGTGCATGTGTATGCACGTACGGAGTGTGTGAGAAAGAGAGGGTGTGTGTATGTATGCATGTATGTGTGGGTGGGTGTAGTTATAAATGATCTGTGAACTGTTTATCGGGTGTGTTGATATGACAAAAATATGCGAAAAATTCCTCTGGTGATTGACTTTCGTGGAGGAGGGGGTACAACCAGCAAAAAATTATTAAAGCTTTCATTAATTAAATCTTTGAATTGATTAAAATCCTTATTAATAAATGTGTGAAGTGACTAAACTCACTAAAGCCTTCATTAATAAATGGATGACTTGATTAAATATGTCATAAATAAATGGATGAATTTATAAAAGACTTCATTAATTAAACTTTTGAATTGATCATAGTCCTCATAAATTTAATCTTTTAATTGATTAAAGTCTTCATTAATTCAATGTGTGAGTTTATTATAGCTTTCATAAATTAAATGTGTGCATGGATTATATCCTTTATTAATATCACATAACGGGTTATGTAGCCCAGATCCACCCTCCTCTAAAAATAGACTACACGCAAAACTACTTCTAGAATGGCTGCTCCTTATCCCTAGGCTAGAAAAATGTTTGAGTTTCTACTCACTAAACTAACCAATGGAGGCGCAACTCAAACACGCATAAACGAATGTGTCAGGTATCCACACGTTATTTCCCGGTCCAATGCAAATCGACCATAGAGGCGACACAAGTTTGTCTCCCAGCCTTAATAAGTTATAGCCATACTACTAACTCTGTTGCCGGTTATCAACACAGCAGGAAACTATCCTCTGTATATATTACTGCCAAAGATGTGTGATTTTGCTTGTGTAACTAATTATTATAACTATGTTCATTTCATCTTGACTATATTCTATATTGCTATATGTTTGCTTATGATATTCAAATGTATGGTGACCATGTAAATAAGAGTGTTCTGTCAGAGAACACGTGTGGACGAATTCTTAGCCCACGTGTATTTTACTGACAGATTGGCACATTATCTTGGTTGTTAAATGAGAACAGAGCCATGAGAAATTCCAGAGCAGAAAGACATGCAGGCCAAAGACTGGTTCAATGGACGATATGTGCATCTGCCGCTATGACATTCACTGGGACAATAGACGACCAAAGCTAAGTGACTATAAATTAACAACTGTACAGCTTTTGTCAAGTTTCAAGTTTGTAGTAATAATGCGATGAGTCATCAGGAGAGAGAAAGAGAGAGAGAGTGGGAGAGACAGGGAGAGATAGTGGGAGAGACAGAGGGAGAGAGGTGTTTGTTAATAATGATGGAAAGAAAAATGAAGGATGAATAAATAAATGTGCGTAAATGAATTTGCGACTTAGTTGTAAAAGTTTCATATCGACTAAATATTTAATTATTTCATTGAATATAATTAATTAGACATTAACCCCTCACGAACTATTTGCCTACTGAGCTAACGAATTAACTTTATAAAGCTAAATAAATAATTGACTAACATGATGGTGATGGTGATACAAAATTTGCTTTTGGCTTTAGATCAGCCCATAAGAACTGAGATAAAAATTATCTTAAATCTATTTTCATTTTGTGTCATGGCAACATTTTGTCAAAGAAGCTACTGATCAAATTGATTTCATACCATATGCGGTGTAAGGTTACATTTTTTGTCAGAAAAAAATAAACAAACGATACCATTTCAGTCGATTACATTTCATTTTTATCTTTACACGTGTGCCGTATCTGTTTTATTCCTCCCACGTGATCGATGACATTGAACGAAATTTGCAGACTTCTCATATGTATTTTAAAGCAATTTTAGCAAAACGAAAAAGATAGAGAAAAAATACATTGCGGAACATTTGCTGGGCTGGTGGGTGAGTGAGTGGGGATGCACGCGATCAAATCCTAGCCTTTTCCAACAAAAAGTCTATATTAAAATTGGATTAACAAGTTTCGTATTACTCCTAAGCACATTGGAAATCGCGTGCGGGCTCAGGTAGGAGTATCACGTGATGGCGGCTGAAACAAGAAACACAATGAGGTCATCGCCAGACAATGCCAAGTGTAATCTTGTCTCTGACAATGTGCACACAGACGGCAGACAATCGATTACTGACACACGTTGCTTAGTTTACCGTTAGAGAATTTGCTTTCTCTCCCTTCAGAAGCTATTTTCATACTTATAAAGCTGAGTACATGTTGATGAAAATCAACTAATCGTTATTTTTAACCGAAGAAATATGGGCAGATTGGGCTTGACCTTGAAGAAAAGGATGGATGATGGTGATGGTGATGGTGATGGTGATGGTGATGGTGATGGTGATGGTGATGGTGATGGTGGACAAATGTTTTGCAAGAGAAGTAATTATGTTCTGCATTTTAAAGCGGATCTCAATGACAATGTTGTGGTTGCTGTTGCTGCTGTTCTCATTTTAATTTAACAGATGATATCTTGCTTTGTGGTGCGAAGTGGGAGGCGGATATAAGGGTAAACATAGAGGATGGTAGGGTGAGGTTGCCTAAAGCAACGGAAAGTTAAGGTCTCGAATTAGAATTCTTGCGATAAACTGACATTGATTTTAATTTCCAGCATTTTACTCAGCAGACTGTATCTTGGCAGTTTGTTCAGTAGTACAGAAAATGTCGTTCTTGTGTTCTGATAGAAAAGCGCTTATTTTTCTTCACCCCCTTGGAATCTGAAAACAGGGAGCTAACCCGCTTTGCAATGTGAGAGGAGTTAATCCGACTACGTTATAAACAGTCAACTCGTCAGACAGACAGACAGTTTCTTTTCTCCGGATTAGTTTCTGAAATTAAGGAGATTTGTGTTCTCTTTAATTATAGTTAGATTTTTTATTTTAGAAATCCGTTCCCCATTCGTGCATAAGTCATTGGAGATAAACCCAATGAATGTCACGACCCAATTTCTGTGCTGTTATTTATGCACCGAATATATACTGTTTTCAGACGTAAATTAGTTTACAGTACTATTATCTATAATTTTAATAGTGTTGTCGAACAGGTAATTCCCAAATAATCTGATTTCTTGACAAGACAGATGTAGCTCACTGAGCCTGATTGTGAGGCCACGTAATGCCAATAATTCGTAATAAAAGGTAAGAGTAAAACCAGTGGCTGTAATACCTAACAAAACATAGATTGAAACCAGCGGCTGTAATACCTAAGAAAAAGGTAGATAGAAACAAGTGGCTGTAATACCTAAGAAAAAGGTAGATTGAAATCAGTGGTGTAATACATAACAAAAAGGTAGATAGAAACCAGTGGTGTAATACGTAAGAAAAAGGTAGATTGAAACCAGTGGTGTAATACGTAACTAAACGGTAGATTGAAACCACTGGCCTGTTTAGAGATATTATAACAAAGACGAAGTAATGTTACAGTCGACAATGAAAATAAAACTATAAATTTAGTATTAACGTAAGAGCTCACTCAATTAAGTGAGCACAAGCAGACGAGAGCCAATAACGTTACACTCACCAATTATAGCTTGCAATGCTTTATCTCCACTCAGGGAAATAATTATACAGTATGTTATCCTCACTAGTGTAAGTACTTCTAAACCTCGTACAATCTGATAGGATAACTTATCAGACAAGAATGCTGACTGAGGATGAGTGACTGATAGCTAGGTCTAGGATGAGTGACTGGTAGCTAGGTCTAGGATGAGTGACTGGTAGCTAGATCTAGGATGAGTGACTGGTAGCTAGATCTAGGATGAGTGACTGGTAGCTAGGTCTAGGCAGTGCCGTCATAACGCATGGGCACCCTGGGCAGTTGCCCGGAGCCTAACGAACATTGGGCCAAATGCTAATCTATGAATCTGTGTATTTTGTGGCTTGCTGTCAGTAAATAAGTAGGTAAGGTCCCCAGTGCAGTGCTTTGCCTATGGACCTATAATGCTGTTAAGACGGTTCTGGGTCTAGGATGGGGGAGACTGGTAGCTAGGTCTATGATGAGTGAATGACAATTAGGTACAGGATGCAGAGACTGGTAACTAGGTCTAGGATGAGTGACTGGCAATTAGGTCCAGGATGCAGAGACTGGTAGCTAGGTCTAGGATGAGTGACTGACAATTAGGTCCAGGATGCAGAGACTGGTAGCTAGGTCTAGGATGAGTGACTGACAATTAGGTCCAGGATGCAGAAACTGGTAGCTAGGTCTAGGATGAGGAAGACTGGTGGCCAGTAGTGTGGCAGAGTAAATTTGCATATCCCTATTTCTAAATGTAATTGTTATATAAGTCATTAAAAATGTAAAAGTTACCCGACCATAGCTCTGCTTGTGCTGATATTTTTAAATGTCAAAGTTGGAAGTAAAGAACTCAGGTAAAAATATGCTAGAATTGCTGATGTAATCTGAAATGGCTTTAGGCAGTTGGGCAGGTTTTTTTTTATTATCCAATGGTTACGATTTACAAGAACGAGATCAGCTAGGGGCTAAGATCAACAGTTTTACTGCTGTAAAGAATTCTATTGTATAATCACTTTGAATTTGGTGAAGCAAGAAATCCAGTATTGAAAGGAGGCCATTAGCTTAATGGTGAGTTAACTGACTGATTGAGAGTGATTGGACTTAGAAATATTTTTGCAGTTTGCTATTGATATGTTATACTTGTGTTTTACGTAGACATGTATTATGTGAGTAGACTATTAGTTCTACAAATTGTGAACTAAGAAGCTCGTATTTACTATGCTAAGCACTTGACATTGTTTCTATTGAATACGTTCATAAAATTGATATGTTTTATTTATTATGCAGTATGCATGTATCGGGCTAATAAATACTGTTGCTAGAAAATTTAAGTTGAGACTTAAATGTAAAAAAGAATGGAGTTAGATATGAATAAACTGGAAACATAACATTTTGTTCCCTGATTATATTTTACAGGGAAGAAGCAGCCACTTTTGTTTTTACCTGAATCTCCCAGTTTACTGATTTATAAACTGCTACGACTGTGGTAGATTCAAGACGTTTCTACCCCAGTGTATAAGTGTACACTCCACTCTATTGATTTATGGTGGCAAAGTATGCTGACTACATCATGGAATTTCTGGTACAAGGAAGTTATTGGAAATTGATAAAAATGTTGTTCTGCTTGAGGGAGCTAATACGGTGGACAGCACAGATTAGCCTCGAGAGAATAGTGGCCCATTGGTGTTCTACAATGTGCAAGAGAGCATGTGAAATTGATGATACCTCTGACAATAAACTTTGTTATGAAAGTGAGTGAAAAAACTATTATTACTATATTGGCTATAACTCCATTTCTGTTCTCTGATAAAAACTATCCTGTGATTTATATTGACAATAATCTGTTGAATTATGTGTTAGGATAAAAGGTTGTATAAATATTGAAATTATTCGAATGTGGTTCATGGAAATATTGATGTCAAGTAATCTTTTCATTGTGTTTGCTATATGTATATTTGATTGTTGATTTAATAAATTTATTGTTAAATTTATTAAACTTCTTACACATATTGATAACCATTATTGGAGAAGAAAGTGGGTGAATGGGGGCTCGCTAAATATATATTAAAAGACTGATTTCTCTTTATCTTTGGTAAGAAATTTTCACCTACGGAAACATTGTGTAACGTTAAATGTTTGTTTTTAATGTTGTGGAAAAGTGAAAACTTTTACAGCGCCTTCATATCCGCCAAGTGAGAGAGATGAATGGTGTCTTCTGGAGAAATATTACTAATATAAATTAAGATTCCCATCACTTGTAATTAGTTATGGGTGATTAATTAATTAATAATAATAATATTCATTAACTAGGTGGCGTTCGCGTCACAAGTAGTAACGAAACAAGTTTGGAATTTAGCAAGTAATTTCACCAGAAACGGACCAAGCAAAAATCCAACTTCACCTCACAAATCGCTGTAAAACATTTGCAGTCTCACATTACGTGCTTTGCACTTTTGATGCTGCACTGAAGTGCTACATTGTACAAACATCAGAGTGCTATAATGACTTCTCCTGACACACAACAGGCTTTAATAATCTTATGTTCCTTCATAATACAATAGCTGATTAATAAAATTATCTAACGTAAACTACGTGCAGATATAGCATTAGCTAAGGTTACATTCTACAGCATTGGGACATAGATATTCTCAGAGCACATGACAACTGTTACATTAGCTATGACTCCAAGTCACAATACATTAGCTATGACTACAAGTCACAATACATTAGCTATGACTACAAGTCACAATACATTAGTTATGACTACAAGTCACAATGCATTAGTACATTAGTTATGACTACAAGTCACAATGCATTAGTACATTAGCTATGACTACAAGTCACAATACATTAGCTATGACTCCAAGTCACAATACATTAGATATGACTACAAGGCACAATACATTAGTTATGACTACAAGTCACAATGCATTAGCTATCACTACAAGTCACAATACATTAACTATGACTAGTGTGCACTTGGGCAGAGCCTCGGCATCTAACTTAGTTGTTACATTAGTTAGGGCTATAGGCCACAGTACTTGTACATAGTCTCAGAATATATCACTCATTTGCTACTAATGAGTACAGCGATCAGTTAATTACATAATTCTCTAGTAATAAGAGATGTAATCACATCAATGTATATTTCAACTGCTTATACATATAATAATAACATGTCTGCTTATAGCAGGCAAATTTATACAAGGAAACCTATAGACAATGACCTGCCAAATAATCCATAAACGGAAAGCAGCTGCGGATTTTAAAAGGGAAACATTTTTCATTGAAGAATTGTACATTCAAATAACGAATGGGAAACGGTTTACAAATAAATTCGCACAAATTTAGTGCAGAAAGTAATGCTCTTTCAGAAAATAATTTAAAACTTCTGGAAATAAAAAAAACGAAGCTTTTCCTCTGACTTCTGCATGCGGTAAATTTACAGCTTGAATGATCGAATACGTCTCTATGAAAGGGAGGCAGCTCGATTATTCAGGTCTGGGTTTTTATAAGGTCTCGGGCAAAGTTCCAGAAATTACTCTACTTTTTTTTCTGTAGTTTTCCAGTTCCATTTTATGTAACATAATCCATAGACATGAAGTAAACAGTGTGCATGAGCCGACTCACCAAAAGAGTGGCCAAACCTTCTGTCTTCCCAGAGCTGGTTAAATCACAATATAGTTATGTTTGCATCTATGAATAGTCGCGGGTACTTTAATGTACGTAATGAAGGTTAAAATCGAAATGTATGTCAATCTGTCACTCTCTTTAAAACAGTACAATGCATGGTTGGTTGAACGACACCTGTGGTTTTATACATGAACTTTATTGTAAGTCACCAAGGCGTGAATAGACGTTTGTACTTTATAAATGAGCCTGGACGTGAGAAATGATTAGTTATCAATTAAAAGTTCTAAAAATAGATACGACGTACATGCAGATTGCAACCAAGCAAAATCTAAACAGGGGATTGTGGGAAAGTAAGTTTAGGAGCTAATTCTACAATTTTTTTGTTACTCTGTTAGCGGTGTGCGCTTAGGATTTATTGTACTGATGAAATACCAAGGGGACATAATTTGTAATTGTCTAAATCTATTCTGGTATGTCAGCAACGTTTTATATTATTCAGTTTGCTAATATATTTGTGTGTAATATAGATGTTGATTTGCACCCTGCTGAGAATAATGTCCTTTATGCGGTTAACAAATCTGTGTTAAATGATGTGAATATCACTCGAGATCACTTTCACATTGAATGTAAATACTATGTGATGCATGCAAACATGTACAATGATCTGAAAATAGTCTATTGTCCCTTTAATATATTAATCATGGCGTTACTGTGATTTTAGAAGCCAGAGTGATAGGATATCGATCGGGAAAATCGAAACAGGTTTAGAAGAGTCAATACTATCAAGTAGAAGGTAACTGGAAACAAATTATTAGGATTAGTGTCACTACGTGTCTTTATGTCTGCGATCTGGCTGCGAAATGCCTAAGGTGTGTGTAGCAAGGAGATGGGGGAGGGAGAGAGAGAGAGAGAGAGAGAGAGAGAGAGAGAGAGAGAGAGAGAGAGAGAGAACTGGAGACACTGGTCCGCGGACCGATGTCTGTGATAGGTACCATAATCACTTCAAGGTCCGACTCGTTTCAAGCATCGTTTAAATTTAGATATCTCGGTTTTTGAGAGTTCACTTGAAGACTGTTTGTCCTTCAGAAAGGAACAAATAATCGAATACAGAGTATATTGAAAGTTACATTAATAAACTGTTATTTGTATATTAATAAGTGTTTACGGGTGGTTAGGTCTGTTTAATATCACACTGTAATGGTAATGGAATAGTGCTGACTATATATATAATAGCAGAATCTACTAGCAACCCTTTAGAATAAATATGGCTGCTTCACTACAGTCAAGCAGAACACAGTGACCTGTTCCGTGAGAACGTAAAGGTGAATATTACTCTTTCCCTTAAAGACAAGCTCTTAGAACTCGATTAAGCTCGGCAGCAGCAAGGTGAAAAGGCGCTAGCCCCGCGTACAGGTAATGAGTTCCAGCTCAGCCTAGATCGTTTGTGGATTTTTCTCGATTGATTCTTACTCTCTCCATAACTCATATATATTGAAATTAATGGTTATGATTATTAGCGACTAGGACTCGTGGGGGAATTAGCGCAATAAATGCCTATTATTGTTGTTGTCATTAGCAGTAGTAGTATTCAGCATTTTTTCACGAATTCTGTTGAATGTCATTTGTCAACCACGGTCTCAGAGTCTTACCAAGACTCCGGGAGATTCAAGATTTTACGGAGAATGTGAGCATTTCAGAGGAGCGCTGCTTTTGGTAGTTGGGCAAGTCTGTAATTTCCAAGCACTTTATTCAGATAGCCTTCCAAATAAGATGTTATGTTTCCAAGGCTTGTATCACTGCAGGTATCACTTCTGCTTTTACATCCCACAGATTCTGGATTGCTATACTGAGATCTTAGCATCTTTCTTGTTTTTAGCTTTGTTTTTGCTATTGTGTTTCTACCTGTTTCTTGGTATAGCGACATCGAGGAAAGATGCTGTCTTTTAGACTGATTGAGATCACGATGTCTGGTTTTGTGCAAAAATCACTTGATCTGTTCTTATCCCAAAGTCCAACAGTATTTTGATTTCTTCTGTCTCAGTGACTGCTTCTGGTTTTTGCATCAATACTCTTTCTAATGTTTTTACTTCGTAGTTCTCAAAAACGTTTATATGTATGTTTTTGCCACTTTCGTTGTGTCTTTCGGTGTGTTCTGTTCCAGCTAGAACATGATATCGACATAGTGTATGTTCTGTTGTTTCAGCCAATTTTTTTGCAGTCTGTATTTGGAATCTGTAAAGGTGCAAAATCCCATCATGTAATTATTTTTTTGTATTCTTTACAACTACTTGTTGAAAATACATTTACGTTCTTGTTATAGATTATTAGAGTAAACACACTCCAACAAAGCATTTTGATAAAATGAAACACAAAGGTAAAACATCTCTTACAAATTATTATTCAACTTTGGTAAACATATAGGCACAGTTAAGCACTAAATATGGACAGACCATACAATTTATTTTATTCTGTCACAAATAAACGCAAGGAACAAACAGACTTCAAAGTTTCTCTAAGTAAATATTCTTAACGCAAATATTTATAAACATTTTGGTACACTTACATGTAAATTAGTCGTAGACCTTACCATTTGTGTGAAGTAAATACTTGTTAAACAAACAAACATGTTGGTACACTTACATGTAAATTAGCCGTAGACCTTACCATTTGTGTGAAGTAAATACTTGTTAAACAAACAAACATGTTGGTACACTTACATGTAAATTAGCCGTAGACCTTACCATTTGTGTGAAGTAAATACTTGTTAAACAAACAAACATGTTGGTACACTTACATGTAAATTAGCCGTAGACCTTACCATTTGTGTGAAGTAAATACTTGTTAAACAAACAAACATGTTGGTACACTTACATGTAAATTAGCCGTAGACCTTACCATTTGTGTGAAGTAAATACTTGTTAAACAAACAAACATGTTGGTACACTTAAAAAGAATTATTTCATATATCACAGTTTGTCTAAAGCAAACATTAAAATTAAGCATTATAAAAATGTTGGTACAACTGTGTACAAACTTTATAAATACCTCGACAAATTCATAAACATGTATCTGTTTCGTTTCAAATATTTTCCTTGCACACCGAAACATGAAATTCGAACACCTCGACAAACTCATAAACTTGCATCTGTTTCATTTCAAATATTTTCCTTGCACACTGAAACACGAAAGGCGAATATCTTGCTCCAATCTACTTTTATTCAACATACAACATACAACTTGAACTAACTTAAAGACGAACTCGTGGGATGAATTTTTCCCCACTAATGATCAGTCGATTGAAATTACTTTTATAGGATCTTTGCTTCCATAATACAAGCTACCCTTACTTCACCATACTGAAAATGTTTAGTAGATTTTAAGAAATATGCAAACAAATCTTCAAACTTTGGAACACATTTATCAAAAACTTTCATCTGTATTTCACCTATGTCCATTTGGCAATTTTAAATAGTTATGTAAGCTTATGAAGTAGTTTTAAGTTCACGACAATAGCATTGCCCTTAAGTTCGACAAAGAGTATTTATATCCCATAATGTGTATCTATGTAATAAGTATTGTGATATAATTATTACGTCTTCTCAATGCTGAAGTATATAGTATAATTAACACATCCCAATGCCGAGGGTCGCATTTTAATTAGGCGTGTCATCTCAGTGATGCTGAGGGTCATAGTACAATTAGCGCGTCATCTTAGTACTAAGGGTTTTGACATAATTAGCGTGTCATCTCAATGCTGCTGAGGGTCATAGTATAATTAGCGCGTCATCTTAGTACTGAGGGTTTTGACATAATTAGCGTGTCATTTCAATGCTGCTGAGGGTCATAGTATAATTAGCGCGTCATCTTAGTACTGAGGGTTTTGACATAATTAGTCCTAACAATTATTTGTCTTTATTTAACTGTAAAACCTCTTTATCAGGTTTATCACAACCTAGATGATATGCACACATCATTGAATCCGTTTCTTTCCCCGATAAGACTTACCTGTCAAGCAGAGTGCTTTCCCCCTTTCCAGTCTCAATCATGACTAATCGCTTCATTGCTTCAACGAAGTGGTTATTTTTTTCTATTAACCAATTCTTGTGCTACGAATGAGTGTTGACAAGGTAAAAAAAAATCCCATTATCTTGCTGGTATTTGTACGTCCGGTGGACCGAATTTTTTCATAACCTAATTTTTTTTTTGTTTTGTTTTGTTTTTTCTTGAAGTCGAAATATTCGCTATCTCGTTTCCGGGTTTAAAAATGTTGGACAGTCACGTATTACTTACACAAGCACATTCACGCACGTACACATATATACTAGATGCACGTACAAATATATGCAACACGCACGCACACATCCACACATAAATGTTCCTAAGGCTAACTCGTTAGCGCACAAGAGCGAAAAACTCTTTTCTTTTGCGGACTTTTCTCTTGTGAGATTGCCAGGCGACATATGGGAAAATTGAGAAATATTGCTTCTACAAATAAAAAAAAGCACTTCATACCAATGGCACACTTGTCCTGAAACTTGTTGTTTCTCTGAAATCTTGATGTCTGAAAATCAGTTTATGGATAGAGTGGAATGGCTATTCGGGAAAGAAAAGGGAGGAAAATGAACAGCCATTCAGAGTTTACGCATCATTAAAAACCTTTTTTCTTGGCTTTGTTTCAAGACGTACATTCTCTTCACTTCACACTGCTCTACACCTAACTGGAACATACGTTATTAGGTCACGTGCTTGTGGAAAGTGTTACCTACATGGATAAAATATGATTGACCTAGTTACCTATTTGGGTCATGTGTCTACAGAAAGAGCTAACTACTAAGATAAAGTGTTTATGGAAAGATAAACCTAATAGAGTGCTGATGGAAAGTTTTGCCTACTAGAGTTGAGTAACTAGAGTTACCAATTAAAGTGTTTTATACAAAGAATAATCTGCTAGAGACAAGTGTCTTTGCAAAGAATTACCTACTAGAGTCAAGTGTTTGAGATCAGAGCTACGTACTAGAGTTAGGTGCTTATGGAAAAAATTACCAGAGCACGTGTTTATGGTCAGTGTTATCGAGTTAAATGTTATGTCAAAGTTAAATGTTGTTCAAGCGTTCGTGTTAGACTTAAATACTATTCAAGTGTTATATCAGACTTAAATACTAGTCAAGTGTTATGTCAGACTTAAATACTAGTCAAGTGTTATGTCAGACTTAAATACTAGTCAAGTGTTATGTCAGACTTAAATACTAGTCAAGTGTTATGTCAGACTTAAATACTAGTCAAGTGTTATGTCAGACTTAAATACTAGTCAAGTGTTATGTCAGACTTAAATACTAGTCAAGTGTTTACTTACTACAGCTAAGTGTTTGTGGAAAGATTTGCCTACTAGGGTCAATTGTTTATAGAAAAACGCATCTGTGACGCCAAAATACCTATTTCATAGTTATGATTATTATCATTAATTCATCATCCATAACTAATTACAAGTGATGAGAATCTTAATTTATGTTATTAATAATTCTCTAGCAGACACCACTCGTCTCTCATTTGGCAGTTATGAGAGCAATATCACGATCTGGCGATATGCAATCCAAACTAGTTCCAACTGGATGAGTAGTTTTTCTGACTAATAGTCTCACACTTGTTCATAACAATTTCATCCAATGGGGATGGACCAAAATTTACATTGTTGAAGAAATCCTCTATTCTAATCACGTTGATTTTAATA
Source organism: Sinotaia quadrata (assembly GCA_028829895.1). NCBI lineage: Eukaryota > Metazoa > Mollusca > Gastropoda > Architaenioglossa > Viviparidae > Sinotaia > Sinotaia quadrata. Next base: position 47,359,226 of record CM054181.1, on the reverse strand, counting down.
TAACTAGAGTCCGGTCATGACGGCGATTGTTAGCTTACGATAAGTTGACCAACCTATAAAGAAAGAATGGACTTTGAAATACTTCTTACATTTCTACTATTGAACTATGGTTTGAATTGGAGAATGCTTATGTAATTAAACCATTATTTCTATGTTCACTAATTTCATTATGTTGTGCATGATACTTGTTAATTTTGATCGATGCTAGATTTCTTATGCTGTGTGTGTATTGGGCTAATGAATATTGTTGCAGGATTACGTTGGTGTGTGAATCCAGTGTTGTCATTGAACCCATCAGTAAAAGTGTTGCTGCAAGTAGATTTCTGTTAATTCCATTCGAGAGCCAATATTGCGAAAATTGAGGCAGAGTTTGGTCTAGAGAATTCACGAAAATTTCTTGACTATTCCTCACGGCATGCTGAATAGCATGCATGAAGTTCCTAGAACACTCTGTATGATGTGCTTTTGATAAGTGCATAAGACGTTCTAGAAGATTTTCCATGGTGTCCTGTGTGAGTGCATCATATAATGTGACTAAGGGGGAGATTACCAAGTCACCTAATAAAAATGAAAGTGACTTATTACAAACCATGTGACTGTAAACATGGGCCTGCGACAGCCGCCAGCATTGAGAAGGATATGTACATTGACTATAATTATCTCTGGAACTCCACTCTCATGTTTATAATGAATTATATCTATGAATTTGATTATATATAATTATATGTATATATGATAATTTCACTGCTCATGTCTATGCTAAGTTAAATTGAATGATTGTCAAGTGTTAATCGAACATTGCTGTGAAGTGATGTAAATTTCAATGCTCTTTGATTATATTCAAATGTGGAATATGGATTGTTGATTTAATAAATTTAATGTTAAATTGATTGACCTTCTTACACCTTGATAACCTTATGTTGGAGAGATATTGGGTGGATGGGAGCTTGCTAAATATAGATTAAAGATGGATTTATCTTCTCCTTTGGTAAGACGTTTTAAAGCTACGGAAATATTGTGTGATGGTTAATGTTTGTCTTTAATATTGTGAAAGAGAGAAAATGTTTATGGCGCCTTCATATCTGCCAAGTGAGAGAGACGAGTGGTGTCTTTTGGAGAATTAATAATAATATAAATTAATATTCTCATCACTTGTAATTAGTTATGGATGATTAAGAATAATAATAATAATAATAATAATAATAATAATAATAATAATAATAATAATAACCAATAAGGAAGAGAACTGTTGAAATTCCTTACACCAAAAAATGTTGTTTACATGTCAAAAGAGTCTTCACACAGGACACAGCGTCCTCAAGAATAACAACCTGTTGTGACAAGCGGTTCCGTTCATACTGCTATTCCACATACAGACGGAAGCCCCCGAGGCTTATTTCATTGATTGTCGCGACCCCTAGCGGGCGCTCACGCTACTCTTGTAGTATACCTGGGTAACGGAAGTTGTTCTTAGGAAGGTATAACATAGAATATAATGTATTTCGTTTACAGCGAAAAAAGACTTAATTATAATTTATTTTCAAATAAATTTTAAATTAATTTATATTTATTTTTGTAAAATTAAATTGAAAACATTTTTATATATAGTAGTGGTGATTGAAATTGTATGATGAAAAGAATAGTACTGTAAATATATATATTGAAAGTGTTAATGAAAAGAGTTAACAATTTGGGTCAAATGATTGTAAAATAAAAAAATAAAAAACTCATTTAGGTAAAATGTCTTGGACAGAGATATCTTACTTTAGATTAAACTCTCAAACTGCACACGTCTACTTAGTTTGTAGCTGTTCTTTTAATGTTACTTTGCCGGAGACTGTGTTTTGTTTTATATATAAATTGGGCATCATATTCTTGTCTTTTAATGTTACTTTGCTGGAGACTGGTTTTTGTTTTATATATAAATTGGGTATCATATTCTTTGCTGGAGACTGTGTTTTGTTTTATATATAAATTGGGTATCATATTCTTGTCTTTTAATGTTACTTTGCTGGAGACTGTGTTTTGTTTTATATATAAATTGGGTATCATATTCTTGTCTTTTAATGTTACTTTGCTGGAGACTGTGTTTTGTTTTATATATAAATTGGGTATCATATTCTTGTCTTTTAATGTTACTTTGCTGGAGACTGTGTTTTGTTTTATATATAAATTGGGTATCATATTCTTGTCTTTTAATGTTACTTTGCTGGAGACTGGTTTTTGTTTTATAAATAAATTGGATATCATATTCTTGTCTTTTAATGTTACTTTGCTGGAGACTGGTTTTTGTTTTATAAATAAATTGGATATCATATTCTTGTCTTTTAATGTTACTTTGCTGGAGACTGGTTTTTGTTTTATAAATAAATTGGGTATCATATTCTTGTCTTTCAAACTGCACACGAATATTTAGTTTGTAGCTGTTCTTTTAATGTTACTTTGCTTTGTTTTGTTCTATATATAAATTGGATATCATATTCTTGTCTTTTAATGTTACTTTGCTTTGTTTTGTTCTATATATAAATTGGATATCATATTCTTGTCTTTTAATGTTACTTTGCTTTGTTTTGTTCTATATATAAATTGGATATCATATTCTTGTCTTTCAAACTGCTCACTGAGAGGCGACGACAATGTCTTCGCTTTCTCGAGAATTACAAATTAGTGCTCTTAGTGCAGAAAGGTCACATATGATGGATGTCACGTCAGCACAACAATGTATCTTTATTTACTATTTATCTGCATTTCTTAACTTTTTAAATTTATTTGTTATTTGCTTATTTACCTCTATATTTGTTTATTTAGCTTAATGGATAGTTTATTTGTCTCTTTGACAGCTTTGCTAATTTTATTATTTTTTTAATTTTTTGCCGCATTTTAATAGAATTTTGTTTTGTTACTAGTTACTTATTGAGCGTGTTTATTTATCGGGGGGGGGGGTTGCTTTTCTTTTCGAAATCCTTTGTAGTTTAATTGTGTTTATTTATCTCTTTCTATGCTTTTCTTTTCGAAGTCTTTTGTTGTTTAATTGTGTTTATTTATCTGTTTCTTTGCTTTTCTTGTCGAAGTCTTTTGTTGTTTAATTGTGTTTATTTATCTGTTTCTTTGCTTTTCTTGTCGAAGTTTTTTTGTTGTTTAATTGTGTTTATTCGTTTGTTTGACATTTTCTTAATTAACGTGTACCCCAGTATGATTGATTATTTGCTTAACTGTTTGTTAATTAGTAGATTATATCTCTATATGGCCTGTTTCATACTTACTGAATTTTTATATTTTAGCAAAGAGGTGAACAATTTACCATTAAAAATGTATCGAATTCTTACAAAAATAATGTAACTATTATGGTTTACATTTAAAAGTAGTACACGATGTCTTTGTACTGCTTTAAGAGAATCATTCCCAGTTTGTCTTTCTATTGATTTCTTTGTTAATCCCTTTGGATTTTGCATCTGTTTCTCTGTTTATTTTAATCGTCTTCTTATTGGTAGATGGGAGGTAACCAGTCACTCTTGCCCTAGCGTGAAGAAAGATAATCCATTCCTTCAGTCTAATCGTAGTTCTTCAAGGGGAGCTCACAAACACGCCCTCTCTTAGGTGCCAAGATGTCTCTGTTTTGTTGTCCAAATTCTGGCACACTGAGACTCAAAAGAGCTTCGAACTGTAGTGTTTTCAGGTATACTTCAAGAGCAGCGTAAGCGCCCGCTAGGGGTCGCGACAATCAATGAAATAAGCCTCGGGGGCTTCCGTCTGTATGTGGAATAGCAGTATGAACGGAACCGCTTGTCACAACAGGTTGTTATTCTTGTGGACGCCGTGTCCTGTGTGAAGACTCTTTTGACATGTAAACAACATTTTTTGGTGTAAGGAATTTCAACAGTTCTCTTCCTTTCGCAGTTTATCCTGCACAGATATATTATACATAATAATATTACTGTTGTTGGGATATTTCCTTGTAGACAATTTTCCATTTTGTGAATACCTAGGATTATGGATTCGGATAATAATAATCAGCATTTTTTCTCAAATGGTATTATAATTATCCCTTCTACCTTTACTACATGTTTAGCGTTTGGTTTAAAGTTAACTCCAGTGTAATTTGTTTTAGCCCTGGTTTAAAGTTAACTCCAGTGTAGTTTGCTTTAGCACTGGTTTAAAGTTAACTCCAGTGTAGTTTGTTTTAGCCCTGGTTTAAAGTTAACTCCAGCGTAGTTTGTTTAGCCCTTCTGACGATTTTCTTCAACGGTTCACAGTTTTCAACCAGTATTTGAAAATTTGAAACGGCCAGAGTGTTTCAAAGAATTGTGAGTAAATTTTGATGACAGGCAAGAGTGCCTCACAACGTGGGGAGTAGTTTTCTAAGCAAAGAGAGTCTTTAACAAGTTGGTAATTTAAGACACGGCAGGAACGCTACATAGCAACATGTGAGTATTTTAAGAACTAGAGGGTTAATTATCTAGGGAGCGTTTTACGACAAACCGCGAGAGTATCTTAGGAATCAAAGAAAGAGGAGGGTTGATAATAGAGTGAGCGTTTTATGATACGCCGAGACAATTGATATCATGATGAGTATTTAGGAATCAGAGAGATGGGAGGTGGATGAATAAATTAGCCAATAGTTTATAATTACGTCAAGAGAGTTTATATATCAACGTGAGTAAATTAGAAATTGAAGAGAGGTGGTTAATAAAATAAAAGTTTATGATGCAGCGGGAGATTGCATAAAATGGTGAATATTTTAATATACTGCAAGGGCAAATATTATGATATTTTTACAAGATTATTTTCACTGCAGAGCTTAATATTATTATACGGCACTCTAGTGAGTATTTTTTGCTAAGGGAGACATTTTTAGTGTATTTCGATGGGATATGTCACACACTTGAAAAAATCTTGACGAGAGAAAACAAACTCTTTGTTTACAAGTGATAGCTAAAAAGGAAGTTGAAAAACACAAGGTTAATAATTTGTCAGTGCAGAAAGGTATGTCGGGGACAAGCCGCTCAGTCATAGAAGTCTGGCCTAGTTGTCGGATTCTGAATGTATAACGATGATGGTAGAACTATCAAACAATTTGCTGACATTTCGAAAAGTTTAAGATATTTCCATAAATCCAATATATAAGTAGTTGAAAGTTCTTTTGTCCATTTGGAACATAACTGAGCATGGAGAGGTAAATACGCAGGCCTTAATGGTGAGTTAATATTGTTTTTACACAGTTATGTCGAAATCATTTCGTTCTCTTTGTTAAAAAGATACTAGGCTAAATATGTGTGCATCTATCATTTAAGTGTTTTATAAAATGTAAGAAAGCAGTTGTTTTGCATTTAACAGTCTGAAATTTACTTTGTTAGATCTGTTCCTACTTTCTCATACAGTTTCTTAAAGTGTTAATATTTCGTTGAAAGGATATACTGTTTTCCATTCTATATGGTTGCTTTCTATTTAAATAATAATTTTAGTAATGTCGTTTCTAGCACTTTCTTTATATTAATACTTCCACACTTTAAAAACAAGTATAACCTCGTGTAATTATGCAGTATAGCTATACTATAGCTATATGAGAATGTACGTTCTTGTTTATTACAATGATATTCAACTGCTGGCTTTATTATATTTACTTTAAGACATAATCATGTATATATGATATGTGCTGAATGTCTTGAACAATCTTCTAAAACACCATGCTGTTAACTTGCGATAAATACTTTTATTATGTAGGTCAGAAATATGAGAGCATGCTGTCAAGTGACGTCACTGAAGCTCTTTGCAAACTAAAACAGTGTAGCGAATGACTAAAGTCTACAGTTTGAAAAGTTCAGTTCTCTCTCAGGCGTGTGCTATTATATTTGACTGCTGTTCTACTCATCATAGACCAAGCTGTCTTCTTTCAGTCAGTAACACCGCCTGGGAAGACGTCCTCTGCAAGACCACGGCTGCTTTAAAATAATCATTTCTGTAGGAAAAAGTGCAAGTAAGTTTATTCCTAGCTTGAAAGTTCATAAGTTAGTGGACTGACTCTCATCAACCTGCGTTTACTGAAGAGTGTGAACCCTTACATACAACATTTTAATGGTATTGTCTAGATTGGTATTCTGTGACTGCTGTGTCAACTGTCTCTTTTATTTTCTTCTTTTTAGCATCTAACATTGACTAATGCAACCAGTGGACTTATATATAATTTATTTATACATTAAAGTCACAATTTTGTTCATCGGACGTTGTCTAATGCAACCAGTGGACTTCATATATAATTTACTTATACATTAAAGTCACCATTTTTTGTTCATCGGACGTTCTGTTCACTCCGTCCACTGTCCGTCCCTAATTAGGTGCAGATGGGCGTGGCTCGGGATGCGTTAGACGTGTGTATGTTGATCTATAGCTGTGTTCAAGCCTATGTTGCAGGATATGAATGAGTGTGGCTCACAACACCAATCTCCGTAATCACTTTCTTTCACCCATATGCCATATTATTTATGTGGAAAATATGTTAAAATGTTCTAGACAATAGTAAAACGCTTAGTGACAGGGACAATTATGGTGACACATCACGGCTGAGTATTTCAGAACATGGAGAACAATGTACATACGAATAAAATTTGCTTTTGTGATATATAAAATTTCAGATTTTAACACTTTACAAATATTTGAGTAAATAAAATATTTTTAAACAGAAATATATTTTGGGGGAGGGGGTAACATAGGAACCAATGACTGTAAAACGCTTTTCAGATAACCATAAAAATGCAGATGAAGGGACTCTGCAGGAAAATTACAAAACTCTAGACGATATTTTTCAACTAGCTTTCACAGTTGTGCAGATGCATATTTATTTAAAGCAATCTTCACTAAAGAAACGCCATCCATCTCTTTAAAATTGCTTGTGTGTTGCAGTGCACAATATAAACAATGGCACGTCATCCTAATTAAAATTACCTCCCTCTAAGAAAATGTAAAATCATGAATCATTTTCAAACTGCGCCTGAACAGGAAGAACACAAACCGTCAATCGCGGCACGAGAACGCACTGAAAATTAAAATGCTTTTTATCTGCTTCTTTGAAAGGGTAATTATTTTTCTCACCTGCCTCCTCCCCTTCCTCTGTCTCCCTTCCTAGATTCTTCTTTGGGGAGACGAAATAGAAACACGTTTACTTCCTGGAAAATGCTTGCTTTCCTAATCTGTTAAATGCACTTTTCGCGGCAATTCATTGCATTTATTTACTTATTTTGCTGCAATATTATTTTGAAGAACAAGGGCGATATAATACTTTTGTTGCTATCCAGCTTTGAATAGCATTAATATTATTTATGTAAGTTCTTTTGTCAATGCTGTTTTAAATAGCTGATGGCTTTGTAGATGATTGATGATGCATTGGTCTGCATAAATGGAAATGAAGGAGATTGATTGATTGATTGATTGATTGATTGATTGATTGATTGATTGATTGATTGATTGATTGATTGACTGATTGATTGACTGACTGATTTTGATTGAATGATTAATTGTTAATCGGTGGTTGATTAATTGTAGATTACTTGATCACCTGACCGGTTATTGGTTGGCTGGTTAGTAGTTAGCTGGATTGCTGGTTAATTGGTAAGTAAGAGACTAAGTACTTGACAAATCAGTGATTGATTTGTAAATCATGTATCAATTGATTTACTACGTGACTTGCCTGAGTACGTTTAAGCATTTAAGGAGAAATTGAACGAGAGTTGAAATGTGTAGATATTGCGTCAGTAAGGAAAGTAATCATATGGACTGAGTGTTTTTCCAAGGATGATTTGCTATTAATAGATTTTGTATTTCCTTCCTTCTCTAGTTTATCGAGAAATAACTACGTTAGTGCTCAAATGTTAATTAACAATTAGTTAATTAGGATGAAGTCAGCTGCCGACCTAAGCCGATTTCGCTGACTGGCACGAGGCGTGCCGCTATTGGAAGATTTGTAGATGATGATAGACAGAGTGGAGGGTGGTTAACAGAAAGGGTGGTGATGATGAATTGTGGTGTTCAATGCTTGGCCGTTAATGGCATGCAATAGCCCGGTTGTCCGTGGGCTAATGGTATGGTGGTTGATGCTGAGACTGTCCCCAGTGTTGTAGGGGAGAGGGCAGTTTGGGGGTAAAAACCCAGGCTATTACCATACCAGGTTAAACAGGCTAAACAAGAGCAAAACAAAACAATTATATATTTAACCTAATATACAGACATGTCTTATGATGCTGCAAATAGATGCTGTCTACAGTTAACTTTTAAGATTTTATATATAGTCTATGTGTTCTTAGTTTAATTTGCTTAACTTAGACTACAGTTAAGTTTTAATACATGTTGTTATATAGAATCTATATGCACTTAGTGTAGTTTATTCAGCTTAGTATACGGTTAATGTTTAAGATGTGTTACTCTAAAGCAGGGGCGGGCAAACTCTGGCCCGCGGGCCAAACCTGGCACGCGAAGCATTTTTTGTTGGCCCGCCAAGCTATTCACAGTTAACATTGCTTTTGGCCCGCCAAGCTATTCACAGTTATTGCTTTTGGCCCGCCAAGCCATTCACACTTATTGCTTTTGGCCCGCAAAACAAAAGTCACTAAAACAATTGGGCATTGTTATACGCTGCCAAACAGCCAAGGCTAAACTAGTCTAAAGACTACATGTAATTTTAACAGTTTGAATTACTCACACAGAATCGTGTGCACATGTACAATTTATGCCTGCGGTTATATATATTACACTAGCATCTCTTTATAGTTAGTTGACTTTTGAACTCTCCTAGGCCTAGGATAGATCTACAATAATAATGTATGTCAGCATCTGTACTCTGCCTCATTCGTAAGCTACAATTGGTGAGAGGAAGGAGGGCTGGAGGTGAACAGAGGTGTGCGAATTTGAAACTCGCAGTCTTCTGCCATCACAACCCAACTGGTTGTTGCATTTCTGCTATTTCTTTGCCATTATTCCCCCATCCCCACAATCATGTCTGCAACCCCAGCATCCTAAAAAATTTAAAGTGGATATGGAAAGTCGGACATTTAACTCTGAGTGGACGAGAAGTACTTTTTTATAGAACGATTTGGACAAGCTCAGTGTCTGATCTGTTTGAAAACTGTTGCTGTCTTCAAAGAGTTTAATGTGCTCTGTCACTGGGAAACAGTACACTTAACTTTGAAATTTGGTTTAATGTCTGCCTCTGAGAAAAAGACTACTATTTGCTAAACTCACAGGCAATATAGAGAAAAGCAGTTTGATGTTTCATAAGCAAACATCTGTGCATGAAAAAGTGACACATGCCAGTTATGAAGTTTCACTACTCCTTGCTCAAAGAATGAGTTAAAAGCAAACTTCCGCACTTTTTCTCCTCTTTCTTTTTTTCGTGATGTCATCCTACCATCAGGCAAGTTTCCACATTTTATTAAACATGCTCAGCGCATTGTAGCTATGTTCGGAAGCACATTTTGCTGTGAACAACTGTTCTCAAAGATGAAATATACAAAGAGTCGCCTTCGCTCTCAACTCTCTGACCGTCATCTAAATGACATTCTTCGCCTGTCAACCTCATCAGTTCAGCCAGATATTGAATCACTTATTTATTGTAAGCAACACCATCCATCTCATTAATCTTTCATTGAAACAGAGTTAGTTTTTTAAAATTACTTTTGTTCTCATTTTATATTCTGAACTTGCTGGACTTGTGATATTTGGTCGTCTATCCGGCCCGCGAACTGTTCCAACAGTTTTATCTGGCCCGCGGTCTCAAAAGTTTGCCCGCCCCTGCTCTAAAGGATCTATGTGCACTTAGTTTATAGTTAAGTTTTAAGACATGCTTTTGTATAGCAACATGTGCACGTATTTCAGTTTACCGAATCAGAACTGTTCAAGGTTCTAATCACCTTGAATGGTTCATGGGAAATCATTCTTCAAGTGTTTCGAAGAGTTACCTTCTCTTGGGTCGTTAACAAAATGACTGCCGCTGACCTTGTTCATTGTTTGCTGGCAGGTGGAATAGGAAGTAGATCATTTAGAATTCGTATCGAAGAAAACAAAACACAATTCCTTTGCAAACCAACTAATGTCAAAGAAATATCTTTAGTTGAATAAAATAATGTCAAAGAAATATCTTTAGTTGAATAAACCAATGTCAAAGAAATATCTTTAGTTGAATAAACTAATGTCAAAGAAATATCTTTAGTTGAATAAACTAATGTCAAAGAAATATCTTTAGTTGAATAAACTATGTCAAAGAAATATCTTTAGTTGAATAAACTAATGTCAAAGAAATATCTTTAGTTGAATAAAATAATGGCAATTAATCCCCCCAAATCGCAATAAACGAACACTGTTATATTATGTTGTTATTTTTACAATTACTTTTAAAGAACACGTTTTAAGATAGTTTGTTTATCGTCAGAATGCATTTAAATTACGACTATAAGTGCTTTTGCGAAGTGCAAAAAATACATCTTTAATTCTTCACTCATTTACAGAAATGTCGTTTATTATTATTTGCATTAACAATTTTAACAGCACAGCTAATGAATGTTGTAGCAGTAGTAATAGCTCTTGTAGTATTACCATTAATTAATTAATTAATTATTATCTTATTAATATTGTTATTACTATTATCGTCACCAGCATGACATCATCATAATCATTATTAATAATTCAGGTTCCATGGACCATCGAACTGGGCTGATCCATGTTTACGTACTGCAATTTAGACAAAACATGTTATTGTGAAATGGCCTAGTCGATCAGACAGACAGACGACACGCAGGCTATATAATTCCCAAAAGTTGGCAAAACAGTGGTCTTTTTGCTTGTATGTTTGTGTGTTTTCGTGACCTTTCTCCTGACCTTGCGAGCCGCAGTCCCGGAGATAAAACACAATGACGTTGTTTTTCGCTCAAAGTTTCCAGCTCCAGCCCAGAACAAGGCAAACTACACATGCTGTGATTCCGACAGGTTTCCAATGGGCCAGGTGAGGGCTTTGTAAGTGGTTGTTGCCTGTTTCGTTTCAAGGCATGCCAAATTTCGTTGAAGTTCATAAATGAAAGACTTGTAAGCGTGCGTCAATTTGCGATAGCTCCATTCTGTGCCTGCGCACAATAGAAATTAACTTTTTAAAAGTCTGTTTACTCGTCATAAATCTTCAATATTAACGCTAAAGAGTTGATCAATAGTATTGCTTAATATGAGCGCTCTATAATAAAACCAAACTGCTAAAAGCAATACCTCTTGAAGCACGTGGTTCTGTTAGTCGTTGAACTGGTGATCAATCAGTCTCGTCAGTCTGCTTATTAAGTTGAGGTTAGAGAGAGATTGTGATGATTAATTAACAGGTTAGTTGTATTAAAATCCAATATCGGATGTCCCTGATATCGAACCCGTCTGCTCACTTGTGCCATGATCAACTATATCAACGGCTGTCTTCATACTGATTCATTTATCATGATAAGTGATGCAACTTTAATTTAATAACTTTTTGCTGGTAACATTTAATCATTCGGATAGTAGAAGCGCCCTTATAGATGTATATACTTATTAAAATACAGCACTACTTTAAATTTAAACTTTGTCTCGCTTTTACCCTCAACCCAATTGCTCTTCCGGTCAAAGTTAAAATAAATATTTATAAAAGTTCAAAAACTCCAATGATGAAATAGAAAAGGTAGCTCAGAATAAACACGCAGGAAAGTTTACAGAAAAAAAGTAGTTCAAAATAAATACATAGGAAACTTTCATACATCCAATCTTGAAAGGGAAAAAAAGTGATTCACAGTAAACAAATAGGAAATTTCAGGTTTTCCAATAATGAAAAATATAGCTCTTATTAATCTTTCATGATTCACTACGATGCCTTAACATCAACAATGTGAGAATTTGTTGGGTGCACGGCATACGGTTCTGATATGACATTCGCTGATTCCGTTTCTCTCGTATCTTATAATAAGACTCGTCTCCGTTTTTTTCTACTTCATTGTCACAGTCCGTGGTCGGGCTTGTACTCGTTGAAATTTTGTGACTCGAGTCAGTCGCTCTCAAGGACAGGATACCCATCGCTCTCAAGAATATGATAAACACCGCATGAAATGTACAAGACGATCAAATGTTTCAGCACAAGTCGATTTAACACTTCCCGTAATGCGCTCGGCATTGTATCCAAAACTAGGACCTGAAACCACCTCCCATAATGCACTTAGATATCATTACATCGTACTGAAACTCAGAATGCAGCAATAGACTTTAGACCCTAGAAGAAGAAATCGGCTAACTTGCAGAAACACATTTCTTATCTATCGAAGTGTTTAAAAATGCATTTCATTATCTAGACTGCCATAAACAATAGTTTATTTTTTTCTTTTTAAAAGATTCATCACTTTCGCTAATGATCTTATTTCTTCATAATTTTAAAAAGGATTTCTCAGTTTACATTAAGATATAGTTATAGTTAATGCTTGTGTCCGCATTGATACCTTCATATTTAAAATCTGTCTCGAGATGCGCGTATGGCCGCACGAGTGCGATTGAATTACGAATATTATATCATACAAATTATGGTGAAAGTGAATGGTGATATATATATGGTGACATGTGTGGAGAAATGTATGGTGAAATTAGGGTGACATGTGTGGAAAAAAGAATGGTGATATTTATGCTGGCATGTGTGGAGAAATGTATGGTGAATTAGGGTGGCATGTGTGGAGAAAAGTATGTGATATATATGCTGGCATGTGTGGAGAAATGTATGGTGAATTAGGGTGGCATGTGTGGAGAAAAGAATGGTGATATATATGCTGGCATGTGTGGAGAAATGTATGGTGAATTAGGGTAGCATGTGTGGAGAAAAGTATGTGATATATATGGTGATTTGTGTAGAGAAAAATATGGTGATATATATGGTGACGTGGGAGAAAAGAAGGGTGATATATATGATGACATGTGTGGAGAAATGTATGGTGAAATTATGGTGATATGTGTGGAGAAAAGCATGGTGAAAGTACTTGAACTAGAGCGCGTCCACCTTACGAGCGACGTCATAATGCAGAAAACATGCCTGCAAGAGGTCTCTGTGACCTTGCTACAAACTGTAGAATGTCATAGACTTAGGAATATGATTCTTGTTGGCGTTATAATCAGGGTTGGATTAGTTTACAGCAACTCGAATCATATATGTACATTCTGCAAATCAGAAGCTGACTTATCTCTGACTTAATCTCTGAGTGTTGGCACAAAATTAAGCGTTATAAGCTAATCCTTTATCTCGAAGAGGAAATAAATTTCACTCGTTCTAGTCACATGAATACAACTGTATAGAAAAAAAAAAGGAAATTGTACAGCTTTGAACTATGATAGCTCGTTTAAGTTATAAAATAAAAGGTATGTAAGCAATAATCACTACAATCCAAAACAGTTCTTTTGCATTTCTGTGGAGACAGCGTCTTTAAATAATAGCAATCAAATAACCTTCACAAATAGTCATAAATTGCTTGGGGGGGGGGGGGAGAAAGAAACAAGTAAAGTCACTCAAATGTTGTCCAGGAACAGTAATAAATTGTGTGCATTCTCTCCCTTTGTTAATATCTTTCAGCTCACTGATTCCACCCTACACAACCTTTTCTTCATCGATACAGAAGGTGATGTGAATTATTCAAGAGCAATTTTAGCGTCCTTTCTGCTGCTCCTGTCATGTGCATCACAACACACACACACATACGCGCGTGCGCGCATACATACAAATGCACATACACATGAATAACAGTTTAATTTAATTTACACATGTATATAAAGATAACAAATACAATATGTGTTTATTAAACGTCTATAAGTTTACTTTGAGGTGATTTCGTTCTGACACGGTTGGCTAGTCATGAGGTGATTTCGACCTGACACGGTTGAACGGTTGACTTGTCTTGTGATTTTATTCTGACACGCTGACGTGTTATGAATTGATTTCATCCTGACACGGTTGACTTGTCCTGAGGTGATTTTGTTCTGACACGGTTGACTTGTCACCGAGTGATTTCGTCCTGACACCGAAGATTTGTCATGAGGTGATTTTGTTCTGACATGGCTGACGTTTCATGAGCTGATTTCATCCTGACACAGTTGAGATGTGTTGCAATAACTCCTGATAAAATCTAGAAGCCATCGTTTAAAAAAAATAATTATGAATAAAATGTTATTTTCACTAATCAGTATGTAAATTTTCTCATGAACACGTGACTGTGAATGGCGTTTCGTCAAGTTACTAATAAAATCCTAACATGTAAACAGTCCTTTAGTGAGCAGATGTTGCCATAAATCCTAACATGTAAACAGGCCTTTAGTGAGCAGATGTTGCCATAAATATTAACATGTAAACAGTCCTTAAGTGAGCAGATGTTGCCATGAATCCTAACATTGAAACAATCTTTTAGTGAGCAGATGTTGCCATAAATCCTAACATATAAACAGTCCTTTAGTGAGCTGATGTTGCCATAAATCCTAACATGTAAACAGTCCTTTAGTGAGCAGATGTTGCCATAAATCCTAACATGTAAATAGTCCTTTAGTGAGCAGATGTTGCCATAAATCCAGAAAGGAAAGCGTGTTTGCCGACCTGACATTTCTTGGAGTTAATTTCTTTTAGACAGCGGAATCAGTTTCTTCCATTTATTTATAGCCTTACTGCGCGAGCTTGTCAGGTTTTCTTTATTCCTACATAATTTATAAAATCTTATTTCTTTATTCGAAGAGTATCGGATAATAGAAAATGCCTTGTATTATCTTTCCAAAAGATATTTTGGCTTTTGTCAGTACAGAGAAAATTTATGTTCTATGGCTATTTCTGATTTTGCTGATCTAAACCTTTCTCTCGCACACACAACACACACACACACATGCAAACACTCATTTAGCTTGTGGCTTATTTATCACACATTCACATACAGACACAAATACACAAACTAAGATGCACATTAAATCTTGGGGTATTTGTCACTCATTCATACACACTCAGAAACACACAAGCACATATATTTAGTCTGTAGCTAATTTATCACATATATATTTAGTCTGTAGCAAGAATTTATCAAGACTAGAAGACGCATTTTGTGGCAAGACTAGCAGACTTATTCTGAGTTAATACTAGAAGACTTACTCCAAATTTATCAAGACTTGAAGACGCATTTTGTGGCAAGACTAGAAGACGCATTTTGTGGCAAGACTAGAAGACGCATTTTGTGGCAAGACTAGCAGACTTATTCTAAGTTAATACTAGAAGACTTACTCCAAATTTATCAAGACTTGAAGACGCATTTTGTGGCAAGACTAGCAGACTTATTCTGAGTTAATACTAGAAGACTTACTCTATGGCACTAGAAGACTTACTCTATGGCAAGACTAGCAGACTTACTCTATGGCAAGACTAGAAGACTTACTCTATGGCAAGACTAGAAGACTTACTCTATGGTTAAGAGCTACAAGAGTGCTCTGTAACAAAACAACTCTATGGTAAGAGTAATAAACTTATCTTTAGCACACTCTAAACAAGAGTAATAAGTACTAATGCAGTAAGACAATCTATGATAAAAGTAGTAATTATGCGTTGTAGTTAGAAACTCTCTGATAAAAGTATTAATCATACTTAGTAGTTCGACACTCGGTGATATAAGTAAATAAACACGCGCCTTAGAAAGACAAGACCACGATTATGACAAGGCTAGAAGAGGCTCTATGTGCATGATTAGAAGGATATGTCAATGTTCAAACAAGTGTGTGTGGGTGTGGGTGTCTGTCTGTCTGTCTGTCTGTACTTGTGTGTGTCTGTGGAATGATTAGCAAATTGCAGACTGTTGTATGTAATGTATGAAATTGTATGTAATGACTAGTAAATATCTGAATGGATAAATATTACAAGCTATGCGTGATTGTACTGATTAATAGTACAAACTGCGTGTGACTACGGATAAATACTGCGATGTATGTGTCATTTTATACATTAATAGTACAATCTCTGCATGACTGTATAGATTAATAATACAATACCTGCATGACTATGGATTAATAGTACAATATCTGCATGACTGTATGGATTAATAGTACAAGCTGTGTGTGCTGGATGGATTAATAGTGCAAGATGTGTGTGACTGTAAGGATTAATAGTGCAAGATGTGTTTGACTGTATGGATTAATAGTGCAAAATGTGTGTGACTGTATTGGATTAATATAGTACAAAATGTGTGACTGTATGGATTAATAGTGCAAGATGTGTGTGACTGTATGGATTAATAGTGCAAGATATGTGTGATTGCATAGATTAATAGTGCAAGATATGTGTGGTTGGTATGGACTAATAGTGCAAGATGTGTGTGACTGTATGGATTAATAGTGCAAAATGTGTGTGACTGTATGGATTAATAGTGCAAGATGTGTGTGACTGCATGGACTAATAGTACAAAGTGTTTGACTGTATGGATTAATAGTACAAAGTGTGTGTGATTGTATGGATTAATGGTGCAAGAAGTGTATGATTGTATGGATTAATAGTGCAAGATGTGTGTGACTGTATGGATTAATAGTATAAAGTGTTTGACTGTATGGATTAATAGTACAAGCTGTGTGACTGTATGGATTAATAGTACAATCTCTACTTGACTGTATAGATTAATAGTGCAAGATGTGTGTGACTGTATGGATTAATAGTGCGAGATATGTGTGACTGTATGGATTAATAGTACAATCTCTACTTGACTGTATGGATTAATAGTGCACGCTGTGTTTGACTGTACGGATTGACAGTACACGCTGTGTATGTGTGCGTATGGTATAATTTTGCAAATTTCGTGCGACTGTCGGACGATTGCTAAGACCTTATTTTCATACACAGTAACCAAAATACACGCACATAAATGCACACACTCACATGGACAATATTTTCAAACTTCACAATTTTATGGTACACACACACACACACACACACACACACACACACACACACACACATTTGCGTACAGGGGCTCACTAATGCCAATTTTACATTTTTACAATCCCATACACCAATTTGATGCATACACCAAGTTAAAAAGCATGCATTGCGACAGATTATTTCAACCTCTTGATCTGTGAAAAGACAGTATAAGGCCTGAATTAGAAGAGAACATTCCTGTGGGCGGTGGGCGAAATAGCAAAATCTGATGTTCATTGAGTTAGAGTTTCGGACTTATGCACTCAGAATTTGAAGCGTAACTGACAAATGTATTAAGTCAAACTGCTTAATGTGGCACTCAGAAAGAAGGCCCCTTCACACTGAACTGAGTCTTGATATTTTAAAGGAGAGCATTGCAAAACGATTTACCATTAGGCCGGTCTTAAAAGTGCTGGAAAAGAAGCATTATTGTACCTATTGACTGCAAACGACATGTTTATTATCATCAAATTTCTTAGATTCAAACGCTGATAGCGTTCTTGTGTGTTCAAGCGCTGAAAGCGTTCTGGTGTGTTCAAGCGTTGAAAACGTTCTGGTGTGTGTGATTGTGTGAACAATCCATTAGGGCTCCATTGGTCGCCATAGGTAAATTTTATCTGACACATTTTATTATCATTTTCGTGAATGGGTGTAATCAGGAAATACGTTTACGATAAAACTTTGCTGGCATTTATTAAGCTCCGGTTCGGTCTGTGCATTTTCAGCAAAAGAAGGTTTGGCTAAACCTTATGCAACTTTAAACCTTTTACTGTGAAAAGTAAAGATTCTTAAATTAATGAAGACAACACTGTAAACTTACTAGGCAGAAAGGTATAAATGCTTGAATTAATTTAGGCACAACTTATTCAGTCGCACAAAGAGGATATTATACGTTTCATCAAGGTAGCATAATGAGAAATCTGAATTAATGATTAGTGGCTACTGACGCCTTTCACTGAGCATTCACGAGAATCTTGCCTACTTACTGAACATTCACAAACAAACTGCTCAATCACTGAACATTTACAGAAATATTGCCAGTCACTGATCATTCACAAACAAACTGCTTAGTCACTGAACATTTACAGAAATACTGCCCAGTCACTGAACATTCACTAACTGCTCAATCACTGAACATTTACAGAAATACTGCCCAGTCACTGAACATTCACAAACTGCTCAATCACTGAACATTTACAGAAATACTGCCAGTCACTAAACATTCATAAACAAACTGCTTAGTCACTGAACATTTACAGAAATACTGTCCAGTCACTGAACATTCACAAACTGTTCAATCAATGAACATTTACAGAAATACTGCCAGTCACTGAACATTCACAAACAAACTGCTCAGTCACTGAACATTTACAGAAATACTGCCCAAGTCACTGAACATTCACGAGTATACTTCACAGTCAATAAGCAATTGCAGGAGAACTGCCCAGTCACTGAACATCTGCAAGAATACTGCCCAGTCACTGAACATTCACAAAGTATATTGCCCAGTCATTAAACATTTGAAGGAATACTGCTCAGCCAGTGAACATTTGCAGGAATACTGTCCAGCTACTGAACAATTTCAAAAAGACTGCCCAACCACCGAACGTTTGCAATAATACTGCCCAGCCAATGTATACTTACAGGAATATTGACCAGTCACTAATCGTTCACAGATATACTGTCCAGTCACTGAACATTTACATTCATATTCCTCAGTCACTGAACATTTACATGCATATTTCCTATGTCACTGAACATTTACATTCATATTCCTCAGTCACTGAACATTTACATACATATTGCCCAGTCACTGAACATTTACATGCAACTTGCCCAGTCACTGAACATTTACATTCATATTCCTCAGTCACTGAACATTTACATGCATATTCCCCTGCCACTAATTCAAATAAATACTACACACTACATACTAAATACTACATACTACACGTCTTTATTGTTTGTCCTGCGCTAGTTGTATGCTACAGACTTAACATGTTAACCTTATGGCTGTACCTGTATAGTTCCTTTCCAAACCTGCTAGACCATCATGATCAAACTGCAGTCCCGCAGACCAATTGTGGTCCAAGTAAAATTATTTTGTGGCCCGCACTTATACAAAAACTATTTAATAATTGTATGGCATATTTAATTTTCAATCATTAATAGCCCGCGAACTTTAAATTTTTGGTTTATGTGGCACTCGGGGTTGAATACGTTGAACAACCCTGTACTAGACACATCGGGACCGAATTTCAGAAAAACACGCTGAGCTGCGACTGTCTAAATAAAGAAATATTTATTCATTTGGTTAAATCTGGTCTGAACGACCAGCTGTTCGATTATTTGTAAGTTAGATCAGTCATTTGATTGTATAAGAGTTATCCTCCCTGCATAGCTGTAGTTTTGAATCCTGATGATTGCAGCGATACAAAGTTGATTTACCTTTCTTTGATAGAACTTTTCCTTTTCTTTTAGATTTTATTTTTTGGGGGGACAACCATCTAATAATGCTAATAATAAAATTTCACGAAATGTTTTTGTTTGGTTGGTTATCTAATCATAATCATAAATCATAATTTAAAAATCTTATAGACACAAATTGACAAATTACGTAGGATTTAGATTAGGCTTAATCAGAGAGGTGTTCATTATTCAAAATATTTAAATTTAGTCATCACTTTCCTGTCTTTTATTATTATTCAATTTAAGTCAGGCATTCAGAATGATGTTTAGTGTTGATGTTGATTATGCTTAGACATATAATTTTTTGAAATATCTATTGCGTGGATTGTTTGTTCTGTCATTACTCCATATTTTTTCAAGTGTGTTTGTTTGTGTGTATGCCTATAAGAATGGATAGATAGATAGATAGATAGATAGATAGATAGATAGATAGATAGATAGATAGATAGATAAATAGATAGATAGATAGATAGATAGATAGATAGATAGATAGATAGATAGATAGATAGATAGATAGATAGATAGATAGATAGATAGATAGATAGATAGATAGATAGATAGATAGATAGATAGATAGATAGATAGATAGATAGATAGATAGATAGATAGATAGATAGATAGATAGACAGACCTAGAAATCCTAGGGTGGTTATGTTAACATGAGATGGGTAAGATGAGGTTAAAGACCGCGCAAAGCAGATTTTCTGACAATGGTTAAGGAGTGAATCTCTATGGACTTGACCGAGGAAACATAATGAACTGGAAAGATCATTGAGCCATGCGTGTTGGTACCAACAGGGCAGCTCCGTATTCTTGTTCTGTATTTGACCCGAATTTATCTAGTATTTTTTTTAAGCTGAGGTTGAAATAATCGATTCCTCTCTCTTAGAAGCTGTCTGTAAGTTTACACCATAGCTTGGGTCACTTGAGGAGCATGCAAGCTGCCAAACTTGAATGTCTGGTTGTTACTAATTAGGCTTTAATCTTCTCTTCATAACTGAGGGAAAGCTGATTGTACTGTTAGCTAGCAGCAGAGGTATGGGTTAGTCTAGTAATGCTAGCCAGCAACTACTATGTGCAGTTTGTATAGAGATAACCAGTTTGTGGATGTGAGCTGTCTTCCTAGATACGGATAATCACTTAGAATATGGAGTAACAGACGGTATGGTATGTCTGTTAACAGGTGGGATGTATGGTAACAGAAGCGATATGGGCATGTGGTATGTGGGCTAGCAGTTTGGAATGTTGCTAGTAGTTGGCATGTGAATAACAAGTGATTATGAAGTAGCAATTAAAAATGGCCAACCAGATCGATTGTGAGTTGAAATGTGTATTACCTGTTGGTCTAACTGTGGCCTAGCTGTTGGGATGAAGCTTATATATAAATATGGGTTAGCAAACGTGTACGGTCAAGGCAGAGATATATCGGTTTCATGTCAATAAATATATCAAAACTGCTAGCGACACTGACGCATATTGCAGTCGTTATATTTTTTTCTTAAAAGCAATGACAGGTTTTTGTAAAGGTTTATAGAGACAGGTATTAGCGGTAAGGCATGCATATAGGTTGTCGGGGCAGGCTTCATAGGTAAGTCATACGTGTTGGTTGTATGGGCAGATTTCTTAGGTACGTCGTATGTGTAGGTTGTAGTGGTAGGCTTCGTAGGTAAGTCATGTGTGTTGGTTATAGGGACAGACTTCACAGTTAAGTCTTATATGTGTGTTATAGAGGCAGGCTTCATAGGTAAGTCGTATATGAAGATTATACGGGCAGACGTTGTGACATTTTGGTGGGAGATGGACAAATGGTTAATTCTCCATCACCCTGGGCAGCCTCTAAAAATAGACTATAAGTAAACGTACCTTCTAGAAAGGCTGGCCCTTATCCTCAGGCTAGAGACATACCTGAATGTTTCAGACACTCACTATAAACTAACAATCAAATACAGTTCAGCCTCATCAACTAAGATACTACAAACACATTGTTACTCGAATGTAGCTGACCATTGATGCAACATGTATTATGGCTCCTGGCCTTAATAAGTTAGAATCATATTACTAACCCTTATTGAAAGCTATCAACACAGCAGGAAACCATCCACTATAGATATTACTGCCAAAGGAATGTGGTTTTGCTTGTCTACATAATATTATATTCCAATTATGTCTTGACATTAGCTATATTTTATATTGTTATATTTCAATTATGATATTTCATAGAAGGAGCAAACGGGTCCATCAAAGAGAACACGTAGACATCCTATGACTTTCCTCTTCAGACTGACAACAACAATCTAAACAATGCCATCCTAGAACTCCTTTGGGCCCTTATTCATCGAAACACCGAAGATGAAGAAGAAAACGTAGACAAGCCATCATTAGTGCCTTAAGATTTCACTCTCTCCTTCTAGAGCACCTCTCATCTTCACGTAAACATATTCGGAATGACAAGACACTCAAACCAACATCATATGTTCTAGAGCACTTCTTATCTTCCGTAAACATACTCGGAATGACAAGACGCTCAAACCAACATCATATGGTCTCCCCTCTGACAATGAAAACCAACATCATATGGTCTCCCCTCTGACAATGAAAACCAACATCATATGGTCTCCCCTCTGACAATGAAAACCAACATCATATGGTCTCCCCTCTGACAATGAAAACCAACATCATATGGTCTCCCCTCTGACAATGAAAACCAACTCGAACCAAACACCTAAAGAAGACAGAGTCATGTTTTCACTCAAACACCCCAAGCCGTTACGAGCGAGCAAGGAGTAAACACCTACACCACGTGGAAAATTCCTCTTCCTCCATGCAGACAACAAAACAAAAAGCAGACAGGAGTTTTCAAAAGATCCAACAACCACTGCAGAGGGGAAATAAACACGGACACCAAGCACTACCATTAATGAAGACGATATCCAAACAACGACCACAACCAAAGCAGAAGTCAAAAACAAACATTACAAAATCACCAGCACCTAGACGGCCACTACCGGGGCTCAAGAAAAAATAATATGAACAGAAACAGACAACCACTACAACAGACAATCAGATAAAACATGTACTGTGGTGTAGTAGTGTTAAAGGTGCAATGCCCACCATTTTGAGTATATACTCACATAAAACACGTACTAAATCAACTGAATAAAGCAAATAAATAAAACTCAGCTGTTAAAAACTCACATTGATAATATAACCGTGACCTGTGAACTTATTCCACATTATCTACAGCAGTGACAAGATCATTCAAGACAAGCAGGAGTCTCCAAAGATTCGCTGGTATATTGGGAAAAAAGACAGAACAAGTTTGGAAGTTTCTTTTGCGGCACTTTTGACAGGTAATAAAAAGTCAAAATAAATACACAAATAATTATAAATGTTTATTCTTGTTATGAAAAGTTATGCATTCAAAGGTCCATCCCTTGGCGACAATACTTTAAGCATTACCTGAACTGACAGCTATGTGACAGAATTATTTTTCCGGCATAATTCGCTGAAAGCATAACTCACGTGTGTTTGTGACGTAAATGCCCATACGAATAAGCGAAACGTCTAGAGAAAAGAAAATCGCGATATATAAGATTCTGTACATTCTAAAAGCGCAAGTTTTGAGACGAAAGAAAAGTGTTCAATTTACGCGGAAGATATATAAAGGTTCGACTAGGGCCTATCAAATGTTTCATTTTTGTTCGAGAAACAATGAATTGTTACTTTATTTGTCTCGACTGAATTCTTCAGATTTACTGAAAACGCCCACCTCGCGTTGGATGGGCTTTATTCAAATCATTATTTCAGGCTGTTTCTTTTCTTTTAAAAAAAAAAATGAATAAAATATTTTTTCACCCTAGATATCAAATTCACCCTAGACTACACCTTATAATTCTCGGGCTTCTAGACTGTTCTTTGAAAACGACACCACTATTGAAAGACATATGTAAGGTAAAGACTGACTTTTAAATTAAACTGAGGAATTTAGTTACCTCCATCTCACGCCTTATAATCTGAGTCAGCCAGGCGTCCGCCGTCAAAGTCCAATGTCAAAACCAAGACTTCATGCAAGCATCGGCCTTTAGCAAAGTCGAAGCTGACTTTGTTTGCCCTTAAATTTGAAAGTTTAACTGAGTTATTTCCCCTGCGAGTGCCTCCCACACTCCATTCAAAAATAGTAGTCAATGGAATCTCTGCTATTTTTTTCGTGTTCTTTGTGGCTTGCTGGCTTTAAGAAACAAATGATTTCTTCTCAAATTTGGGGAAATCAAATGTATCTGTAAAGAATTGTGGAAATTACTTTTTATTTTGAATCAGATATATTTAATTTTATTTTAATATTACTTTAATAATTTGGATTTCGAGCCGTTATTTTATTTAAGTTTATTGACAATTCTGATCCGATTTCCTCAAAGATCTACGACCTCTTCTTTAAAGAATCTTGTGAATTGTATGCCACACATTGTGAAGTCTGTTTAAAAAATAGTTTTTTGTGGTATGTCATGGATCTAAAACTAATTTTTGAAATAATTTGGTGTCATAGTTAATAGATCTTCCAAATATGTAATAAAGAAGCTGGTTTAGTTTTATGTGATACACGTTATAGTAAATAAAGAATCATTAAACGAAACAAATCTGTGAACTCTATTTTAATAATAGAACTGTTTTCAAAGTAGATTTGTGTGATATGTCTGATTTGGTGAATTCTATTATTTTTAAATAGTTTTACTATATGTATAAAATAGGCAAGTTGTCTTTCTTTCTTCTTTTCTTTCTTTCTTTCTGTCTGTCTGTCTTTCTGTCTTCCTTTCTTTCTTTCTTTCTTTCTTTCTTTCTTTCTTTCTTTCTTTCTTTCTTTCTTTCTTTCTTTCTTTGTAATGTCTTGTGAAACTTTCTGTAAGTTAATCTATTAATGAAATCTGATCAGTTTTCAATTTGCACAAATAAACTTGTACAAAAAGAGAAAAGATTAAATGTTTATAACGCTAAAATAATATAGGGAATGTTTATGACGCTAAAATAATATAGGGAATTAAGAAAATAAAAACTATTGAAGTCACAATGGATGCGGTTTTACATTTTTGTAAATGCCTGAGAAGAATGCACTGACTCCAGTAATATGAAGTAAGACAATATCAAACAAGACTTGCGATGTCACTTTCCACACGGTGTCTATAACTCGTTCTTGACGTAAAGTTACCTGCCCCTTAACTGGAAGATGGAATCCCTTGCTGGACCAGATCGATCGTCAAATAAAATAGACTTCAAAACTTTAGTGCTTCGGGAAAGATGTAATTATAAAAAATTATACTTTAGATCACTTAAATTAAGACAATGAACTATCCTAATATAAGGATTAGGATAATGTACAAGTATATATGTACATATGTCTGGTATAAAATTTAAATTTTCTATCTTGAAGTTTGGAAACAACCAGTGGAGTTCATTGGATTACTAGAAAGCGAATTATTTCAGACAGCGCCCCAAGATGATTGACTCACGTTTTCGCCTTACAGAGTAGGTGCAAGGTCCTTTCCTCCATGGCTGAGTAACAAAGAAAGAGGTCAGTCGGAAAGCGCCCGTCATTTCACAGCCTGCAATGTAATGTTTCCCATGGATAGAGAATAAGATCTCTACCAGCGTGCTGGGTCATTGCAATGTAATGTTTCCCATGGATAGAGAACAAGATCTCTACCAGCTTGCTGGGCCATTGCAATCGAAATACAGCCCATAATAAGCATAGGTTTACCGGTTGAAGCATGCTTAAGCCTACCGCCACAACCCCTAGAGGCCAATGAATACATCAAGAAAAGTCACTTTTACAACCGAGTCGAGAAAACATCATTTACCTCGTGTAATCCAACCCTCTAACCCCGTGTGTAGTACACCATTATGACTCGGTGTGTATGCATCACTGTGACCTTGTACATGCACACCTCTATAAGTCTGAATGTGTACAGCTATATGATTGCACACCTCTGTGACACAATGCACGAACACTTGTATGCTCCTAGGTGTGCATACGTTTGTGGCTCAGTACATGTACACATCTATGGCCCAGTACATATAGGGCCTATACATCAAAAGTGCAGTTATGCCCTAGTGCACGCACAATACCACTGCCTAAACTAAGCGCACTTCTTCTTGACCTTCGAATAGCCGCCTCGTGTCTGTTTGACGCAACGGTAAACTGAGCTGTGATAAATGGGAGTTTATGGCGGGAAAGGAGGAACTAGAAGCCCTCTTCTGTGTCATGGGTGATAAATGGGCAGATGAGTCTGCAATGACACAAAGTGTCAGAATGCGCGCGCGAGATCTCAAAGATAACACGCGGAGCGGAGATCTGGTGGCTTTCATCAGGTTCGGTCGATTCGCGATCGCATGTGCACGGGAGATTAAAGATAAATGTATCTCCTTTCCCCAACTTTGTCAGAAAGGGCAAGTCGATTGTCCGGCTTGACTGCCTGTTAGAACTCGCATTTGGTAAGGAATTACATTTTAACTTGGCTGATAGTCTGCTGTTTAGACAGTCATTCACACTGAATCGCAAATTGCTATTTTTAGCAAAAAAGGATAATGGCCGTCCTCGTTGTTTTACAGGTGCACTCAGAAAACTCGCCAAATTTGAAAATTATCCCATGCAAGTAACTAAATAAGCCCTTGTGTAATTATAGGACTTTTGTTGGAACATTAAGGGAAATATTCTGTGCAATTAAATGAGCTCTCGTCAGGTTGTAGGAATGTAGGTCAACGACGACTTTTATTATTTTCATAACGTTACATAAATCTACGAGCTAACATTGCTATCATTTACAGGCCACCAACATTTCAAAACTTAACACAAGGCGTACAAAAGAAATTGCATTTACAATGTATTTTAGGTTAAGATTTTACAACATCTTATATTTTCGATTTTTGAGAGAACTGTGTTTTGCCAGGGGGTTCTGAACTGTAAATGTTCTTTTAACACAGAAGTTTATAACTGGAAATTCTTCAGTGAAGAATACGAGTTTCTATTTATGGAAAGTGAAAATTATACTAACTATGAATACTCATCTTATACAGTCACGAATTTAGTGTCTATTTATGGAAAGTGAAAACTATACTAACTATGAATACTCATCTTATACAGTCACGAATTTAGTGTCTATTTATGGAAAGTGAAAATTATACTAACTATAAATCTTATACAGTCACGAATTTAGTGTCTATTTATGGAAAGTGAAAATTATACTAACTATGAATACTCATCTTATACAGTCACGAATTTAGTGTCTATTTATGGAAAGTGAAAATTATACTAACTATGAATACTCATCTTATACAGTCACGAATTTAGTGTGTATTCTCTTCCACACGATACTAAAGTTTACTTTGTATTTTGTTTAATATCTCTTTAACAATGCAAAGTTATGTCACGAGGCATGAACCTTTCTGTTTTATTGTTTGTAGCGTGAGACAGTTCACCCGGATGCGTTTTAACGTTCATGAGTGTCCCGAGTTTATTTCTGTAGACAGAAGCAAGGGGAAGACACTCTACCATTAAGATAAACATAAAGAGGTAAGGGTACGTGATAGTGACAAAGACTTATTTAATATTGACTTCATTCATTTCTGTGCATTTATTCTGAGAAGAGGTCAATATCGTGATAGTCATCAAAATCCTGTTTTAAATCCGGGTATTTATTAAGCATGATATTTGTTTTTTTTAAATATAATTTTCATTGTAATTATATTATACCTTTCTTTACACGTATGACTGGGTAAAATGGGGGTGAACAAGATAACTAACGAGATGAATGCAGACTGACAAACAAAATACCTTTAAGGTAAAGTTAAGTATCCCTACCCGAGTAGTCACGCTACGTGAGTATTTATTAGTGCAGTATTAGTAAAGGGTACGCTTAATAACTCATGTAGGTAGTTGTAGCAAACAACATGTTGATAATATAATAAAAATAAATGTGGCATGGATTCTGTTGAATTATTATTATTGTTATTGAATAATATTTTGTTCTAAATTAATTTGCATAGGATAATCAGCAGAGGTTCTATCACACCCAAACAGCAATAGTTTGTGACAGCTCGCAAATCACGTGACACAATCTAATCTGATATTTTACACCATTTTCTCCTTCGCTTACTATCAACTCGAAAACTGATTGTATTGTAAGTATTATAATATAACGCTTCATTAGTGTCAATATATCAATTAATATTTCAAAAATGATTAGCGTTCTCCAGTGAAATGTATTAACAGTGTTTTCATTCTTCTTTTAAAATTGATATTGGAACAAGCCAATAAACTCTGTGATACACACACACACACACACACACACACACACACACACACACACACACGGACACACACACACGGGGACACACACACACACACAATGGCATAGAAAAGAAAAGCATTGTTTAACTCCACCTAAGCTATAATGCTTCTATTACCTTCAGCCCCTCTCCTTTCCCAACCCACCCACCCCCACTTCTCCTCGACAAACTCCTATCCCATTCTCCTTTTCAATTTTCTTCACTGAATGCAAGAGATAGCATGCCGTACACCTATCAATAATGCGTTTATTTCACATCTCTCTTCACTTTACTTTTTTGAGGGAGATGTTGGGAACAAGCTCCTATCTCACCCGTCCTCTTCTTTAATCCGCTACCACTATTTAATACAGGGTACGATCACTTACACCCGCTCGGCACCTCCCCATGATACATCGATTGCCTAAGATAACTTTATCCCTTCACTCGTTTTTGTTTCCTCCTTTTATCATTTCACCTGTCGCAATGTAAATACACCTCCTGTCTGGCTTCCCTTTTCGTTTAGTCTGTTTACGTGTCTGCTTTTCAGATATTCAAACACTGTCCTTCCACTAGAAAAGAATTACGTTTTAAAAAAAAAAAAAGCAAAATATAACTGTGTCGGTTGCATCATTCAATCTGCCTGTCGCTACCCACAGCCATACGAGTGGACTTTTTATCAGCTTTGATGGTTGGCAGAGCTATGAACCATAACTCTCGAGCCCAAGTTCGATAACTCTCATCAAATGTCCCACACGGTGTGATGTTTCGTGGAACTAGTTTCTCTCGTGCACGCGTTTCGTACATAGACTATGAAATGTATTCTCGTTCCAACAAAGTAATCTTTCGCGCAAGTCCGTTTGGAAATAGTAACAGAAAGATTGTCATCAAACATTTCAATGATACCGCAATACTTGCATACTAGTGCCGTGAGCTAGAACGACTTCACATAGAAATAGTGCTTACAGACCACACAAATAAAACTAATACTATGGAAACGAAAGAAAGCCGACCTGACAGAAAAAGCGCTTGCAGACCACACATTTAAAGTGTAACCATGGGAACGAAAGAAAGCCGTCGTGACACAGAAATAGCAGTTCTTCAGTGATAATGCCACCGATAATCTCTCCAAGCTTGGTAAATATGGAAATACGACACTAGTTGTGTTTTTCGAATTATTTCAAATTTGTCTATCTGTAGCGTTTCCTCCCCAACCCCCTTTCGAAATGACAAAGACGTAGTCTCCCTTTGAAAGCGTAAACAGGCGCGCCATTTTAACTTTCACTTCTACATTTGCACTCTCTCAATGTCAAAGAACACGAAAACAACGACCTCTCGTGGGATTTGAGAATTATTTATAGCATACGGGCATAAAATGATAAGTGGATATACTTCTTCATTCTATTTCGATATACTTCAAACACTCATAGACACCTGCACACGCCATGAAACAGCCAGTGCTTTGAAACACACACACATCAGATATTGACAGTTATGCATGCACGCATACTCACGCAGACATACATACACACACATACACACATACACACACACACACACACACACACACACACACACACACACACACACACACACACACACACACACAACTGTATCTTTAGAGACAGAGCTGAAGATTTCTAATGTGTAAACTGGTAGAAACAATTTGTTTTTCAAGGTCAGAGGACATAGCGTATTCCTGTGTCACGTGTACAAACATCATGTGATGCTTGAATTTATTTGTTTCACTCATTCATTTTTCACTTTTATTATTATCTGCTCAGTTGTCCACGGATAATTTGTTTTACTGGTACGTTAATGAATAGGATTTTGTCTCTATTTTCCAACACCACCCCAAACAAAAATTAGCGCTTTTCTTTTGTTTTTATTGCAAAAAATACCCCAGAGAAAATAAAAGCAAGCAAGTGTGCCCAAGCTGGGATAGGGAGGGTGGGGTGGGGATTGAACTAAATTTCAGATTTTAAGCCTGGTATGGATTAGTAGTTGAAATAATTATTCAGAAGATTAAACTATTTGTTTGTTTGTTTGAACGTTCAATCATTGTGAAAAGTTAAATAAAGTTGTATATATGTGGTTTATTCTATTTTTAGAAGAAAATCCAGTCTGGCAAGGTAGCTCGATTATTAAAATTCTGTTAATATCATTTAAGAAATATTTCTAATTTCTTGCGTTATTGAGGATTTATAACAACATTTACCTCGTGAGTCCAGTTTGAAATGTGGCACAAGATATTACATTGATAAAAATGCTTACAATACATCAAGTGACTGTCTTGAAAGCAATCATGCAACCAGTTAGATAAGTCCTTTGGAACGGTTTGAAATAAATTTAGTGATAGGCATATAATAGAGAAAGTAGGTGACTGATTTTACATCATTCGCTTGACACTCTTGGGATAATTGTGTAATTTATAGATTTGAAATAATCGGGGTGGTTGACTTGACAAATAAATGGTGAAATAATCACAAAGAGTGTCAATTCTGTCAAATGCGCGATCTACTTTTTCTGACAAGACGTTAACATTTAGAAAACATTTTACTAAACAACAAGCATTACTAACCAAGACATATAACAAACTCAATTCATGGAAGAGGGAAAACGTTTACAGCGCCCGCCACGTGAGGGAGACGAGTGGTGCCTTCTGGAGAATTATTAATAACATAAATTAAGATTCTCATCACTTATAATTAGTTATGGATGATTAATTAATTATAATAATAATAATAACCAAGAAATTGTGTTGCATAGGTGTCACGCTATCCATCCAAATTTCTGCAACCCGGCAACTAGTCATTCGTTCGCTTTTTGTGTCTTAAATGAAATATTCTTACTATACAGTATATTAAATGTTTGCAATGTTTGGTTTAAAAATTTGTATAAAAGAAACACATTTTATTTTAAAAAATTATCATTCTTATAGTGAGCTTTGTGCCTTGTAGGACTTCTAGATATTTTGCACGTTTTTTTATTTTTTCCAATGCATTACTTGATCACCTTGAAACGGGGAAAATATTGAAGCAAACATCATTAACATACGATCTAACATAACGGTAACATTCTTTTCGAATTAAAGCGGGCATTGCTTTGCGAGAGATAAACTCTCTGAATAGAGTTCACCAGAAGGGGAGTAACTCTTTTCTGTTTACACAACGACTCACTTGTCGTCATACCGACAGCATGCTCTCCTCCATTTTTCTTGGCATTAAAGCTTCCTAAACGATGAAGAAAGTGGTTCAAAGAGTACCTTCTTTTGAATAGATGTAGGGTAAATATAGCTGCACGATTTTTTAAACTTAAAGCACAGATTTCTTAAGAAAAATTAATTAAACAGCACCAAGGAGAAAACGAATCAGATCTTCCATCACTATAGTGAAAGGTTATCTTCACTTGGTCACCTAACAAATAATTCTTTAAACAGATTGTTTTTGACGAGAAAGATTAAAACTAAATACACTGCCAACATTTCAGGAGATTCAGTTCCGAATGATTGTTTTTCATATACACAATTCACTGGCATTTTGATAATTAGTAATAAATTCAGGCGTTCCGTCAATCATATAGTTTTAAAACAGCTTTCGTAGTGCTTCCTAATGAGGACTTACAAAAGAGTACTCAGGTTATTGTGGTGGTATTATACAATGTGCAAGACTGGGTCACAAAGGCCAAAGTTCAAGGTGAAAATGTTCCATTTCCTGAATTGAGAGGGTGGGGTGAAATTCTTAATCCTAACACAATTCTTGCTTCGTGTCGAAAACCGGTCTTTATGAGATTTCTTCTTTATTCACAAATGTCTTTAAAAGGTTTTATACAACTGAACATAATTTTTGATAATTTGATAGTATTTATACGAAACAAAAAGTGTTTTCAAAGATTGGCATAATTTTTGATAAGTTGATAGTATTAATGAAACAAAAAGTGTTTTCACAGATTGGCATAATTTTTGATAAGTTAATAGTATTTATATGAAACAAAAAGTGTTTTCAAAGATTGGCATAATTTTTAGTAAGTTGATAGCACTTATTGGGGGGGGGGGGAATATTATTTTTCGATATTTGTTATTCTCTTCGCTTAAGAAGGTTTCTGAAAGATTTATCTTTTATTTGTTGTTTTGTTTTTGTTTCTGATAGAGGCTTTGTGCTTTTTTCTTGTTTTATTTATTATTTCAGCTTTCCTTTACTCTTTAAGAATATAAACACCCACACACATTTATATATGTGTGCGTGCGTGTGTGTGTTTACTGCGAGCTATTACTGATATCTCTAATTCGTTATCTGTAAACGGAAATACTGGATTTTAGTCAAACATTTATAGGATTAGGATTGTATAGAGAGAAAAACATTCACATACTTCTGGCTGTCAATAATTTTACTTCTTTTTCACATAATAAAATAATCATTTGCATTTAATTATCCCCCTTTTCTCCTAGAAGAAATAGCAGGTTGCCGGTAAAGAAGAAAAATTACCTATTTGAATAAATGGAATAAAATTATTTTTTAATAAAAGTGTTTGTTGTCAACACTTTTAACCTACATCTAGCAACTCTAGCCAAACAACGCCCCTTTGTTACTGGCGGACTTGATGCAAATGTTGCAGCCAGTCAGAATTATTTTGAGATAGGTCTGGTTCCACATGTAACGTTTACATTATGTCGAGTCCAGCCCAAGGGCACTCTGCCCCGCTTAAAAATGGGGGGGGGGGGTACATAGCTTCTTTCGTTCATTAAACTTTACCTGTTCAGTTCTTGCCCACCCTGGCCCTGTTCTTAATCGGAGTTTTCTGTATCTACATATCTCCGCCTAGCGAGGGTTGTCGGGACAAAGAGGACTTTCTAACAACTCTGATTACAGTGAAGACGTATCAAGTCTCAAAGTAGTAACCAAAGAGCTATATGACCACGAAGCAAGAAACGCCTAATTTGTGAGAAAAGGAGAGGGGGCATGCGAGGTGTGTAGTGTGTTATGTACGTGCTGATGTGTACATGTGTGGCACATATATTTTATGTGTGTGGTGTGTGCGCCTATGTTTGGTGTGTGCGTGTGTAGCGCATATGGGGTGTGTGTGTGTGTGTGTGTGTGTGTGCATGTGTGCAGGGCCCTGTATGAATGATGAATGGTGTGTGTGTGTGCGTGGCGCGTATGTTGTACGTGTGTGTTGTGTGCTGTGCGCGTGTCTGCGTGTGTGGTGTGTGCGTGGGTGGCGCATATGTTGTATGTGTGGTCTGTGTGCGTGGTGCGTGTGTATGAGACGCGTGTATTGTATTTGTGAGCGGTGTGTATGTGTTGTATATGTCTGTGTGCATATTATGTTTATGCGTGGTGTGTTTGTGGTATGCACCTATTTGTATGTGTATGTGTGGTGTCCATGTGTATGTACCTATTTTTGTGGGTAAAATATGCAAGTGTGCTTGCGAGAGAGTGGAAATAAGCTTCACCTCTCTGCCTTGTATAATATAATTGAACATTTTGAAAGCTAAGCATTAATTTACAGTGTAATATAATTGAACATTTCGAAAGCTAAACATTAATTTACAGTGTAATATAATTAAACATTTCGAAAGTTAAACATTAATTTACAGTGTAATATAATTGAACATTTCGAAAGCTAAACATTAATTTACAGTGTAATATAATTGAACATTTCGAAAGCTAAACATTAATTTACAGTGTAATATAAGTGAACATTTCGAAAGCTAAACATTAATTTACAGTGTAATATAATTGAACATTTCCAAATCTAAACATTTTTACTGTATAATATAATTGTTCATTTTGAAAGATAATCTTTAATTTACTATATAATATAATTGAACAACTCGCTAAACATTAATTTAAAATAAATAATTAAATATATTTAGAGCTAAGCATTAATTTACTGTATAATATAACTGAACATTTTGAAAGCTAAACAGTAATTTACTGTATAATATACTTGAACATTTTCAAAGCTAAACGTTAATTTACTGTATAATATAATTGAATATTTTTTAAGTTAAATTTTAGTTTACTCTATAATGTAACTGAAAATTTCGAAAGCTAAATATTAATTTACTAAACCTTATTTCAGTGTAAAATCTTACTATACCTTATTTCAGTGTAAAATTTTACTAAACCTTATTTCAGTGTAAAATCTTACTAAACCTTATTTTCAGTGTAAAATCTTACTAAACCTTATTTCAGTGTAAAATCTTACTATACCTTATTTCAGTGTAAAATCTTACTAAACCTTATTTCTTGGCTGGTAGAAACAACATCTTAACTTCTCATGAAGTTGTCATACGTTTATGGAGATTATATCTTAATCCAAAATGGAATATCCTGAGTCGTCGGATGATTAAACCTTTAAATAATTTATTACCATATAATACTAGGTACAGTGCGTTATACTACATTTCAAAATAAATTATTTAACATAAGACTCCAAAGAACGATTAAGAGAAGCAGATAATGTAATCTTATTACTATTACGTCAGAACAACAATGCACTTCTCATAGCAAATATAATACAAATACGGAGATATTTAAAATCCCATACTATTTAAGAACTATCGGTTATAGATAACTCCAATGTCTGAATATTCTAATATATGTCTTATTGTTCAGCAGCTTTCTTGCTAGCCACCTAACAATTCTGGCCTTTCAGTTCTACCCACTGCCCTTGATAAACTCATCATCAATGCTCACGTGTGTCATTCCACCATATCTCAGTGGCATTTGTCTCTAATGACGTAGAATGTGTCGATATCGACATCTTTTTCCACGGTCTGCTCTGTCATCCTATGTCTAGGGGCATGTGTCTGACTTAAAAATATGTCTCCTAGCAACATTGTTTCTATTTCTTCCCGATGTGAAGTTTTAACTGATTTGGTTTACCACTAAACTTGCAATTGCATTTCTCCTTAAAACGGTAACTGGGTTCAAAAACAGTGCATTTCTCTTTCGAAAACAAAAATAACAGGCTAATAGAAAACATTTTAGCTAAACATAATAACATACATTTAAATTTTAGCAAAATAAACATACAATTTAGCTAAACATATTGACATACATTTTAGCTCAACATAATGACACACATTTTAGCTAAACATAATGATATACATTTAGCTCAACATAATGACACATTTTAGCTTAACATAACATAATATTAATTTTAACAAAATAACACATTTTAGCTCAACATGATTAGTTATTCATAAAATATAACTTTCCTCTAGTTCAAACATAAACTATAATCATCTCTGAGCTTCACAAAGCTCTAATGACTGAATCGTTAGTGTCTCAATATTTTAGAGCCAATTGTGCCAGAGTTCTGATGTGTACACACCTCGATTTATTCCCCACGTGATTCCTCTTTGCAGCAAATTTCTCAAGTGCATAACGTTGTTCTGACTCTGTGGCATCAGTTTGGTGACATAGCTAACTAATGCTGAAAGGTGCTCAGTTTGGTGACGTAACTATCTAACTAGTGCTGACAGGTGTTCAGCTTGGTGACGTAACTATCTAACTAGTGCTGACAGGTGTTCAGCTTGGTGACGTAACTATCTAACTAGTGCTGACAGGTGTTCAGCTTGGTGACGTAACTAGTGCTGACAGGTGCTCAGCGTCAGTTAAGTAGGTTCGGTTCCTGCCCCCAAACCGCCAAAGATTGACCAGCAGAACGAAATCCTTCAGATTTACTGAAGCAATCTTCATGCTCTGTCCTACGGTAAATTCTTTCGCACCTCACTCAGTGACCAAAGATCAGTTAGCACCTATGGCTCGCTCGTGTGCACGCGAAATGTCCACTCATGTCCACTGCCATAATAATCTTCCGCTGAGATTCTACAACTATGGCCGCTCCAATCCCCACTGGCCGATGAGTTCACATGTACTCGCACTGAAAAGGCTATTTTTCTTAAGAACATTCATAAATTAATTAATTAAGCAATGAAGTTTCCTAGTAAATTACCTTCTTGGAAGTTTCTTGTTAAATGTAAGTATATTTCAGTAAAAATAACTGTACAACTTTTTTTTTCAATTTACACATTAGTAATGTGTTTAATTACCTTCCGTACTTTTGGGGAATTAACTTTTAGTTAGCAACATGGCTTCATAGTATTTAAAATAGTGCTTAATAGTATCAATAAAACATGATACAACTAAGCACATCTTAATTTTCATTTTCTCAGTCTACGACTTAATTTCCACCTTTTCAGTCTACATCTTAATTTCCACCTTTTTAGTCTACATCTTAATTTCTACCTTTTCAGTCTACGTCATTATTTCCACCTTTTCAGTCTACATCTTAATTTCTACATTTTCAGTCTACGTCATTATTTCCACCTTTTCAGTCTACGTCATTATTTCCACCTTTTCAGTCTACATCTTAATTTCCACCTTTTCAGTCTACATCTTAATTTCCACCTTTTCAGTCTACATCTTAATTTCTACCTTTTCAGTCTACGTCATTATTTCCACCTTTTCAGTCTACATCTTAATTTCTACATTTTCAGTCTACGTCATTATTTCCACCTTTTCAGTCTACGTCATTATTTCCACCTTTTCAGTCTACATCTTAATTTCCACCTTTTCAGTCTACATCTTAATTTCCACCTTTTCAGTCTACATCTTAATTTCTACCTTTTCAGTCTACGTCATTATTTCCACCTTTTCAATTTAGATTCTAATTTTCACATTTTCAGTCTACGTCTTAATTTCCACTTTCTCAGTCTACGTCTTAATTTCCAAATTCACAGTCTACGTATGAGTTCCTACATTCAAGGCACATGAATCCACTTCTATATTCATATAGTTTCCACCTTCATCACTGTCATATTTTATCAGGGCCAATTAGTGCAGCGTGCAATAAAATGGGGAGGGTATACGTTTATGATCCTGAGTATTTATGCATATCGCATGTCAGAGCGAGAGCACAATGGATAGTGCGGATATTTGGATTATTTTTTAAATAAAATTAACCGGTGATTTTTACTGAATAAAACAAGATATGAGTACAAAAGTTCTTTTGTAATGAAATCTTACTCTCTACTTTCAAAGTAAAATCTAACGCAATGGATGACGTACAGAGAGCTGGACTACAAATACTCACAGGCAAAACGCAATAGATTGAAAGTTAAGGAAAACTCACAGCGTCAGTGCTGTGGGCGTTTATTTTTCACTCTTGGGGGGGGGGGAGTAACATGCACATGTTTAATGTCTTCGGGTTTGCTATTTTTTTGAAATTTTGGTTCTTTTTCTTCTCACTTTCATGATCTTAAATGATAATTTTGATTGAAAGGAAAGCTATTTCGGAACTGATTTTGCATGGCTGCCGTTGGGTATGCGGTGAGATCAACGTTTAAATATTTACATTATTTATATTACCGTTGTCAACTCATAAACTCTAATGAATTCGAGAGGCGTTCTTTATGTTTCTCCTAACGGATGCTTATTGCAAATAGACTAGACTGAGTTATTCTGTTACTAGTGTGATAGACTGAGTTATTCTGTTACTAGTGGACAGACTGACTTATTCTGTTACTAGTGGACAGACTGAGTTATTCTGTTACTAGTGGGTAGACTGACTTATTCTGTTACTAGTGGATAGACTGGGTTATTCTGTTACTAGTGGATAGACTGAGTTATTCTGTTACTAGTGTGATAGACTGAGTTATTCTGTTACTAGTGTGAACACATTTTGAAGGGACTAATGGAGTATACTGTTACAGTGACATTATTGAAGGACTGTGTTACAAGAGAGAAATCCCTTGGTGCAGATTCGGATTATAACCGATTAGAGATTGGCTTGTAATGGACTAGCGGTAAATTTATAACGGATTATTGATTTCCATTCTTGTTAAATGACTGGAATGCATTGATACTTCACTACTTAATACTGAACCATTACTAGAATATGTGACGCTAACGCCACCTAGATAATGGTTATGATTATTATTATTAATTAATCACCTTTATATATTAATTAATCACCTTTATATATATGTAATTATAAATAATTACAAGTGATGAGAATCTTAATTTAGATTATTAAAATTTTTCAGAAGACACCACTCGCCTCTCTCACTTGGAGGATATGTGGGCGCTTTAAACATTTTCTCTCTTCCACACCATTAAATACAAACATTTACCGTCACACAATATTTCTAAAGGTGGAAAATTTCTTACCAAAGGAGAGGATAAATCCGTCTTTTAATCTATATGTAGCGAGCCTCCATCCACCCACTGTCTTCTCCAACATAAGGATATCAATATGTGTAAGAAGGTCAATAAATGTATTAAATCAACAATCAAATATACAACATATGAATATAATCAAAAGAGCATTGACATTTACACCATTTCACAACATTGTTCAATTAATGCTGGA
Organism: Sinotaia quadrata; assembly: GCA_028829895.1. NCBI lineage: Eukaryota > Metazoa > Mollusca > Gastropoda > Architaenioglossa > Viviparidae > Sinotaia > Sinotaia quadrata. The sequence goes on along the minus strand of CM054181.1, from coordinate 47,321,110 downwards.
CAATTGTTCACTTTATCCTAGCATAGTTGTAAGCAGTCAATAATATACATTTATAATCAAGTTCATGGGTATCATCATAGAAATGAGAGTAGAGTTTCAGAGAAATAATTAAAGTCAATACACGTAACCTGTTCAAAGATAGCAGCAGTCGCCGGCACGTGTTTGACAAGCTACTACTATAATTGGCTTTTCAAGGGTACTAGTTATAACTGGCATGACAAGCTACTAGTTATAATTGATATGTAAAGTTTCTACAGGAAATTAATCCACAACTTTGCAGACAGCACTTCCAGTCTGACTGATTTTATACAGAAATATTGCCGAACAAGGTTGTCAGTTTGAGGATGCTTTCAAGAGAGTTAAAAGCTTGGTGACCAACCAGCCATTTCTAGAGGTCCCTGATGTCTCAGATGCTTGTATTATTTGAATGGATGTTTTCGACTAAGCTATCGATGTCTACTGCTACAGTGGTGCTGCTGGGAACTGAACATTTCTTGACAGAGAATCCTGGTATTCCACTGATTAATGGGATTGTTCAACTATAACCTGGGCTGTAGAAATGTGTTGTTCTCTGTGTTTATTGTATGCAATTTGCCTGTCAAACTGACCATCATCTATTAAGCTTCTTGACAGAATGTCCTCATAATGATGTGCATTTCATGCAGTGGACTTAAAAGCTAACTGACCACCATCTATTAAGCCTCTTGACAGAATGTCCTCATATTAAAGAGCATTCCTTGTAGTGGACTTGAAAGTAGTCAAAACTAATGCCAGACAATCTACAGTTGACGCCGGCGCATTCAACCCTTATATTAAATGCTAAATATAATCTAACTCGGATCTTTAAACATTTTACTATGCATAGAAAATTGTATTTCTTCTTTAATACTGAGAGAATTGAAGGGGAAAGTGATAACCAGTTTACCCTTATCCTGGTGTCTACCTGTTTATTATATACGTGAGTTAATTGTGTCAGACAGTTCACAACCCGTCATTTACATACTGGGTGGTCCCACATGCAAGACCTAATGCCGTTATTAATTATACAAAAATAATATGTGATGGAAGTTAAAATAAGCACTTCTACATTTCTTTGAGTGTCGATCCTCATTTATGGTTTACATTAACCCAAGCCCAAAATGCTATGTAAATCGTTCAGTAAGTTACAGATGTAGTATGATGAAAATAGCGTTACATTTAATAACAAAGGAATTATATGGTTACGAATAGAACCACAATTCTGTATCTGACACACACATTAGCAAAACTGAATTATTTCACAGTTTCATTAACATGTTATTCGCAATCTCTTTTAATGTAGTCATTCTAAAAATCAAAGATTCATTGGAATTAAATTATTTTCATATCACAGTCATCGTGTAACTATCACGAGTTATTCTTAAGGCACATTCACACTCTCTATGACCATTTAAGGAGTGTACATTAAGTCGATTTTACCAATAACTACTCATTCTATATATAGCCTAATACAATTTTACGTTTAACAAACGGATGTAATAAAATAAAATAGACATAGAATAAAACCTCATCTCCGTGTGATCTGACTCAGTTGATCTCCACTTTCACCACAGCTCTCTTTGCTGAATTACTCTCCCCATAGTGTATCGATATATTAACTTCACTTTAATCTGCTAAGCTTTGTTTGTTGATGTATTAACTTCACTTAAGTCTATTAGTCCAGTAAACCTTCACTCCTTAAAGCTTTTGTGTGTCGATGTATTAACTTCAACTAAGTCTATTAGTCCACTAAACCTTTGTAGTCGATGTATTAACTTCAACTAAGTCTATTAGTCCACTAAACCTTTGTGGTCGATGTATTAACTTCAACTATGTCCATTATTCCACTAAGCCTTTGTGTGTCGATGTATTAACTTTGTCTTATCTACTCAAAGTGTCGTTACTAATAGCTACTTATTCACTCGGTTCTTTCCATGCACTAGCGTCATAAGTGCATCATTAAGTGCTGTAGTCTATCTAAATTACCTCTGCAGTGGTGTTTAAAGCGCCAGATGCGCAGAGACTCAATATAACTCATTATCCAATTTATTAATTTCATCTCTAGCATAATGACTATGTAGTAGAGCGAAATTCCGATCGATTACACAACACTTAATTTCATCTCTAGCATAATGACTATGTAGTAGAGCGAAATTCCGATCGATTACACAACACTTAATTTCATCTCTAGCATAATGACTATGTAGTAGAGCGAAATTCCGATCGATTACACAACACAAGTAACTTTGATACGAATGTACCTGTTCTTTCGACGTGGAATTTACAACTTTTACCACTGAATATACAGGTATGACTCATGAAATCGTTTCCTTTCCAAAGGTAAACAGTCTCGCAGACATTTAACTTAATTTTACTCCCCCTCTTTCTCTTAAGAGATTCACTGCCTCCAGTATATTCTGGCCTGGTGCACATCATTATACTCCAAGCCAAAGTTCACAAAACCTTGACAGAAATAAACCAGAAATGTAAATCAAATTGCCATTACACAAAGTAGAAACAAAAAACACCTTCAATCTTACTTCAACTTCATTTAAAGCTTCAAGCATTTCAACACAACCAGGCTTAAACATAAGATTTTAATTTCTTGTCTTTTAAAACTGTTTGCTTTCATCCCTTAGTAGATGATACAACGCACTAGCATTTCACTAAATCACATAGTTAATGGAGTGTCACAAAACACTAGCATTTCACTAAATCACAGTTAATGGAGTGTCACAAAGTACTAGCATTTCACTAAATCACAGTTAATGGAGTGTCACAAAGTATTAGCATTTCACTAAATCACAGTTAATGGAGTGTCACAAAGTACTAGCATTTCACTAAATCACAGTTAAATGAGTGTCACAAAGCACTCGCATTTAACTAAATCACAGTTAATGGAGTGTCACAGAGAGCACTAGCATTTCACTAAATCACAGTTAATGGAATGTCACAAAGTACTAGCATTTCACTAAATCACAGTTAATGGAGTGTCACAAAGCACTAGCATATGATACTATAAATAGTATAAATTATTTATATAATGTATTTCATCGGTTATAAAAATACCATTTATTTCTTTAATTTATTTATTTAATTTGTTGTATTTTCTTTCCTCTTACAAGCTGCGTAGAGAGGTCTCAAAGATTCTTTTCTACAAGTAAAGGGCGAAGGTGTGTCATGGTGTCATCAGGGCCAAATAGTGGGTAAGCCATTTATTTTAAAATAGAGGATTTACTTGTTTTGGCCGAATATGTATCAATATTGTATGTTGGGATGAGGTCAGAGTAAACAATGTGTATGTACATCGTATGCTAGGGTATTGTTAGGGTGAGACCACAGTAAACTGTGTATGTATATCAAATGTTAGGGTGAGGCCACAATAAACAGTGTGTATGTATATCATATGTTAGGGTGAGGCCACAATAAACAGTGTGTATGTATATCATATGTTAGGTGAGGATTCAATATATAGTGTGTATGTATATCCTATATTAGGGTGAGAGCTTAAAGAATAATGTGACCCTTCAGAATTTATTTTAATCAAATTGTCTGGAAATATTTAATGAGTAGGCATGAATATCCGGATACAAGTGCTTTCGCAAAGATAGTTTTCTTATATTCTTATTTCAAAGGTAAAAAATCAAAATCAGGAAACGAAATACAGCGAGGTAGATTACGAATGCGCAATGGAAAAGAGCAATACATTGAAAGTTAAAGAAAATATGGGACGAAGTGCTGTCTGCGTTCTGTTTTCTCTTGGGGATGGACAAAATGCAGATGTTTGATGCCTTGGTTTGGGAGGGTTCTTTTTCTTCTCACTTTTTATGCTCTTCAATGATAATTTTGTTTGATAGGAAAGCTGTTTAGGAATTATTATAGCTATGGTGTTGATAGACATTATTACTGATGTCTCATAAACTTCATGAATTGGAGAGACTTCGCCACATTTTTATTAACAGATGTTTACTACAAATAGACTCTCCATCAAACGTTGAGTTTCTCTCTTGCTAGCTCGGAATCAAATCTTCAACGAGAGTTCTATTAAGACTGTGTTCCAAATGTTGAATGGCTTCCGTTGTGTGAAATGCATTATAACAGACTATTGAGTTTAATTGTTGTTGCAGAACTGAAATGAATTGATAGTTTAACTTGGTAATACTGGCCGCTTGTTGTATGTTCCTTCTGCATGTCCGTTGTTAGAATTTGATCTGTTGCATATGTGTATGTGCTACCACTGCCTGGGGCCATTTCTAAGCTTACATTAGGTTTATTATGACTGCCTGAGCCCATTTCTAAGCTTACATTAGGTTTATTATGACTGCACTCATAATAATTTCACTTAATTTAATACAAAGTTACCATATAATTAAAATATCCTTTCAAAATACAAAATAGTAATGATAACAATGAACTCAATTAATTAGAAATATCAAGATAATGGCATACAATTCTTATGTACATTCCTGTCTCGAACTATAATTTGGGACAGTAAAGTTATTTATAAGCAATAAAGGCAGCTGAGATTTTCGCATCAATCATGTACAGATTAGTGCACTTATCCATGACCTAATCAATCACGTATAGATTCCTACACTTATCCATGACGTAATATCGATCATGTGTAGATTCCTACACTTATCCATGATCTAATATCAATCATGTATAGATTACTATATTTATCCATGACCTAATATCAACAACAATTCTGCACGATTTAGAGCAATAGAAGCATTAATCTCTCCTTAGGCTCATGTTTTGTGTAGACTTGAAGGTCATCAGTGACCAATTAGTTGGACACAGACTGGCGAGACGCTATTCTTGATGTACGGAGCTGTGAGTGGAGAATAAAGAAAACTACTGCCATTAACCTTTTTTTTTTCTTTCATTGCGAAAGGTTTTCACCTAAACAGCAGATATTGCAAGTGGTGAGTGACAGTATTGGCAACGATAACAAAATGCGTGGACAAATCTAGCAGTCGAGACCTTTCCAGCATCTAGAGATAGCATCAACAACTTTTACAAAGACAGTTTGAGTGTTGTAACAGAGGCAAGAAGCCGACAGGAATCAAATAAAAAAATAATGTGCAAATTTAAATGAGACGTTGTTTCGAATTAGAAACAACAAAAATTTCTAATATGACATATCAGAGATTGGGCTATATTTTTTTCTTTCTAAGTTATTGAGGTCAAGGATACATATTTTTTCAAAATGTATTTTTGCAATGGCAGTTTTAAACAGAAGTGATGGGGGAAATATGTGATAAAAAAAAGTATTTAGGTTGTAAATCATACCAGTGAATAGATTCCAAACACCCAGTATTTTAATCACGCCCATGGGGTTTAGAACACATCTCTTGCAAGACTGTTTACAGGCGAGCCACACACATCATTAACTATTGCTACAGAAAATTGTTGGAATTCATCAATTAAAATGTTGTCCGGCTGGTCAATTAAAATGTTCCCTTTGGCAACACAAGAAAAAGTGAAACTGCTACAGAATTCAATAGATTGTTGCAACAAGTCTTATACTGAATAATAATAACAAAGAGGTCTGACAGATTGGCAGATTGCTATAGTGCTGCTAATTAATAAAAACTAGCCAGACCTGAACAATTTTCGTATTACTGTCCTGTTGCTAATTAAGAGAAGCTAAATAGATTGGCCGTACCTGCAGATTATTTGGGCGTTGCAGATTAAAAGAAACTAAATAGATTGGACTGGCTTACAAATTATTTTGGCTTTGCTAGTTAAGAAACTCTAAATAAATCAGACTCGCACATTATTTTGGCGTTGCTAATTAAGAGAAATGTGTCAGATTCCTCTACACTGAAATCAGACAGTATATTAATGGCATAGTGCTTCTTACCAACAGGCGCAATGCTTACCAAACTGAAATCAGACAGTATATTAATGGCATAGTGCTTCTTACCAACAGGCGCAATGCTTACCAAACTAAATGTGACGCCAACGCCACATAGTTAATGGCTATGATTATTATTAATTAATTAACCATCCATAGCCAATTACAAGTGATGAGAATATTAATTTATGTTATTAATAATTCTCCGGTAGACACCACTCGTCTCTCACTTGGTGGATATGCAGGCGCAGTAAACGTTTTATCTCTTCCAAGACATTAATGACATTTACCATCACACAGTGTTTCCGTGGGTGGAAAACTTCTTACTAAAGGAGAAGTCGAATCCATCTTTAATTTAGCCAGCCCCTATCTACCCACTTTTTCTCTTCCAACATATGGTTATCAATATGCATAAGAAGGCCAATAAATTTATTAAATCAACAATCAAATATACATTTGACAAATGCAATGAAATAGATTATTTCACGTCACTTGTTTCCATGAAACCCTAATCGAATAATTTCTATAATTCACAGTCTTATGCTTAAAACACAATTCAACAATAATGTCAATACTAATCACAGGATAGTTTATCAGAGAGCAGAAATGGAGTTATTAGAGATAAGCGATAATAGTTTTTACATAACCTTGTTTAGCTGCTGTTTCAATAGTCCTTAGCGCTTTTACAACAAAGACACAACTTTATTGTCAGCCATTATTACGTCAGCTCCACGTGCTTCACCCACATGTTGAAGAAACTGTTTCTTCGTTATTCTCTCCAGGTTAACATTGGACGCCTTCGCGAAGTTTGCTCCCTCAAGCAGAACAATTTGTAGGTATTTGTAGTAACTTCACTGTACATCAAAGAAGTATAGTGTATTTCTTTGCATTACACACACACATTGTGACAGACAGTTTCTTGGTCTACCCCAGTAGTTGCAGAGGTTTACAAACAATAAACCAGGATATTCAAATCAAACACTGAAATGAAAACAGAAAAGGTTACTTGACTCATTAAGCTAACGGCTACCTTTCAAGACTGGACTTCTTTGTCACTTCAGATTCAAGTGATCAGATAATAAAATTTTCTACAGCAGGTAAACTTGGCTGGTCTCGTTCTCGTAAATCATAACCATTGGATAATAAAAACCTATTCACCCAGCTGGGATGGTCTGCATTTCATCAGAAATTCTAGCATATTCTCAACTCAGATGTTTACTTCAAATTCTGATACTTTCAAAACTACTGTCAAAAGGAGTACCCAAGTTCAGGCTACTCTGACAATTTAACAATTTATATAACAATTAATTTTTTGTAAAAGGGAGAGGCAAATTTACTCCGCCACACTAGGAAATCTATTTAAGAATATATTCAGATAAGTTAAATGTCAGACTGAAGAGAATCTTTTGACGGAAATTCTGAACCATAATCTCAAACTCTATTCGTACTTCCAAACGGATAAGGCGATCGTCAAATGCGTAGTTAGACCGTCTAGCCTTTGTTGAAATCTTATTCAAACATACATTCTCTGGCATGCTGAAGACATAACGATGTAATTTCGATTTTGCTGTAAGAGTAGGAAGGCTGCATCCTTTAGATGAATGTTCAAAATAAATAGGTTTCTAATGTTGACTCTAATGACTTATAACTAATGATCAACTACCACTTTAAGTCTGTTACCACGTTCATTGCACGTCATGATTGTTTCACTATGTTCTATTATAATGTCATATGTTAACTGTATATTGTCATCAAATTTAATGTCTGTTTTGTCAGAAGTCGAGCATGGCTAAATCCGGTTGCAAGTAATACAATGAAAGAAGACTACAACATTATTCTTCAATTTATTTTAGAAAGCCTTTCTTAAATCCCAACTAAAATGATTATATGGCAATAGTTTGTTTTCATTCACACACAAACACTCTCCTCTCTTGGGAAAGAATCATGATAACAATAGGAAAAAGTATTTAAACTTAAATTGGAAAAAATAAAGAAAAAATAATTTTGTCTAGACTTATTTGTCTTAAAGTAATCACCGTTGAATGTGGAAAGGAAACAACACACACTCTCATGTTGAAATCTAAATTTGGCCTCAGAAAATGTTATTTTTGCTGAATGGTTACAACTTGCCACGTGACTAAACTAAATTGTGCAACGTGTTTGATATTTACAGATCTTTGTCACTGCGACCTAATTTTAACCTACTTACATATATATTTTTGTGTCATTCCCTGTAAGTTAGGTAATCTTATCACAAAGTTATGATTTACAAGCTACTATCAAAAACAAAATTAGGTCACAGTATATCATTCTATTAATTAAAATATAGCTTCGCGGTGTGATAAAGTGTAAACTTCTCATGACACAAACAGATAGATAGATAGATAGATAGATAGATAGATAGATAGATAGATAGATAGATAGATAGATAGATAGATAGATAGATAGATAGATAGATAGATAGATAGCTCATTTAATAGTGCAATACTGCAGACTGAGGCAAAAGGAATTATTTTTAAATGCCTTTTCTCCTTGTTATGTGTTAAACATTGTTCAACCAGATTTACCCCATTTCTAACTGTGACTCAAGGGGCACCACTCTGACTATACCATTGTTCAACCAGGTTTACCCACTACCTCACACATTTTAATGTCAGGTTTTTCATTTCTGAATATGCTTAGTGCACAGTCCATTTAAGGTTGGAATATAATTTTATCTTCCGTGAAAAAAAAATTACCCATGATCAATTATATGTTGCCGTCGCCTTATCAAGGGTTTGACGGATGGCGATGTCAAAATTAAAATTATTTATGGACCTGAACAAGAAAAACTGGTGAATGGTAACGATTTCACGTTCACTAAATTGTAGTTTACAGAGTGATAGTTTCTACGTAAGGACATGAGAAAGCTAATGTAACTAAATTTAATGAAATCCAATAAATTACAAATTAAAATAATTACACGTGCAATACGGGGCGGGTTTCCTTCTAGAGTTTTAATATTTTCATGTTTGTCTCTGCTCTGCAGTGTACTGAATACGGAGGAGATGGTGATGGTGATGGTGGTGATGACGAGACGATGATGATGAATCGTCAATAGCAGATAAAGCTATAATTTCCTTCTGGGTTGATTCTTTGTTGATGTGTGTGTGTGTGTGTGTGTGTGTGTGTGTGTGTGTGTGTGTGTGTGTGTGTGTGTGTATGTGTGTGTGTGTGTGTGTGTGTGTGTGTGTGTGTGTGTGTGTGTGTGTGTGTGTGTTTCGCTCACACTCACCCCAGAAGCCGCAATAGACCTTTCATCTTTACGACGTTCTCGGTCTTGGTCTGCTTCTGGGGGATCCCCACAGCCTCGCGGTGGTCTGAGGTGGAGGGCAGGAGGGCTGGCGGAAGGGGGGTGAAACAGGTTGCACCAGTTTGGCGCACACCCTCAACCGCCCTCCGTCGGAATTCTGACTGGAGTAGTTGTGGAGTCAGAGATGCCATTTTTCTAAAGTAACATGAGAGAATTCGGACATTAACTTCTCGCTCAAACGACCTAGAAATTTTTTTACTCAACTGAAACATCAGTCGCTCCATTCATAGGTCTAAATCTTTCCCGTCTAGAAACGTAAACCTTTTACTCTGCACTTCTGCGTATCTGCGAAATCAGAGTTGGTAGCGGATGTGAAACTCATACCAAATGTAACAAACTACACGAATATACATGTATATAAAACAAAGACAGATAACTCTAAAGCATGACGAATATACATGTATATAAAAACAAAGACAGATAACTCTGAAGCATGACGAATATACATGTATATAAAAACAAAGACAGATAACTCTAAAGCATTACCTTTATCTTTACTAGTTAGGTCATTAATACTGTGCACATTATGACTTCGGACTTATCCATACAGGGCAGAATAAAAATAAGAAAGAAAAACCCAGGACCTTATAACCTGTAAGCGTGCTCCGAAGCAAAAAGACATTTTTAAAAAGATAAACACTTAAACTTGCGTGGGCTTTCCAGAGCCGTAAACGTAATACAGCCAACAACTGTTACTATTACTATAGTCATGCCGTCATAGTACAGTGACACCTGTTGAAGACGGTTTCCAATGAAGGTGGTCGTCTTGACAATATATGATCAATCGTTCGTTTGTACAATGTTCTGACGTCAAATGTAGACTGGCCATACATAAATTAAAAAAACATGCAGTCCCTAAATGCACGGTCCCTGATTATCCAGTCCTTAATTAACTCTGAAATACAGGGCACTGATGTAGGCAGAAAAAGAAACAATATGTACTGACAATAGAAGTTACAAAGCCAAAGGGCTTCAAGGGCAAGTTAGGTTATTCAACATGGGGAAAAGTTTACACTAATGAGTATTGTTATCCATTGCATTTTTATTACTATTATTGGATTGTTAGTCTTTGTCACATGTTGGGTTATTTTGCCGAGCATGTCAGAGCGTTACTTCACTGTATTATTAATTATGGATTTGGTTTTAATGCTGACAACAACCCCACGGCCTAATATACTCGTACAGCCCCTGTTTTAATCTTACTGCTTCCATTCATGGGACAGTCAATCACTCAACATAGCGACAAGTAATTAGTTGACCTGCCTTCTGCAATTGTGAAGTTACCTTTCACTCTTAATTAATTAGCAGTCATTCATTTATATACAGGTCATCCCCCAGCAGATTCCCACCAATGTTCATTCCAAAGAATTAATTATTTTATGGAATAAGATAACAGAATTTAATAACGAAACAAAAGAAGAAGAGAAATGATTTTGAAAAGATAAGATAAAGAAAGAGAAAAGATACAATAATTCCCAATGAGCGTGTTTACTATCCCGCAATTACCCGTTAGTCAAAATGTTTATAGGCAACAGATAATTAATGAATGGTGAATGGTTTGGAGGTTAAACACTTAACTCGCTCCTCAATGCTGTGAACAGTTCAACTTATGCTCTTTGAACCTGCGTTCACAAAGTCTCCTTGTGATGAAATGGCTCTTTCCTTCAGATCAGACTGCCGTTACGGGCGTAATTTCTGGGTCAAGTTGAATTCCATATCAATCCACAATAGAAGAAGGAAGAAGCAAAAACGAAAAAGTGCCCAGCTGCACAAAATAACATTCCCTTTTGTAGCTGGCATAATTACCATGTTAAATATTAGTTATTGTTATGAAAATGTCTTACAGTATGCTACTTTATCAACAATAAAAAAAATTAGAATGATGCTGACTTACAATTCAAAGAATTCCTATTATTTTAGATTATTTATAAAACATGACAATAATAATTTCAAGAAGTTATGCATTCACAGTTTGTCATCACAGATTTCAGTAATTAGTGTCATTTAACCAATCAATTACATTTAACAAATACCTGACTTCTTATTTAGTTTAACTCAATTCAAATAGATTTACAATGAAGAGAGAATAATGCGTATCATAACAGGTGTGCACTACAATTTCATCATCCTATGTGTACAATTAAACCACCACTAATGCTACAGAATACCTCTGAAAAGAAATATAAATTAGCTCATACATACAATTAATCATCAATAAGGAAAAAATCTTCAACAATCTAATTAATAAACATTCCAATTATTATCATGAAGTCAACATAAATATAGGCCTATGGACTGATCTTGTGTCTTATTAGCCCTTATTCTAGTGTTCATTGGTCGACCTTTCCTGGGCAGCGTGGTACAGCGTGAATGGCAGGTTTAAGACGGTGAAAATCTGTCTAGGTTTGACCAGTTTCGCGAACGTCATGAATGGAACTCAAATCCCATATGTGGTTATGGTGTGTAACTTCACTGGTTAACAAATCCACATCTACAAATCATTCCCACCCACCCCTATCCTCTACACTCCACGCTTGGACTAAAGGTCCCTACTTGACTTACATTCCTCTAGCTGCATATGAGGCGTGCAAAAGTCACTATGGTTGACTGCACACCTTACCGCATACTCCGACGATCAACAACAAATTTGCCTACACAATATTAATATCGATTATAGAAAAAAGAAAAAACTAGAATGTAAAATTTAAAAACAGGGAGCGGAATTTGCTCTCAAGGATGTAATCCATTACGATCGTGATGGGTGATATTGGTGGTGGTGGTGGTGGTGGCGGCGGCGGCGGCGGCGGCGATGGAGGAGAAGAAGAAGAAGCAGAAGGAAATCAGCTTTTGTGTAAGTATAAAAAAATATTAGTAACTTATTTTCAAATCAAAATAAATAAATCCAGTAGATAACTTTCAAGTCAATGCAAAATAGCTAAGTTCAAACATTTCTCCAACGAAATTCAAATTAAAAGTGGTGAATGAGAAAACTAACAACTAAACAATATCAAAACATTCTAGTAGCTGAAACAATAACATCTTTGTTTAAGAGAGCATTGGGTAAAACACACTTAAATATAGCTTCGTTCATAAATTTTCAAAACTATGAACCGTTATTATTAATGCAGCGAGCGCGGGAAATTTACAATGTAATTATCTATATTCATTTCAAATATCATTAAAGAAAAGATAAAACTTAATCAAAGCCTTGAGCAGTGGGAACAGTTTTATCTTCGCGAACTTTAATGTTATAAATACATTTTATCTAATATTGCTTTCATTTATTTAGATATAAACAGAAATATTTCAATTAAAAAAATGTAAAGAAACTTTTAAAGTGAATTGAAACTGGTAATTTTATTAAAATAAAGTGAAAGAGTTCAAAGTGACCCGTGTTAAATACCCACATTACAAGTAAACAACAAATCACATAGCATATGTCCACATACGCACAAACAAGCGCGCTGCAAACAAACATACCTTCATACTTATGCTGTGCACAAAACTAAGTAGAAACAAGAGGACTTTTTTATTTATTTATTTTTTATTTATTATAATTATCGAAAGAACGGAGTGGAGGAATAGAATTAAAAATGGTGCAATGAATGGATTTTAAGTGACATCTATTGCACGAGAAAAAGTTGAAGCCAGAGTCAGTCTGCAGGAGACGTAAAGTATAGGTGATAACACATACACACGCACACACACACACACACACACACACACACACACACACGCACGCACATACACACGCACGCACTCACACACACGCACACGCGCGCGTGCAAACAAACAAACACATACACACATGCTCGAACACATATGCACACATACACACACGAAGACAAACGAACCCGCACTCAATTTGCATTGTACTGTTTTTTTCAGTTAAATAATTTAAAGCCATATAGATTTTGCCCTACTATAGCATGTACAATATAAACAATATAATGTTTTGCTGCTAAATGAAATTCTAGCTCTCTTGCATTAGACATTGATACTGTGGCGATGATTGTGAACAGAGATCAAAAGGGATCTCTTTCCTGGACAAGCTCAGACATTTTCCTGACTATATCACGTGCAAGATAACCTGAGGTTTCGCTTTGTTCAGGTTTTATCTTTCCAAAAATAAAATACTTATGCAAATATTTAAATAGATTAAAGATGAGCAGATAATGCCTTAATGTGTGGTACTTATATAATGCCTAGTGGTACTCATATACGAGACAACAGAACAGTTGTTATGACAGGATAGCTGGAGCAGCAACTTTAGATGTAACTGTCATTTGAGTACACTATGACGTCATCAAACTGCAAAACATTACTAAGTACCCATTTATTTCTTCTATCTATGAAAGCTTTCCCCTATTTAAAGTTCTCTTTTAACAGGATAGATAGATAGATAGATAGATAGATAGATAGATAGATAGATAGATAGATAGATAGATAGATAGATAGATAGATAGATAGATAGATAGATAGATAGATAGATAGATAGACAGATAGATAGATAGACGGGCGCACTGATGGACGGAAGGAATGGGAGGGGGAAAAGGAAAGGGAGAAAAAAACAAACTCAATTCGTGAAACTATTGCAGACAAATGGACAGACAGGCAGAGGAGAGTGGATAAATATTCTAGAGAGTTTGAATTTGTTTCTGTAATAATTTGTTTGAATACTTGTTGTGTTGGCTGCACCACTTTTTATTTTGCGCAAAAGTAAAAGCACAAAATCCCTATGTGACTGAATACTTTCGACCGTGTCCGGCAGTTTTGATGTCGGTATAAAAGAGTGAGCATGATCACTCCACTTTCCTTACACACCTGAGAAAAGCCGTATCCAGTGAGAATTCTGTTGGTTAAAGGTGTATCAGGGCAGAAATCCACCACGTTCTTTGAGTAGTATTATTGTAGTGGTGTGGGGTTTTTTTGCATTTGGGTGGACAACGAATGTGTAGCCATATTCAAAAGCAAGGCTACACTGATGAAGCATGATCTGAAAGCCCGTTCACATCCATCATAGAGGAAAACAACTAAAACGAGTCCTTGCCATTATTCTCGATAATCAACAGGTGACTGTCGATGAAGTGCTACATCCTACATCCTAGGCATCAGTCGTGATTCTGCTGAAGAAAGTATAACTTGAGTTCCATAACGTTTGAGTCAAAATGAGTTCCGGAACCACTGACATCAGATCAAGCACAACTGTTTGACTATCTGACCTGGTATATTGCCTGTTGCATGTTGAAGCCAACACCATGGAATTCCTCTCCAAGTGAGTTGTTGAAGCACCCTCCATCAAGTCCTGACCGTCGTCTGCTTTTTTGGTCCACTCAGAAACGCTTTAAAGGGTCACCATTTTACCAGTGACCAAGATGTGAAAGTTGCGGTGTAAACTTGGTTGTAACTTCACACTAATGACAAACTTTTCTGTGAACATACATTACCTTGTGGACCGTTGATGGACTTAGTGTTGAGGAGATTGTGGGTGGGGGCTATTTCCACTACTGATATTATTGTGCATACACTTTATCACTGTATTGTAAGCCAGTAAATTAATTGTGTAGACTTTGTGACTCACCATATTAAAAGGTCTCATATAATGATTCCACTTTCTGACTCACCATATATACAGTTTTGATGATGTCACGTCACCTTCATAACCACAAAATTGTCACACATTATACAAGTACTCGCCCTTTAGCCTGCTCAAAATTAATTTTCAAGAAAAAGAAATATAAATCTGACTAAACTCTCAAGCTATAATTGTTATTGGTCTAGGGTTAAAAACAAATTTTGTTTGTTTGCTAACTATTTTTTGTGATACAAGACAATCATTTCGGAACGATGCAATTTTACCAAACACTTCATATTGTTAAACTATTTTGAAGATATTTTTTCTTTGAAGAAAATAAGGAATACAGATTATAGTATAAGTTTTCTGCATGTTATATTATAATTATCTTTCTAAAGACAGCAAAGGCATTGACAAGAATAAACACCGAACGTGTTTTTTTTTAAAACTATTTTCTCTTTCTTTTTCGGTCTTCTTACATTCTAGTTCGGTGATTGTTTATGAGCGATGATATCAATACCCTTGTTCGTGACGCAAATAATTGCAGTTATTTTTAGAAGATATTTTCTTTTTGTTGTCCTGTTCATGATTCGTAAATAATTAAATATACGGTTATCAAGTATTGTGAACTCACTTCGCGAGTGCTGTAACTGAAGTAAACAAGTTTGAAATACGAATTGTCGGTTTAAAATATGCAGCAGCTATCACATAATTGTATGAGAACATAGTTAGATATTTATATTTTACAAACAGTTTGCCCGCTATCGTACAATTAGCAACATGTATGAGAACAGAGTTAGATATTTATATTTTACAAACAGTTTGCCCGTTATCGTACAATTAGCAACATGTATGAGAACAGAGTTAGATATTTATATTTTACAAACAGTTTGCCCGTTATCGTACAATTAGCAACATGTATGAGAACAGAGTTAGATATTTATATTTTACAAACAGTTTGCCCGCTATCGTACAATTAGCAACATGTATGAGAACAGAGTTAGATATTTATATTTTACAAACAGTTTGCCCGCTATCGTACAATTAGCAACATGTATGAGAACAGAGTTAGATATTTATATTTTACAAACAGTTTGCCCGCTATCGTACAATTAGCAACATGTATGAGAACAGAGTTAGATATTTATATTTTACAAACAGTTTGCCCGTTATCGTACAATTAGCAACATGTATGAGAACAGAGTTAGATATTTATATTTTACAAACAGTTTGCCCGTTATTGTACAATTAGCAACATGTATGAGAACAGAGTTAGATATTTATATTTTACAAACAGTTTGCCCGTTATTGTACAATTAGCAACATGTATGAGAACAGAGTTAGATATTTATATTTTACAAACAGTTTGCCCGTTATCGTACAATTAGCAACATATATGATCACGTTTGTTTTTGTTCCGCTCTAGTCTGAGTGCATGTCTTCGTGTTAACATTAATTAATTTCACTCTTGGCAGAATCTATGTTTCCACATCCATCGTCTAAATCCATATCTTTATTCAATGGGATTGGAATGGTTTAATTTGTGATTGGAATGGTTTAATTTGTGATTGGAATGTTTGATTTGTGATTGGAATGTTATGAAGGGGGGTTGGAATGGTTTGATTTCGAATTGCGGTGATTAAAATTGAGTTTGGAATGGTTTGAAATGTGATTAGAATGATTATAATAGGGATTGGACTGGTTTGAATTGGGATTGGAATGGTTTGAATTGGGATTGGAATGGATTGATTTGGTTTGGAATTTCTTAATTTGGGATTGGAATGGATTGATTTGAGATTGGAATAGTTTGAATTTTTCGATTCATTTCTCTGGGTAGAGAATATGCACTACTGCTAGTTCCGTTGTTTGTTTCTTAAAATGGCTGGACTACATAGCGGGACAGGGTGGAAGGGTTTTATCTTCTTTAGAAACGTGTATGCGTCAGGATTTCCTTAGACAACTGAAGCCCAGCAATACCTAACAAAGCGTGAAATACTGACAACTGAATCTGACAAAAGTAAACTGAAACTGTCAAACGAAAATTGAAGCTGTCAAAAGAAAATTAAAACTTTCGAAAGGAAACTAAAACTGACAAAAGGAATTAAAACTGTCTAACAGAAACTGAAAGTGACAAAAGAAAACCTTAACCGACAAAAGAAAATTTAAACTGTCAAAACAAAGCTGAAACAAACAAAAGACAAGTGAAAGTGTCAAAAGAAAACTCGCTCACTCTCTACTCTTATTCTCTCTCGAAATCTTACCACGTCCTGGAAGTTCCACTGTGTCCTGGAGGACGTAGGAACTTACAGGAAGTGATGCTTTTAGCAGAACCTACAAATCTTCATCTAGTTAATAATATTTGTATGTCTTCCTATCTGTTTATCCACCTACATATATATTTATATGCCTCCTAGCTATCTTTCTATCTATATATCTACCCAGCTATCTACCTTCATGTCTGTCATACGTATTTATTTATCTCTCTCTCGCTATTTCATTTATATTTGCTTAGCTGTCTACTAACTATCTATCTATATATCTATCTCACTATTTATCAACTATATTTGTCTAGCTAACTGTCTATCTATATATCTCGCTATTTATCAATGTTTGTCTAGCTAACTGACTCTCTATCTATATACCTGCAAACTATTCTAGATTTGACATAATGGATCTGTGGTGTAGAGATCTAATTTATGTTTGGCGTGTATTTATTGCTGCAGAGCTTGCCGACGTCACAGACCTCATAACTATTTGAGACGGTGGATGGGAGGCATCATGCTTCCTAATGACACAGACTAAGTGTATACAAAAGCCCGAATGAGATAACAACAAACGTGTTTTATAAAATAGAAGGAAATATTGTTACACAATGTACGCAGCTCTTCCATTAGGAAAAGATTAGGAACAGTTATTCAGAATTATCTTCCCTCGAATTAGGAACTGACTTTCCGCATTGATAGAGTTTCTACTCATGGTATTCATAAAATTCTGCATTTTTCTGCATGTTGCTCACGGAAAGGAAACGGTCGCTTTCTGTAAGAGCACGCTATTCATAACAATGCAGAGTAACTTCCCATGTATTTTCATACTAATCCTATTTTGATACTTGATATAGCTTCTCGCATTTACAGGATGTTTTCTTGCAACGTAATGATGGACTTCTACATTTTTCTATCGCTCAAAGGAAGGAAACTCGTTTTCTGCAACAGGCACACTATTCGGAAGGAATGTCTGACTGGCGTGACTTCGTATTTGCTCACGAAAAGACGTCTTCAGCACATGCACTGGTCTGGAAGGAAACCCCTTTCAGATCAAACTTTAATTACTGGCAAATTGCCATTTTTCCAGGCTGAATTTAGAGACAAGGTTGCCAAACAAATTAATCGACTTTATGCACCTTTGACACTAATAAGTGCAAGAAGGCAGCAATAAGTAGGCCCCTGTGGTTTTACTAATTACACATTTGCAGTGCATTCATACGACCAGCAACGAACTCTGTGCAGATCGCAAGAAATAATAGACACTAATAATAATAATGAGCTCTAGATCAGTCTCACAAAGACACGTGACATGCAAAATCCGTTAAAAGCATGCATATCGGTGCACACGTCTGCTGTTGACGTAGCGAAATCTGGAAAGCGCCCTTCCATTTTGGATCAGAAATAAAACGCATCTGGGCCCACGCAGCCTAAAGCAAACGCAACAACATGACGTCATTGAGACAGGAAGACGTTGAAAGTGTTAATATGATCACGCTACTTGCTGTTTCCGCAGGGTTCCTTTTAAAAAATAATGAAAACTAAATATTCTTGTAACATTTCTGCAAAGCAATAAGTGCTGTCAGAAGGAATATGTTCATGTGTATGAAGTCAACTGGGTGTGTTTACCTTATGTCAAGCTGAAGGTCGTTTACCATTAGTCCTTTCTGATATTTGTGGGTGTCGTAAATGTTGTTTTGAGGGGTTTTTGTGTCTTCTTTTATTTGTTTTGTCTTATTAAGCTAGTTGTTTGTCTTATTAAATATTTGTTTGTCTTATTAAATATTTGTTTGTCTTATTAAAGTATTTGTTTGTCTGTCTTATTAAAGTATGTTTGTCTTATTAAAGTATTTGTTTGTCTGTCTTATTAAAGTATTTGTTTGTCTTATTAAAGTATTTATTTGTCTTATTAAAGTATTTATTTGTCTTATTAAAGTATTTTCTGGTGAAAATGAGAATGCTGTCTATAATCAATAGTTGTGTATAACTGTACTTCGTTGTAATTGTTATCCGTGCTAGAAGTAGTAATAACAATAGTAATAGATGTATAGTAGTAGTAATAGTACTGTTGTTGTAAAAATAATATAGTTATGGTAGCTGTATAGCTTATTTATTATTATAATATGGTGGTGGCGGTGGTTATCATGATACTATTGTTGTTGTATTATCAATACAATTGTTTGGACATTTTTTGTTGTGTGTTGCCATTAATATTTTTCTGTCTTATTTGGTTGTAAAACTTGGTCTCGGAATCCTACCCGATCCTGGAAGATCCAAGGTTTCCTGCGGACGTGGGCTCTTACAAAGAGTGCTGCTTTTAGCAGAACATACAAACCTAGAGCTTCGAGTTCGTGGTTTCATGGCAGTGTGTTCAGATGACCTTTCACCTCAGGTGCAATATTCCTCTTCCACGCCAATGCTGGTCGTCCTGCTTGGCACCACTTTTGTTCTTATACACAGAAATCTCATCTGAGATTCTGGAGATTTTTTAAACTATTTCTTCTTTTGCCTCTGTGTCACCTAGTAGAGTAATGTCAGTGACTATTGTTATGGCACACCTGGAATTTCCGGTTATTGAGCATGAATTACGTGATTTGCTTGTATTTCAAAATCCCATGATCTGCTTGTATTTCAGAATCCCATGATCTGCTTGTATTTCAAAGTCACTTGATCTGCTTGTATTTCAGTGTCCATGATCTGTTTGTATTTCAAATTCCCATGATCTGCTTGTATTTCAAAGTCCCGTGATCTGCTTGTATTTCAAAGTCCAGTTATCTGAATGTATTTCAAAGTCAGGTCACTTTGACAATTTAACAATTTATATAACAATTAAGTCTAGAAATACGGCTAGACAAATATATTCCGCCATATGTAGTTTCCACATATGTTTCTATGTATATTTTTGCCACTGCGTTGTGCCTTCTGATGAATTATGTTTCTGCAAGACTGACATCCGAATAGTATATGTTCCATTGTTCCATCCATGTTCTTTCAGACTCAGCATTAGAGATCCCTTGATCTTATGCCTTGTGAGATTATGTGTTTAGAGCTTGGTTGTACGCACTAGTAATGCTTCAAAATCGGAGCGTAACCCTGACTCCATGTGCCATCTTATGTTGAACATTTAGTTGGTGTTTCATCTATTTGTCAAACATGTTGGCAATGGCGGTTTTTCTGACTCCATTCGTTTGCTAGAGCCTGTTATCCTTTCTTTCAAATATCCTGGGGGTGGGGGGTGCAGCACTTGGTATAACCCATTGAGTTTCGCTGCTGTTTCAGTTGGCTCATCTTTTTGGAAATTTACATGTTTTCGGAAAATACCTCTCGCCTCTCCTTCGATAACGTTTCTGCTTTTCCTGATTCCTCTGCCACTGTTTTTCGAAATGCACAGAATGTATCAGTGTTTTGGAGAGTAATGCCTTGAGACTGCAGAATATTTTTGGCTCGTGCTTAATAGTGTCTCTTAACATAGATTTATTTTGAGCATTGCGTGCTTTCTAAGTGTTGAAAAAGAACCAGTAACGTACTCATAATATTTTTCTACTAAAACATGTTTTTTTTTCCAGATATCAAATTGTTGAAAAAGAACCAGTAATGTACTCATAATATTTTTCTACTAAAACATGTTTTGTTTTCCAGATATCAAATTGTTGAAATAGAACCAGTAACGTACCCATAATATTTTTCTACTAAAACATGTTTTGTTTTCCAGATATCAAATTGTTGAAAAAGAACCAGTAACGTACTCATAATATTTTTTTTAAAACATGTTTTGTTTTCCAGATATCAAATTGTTGAAAAAGAACCAGTAACGTACTCATAATATTTTTCTACTAAAACAAGTTTCGTTTTCCCCAGGTCAAATTGTAGGTTGTGAATGGAGTTGGTCTTATCTCGCCTAACGAGTAACACCCACTTTCAAAGTCCGAATTCCACCTGCTGCCTTTAATCGAAATCGTGACGGTACCAGTGAAAGGAATTATATTTTCACTCTTACTGTTCTGATTAAGATCATTCGTTCACAAGAGACGACTATCAACGGTTTGTATTTTATTTTTTGCATCCTAACCCCATCCCTTTGCTTGGTAAACAGTGGTGGTGGTAGGGTATCGCCTTGAAAGATTCCGCAATTTTTGACATCTCGGCAATATCTTTTTCAATGCAAAAACAAGGGTGGTGTTTGTCACAGTCTGATAAAATTGTCCGACTTCGTGACCCACTTGCCTTGTTTACTTCAAATTCGAATATTTGAAACCCTTGACCCCTTTGTTCAAAGCTTCCTTTTTCTAGGCGCTTCTAGAACAGGTCAAGATGTTATGTAACTTTAGGACCATTGTCCAGTTCTCGAACCAACTACATGCTTCGCGAACAGTCACGTGATACGCAATATACCTTTCTATATATGTACCCACACGCTTCCGCTCCCTCACTTCGAGCACACTTTAGCTAATTCCATCAGCTTACTCGGGTCGTGAGAGGCAGCCGACGCCATAGAAAATCAAGGTACCCTTCGACTTCTCTCAAAAGGTATCATTTATTTAATAGTATTTGCCTATGTATTGTTAAGTATGTATTTGTGCTATGTATTATATGATTTCCATATACACTTGAGCATGGTTCAGAGAAATAGCTGAAAACCTGTAAGTTAGGGAATATAAATTTATTGTAACCATTTTTCCATTTCTGTACTTTAATTTATATTGTTTTAATTCACTAAGAGCCAGAATGCTGCGCTCGATATGAATTCTTCATGTAATTCAATTATTGCGTGTAATTTTAATTGTAAATTGTGAAGCGCTCTGTCGGTTTGAATTACCTCTTTGTATGAACATTAATTTAACGTTGTATCTATTTTATTGCTTCATACGTCATGACTGTTAAATGGAACACATGTGAGACGATTATATTTTTTCTAAATCTAATTGTAAGCGACGCGAGGTCGAAAACTCTTTGATTCAGCGCATTTAACTGAGCCATGCCTAGTAGGACGTGTTAGGTTGAGAATTATATCCAAGCACGTTGCATCCACAGGTCGGTTCATGTTCACCCATGCCTCACCTGCATTAGCTTATTGGTATAAGCTGGTTGAATTCCACTCTGAGGGCCATGCCGCTAAAATTCCAGTTCCTAGCCACTAACAGGGGGACACCATTCCTTATGCACCACGTGCGTCGCTAAAGGGGGACTGAGGGAACGGACCGGCATGACTGAGTGTTGAGACCAAATTGATACAAGAATAGAGCTAAGTGCAAACCAAGTGTACAGATCTCAAAGGAACACTTTTCTGGCAATTTAGATTGACAAAATCAGGCATATGCGCGTAAAGATAGAGTGAAAGACTATTCACGTTCGCATTCGATTTATTGTTAATTTGTTAAACTTTATTAAATCTTATTTTCTTTGTTAATACCTCTTAGTAGTTGATTCATATGCATGATAGACCAAAAGATTTCTTCTTAGATTAAATGGGGGCGAATGAGCAGGATGTTGAAATGAATGCATATTAATTTAGAGGGATTTAACGGTTTTTAATCTAGCTAAAGTTCGCAGTTTATTAGTTTGTAAATTTGTCGTCTGAACTACAAGACACACTTTTAATTAGTCAAATAATAAATTGAGCAACCAGTCTGCATAGAATATGAGAGAAAGAATTAATTATATTTAAAGTCTTTAATTATTCTAAGCAGGGTCTTTAAATAAATACTGGAAACGTAACAGTGTTTCAGTTTGCTATTCTATACTTGGATCAGATTTTGTCATGATGGCGCGTTGTTTGAAGTTTCAGTGTCTCAGGTATTCAGAATTGTGGAACGTAATCATTGGCCCTTTATTAGTCAGCAAAGTTGAAATGTTACAAAAGTACGGAGTTTGTTTTCCTTTCAAGAGCACAAAGGTCGTCGATATGTCCACATTATTAAGCACTAGGACAGCAACCATTTTCGACGCTCTTAACCAGATAGCACACGACATGCCATCAGATACTGTTCATGAAGGGCTTGGCTTTAGAAAGGTTATACCTGCAAGATCTGTCTGGCACCAAAAGAAAATTCGACTAATTATCGACTTAACCGCACTTCAGCGTACTTTAAAATCATTGTAGACGATTTTAGCACCGACAGGAACGTAAGATGAACCCAGATCAAGAGAATCAGACTCTCTCTCTCTCTCTCTCTCTCTCTCTCTCTCTCTCTCTCTCTCTCTCTCTCTCTCTCTCTCTCTCTGGGCGGGTAAAATCAGAGGCACATTGAAATGTCTTGATTGTCGTACGCACAAATCAATCCCTGCACTATAAAACACAAGCCGTGTGTACAGAGCGACTTCTGGTATAAGATGCCTTTGTTGCACTCAAACTACTAGCGCATGACTAAATACAACTAGGCGGTTTCCGGTCCCTTAATGTCTGAGAATTTAATTCCACACTCTCTTTCACCTAAACAGTATTGTTTTACTTTCTTTCTGTCAAAATCCTGTTTGTAAGTGGGGCTCTCGATTAACCGTGACACTTGCACTGATGTTAGCTAACTAAAATTTAAAAAATAAACAAGAAAGATATATTTTAGATATTTTGCAAAATAAAATGTCGCAGTGTTTGAGGTGAAGGTGTTCTGTTTTAAATCGTTCTAAGGTCCGGGGGTAATGCCTTGTGACCTTATAATGAGCATTATTATTTCGACACTGTTGTTCCATTTACAGCAGTGTTTTGCTGGCTGTTTTAATCAGGTGCTGCATTTAGAGCAATGTTTTGCTGTCTGTTTAATGAGGTGGTACATTTAGAGAGGTTCCTGGATGGCTGTTTTAATTGGGGTGTTGCATAGAAACTTTTGCTGTTTTAATGAAGTGTTACAATTAGAGCAGCGTTTGGCTTTGTTTTAATGGGGTTATGCATAGAAATAAGTGTTTGGCTGTTTTAATGATATGTTACAGTTTGAGCAGTGTTTTAATGAGGTGCCACTTTGCGTTTTGCTCTCTGTTTTAATAATGAGTTGATAATATAATCTCTCTGTTTGCGTTATTTTATGATCAAAACGGCATTTTTACATTATTATTAATAAAGTGTTTGCATTTGTGTCAAATATTACCTTCAGCAACGATTTACTAGCGAAGATGTAAAATAGAAGTGTTAAGGCAAACCGTCAAAACCATCTCTGAGCGGTCTAATTATAGCCACACTTAGCGACCTAACATGCTGGGAGCCTGAGGCCCGCTCTTACTCGAGCAGAAGAAGGACAGAAAGACGGAACCAAACTGTATTAAATGGTTTTGCTCAGTAGGGAAGCGTTAGGATCAAGTCATTGGATCAAACGTTTGGTGAATTTCAATAAAGTCATTGAGTGGCATGTCACGTGTCTCCGAAATACCTCCACTCACGTGACATAGCATTCTGCTGTATACATTTGGAATATGTGCGTGAGCGAGTGAATGAGATGAGGAAGAATGGGGAAAGAGAAAAAGAGAGGGAGAGTGGGTGGGTGGAAGAGGAAAAAGAGAGAGTGGCAGAAAGGGAAAGAAAAAAGGGGGAAAGTGACTGAGAAGAAATCAAAAACGAAGAAAAGAGAGAATAATGGTGTAACGAGAAAAGAGAGTAGTGAGGGATAGAGGGAAGGGGAGGGAGAGAATGAATGAGTGGATGAGGGAATCGGTGAGAGTGGATGAGTGAGAGGGTGGTGGAATCGGTGAGTGGGTGAGGCAATGAGAATATGGATAAAGAAAAGAGATAACAGGGGCGAAAAGAAATGAGTAACGAAAGAAATGAAGGAAAGATGGAGGATGAGAGGAAGAGAAAAATAGTTGTGGGATAAAGGAAGGAGGAAGGAAAGAAATGGAGGGTCGGAGGAAGAAAAAAGGTGAGTGAAGAATTAAGTGAGTGCGTTGAATAAGTTAGTATATGCCTGGTGAAAAGGTGGATGATTGTGTAGTGTGTGTATTAGTGATTTGAATGGGAGGATGTTTCCATAGTGTATGGATTAGTGATTTGAATGGGAGGATGTTTCCATAGTGTATGGATTAGTGATTTGATTAAATGAATGTTTGCATAGTGTGTGGATTAGTGATTTAATTAAATGAATGTTTCCATAGTGTATGGATTAGTGATTTGATTAAATGAATGTTTGCATAGTGTGTGGATTAGTGATTTGATTAAATGAATGTTTGCATAGTGTGTGGATTAGTGATTTAATTAAATGAATGTTTCCATAGTGTATGGATTAGTGATTTGATTAAATGAATGTTTGCATAGTGTGTGGATTAGTGATTTGATTAGGTGGATTTTTGCATAGTGTGTGGATTGATGATTTGATTAGGTGAATGTTTGAATAGTGGATTAGTGACTGGAGTGAGTGGATATGCGTCTGAGTACAAATGTCTTAATATACTATATTTAATTTGCTGTTATAATTATTTTAATAATTGTACCGCACTTCCTAGTAATTTCTACCTGAATGAGCACGGTGTGTTATATAGTATGTTCACCCTTCTTTCACCCATCCCCAAATCTTTGATATTTCACCTTTTACTTCTCTCCTAGTACTTCATTTCTGCCAGAAATATCACTAAAGATTTGACTCTGGAAATTTAAAATTTTTTTAATCATTTAGAAAAAATCTTTAAATTTTTTTTTAAATTATCATTTCATTCATTAGTAGATCTTTTTTATAATTAAAATCACATTCTATTAATTCAGTTTTAATTTTGTCAAATCACGAATAAATTGCTCTGATATTTTTATGAATTAATTTTGGCTATATATTAATACACTTCTCATTCGGTCTGCTTTTATAAAAAAAAATAGTTGCAGGTTTATGGAGTTTATAAAAATTAATAAATTTGTTTAGAAAGAATGGTTCCGTGTCCACAGTAGCTTGAAAAGTTGTTTTATCAGGAAAAACTTTTGCCGGAAATACCCTGGGCAATCAAAACGTTATCTCTAAAGGGAAGATACTCTCGAGTGCAGGCGAACGCAGTGGATGTGTAAATAGGTGGTACCGAAAAATTTAGCTCTGTGCACTGGAATATAATCCCTGAAAATGACATTCATTTTTGTTCTGAGAAATGTCAGGCAAAACTTTAGTGTTTGCAATAGGATATCAAGTTGGTAATTTCTTAAAGACTGAGAAAATGCAGCTGTAAATTATTAAAGGAATAGACAGTTTTTCAAGTGCAAACTTTGCATTAATATGTGAAATAATCTTTTATTGTCACTGTTAATGTTTATTTCTGATGGAACATACAAATCTCTACACTATAATAACGAAAATATATTTTTGTTCTAAATGATGTTAGACAAATCTCTACTGCAATAAAAACATTTTAGTACTGTCAGTAAACGTGTTGATCCCAGTTTATTCTGTTGAGAGCAATATGGCAAAAATTGAGGTTTGAGTTTGTTCTCAAGAATTCATGAAGATTATTTTGAACATTCCTTGTGGTGCGTTCAGTAGAGCACACAAAGATTCTAGAACACAGCTCACGATGTGCTTTTGATAGTGCATTCAAATTTCTGGACAATTCTCACACTATGTGTTTTGTGAGGGCATTATAGATTCTGGAACTGTTGTGTAATGTGCCTGGAAGGGGGCACATTGGACATTCATCTAGATTCTGGAACTGTTCTGTAATGTGCCTGGAAGGGGGCACGTTGGACATTCATCTAGATAAGAAAGACAGTGATTCGTTGCAAACTGTTTGATTATGATTATATGCCAGTGGCAGCCACCATCATTGAAAAGGCTCTGTACATTGAAAATAATTATCTCTCTGAAACTCCACTTTCATTTCCATGATGAATTATATCTATAAACTTGATTATATATTAATTTGACTGCTGATGTCTATGTTAATTGAACATTGTTGTGAAGTAATGTAAATGTCAACACTCCTTTGATTATATTCATTTGCTGTATATTTAATTGTCGATTTAATAAATTTATTGTTAAATTTATTGACCTTCATACACATACTGATAATCATACGTTGGAGAGATAGTGGGTGGATGGGGACTAGCTAAATATAAAATAAAGTTGGCTTTATCTTTTCCTTTGTAAAGAAGTTTTCCACCTACGGAAAAATTGTGTGACAGTAAATGTTTGTTTTTAATGTTGCGAAAGGCGTTCACAGCGCCCCCTATATCCGCCAAGTGAGAGAGATGAGTGGTGCATTCTAGAGAATTATAATAGCATAAATTAAGATTCTTATCAGTTGTAATTAGTTATGGATGATTAATAATATTCATATCCATATAGGGTGGCGTTGTGTCACAGAATCATTGTCGATGACAAAAATAATGTCGACGACAAAGATAATGTGATAATAGAAATAGAGTCAAAGTCAATACAGTGACATTGATGATAATTAAGATTGAAGGGACGTTAGTGGTTTACAGTCATAAAAGTGTATTGTTGATTGTCAAGAGTAACTTATACTTTTTCAGTTGAATTTAATAAATCTACCTTGGCAAAAACAAGAGGACTTTGGAACTTTAATTTTTGGTTAATATTATTAAAGATTTCAAGAAGAAAAGAAACAATTATATAATGATTTTGTGTTACCTGGACAAAAAAATAAAAGCCCTCAACAGTTATCAAGATCATAATATTTTCTTTCCATGGTTTATTTATTCATTTTTTTATGCCTCCATATGAAAGTGTGTATTGCTATAGTTTCACCTCCAAGGACTGCAAGAACTTGTTGGTATACGACTTTATCATTTGTGAGTTGACCTTTGAGGGACTTGGCCTTGCTCACTGGATTCTTGGGAACCGACTATTTCAATTGGACCACTCAAAAAAAATAGTATTATACAAGAATTTGTAAGTAGTAGTAATGCTTCCTTCACTCTCTAGATCTTGCGTGTTTGGGGGGGGGGGGTACCTTTCGGCATGAGACGTCCACGGCTCCGGATAGCTCTGAATGGATTTCGAGCCACTCACTACATTCCTGGTACCGAAGGAGGGAGGGGGGGGGCGTTAGCTTCCTTCTTCTCCAGAGCTGGTGTGGTGCCTTGCATCTTGCGACGTTCTCAGCTGTGGATAACTCTGAAGGAACGTAGCTCCCCCCCCCCCTCACTATATTCTGAGGAACCGACCAAACCAGGTGAACTACTCGGTGTGGAACTCCTCCTCCCGCCACCACCACCACCACGACCCCAAAGCGTGAGGCGTATTAGAATTTTCACTCTGAAAAATCCAGCCAATGGATGATGATTGATTATGGACTGGGTCGACTTCGAGCAATCCACCCCGATGGGGGAGGGCGGGGGAATTATTATTTTAAAGTGTCTTATATATATTTTCAGTTTGCTGTTTAACGCAATAGAAGTGTTTCTCGTATCAGTGTGCTCTAGTGTTACATTGAATTTATATTAATAATATATTAAACAATGAAACTATTCAACAAAAGTTAGTGACTAAACGACTTTTTAACCCGTTCAGTGCCAAGGTGATTTGCCGCTAAGCGATAATTGAATTAGGTCAGTGTACTAAAAAATAAAAAGCGAGTGTATTTATGAATGGATTTTTAATTTTTTTAATTATTATGTATCAACGCTCCAATGCAAGAGATCTGTAGCAGGGGAAGCAACTAACTAAGGCAGTAGTCTGTCTCATCTACTGTGACTCCTTCCCTTTCATTCGATAATTCATTATGGGAATATTCTGTCCCTCTCTGTCTCTTACTCATTTCATTCGTCTATATGTATATATACATATATATTACACGTATAGATGCATATGCATACATTCAGAGATAGATAGATAGATAGATAGATAGATAGATAGATAGATAGATAGATAGATAGATAGATAGATAGATATCATGCAATCATAGCATGCATTCATTATCGTGCATTTAAATAAATAAAGTTACAGCATTTTTAAATAAATAGACTAATACTGTACATCGATAAAGTAATATTGCACATCAATTCAGCTTGTAATCATAACAGACTATAAACAGATACAAAATCACAGATAATAATTAAAACACGTGTTTCTGAGTCGTCATTTGTTAACGCAAACCAATGCACTGTTCTGTGGGGAGAGAACTCCACGTACTGTTTCGTATCGACGCTGCTCTCCCTTATCTCGTGGTAGAGTTAGGTCAATTGCGTAAAGTACATTTTCTCAATTTTATTTAAATTAAACACAAACTGAGACTGCTTAGAAGTGTTTGTCATTAATTTTAAAATAATTACAGTATTAAAAGACAAACTTGTCGAAAATGTTATTGGGGTGTGTTTGTGTGAGTGAGGAAGTAATCATGTTACAACACTGGATTCATCAACTTGATACACTCAGTAAGCAATGGGTTCCTAAAAAGTAAACCCAATTTATTTAAATGATGGGAATTAATATAAAATGGGTCTACGAAGCACCAGATTTAATTTCAGCCAGTCACCCATAGTGCCAATTTTTTTAGTCGTGTGTGAACTATCGCATACACACTTTGGTGTGTGTCTTTTCAATTTTTGCAAGTTTGTTTGAAGAACAATTCGGAGCATGCGCAGTACCCAATTAACCTACGTCATAAAACTACGTGACGCGATATAATGTGGCGTCTCGGCTTGAGCTTGGAATATTTCGGTAAAAATACATCTTGTTATTGCATTATTTAATTTCTCATAATTTACTTATGTAAATTACTAATTTTCAATGATGATAACATCTTAAAAGATTTGCCGATTATTGATGAAGTAGCGTTGGGGCACATTCGACCTATTGCGCATGCCCAATCGTCGAACACTTCCCTTTTGAGTTCGATCGAAAAACAGATCGAACTCGTAACAGTCACTGTAAATTTTTTGCTTGTAGGTGTTTTATCTCGAGATCGAAGATTGCATTTACTTGTGGCGTGAACGAGTGAAACAATGTAAGCCAGCAACTAAAGAAATGAACAATTTAAATTTATTTTCACCTTGACGGGCTAGAAATTGCGTAGATCAGCGAATATTATTTATTTAATATAATGCTATTTTTCACATCTTTTCTTTTCTACCTTCTTAGTGCAGTGATCTGTTTTTATTTTTCATTTTTAATTAAATTTATGTCAAATTAGTGCATGTGTTTCATGCAAAGTAATATTTCTTCTTGGGACAAAAATACTGCCTTTTTGCTTTTTATTCCATTATGATTTTATCGTTGTATTTAGGTAAGATACATCGAGCTAAGAAATTCAAATGATGTACAAAAAGTTATATATGGGCTATTAATCTCCCACAATGCAGTAGTTACCAAACGTGGATGTTTGTCGATTCCCAAATAAACAAATTAAATTATTTTTTAAATATTTTAAATGCTTACTTAATATACGTATAAGATTAAGTCTTTCGATTTTTTTATCTTAAAGTAGTTTTAATTTATTAGCTTCCTTCTATTGATTAAAAGATAAGTTTGCAGTCACATCTGCATTAGAAAATTGTATTTTTTAATTTAAATGTACTGAAAGGAGTTTCACATTTTGTTGCATTTAATTTGTTCCTACGTACTCCCCATTCTTGATTTTCTTTTTTTTTAATGTGGAAACATACGGACTGGTGGGCATGCGTACTTATACAATTTCGTCATGTGACAGGATTTAATGGTCATGACAATGTAATACTACCCCATAGGACATTGTAATTAAGATCAATGTCAAAAGTGAGTAATTTAATTTGTTATGGGAAGCAGTTAAGTCACAAGATTTAGAAAATTAGAAATAGTTTGCCAATTTCTAGCCCGTCAAGGTGAAAATAAATTAAAATTGAATCGCTCCGTGATTTTCTTCGTTTGACTTGTGAGAGATGGAAATGTTATACTTCAAACTCGTTATCATCGTGAAGAGGTTTGTAGATACAATTTGCAGATTATATTACAAACGACTTCTTCAACCTTATTTTTAATTGGATAACTAATATTTTATAAAATATTTGATTATTGAAATGTTTTACCTAAAATGGCTGCATTCGTTGCATTCACAATCATTGTGAGAGATCTGGTTGTCTTGGGAACAAGTAGTCATTGTGAGAGATCTGGTTATCTAGGGTACAAGTTGTAGTCATTGTGAGAGATCTGGTTATCTTAGGTACAAGTTGTAGTCATTGTGAGAGATCTGGTTATCTAGGGTACAAGTTGTAGTCATTGTGAGAGATCTGGTTGTCTTGGGAACAAGCAGTCATTGTGAGAGATCTGGTTATCTAGGGTACAAGTTGTAGTCATTGTGAGAGATCTGGTTGTCTTGGGTACAAGTATTAAAACTATTATTTTATTTCATAGCAGATGACGTTCTGAGAACAACTCTGTTTCTTATTTAAGAAAATATATTTTACTGCCAAATATAGATTTAATAAACTTGTGTGTGGTGAACAGTTATCCAGCTTATTGAATCTATTCTTGGCTTCCGGAATGGTTTAAACCTCATAACATATAGTATTTAAATTTTACTTGGATCATGTTAATAATATCCATCTCCTTTTCATTCTTGGAAAATAATATATACACACACAATCACAAACGTATAAATGCGTGCGTGTGTGTGTGTGTGTGTGTGTGTGTGTGTGTGTGTGTGTGTGTGCGTGCGTGCGTGCGTGCGTGTAATTTTATTTAGTTGTACTCGATGACCATGTAAATAAACTTGGGTACAAGAGTTTACTGATAAATTAAAGCTTTATTTGCTTAGTGCTCTGCTTCGTTTGTTCTCAGTACTTGCTAAATGTTCTCAGTACTGCTAAATGTTCTCAGTACTTGCTAAATGTTCTCAGTACCGCTAAATGTTCTCAGTACTTGCTAAATGTTCTCAGTACTTGCTAAATGTTCTCAGTACTTGCTAAATGTTGTCAGTACTTGCTAAATGTTCTCAGTACTTGCTAAATGTTCTCAGTACTTGCTAAATGTTGTCAGTACTTGCTAAATGTTCTCAGTACTTGCTATACTTGCTAAATGTTGTCAGTACTACTAAATGTTCTCAGTACTGCTAAATATCTCCAGTTTTTATTTACTACTCGTTTTCTTTAGTCCTTATAACATCTGATGCCCCCCCCCCCTTTTGTTTTTTATTAAAGAAAAAGGGTGGGTGGGGGGAATAGCGGAGTGAACAGATTATTGTATTCTATAGCCCGTGTTTATTTAGGACACTGAAAAGATTACAGTGCTATGTAGCATGTGTTCATATAGCAGAGTGAACAAATTATAGTACGTGTAGTGAACACGACAGAGCGCGCGAAATCCCGCTATGTATCATCGTACTGGTCATAGACCTAGCTCGGTACAAGATCCGTAATTGGTCACGTGATCGGTACATTGTGGCATTGCACACAACAACAAAAATATAGAAAAGAAAAACACTCGCAGAAGTTTGTCGCATATCTTCCAGCTTGAATGCATTGTTATCATTTGTTTCAATTACGAAATTAATTAAGGTTAGCTCTATGTTAATTTACAAACATAATGTCAATGCGACCTAGACAGGCATCATGGATGAAGGAAAACGGTGCAACTGTAAACATGTGAACAGCTCAAATCACTAATACCCTGACGATATTCCCGATTTGGGTATAACCATAAACCATTCTATGTCGATTTAGTGAGTGATAGAAGAGATCGAGCATTAATAACTAAACTAAGATTAGGCAACGAAATGAGCAAATATAAGCAAATAATAATCCAAGTAGACACAGACTAAACTTAGAACATGTCATTAGAGACTGTAACCTAAGTAACGAAAGATACTGCTTTACAGTGTATCTAGTAGAAAATAATATACCATTAAATATTATGGATATTCTATACCCGTCAAAAGATAAAAGTCACCAATGCCATAAACAATTTATAACTAATCATCCTCAGAGAAATCTAACTAAGAATAAAAATGAAAATAATAAAACAACATCAGCAGCAGCAACAATAACCGTTACTTCAACCAACATCAAGGGGGCCAAAATATGCTGCACACACACACACACACACACACAACAACAACAACAACGACGACGGATAACAAACAGTGGCGTCCATCTCTGATACACGTTAGACCTGTACGTGCCTCCTCACCACCATCTTGGAAATACAACGACCAGCTCATTGGAATCAAATTTCATGCCGAAAGTCAATGTCTTCTGCCTGGATATCAGAGTGGGATTTCTTTTCCATGTTCCATGCAAGTTCTGAATAAATTTTTTTTTTTTAAACGGGTGTGCAAATATTACCCTTTTTCGTGTGAGCGGTTGCCCTATTAAAGTGTTGATAAAAGCGTGTGTAGCGTAACCGAGGTCCTATTTACTGGGCAGTTAAGTGTGTAAACCAATACACCCTAGATGTTTATCGTTTTGTAACAAAGTTTGTATGTCTATGGCATTCAATTTATCTGTATGTCTTTGCATTCAGTGAAGCCCGAAACTAAGTTTGATTGTATGTCATGTTTTTCCGTCTTCCACAGATACTTTGAGGTCAAAGTTCGTACACTGAATAAGATTTACAGAGATGCAGGGTAACGGGGTTTGGCAGCGTATGTTATCCTTTGCTTTAAAAGTAGGGGTCTCAAACACATTTTCCAAAATATGACATGTCATTTATTTATTTTTCTCTCGCCGCCGCTGATGTTAATGGCGTCTTAACCATAAGATCTTATTTATTTATTCGTAGTCTTTTAATTGATTATATTATACTTGCCGCCCCCAATGCAGATATCCGGTTTATATATTAGAAGTGTTCAAGTTGATTTTGCTACATTTTTATAAAAATAAGTGCCCATATAAATGTCTTCTGTTTCGAAAAAAAAAAAGAAAGAAAGAAAGCTTGTGGACGATAAGAGAGTCTTTCAAGTAAAATGGGAAGATTTATATTTTGTCACTGATGTTAGCGGTAAAATTCAATGTCCCGTTTGTCAACAGACGATAACTGTTCCAAAGGAGTACAACGTGCGTCGGCATTACAAAACAATGCACCATGGGAAATATGATGTGTACGTCGGCATTACGAAACAATGCACCATGGGAAATACGATGTGTACGTCGGCATTACGAAACAATGCACCATGAGAAATATGATGTGTACGTCGGCATTACGAAACAATGCACCATGGGAAATATGATGTGTACGTCAAAACAATGCACCAAGGGAAATATGATGCATACGCGGGCAAAGTTAGAGAAGATAAAGTTATGCAACTTAAATCAGCATTATACAAACAAAGAAGTTTCTTTACTAACATCAGTCAATCCAACTAAAATTCAGTAAGACCAAGTTATGCTATAAGTGAACTGATAGCAAAGTCATCACGGCCCTTTACAGATGGCTTATTCATAAAAGAATGACTTTCTTTTAAAGGTAAGTGACATTTTACTTCCCGGTCAAAAGAAATTGTTTGAAGGCAAAAGCTTGTCACCCAATACAGCTGCCACCAGGATTACTGATTTATCAGCCAATGTAGAGAAACAATTAATTGAAATGGCTAAGAAGTTTGAAGTATTTTCAATTGCTCTCGACGAAAGCACAGATGTGTCAGATACCGCACAGTGGGTTGTGTTTATCAGAGGTGTAGACTGCAGTATAAATCTGACAGAAGAATTAATACCATTGAAGCACAGAGTTCACTTAATATCAAACATCAGTTCATCTAGAACGAAAACATACACTCTGTCTACTCCACTTAATATCACTCGCAAATCAGTTCACTTATAACGAAAACATAATCATGAATATATCACTTATTGAAGCATTTCAAACACATCATTACTCAATAATCATAGCATTACGTGTTTGTGCACTTAAAGGTAATAAATATTATTTGGCAGGCTTCCAAGTTTCTAATTAATTGACTGTCAATCTCTATCTGAATAATTAACCTTAAATTATGCACAGATAAGATTCTCTCATACAGACAATTAATCAGTCACCGACAGGGTCTTTGTCTTGCGGTCGAGAGAGTAACTAAGTCAGACCTTGAGAGTTCTATCTATAGATTACCTCCTCTCTAAGCGTTACTTGTCTCAGGACAATAGATTCTGCAGCTCTATTCTTGTCTGTCAATCTATTTCCCGGCCCCCCACTTCTCTCATTCCGGTCGCAGGAAACTATCCTAAAGCGTATACGTGACCGACTTCCGTTACGTCATTAAGTCATCTAGCTCAGCCCCCACCCCTACCTGTATACGCCCCTCTCCCGTAATAGAAGAGTGAATACCTTATAAAATTTATCATGTTTTAATTGTGTTCGGTTCCAAATTAAGAGCATGTTCCCCACTCTAAGTGACCACATTTCACGAGTCAACATTTCAAATTTCTTGCTTCGAGAGTTGGTCAACAAGCAGCTGAAAGTGATATGCATTCTGTGATACAGCAAAATTCCTTGAGTTGTACAGGCGAGGGTTTGGATGTGATGACGTCAGTAGGCAAAACGTAACTAACAATGCACATCTGACGATTTTTACAATTTCTACTCTTGAACCGCAATGATGGATGGGGTCGATGATGTAATCGTGTAAACACGGTCAGGCGGAAACTTGTCCTAGCAACTAACACTCGAACAGGTTTTCCGCACTTCAGTCTCAGCCAAAACAGGGCATGGAAAGAAATATCTTACTCAAATTTTACCATTATAATTAATTAATAAAGAAATAATTAGGTCATCTTTCTGTTAATTGTGGTTCTAGACTGTCACACAGTTTATAAGGGCTAAGTGCACGTCACAGTCAGAACTTTCTTCATCCTATTCAGTTGAGAGGTAGCATTCAGCGATCATAAATGATGTGTTTATTTGGCGTAGATATAATGTTATTTTTGTGTCATAGCAGCAGACTAGTGCAGATTTTCATAGAACCCAAGCAATAGTAATTCAAGACAAAATCATCAGCTATAAGTGAGGTGTTTACGCTGCATAATCATAAAGCAACATGATAATTCACACAGTTATTAGCTCTAAGAATTTCAGGACTAAGTCTAAAGCCAAGGCAGCCGCCTTCACGTAGGTCACCTTGAACTTCAGTGGCTATTTTCTTCCAATCAAAAATAATTAAAAAGAATGTATTTCTTATACAAAATAATCAAAAGAAACTGTTTTTGTCCAGTATTTTACACCCAATAATTGCCCAGTGAACAATTTTCAATAATAACAACACACGTATTTCAATCCAGACAACCTAGTAGAAACACATCCATTTCCAATGACGAATAACTGTCGTCTGTTGCGAATAACTGTCGTCTGTTTCGAATATATTTCGTCTGTGTCGAATAAATGTCGTCTGTTGCGAATAACTGTCGTCTATTTCGAATATATTTCGTCTGTGTCGAATAAATGTCGTCTGTTTCGAATAAATGTCGGCTGTTTCGAAAACATATCGTCTGTGTTGAATAAATGTCGTCTGTCGTCTGTTTCGAAAAAAATACGTCTGTTTCGAATAAATGTCGTCTGTGTCGTACAGCATTGGCCTACTGCTCTACTGGCTCAGATGTACTTGCGTCGTTTGGCACTTGATTTCACCGTTACGTTTACAAAAATTTCTTGCATTTCTTCACTTGCCTCTTTTTTTCCCCGCACGGTCTTTTAACCCATAAGAATTAATAACAATATTTTATGTTAACCTTTTCAACACTTCTGTCAGACTTAGAATAACTTTTTGTGACAAACTCCTTACGGTGACATGTTTTTCTATCGCTAGTTAGTGACGTTATCGCAATAACAGTACTGTCTAATCACTAATGTCACACGTTACGTGGTCATGTCCGTGTTAGGTCAACTCTATGTAGGATTTAGTTAATGTTTTGACGTGTGTTTCTTACAAATTAGTGCTATTTACTAATAATTATGGTTTCTGAGTGTAACCTACTACACAGATACTGTTGACTCTAATTGTTGGTTATTTGGTATCTCGGTTTTATTGTCTTGTCTTCAATCATCACTGATTTTGCGGATGAGCCAATGCTTCCGATCTTTAACTGTCAAGCGACCTTGAGAACTTTTAGCGTATAGGACCTGTTTAATCGTGCCGTCTGATGGATTATATAATCTTATTTTAAACCTCCGACTGGCGCGATTTGCGGGAATTGCTTTTTGTTTGTTTGTTTGTTTGTTTTGTTTGTTTTCAACGGAGCTGGGCAGCAGTGATGACCTGGAATCTAAAGATCGGTGGTTAATAAGCAAAGTCGGCTAACTTGAATCTAAAACTGAAAAATTTAATAATCAACACATTCGACATTAAATATCTTTACTGAAACTCTCATTGATTTTGATCTTGATACATATTCCTTCTATGATTCCTTATTTTACCTCGAAAGTTGGCAAACTGTCATGCCGCGGTCAAAGGTCAAAAGAATCATTGTGCTAGTAAAGAAAAACTATAAAACCGTGGGTATATCAGTAATGTACACTCTTCAGTTATGACAACATGATTCTCCGTAGGCAATGATAATTTTGTTGTGTTTACGTTCCTGCATGTGACTCACCAGATATAATGATGTTGACAATGGATACGGCATCACGCCATTCAACAGGGCTTATTTTATTATATTAGCATTTATTTTGGAAATTTTGATTTTGTAATTGCTAGGGATTGCTGGGAGTTGTGGTGGTGGGTTGCTGGGAGTGGTGGGGGCCTGGGGGGTTGCAATTGTTGGGGATTGTAATGCTCTCACGGATGTATGAAGGCTCCATTTCAATTTGTTTGAACAAGAAGAAATCCTCTTTCCTCGAAAATCACTTGCATTACCTACTATAAATATTTTTAGTAGACAGCTTGTTAAACTTTGTAAATCATTTCATAGTTTGTATTGTTAATGTCTCGGAAATTCATTATTGACATGATGGCTTGACATTACTTTGTCATGTGAGAAAAGAACAATCCACTATGTTATTGTTTCAAACAACCAAATGTTGACATGTGTCATTTGTTATTTAAAAGTTGATCACATGTTAAAGTGTATAACTTCCCGGTCATACTGTTAGCACGTGCTACGAAAAATACACTACAAGACAAAGACACACTACAAACACTACAAGACAAAGACACACTACAAACACTACAAGACAAAGACACACTATAAACACTACAAGACAAAGACACACTACAAACACTACAAGATAAAAACACACTACAAACACTCAAACACTACAAGATAAAAACACACTACAAACACTCAAACACTACAAGATAAAAACACACTACAAACACTCAAACACTACAAGATAAAAACACACTACAAACACTCAAACACTACAAGTTAAAAACACACTACAAACACTCAAACACTACGAGATAAAAACACACTACAAACACTAAAAGATAAAACATTACAAACACTACAAACACTACAAGATAAAACATTACAAACACTACAAATAAAAACACACTACAAACACTACAAGATAAAAACACACTACAAGACAAAGACACGCTACAAACTCTACATGATAAAAACACACGACAAACTCTACAAGATAAAATACAGTACAACGTTAAATCACATACAAACACGACAAGACTAAATACACTACAAACACGACAAGACTAAATACACTACAAACACTACAAAACAAAACCGTGCAGACAACGTTACTTTGGGTCTCTAGCCATACAAACATTCAGGAGAATGACCAGCAGACAGGGGAGCAACACACAACACGCCCATATACACAACCCGAGCTCATTGCAAATTACAGAACACATACAAGAAAACATACTGATCTCCCTACAACTGTTTCAAGACGCCACGCGTCCATTAGAAGCAGACTTTGGCTCAACCATATTCTACTAATGCATTATCTAAACACTGACACCAAAACATGTATATAGTAGACTTTTGGCTCAACCATACTCTACTAATGCATTATCTAAACACTGACACCAGAACATGAATATAGTAGACTTTTGGCTCAACCATACTCTACTAATGCATTATCTAAACACTGACACCAGAACATGTAGTGCAGAAAAAATCAACAATGCACTACAACACCTTCTATTTCATGTTCAGCCAGTACATCACACCGTGCAAAAATCAAAACCGAAAAAACCCAAAGACAGAAATACCATTCATTGTTGGATAATCGTGCTATTATACGTTGTTCACGATTATAATTGTAATCTGTTCACCATCCATGTCAAGGGCAATAACCTATGTCCATAAAATATTCAAAATTTTCCTTCTCTCTTCTACCTTCTACACACACACACACACACACACTCCATTCTCTCTCCTCTGTCTCTCACAAGATATTCCTCGTTCTCTCTGATACTCGGAATCTCTTTATCTCTCTCAACTTCTTTCTTTCTTAATTTCTCTCTTTTTTTCTCTCTATCTCTAACCATCGGCCATAAGTCCCAGAAGTCCTAGGTTTTCCCTACACGATCTGTCCTCTGCTTGTTATTTTCATCTATTGTTCTGTTGTTAATCCTTACTTTTCTTTTCCCCGTTGACTTCTTTCATTACATGCTAATTACATCCTGAAAGTGAAAGTGCGGCTATCAATAAGAGTACCTTGCTTTCAGGCAAACAATACAGACTAAATTGACACCAAATGTAATATTTGTTTCCTTATTTTGTTTTCAAAAATTAATTACAGCTAAATGCCAAAAGGATACTTAACTATTCAAGTATAAAACGAA
The DNA here is from genome assembly GCA_028829895.1 of Sinotaia quadrata. Classification (NCBI taxonomy): domain Eukaryota; kingdom Metazoa; phylum Mollusca; class Gastropoda; order Architaenioglossa; family Viviparidae; genus Sinotaia; species Sinotaia quadrata. The sequence goes on along the minus strand of CM054181.1, from coordinate 47,281,478 downwards.
ATTACTATGAGTGCGCTTTAAACCATAACCCTTTATTAACGTATAAGGTTATGAATTCTGCCTACAATAAAATCTTATTGGCGGGCTATAATAGGAAAAGCATTCTCATACACATATATCATAAAATACACAAATACAATAGCTTTAGTCATTATATAAAATATTTTAATTAAAAATATAAAACTGTTTCCTTCCTAAATATATAAGCATCTAATACAACTATACAATTTAAGTTATGCGTATAATAAAGATACAATAAAAAGAAGTACCTCAAATGATATATGATAATTAAAAAATATACTCTTAACTGTACAAGTGTACATTAACTATTATGAATACTGCCTTACATACTGCTAACATAGCAAGGGATGTGATCTGATCACTGACCCCATCTGTCATTGCGTCCAACACATCCCTATGAAGAGACAAGGACAAAAAAATTAAATAAAAATATTAAAACCATACATGCTATATATCTATCTGTGGCGAAGTAAATTTGCATATCCCTATTTCTAAACTTAATTGATATATAAATTGTTAAATTGTCAAAGAGGCCCGATCTTGGGCACTCCTTATGATGGTATTATTGTAAGTATCAGAGTTGGAGTAAACAACTTGGGTTGAGAATGAATATGCTGGAGAATAGCTGATGCAATCCAAATCAGCTTCAACTGGATGAGTAGTTTTTCTGACTAAGTCTCACACTTGTTCCTAACTTACTCATCCAATAAGGATGGACCAATAATTTCTTTGTTGAAGAAGTACTCTATTTTAATCACTTTGAATTTGAACATAACTCGAGTCCGGTCATAAAGGCAATTGTTAGCTTATGAGAAAGCACACCTTTTTGTTTTGCTCCAGGCACCAGTGACTACTGTACTTGTTTGGTCGCGTTGGTGTGTGTTATCAACGTATCAGTAAAATGTGTTGCTGTAAGTTGATTTGTGTGAATTCCATTCGAGAGTCAATACAACGAAATGGTCGCTTGAGTTTGTTCTCGAGAATTCATGAAGATTATTTTGAATGTTACTCGTGGTGTGTTGAGTACTACACACGAAAATTCGAGACATTCCTATTGATGTGCTTGATAGTGCATGTGAAATTCAGGACAATTTCTCTAAGGCAGGGACGGGCAACATACGGCCCGCGGGCCGGGTCCGGCCCGCGACGGGATTTTGACCGGCCCGCTGACTGTTTCTGGCCGTACATGGTAATGTGGCCCGCGTCCACATCCCCCCCCCCCCAATCTCCCACTACTTTCTTACTGCGTCGCAGTTAATAGTGACTGTTAGTTATTCTTTGATTGTTTTCGGTTAGATTTATAATTTACAAATAAAATTTAAATCACGGATTTTGCCAAGAAACATAAAGTTGACAGGAGTGTAGCCATTTAACAAAGATTGGATGCCTAAGTACTTTTTCACAGAAGTCGGCAAGAAAGCGGTATGTTTGATGTGCAGTGAAAGTGTTGCAATGTTGAAAGAGTACAACATTAGCGCCATGGTAATGTGACCCCATCCACATCCTGCTGCAATCTCCCACTACTTTCTTACTGTGTCACAGTAATAGTGACTGTTAGTTATTCTTTGGTTGTTTTCGGTTAGATTTATAATTTACAATCAAATTTTTATCATGGATTTTGCCAAGAAACGTAAAGTTGACAGGAGTGTGTGCATTTAACAAAGATTGGATGCCTAAGTACTTTTTTACAGAAGTCGGCAAGAAAGCGGTATGTTTGATGTGCAGTGAAAGTGTTGCAATGTTGAAAGAGTACAACATTAGCGCCATGGTAATGTGGCCCCATCCACATCCTGCTGTAATCTCCCACTACTTTCTTACTGTGTTACAGTAATAGTGACTGTTAGTTATTCTTTGGTTGTTTTCGGTTAGATTTAGAATTTACAATCAAATTTTTATCATGGATTTTGCCAAGAAACGTAAAGTTGACAGGAGTGTGTGCATTTAACAAAGATTGGATGCCTAAGTACTTTTTTACAGAAGTCGGCAAGAAAGCGGTATGTTTGATGTGCAGTGAAAGTGTTGCAATGTTGAAAGAGTACAACATTAGCGCCATGGTAATGTGGCCCCATCCACATCCTGCTGTAATCTCCCACTACTTTCTTACTGTGTTACAGTAATAGTGACTGTTAGTTATTCTTTGGTTGTTTTCGGTTAGATTTAGAATTTACAATCAAATTTTTATCATGGATTTTGCCAAGAAACGTAAAGTTGACAGCGAGTGTCGTGCATTTAACAAAGATTGGATGCCTAAGTACTTTTTCACAGAAGTCGGCAAGAAAGCGGTATGTTTGATGTGCAGTGAAAGTGTTGCAATGTTGAAAGAGTACAACATTAGCGCCATGGTAATGTGGCCCCATCCACATCCTGCTGTAATCTCCCACTACTTTCTTACTGTGTTACAGTAATAGTGACTGTTAGTTATTCTTTGGTTGTTTTCGGTTAGATTTAGAATTTACAATCAAATTTTTATCATGGATTTTGCCAAGAAACGTAAAGTTGACAGCGAGTGTCGTGCATTTAACAAAGATTGGATGCCTAAGTACTTTTTCACAGAAGTCGGCAAGAAAGCGGTATGTTTGATGTGCAGTGAAAGTGTTGCAATGTTGAAAGAGTACAACATTAGCCGCCATTATGCGACGAAACATACAGGCTATGGCAGTACTTTATCAGCAGCGGAACGGCAAACAAAAGCAACAGAATTGGACAGAAAACTTGTAAAGCAGCAGAATGTATTCGGAAAAGCCAAAGTAGCCCAGAAAGCTGCTACTCATGCCAGCTTTGTGGTCGCACACAATATTGCTAAGCACAGCAAATCGTTCTGTGATGGTGAATTTGTCAAAAAGTGCATGCTCGATGTAGCTGATCAAGTCTGTCCAGAACACAGAAAGAAGTTTGAAGAAGTCAGTTTGTCGAGAAGAACTGTGGCACGCCGCATTGAAGCAATTGGTGAAGACCTGACATCACAACTAAAAAGGCGTGTACCTTCATTTCAGCTGTTTTCCCTGGCATTGGATGAAAGCACTGACATCGATGACACTGCACAGTTGCTCATCTTTGTACGAGACATTTCAGAAAACTACTACCGGGGAAGATATTTTCGAATGTGTGGAAAATGCCTTGCACACAATGCAATTACCATGGCAGAAAATGGTAAGTGTTACTACGGATGGTTCTCCATCTTTGACAGGAAAGAAAGTTGGTCTACTGAAGAGAATGGGTGACCGTGTTGCAGAGGTCGATTGCACCAGGGAATTGATATTTCTACATTGTGTAAAAGTGTGCTTGACATGAAACATGTTGTGGATCCAGTTGTGAAAATTGTTAATTTCATCAGGGCGAGAGGTCTAAATCACAGACAGTTTATCACACTTCTGGAAGATTGCGGTTCTGATCACAGTAATGTTTTGTATCATACCGCTGTACGCTGGTTGAGTTTGGGGAAAGTTCTGAGACGTGTCTGGGACCTGAAAACAAAAATCTTACTGTTTTTGGAGATGAAAGGGAAAGATACAGAATATCCTCGACTCAGAAAATCAGAATGGCTCTCAGATCTGGCGTTTGCAGTTGATCTCTTTGAACATATGAATGAACTGAACACCAGACTTCAAGGGAAGGGCACTTTTGCTCACGAAATGTACTCAACAGTGAAGGCATTCAAGGTGAAGCTAAAACTGTTTTGTCACCAGCTCAGTCAGAATATCACAACACACTTTCCAACATTCGAAACTATGGCACCCCAGATGATGTCAACTGAGAAGTACACCAATAATTATGATATCTGCACTAGACAATGAATTTTCTCGTCGTTTTGCGGACTTCCAGAAACTTGCTGCTGAGTTTGATATCTTGTCATCACCGTTTACAACTGACTTTGAAAAGGCGCCGGATGCTCTACAGCTGGAACTGATTGATCTGCAGTGTGACTCTACCGTGAAAGAGAAATTCCAATCTGAAAGCATTGACAAATTTTATGCGTCACTGAATGAATCCAAGTTTGCCAACCTGAGAAAGATGGCCATGAAACTACTTGTTCTGTTCGGGTCTACATACATTTGTGAACAAACATTTTCAACCATGAACATTAACAAGACAAAGCTGCGTTCCAATCTAACTGATGTTCACGTGCAGTCTTTACTGAGAATTTCTACGTCCGACATGCAGCCAGAGTTCAAACAACTTGTTGAAAACTTTGATCGACCACAGATGTCTCATTGACTTCAGCAGGTATTGAAGTACATTACGTTAAATTCATTAAATACTGTTTTTGGTCTCTATGCTTTAATGTTTACAAGTTTAAATTTTACATTAAATACGATTTGTTCCTTGCATAGGTGGATAAATACGCGATTAAGGTATTGATTTAGTAATCCGGCCCGCCAAGGACTTCTTTTTCCCATACCCGGCCCGCCGACTGAAGAAGTTGCCCACCCCTGCTCTAAGGTGTGCTTCGTGAGCTCATCGAAGATTCTGGGACAGTTGTGTAATGTGCCTCGAAGGGAATAAGAAAGAGAGTGACTTGTTGCAAAGTTCATGAGTGTGAACGTGTGCTGGCTACAGCCGCCATCTTTGAAAAGGTTTTGTGCGTTTGACTTTCATTATTTCTCTGAAACTCTACTCTCATTTCCATGATGATGATATCTATGAACTTGATTATATGTTTATGTTAACTGAGTGCTAATGAATATGCTAGGATAAACTGAATGATTGTTTAGTGTTAATGGAACATTGTTGTGAAGTGATGTAAATGTCAAAACACTTTGATTATATTCATATGTTGTATATTTGATTGTTGATTTAATAAATTTATTGTCAAATTTATTGAGCTTCTTACGCATATTGATAGCCAAATGTTGGAGAGAGAGTGGGTGGATGGGGGCTCGTTAAATATAGATTAAAAGTTGGATTGTCTTCTCCTTTGGTAAGACGTTTTTCACCTACGGAAATACTATGTGACAGTAAATGTTTGTGTTTAATATTTTGGAAGAGAGAAAACGTTTACAGCGTCCGCGTATCCGCCAAGTGAGAGAGATGAGTGGTGTCTTCTGGAGAATTATTAATTACATAAATTATTCTCATCACTTGTAATTAGTTATGGATGATTAAATAATAATGATAATGATAATAATAATAATAACAACAACCAATAGATAAGGAGGCGTTGGCGTCACACACTCTCTCTCTCTCTCTCTCTCTGCACCTTTTATTTATCCGTCTGTCTGCCTCTCTGTCTATATTATATATATATATCACTCACTGTCTCGCTCTCATTCTCTCTTTATCTCCATCTCTCGCTCTTTGCTCTTTCACTCGCTCTTTCTTGTATCGCTTATGATGCCGGAACCCAAATGTCAGGAAAGGATTCTCTCAGGAACCTTGTTATTTCTGATTCAACACTTGAACATTTTAAAAAGTATATAATAGAATGAAATCCATAACTCTCATTATAAATAGCGAATAATTTAGTGCAATAACGGTATCATATAATTAACTTACAAAAGTGTTGGCAGTTTCATAAGAGCTTTTAGTGTACATCGTTCTTGTTTTGTTTGCGGAGGTCTTTTGTTGTTGTTTATTTCATGATATACTTTGGAAAATGTTTATTCAGATCCAGCAACCCCCTCCATTCACCACAACACTACCCACCCCTCCACTCCTATAGGTTCAGGAACAAGAATCAGGCTGCAATCAAGGACATGGAGTAAACGCTGGTCGGTAAGTTTGGTGTGTGGAAGGGCATATTCATTGCACTATGATTATTTGTTATTATCGTTTATCGTTTGACTTTGTGATAGATTAATGTTCTGGTAAAGCAATGACCTAGTTATTGGCATGACCTTTGTAAGAGCCTAAGGATGTGAGCAGTAATGGCCTAATCAATTGTATGTCCTTAGAATTGCTTTAACTTTAAGACTTAGTTGGCCTAAGTACCCTTTTGAGGAACTACTTTTAGACTTAGTGAATTCGTAACTTTCTGACCTAATGATGATCTCACTTACTGACTTAGTGATGATTTAACTTTGGAATTTAATGATGTACCAACCTATAGACTTAGCGAGTGCCTAATGTCTTACTTAATGATGGTCTAACTCTCTTATTTAGTTATGGGTCATCTAACTTTCTGACTTTGTGAAGACCTAACTAACTTTTTCTTTTAATAAATACCTAACTAACTTTTTAACTTAGTAATTATCTGACTTAGTGATAATCATACTTAATTTTGACTTAGTGATGGATTAACTAAACTTTTGACTTAGTGATATTCTAATTTTCTGACTTAATGATGTTCTAAGTTAGTGATGTTCTAACATTCTGACTTGGTGATGTTTTAGCTTTTTAACTTAGTGATGCTCTAACTTTTTGATTTAGTGATGACTTAGTAAGGTTTAAGCCTCTGAATTGGTGATGGCTAATCCAATTTATTATTTAGAGTTGGCCAAAGAATATGGTGGCTTAACAATGCCCTACAAAATTTGTGAATTTAGTGAAAGTGATGCAGTCGTTGTAATGGAATAGAATGCTTCAAAAATAGTCTAACTAATGCTGTGACCTAGCAACCACCTAATAATGCTGTGACCTAGCAACCACCTAACTAGTGCTGTGACCTAGCAACCACCTAACTAATGTTGTGACAACTGGCCTAACAAACTAGAAATAAAGGCCTTGGTTAGTATTATGACATAGCAATGACTTGAATAATTTTAGACCTAATGACAGGAACACTAATATTGTGACGGTAATATCCAAAATAAAGTTATGACTTAATAATGAACTCAGTAAGTTTGCGACCTAGTTAGTAATGGTGAAAGGGTGTTTATAAAGATTTCCTAAAGGATATATGATCACTTATTAAAAATTTCGGTGATTACTTCCATATTCCGCTACTGTAAACCCATAGGGTCGCCTCGTACAATATATGAAAATCAGTTCCCTATGGTCTCTAATCCTTAGTGGCATGTTTAAAGCTCCCAGTCCCAGGTAGTTAATCACCAATAGTTCAGACAAAACTAGTTAACAAAACAACTCGTGTGTTTAAATATTTTAATATAACTTTTATTAATTAGAAATAAATAATTTTAAATATTGTGACAAATGGCCTCTAATGCCGTTGAGACTTAGAAAAACAGCCTGGTCTACACAACATTTGTAGCTCTTGGGTCAGTCATTATTGTGGCTGGCTGTTTCGCTCACCATGTGATGGCGTGGTTCATTCACTGTGCGGCCTGTTTCAAACCAGAAAGTAACTAGATCAAGAGTTGTATGGCTCAAGTCAAATAACTAGTGGCTATGGTTCAGACGCGACTAAAAAAAAAAAACAGTCACGTGATAGTCAAAACTTTCTCAGCTCCATTCAGTTGACAGGTAGCGTTCGGCATACAAAAGGTGTTATACGCTGTGCAATCATAACTAACGTCAATTGTTGCGTCATAGCAACAAGGTAATACACATATTGATCGGCTCTCAGAAAAATATTTCAGGACTAAAGACTACAGCTATTAAGGTGTTTACTTGGCATTGCCATAGCATAACCGGTATTCTTACTCCATAGCAGCACGCTAATGTATATATTGATCTGCTCTAGAGTCTAGGATAAGTTCATAACTTTCACACAGGTCACCATTCGGTGGCCATTTTATTCCAGTCGAAGAAATAAAAGATATTGCACTTCTGATGCAAAAATTCGAAAGAAACTGTTTTCTTCAGCCAGGTGACAGAAAATCGCCCAGTAAACAATTTTCTAAAACAATATTTCAGTTCTGCCAACCTAATAAACACGCATCAATCTCCACTGATGAAAAGTTGTCTTCTGCGTTCAGTAGTGTTGCAGTGTGGGAATAGATATTGCTCTTAATTAACAAAATTATTCAGTACATGTCCTAAACCGGCAGTCCACACATCGCACCACGCATTCAATTTCGAGTCTTGCATTCTTGAGTAGTTAATAATTAATACTTTGTCTAGTAATTAAGTTTCCGAATCCCCAATCCCATTACAGATAATAGAAAAACGAAAAATAACAATTATAGTGACATTCCGCTATAACATAATATTTGGGGTACAAAACTTGCGATCGGATTAACGAGGGTTGGATGAGCTAACTCCAAGGATACAGCGGTTTAGAATGAGACTGATGCGTTTTTCTTATGACATTGTGTACACTGCAGAGAAGCATCTGAAGATACTGACACACTATCTCGATGCTATAATGGTCTGCAGCTCAGTTCACGTGAATTTTCTGACATTTTCAGACCAGTATAGATTCATTCACCTCACCAGCAGTTCCAACCATTTTCCGGAAATGGTGAAGCTGAACGTGCAGCCTGAGCACTAAAAAATCTGTAGGCTGAGGATCCGTATATGGTATATCGTATATCGCAGTGCTGAATTACCGAGCGACACCGTTTCAGAATGAATCGAGTCCAGCAGAACTATTGATGGGTCAAAAGTTGAGGACAAGGGTTCCAACTGTGCCATCCACGCACGTTCCATCCACACCAGACTTCTTACTAAAGGAGTAATAAAAATCTGTCTTTAATTTATATTTAATGAGCCTCCATCCGCCTATGATTAATCCACACATAATGTTTTAATATATGTGCAAGAAGGTTAATAAATTTAACAATATTTTTATTAAATCAACAATCGATTAAATATATGAATATAATCAAATGAGTGTTGATATTTACATCACTTCACAACGTTTGATTCACTATAGACACTCGTTCAGTTATCCGAGCATAGATATCAGCAGTCAAATTAAAAACATATATATAATCAAGTTTATATATATATGGTTTCATCATAGAAATCAGAGTGGAGTTTCAGAGAGATAATTATAGTCAATGATATCAGCTGGCATGTGTTCACAATCATGTGGTTTGCAACAAGTCACTTTTTTTCTTATTAGATTATGGTCCAACATACCCCTTCAAGGCACATTACACAACTGTTCCAGAATCTTTGATGTTCTCACAAAGCACACCATGGAGAATCTCGAGAACCTTGTATGTGCTATCAAAGCACATCATGGGCAATGTTTCAGAATCTTCAAATGCACTACCCAAGCACACCACAAGGAATTTTCAAAAATCTTCATGAATTCCTGAGTCTAAACTCAAGCCTCAATTTCCATCATATTGGCACTTGAACAGAATTCACAAGAATCACAATTTACAGCAACAGGTTAAGTTTGACGACAACACTGGATACACACCAATTTGATCTGGTAGAGAATAATAGTCACTGCATTCTGAAGTGGATACAAGGTTACAAAACATCAAAAACATCAAAAGGCATGTTCCCCTCTGCAAAAGTCAAATCAAGAGCAGCACTAAGTTTCAGGCCCATTTCATCTCTAAACTCCTTTCTCTCTTACACACATTCTCACAACTTACAAATCCTTTAACAGTATTCATTAGCTCTATACACACGCAGCATTAGAAATATAGCATCGATCAAAATTCACAAGTATAATTTACAAAGTAATCATTTTAGTGAACATAGAAATAAAGTTTCAATTACATAAATCATTCTCCAATTAAAATCATAGATCAATAGCAAACATGTACGAATTATTTCAAAGTCCATTTTTTCTTTGTCAGTCAGTTAACTTATCATAAGCTAACAATTGCATTTATGTCTGTACTTGAGTTATGACAAAATGAAAGTGATTATAATATAGAACTTCCTTCAACAAAGTTTGGTTTTTCCCTCTTAGAAGAGTGTAGGCAAATTATGATTTTTAATTAGCAATTTTTAATAATTAAAGTTTATCATTTTTATATAATGAATATTGTACCATTAACCTGGCCATGTAAACTGTTGTGCAATACTTGTTTGTCATGTACTAAGGATATAGGTCACTCGACCATCACACGTGGACATTGACAGGTGAAGGAAAGTAACTTACTAGCTAGGTGCTTGATGTCCATGTTTTCCTGCTGGTGATGTAGGTCAAATGCTTAGGAAGCATGGGCCTGTGTAATTCTATAAATAAGACTGCCAAAACGAGCTAATACGTATCCAAACGAAATAATACCTATAAACACCCTGGGTACAACAAATTTGTGAATGAAAGGTTCTTGCTCACAGTTGCATCAGAAAAGGTAAACATCAAATTCTCAAGTTATTGTACATGTGGTGTATTAAGAATGTTGTAGAGATAGTTATTATTCTTTTACTGACTTTTGTATGGAAATAACACCATTTCTTTTATGACATTCAGTGGCAATCGAAATATGCAATGTTAAACTCAAACATGAGTTGTGTGTTTATTATAGCCTTTGATTTATTGTAACGGATATTGGATGTAGCTGAATGCTCATTCAATCTCCATTAATGTAGAAACAATTTAGAATTATTGTAACTTGCATGAGTGTGGACCAAGACATTTTATTCCCTCTTTAAAACTGTTGATTGTAAATAAATGATCAAGGTCAAAGTGTAAGAGCCACCTATTTCTGTTGCCTTTCGTAAGATATGATAGGCATATTATGTACCGATGCAGATAGAATCGGGTATTCTATTTCAGCGGGCTTTTGGCATTAGCTCTTGTCCTTGTACTTGAGCTATTGCTTTGGCTGTTTCCTGCGCATCACATTGGTTGGAGCCTGAGGTTGAAGACACAGTGAGACGAGTTAAGACGGGTCCCGTGATACTTGCTGTGTCGATTGTGGACTGTTCTTGTGTGTAACTGTCCAGATGTACTGCCACAATTACTGAAATTACAGCTAAGTGGCTAGTCTCAAGCCATTTAACTTTGAGCCATGTTTACGGTTTCACTCTAATCATATAGACAGAATAGGTGGTCTCATAAGACCCATGTGTGCCTCATTTTGTATCTAATTATATATTATATTGTTGTAAATTATTATATTATTTCTTGTTATTTTAGCAAAAGAGTTCACATGATTATAGAGTACAACTGCAGGTTGTCGAAGGCAGAGCCGAGTATGAAATGAAAGATAATTTATGTTGTAATCAGTCAAGTTAAGATAACTAATCCGAACCATACACGAATTTACCTGTTGTTACATTGAATGCCAAAACTTGAGGGCAGCTTAATTGTAAAGTTTGAATGGTGAATTAGGCAACCAGTCTATCGTCAGTAAAGTTGTTTATATTAAAATTAATTACTTTAAAGTCTGATACTGAGACAGGGTCGTTAAAGATAAATTGTTATGTAACAATCCCCATTGGATGAAATTGTTATGAACAAGGATTAGACTATTAGTCAGGAAAACTACTCATCTACTTGGAATTGGTTCGGATTATAAATCTGCAATTTCTAGCATATTCCTTACACGAGGTGATATTTTAACTCTTGTACTTACAAAAAAACCATTATGCACAGTACCCGATGGTCATGCCAAGCTGACATTTAACAAATGATATAGCAATTAAATTTAGAAATAGAGACAAGCGAATAAATCCCACTTTAAAAGTATCTGTACCTATTAAAAACATATTAAAGAGTGCTGTTACGTGAAAGTGAAGTAGAGACAAGCGAATAAACCCCACTTTAAAAGTATCTGTACCTATTAAAAACATATTAAAGAGTGCTGTTACGTGAAAGTGAAGTACCTATTAAAAACATATTAAAGAGTGCTGTTACGTGAAAGTGAAGTACCTATTAAAAACATATTAAAGAGTGCTGTTACGTGAAAGTGAAGTACCTATTAAAAACATATTAAAGAGTGCTGTTACGTGAAAGTGAAGTACCTATTAAAAACATATTAAAGAGTGCTGTTACGTGAAAGTGAAGTACCTATTAAAAACATATTAAAGAGTGCTGTTACGTGAAAGTGAAGTACCTATTAAAAACATATTAAAGAGTGCTGTTACGTGAAAGTGAAGTACCTATTAAAAACATATTAAAGAGTGCTGTTACGTGAAAGTGAAGTACCTATTAAAAACATATTAAAGAGTGCTGTTACGTGAAAGTGAAGTACCTATTAAAAACATATTAAAGAGTGCTGTTACGTGAAAGTGAAGTACCTATTAAAAACATATTAAAGAGTGCTGTTACGTGAAAGTGAAGTACCTATTAAAAACATATTAAAGAGTGCTGTTACGTGAAAGTGAAGTACCTATTAAAAACATATTAAAGAGTGCTGTTACGTGAAAGTGAAGTACCTATTAAAAACATATTAAAGAGTGCTGTTACGTGAAAGTGAAGTAGAAGCTTTATCTAGATGTACGTGACAGTTTAGTCCAGTACTTGTGGATCTATAAGCCAGGATAATTTAACGCTTGCCTCTGAGTTCATCGAGATGCGACGTCCTTAAATACACTTCAAACTTAACATATATGTACACAGTGTTTGGAAGCAATACCAATCCTTTAACAAGAAAATAAAGAATACATCAAATAATGCAAAAGTATACGAATCTCAAACTGAAAATAAAAAGGAAGGAAAATTCGAAATCTCATATCATATCTGTTTTAACACAAATATGCAGACAACAATACAGGAAATATTACAAAAGGACACGTGGTGGTTAATTTTTGTTAGCAGTTTTCCTCCACAAAACAATACATTATTTGTTTTTGAGTCACATAGAAATATTAATTATTAGTTTTGTGTTATGTCATTTATATCTATTGCTCTAACTCTCTGTGTCTCTCTGTGTGCCGATCTAACTCTCTAGTCTGTTTCACTTTCTAACTCTCGCTATCTGTTTCTCTTTCTCCTTTTGTGTCTGCCTATTTACTGCCTGTTGTCTGTCTTAATTGTCTTAATTGTCTGCCTGTCTCTGTCTCTCTCTTTCTCTGTCTGTCTGAATCTCTCTCTCTCTCTCTCTCTCTCTCTCTCTCTCTCTCTCTCTCTCTCTCTCTCTCTCAACAAATGTACTTGAGGCCATGACTCAGTGTCAGGCGAGGGTTTCTTCAGGCACTTTTGCTATCTCTGAATCAACACTTGAGCATTTCTTTTAAACAGATTAAAATGCCATAATTATCATAAAATTAATTTATTGTCTTATAAAGTCTAATGATTAACCAAATTAACATATAGTTAACTTTCTAAAACAAAAATGTTTTGCAACCTCTGATAACCCTTTTGTACGTATCGATGTACTTTTGTTGGCGAGGTAATTTTTGTTTTGTCGTGACATTTTCTTGTTTTGTTGGCGAGGTACTTTTTTGTTTTGTCGTGGCACTTTCTTGTTTTGTTGGCGAGGTACTTTTTTGTTTTGTCGTGGTATTTTCTTGCGTGTTTTATAGTTTGGAGGGCCTTTTTTACAAATCTTAAAGTAAACAACACCCCTTCCCCTTACTAACCTCACCACCTCGTCATGGTTGTTTAGTAACACTCTAATTGTGGGTACAGTAATCGCTTAATGACGTTGTGGCAGGTGCCTAAGAAACCTTCACTATAAACAATGACTTGACTATTATTGTGGCTAAAGTAATGGTCTCAAAAAGTTTCATGCTCAGCGATATGACAAAAAGTCAAAATAAAGTTACGACTTAATGATGACCCCCAATGAAGTTATAGCTTAATCATAGCCTTTAGTTCCGCAAAACAAAATGCTATGTCTTAATGATGAACTATTCTTGACTCGACAGTGGTATAAATGACCTAGTTAAATTCAATTTATTGTCTAGAGTTAATAAGGGTCTAATAAATAGTGTGACGTGGTTTTGCCCTAATTCATGCAAGCCTTAGAAATGATCAAAGTCTCGTACTAAGTGTAACTTCGGAATTCTTAACTAACGATAATAGATTGCAACTCCAGATTTGTCCCAGTAATGGCCTAAGAAATTCTTAACTAACGATATTGTCCCAGATTTGTCCCAGTAATGGCCTAAGAAATTTTTAACTAACGATAATAGATTGCAACTCCAGATTTGTCCCAGTAATGGCCTAAGAGAAGTAATTAGTAGCTAATAAATAATGTTCTGCTAAACAACCTGAAACAAATATATTTTTTTTAAACAGAAGACTAAATACAAGTACAACGAACAAACCATATCGACCATATGGGGCAAAACCCGACAGCGGGCAGGAAATTTGATTCCGGAAGTGATTCAACAGCATTGATTTAGGCATATCATTCACGTTATCAAAGGTGCGTTATCGAACTTTAGATGCAAACTTCCTGTAAAAGTGAACTGCATTATTGATCCAATCTAGAACCATTCTTGAATTGACTTGCACCGACATCAGCCCAGACGAAACTAATCGATACACATGACTCGTGCAACATAATGATCCTAAAGAGTTCCACGCCGATTTGGTAAAGTTGGCATTGCTTGGGAATGAGGCCCCGTCACCACCGGCCTGAGGAAATGCGGGGTTGTTAAGGACCAGATTGTGTTTGCACGACAAACTGTAAATCATCTGCAAATAATCTTTGTACACTGAGTATGATATCATATTAAATGCTCGTCTTGATTCGTGTGTTTCATACAGCAAACATAATTACTGAGGTGTTATAAATCAGTAAATCTGAGATGTGTATTATCGTCTTCTTCCTCTCATTCTGTGTGTGTGTGTGTGTGTGTGTGTGTGTGTGTGTGTGTGTGCATGCGTGATATATAAAGAGATTAGATGCACGCACGCATAAACACACACACACACACACACACACACACACACACACACACACACACACAAACTCACATATACAAACACATATACACATAGCCAGACAGATTGATTTTTTTAAAGAAAGAAGCTTAGAAAGAAACGATATGCTCCATTCTCTCCTCCATCTTTGCAACATGTTCACTTTCATTCCTTCCATCCTCTCATTCCTCCTCCTCTTTGTTACTTCTTTATTTTCTTAAATAAGTTTTATATTAAATTAATTTATCTTTTTTGCAGTGTTATGTGAGACTAGAGTTTACTACAGCAAATGACACCCCACCCTAGTGTGCACAGTTCATATATAGTTAACTCTAGGTGCGTTTGCTATTTGTGTAGATATATATCATCATAGTAATATATGAGTAATATATACACATCTGATTATCAAGTTACCCGGCTAATACCACATATATTAATTCAAGTACTGGCAATAATGTTCGACTGCCCAGTATATTATCGAATTATCAGACTGCAGTGTAAGCGTGCGTGCGTGTGTTTGCGTGTATAAGTGAGTGAGTGTGTGTGTGTGTGTGTGTGTGTGTGTGTGTGTGTGTGTGTGTGTGTGTGTGTGTGTGTGTGTGTGTGTGGTGCCGTTTTAAAGTACGGGCACGCTGGGCAGTTGCCGTGGGTGGGTGGATGGTGGCCTCACGAGCATAGGTGCCCCAGGCTAATCTATGTATGTTTTATTCCAGTTGAGTAAGTAGGGGCCCCAGTGCACTGTTTTGCCTCTGGCCCTATAAGGCTGTTAAGACTGCGTGCGTGCGCGCGATATATATTGTCAACATGGTAGTATATGGCTCATTTCCCGGGCAAGTGTATCATGAAGGGTGGGTCCATTTGAAATGTGTTTTCTTAAAAATAAAGCTTTTTGAAATATCCTATGTGTATAGTCTATATATTCAGAATTGATGTGAGAGATACATAAGTTTAGTTTCATGAATATGTGTTTATTTATTGTGTAATTATTTGTAATAAAAATTCGTTTTTAACTGAAAAATGTCACATTTTGTTACATGGACTCTCGTGGCCATTTTCTTTAATTTTAATTGCTACAAATAATCCAACAAACTTACCTTATCAAAGTTATCGTAGAAGAGATAATACATTAGAGCAACATATAATATTCTTTTTATCTGGAAACGGTCAATTTTGTGTAGAAATAATATTTTTTTAAAGGCAGATTCTTTGTGCTTACTTTCTCCATAAATCAGATCCAAAACTTTTATTCTTTTGTCAAATCGGTATATATCACAAGTATGTGCCATATGGAATTAATTTTTCTTTACCGGAAGTATTCATACGCTAATGCTTTTTAAATTTATTAGTTATATTCAGAAATATTCAGATTTAGGAAAACTTATTTGACTTTGTTTCCTCTTTATCACGTTACAACGGAACTAATAAATTTGTAGATATGAAATAATGACGATAATATCGCGAACTACCTACTTACATTTTTCAAGGGCGCCATATTACGGAAAGGTAACTCTCATGTCTTTTTGTCTTGGGATGATGTGTTTTAACTCTCATGTCATTTTGTCTTGGTATGATGTGTTTAAGTACCAAATAAGAAAAATAACTTTCGTTTCTCATTCAGATCACCTGGTTACAATAGTGCAGTCGGGAAAATGTTCGGAATCATCAACGTTTCAAAACAGTCAAGATTTCTGATAATTTCAATATATTTTAATTAAATTAATTAACATCGTAAATAGTTTACATATTTATGTATATATCTATGTGGTTTCTTTTGCATTTAAAGTTTCACATAGCTGATGAGTATATTTTAAACCTGAGTAAGTAAGGTTAAAAAAAAAATCTATGAATACATTCAAGAATAGAAATATCGCGTTTAGGATTATTATTATAATTAAAAAAACATTATATTTAAATAGATAATTTGTTTATTACTTAATATTATCTTTACAGCAAATAATTTAGCCTGTTTTATGTTTAGTTGAGAAAAATAAAGATTCTTTTATGATGGTTGATAATTTTTTTTAATACGGTTTCCACGTTTGCAAAGTCCGGGTTTTATACTCTATTTTCAATAAGAAATGTACCCAGATTAGATTAATAAAGAAAATATATTGGTTGTAATGAGATAATTATATTGTTTATTTTAAAATAATTATGTTTCTCTGTTAAAAAAAGAAAAGAAAAAAATCACTTTCTGATAAAATCTTACTTTCTAAGTTTCGAACAGAAACATATGCTTTTTACGGATATCAAATACTTATAACGTCAACAATTTTATAATTTTTTTAATCTTTTTTTTATCTATGTTTTTATGTGGGCATTAGGCCCTGTTGTACACTTTAACATGTAAAATAATTGGATTTAATCCACTTTATTTATTGCACTTCGTGTCACAAAATGGTACACTTCCACAG
Organism: Sinotaia quadrata; assembly: GCA_028829895.1. NCBI lineage: Eukaryota > Metazoa > Mollusca > Gastropoda > Architaenioglossa > Viviparidae > Sinotaia > Sinotaia quadrata. The sequence goes on along the minus strand of CM054181.1, from coordinate 47,264,474 downwards.
AGAATGAACTATATATCCTAGGTCTTTTTCAGTGAACATCTTCGTTCGCCATGTTATTCGTTTCTTCTTACATTATCTTCTCTTTATCTCTACTTGCCTGTACGGATCTACACGAATAGGACAAATAATGCTGTATAAAGTGTATATGTTCGCTGTATTTGTCTTGCGGCTAAAAGTATGTTTGATTTAACCGAACCAGGGGAAATAAAGTGAATAATGATAAGGCGGATGCGTGGCAACCTTCTGGCTACAATTTAAAACCTGTTTTATTAGTCAGTCAGTATAAAATTATCCCTTTACCTGACGGTCGCACCTCACATGCTTATGCTTTTTCATATCACATGTGACGACATTATCAGTGGGTTTTTTTTTTTTAAATAAAACAAGTTTAGTATATAACCACATTTTAAAAAGTGTACTGTTTTACGAAATATATAATCCAGCGACACACTGCTGCATGCCTCAGGTGCTGTCGCCCATCACGTGATCCTGACCTTCTTTTGATAAGCGACTCTTTGCTGTATAAATTACAACAGTATTGTGCTTGCAAATGAACTGATCACGTCCCCCAGCAACGCGCGCTATGACAAGTAAAGTATTCAACAACCAATGAAAACATTCGTCCCGGTCACAAGGGTCAGGTAGACCAGAAGGGTCCGTTGTGATTGGATTGTTAAATATAGAGACAACCTTGACACGAATGAACACGTCTAAATAAAAAAAAAACCAAAAAAAACCCCACGGTATGGTTGGATTACAAAACACGGCGATCGCGGATTGCCGGAAAGAGTTAACTAGAGTTGGTGAGACACGCGACAGTTCTCGTCGAAGTCTGACTAGCAGCAATTGGTGTATACGCTATTGTCAGACAGGCAGGGTCAAAGCGTAAAGTCGATGAAATGGGCGGAACAGAAAACAGTCTGCGTCATCGGATGCGGAATGGCAGAATTTGCGTGCTCCATTCAGGGAAAGCTTACGATGTGACTGAATTTTCTGATCGGCACCCAGGTGGCAAAGAATGGCTTGTGAAGAATGCCGGCCAAGATATTACACAAACCATGCAAAATATCTCGCCCCACAAACATACAAAAACGGCGTATACCATCTTGGAAAAATATCGCATTCACGACTCGGACGAGGCGAGCAAGCAACAGGTAAGACGAGAGTTGTTTCCCTTTCAAAATATTAGGGATGTTTTTCTGATGTGCCGCTTACTTTCTGTGCAGTATTGTCTTTGATGATTAAATTAGGCGAAGGACTACGTTGCACGTGCTAAATGTCGCTCATACTGTGACGGGTTGCGATCAGGCACGATTCTCAAAATTATAATTTTGTTTTGTGAGTTGCTCGTCGCAACGGCTGCAATTTGGAAGAAACTGAAATTGATTTGATGGGCCTGCTATCAGTTGGTACGACCACGGTTATTTATTCTGAAGTTGAAATTATTGTTTATTTTGATTCGAAAATCACAACTGCTTTCTGCCTATACCTCTAATTTGGACAGTTAGGTCAAACACATTTTTCGCTTACATCAATGATTTCACCTCTATTTTTACACCACTTAGATCTGACACACTTCCTGACATTATTGATCTTTTGTACAATAAAATAATAAGTTCCATTCTACATCAGTTTTGAGTGGTCTTTGTGTTTACCCTTACATGTAATTCTTAATTCTTGATTAAATTAATTCATTTAGAAACTAATTAAGTTAAGTTTTTTCTTCTCTTCCACTGTTCTTTCTCTGTCTCTTTCTCTCTCCCTTCGCTCTTCTATCTTTCTTGTTCTGTATGTTTTCCCCACTTCATTTTTTCTGTCTTGCTGTATCTTTATATGTCTATCTGTCTAAGTTGTTTTTTTTTAAATACCTGTCATCTTCAAACATTTTTGTAAAATTAAAATTTTTGAAAATTCTGATGTATAGTGCTTTTAAATCGATTTGCTATAAATGTAAGTGTCCATTATATAATTACTTCCTCGCCGAGAAGGAAGAAGCCAAATTAAGATGTGCATAAGCCTTATCTTGTCCAGGACCCTAGGCAGAATGCTATAAGTCGGTCCTGGCGCGGTCGGCAGGAAACAGTCAGGTACTCCCCCCCCTCCTTCCCAGAGCAGGGTCCAAGACAGTTGCCTTTGCCTAAGGTCGGGCTTGGACATTTATAAATTTATCAGCTGACTAGTTTGTGGGAGATTTAAATAAATGCTGTAAACGCTACAAACAAAAGCAACAAACTTTTTGTGAAACGTATTTTGTTTTTAATGTTTATTATATTAACCTGTCATTGTGTGCAGTATATAATTGATTTTTCCCCTGATTTTAAATATAAATTTGGGAAAACATTAGAAGGAAAACGGAATTACAAATAGGTCACGAAGCATTATTTTTTCCCGAGATAATGTCGTTCAGATTGATGAGAAAAATATAAATGCAACCAAACTTCACCAAATATTTCTTTTAAATTATAATATCGTGTAATAATCCATTTTTCGCGGCTTACTAGTGAAGTGAAACTCAAGCACTAATTTGCATTTACTACTGTATACAAGAACATGGTGTTCTGCTTTTACGCCACCTTGGTGCGGTGATCTTTTGCGTCATCGTGGTTCAGGTGATGACATTTTACTTCAGTGAGGTGTAAGCACCCACTATTTAAAAACGATTGCGAAGAGTTTGCTTAAACACATAATGATGTTGAGTTGCCAGAATGTGCACAGGGTATGATTTTTTTTTAAAATCTTTGTTGCTATTACTCGTAATTTACTTTCAAATGAAATAATATACGTAGTAGCCCATTGACTAACGTAAAGTGACGTACGCGAATTACGCTGAATGAAGGATCTAAGTCTTTCCTCTTGCCAATCAAGTACCTGTGAAGAAGAGCAGTTTATTGATAAAATTACGTTTGTATTTCGCTCTGAATAAGATGATGATTCTAATATACTAGTTAGGACGACAAATTTAATTCACTTCCTATGTATCGAGCGCATGTGTGGTCAATAGCAACAGTCATTGGCAAATTTAACGAAGCAATGTCATTATCTAAGTTAAATATAGGTCTTCAGAGTCCAAATGCAAATGCTGTTTGTTTTTAGTAACATCCCACGTACGATGCATTTTGTTTGTGGGAAATCTTGCTTTTGCTGAACATTTCATTGCTGTGCCTTTAATGCCTGTGAAATAGAGAGAAGATAACTCGTGAATGATCTTAATTCCAATAAAATACCTTAATACAAAAGTTAGTCAAACGCGATGTAGGTTCGAGTCAACTGGTTGTTTGTCAATGGACACGCTTGAAAGCATTTTTTAAAAAGTCGACCTTTTAAATTGTAAACGATAGTCCAGTAAACACTCACACATACACACACACTCGCACACACACACACACACATACACACACACACACACACACACACACACACACACACACACACACACACACACACACACACGTTGATTCGTTTAAGAATTTAGCATTTTTGCCCGGTATTAAAGTATAATGGGTGGCGAAAAATCATCTTTCCATTATGCTGCACTTCTAAACTGGTTTTAGTGGGGGTGGTAAGGGTAGTGATAGTGATGGTGGTAATGGTAGTGACAGTGGTTGTGGTAATGGTAGTGATAGTGGTGGTGTAAGGGTAGTGATAGTGGTGGTGGTAATGGTAGTGATGGTGGTGGCGGTGGTAAGAGTAGTGATATTGGTGATGGTAAGGGTAGTGATAGTGGTTGTGGTAATGATAGTGATAGTGGTGGTGTAAGGGTAGTGATATTGGTGGTGGTAAGGGTAGTCATATTGGTGGTGGTGGTAAGGGTAGTGATATTGGTGGTGGTGGTAAGGGTAGTGATATAGGTGGTGGCGGTATATTTATTTTTGTTATTAGCTTCATTTCTTAAACACTTTTTGCAGAGCTGACCTTGACTTGAAACTCATGCGTGTGTGTGTGTGTGTGTGTGTGTGTGTGTGAGAGAGAGAGAGAGAGAGAGAGAGAGAGAGAGAGAGAGAGAGAGAGATTGTTGATATAGATTACAGCAACAAGTTTCTAAACAAGTCAGTGTGTCAGTGTCTTAACTGAAATCGAGTTGTTTTCTTTCTTTCTTTCTTTCCACTCACACACACACACTCGCTCGCGTACAATATTCTAATATCTGGCTAGAAAAATAAAATCTAAATCTTGTCGGTCACGTTAAAATGTGAGTCTTCATAAGTATGTTCTCACCACATACGTCACGCAGATGTGAGGCCATCGCCTTTTGATTTCACTGTCAAACAGCATACACACAGTCAAGTTGCCATTGTGTTTTCATTGCTTGTCCTGTATGTAGACTTGTTCACATTTCCAGACTTTACACTTGAGTGTCATCTTTACTGCAAAGGGCTCTTCATTGTCATTACCCTGGGTGTTCACCGTCAGACCGTAGTTATGCACCGTCATTTCATAGAATGCTCAGTGGGATTTCACATACTTACGCTGGGTAATCAAACGTCAGTTATCAAACCTTCAGCTTAACTTGCAGCCACACAAAGTAGTGTGACCACTTGGGAATCCTGCCAGCAGCTTAACAAATTGCAACCACGCACACTAGTATGATCACTTGGGAATCAAACCTGCAGCTAAACACACACTGTTGGAATCATATCTTATCAGCTGTATAAGGTATAGTGTGGCGATTACTTGGAACCAAACTTGCAGTTCAGCAACCATATACACTTGCCAACCAACTTGTTGCTCATATCTATCTATATACGATTGTTGCTTATTAGCTATAATTGATAGTCTGGTCGCTTGGTTGCGGCTCTACAAACATATAATGGACAGTGGTACACTTCTGCCCCCAGCAGCAGCAGTACTTGGACAAGTGGGGTCTATCGGCAGAAGGGGGCCAATATTTGCTCCTTCAAAAATAAAATTGTTCTTCAAAAATATACACATATTTCTCTGTGGAGCAGAGAGAGAGAGAGAGAATGTGCAAAAATGGGGAGGGGGGAGGCCAGTATTTCGAAGTTATACTACTAATATGGCAGTATACCTACTTGGAATCAGATGTGAAGCACAGCCACGAAGCGTGACATAATCAACACAGACTTTCAACGCGCCACGAGGTCCACCCCCATGTTCTGCCAGTCCGAGAGTGTTCGCCGGCGAGCAGAACTTCAAAAGAGCAATTTAGCCACTCAGCTAATTGCCTCCTATGCATGTTAGTTTGTCAAGTAGTTCAAATCCGACCGACGCCACGCATCAACTTTGGGAGCAAAAAATTAAGAGATTATACTAAAAATCAATACATGTAACCCAGATAAACGACTGTAACACTCCGCTTGTTTTTGCCTCCGGATAACGTGACTTGCCGAGTTGAGCAACCGTTTGTTATCTGAATGGTTCTGGCCACCAACACCCCCTCCTTTGGCCCCGGACCCGGCTGCTGCTCAGTTCTCAAGCTTATCAAACGCTCAGTCGTTGACGCAATCACGTTTCTTCGTATCGCCATTTGTAGTAAAGTCTTAAGTTGTCGCAGTCGTCGGTTTGCAGACCTGTGCTTGTGAAGGCTGTTGAAAAGAAAAAATGAAAAGTATATGATCTGAAGTAGTTTACAAAGTATTGAATGTCCGGTTCTGTGCTTAATACATGAGGATTGTGTGGCGGAGTAAATTTGCCTATCCCTATTTTTAAACTTGTTATAAAATTGTTCATTTGTCAAAGTGACTTGACCTTGTGATGATATTTTTGAGTTGGAGTAAGCAACTCTGGTGGCGAATATGCTAGAAAATTGCTGACGCAATCCAAACCAGTTCCAACTGGATGAGTAGTTTTTCTGACTAATAGTCTCACACTGTTCATAACAACCTCAACCAAAGGGGATGGACCAAAAATTTCTTTGTTAAAGAAATACTCTCTTCTCCCACTTTGAATTTGATCATAATTCTAGTCCAGTTATAAAGGCGATCATTAGCTTATGTTAAGTTTCCTGACTGATAAAGAAAGAATGGACTTGTACATGTTTGCTATTCATCTATGATTGAATTAGAGCAGTGGTCACCAACACGGTGCCCGCGGGCACTAGATCGCCCGCAAAGACCACATGAGTCGCCCGCAGGCCTTTTTTAAGTCTTCACATTATTAATAATGTATAAAGGCAAACTAGAAGAGTGTATCAAACTGGTAGCCCTTCGTATAACTCAGAACCCATAAAGTAGCTCTCAGTATCAAAAAGATTGGTGACCCCTGAATTAGAGAATACTTATGTAATTTAACCATTATTTCTATGTTCATTAATTTGACCACATTGTACATTATTCATGTGAATTTTGATCATTGCTATATTTCTTATGCTGTGTGTATCAGGCTAATGAAATTGTTGCAGGATTTGTATGTTGAGAATGTTTTTTTTAAGAGAGAAAGGAGTTTATAGATGAAATATGTCTGAAATTTAGTGCTACCTTAATTTGACTTTTGCAGAGCAGAGCAAGCCTTTTTCTTTTGTCACGTCATGCTATAGTGGCTACGCTGTAATCTTCTTGGTCATGTTGGAGTGTGAATCTAGCAATGTCGTCAACTTATCAGTAGAGCATGTTGCTGTAAATTGATTCCTATGAATTCCGTTCTAGAGCCAATATGGCAGAGATTTTTGGTTTGAGTTTGGTATGAGAATTCACAAGATTATTTTGAATGTTCCTCATGATGTGTTGAGTAATTTTCAAATTCATGAACATTCCTCCTGATTTGCTTATTAGCTCATGTGAAATTCAGGACAATTCTCTTCGGTGTGCTTGGTGAACTCATCGAAGATTCTGGAGCAGTTGTGTAATGTGCCTCTAGAAGGGACACATGGAGACTTGCCTGAATAAGGATATTGACTGGCTGTAAACAGTGTGATTGTGAACACGCCCGTGACTGCCTCCATCCTTGGAAAGGTTAAGTGCAATGATTTTAATCATTTATCTGAAACACTACTCTCATTTCTGTACTGATATCCATGAACTTGATTATGTATTTAATTGACTGCTTATGTCTATGCTAGGATAAATTGAATGATTGTCCAGCATTAATTTAACATTGTTGTGAAGTGATGTAAATGTCAATGCTCTTTTGATTATATTCATATGTTGTATATTTGATTGTTGATTAAATAAATTTATTGTTAAATTTATTGACCTTCTTACACATATTCATACCATATGTTGGAGAAGAAAATGGGTGTGTGGGCTCGCTAAATATAGATTAAAAGAAGGATTTATCTTCTCCTTATGTAAGAAGTTTTCCACCTACGGAAATATTGTGTGACAGTTTATCTTTAATGTTGTGGAAGAGAGAAAACGTTCACAGCGCCCTCGTATCCGCCAAGTGAGAGAGACGAGTGGTGTCATCTGGAGAATTATTAATAACATAAATTCAGATTCTCATCACTTGTATGGGTGATTAATTAATAATTATAATAATAACGATTAAATAGGTGGTGTTAGCGTAACAAATTTATTATTGGACTCCTTCATGATTGAAGGAGGAAAAAATCCTTTTGCTTGCTTTCTCTCTCTCTCTCTCTCTCTCTCTCTCTCTCTCTCTCTCTCTCTCTCTCTCTCTCTCTCTCTCTCTCTCTCTCTCTCTCTCTCTGAGACAGTAGTATTTCTAGTTAAAAGTCATGTTTAGTGTATGTGTGTATTTCAATGAATTTTGTGATCTTCAATCAAATCTCTTTTGTGATTGTGGTCTTCAACCAAATGTGATCTTTATTTATTTTCTTTAGATCTCTTTGTATAAAAAACTTAAATGATTTTTTTTTTTAATGATTGTGATTCTTTTGTGATATTTTCATAATTGTAAATCCTTTAATAACCGTGATATGTTTTTGTGTTTGTGTGTATCTTCCATTGTTTGATAGTGTGTGATCCTTAAGTGATTGTGATATTGTTATAATTGTATTTTTTAATGATTGGACAAATTATCCATAATGCTGTGATCTTTTGTGAATGTGATGGTATAAAGAATGCAGTCTTTTTTTTAATTGTAATTTTTTAATAAATGTGATTTTAATGTGAATATTATTTTATTGTGACTGAGATCCTTTTTTCTTAAAATAAAAAAGAAATCTTTGTGTGATTGTTATCCTTTTATTATTGCGAGTATGGTCCCTTGTTGTGATTTTGTTCCTTTTAATTATTGAGATTGTTGTGCATTAAGTACTTGTATTGTAATCTTTAATGTTGTGAAATTTGTGTTTGTTATCCCATAACTGGCCAACTTTAATAATTCCGATCGTATATTTGTAAAGCTGTTCAAGTGGTGATCGCAAAACAAACAAAAAAAAAGTCACGTGGCGACTTGGAGACGTGTGTGCGGGGAGGGGGGGGGGGGAGAAAAAACTCGTGTTTATGAGTCATTTCAAGCAGAAAGGGCGGGTGGCACGGTTTGGTACAGTAGATTGAAACTTTGGGGTGGGGAGGGGGGGGGGGCGTTGGTAAAGAACAGAGAAGGAAAGTTTTGAACTGATAAGGTTGATACCCGTATGCGCCATGCAGCACATACATCATCCACTGGGTTTGGCTGTTTGCGGCGCACGCAGCGCTTTGATCTGAACGAGCCAGTATTTTGTACGGTGAAATTCCACTCCGGTCGATTCGAAAGTAATGAATCAACGTTCGATCGCGTGAATTCGTGGCCGTTGCGCGCTCTTTCTCGGCCATGACGTCATCGCGCCTAGTGACTGCAACGTGACTTTTTGCTGGTGAGTTGGTGAACCTGATGAACCTGTTCAGTTTTTGGTCCGCGACACACTGAGAATTCCGACAGCGTCATGTTCCGGGTGGCTGAGCAAGTTTTTTGGGTTGACTCTATAACGATAACGTTGTTTTGTTAAAAAAAAGTTATTAAATATTTTAAATTTGAGTTTGGCGTCCACTTCCAACTTTAGCTGATTTCACAATGCATATGGGATTAACTTCTTTTCTGGAAGGGGGCTGGAAGAGATTTAGTGCCATTGGTGGGGAAGTGGAAAGGACTTTTAATGGATTCTCGGGCGCCCCCAACTTTTCCCGATCTGCAGCCAGATATTTCTTCTTTCCAATTTTTAAACTAGTAGAGGATTTTCAGGACCCAGTTTATTGTCCCATCAAAGGGACTAGGAATCTCACCGCGTTGAGGCAAGAGAACGTTTAACATCACCCGTTAAGTTTGTTCTCCCCGACCGGGACTCGAACTCGATCCACTTGAGAGATGCCAGTGATCTACTTTCAACACTTCCGCCTGTCCTATGATATGATTATCTTGATTGTTCGATTATGACCCCTAAAAATAATATCGGTCTTATCTGAGCTTGAACTAATCAGACAAAATGTGTGCTGAATCCAGAAAAATATAATACTGTCGCTTGAAAGTTTTCGTGTTTTGTTTCCCCGTAGACCTCTCACTATAAGGATCTTAGTTTCAATTGTGAGACTTCTTAAAGCTGATATTCACTATTTTCATTTTCAAAACTATCCTTTAAAATATTATTCCTAGTTTATTTTTGATACCGTTCCTTGGAAATGTTACATGTATTCTATATTTTCATTTCGAAGCAGCTTATTTAAAATTCTTTTCTTAAATCTTAGATTTAATTCAAGATATCTCTTTTAAAATATAATTCTTAAATTTTATCATTGGGCTTGGACCGCCTTTAAACATTACTTTTTGAAAGGTAATTTAGAATGTTTGACTTGCTCGGCCCTTCTTTGTTATGATCATGTTCTGAGTACTTTTGAATTCCATTATTTATTTACTTTTGTCTATGTATTATCTTTCTCCATAAAATGCTCTGTGAGGCATCACATTGCCTAGTTTCAATATCAAAACCAAATATAATATGTTCAGTCAGGTATCATATTTCATCATAAAAACAAATATAAAGCGCATAGTTGTCTGTGCCCTCAAATAGCAATTACCTTTACTTTCGTGTATAAGTATTGACAAAACTACTAAAGCAAGGGGCGAGCAACTCTCGCTTCCGTCTTACTATTTGCCTTGTCTCGGAACACGAAGGCTCGTCTGGTCCTTGAGAATTGTGCAGGCCTCTCTTCCTGTGAATTCAGGAAATCGTCGGGTGATACATGTAATTTAAGTCACGGAAATGTATTACTCAAGTTTTACATTTCACAACAAACAACAATTTGAGAAATGGTGTCTTTTTTCCTCTCTCTCTCTCTCTCTCTCTCTCTCTCTCTCTCTCTCTCTCTCTCTCTCTCTCTCTCTCTCTCTCTAACAGAAATCCTCTGCTGGACTGTACGATCGTACACAACACGGAGATATTTGTGTGGTTGTTTGTATTCAATTCATTAAATTAGATTTTATTTATCAACTTATATGTTGCTCTCTCTCTCAGATCAGAGACAGTACTCTCGCGCGCACACTCGCATACGCAGACGCGCACACACACACACACACACACACATATGGGCAGTGATAATAATGTCCCTTGAGAATTCTTTCCCATCCATTCAAACACTCGCACTTCCTCAGCCGTGAAGACTGTCAGAACTGGTAAACCAACCTTAGGGATGCCACGAGCAAGCGTACACTCAGTTGAAAAGGAATCAATGCCTGCCTTATAGACTGGACCGCCATGCCCACCACGCACCAAACAGGAAAGCACATCTCACGCTCGCCAACACCTTACTCAACACCTCATCTGGCTGCAACCAACGATCCTACACCCGCACCGGTTGATTACTGGTGGTACTACACACACACCGGCTGATTGCTGGTGGTACTAATACACACCGGCTGATTACTGGTGGTACTACACCCACACCGGCTGATTACTGGTGGTACTACACACACGCCGGCTGATTACTGGTGGTACTACACCCACACCGGCTGATTACTGGTGGTACTACACACACACAAATTAAGCAGGTTGTACACACCTCAACGAGATTAAAACCGACGACACACTCAAACAAATTATAAACTAAAGTGCAACTTGACCAATCCCAGTCTACTTCCTGTGGTAAAAGAAAAGCAAACAACAACAACAACCACAGAAAAAAGAAAACTGCGAATTCCAACAGGGTTGGCTCTGAAGAGAGGCGGATTTCCCTTCCACCACCACCACCACCTCTGCTTTTCCTGAAAAGAATGATGGGAAGTAAATCTCTTTGGAGCAAAGCAGGATACAAAGCGTCTAAATATAAACGTCCTTGGAATCTACCAAAGGTGAATTAACGATAGTGTAACTACCATCATTTCTTCTCCCCCTCCCCGCCTCCAAGACATGGTCTTTAAATACCCAGAGCACATTAACAGTGAGAGGGACTGTACGTAAGAACAATGAGAGAATAGGAGAAACCTTAGGACCATTAGGGAAGATAAATTAGTTAGGTTTAGGGCTGGAATGGATTTAGTGCTTAGCTGGGATGCATTAAGTGCTTAGATAATGGACTCACTCTTAGCTAGTGGACTCATTCTTAGCTAGTGGATTCACTCTTAGCATGAAACTAGTTTTAAATAAGAAGACGGTGTATAAGTTAGAAATATGTCTTTCATTCGAGAGAAAGAGAAATGTGTAGAGTAGGTGTGACACTGAGAGTAGTTATAGATTATATTAGAGATATGAAATATTATTGTATTGGTTTTTAAAAGGTTTCACGAACTTAGACTTGTGAGCATTTTATATGTTGTATTTTGTGTGTTGTGTAGACCTACTGTGCCTCGGTTGCACGTATTTGGATTTGCCGTGTAATCTACTACTATTGCCTTGATTCCGCCTGTATTTCGACGGCCCTTATAACAACATAACTGATCGTATTCAGAAGAAATCGGTGTGTGTCTTGTTGTGGTATATTATCTTCATCAGTCCATCATCCACCACCAAGAAGTACCACATAAATAATGTTGATAAGCTGTTATTGTTGACCTGTAATATAAAAGTTATGAAGCTTTTGTGTTTTGCGGATGTGGGACAGATTGTACTGACAGCATCCGTAGACTGCACGTGATTTGTTTTTGTTGCTTCTGACTAATTTGCAGTCCAACCTACCATTTATCGGGAATAAATAGAACATGACGAGATATACTTATAGCGGATTGAATTATGATGTTGCATGCCTGTAATTATTTTTAAAAAGAGATTTAAATAACATTTATGGCTTCAGTGCATAATTATTTTAAAGATTATATAGTTTAAACTAACAAAAGTAAGTGTGTAATGCTAATGCCACTACCTCTACTCAAACTACTACCACTACTGCTGCTACTACTAATAATAATTACCAAACATTTGAGCACCAAATGTTAAATTATAAGTACTGCCTTTCCTAGCATTAATTCATTTCGAAACTTACTTTCAACATTTCATTTTTCTACTAGTCATCGGATTGCACTTCCCGTCATGATGAATGTCCTTACTGACAACCAATGGCGTTGCTGGTTTGTTTTTAATATAACAGTACAGGCTTGTTTTTAATCTAACGACACAGGCTTGTTTTTAATCTAACAGTACAGGCTTGTTTTTAATCTAACGATACAGGCTTGTTTTTAATCTAACAATACAGGCTTGTTTTTAATATGGCGTTACTAGTTTATTTTCAGTTTGAAGTTACTGGCTTGTTTTTAATTTGACGTTACTGGCTTGTTTTTAATTTGACGATACTAGTTTAGATATTGGCTTGTATTTAATTTAATAATGATAGCTTATTTAAATTTGATGTCACTGGTTAGTTTTAAATGTGACGATGCTAAGTTATTTAAATTTGACGTCACTGGTTAGTTTTAAATGTGACGATGGTAAGTTATTTAAATTTGACGTCACTGGTTAGTTTTAAATGTGACGATGCTATTTAAATTTGACGTCACTGGTAGTTTTAAATGTGACGATGCTAAGTTATTTAAATTTGACGTCACTGGTTAGTTTTAAATGTGACGAGTTATTTAAATTTAAAAGATGTTTTTATTTGCAGTGTCACTGAGTAATTACTTTTTAAAAACAAATAAATACTATATTCAGTGTAAAAGGAGTTTTGAACACATTTTAACCTTGTGTGAACCTTGACCCCTTTCGTGAATAAGATTCCGTTTTCTGCTAAAAGAGCCATTGCCAATTTTAAAAATAAAAGTACTAATAAGATTGTTTTTTATACATAGAGTCACTTTCATTTTAAAAGATAAAATAATTGCCATGCACGATGATTTCAAGATCACTAAATAATTGGTTAATATCTAGTGCTTTTTATGACGTCATAATTCAAGCTGACTTAAACTCTAGCCACTGTCGAAGTAAACAAAGGTGAATCGTTTCTAGAAGTACAATAAGCAGATTTTCATAAATGAATAAAATTTAATTAGAGGCTAGACCTTTCTAAACGTTTCTGACTATTTCTTGTGACATGGCGTAGCTGATATACACATAGAACACGCATATTGTTCAGTCTTTTAGTATTCTTTACAAATTATTTTTAAAAGAATTTATTCTTAGATTTTTGCTTTGGCACTAATCCTTCAACTTACTATTCTTAACTTTCATTCTGAGAAGAACTTAAACATAAAAATCCGATTTCATTCTCGGATGTCTGTTCCGAAATTTGATTGAGGTTCCTTTGCCTCTTTCTTTAATGTCTAGTATTATAAGATTCCGAAAATACTTCAATTTTTTATTTAATAACTCCAAGTCTTACAACTGTCTTTATGTAAATAGTATTTGCCATATTGGACAGAGGTCACATTAGATTGTGTCCTAAATTATTGTCTGTCACCTGCAAGACTATCTATGACTTCAAACAGGGTAGAGATAAAGTCTCTTTCCTAAAAGTTAATTCTGGCTGGGTTTGCTAGATACGTGAGAAAAAGCACACACGGTTGAAATGTTGATAGCAACAGGATCATGTGTGTTCTGTGCCCACTCGTCTTAGCCACACCTCCACCATCCTCTACCCTGTCACGTGGAGGACAATTTCTTAACTTCTAAGCGACGATACTGTCGTCAGAAAACACCGATCGCGCAGCGGTATAAAGTGCGACCGCACCCACTTGCAGCGATGGAGGCTTGATTTTGAGTGTGTGACGTGTACATGTGACGCAGGTATTGTTAATTTCACTCCAGAACTGTCAGCACTCCCGTTGCCAGTTTCCAGAAATAAGCACATACTGACTCTGAGTGAGTCAGGGAAAGATTTAAGGCCCGACCATACACTTCGGACAGACATTCAGACGGCTTCGGTGCTCGCCACGAAGTGGGACAGCCGCAGTATGTGACCGTTGATTTAACCAAAATTTAGCTCTTAGAGGTGGATGGGGCTAGAAGGGGTGGTGGTGGTGTAAGAGATATTTGTCTTTGGCCAGATATTGTTTTCAGTATTTTATTACTGTGTACTTTACCGTTTTCAACTGTTCTTATGAGCTTCAGGAATATCTCACAAAATATGGCGTTTTCATTTGTTTTTATGAGCTTAAGGAATATGTCACAAAATATGGCGTTTTCAGTTGTTCTTATGAGCTTAAGGAATATGTCACAAAATATGGCGTTTTCAATTGCTTTTATGAGCTTAAGGAATATGTCACAAAATATGGCGTTTTCATTTGTTCTTATGAGCGTACGGGATATGTCACAAAACGGCCGCTAAACTGTTCTTGCTGGACGATATATAAAATTATATATGACATTCGACGGTAGGAGGGGGTGGGATGTTTGGTGAAGAAGTTAATTCTCCACCAACCCTAGCCGTCTGTAACCTTAGGCTAATCCCAAAACACCTTCTGGCTGGCCAAGCACATTGGACAGAAGAAAAATAGATATTGTAGAGTAGAAGACTGGTAGTCTAGAAGATAATTCCGAGCTCCTCTGATTCCTACAACCAAGTATTAATTAAATACAGGTAACAGACTACAACATTCAATATGCAAGTAAGTCATACCAACACGAGGGGTCTAAATATCAATATTTAAAAATATATTTAACAAGAAATAAAATATAACAACATGGTTATATACAGTAATTAATTTGATAGTTATAATCAAAGTCATAAATGTGTATCGTTCTTAATCATGACCGTGTTGTGTCTTAAGAGAAAGTTGTTTGAATCCTATGACACTATTGTGTTATTCGAGACTTGCTCGTATGAGCAAACTTATGGGTGAGTTTACATGAGAATTCTGAGTGACCTATGAGATAAATCTGAGAGAGGTTCATCTGTTGGTTTTATAGTCAGTTCAGGATGTGTCTGACGTTTAGGGTCCCCTGGTGGTGCTATACTGGCCATTTGAACTGTGGGTCAATTTGTTCTGGCATTGCTTCATGGTTCAGCGCTCGTTGTCAAAGTCAGCATTGGTAACCGGCAATAAAGGGTTAGTAGCTGCTATGCAGTATGATTATAGCTTATTAACACCAAGAGCCAACGCAACTGTTGCCTCACTGGTTAGCTGTGTTGGACTGCTAAAAAAAAACAGGTAGGTTTGTGGTACATTCATTGTACACTGGTTAGCTGTGTTGGACGGCTGAAAAACAGGTAAATTTGTGGCTAAAAAACAGGTAAATTTGTGGCTAAAAACAGGTAAGTTTGTGGCTAAAAAACAGGTAAATTTGTGGCTAAAAAAACAGGTACATTTGTGGCTAAAAAACAGGTACATTTGTGGCTAAAAAACCAGGTAAATTTGTGGCTAAAAAAGCAGGTAAATTTGTGGCTAAAAAACAAAGTAAATTTGTGGCTACAAAAACAGGTAAATTTGTGGCTAAAAAAACAGGTAGGTTTGTGGTACATTCGTTGTACACGGTTGAGCTGCACTCTAAATGTTTCGTTCAAAGTGAGTTACAACTCAGGTATTCTCTAGCCCGGGGTTAAGGGTCAACTGTCCTAGAGCTAGGTTTGATTGTACTTTGTAGTTTGGAGGAAAGTGGGTATGGGCTACATATGACACCAGCAATACGAATTACAGTAAGTTGACTTCAGGATGTCTCTCAAAACGCATTTATCTTCTTTTTTAAATTTATCAAGCCTATCTGTGGCATTTATATTGTCATATTTTTGGTTTGGAAGATTGAAATAAGTAATTTTATAGGCATTTGTTCCTTATGATCATGTCACTCATTGTGTGTGTGTGTGTGTGTGTGTGTGTGTGTGTGTGTAAACTTGTTTCATTTGCTTCAATTAGTCATTACACATGTACAGTTCGAATAGCTCTTAACCCACTAGCACTCCTTGGTTGAAGTGGTGGGCTAGTGCCCACTCTGTCGGGTCCATGATAGATTGGTGCTTGAAAAACTGAAATTCGTGCTTTGCTGTCCTCTAGTTAGTATGATCCCAATCCGGCATTGATCTCGATCAACATTACGTCGGCGTTGTCGTTTTCTTTTCTAAAATTTTTTTTTTTTTTAGGGGGATTCCAGTTCAAGTAATAGGACTCCACCTGGCGAATATCGAAGTTGAGAAAAGAGAGTTTTAGAATGGGATAGGGGGTGCGGGGTGGCAGGAGCTAAAGAAAAGACCATTGAACTCGAAACCAATTTTCTGTGTGTGTGTGTGTTAAGGTAGGGGTGGGAGAATCACAGTGTATAACTCACATCTAGAAATGATACAACTCTTCTGATTGACACTGTTAGAGTTAAGCAACTATTGTTTGCATAGCTAGTGTATGTTCAGTTAAATACAGCAGGTAAAACGTACACAGCTCGTGGCTTGAGTTTCGGTAAATAACTCTTTATTGATTTTAGAGTTGCTTGTCCTTTGGACATTGATGTATGGCTGATACATGTACTGCAGACGACAGACCTCGCTGTGTGGTTGTTGTAAAAGTACGAGTAGAAAATATGATTTTATGATCATATTGATAACAATACGTATTATACTGAAAGATACAGCTATGGTACAGATACACCAGCTGTGCAAACTGTAAGTGCTAATGTGACTAGAACTCTGACTAATCGTCACATTTTTCGTGAATCATTTATAACCGCGGCTGTTTCTGTAAAAAATAACTCTTAAACTGTTGTGTCAAGAAATTAGGCAGTTCGGTGGTGGTGGTGATGGGATGGGGGCTGGAGGGGGGGGCTAGGAATTGTCAGTAGCAACATAGGCTGAAAATCTGTTGACAAATGACGACAAAGCAAACGGTGATCTTGAATCAGACTCTGTGTCTTTGATAGTTTTTCGTTTGTAAAATTAAATAATAATAATAATAATTAAATAAAAACGAATATTGCAGATTAACAAGTGGCTGTACTTACGTCAGTCACAAAATAAAAATTTTAATAACACTTTAAGAGAGCTAAAATTAATCTAAATAATTTTAACTTAACTTAACTATTTTAGTGGAAGTTTCTCGTTACAGTTCTCATTCAAGTACACGTATATGCCGTGTACGGCTTCGAATAGACAGGAAAGTGACGTCACTTATTTCGACGTATCCTCACCAAGACCATTCATATGTGGATAATCCTTTTTTCCCCTACTGACAAAGGCAGTCGAGACCTTTTCATGGTGAGTAGTTGGTGTTATAGCATCAACTTGCGTGCAGACCTGTGCAGTCATTGTTTAAACGCAATCATTTTCAGCAAAGTCTATTTAGAAACAATAAATAAAAAAGATAATAATAACAATTCGCTCGAAATCCATCCGTATTTACCTTTTGAAAAATATTTCCTACTGATGAGACAGTACAGTTTTGCTACTGGTGATTTTATTTATCCTGCTAGAGTTTCTGAAAGTCATTGGCCGAGCAAACTGCAGGACTCCTTGAATCTCTATGACCAAACTTGTAATTTTGTAGGGCTCCAAGAAACTCTATGACCAACCTTGTAATTTTGTAGGGCTCCAAGAAACTCTATGACCAAGCTTGTAATTTTGTAGGGCTCCAAGAAACTCTATGGCCGACCTGTAATTTTGCAGGGCTCCAAAAAACTCTATGGCCAACCAGTAATTTTGCAGGGCTTCAAAAAAAAAAACCTCTAAGGCCGAGCCTGTAATTTTGCAGGACTCCAATAGCACTCTAATGGTCGGGCCTGCAAAGCTTAGCTTTTCATCTTAGGACCTGATTTCTTAACACGAACCATGTAAAATCTATCTTTGCAGAGGTGCTCGTTAACATCTTTCCTTGATTAGCTAAATGGTTTCGAGAAATAAAACCAAGGCATCAGCAAATTGACGCCAAAAAGGATTTTTGCTGCTGTTGCATTGCGAAATGAAATAAGGAGGGCTTGGTGGGTTTCAGAGTTATCAGAAAGTTTTCTCACTTCGGTATACTTTGGACATAACTCTCATGACTGAAACACTTCTGCCCTATAGCTACACTGCTTGCCCCCAATCTGCCTCTAGTAGTCCACTAGTCCCGCCTCTAGTAAATAGAACCATTGTTGCCTTGAAATGCATGTTTGTTTGGTTAAGTTGGGTCCCATGTCCGCTTCAAACTTTTCTTGATTTCACAAATGGACGCACGCAGCAGGGAAGAGATTAAACTCTGGAAGAGGTGTTATAGGGTTAGGGTTAGAATGAGGGAGTGAGGCGGTGAGTAGATGTCTGGTAGATTTTTTTCCTGGTGCATTTTGCCAGGTAGCAGCAAACAGTATTTAAACTTTCCTATCTGCAGCGTATGCGAGCACACGGGACCAAATATCGTCCCTTCCCGACGGAATAGATACTCCGACTGTCTGCGCTACCGTTTGTCACAGGCGTTGACATGAACATGGATCAAAGGATACAATTCCTTAAATCAAAACGCTTTCGATCACGTGATAAACTTCGGAGAGTGTTTCTGAGCCATTATGTCGTGACACTCTCGGTCTTCACTAAGTAATGGTCATATCTGCATGAATGTGATAACATGCAGACAAGCAATATCTTCACTAAGTAATGGTCAGATCTGCATGAATGTGATAACATGCAGACAAGCAATATCTTCACTAAGTAATGGTCAGATCTGCATGAATGTGATAACATGCAGACAAGCAATATTTTCACTAAGTAATGGTCATATCTCCATGAATGTGATAACATGCAGACAAGCAATATCTTCACTAAGTAATTGTCAGATCTGCATGAATGTGATAACATGCAGACAAGCAATATCTTCACTAAGTAATTGTCAGATCTGCATGAATGTGATAACATGCAGACAAGCAATATCTTGCGTAAACGTTTGTTATTTTTAGGTTTTAAGAAGATTGTAGCGATAAGAAGCTTCTTATGGCCCCCTCACCTTAATAAAGTTAATACTGGTATTCCCTTTATAATCTTGTTAAAATTCGGAGAATGTCGGCAACACCAAAAAATTAAGTGTTTTTCTTGTACAGATTATTTCATTGACTTTGATTACTGTTTATTTTACTTTTTTTTTTTTAAGTCGAGTTTATGGCTCGTCAAGCTTTGTCACGTGCACTTATAAAGGGTTATTTTCTAGGTGATAGTTTACCTGCTCGGCCGCGTGTTAAGTGTTCGGCTATTTCACAAGTGTGAATCAGCTTGAAGAACGTTCATTAATTTAAGTGGAAGTCTTCTTGTAAAGTGTCATTCTTGCAGGCTAAGTGGATATCTTGAAACGGGCAATGTTACATGTTAAGTTAGATTAGTTAAGTGGATATCTTGAAACGTGCAATGTTACTTGTTAAGTTAGATTTGTTAAGTGGAAACTGGCTTCGTGTCAGGTTTAAAGATACATGTTAAGTGTAAGTGTGTTTTTTTTAAGTGAAACATGCTTGTAAAGAGAAAACTGGCTACATATCAAATTAAATAAAACAAAACGGGACCAGCCAATGGCTGAGATCAAAAGTTTACATGCTGTAGAGAATTCTATTGTCTGATCACTTAAATTGGTGTAGCAAGAAGTCCGGCTTTGAAAGGTGGCCTTTTAGCTTAATGGTGAGTTAACTGACCGATTGAGTGAGAATGGACTTAAATATTTTGTGCATTTTACTATTATACTTGTGTTTTACATGAATGCATTATGATAGTAAACTGTTGTTTCTACACATTGTGAACTATAATGTTTATATGTAGTATGTTAAAACACTTGACATTGTTTCTAGTGAAACTGCTCTTAAAACTGATATACCGTATTTATTATGCTGTATGCATGTATCAGGCTAATAATTACTGTTGCAGGAAACTGTAAGTTGAGACTTGAATGTAAGAAAGAATGGAGTTAAAAAAGGAATGAACTGGAAACTTAGCATTTTTCCCTGATTATATTTTTTACAGGGACAAAGCAGCCTTTCCTTATATTATTTGAATCTCCTGGTTTACTGATTGTAAACACCTATGACCATGGTAGACAAGGGAATCACCTACTGCAGTGTGTAAGTGTAAGGAACACACTACACTCCATTGATGTATGGTGGCAAGATATGCTGACTACATTGAACAACTTCTGGTACAAGGAATTACTGGAAATTGCTTGTATTGTTGTTATGCTTGAGAGAGCTGGTACAGCAAATGAGTGCCCAGGTTTACTTGAGTGAATAAGTAGCAAATCAGTGTTTTTACAACGTGAGGAGGAAACAAGTGGAATTGACATGGATATCCTGTGATTTGTATTGACACTAAATTGTTGAAGTGTATTTTAGGATATAAGACTGTGTGGTATAAAAATTATTTGGATGTGGTTTCATAAAAATATTTATGTCAAATAATCTTTGTTTTTGTTATATGTATATTTGATTGTTGATTTAATAAATTTTTGTTTAATTTATTGACTTTCTCACACATTGATAACCTCATGTTGGAGAAGAAAGTGGGTGGATGGGGGTCTCTCTAAATATATTTAAATTTAAAGACAGATTTGTCTTCTTTGGTAAGAAGTTTTCCATCTACGGAAATATTTTGTGACGGTAAATGTTTGTATTTAATGTTGAGGAAGAGAAAATATGTGTACAGCGCCCGCATATCCGCCAAGTGAGAGAGAGGAGTGGTGTCTTCAGGAGAATTATTAATAACATAAATTAAGATTCTCATCACTTGTAATTAGTTATGGAGAACTAATTAATAATAATCATAACCATTAACTAGGTGGCGTTAGCGTCACAACTTTGTATTAATTCTCTGTCGAATCGTTTTATGGAATTTCATCCTGTTTGTAGCATCATTGTTAATGTTAATTATCAGTATTAATTTCTGGGATCATGATAGTGAAAGAACTTAACGAGCCAGCATGATATATTGACATTCGTAAACAGTGTGTGTGTAAAATAACCGTGACACAGCGAGAGCAGGTCGTTCGGGCATGAATGTAAAGAAGAAAACAACAAGCGATAACACGACAAGCACTAGGATATTGCGAATGGTGGGCTCCGTGGCTGTGATGACGACTACTGCTCCCCCCTCTACCTTTTATTCAGGCCTGTTAAGGCATAAATTTGGTTGACACACTTTGATGTAATCTGCCTGCAGTCTGTGAAATTCATAGCATACTTTATGTCGCATACAGTTTGGCATTTCTTTTCTAAAAAAGTAGGAACAGTTATGAAGCGAAAATTGAAACATAAAAATAAAAGCAGAGGACCAAACAGTAACAGCTAGGGAGCAAACCGATTTAATTTTAAAGACTGGCTATGTATTTACAGCTACAGTTAATATCAACGACGCAAACACGCACACATACAAATTATTATGTATCTATGCGTTCACTCAATCTAGGGCCGTCTTAACAGCATTAAAGGCCTACGGGTAAAGCAGTGACTGGGGCCCCTAACTACACAACCACAGGAATAAAACATACATACATGGGGCCCCTATGCTCGTGAGGCCGCCGGGTAACTGCCCAGCGTGCCCATGCGTTAAGACGGCACTGGCTCCATCATTTTGTCAGAATGTCGTTTTATCCAGTATACTCTTACTAAGTTTTAAAAAACAACACAAATAGATCGCTCGCACAAGCACACGCATTAACACACACACACACACACACACACACACACACACGAGTATGCATTAACACATACACAGTTCATACATGTACACATTAATATATGCAACCCACATATGAACTCAATAACACGCACACACACAATTCGCACACATTGACACTGACACCAATGCACACACGCACGCGTTTATTCGACCGTTCTTGCAACGTGTAGACTTTTCCAACTAGGTTTCACCCGATTCCACCAACCAGTTTCACAATCACGTTTATATTATACACACATTGACGCGCGCGCGCACACCCACACCCACACAAAAGGGCAACACGTTTTGCTAATCAGAGATAATTTTAAACTCCCATTAATCGATATTAACTAAAATGGACTCAAAACGAAAACCGCAATTCAGCATCTGTTGGATAGACAGGAAAGGGATGGGGGTGCGTCCCAGATTTGTCTGGAAAGAAGGCGCGCGAGGTGACTGGCAGTTGTTTATAACAAGCCGGTTTTCTTGTAGCCGTTTTATTTAATGTGCTCAAAAGATAGCACGCGTGACCTTCACCTTATAAGTACGGGGTTTGACTGACACATGTCGGAGTGCCACGTCTAGTCTGTAGTGCGGTGCAACCTGGTCGGTAACACTATTCATATAGTTTGTGAGTCAGATGCGCCACACACGCATTCCTACCTATCTGCCAAGAAATACTCTGTGTATGCTGGCCATGAGATTTCTTCAGTTGATTGTGCCGAGGCGGGAAGCGGTTGTCATAGCGCAGAGATCGAACGAGACCTGAATACACAGTTATTTCTGCTACACTGCCACACTTCCTCATCCGCACAGTAACCCCGACCTCAGAGTTCCCCAAACATTGCCAAGAACGACCTCCATTTCAACACACACACCTTTTTCATAGCATTAGTAACAGCTGCAGTGCTTTGGATGAAAATGCCTTTGTAGGCCGTGATAATGTTAGGCATAAGTACGATACCCAGATAGCAGCCGCGCGTGCGTGTGTGTATAGTTCACAATATGTAACGGTCACGTCATCTCACTTCTTTCCGTTGTTTTGTGTTACTTATGTCTTGTAAAAAATATGAAATACACTATTCCGTATAGAAAATTGAGTTCCGCCTATTGCTACTATATGTTTATTCCAAAACTAATACCAAATACTGGATGAGGTTTGTTGCGGTAGGATACAGGGGTAGATAGGATGAGTTGTAATTTGAGGATCGTACCAGCTCGCAAAACTAGCGTGACATGTCGCTTGTCGTGTTCGTCTCACTTACACTCCTTTCACCCCAACACACACACACACTTAAGACTATTACGCTAGTGTAGGGAATGAATTCTTAGCAAAGTTCTTTTGGAGAAGTGAATTCACTTATACTTTCGAATGAAGATGGAGGCGAATTTTCAAAATTATTATTATATGTTTATTCATCTCGACAATGGTTTGATGCTTTTCATTTAAAGCAGGCACAGTCCAAACCGGTAGCCACTTTCAGACTGTGCATCCCTGGCACACCATTTATCTTTCCACCTCTGTGCCAGTTTAGATATTAAACTCATGGTATCATGAGGTCTGAAGCCAGTGTGCAAAAGCGCCACCTTGCGTTGCTTCTTTGTACTTTTTGTTTGTTTTATTAATATTTTTTGTAGTTTTATTAATTACTGGAAATGTCTAGAGTAATATTTAACATTACAAGTCTTTCGAATGTTTACATTTATTTCATTTACAGTTGAAACATTCAGATATTTGTTTCCCCATTGATAACTTGACATTCTTTTGTTACGTACGAGTATATGTGTGTCCTTCAGCTATGGATAAACATCCTAATATCATAACACTAATGTAGTTATTACATAAAATTTACAAATGGTCAGCCACAAATTAAAGCACGTAAAGGATGTAATGTTTAGAGCAGACTTCTTTCAGTGCATATTAATGTTAATTTAAAAAATAAATAGTCTTGCTCTTGGATAGTGTGTGCGGTCAACTTTTTTTATTAATAAACTACTGATAGGCCTGCGCTTACAACCAAATCCTCTCTCTTCCACTCATTACCTACACACACACACACACACACACACACACACACACACACACACACACACACACACATTCCAATTTATTCATTTCACCCAAAAACATCCAATACTCGTCATATTTCTCATAGTGAAATACAAATTACCTTATTGAAAAAATACGAAGAATAGCCTAAACATTGCTGGTCATTGCTGTTTGCGGATGTCATTTTAAATCAATAAAGGCTAAATCAGTAATACGTTAATTCAGGGCTGGCTGTAACGATTTTCATCGATTAATGTTCAAAACCTTAATCAATTAAATGTTTGTCTGGTGTTACAGATTTCATTCCGTTAAATAGCCCCTTCCGGTTATAATGGAAAAAATGGCGGATAACTCACACACACACACACACACACACACACACACACACACACACACACACACACATACATACACACACGCATGCACACAGATAAAACCATTAAACCATTTTCATGAACATTTCAGCAATTTCTGTAGAGAGCATAACTTGGGTAAAAATTGAATTTGGGATTTTTCAAATACTTTATGCTGATTTGTCAAATTGTTCCACTTTAATCGATTAATCAATGATTAAAAAATTATATTAATCGATTTCTTTTTTTTACACAATAAAAAGTATATGACAACGAAAAGAAAGATTGATAATTCGATCAAGCCGGCTTAAAGTCTTTCAGAACCAAATCAAGAATATTTCCTAAACTTCATTCTTTCATAAGCCTTGATATAAGCTGGGATTACTGATTGAAAATAGCAATAAACGATCTCCCTGGCCCACCGACCCCCCTCATTTACCCCCCTCCAACCCCTCTCCCCCGGTACAAGAAACTGTGTTCTCACAACGATAGTAGGGCCCACATAATTGTCATAGCAACACTATATTTCCTTAATAACAACTAAATTAAAGTCAGCTCTTTTTGTTGTCAGAAATACGTTTTTCTGCAGAGGAAACTGACAATAAGTCGGCGAACGGTTATCTAGACTGAGCCAGTCCCATTGATTAACGTTTGCTGTTTTTCAAGTAGTTTGCTAGAGTTATCTCTCAAGTCTGCGTCGATGCTGCAAGGTATCTAATCTAGCCAGTGGCTTTTCTTTGTGCCATTATCGGGCATCGATCGAAGATTGGGCCAGAGGGTCTGTACCTACACACTGTCTACCTTCTATAACTTCACGCAAAATATAAAACACGCAATTCATTAGCAAATGACGTTCAGCCTACATTGTGTTTAATCTGTGTTGTCACTCGGTTTGCTTTAGACTCAGTAGAGCTACTTAAGACAAATAGATCAAAATTTATGTGGTGAGAAAAAGGTTTTGTACAAAGTACATATATACGGAAAACGATGTCACACGCAAAAACAGAACACACCAGTTTCATGTTGGTGTTGCTCGGAAACCAAACGACTTGGTGATTGGACGGGCTTTCGTTATACTGACCACTGAGCTCTTTATAGCTCAGTGATGCGGACTAACATGCAAAAAAAAAAAAAAATGATGCATTGCTTGGCTGAGATATATGTGGGGTTTGAATGAGGCTACCTTTAGGCAAATTGTTACTCAGCTGAGATGTGGGTAGGGTCTGAGTAAGGTTATTTTTAGGTTAATTGTTGCTTGGTGAAGTTACTTTTAAGTAGGTTGTTGTTTTACTGAGATGTGGAGTAGAATCTGAGTGAGGTTACTAGTCAAATCGTTGTTTGGCTGATATGTGGGGTGGGGTTTGGGTGAGTTTACTTTCAGGTTAATAATTGTTATTTCACCTCACTGCACCTGCGCATCATTGCATGCATCAACAATACTGTAGATAATTGGGGCAGGGTACTATAAATGGTGGTATGGAGTGTTATGTCCTAGCCTTTTGGCAGCCCATTAGACTGAATAGACAACCAGGGCCACCTAATTGTGAGACTGGGCTACTAATATTTCAGAGTAAAAGACTTAATAGCCAGCATCGATAGATAATAAGATTTAAAATTATTGAATGGCTTAAACCAACCTCATACACACCAGCCATCAATATAGTCCCATGCTAATTAATTAGTACATAATTACTTTGGTCTTTTAGCATTATACTATAGCATTATCAGAAATACATTTATTACATCATTTATTACATCCCTGTTTTTCAACTTAATTGTTATATAAATTGTGAAATGCCAAAGTGACCTGACCTTGAGCACTGCTTATGCTGATTTTTGAGTTGGAAGATCTTTGAGTGTCAGAGTTGGAAGTAAACAAGTCAGGTGGAGAATGTGCTTGAAAATTGCTGATGCAATCCAAACCAGGTCTAACTGGATAAATAGTTTTTCTTAGTAATAGTCTCACATTTGTTCTTAACAACCTCAGCCAATAGGAATGGACCGAAAGTTATTTTGTTGAAGAAAGTCTATATTCTAATCACTTTGAAATTAATGAAACTTGAGTCCGATCATAATGGCGATCGTTAGCTTTTGGTAAGTTAACTGACTGATAAAGAAAGAATGGACTTAGAAATATTTCATACATGTTTGCTATCGATCTATGATTTGAATTGGAGAATGCTTTATGTAATTGAACCATTATTTCCATGTTCACTAATTTGGTTATGTTGAACATTATTCTTGTGAATTTTGATTGATACCATATTTCTTATGCTGTGTGTGTATTGGGCTAATGAAATTGTTGCAGGATTTGAAAGTTGAGAATGTTTGTAGAGAGAAAGGAGTTATAGAGATGAAATATGCCTGAAATTTAGCACTGCTTTAATTTGTCATTTGCAGAGAAAAGTGCACCTTTATTTTTTTTTTGCTTCAGACTACAATAGTGATTACTGTACTCTACCTGGTCACATTGGCGTGTGCATTCAGTGTTATTGAACTTATCAGTAACATGTTGCTGTAATTTGATTCCTGTGAATTCTGTTACAGAACCAAAACGGTGAAAATGGTGGCTTGAGTTTGGTCTCGAGTATTCATGAAGATTATTTTGAAAATTCTTCATGGTGTGCTGAGTAGCATACACAGAAATTTGGGAACATTCCTCCTGATGTGCTTGATAGCACAAGGGAAATTTGGGAGGATTATCCATTGTGTGCTTGGAGGGAGCATTAAAGATTCTGGAATAGTTGTCTAATGAAGGGATATGTGAGATCATCATCTAAATAAGAAAGTCAGTGACTTGTTGCAAACCGCATAATTGTGAACACATGCTAGTGACAGTTGCCATCTTTGAAAATGTTATGTACATTGACTTTAATTATTTCTCCACTCTCATGTCTGTGATAAATCATGCTTATGAATTTGATTATATATATATGATCATTTGACTGCTGATGTCTAACTTTAAGCTAGGATAAATTGAACGATTGTCTAGCGTTAATCGAACATTGTTGTGAAGCAATGTAAATGCCAACTCTCTTTTGATTGTATTTGTTATATGTATATTTGATTGTTGATTTAATAAATTTATTATTAAATTTATTGACCTTACACATATTGATAATCATATGTTGGAGAAATAATGGGTGGATGGGAGCTCACTAAATGTAGATTAAAGATGGATTTATCTTCTCCTTACTAAGTTTTCTATCTATGGAAATATTGTGACAGTGAATGTTTGTCTTTAATGTTGTGGAAGAGAGAAAACATTTACAGCACCAGCATATCCACCAAGTGAGAGATGAGTGGTGTCTTCTGGAAAATTAAGATTCTCATCAGTTGTAATTATTTACGGATAATAAGAATAATAATCATATCCATAACTAGGGTGGTGTTGTGTCACAATCATATAAATCAGAAACAATCTTTTTAAAATGATATTGCTTTCCAAAATGCTTGGTGATAAGCTTACAAATATGTAAAAAAGCTCATTAAGCAGGAAAAAATATCCAGATCTGGCCCATATTCATTAGTAAATATAGAATATAGTGATGCATATTCAGGACAAGTGAAGTGGTGCTTGCTCAAAATGGTTCTGGTCTTCACGCATGGGCCAGTGGGATCTTTGTGACATGACAAACCAGGGAGTCTTAGGTGTGACTAGTTAAATTAAAAATTCATTTAGAAACAAGGGTTAAATTTAAAGTAGGTCTTCACAAGATTTATACCCACATCTCACTTTAAATGTTCTCATTGACACATCACATTAGAACAGGTCTGCTATCAGCCACTTTTTGCAATTTGTTTTTGCTTTTTTTTTTTTTTATTTGTGTTTTTCTAAATGTCAAGCCTCACTTGATACCAGCAGCAGCAATTATTGTGTATTTTAATTTTCAGAATAATGAGAGATTGATCTACATGAGTTGATATATCAAAGTACATGTTTTGAAACAGTGGGGGGTTTTCCTGTATGCATAAATTATTTTATGTGTTTGTAGTTTTTAACACATTTAAATACACAGTCGTACAGATTTTATTTGTTTATTTTGTTTCAGAATGGGGACAGCTCATCGTCTGAACTAATTCATTTTCACAATACTGAAGTGAGTAAAACAAGTTTTTAAGTAATATTATGTTTTGCTTGTTAATGTTATGTATGTTTTGAGTTAAGTCAAACCCTCTGTCTCACACACACAAACACACATTTACTCTATGTACACATAATAACATTAGTT
The DNA here is from genome assembly GCA_028829895.1 of Sinotaia quadrata. NCBI lineage: Eukaryota > Metazoa > Mollusca > Gastropoda > Architaenioglossa > Viviparidae > Sinotaia > Sinotaia quadrata. The sequence goes on along the minus strand of CM054181.1, from coordinate 47,236,009 downwards.
TTGAACAATAACACCAGTCCAAAAAGCAGTTTAATGATAGCAATCAAAAAAGCAATCACACACAATCAACACACTAGTAAAACAACACAAACATCCTTCCAGATACATTTGGAAATTACCTTTAAAATAAAATGTGAGTAATATCTATTTGTATTTGCTGTGTACAAATTTTGGATGTTCATTTTCTTCAAACGGGATCTAGATTCAATAGCAATAACAATATGTTGCATGTTGTACACAATTTTGACATAATATGCAGATTGACAATGTTTCAGAACACTCTGTTGTGTTTAGTTGTTTGTTTTTCTTAATCTGGAATTGCATGATAAGTATAATTTACCAATCTCACTTTCTCTAAGTGATATTGCAGGCTAAGTAAACTGTGTGTCTTGTTTCTCCTAACTAGCATTTCAGTATTCCATCATGAGCTCATTTTTCAGTTTCTTTCTTGTATTGGCATTTGTCTTTCTGCTTTATAAAAAAAAAAATCTAGTATTGTTGAATTTAAATGTGAGTTCAGCATTATTGCTTTTCTTTTTAATTTTTACTGGCATTTTAGAACTGGAACTTGAATCCAATATGCCCGTTTCCTTGGAGTTTATCTGACATTGCACAGTTGAAATAAATTTACACCTTCGTGCTTTACTGAACTAGCATTGTACAGTTGAAGTATTTACACCTGCTTTTCAAGATTGAAAGCATGATACCACCAAATAGATATGTTGATAGATTTTTCTCATTACTCTGTTTTAAAATCATCAGTGGCAGTCTTCACAGATGTTTGGATGTTGTCTATTTTAGGATGATGATTGCATCGATTGGAGTAAACCCATTTTCGGACAGGTGACAGGACTTAAGGAGCGCTACTTTGAATGGGTGCACCAGCCAGTGGACCAACCCATACGCCTCTTTCACTCTGACTTTCTGGAATTTTTCTCCAAGTGTCCTTGGTGGCTAGTTCCAATTACATGGATTCCTGTCACCATCTGCCTCCTGCTGCACTCCCATGCTACAATCACCGCCAGTCACTCACCTGTAGTGTGGAAACTGTTTGGTGCAGGTAATCAGAAAAAAATTTCAAATTTTACTTGGGGGGAGGGGGAGGAGAAGAAAAAGAAAGGTTGTATTTTAGAGTTATGTTTTACTTGTATTTCATTCAATTTCAAGTTTTACAAGTATTTCAACTATATGTATTTCTATAGATGTTATACATCTATTTCAACTTGAGTTGTGTCATTATTTTTATGGGCGTGTTCCTTTCAATTTCAAATTAAACATTTATTTCAGATTAGTGTTTTGTGTGTTTAGTTTTGTGCTTATTAATTTTATGGGTACATTCATTTGACTTTTTGATTTGATATGTACTGTTTTTAAGTTTTGCGTGTGTTCTGATCTAATTTCAAATTTAATGTGATATATTTTCCAATTTTAAATTTTATATGATGTATATTCCAATTTTAAGGTTTATGTGATATATATTCCAGTCTTTAGTTTTATGTGTTATAAAGTTTTAAATTTTATGTGATATATATATATTCCAATCTTAAGTTTTATGAGATATATTTTCCAATTTTAAGTTTTGCATATATTATATATCTCTTTACAAGTTATACATGCATCATGACTTCAACTTCCAGGATTATATAGTTTTTTTTAAAATATAGTTTGGAATTGCTTGTGTTGTCAGTTTCAAAAGTTTTGTATATTTTTTCTTCAGATTTTAAGATTTTTGTTACTGATTTGGAGCATTCCCTTCATCCAGAGGAAGCAAAAGGAGCCTAATAAAACCAAACGAACTATGCTTTTGCAATGAATTTCATACAGTATATAGATACTGTCATTATTTGAGTTCAGATGTTTGCATTGTTGTTACAATTATTATTATTTTGGTCATTAACCATAAGAATTTAGCATTTCAGTGGGGCTTTTTTCACTAGAAAGTTGAAATGTTTTTTCAGGGCTGGGAGTTTATTATTTCGTTCGGCATTAGTTTGCTTTGTTAATCATTAGTTTGTTTGGTCATTAGTTCATTTGGTTCATTTGCCTTTGTTTCGTTCATTTTGATAGTTCGTTTGGTTTCGTTTAAGTGAAAAGACGTGCCACTGATAGTAGCTTTTAAATTTTACAAAATGTTTGTTTTAAATTCTACATATATTTAATTTTAAGTTTTATTTGTATTTCAACCATAAGTATTACATGAAATTTCAACTTTAAGCTTGAAGGTTTTCTTAACAGGTTCATGAAACTTGCATTTTCAAGTTTTGCCTATGCATTGGGTGTTAGTTTTGAATGTATTTAAGTGTTACTTTTGAGTGTATTGTAGTATTAGTTTTGAATGTATTTCAATCTTTGTTTTGAGAGTATTTTAGTGTTACTGTTAGATCTGAGTGTATTTCAATCTTTGTTTTGAGAGTATTTTAGTGTTAGATCTGAGTGTATTTCAATCTTTGTTTTGAGAGTATTTTAGTGTTAGATCTGAGTGCATTTCAGTATTAGTTTTGTTTATTTCATCTTTACATTTACTTGAATATCAATTTCAACTTAGAGTCTTATATATATTTTCATTTCCAGTGTATGTGTATGGCAGAGAATTTCAGTAATAAATTTTTTCTCTCAATTAAAATGTTCAGAGAAATAAATCCCTTTGACAGATATCATGCCATTCATTTTAGTTTTATAGATCTTTGTTGAAATTTTTCTACTTTTTTTTTTCTCATGTACACTGGTGCCTGTTAAATACAATGTATAACTAATAGGAACTTAACTTCACCCAATCAGATATCTCTTGGGGCGTTTTTTTCATAGTTTTAACTAGTTTACTTTCTTGTTGCAACTGTGCAACTCTTGTACAAAAGGGGATTTGAATTCCTAATTTGTTACAGATGTGGTTGTAACATCAGCTTTCATGCTACCACTGTTTGTGACTGGAATTTTATTGTGGACATTCTGTGAATACAACATTCACCGATGGGTCTTTCACTTGTGCCCACCCAGCAACTGGACTTTATTTATTTATATGCATTTCCTTCTTCATGGACAACACCACAAGGTAGGCAGACACACATGCACAAACACACACATGCATACATGCATAAATAAACCTCATGAGAGAGGGAAAAGTTATAAACTGTTTATGAATACTGTCCTTTGATGTATTCGAGTGAATGATGAAACTTGATTCATTCAACTGAATTCTATTCCATACTTGGTTAAAGTGAATCCCAATTCATAGATGGCCACTGATATAGGGCTTTAAATATAAATGAAGAATAAGTTGGTGTATGTTAAACATGCTTCTTGTTGAACCAATTGTACAATCTCTATCTTTCTTTTTGTTTTACTGGGGTGGTAGTGGGGAGTATATTATTTATAGGTATACACAATTTTCTGAAACATTAACAGAATTGCAGATTGGCTTATCCAGTACTTAATTTCAGAATTATAAAGCTCTTTCTTTGTCAGCTAACAGACAGTTTAATAATGAAACTGCCCACCAGTTCAAAATCATTTCATATGGACTGGCTTTATATTTGAATGTAACAAATACAGGGCCTAAAGGCAACATTCAAGTCATTCTTGCAAAACTTTTCATGATTTGCTTTGTGACAGGCAAGATGCTTTTTGTCCTATATTATGAAGTAAGATGCATCTTGTCAATCAGCTAAATATTTCTTTATATAGTGGATACATTGACCACACTTACCTTGAACCAGAAAATTAAAATATGTCTGCTGTGTTCCGCAACTTGGTTAGCTTGTATAAATTATTTCTTCATTTTTACTTCTTGTGCATGTTAAATCTTCAGTGTAATATGAGGATGCCTCTTAGTCTCACAAGAATATATATATAATTCTTTCTATATAATAAAAAGACGTAGTTTAAAAATTTTATAAAGAAAATTATAGTCACTTATGATTAATAACTTTGAAAAATGTAAAGACTCACTGACAAAAAATGGTGCAAGGAAGCTTATTTATTTAAAACTCATATTAAGTCAGAGTACTTTCACTTATTACGCTTCATATTTGCCAAGCTACTGCAAGACAGTATAGCACAGTTGGAAAAGGGAGGTAACTTATTTTAATCTAGATTTTGAACACTGCAATCGTTGTTTGTTGGAACATATTTTCATGATATTTATTTCTCAAATTTATATTTTACAAATTAGGGAAAAGCCTCCTAGAATGATGTTTCAAATCTCATTGAACATTTTTTAAATGATACTAATAATTATCAACACTTATTATAATTATGAACATGTAACTGTGATGTTCTTTTGGGGGATGGGTAGGGTGTTAATTCTCCATCACCCTGGGCTTTCTGTAACCTTAGGCTAACCACAAAATGCACCTGGCTGGCCATATGCATTGGAAACATGGAATATAGACTAGAAAAGTAAGAGTCTAGAATAAAGCTCTGAGCCCACCGCTGAAACCTACAGCCAGGAATATTAAATATAGATGACAGACTGCAATAAATAATATGTAAGTAAGTCATGCCAACACAAGTGGTCTGAGTATGAACAATAATATATATATATATATATATATATATATATATATATATATTATATTATATTTTAAAGAGAAATAAAATAGAACAGGTGGTTGAATATATCATAAATAGTACATTTGATGTCTAAAGTATGTAGCGTTCATTATTACAACTATGTGAGTCTAGTAAAGAGTTATTGTGCTCTGAAGCCTCTGAATACTATTGTAGTTATTGAAGCTATATATGAGTAAAGCTGAAGTTGTTCTTACAGCCCATGTATGGTGCCTGATGTTGTCATCTAGAGCCCATGTGGGTCTTGCAGCAATGACACATATGTGTTGGTCCTTTCTGCTCTGTCATTGCCTTTGGAGCTCATTGCTTATTGAGGTCAACATAGAAGATAAAGTACTGCATTAATAACCAGTAATTAAGGGTGATAACTCATCTGTAGTATTATTCATAGTTATTTAATGCTGGGAGAACCGAACACGTTACCTCAATGGTCAGTAGCGCTGATCTGCCAGCTAATAGAGGTTTGAACGGCGCACTTGTCACACCCTATTGAGCCATGTTCTGAATGGTCATTTGAAATGAGTTAAAACTAATTAGGCCACTCTCTAGCCGGGGGGGCGGGGGAGGTAAGGGTCAACCATCCATGACAGTAACCCAGTTTGATTATGATCACTTGTGTGTCATGGCCAGTTGTTGTCTCTTCCTTGTGTGCAAAGCTCATTGTGAATTGTAAAATGAATATATCAATGATTCATACCACTTTTACAACTCTTCACAGCCTTGTGTAATTCTTTTGATAATGTGAAATCTCACTCCACTGTACATGGAGTGGGTGATAAGTCCAATAAGTCAGATGAGGCAGTGAAAGGAAACTAGGTCATAGGTATGAAATATAAGGTGAAGACAGCATGTAATCAGTAGTACATAGAAAACAGAAACATCAGCAGCAGAGTTGTAATGCACAGTTTTGCATGAGTTACATTTAGAACAATGTTTAGAATAATGTTTTTCACTTATTCTGCATAGGACTCACTTATTAACTGAATCTTAGCAGAAGAAATAGATTGCAAATGCCTAATGAAATTCAGTCTTATAATGTGGGATTTGGATGATTGATCATTGGTTGAAAGTGGTTTCATGTATAGAACAAATTGAAAGTCTTTCTATCAGTCCTTTCTTAATGATTACTCACAAGTCAAATTAACGTTCAGAGCCTTAAATATAAAAATTTTATTTAACTGCTATTCATCAAGTAATTACTTCCCTTGTGACTGAACACACAACTTAAGTAAGCAAAAAAATGCCCATAAATGTGACATAACATATATCACCATTTAATTTTATGTATGCTTAACATCTTTTTTTGATTGATCATAAAATATGCCACCTTTGTGTAAGAATCTATCACTTCTTAATTTAATGCATAATGATAATGTGCTTAAGTTATTATTTGCTTTCATGGATGGTTGCAGTCTCCTATGGACCGAATGCGGCTGGTTTTCCCACCTCTTCCAGCATCTGTCATTGGTCTACTAATCTTTGGATGTTACACTTTGTTTTCTCCATGGTCTGTAGCTGAGACTCTATTTGCTGGCACACTTGTTGGATATATGGCATATGACCTCACTCACTACTATGTTCACCATGGAACGCCAACTTCTGTCTATTTCTCCAATCTCAAACGATACCATGTCAAGCATCATTTTGAACATCAACAGCTGGGTGAGTGTAATATGTGTGACGTTTATTGTGTGACATTTTGTTCTTCACATTTGTTGCATTATTCGTTACATTTTTCTTTTGTCTTTCATTTCCTATTATCTTTATCGTTCTTCACATATCATTTCTTTTGTCTGTAATTTCCTTTTGTTTTAAAATCTACATTTGTCATTTTCTATCATCTGTATCATATCTCACATCATTTTGAATGTTATTTTCTTTCAATTAAATGCATAATATGTCGTGCTATTAACCAATATAATTTTTCACGTCACTTTTCTAGTTCGTCATTTATTTACAGTGTATTAAAAATTAAATCTGTGTGTCATCCTTCCTGTGCTGTAGTGTTCTTCACATCACTTCTTTCTTTTTTTTTCTCATGTCCATTTATTGTTTAAAATGTTTGTGTACTGTCATGTCAGTGTGATGATTTAAAATGTTTGTGTACTGTCATGTCATTGTGATGTTTTAAAATGTTTGTGTGCTGTCACATTACTTAATCTTCATTTACAATTCCTATAATTTGTAATTTTCCCCAAAATTCTTCTTTTGCTTATCATTTTGTTTTATTGTTTTGTATGTGTACCATCTGCCATGAGTAAAAAAGTCTTTTTTTGTTAATCAGATATGGAAAGATAAAACATACTTTTTGAAAAGAATCTTCGAAGTGCAGCATGTTGGTACAGTTTTAAGCATGAGGCTTATATAACTAACATTTAGCATATGGGATCAGTGAATAGTTTGTAGTTTTGGTCACAGGATAAACACGTGATGTTTCTCTTTCTTACTCATGCATGGTAGACATCTTGGTTTGTGAGTGTGTTATTGTGTATATATATATATATATTTATTGTAAGCAAGTTAGATTCATTTAGTATTATTTGTCTTATGATCATCATTATTATATAGTTAATACTATAATTTTTTTTAAAAATTATTAAACTCACAATATCTTCTGATATCTAGAGCCCTTAACCAACCCTAAAAAATTGTAGCCACAAGTAACTCACATTTATTATGACAGCTTGCTAGCAAAAGAATGCCAAAAGCAGGGGGAGGGGGACGATGATGTCGACTGTTAACATGAATACCTAATAATAGATTCTGGTAAACAAAAAGAATGATGTCTTTGTCATAATAATAATAAATGCTTCGGTTTTATTACTTTTTATTTTTAATGTAATTGCAATTTTTATAAAAACATTTAACCTAAACTATAAATCAGCTACTGCCATATTGCTTTTTTAATTTTTTAATTTGTATCTGAAGAGTTAATTTTTGCACAACATATCTCTACTCCACCCCCCAGTAACAATAGATTCATCTGCTCCTAGAGATTCACTGACTTGCTGCAAGGTACTGGGTTTTGATTGTTCCATGTAATTGGTTTTAAAAAAAACAAAAATATATTTCACTGCTTTATTGTTGCTCTTTATGTCAAATGTTTTAATTGTTTGATTTTTTTAACTAGCTATAGAAGTGGGTGGCAAATAATAGTCATTGGAGATTTAAGCGAACACAAAAAGATAAAGAATGAACCTAAAATAAAGCCCACAGAAACATTTGAGCACAACACTATGATGTGATGTTTGACTGGGAGAGGGGACTTGCTGTTGATGAAGTTGACTCTCCTGAATCTGAACTGATCTGAATATTATTGTTACTTTGGTAGAGATGCGCAGTTGACAGTACACCGAATATGCCTCAGAAAAATGCATGCTTCTCACCCATGCATAGCACACATCCAAGAAATATAAGTACATTATTATTGTTATTCTGATTCTGTTCTTGGCAGTCACAACTTGCATGTAACCTGAAATGATAGTCAAATTGATTTCCAGTAAGTAAATTGTTTCCTTTAAAAGTAGATATAAAATCAAGATATTCTGTGAAAAAAATATTGCCTTAGCCTATTTGTTATTTTTGAGCTCGCAAAGGACATTTTTTCACTTGCAAATTGTGAGCATGCGAGTGGGATTTTCCAAGGTCGCCCTAAACTATGAATCATTTTTAGGTCTTATTAGTTATTAATACTCACAATTTGTCGCAGCTGTACGGTAAAATGCTAGTGTAACCTTTTGTTATTTATTTGGTCATTAATTTTTTAAAGACTTATGCTGTTTAAATTGATAACATCAGATCTTTTAATATTTTAAATAATAATAAGAAGAAGAAGATGTAGGTAATTTTTTCTTAAGTAATAAGAGATTTGATTTTTTTTTTAAAGTTCATTAAACAGTTGTAAATTTTATGAATTTCTGTGCATCAAATTATAGGTCCTAATAATACATCAAATATAGCTATAGACTTAGATAAGTACATTAAATTATAGACCTAGATAGCTATTTCAAATATAGCCATAGACCTAGATAGCTACATAAAATATAGCTATAGACAGTAACATCAAATATAGCCAGATACCTAGATAGCTACATTAAATATAGCCATAGACTTAGCACAGCAATATCAAATTATAGACCTAGATAGCAAAATAATATATATAACCATAGATCTAGATAACAACATCAAATTATAGACCTAGATGGCTACATAAAATATAGCCAGAGGCCTAGATAGCTACACCAAATATAGCCAGAGATCCAGATAGCTACATAAAATATAGCCTTAGTCCTAGATAGCTACATGAACTATAGCCATAATTCTAGATAGCTATATCATATATAGCCATAGACCTAGATAGATACATCCAGTTATAGACCTAGATAGCTACATCACATAATATTATAGCCATAGACCTATATAGCTAAATCATTAATAGCTACAGACATAAGATAGTAACTTTAAATTATAGATCTAAATTGTATAAATTATAGACCTAAATTGTATATCTAAATTATAGACCTAAATTATAGGCCTAGGTGGCACATAGATAGTATAGTTAACACAAGTACAAATATTTTTAAAACTTTAATAGTAATTATCAAAATGAAAACTATAATGTCATAGCCTTAAATCACGATACAGCACAGTAAAACTGAGTTTTTCTAGATACTTTATATGCTAGAGGTTATGTTTTAAAATCAAAATGTTGAGTGATATGCACATTCTGTATACGTGATACTGCATGGCAAAACCTGGCTAAAGTGAAAAAATTTCAGAAGTGGGTTTTTTGTAATTTATTAAAGTTCAGAATCTCATGTTTATTTTTTAAAAACCATTTTAATTTATGTCAGATAGTTTTTTCACTATACATTTTTTTAAGTACATACCTTCCTGGAATATGAAAGGGGATTTACGAATACAAATGGCTGTAGCGCAAAATTAATTTTAGCATCTTTAACCGGGTTTTGCCATGCAGTGTCACATAGTTATCAGCATATTGCATATGACACCCAGAAAAGAAATGTCATAACAGCCTATCTACATATAGAGATTAGTCTTTCCACAGTCGGTCAGACATTCATGTTACCTGTCTACCAAGCATTCTTGTTACCTGTCTGCCAAGTATTCTTGTTACCTGTCTGCCAAGCATTCTTGTTACCTGTCTTCCAAATACATGTATTCTTGTTACCTGTCTGCCAAGTATTCTTGTTACCTGTCTGTTGAACATTCTTGTTACCTGTCTACCAAGCATTCTTGTTACCTGTCTGCTAAATATTCTTGTTACCTGTCTGCCAAGCATTCTTGTTACCTGTCTGCTAAATATTCTTGTTACCTGTCTGCCAAGCATTCTTGTTACCTGTCTGCTAAATATTCTTGTTACCTGTCTGCCAAGCATTCTTCTTACCTGTCTGCCAAGCATTAATGTTACCACGATCCCAATGAGTGCTTTGTGTACATTTACTAGTGATCATGTGAAAAAACTCCAATATTGGCAGTAGATGTAAATGTCTTTCCTCCATTGTTATTTAGGTGTGTTTTTCTTTTGCTACAAAAAATAAATCACTGTTGAAATGAAAATGAAATTAAGAGTAAACATTTGTTGACAGGATTTGGAATTTCATCCAAGCTGTGGGATTACCCATTTGGTACGCTAATTCCAGACAGCTAAAGAAGAAGATGCCAACATTAGGCTCCAGTAGAACCATGAATTTCATGCATCTAGTGATGTAAAAAGCCATGATGAGCTGGGTCTTGTTGATGGAACAGTTAATTTCATAGGTTGCATTTATAAGATTTAAGGCATCTTTATGTATTTATTGCCTGTATGAGTTAGCTGTAAATATTCTGCAGTGTTATTATTTATTTACTTTAGATGTGGCTTGATACATTATTACCAAACAGTGTTATGGCATTCAGCAGAGTTTACTGAAATTTGCTGCATTTACATATTTCTCACAGTAAAACACATAAATGTGTTTTAAACTAGTCGTTGGTTTTGGGGATACTTTTGGAATCCAATCTTTAAATATTGTACAAATATATCAAAGCTAGCATTCTACTTGTTTCAAATCCAATCCATTTTACAAGGAGATCACAGCTAGATTTCTGATTGTTTCATATCTAAGTACATCACAGCTAGTATTCAACTTGTTATCAAATCCAAACTATTAAATATTGTGCAAGTACATCACACTTAGCATTCAACTCATTTCAAATCCAATCAATTAAATATTTTGCAAGTACATCACAGTTAGCATTCTACTCATTTCAAATCCAATCCAGTAAACATTATGCAAGTACATCACAGATAGCATACTTTCTATTCTTTTCATTCCTGCTGCTCATTTTTCTTTTTACAGTAAGAAACAAGTCACTGAAACAGAAATGTTAAAAATCGTTTTTACATGTTCACATCTCTTATTGCTTAGAGGATGGGTGTCTGCATATTGAAAAAAGTACAGTATAAATAGCTTGCTTAATGTAAAAGTTAAAGTTAACTTGTCTTCAATCAATGTTTACATGTATTCAAGCTCAGAGTTTTGTCCACTTTTGACCTGGATTATTTACCTGATCTTTTCTTTTTTGAAGATTTATAGTCTCTTGTCCATATTCTTTGTTGCAGCTATATAAACAATTAAGTTTTATTTATTTGCACGAGAATAAATATCTTTTAAAATATCAATAAAATCAGCTTGAATATAATGCAAATATTAAATTTTGTTATTGTAAATAATCCCTAACCGTTTGATTGTGTAATTACTTTACTTGATTAGTTCATCTGTATTTGTTTTTCTCTCTCATGTGCTATTTACTGTATTGATGTTTTAAATTTAGTCATTTAATATTGTCACAAAGAAATAATTTTTATTTGGGTTTTCTTTACTTTTGCTTCATTTCAGGAAAAGATGATTTAAATATAAAGTGGGTTTTTTTGGGGGGACACATTTTAACACTTGATCTTTTTCAAATGTTGCTAAGAGGCTTTGCAGTCTATGTACATTATTAGTTTGACATTATTTTTAAAAGTAAACAAAAATGGTCTCAGTAGGGAAGACTTATATCTGGTAATTAAATAAAGTCTTGAGTCTATATATATTTGAAACTAGTAAGATGGGACAGATTGTATCTGGGCACAATGAATTCTTATAGGTTAAGATGTGTTGTCTGTATACAGAGTTGGCTGACTATGAGGTCTAGGTATTCGCTTCAAATGCTGGAGTTAGAGGGAATAAACCTCCCATCCTAATCAAAGACATTTAAGTTTCTCCAAACTCATAATATCTCTTCCCAGCACTTGGGATTGTTGAGTTAGGCATCATATTGTAAAAACTCTTAGACTTCCCTATTGATATAAAGCATTTATAAAATATCCATTATTTTATTATTATATTGTTAAATATCCATTATTTATATTTATATTATATGGTTAAATATCCATTATTTATATTTATATTATATGGTTAAATATTCATTATTTTATTATTATATTATACAGTTAAATATTCATTATTTTAATATTATATGGTTAAATATTCTTTATTTTATTATTATATGGTTAAATATCCATTATTTTATTATTATATGGTTAAATATCCATTATTTATTATTATATTATATGGTTAAATATTCATTATTTTATTATTATATTATATGGTTAAATATCCATTATTTTATTTATTATATGGTTATGTTTTGACTGTGAATTTGCAACTTTTACAATAATTGTACCTATCATTCACAGAAAATTACTTGAATTTAGATAAGTTTTTATTTTTGTTACTTTGTGTGTACATGTCATATTTACTGTGTTAATTTAAATTATACATTTTCATTTATCTTGCTGTGCTAATAATTATGATCTCTTTTTGCAACTGTCTCCATGTGATTTGAGCTAAATTTAGACTGGCTTTTGAATCACATTTGGCATTGTGCTTTATGTTGCTTGTTAATTTTTCAAACTTACATTGAAAGAATTATCAACTGTTTAATATTATTTATTACTTTTTATTGCTAGCAGGCAGCTTTGCTGCAATTTGAGCTAATAATCTGAAAATCCAAATGAGTGAAGATTGCAAATTTTTATGTTCTCATCAAATACGGTTGATTTATGTAAATTTCACTGATCGTGAATTTACTTGTTAATTTTTACGTGCCTTTGTACAAGCACATAAACTGGAAACAGCAAATTGTGATGGAATTGTTTAGGCACTCTAAGACAGCATATTGTTGTCCATATATGCTTATGAATATGTCAGATCAAACACATTTTCAAATATTTCAATGCATTTCTTCATTCCTTTATCATCTGTACCCTACCGGATTTTGGTCATTCTTCATTTTTTCTTAGCATTTAAATGATTCCCTTTCTACATTCTGCTTGTAATCATAACCTGTTTTAATTGACTGTACACTGAAACAGATACCAGCAGGCTTATCTTATGCCAAGTGTAGATCACGAGTCCCTCCCTTATGTTTTTCTCATTTTACACAATATTGTATCCTAATCATAAGGTAAACATCAGTTATGTCCATAACATTATTTATTATTTATCATCTTCACTCATTCCAGACTCCTTAGAACAATTCACCTAGGCTGTTCATTATAACCACTCTTCGTTCTTTCCTAATGAGTTTTGAAGTGTTGGTCATGAACACTTATCAGCTCTGGTTTCTATATATTTGACTGTTCTCCTGACTATTATGAGCCAATCAGCTGTAACATAAGAGGTTACAAAGGTCAAGTGAGTTGCATTATGGCATTTATCTGCAACAATTCTTTTCTTTTCAGTTAATGTCTAATTAAAGTGGGCCCCTATGTAATGACTACGATCCATTCCAGTCACTGCATATTAAATGGATGATTCTATATATAGAGAATAAGAATAGGTACAGATATGTAACATTTTCATTTGGACCACAAGGTAAGGAGTTGGCCATTATGCAAACAAATGGGGACCTATGGATAATATTTATATTTGAAATTATATATCGGTCATTAAACAGGAGTCAACAAAAATAATTATGCATGCATCTTACTCTAAAATACCATGTCTTGATAAGATGTGCTTGAAGAAATCTGGCATCTTTGCCAGTCACTTTCATGCACTGTACAGTTGATCTGCTTTGTAATTCCCTCCAAGATCATGTTGCCTAAGGATTACATATCCTAACAAGTCTTAGTGGATGTAACATAATTGGTCAATTTTGTGATATAATTGTTCTCTTGTTTATGTTTTATTATAGATTTTCACTTTGTAAAGTACAATATTGTTACTTCATTGGGGTATTTAATGTGTTTTTTTTATGTCCATCTACATTCCTTACATTGTTAAAATTAATAATACATTTTTTTCCACAAATGTAAGGGTTTCTTGTTTATTTAAGATGAAGGGATCTTGCTGTTTTAACTGCACGAGAACCACATACAGTACAATTTCTTTGTACTCTTTACAAATCAGGAAAGCCACAATTCTGATGGTGTTTAAGCTTGTTGCTAGGAGACCCTTTTAGCACTTATGTTTGATGAATGACATTTTTTAGTACGATCAGATAACATTTTACAAACATTAAAAGCTAGTCCCTCAGCAGATTGTCACATGTTATAAGTATGTGTAATAATAGTTTTAGAAACAATAAATTTTACCTTATATTTCATTTTTGATCATGAATGCATATCACTTGTTGGGTCTTTCAAACATAGACACGCAGTGTCTTAAGCGTCATTTACATAATCTGTACTGAATTAGATTTATACATATTCATCTGACAGTGTACTACAGTGAACTATAACTTCAGACTTTGATTTTTAGGAAAATTATTTGTTTGAAATAATTATTTTGAAACTGATAGTTTAAGTATTGCATTACATAGTTCCACACCTTTGACAAAGTCTTGTGATCAATGCAAACTTTAAGTAGATTGTGTGCCTTGGAGAAGTTAATCCATTCCATTTTGTATAAATTCATCACCTGCTCAACTCACTGCACACACATTTGCACATACACACAAATATCTATCCATCTATGTAACTTATATGTCTTCTTCATCTGAGTCATAACCACCTTAATGGCTGAAATGGTATTTTAGTACTGGAGATTTATCATACAACGGAGAAAAAATAGAAATACCTTGTACTAAGAAACAGTAATGTATTTACCAGGACTTCAAGCCTTGTTTGAAGCATACATTTACAATTTCCACATTGTTTAAGATGACTGACAACAATTCCATTTTACACAAACAAACCCCTATTTTTTAAAAAAAAAGAAGATTTTCTTTTAGTTCATTTGCATATTCTTTATGCTGCAGAGTTGTTCCCAGCAGGTAAAAATGTATTTTGGTGAAGCCTTATGGGACACAATCATTGTATAGCCTGGAAGGCCATCTGTAGCATCATTATTGGTTCAACTGTTAATCAGTGACAATAAAATTTGTAAATGATGAGCAAATTAGTAACATTGCTAAGAATCTTATCAAATTCACCACTTGTTCAACAATGTACTCCGTTTCATTATCATGATGCAGCTGATTGAAATATATGTTGATAATCTGTCCAATATTTTAAGATAATATTTAAATTATCATGCATTTGTTATTTTATTTGCATTAAAATTACCATGATTGTTGAATTTTATTTTATTGGTAATGCTTGTTGAATTTAGGAAAGGATATACATTTTATATATTATGAGAGTTGGTTGTTATGTGTGCTCTTTAAATATATATATAGCCTGTCACTTGTCAAGAGCAAATTAAATTGTACAGTTTTCATGTGTTGCATTTCAGCAGGTTATATATTTGTCTGATCACAAGAAGCTGCCAATGTATAATATTAAAAAGAAAATCCTTAGTGTGTGTGATGGCTAGAGGCAATAAATTAATGGTTTTATTTGTTAAATTTTGCATAATACTATCAGTTTACATTGTACATTTTCATATTCTTATTCTGAAAACGCTTTTTCCCCTCAGGTCATTCATATCATTGTTTGCTGCTTGCAAGACTTTTGTGGATATATTGCTATATTGTGTAAGGTAATTTGGTATGCAAAATACCTTGAATTACCTTACCATATTGTGCAAAGTAATTTGGTATGCAAAATACCTTGAATTACCTTACCATATTGTGCAAAGTAATTTGGTATACAAAGCAGGATTGTGGAGTCGATCAAAAAAATTCAAACTCTTGTTAGAAGTCTACACCTGATCTCCAAATCCAGTTGCAGTTTATTACTAACATCATCATGTTATTAATATCATCTGCATAAAATCATATACTTATATGGAGGTATATACATTAGTAGGATATAGGTGTAAAAATGAAGAGACTTTCATAGATTTCATTTTTAAATCATACAATAATTTAACAAAATAAATTAACAATATATTTAATAAGATGTTTATCTGAATTGAATTGGTTCTTACATCAGATAGCTTCTAAAAGATCCAGCTTCATTGCTGCTCTCAAATCAGATTTAATTTTTGAGGGCAGAAAACAAACACTCCACAGTGACTTGAATCAATGGTAACACTGTGACAGGCAAAGCAGCATCTTGAATAATCTCAAGGGTAGCAGGATACTGTATTTTAAGTGCTCATTTCAGAAGTTCGGTCAGATTTCTCAATCTCTTTCAGTGCTTGGTAAAATTTTGAATTTAGTTAGATATGATGGAGTTTGTCTTTCTCTGAAATTTTCCAAATGTAAGCACTGATGTTTTGACCAATCTTGTATGTTTAGATATTTTTCAAAATCTTCATGGTTACTTTCATTGAAGATGATGAAAGTGATTGAATGTTGTCATGTAGTGACCCAGCTATTGCCTCATCTTCCTCTTGTATAGGCCTACCTTTCATACAAACTTCAAATTTATGCAGCAGCAGATTTTTTTTGGGGGGGTTAGGTTACTAATAATAACTCTGCAAATACTTTTTTTTATTTCCATTGTTTAAAATGTACAGAATTAATAATAAACTACCTTGAGATGTTATTTCAAATTTTTACAATGTATTTTAACCTCCTGCATGGTTCAAACTGGAATCTGCCTTAGCCTCAAGTCTCATAAAGTCAGCCGGGAGCCAGGACATTTTTACCAACTTTCGACTTTACTCTGAAACAATCGACTCCATAGCTCTGATGCAAAGTACCTTTAATTACCTTACTACATTGCACAAGGTGATTTAGTATGTCTTGTTTTTTCTTGGAAAGTAGTTCTTTTAATGTTTGACAGAATTCAAATTATCAAGTTATAACTTTTAAATAATATTAGTCATAGAACTTTATAAAATCTTCAGAGCTTATTTTCCACTACCCCTTGGAAAACAAAAATCACAATTAACTGAGTTTGTAATTTCTTGCAATTTTAACATTGCTGACAGTTACACTGAAAAAAGTTACCATGTGAGGCTTCATCTGAGCAGGATAATGGCTTCCAGCCCCACATTTCTATTCTGCTCTGTTGTTAGGAATACTGGTTCAGAAAACTGTCACAGTGGAACTGGTTGTTACTAAAGATAAAAGTCTCTGAGAAATGGATGTTACTTGAGATAAGACAAACTGTCTCTGTGAGAACTGGTTCCTAGAGATAATCCTGGCACACTCAGTAGAAACTGATTGTTATTTAAGTCATAGCAAACTATCTCTACTGGCGCTTGTTTATTTTTTAGATGCAGCAGACTAATCTAACATAATTCATTTCATTTTTCTTTTGTTATTCCTGATTGCCTTTAGACTGTGAAGGAACAAGTACCACAAAGCACATCCTTTTGTTTGTGGCCTTTGGTTTATGTGTATTTACATACTTCAGTTTTGATCCCACCGCCAGGCTCCTCCATTAATTTAATTTCCTAGATGAACACTATATACTGCTATGTTCATGAAATATCTTTTTCATTGACTAATGTATTCATTGCTTTTGTGTCTGATCTATGCAGTGTATTTGTAATATTTACATTGTCTTGCTTTTTCCTGATCACAAATCTTTTGTGTTTTTTCTTTGACAAGAAAATGATACAGGTGATACTTGATTTAGCTATATATAGCTTTCCTTGGTGATGGTAAAAAATGAAATTTGAGTAATTTTGAGAAAATTATAGCAAGAATGAAATGTTTTAAATTAAAGGCAAGTCAATCAAATGTCACCTTTAGCAAAATTTGATTCAGCAACACTGCACAATGTTAATTTTAATATTTAAAAATTGTATTAAGCCATTTTTTTCTTATGCTTAAAGATTTATCTTTAGTTATGTATATGTAGAGATAATTAGGCATATGTAAAGTATGTATATTTCATAATAGTAGTGCAATTTATTTTATATGTTCTTGTGTGCTTTTTCAGTTAAACATTTGTGTGTTTTGGTTGGTTTAGCTTCATCAGTTTAGCATTAAACGCTAATACCATGATCATACCATGCTAATATGATGAAGTCATTCAGTTTTTTTTCTGCTTTCAGATATTTTTCAATAATTACCGTCTCCTATCTTCAGTATTTATCATTACAAAACATTTTCTTTTTGTAAATGGCAAAATTAAAATTAAAATTTCAAGAAAAATCAAACATATCTGGAACAATATGTCATTGTTTTTCAAAAAGTAATTTTCAAGAAAATTATCTCTTTCTACAACTATAGTCTGACATATGTATCGCTGTAGCTGGCAATCAGCGAACGCAGTTATCAAATACAAACACCTGAGTAGACAATTAACTGTTTTGGACCAGATTAGTGTTACTCACTTGCAAGGGTTTCTCCTGACTGCATGTCTTGTTTGGGTAGTTAATGGGTGATTCTAAATTTTTAATTTATTAATGTTAATATTAATTTTAGTGTTTACATTTTTCTTCACATTACCACAGATTTAATCCATGTGAGTTACTACATCCTGCTTTTGTTAATTAGATTGTTTAAAACTCATGATATACAGTTTTTCAAAATTTATGATTTGCTTATTTCATTTTTTAAAATTTATTTATTTTGATTTTGAGCTCGAACATTTTTAATTTTAGTGGGCTTAAAAACTTCAGCTCTTATGTTTTAAAATGTAATACATAATACAAAACAATATATGCTAGCAGTGCATCTTGTGGCCCTCAGGTGTTGATAATTATTCCATCAGCAAAGGCACAGTACATAAAACTTATAAATACAGTTGTGATTATGACTGAACATATAGTGTTATAGAATTTCACATTTCAATCAGGTCAGGCACTCATATTCAATTGTAATGTCTAGTGTTTGTGTTGCTTTTACTAATGAACATCAGAAAAGGCATTAATTATATGCCAACTGTTGTCTTTGTAAAAGTAAGAAGGCATTATTTTACCCTTCCGAAGTTGAATTACAGATTTGTTTTAAATATGCAGTATGTTTTAAATTAAATTCTAAATTATATTTGTCAATAACCCAAGTTGTAGAAATTATACATAATATTCTACACATTATATTGTATCAGCTGCAATTTTTCATGCTACATTAACATTTCAGCATTAAAATGGTGTGTACTTTTTCTTTCTTGTTAGCCTTATTATTTACAGCTAAATAATAAATTGAAAACAAATATTCTATTCACATCTTAATTATCATATTTCTTTCTTGTTAGCCTTATTATTTACAGCTAAATAATACATTGAAAACAAATATTCTAATCTTACCTCAATTATCATAAAGAAGAATTATACCATTCCTAAGAAAAATTAAAATCAAATTCAGAAATAACACTGTGAAAACAGTCATTAAATTCTGTCATTTTGAAATGTCTCGTATAGATGAGAAAGAAGTGCCAGTTGACAGATATTCCTCATTTATTGTCTCTCTTACCTTATTTGACAGCATTTGTACCATACCAGGTTGTTTTGTTTTTTTTAAATTATGTATAGTTTGCTGGAATTTTGTATGCATTTAGTATTTACTTTTCCTTATGAGGAAATCCAAATATGACAAGAAAATTGCAAGTCTGGCAAAACTCCCTAATTTACGTGAATGGCAACTGAAATGTTGAACATTTTTACTCTCAATTTTCAAATTTTAAAAATATTGATCTAGAGAAATATATACTGTTATTACCAACTGCATTTTTCTATCTGTGCAGTCATTAAACGTACAACAGCTAGTCACACCTAAGGCGTCATTGTGCACTTCTAGTGCATCTTCTGCATCGTGGGTTTCTATAATGAATGATGAGGATATAATACATTAGTTGCTCTTCTACCACATGTTAAGGACTGGCTGAAGAATTTCTCATGAGACCTTGAATCAATTGCAAGGCATAGTAATTGAGTTATTGGTTTTCTGTATAATTTGATTTTGAGGAATTAAAGCATTTATGTCTGTACACTTTTAATACTTGAGTTATAAGCTGAAAGAGTTGTTTGTTACATCGTATATGTTTTGAATGAGTTGTTGATTGAGTTACATGTTGAATTGAGGCAAGTTGTTGTAAGACAGGTGATTTATTAGTTGTATGACAAATGAGTTTGATGTTTGACGAATGTTGAATGACAGCAGGCATGTACACAGTGCATGAAAAGAACATGCATGTAATTCACTCTCCCTGACTACAATGAGCAGATTTTATACTCCCTGACTTCTGAGGCACTTTTAAAGGTCTTTACACTTCCCTAACCAAACAGTGTCAGGAGAGACCACTGAAATGAAGGTTTGTGACCCTGACGAATTTAAACCTGGCAACACTTAAACAAAATCATCACAAAGAGCAATCATGAAAAGCAGTTCTTTTCTGACTTGCAATTAAATGCCAATTTTGTGGCATGTTTTCAGTAAATAGGGTTATAGAAGATTGCACAGTAGCATGTGGCAACTTGTTGCCATGGGTCAGAAAGGATTGATAAATATTATTTTTATGTATTACCCTTTCACTGCTAATCTCAGTGGCTGTTACATTTTAAATCTAGAGGAAGCTGCTTGTACCAAGAACAGTTTAATTCAGCTTAACTGATTGTTTCAATGAAAGACATATTAAGAAATTATTAGTGGCAGAAAATTTAATATGCTAGCTGACTCCTTCAATAAAAAAGTAACAATGGGTATTATACACTAATAATCTTAAAAACATTATTATAGTTGGTCTTAAGGTTTATTTAAGTTTTTTTTTTTTTTAATTCAAATCAGACAATTGTGTTGCTTTCTGGGAAAACCTGGCTAAAGTGAAAAAATTCAACAGTTGTTTTTTTTAAAATATAATTTATTAAAGTTCAGAATCTCATGTTTATTTTAAAAAAATAAAACATTTTAATTTATGTCAGTTTTTGTCACTATACATTTTTTTTTTTAAAGTACATACCTGATACCTCCCTGGACTATCAAAGGGAAGTAAGCAACTACAAATGGCTTACTAAAGTGAAAAAAATTCAAGTGTTTTTTTTGTTTTTTTTTAATAATTTATTAAAGTTCAGAATCTCATTTTATTTTTAAAAAAGAACATTTTAATTTATGTCAGATAGGTTTTTTTACTTTACATTTTTTAAGTACATACTTCCCTGGACTATCAAAGGGGAGTAATCGACTACAAATGGCTGTGGGGCTGTGAATTGCCTATCTAGAAGATGAATGCATGCAGTAGACTGAAATGTGTAGTGGACTTTTAATATAAGTTATGAATTATACAGTGATCTGATTTATAGAGAGAGGATATAGTGGTTTCCATATATAATGGACTCTGGATGGTTGTAGTAGACTGAATTATGTGTAGTGGACTTTTATATGTTATGAATTGTACAGAGATGATTTATAGAGGGTATAATGGTCTCCTGTATATAATGGACTCTGGTGGATATAGTGGACTGAGTGCACAAAGCATATGTATGTAATGGACTGTGAATGTATATGGAGAAATTTGGACTCAGAGAATGGTCTATAAACTGAACATACAGTGCATGAAATTTCCTTTGAACATGCATTGAACTTTACATATATGATTAGGAATGTGACATAATGGACTAGAAACTTATTATTAGTACATGTCTTTGTAATCTGAACATGTTTAGTGGAGTATGAATGTATACAATGAACTAAAAATGTATGTATTGAATTTGAATGACAGTAGAAAATGACTACACAATGAAATGCTAATATATATATATATAGGAATATTTGTAGTAGACTAAAAATGTATTTGGGGAACTAAGAATTTATATACTGGATTTAATGACTGCAAATATATATACGAATATATGTAATGAATCAGAAATGTATGTGGTGAAAAGAATTTATATACTGGATTTCAATAACTACACAATGACTGCAAATATATATACGAATATATGTAATGAATTAGAAAGATATGTGTCGAAAAGAATTTATATACTGGATTTCAATAACTATACAAAGACTGCAAATGTATATATGTAACAAATTAGAAATGTATGTGATGAACTGAAACTGTATGCCATGGACTGAGGAGCTATTCTGCCATACACAGCACACATTTTAAAACATTACTGCCTGCATTCAATGCAAACTACCATTGATTTACTCAGAAGTAGAGGACTGGAACCAATTTATTTAATTTTGTAAATGTCAAAGTTACTTCTGCATCATCCACTGCCTTAGCCTTTACTGCATAATAATTTCACATAGTATTTTTCCTTGACATCTTCCGACTGTTTGAGTAAATTGATATCTAGTTCTTAGTGGCACCACTCAATCCAAGTTTATAAGCAAAGCAGTAATAAATGATATGTACCGGTGAAAATGCATTCTGTGACAAGAGTAAATTTCTCTATCTCTATTACTCAACTTAATTGTTATATAAATTGTTAAATTGTTGAAGTGACCTGACCTTGGGCACTCCTTATGATGGTATTTTTGTAAGTGTCTGAGTTGGAGTAAACACTCAAGCTAAGAACATGCTAGAAATTGCTGATGCAATGCAAACCAATTCCAAGTGAATGAATAGTTTTTATTATCCAATGGTTAAGATTTACAAGAATGAGACCAGCCAAAGGGCTATGATCAAAAGTTTACATGCTGAATAAAATTCTATTGTCTAATCCAGTGGTTCTTAACCTTGTTGGAGATACTGAACCCCAACAGTTTCATATGCACATTCACCGAACCCTTCTTTATTGTCATCATGAACCATATGAGTCGGGTACATGTCTTGACCTCCATCTGAACCCCCGAGACTGACTCACCGAACCCCTAGGGTTCGATTGAACCCAGGTTAAGAACCACTGGTCTAATCACTTGAATTTGGTGTGGCAAGAAGTCCGGTCATGGAAGGTGCCATTAGCTTAATGTTGAGTTAACTGACAGATTGAGAGAGAAAGAAATATTTCGTGCATTTTTGCTATTGATATGTTATAATTGCGTTTTACATAGAGATGTATTATGTTTGTATTATTTCTACAAATTGTGAACTATGATGATTATATGTGATATGCTAAAAAAAAAAAACATTGTTTCTAGTGAACCCACTCATAAAACTATTATGCTGTATGTGTATATCGGGCAATAAATACTGTTGCAGGAAATTGTAAGTTGAGATTTGAATGTAAGAAAGAATGGAGTTAAAAAGGAATAAACTGAAAACTTAGCATTTGTTCCTTGACTATATTTTACAGGAAAAAGCAGCCTTTCCTTGTTTTATTTGAATCTCCTGGTTTACTGACTATAAACCACCACGACTGTGGTAGAGGTAAGAAGTATCCACCTCAGTGTGTAAGTGTAAGGAATACGCTGCTCTCTGTTGATGTATGGTGGCAAGGTATGCTGACTACATCGAGCAATATCTGGTACAAGGAAGTTACTGGAAATTGCTACAATTGTTCTGCTTGAGGAAGCAAATAGGGCGAAGGAGCACAAGGTTAGCCTCGAAAGAATAACAGTGAATCAGTATTCTATGAGAGAAGAGAATCATGTAGAATTGACAGTAGTAATGTGAACAATAAACTTGTGGCTTTGTTACAAAAAGCACGTGAAAGACTACTGAGACAGCGCCTAAACCACACTATGTACAAACTATTTTCACTTATCTCTAATAACTCCATTTCTCTTCTCTGATAAGAACTATCCTGTGATATGTATTGACAATAAATTGTTGAATTGTGTTTTAGGATATAAAACTGTGTAGATATTAAAATTATTTGAACATGATTTTGTAGAAATAGTTATGTCAAATAATCTTTTTCATTGTATTTGTTATATTTATATTTGATTGTTGATTTAAAAAGCTCTTTACCGGGCAGAGCCCCCAAAACCGCCATAATGTCATATCGGGCAAAACGCCCGAAAACGCCCAAAAGCGTCCATATCAACCAGTGCTCTTTTCTTCTCATATCATTTGAGAAATCGTGAAAGTTCCGGTGTCTACAGGAAGTCTGACGATCCCCGCGCCATTTTGAAACGTTTTCTCTTTGCTTCATTCATTTTTTCATAAAGTTTTCTTTGTTTTTCGCGTTTGGTGTTTCAAGTGGATTTCTTAGAATCGTCAAACGATAGTGAGGAGTTTACTGGATTCAATTTATCGGATAATGAGGTAAGAGAAGTTGATTTTGAATCGGACGATAGGATTAGAAGTGACATTAGTGTCAGTAGCATGCACATGTAGTATCTTTCAAATTTTGGAGGAGAGTGCATCAGATTCTGAGGATATCGAAGAGGAGTAGGGGGGAAGGGGTATCTGGAGACGCACACGGTTGGAATAGTAGTACTTAAGCACTGGAAATATCGGAATTTATAACAGAAATGGGGCCGAATGTGACTGTAACTAATGATAGTACTCAGCTGGCTTTCTTCTACCAGTTTTTCAAAGAAGAAACATTTGACAAGATAGCGGAATAAACAAACGAGTACGCACGTTCGAAAATCACAGAAAAACAAAATGGCGATCCAGGTTGGAAGGAAATTAAGGCTCATTTTGGACTTATGATTTTGATAGGAATTCACAACCTGCTGAAAAAAAGAGATGTATTGGTTGTCTGAAGACAGATTAGTGTTCCTGGCATCAACAAAGTGTGTGTACATAGTGTTTGTAGCGGACAATAACTGGATAACCTCTGTATCATTCTGGGATTCCATTTTTATAACATAGTTTACATAATAAAAAATAAATATATATATACACGGGTACATTATATTCATAGTTTTCTATATACTTGTGTAATGGTGTATTTCAGACAAGCAAAGAAAATATAAGCTCAAAAGGTATAAAATGTGAAGCTTACCGAAACCTTGAAAAGTTAATAAAATCTATGCAGTTACTAACTTGTAAACTACAACTGTAAATAATTCAAGTGAGAACCATTTAAAAATTGTTCACAAAAAATAGATGCATAAGAGAAGGTATGTTTGAAACGTGAGCATATATACATGGTGTGAAAATAATTTTAACACACAAACTAATTCCATAGAAAGTAAGTTTCTGATGCCACTAACTTCTGTAAAAGAGCCAGGATGGGTCCAAAGATTCTTATTTGGGGAAGGGGTGTGGCAGAAAAATACAGAAAACAAGTTTATTTATCAGTGAAGCCTAATTTACAAGTTTTTGCACTGAAAGCCTTGGTCAGCTTATTACAGACAACTTTTATGTCATCAATTAGCTGCTGTTAACAACTTCAAGCAGTGAAAGCTTTTTCTGTAAGGTAGAAACATGCTACACTTTAAATATATTTATAAAGAAAGTTAGCCACTGTCAACAATAGTCACAAAGAAGACCTTTAAACCATCTGAGAAATGGTTAGAACTTGTTCGGTAGCAACAATAGCTCAACACATAGTTAGATACCATCCAAGACTTTCTTCAAGTGAGGAAATAAAATAAACTATCATCCATGTATAATGGACTATAATAAAAGATCTCGTATATAGTGGTAATCCCTAAAAAAACTTATGGCAGTTACTCGCTCCACTAGGAGCATGATCTAAGGCAATGTAACATTTCTTTCGGAAGTATGATTAAAGGTGTGATAAATTTCTTTCAGAGGTACAATCAAAATGTGATTAAACTTCTTCTGACAGTTAAGATTAAGGGTGTGATAAAATTTTTTCAGATCAAATTAAAGCTATATATATATATCTATTTCAAAGAAATCAATAATTAAAGGCAAAGGCTAGAGTTATGATTAATGAATGAAAATATTCACGCAACATTAATTGTAAAGCTATTCAAATTCTAGTGAAAGCTCAAGAAAATATTGCATTAATATCATAAATATTGTATTAATGCTATGTAGTCTTAGAAGAAGTAAAGTGCACAACTTGACAAGTTGTGTGGAATGAAATAGATTTTGGCTGCAGGGAGTTACAAATACGTAAGGCAGCCTTCCTGAAGATAAATACTTAGGTCTTAACATAATTCTCTCAGGCACAAAAATTACTGAAGAAAAAGGTTCACTCAAGTCCACAGGCAACAATTTTATGATCAAACTTTCCACCTCTTGTGGTGATTTCTAATTTCTAAACAAATATAATATCATAAGTTTGAAGCGTGAGCACAACTGAAACAAAAAGTAACAACTTGCAAAATCAACAGTGTAAGCTGTGCTTCAGAAACAAAGTACTGTGGCAAAATCTGAAACTTAAAGTGAAGAACAAGGGACAACTCAACAAAATACTAAAAGGTCACGGTTTGCTCAGCACATTTTTGTGTTCAACTCTGCCTACTTCATGCAAGCTTAAGAGCAGCAAAACTTGTGGCAATGTCCATAGCTTCCTTGAGAGCAGAAGTGTTTGATCCTGTGGCTTGTGCTGCAGTGTCAGAGCCACCCCCTTTTCCACCAATGATGCTGACAACTTTGTCTACCCATGCCTTGGCAGTGAATCCATCATTTGATGCCTCCTTAAAAATCCGACAGAAGAAAAAGAAAATTAAGTCATTGTAATTAATAATAATATCTAATAATACTTATATTGTTTTATTTCTGAGTTTAAGAGGTCTTTTACTTCTTTTTAATTGTTCATGACATAAAATCAAAGTTGATGTAATGAAGCCAGAACAATGGATTTAGGATTTAACAGACTGCTGAAAGGAGCTTTGTCAGGAAGTTCCCTAATCACAGACTCCAATCTCTCCAACTATGAGGCCTGTTCAGTCAGATCTTGCATTCTTGCTTGTGTGTCTTGTCATACTGTTACTGAATGTTAGTTTCTGTCATTATGTAGCAATACCAGATTGTATTATAGGAATTTATGATTTAATGGATGCTTACATTAGTAGACAGATCTTACAGATATATAATATGTTAAATCAAGTTCTAGCAGGTAGTCCCAACCAATTTTTCAAATTTCATTCAGAGTAAAACAAATGTGTTTACATAATAGTATTAGAGGATATAAGGTTGCTTGCAAAATTCTAAGAGAAAATCTTGAGCAGTGTATGAAATATCATCATTTGAATACTTAAGTTAGTCGTCATCAATTTATAAGATGAATAAATGCTAGTGTAAAAAGTAAAAATCTTCAGTTATGAAATGATAAAGTTAAAATTATAACAGAAGGGTGAATTCTAAATGATAAAAATGCAATTCTTTCCGAGAATATATTATATTTTACAAACTGTGTGCAAACATAGTTCTTTATTATGTAAATGCACATTCAAATATGTGGCTTAAAAAATGTATTTTTTTCTGTATTTAAAACAATAATGTACCAAGGAGTTTTAGCCCAGTTTTTTTCCAAGATGCTGATCTAAAATGACTATACATGTTTTAATTATTATAATTAACTTGATTAGATAAAACTGCATATATGAATGTACAGAAAGTTATGAAAGTTTTACAACAAGTATTCAGAACTGTACTGAAACAATTTCAGAAACAATACAATTTCAATTTCAGAAACAATACAAAACAATACAAACCCTGAATACCTCAAAAGTAAAAAAAGAAAATCATTGCAATAAGCTGCAACATATTGCTCTTGTCCGGCAAAGTCTTCAAATACAACTTTAAAATAATCTAAATGTGGCTAAAAGATATGCTAAGTACTAAAAAGAACCCAACAAAGAGAATGGTTAGAGGGTAATTTCAATTGTTAATATATATAACTTATGATCAGCACACTTAATAACTACAACTCCTAAAGAGTACTGTTAATAACTTCCAATTATGATTAGCACTGTTAATAACTACAACTTATGACTAGCACTGCTGTTCAATAACTACAATTTATGAAAAGAAACAAACCCACCTTAGGTACACTGCTCATGCAAAGAATTTTCCCTGTATCATCATCCACAGAGAAAAACATGGCTGAGGTGGCTGGACTGAGGGCTTTGTACTGTTTCATTGCAGCATCTAGGGCCTAGAGTAAGTGAAAAAGAATCACTACTCACAACTGTAATCACACAGTGCACAGTTTTAAATAAGTTTGTTCTGCATTCAGCATGATATTTAACACACTCCACAAAATGAGCTTTCACAGTCAAAGCATTTAGAGGAATTAAGTCACACAGAAATAAAGAATTTCCTTCACCATTTAGATCTCTCATTACCAATATAAACCAGTGTACATTTGGAGACAATCCAAATCTTTGAGTAAGAGATCATTCCTGTGCATAACAACCTTGAAAAATTTTACATGCCCATATGATCTTTTGACATTTTGTACATCTGTGGCTGCTGATCATTTTATTTATTTTTTTTACCAATATCATCTGCTTTAGCAATGTACACAGCACAAACAATATTATGCAAAGAAAGACTTGTTACACTAAAATAAAAACATCTCTTACACTAGACATATTTTTTTAAAGTCCAGATCACTTCAAGGTTAAAATGGAGCTCAATACATAAACCAAAACACAATCATACCGTGAAAAGAAATATCAGATTTCATTTTTAAAAATCTCTTACACTATGAATTGAATTTTTTTAAACTACCAAACTATTTCTCATATAGTCAATTTTATTATAGGAAAAATAATGAATAAGCTGCAATCAGAAAGTGATTATGTAACATTCAGAAAGAAATATTAATTATGTCATATTCACAAAGAAATATTAATTATGTTATATTCACAAAGAAATATTAATTATGTTACATTCAGAAATATTGATTTGATAACATTCAGAAAGAAATACTGATTATGTTACAGAGAGAATGAAAAATCTTCTTTAGGTTACAAGAAATAAGACAGGTACACTTGTTACAAGTGAACAACTACGTACCTTAGCATTGGATCCAGCTTTGAATTCATGAACAATGAACTTCTTGTTTGGAGATGACTCAATTAATTTCTTGCTTTCTTCTACAACCTTGAACAACAAGCAGCAGGATATGTTTTCTCATGTAAATGAATAAACACCCTTTCTGTCCTCATATGAACATGAACAAGCAGCAAGCAGCATATCTTTCTCATGTGTACATGATATTTAAATATGAATGAGCAACTTTATATTTAATGTTTTTATTTGTTTGCCTGAAGTGGTGAAAAACATGGATAAAATGTGGACAAGATAGAAATTTCTTGAAAATCTTTCACTCAGATTTTTTATTCAGCACATGATATCAGTCTTCATTAAATACTTGAAATGGAATTATAACCGAGTAGAGAAACCAGCTATAAAAAATATATGCAATTTATAATTGACTTTTCAAAAGACTATATGAACTTGAAACAGATGCTATTATAAATATAAATTCCATTAAGTGCAAATATCCCTATAAGAGATTAATTTATTTAAGAAAACAGTATAAAACTAATAATAGCTTTGATCTGTAAAATCCTTAAGAACTTGAATGTCTGAATAATAGACATATCCTTTAAAATCCTTTAAGGCCACACTACTACAAGCCAAGAAGGAAAAAAAAATATTTATCAACCTACACATTTAGAATAAAAGTTGCCCTTTTTATAGAAAGCAATAACAGCTGTTAGATTTGGAACATTCTGCTTAGTTTTTATTTTATTAAATTTTTAATATATGAAAATATATATAGTATATAAGCATTCGTAAAATATTTACTACATAATTTTTAAAATTTCCATATATTATCTACAGGACAAGCCTCCCAAAGTTATGCATGACTGTTAAAAATTTTAAGAAAAAAATAAGGTACCCATCAAAAAAATTGGGGGGGGGGGGGGAAACATGTAGAATTTATAAAATTTATTTTAAAAAAAATAAAGCATATAGTGTCATCCATGCCTAACTTTTTAGTTATATATGAGGAACTAGTATACTAAAGCATATAGTCTGTCATCCATGCACAACTTTTTAACTGTATATGAAGAACTAGTATACTAAAGCATATAGTCTGTCATCCATGCACAACTTTTTAACTGTATATATGAAGAACTAGTGTACTAAATTTCAGGCACATGAAATAATTACAACTATTCAAAAGGGGCCTTGGCATGGCAATCAAATGGATGAAAAAGGCTGTTAAAAGTAAAATAAAACACTGCAGAACTTGAAAACTGTGTTGAAAGTTGTTTATTTTTTCCCCATAAATATACCTTATCCATACCACATTAAATCTCTTAGCAATACAGAATTATATATTCTGCCTTCTATATCTTCACTTTACCATCTTTTTATTTTCTATAAAACAAGAATACTGCAAGAAAAAGGGAGAAATAAAATATTTATCAATCTACATTTCTAAAATTTGGAATATATGTTGTCTTTGTTATGGGAAAGCAACATCAGTTGTTAGTTTTAGAATATCTAGTTTAGATTTAATGCTTAAAATTATTTGGATATATAAAACACCTATATTTTTCTAAATGTATGTATGTCCATTAGACTAGGAAAAAACTCAAAATCTTACTATAAAAAGGCATTATTTTTCAATAAACATGCTTTGTTAATTTAAGAATTTGATCATTATTATGTTTTAATGTTTTATGCATTTCTTAGTTTTCATGTATGTGTATTTATTATTATTATGTCTTCTATTATCACATCACGTGAATATTTTCTTTTTACAAAAAGACTTTCCTTAATCATTATTTGTGTACTACATAATCAAAAAGCTACTCTTAATTTACAAACACATACACACTTCCTCTTTCATATACTTTCTAAAATTGTAGTAGAAATGATTAAAATTAAAAATCTGTGTAAATTTTGATAATTCCATCAGAGACAGTTTTGATGCAGGATCATTCCCCTTTTGTCAATGACTTAAAACTCACCCAAACTCTTTTCTTTAAATAGTATATACTTCTTAACCTTATAAATATATTATTAATTTATCATAATAATTACAACAAGTTTCAGAAGAATGATTATGTGAACTGCAACGCAGTTTCAAACATCATTATCTCAAGAGGCCGATCTTTTTCTTAGCATTGAAATATAAATCATTCGACAAAGTAATTTGCTTCAGACAGATAATTTCTGATGAATATTACATATACTGTCTTATATTGTGGTGGTGGAGGATGTAAGCTAGATATTATATATTAAAGTAAATATTTCTTAGTCAAATGACACAGTGTATTATTGCCTGTACTTATTGCTGCCTGCTGCCTGGCTGCCATTTTGAAAATGTGAACTGGTTGAAGGGGCAGATTAAATGTTATGCGCTGAAAGTTGCTTATCCCATTGAACTCTGACTTCTAAACATAAGTAAATATTTAGAGAAAATATTTATTTCACAAGCAAAATTGTGTTTTGTCAACTGCAGTTAATAACGACTGATAAAATAAAATGCTGAAAGTTTTTGACAAGGACCTGTATCTTAGCAAGTGACTGTGTCAACTAATCAAATCAAGCCCTTCAAATGCTTTGCATAAAATTCGATTAATCAGGCTGTTGGGTGTTGTGAAGGTTTCTTAAGAAACAGATTTGTAAAACTGGTTTGAGACAGTATTTTAACGATTATAACACAAGGGAGGTAATCCTATCTGTTTCCGTGTGCTACAGTACATCCTACAATAAAAGTAATGGCAGCAAATGTTGCGGCAAACTATAGCGTTTTTTGGTTTACGAAATAAATTTTTCTACATGGGTGGGTCAAAAAAAACGTCTTTATTAACATAAAAAATGCTTTTCGAATAGTCAGAAAATATAAAATCCTGAAAGAGAAGACAACAAACAATGCAAATATATAATAATAATCTCATAAGTAAAAAGAAAATGAGATCCCCCCCCCCCCAACTGGCCTGTACTGACTATGGCCTTAAAAATAATGATACATCTGCACCCATTACTTGGAGAAAAAATAAACAGATTTATCAGTAAATGAAAGGTAAACTACCTAGTTTGATCAACTAATCAATGTGTTCCTCCACTTTCCACATAACACGCCTAAACAAGGACTCTATTGGATATATACTTCAACACAAGGCATGCTATGTGTCACTCAACACACCCCACCCTAACAAGCATTTTTGCAGGAAAAACAGAAATCTATAAAGACTAGAAGAAACTTCTTTTCCATTTCTCTACATGCATATTTTAAAGGCATTTACTAAGTAGGATCTTGAGATTAAACAAACACGTAATATTGGGCTGAAATTGAATGTCTCAAAAGCAGAAACACAATCATTAAAACCAGAGCAAGATTCAATGCTGGTAAAAGCATTATGCCATGTTTCAAACTTTGACAAGAAGACACATGAATGATGATAGTCCAAAGTAACAATGAATACAATAAACAAATAAAAAGAGTCTCTATATATTTACCTCAGTAAGGACAGCAGCTTTTCTTGCTTTGTCAAGATTGTCAATAATCGTTTTCAGGGCTTTAATGTCACTCCGCATGGCATCTTTCTTCCAGTGGCAAATTGTGCTCTGAGCAACTTCCTTCGTAAGATATGTTAAAATTACAACAAATAAATATAAAAAATATATATATTTATATAGTGTATATACTACTTGTAAATGACATTATAAATATAGGTAGCATTAAAATGATAATGAGCAAAATTAGTGTATGCTAATAATCCATTGTGCAAATTCTTAAATATAAACATAACCAGACCTAGCTCATTCCAGTAATCACTAGCAACCACCCCTACTCCACCCAGGAGCATGTCAAATCTTACATCATCAAGAGACACAATCTGTCGGTTGAGTTCTCGACCTGTCAGTTCCTGGGTGTTATCATTGTTCGTGATTATTTGTCTTAACTCAGCCACTGACTTCTCAAGCATGTCCTGTCTATGATGAGCCTGGAACAAAGATGAAACAGTTTTCTAATACCTCTCCACACATATAATACTGTTAATATCATCTCTCTATGTTGGAATTAATCACAGATCATTACTAATACCTGTTTACAGTAACTCTGAGTTACTTTCTATCATAAACATCTTTTATTCACCTACCCCTCAACAATAATCATTCAATTATAATATATGAATAAATAAAGGCATATAATCTATAACTAAATTAAGCAGTCTGTACTAACTGCAGTTAAATAATAACAATATTTTGCATTAAAACCACATATAAATGCACCTAAACAGATTGGTGATTTTCACTTCATCTTTGAAAGCAGAGTAAAAATGATGAATAAAAAGTTCCATTGTAATTAATTTTAATGAGGCAGATATATATACTTCTGACAACAAACAGTTTAATAACTCCCTTTATGGGTTTTTCAATTTCAATGACTTTAGAGTTCCTGAGAAAAGTAACCTTTGTAATCTTCGCTTAAAAGTCTTTGCGAAATAATAAGTTTTGTACCTACTGACTTTTTCCAACTCTTAATTACAAATCTTTGTGGTTACTGAGACAACAGAGTCTGTCATTGTATACTGTTAGGTTCAGGATTCCTATTAATATGTTCTATAGTATAACAATTTTATATGTGTCAACACTTACCCATGAAACATGAAAAATAACTTTACTAACTAGTGATCATAGTTATATGTTGCATCTCTATTAATGATTGACAGAGGTGTTAATTAAACAATCTAACTACACTGTAACCTCCAAATAAATACAAATGTAGTTTTCAATGCAGTATTAAAGACTGATAATGCAAATGGCTACACAAAGACAGATAATGCAAATGACCATAAAAAAAAAAACTGTTAATGCAAACAACTAAAAAAAAGGACTGATAATACAAATGACTAAAAAAAAAGACTAATACAAATGACTATTCAAAAACTGATAATGTGTATGACTCAAAAGACTGATAGTGCAAATGACTATTAAAAAATTGATAATGTAAACTATAAAATGACTGATAATCATGTCTATAAAGAAAATGATAACAGCAAATTACTATTAAAAAAATGATAATGCAAATGTCTCAAAAATACTGATAATGCAAATGACAGAAAAGACTGATAATGCAAATGATACATAAAAGTGCTAATGCAAATGAGTGCCAAAGAGCACAAGAGAGCACATGCTATACCTTGGCAGCCTCTGTCCCAGTGACAGCAATGATTCGACGGACTCCTTTAGAAATTGCTTCTTCTGATACAATGTAGAACTGACCTATATGTCCTGACCTTCGCAAATGTCTGAAAAAGACAAGCATAACTAGATTTTAAATGTCAAAAACTGACATCTTAATAAATAACATATATTCTTTCATGCTTTCTCTATCAACCTCCTGTTTTTTAGTATCTATACAAACGCTCATATATATATATATATATAAAAACTAAAACTTTTTTCTAAATTGTTAAATATTTTGTGATTTTTTTCCAAAATACTAAAGGCTACTAAGTGAATGTGTGTAACCTCATGTCTAGTTCTCACAGAAAAGGAAATTAAAAGAACGAATCTTTTCGGTTAGGGTATGAAGGAATGTATGGGAGATATGTATGTCTGGAAGGTTACTGCTTACTATTCTTGAATTTACTGTCAGGCTTGAAACCCACCCATGCACCTAAAGGTTCTTGGCAGGTATATTTTTTAAAAAAAACAAAACTTAGCTGAGTCTGAATGGAAAACAAACAACAACAAAAATGATGATTTTTTTTTTTTTTGGGGGGTGGGGGGAACAGAAGGAATGAACTGCATTCCCTAAATAGATAAAATAGCAGTAAGTTGGATGGATCAATGATAAAAAGGCAGGTTTATTAATGAGGCTTTTGAAAAAGTTTTCTTCTTCTTCAACCAAAATAAGTTACTTAATGAATACCTATATTTTAATCATGTCTACACTTATCGATCAAATTTTTTATTTACAAGAGTTATCTCCCATTACAAAGATGTAATCTTTCTAAATTCTTCTCGATAACAAAAATATGCAACTTATTCTCAAACATTTCCATCCTGTTTAGTGTACTGCTTACTCCACAGACAAATTATTATTTTCACCATACAGCCTTAAGTTTACCATTACTAAAAGACAACATACCTTAGGATATTCAAGCACTTATCACAACCCCAGGACTTCATGTAACTCTAAGCATTAAGAGTTAATTAATACAACAATGTAAGTGGTCTGCTAGGTGAGCTGGTATATCCAGAGCAAATGCCTTCATCTACATTTAGAATTCTGCTGATTTTCATACTGTTGTCTTCCTAGTTTACTGTCATATTCTAGTAACACAAACAGTTCTTAATTTTCTCTTTCTTCCTCTTCTCTTTCCTAACTTGCCATATCTGTTTCTGTTCAAATTTTTCCCTGTCAGACCTGGATGTCCCTTGAAATAAAACACTAGATGACCTCTTCTTTCTGACAGATTTTCTAGGCATAATATTTAGTTTCAGGGACAGGGATATTTAGGCCAGACACTCTTCCGGTATATCACTGTCATCACCAACAAGGCTAAAGTTCTATCCCTTCTCCACACCATTTTGGCCGACCAGCTCGACATAGTCACACTATTTTTTATGAAATCACTAGGAGTTGGCAAAAATTCCTCCTCAAAAGAAACAACATAAATCATCAGTTAAATCGTAATCTGATTCAGCTGTGGGTCGGCAAAATCTGTTGATAAAAGCAAAAGCATTCCAACTTGAAGCCATGACTTGCAAAAATTCCTTTTTCAGCAC
Source organism: Sinotaia quadrata (assembly GCA_028829895.1). NCBI lineage: Eukaryota > Metazoa > Mollusca > Gastropoda > Architaenioglossa > Viviparidae > Sinotaia > Sinotaia quadrata. The sequence continues at coordinate 47,200,575 of CM054181.1, read as the reverse complement.
AAGACTCAATAGCTGCTGTGGGTGTACAAAACGTGATCTTTCTATCATATGACCACTCTAATTACAGCTATCCAATGGCAGAATTGATAAAAATTATCGTCTACTAAAGGAGACCTATTTCCTTCACACTATTTGGCTCATTTTGAATGACTAACATTAGTTACAATTAGCATGCATGCACACTGCACATATACGGCCATAAGACATCTAGCTATAGATATATGCACTTAAACAGCCATAGAACTGCAAACAGGTTAACTGTATTTTAAAGTACTGTTATAGAAGCCCATCTACATCTACTGCATGTCAAGCAACCAAAAGGTTAAGGTAACGGCCATAAAAATGTTATTCCTTTAATGCTTGGCTTTGACTTGCAGAGTGAGCAAAATTTTGTTTTGGCTCAGGAAATCCAATCAACTCTTATTTCACCCACATCTAGCGATGGCTATAACTATTATTTCAAGACACAAGTCACATTCCTCAAGACCCAATTAAATTCTCTAAAATTTACTAAGGAAAGTTTTTAATACAGCAACATAGTAAGCCATAACTAATTCTGCTTATCTCCCCCAAACATTAATGTTATCCGTAACCAAAACATCCCTTCATGAAAAGAATAAATAATTAGAGAAGCATATAAATATGCTAAGTGCCAATGTCCAGAATCAGTCAATGCCTATCTAGTTTATTATTTTATTGATGTGGTGGCATTTGACAACATTCTCAGTACAATCTGAATAAAATCCTCCTCTGCCTTTGCTAGATTCTCAACTTTTAATTAGCACCTATCGCAGAAATACAGCCAGCTCCTGGAGTTAATCTTTGGTAATTTCCTATTGAGTATTATACCCTTGCTTTTATGCATGTATCCTTGTATGAAAGAAAATTACCTTCTTCCTGTTCACTATTAGTCATAGACATCTGATACAATAAGTTTTTTCCAGAATACTTACCACAAATCTACAACCTTCCATTCATTTCAGATTTTTCCTTACAAAGTTGGGTACTGTATATACTAGCTCATGTGAAAGAGATAGACCACTTGTAAGGTTGTTCCTTTTCTGTTCTCATGATTATATTATGTTCTCATAATGCAAGTATCAGTATTTCCTAAGGTAAAATGTTGTCTCCAGTGACTAGTCAAAGGGCAAGATTTCATGAAAACTTTTTTTCACATTTAAAACAAAAAAATCCCATTTGTTGCAAAACTTACGTTCCTCCGCAAAACTCAACTGTAGTGATGGAACCACCAGGCCCCATTGGGTCAGCCTCAAGCTTTTCAATTGGTATACCAACAGATACTACACGCACTGGGTCTGGGTACACCTGTTCAATTAGCGTGTGAAGAAAACAAACAAGAGCAACAATAAAAATCAGGAAAACTGAAGAACTGGCACAAATAAAATCTGAAGGAAAGTAAAAATATTAACAATGCCCTAAACCCATGTTGATAATCTATTGCATACTATGCCTTAGTGATCTCAAGATATTAACTAATATAATTCCCAGTATTCATGTTGATAGTCTATTGCATACTATGACTTAGTGATCTCAAGATATTAACTAATATAATTCCCAGTATTCATGTTGATAGTCTATTGCATACTATGCCTTAGTGATCTCAAGATATTAACTAATATAATTCCCAGTATTCATGTTGATAGTCTATTGCATACTATGCCTTTGTGATCTCAAGATATTAACTATAATTCCTATTAATCATAGTGATAATCTATTTTGTACTATGCCTTAATGATCTCAAAGTATTATATCATATAATTCCCACTCAAGTTGATAATCTGAGATCACATAGCATTATTAATTTAACTGAAAAAGTAACATTATGTTAAGTTAATCATATGCAAATATGGGAATTATAGTAAATAAATGTAAACTTGATTAAATAATAAATATGGATTTAATTATTACTTTAGACTAAGAAAATCTGTTTATGAGGATTCAATAAAAACCATACTCAGCCACACACATACTTGTATTCATACCATTCTCAGTTGGATTTACAGTGAAATTGTTAACCGGATTGTTTTCCTATATTGATATTTGTTTTAGAAACCAATTTTAATTAATGAAGATATTTTAATTAATAAAATATGAGAGAGTTACTGAGAACTTTACTATGGCCAAAACAATCTGCAACAGCATTTCTGATTGGATGAACAAACTGTGAGCTCATTTGCAGAGTCTGACAGTCCATATGTGGTGAAAAAATTGCAATATTAATCATGGATTCTAGGATGGCTTAACTTTATGCAAAAATTGTTATGCAAACCCAACATTATGCAAGGATCCACTTTATTAACCAGTATAATTCCCACTTTTCATGGTGATAATCTATTCTACTAAACCTTAATGATTTCAAGGTAATAACTGATGTAATTTCCACTTTTCATGGTGATAATCTATTTTGAACTAAACCTTAATGATTTCAAGGTATTAACTGGTGTAATTCCCACTTTTCATGGTGATAATCTATTTCTTACTAAACATTAACAATCTCAAAGCATTAATCAATATAAATCCTACATTTTCATAATGATAATCTATTTTGTATTAAACTTTATTATTGTATTAAACAATCTCAAGGTATTAACCAGTGTAATTCTCACTACTAAAGGTGATTATCTATGTTGAACTAAACCCCAACGATCTCAAAATAATCAGTATAAGTTCCACTATTAATGGAGTAATCTATTTTGTACTATACCTTAAAGCCATATTTGTACAAGTAAAAAAGGAAAAAATATATATCAACTAATATCATTCTTCAAATATGGAATATAAACTGAATTTGTTATAAAAAGCAAAATAAATTGCTCGTTTTAAAACAGCTTGCTTAATTTTTATTTAGTATATAAAACTATGTTCTATTACCAAATTTAAAGAAAAATAAACTTGAAATAAAGTTTTAAATATCTAGAACATAAGCTTAAAAATTTTATATATGGCTATTAAAAATTTGAATTTTTGCTAAGATATCCATTAAAAAATAATAAAATATATAAATTTCAAAAATTTTATAAAAGCTATTGCAAATAGGTTTTTTATCCATAAGTAACTTTCTAACAACAGATAAGAAGAGCCAGTATGCCAAATTAAAAGTACAAAGAATAATTAAAACTGACCATCAGAGGAAAAGTTGAGAAAAAGAGAGTGAAAATTTTACAGTAAAAATTAAATATTATCATTATAAGAACATTATTTTTCGTTAAGTTAGCCTTTTTAATTAAGAATTAGATATCATTATTATTTTTGTTTGTTTTATACATTACTTGTCTTCATGCATGTTTTGTTTTATCACATCACAAGAATATATCTTTATAAAAAGATTGTTCTTAATTATTATTTTGCACAAAATATTGCTTATCTCATCAAACTTTTGCTTCAAAATGCGAATAAATATATTCAGAAAATGTTTAATTCACAAGCAAAATTGCATTTTTGTCAAATAATGTTAAAAGTGACAAAAGAAAATTTTGGAAATGCTTGAAAAGGACCTGTATGTTTAAGTGTACTTAAAAATAAAATGTATCAACCAATCAAATCTGAGCTTTTTAAACGTTTTGCTTACAATGTGATTAAATCAGGACTTCAGGTGGAGTCAAGGTTTTTCAAGCAACAGGCTTGTAAAGCAGATCAGGGACTACACAGTTATAATGCAAGGGAAGTAATGCTCTCATCTTCTGTGCAGCATGTTCTTCAGTACACTATAAATAATGGATACATTTTTGCATATTCGACGATTTTGGGTTTGAAAATAAATTCTTCTATATAGTTGAATTTATAAAACATCTTTATTAGCATAATATATACATTTTGTTTGCTTAGAAAATATTAAATCCTGAAAAAGAACAATGAACAATACATACAAATTAGAATCTAAAAATATTTTTTAAAAAGAATTATTTTTTCTGCTACAAACTTGTGCCATTCATGGCCTTAATGATCTCCAGATATCTGAAAACCAGGCAGTCAATAATCTTGTTTTTTCTTCAAGTTCATAAAATGTAACATTCAGTCACTCATAAGTGATCTCTAATTAAAAAGTAAAAATGTATGCATACCATTAAAAAGTCTGCTGACAGTACAATGATTTCATTTCATCAATAAAGATGACATTTATTCCTGCTATTATTCTTATCATTTAAAAAAGTGCTTTCTAATGTATTTTAGTATTGTATACAAACAAATTTTGAAGTGTTAATTTAGTCTAGAAAGAAAAAATAAAGTAGTACTGCACATTACAATTTTTAAACACACTCCCTACCTGTGTTATGCAAAGATTATCTTCCCGAAGAATTTATTAAATCTGAATACATCTTCTGGAAATGACACTGCAGTCCATAGTACTGTACAGACAATTACTAGTTATGATATTTTTTTCTTAAATGTCACTTTAAAAAAGTCTACAGTACCTAATTTCTGGATACTAAGGGGACATTACCTCATTAATGTGCATGTGGTAGGTTTATTTTGTTTATCATTTTTTCATTCATGTACTTTGATTAGTACAACTGTGATTATGACCATGATACTATGATGCCCAGTACACTCACCTAAAAAGTATTTAGGAAAAATTTATTTTGCTCAAGGAAAATTCTGTATAATTTTTCACCAGCCCAAAACACTTTATTTACAATAAAAAGAAAAATATTCAAATTTTCAGAATATTTAATACAATTACACTGGATATAATTCGATATAGTGAACAATTAAGATTTGAACTTGTACAGGTCAGTAGACACTTCATGAAATCATAAAGAGAAATCGAGCCAAAACTCGACAACCAAAATATATACAAAATGTCTGACCTCGTCAAAGACTGCACGCAAGCCTTGGATACTTTTGGCAACTGCTAATTTAGTCTCCCTTGCATACACTTCTTCATTTTTCTTGGCCATTTCACCAACAATTTCTTCTGCTTTCTTCACTTCCCCAATTTTCATAGCACCCTGAGACCAGAAATCACAGCATTATTCGTTTGTCATAATTTTCATCATTGTTTTAATGTATTTCCCTTAGTTATATGATTTGATACTTATTCTTTTTGTAGGTGAAACTTCCTCAGAGAAAAGAAATAATATATAAAATCTCAAAAGTTTGCACTTGATTTGCAATACAGAACAAAATACTTTGCAAGAAAAAAAGAATGCAGAATTAAACTGAAAATACACTTGTTTGTTTCATAATAATGAGATAATCAAATCAAACTTCTTTTTCCTTGTTGTGAAATATCAAGGTTTAAAAATTAAAGAAACTGTAACAAAGAAAATAAAGCAACAATAAACTGCATTTCATGTTGAGGACAACAAACAAATATAATACACTACAATTCCTTATACCGCATAAACGTTAACAAAAATATGTGACAGTCAGATAATTTGTGAAAGCTCTAATCAATTATCAATTAAACAATGATTTAATAATCTTTCAGAGTGTAGTTTAATTCCTAGTTCCATAAAATAAAGTATACTAATGCAAAAGTTAGAAACAAATAATATCTTTTCAATGAAAAGGCACACTTTTGTAATAAAGAAAGATAAACACTCTTGTAATGAAGAAAGATATATTCTTGTAATAAGGAAAGACACTCTTGTACAGAAGAAAGACACTCATGCAATGAGTGTAATGAAGAAAGGCACACTCATATAATGAAGACATGCTCTTGTAATAAAGAACAACACACTCTTATAATAAAAACATGCTCCTTTAATAAAGAAACAAACATTCTTATAATGAAAAAAAGACACATTCTAGTAATGAAGTCACACTCTTTTAATGAAAAAATACATGTACACACTTTTGCTGAAAAGTCAAAGCGCAATCTGTCAGGAGCAACAAGGGAGCCTCGCTGGTCAGCCTCCTGAAGGACCTCCCGTAGAGCAAAGTTCAGCATATGTGTAGCTGTATGGTTCTTCATTATGGCACATCGACGGGTCTAAAATAAATACAACCAATGGCATGAAATAAACATGCTTCTTTATTACAGGAGAGAATGACATTAAATACAATAAGAAATCTTCATTTAGCACATCAACAGGTATAAAATAACACAACAAATGACATGCAATAAAGGTAGGTCTAAAATAATAACATAACATGATATTACATAAAGTTAGGTGTAAGATATCAAATGACATGACATAATGCTAGGTCTAAAATAATAACATGTGACATAAAGCTAGGTCTAAGATAAGAAATGACATAGCGTAAAGCAGGATCTAACAAATGGCATGACATGAAATAAAGCTAGGTCTAAGATAACAAAAATGGCACAGCATGACAGGACATAATGCTAGTTGTAAAATAATAAATGACATGAAATCAAGTAGGGGCAGCATTTTATAATTTATTCAAATAACCAATAATACATCATTTAAAGTGAGTAAAATTATTTATTTTTTGTTGGAGCAGATTAATTTAGGGACTGATGTGTGTTTCTTCAACACCACTTCATACAAATAAGAAAAATTAAAATATATAAAAATTATGTGTAAATAATATCAGGTATCATTAAAAAGTGAATTACACTGACTGATGTGAATAAATGTAATTGTGTTATGCAGAACCTAAAAGCTATACACTCCATAAATGCAATGTACATTTTAAAAAATGAACAATTTGTAACTTGCAATAAGTAAGACCAAATAAAAAAACAATACAAAATTTAAAATTAAGAAACAAATAAGAAATATTTTAAAATAATATCTAGCCTTAAAATAAAATGGAGTATTATACAATTCTGAAAACATGTGAAATGCTTTATGCATACCATTGGCCCCAAGCAGTTGTATAAAATGTTCGTGTCCTACAGTAGGCTGTCTGTAACTGACACATTTGCATGAATTCTGCTTTACATATTACATAAGTGAATCAAATACCTGTTAAAGCAATACTCACCTCATCAACCTGAAGCCTCAATGTATCACCCACTCTTAGTGAACCCTCAATCACACCAACATGAAGAACATAACCCCCTCGTACCAGTACGTTTTTGACTGTGAATTCCACATCCTGCAAAGCATAATATCAAAACTTCACTCGCAAGTCATTTATATAATTAAAAACAGAAAAGAAAGAAGGAATGATGGTCATTTTAAATGATAAAATGATAGACAAAATATTAACCAGATTAATTTTACAACTTCGTCCCACCATTTGAAACTTGTCTTAAATGCATCAAGCATATATTGTTTACAAGCATATATTGCTTACAAGACTATTTCAATAAAATAAAATAAAAGTTGATAATCTGAAAGCAAGATACATCCTTACAAAATCAGACTCGCTCTAACAGCATGGTGATTATCCATAAAAATCCAAATTCACCCCTAAGAATAAAGTTATCAATCTAAGAGCATTACAATTGTCCATAAAAATCAGATTTCATATCTAGGAACAATGAAATCAATTTACGAGCATAATGCTTATTCTAAAATCAGAAATTGTACACAATGGCAAGAAGCACATTTTTTCTCTTGGAGAGTAGAGCATATCTTTATACTTTTTCTTCCTCATTAATATATATGGTGAATTCAATGATTCTCACCTTTTACCCTTACTCAAATTAAGCAAACATGGCAAGTTTCATTACCTCCTCTCCCTCTTTAACCATGAAGCCTTCATCATACATCTGGCCACCCTGCTCTGCATAGAAGCTTGTGCGATCTAACAAAACACCACACTCTGAACCTGTTGTCACTTCATCCACAAATGCTTTGTTGAATCGAAGAGCAATTACTTTGCCTGTTGTTGTCTCAAAGGCTGGCAAGAAGAAAACATTTTTAACTGTATTTTATAGTAGTGAGGTATCTGATTTTTTTAAATTTCTATTTTAACAAATAAAGCCTGACATAACAAATCTGTGATACTAGGAGATAACAGATGATAAAACCTAAACTGACAATATTTTTAATAATACAAATAGAAGGAATATAGGGATTTATAAGGTTTTCTTTTAAATTCAAAGCTTTATTTTAGTTAAGTTGGGTGACAAAGATCAATATGACACCAAAAAAAAAAAACAATTAAGATGCAGCACACACACACACACACACACACACACACACACATGCATGCATGCGAATTTTGATTATGCAATACACGCATTACAGAGACCCTCATGTAAACAAAAGTTATATAAATGGAAATAGATTATCATATTGAAATATATACGGCTCATTCTCTGTGGAAGTGTACCACGAAGGGTGGGTCCATTTGAAATGTGTTTTCTTAAAAATAAACCATTGAAATATCATGTGTTTATATTCTGTATATTCAGAATTAATGTGAGAGATACATAAGATAGGTGTGTGAATATGTGTTTATTTATTTTGTAATTATTTGTAAAACAAATTCATTTTGAACTGAGAAATAGCCATTTTCATATTTATAAATAATCCAGCAAACTTACTTATCAAGGTTTTCTTGGAAGCAATAATACATTAAAGCAACATTCAATATTCCTTTTATCCTCAAACAGTCAATTTTGTGTAGAAATAATATTTTTAAAGGGCAAATGTTTTGCAATGCTTAGTTTCTACAAAAACTGGAACCAAAACTTTTATTTTTTTAACCAAACAGCAATATGTCAGACAAAAATGCCTTGTGGTTTTTAAATAGTTACCAGATGTATTCATATGCTAATGTTTTTTCAAATTTATTTGTTACTTTCAGAAATATTCAGGTTTAGGAAAAATAATCTGACTTCATTTCCTTTTTAACACATTACAAAGAAATTAATAAATTTGTAAATATAAAATACTGAACTACTTCTTACATTTTTCAAAAGTGCCATATTCCAGATAGATAACTCTAATGTCATTTTGTCTTTTGTGATGATTTTAAGTACCAAATAAGAAAAATAACTTTTTTTCTTTAAGATCGCATTGTTGCAACAGTGAAGGTGGGAACATTTTCGGAATCCACACTTCAAAACAGCTAAGGTTTCTGATAATCTTGATATATTTTGCTTAAATTGATTTTAACATTGTAAATAGCTTACATATTTACGTACATATCAATGTGGTTTATTTTGCATTTAAAGTTTGTTTTTATAAAAAAACCTGAGAATTTCATTCAAGAACAAAAATATTACGATTGGGCTTATTATATATATATTAAAGAGCATTATATTTAAATAAATACTTTGTATATTACTTAATATTATCTTTGCAGCATAATAAATTAGCTTATTTTATGTCTAGCTGGGAAAAATAGAGCTTCTTTTATGATGGATGATAATTTTTTTAATATGGTTTCCATGTTGTGAAGTTGTAGTTTTATACCATTTTAAATTAAAATGTATCTATAAAATTAATAAATAAAAATTAAATTAATAATTTATGATAATAAAGAAAATATATTCATTGTAATGAGATAATTATAATGTTTATTTTAAAATATTTATTTCTGGTAAAACCTTACTTTCTAACAGAAACATTCTTTTTACACATTTCAAACTCCTATAACATCCACATTTTTATAATATTTATCTCTTTTAAATTTTATGTAATTATTAGGCACTGTTGTAGACTTTAACATGTAAAATAATTAGATTTAATCCACTTTATTTTTTTGCAATTAATGTAACAAAATGGTACACTTGCTCATAACAACTCTCCTATGTCAAAACACACTAGCACTTAATTCCACATCTGTAAAGTGCAACTAACAATTAAAAAACTGAAAACACACTAGCACTTAATTCCACATCTGTATAGTGCAACTAACAATTAAAAGACTGTAAAGTGCAAGAAATGACATCCTGTTCTCAGGTAGACATTAGGGTTCACCCAACTTTGGCATAACAAATAAAATGAAAATACCTATATATTATCCAGTAAATTCAAATTGTGTCAAAAGAGAATTCACTGTGTGTGTGTGTGTGTGTGTGTGTGTGTTTTATATAAACACTTGTCATATTTACTACAAAATGGCTATAAATGACCATGACTGGTGATATCAAAGTTCTGAACATTCAACCCTTGAAGATGGTTTATATTAACAAATAACCAATAATTAAAATCAGAACGCTCAGTCACGCCTTCACTTAGGTTTCAATTCTTCAGCTTATTTATATCAATCAATTTCTTCAGAATCATTCAATTCATATTAAGAAATATATATATTTTCTTTACTGTAGTTCCCTTCAATGTCTGCAGTGTAGTTGTACTTGGGTGAATCATCAGTTGGTGGCACACCACGACTTTGTAACTCACTGAGGGCATGGACATCAAGGTTGATTTGGTCATCCACCACACCACCTCCTGCTTGCGACATCATCTGTGCACACAAACAAAAAGGCATAAAAAATAAAATCAAGCATTGAGAGTATTTCTTCACATTAATTTAGGTATGACAGTTGTGTTTATCAAGAAACAGCTTAATTTCCATTAATTTAGTTTTTTCTTAGAATAAGCATGTCCACGAACACTATGAGTTTGTGACATAAGTGATATAGTTTTGTTATGTCTCCATGAGTTAATCAACTGAAACATTCTGACATGGCTGAAGCATTCCCCCCTCTCCCCCTCTCAACATTTCATATTCTGTAAATATCTTACAGTTTCCTACAGGAAATAATTGTCATTTTTAAAACGTGAGTTTATTTTTTAAAACAATTTAAAAAAAAGGTTTTTCTTCAGAAAGAAACAACTGCAAAGATACAAACCAAAGAGTGTTGTTTGGCTTTATCAAAAGCAGTCATATCAATGGTTAACCCTTTCTCTTCAGACATTAGAAGGGTCAAGTCCACAGGAAAACCATATGTATCATACAGTCGCCAAGCCACATCACCTGAAGAAATTAAATAAATATGTGTTAGGAAGTCACTAATAATTTGATATTGATGATCATACAACATTTAAAAATAATGAATGACAAACTGTAATTACAAATTTTTTTAAAATGTAATTGTTTGAGACACATGACATGTGATGTTAGCAATCCTTCAAACTAAACACACTCACACAATATGACTTTAAGTGACATTAACTGAGCATTTTCTGAAAAATGATATTAGATAATGTATGAAGAAAATGGAGGGTTAAATGCATACTGAGAAAAATAAACTAAACTTAACTCCCATGACTGTTGCCATCACTAGAAACAATCAAACTATATATATGACTGAATCCATTAATGGAAAATAAGTTGTGCCAGGTGTCTGCTGTCTCATGATGGATTATACTCCTTGCCAAAGGGAATTAAATTTGTCAAGCACTGCAATCCTCATGATAAATGAGCTCAATTTCTTTTTAATTTAGTTTAATTTCTCAATTTCTTACTAAACATAAATTCATCAAACAAAAATCATGATACCACATGATCACCATTTTCTTAGCTTAAGATAAAAATTATAAGCTCTATATGTTCATTATTAAGTTTTCATTGAGATAAATCATTTTATTCATTTTGTGCACTGTTTCCTTCTTTAAATTAGAAGTAAGGTGCTTAAAACCTATTAAATTAATCTCTGAATTTCCAGGAATAAATTCACTTTTGAACAAGTACGTTAATCCTATATTTGAATTCTAATTTCCAGTCCACAATTGTTTTCATTTAATGAAAAATATCATTATGCGAGGCCCTACTTTATGTGGTTGAACATTTACCAATCTCAAATAAACAAAGTTGGTCCAAGACAGTTAACACAATGTGCATCAGTACCTGGGAGCACTTTGGTGTCTCCAAGTTTGTTGATGTTGCGCTCGAGAAGTCTGTGCCCTCGAGCAAGAGTCTTCAGAAACTGTGCTTCTTCTTCATTAATTATATCTTTTACCTTAAAAGGAAATAATATAAGAATTTACTTGTATTGTGTGGAGTGTTGCTTAAAATCAATTCAAGATCAACAAATCACTATTAGCTAAAGAAAAATAAATTTTAAAAATTTAAATGAATATATCTGAATGATGAAGTTACTACTTCAATGGAAAGTTTTAAAAAAATAATAGATGAGCAGGGAAGAGAGATTTCTATTGCTAGGAATGCTGTGTATTCTGTATAATTTATTTTGTTTATACACACATACACATGAAGATAAAAGCTGCAACTTACTGTTTCAGGATCTTTCTTGATTTCGGGGAAAGCATCTCCCTGAAAGAAATCAATAAAAGTTAAACTAGAAACAAAAACAAGAAAATGTGACTTTAAAAAAAAAAAATTAGGATCTTTTGATGGGTTTTTACTGTGGGGTTTTGCCATATTTTCTAGCATTATCTCCCATGCATCCAAGGCTTGAGACTCTTGAGTAGTCTAGTACTACTCCAGCAAAGGAGAGACATAAAGGTATGGACATGATACTATGCCTAAACATCTTTGCAAACACATTCAATAAACATTTTTAAAATTACTTATATCATACAATTTACGTGCCACGTTGATGAGTCAACAGAAATTAGAAAAAAATAAAGGGATAGAGAAAAAGTGTATGTACTACTTATCATCAACTTAAAGTACTCAAGATTCCAAAAGTGAACAGGCTACAGTGATAAACAAGAAACAACTTTATAGTTAAATAGTTTATATTATCTTTTCAATTCAATCAAATATCCCAAAATTTAAGTAAGCCACTACAATGGACAAAAAAAAATCTATTAAAGAAACGGGGGAAAGGGAGAGAGATTAAGTTCTCTGCTATTTTGATTTAAATATCAAAGTAGTTATGTCTTTATCTGTCGACACAAAATATCCTGTCAAAACAACAAGATCTATTAGCAATCATGTCCCCAGAATGATGAAGACGGATAGATTAAAAACTAGGCCAAAAGAGTCGTAAGCATAATATGAGTAGCCCAAAATGGCAAATAAGAACATTCACTGTGCTTACTAGGGCAGGTCAGACAAAAGCAACACATAAGAGAATGTAACACAATTAGACAATAACATTTTTTAAAAAGATGAATGAATCTTTACCAAGGTAGGCAAAGACATGCTCAGCAATGCATGTAAAAATATGGTTGGCCTTCAAATTTTGTCTCAAAGCTCCAACAATGCAAAAGTCAACAAGACTAGAATCAAATTAAGTGAATGTCAGTGCATGTAGTGGCTTAGAGAATGGATGTCCCTAAGGTTTAGTACAGGCTGCAATGTGAGCAATCTGACAGCCTGAGGTGGGGGAAATAATCCGAGAAGCATATGAACGTGCTTTTGGTTGCACACTGGAAAACAAATTTTGGGGTAGAAAGACTAACAAGTATTAACTGCTTAATACATTTAGAATAATTCATGATTTCAAGTAATTTCTTATATTAGTCTTTCAGATAATAATACAAGAGACAAAATAACAATCATATCAAAACTGATCTAACTATAACTCTGGAGGTGAATGAGTTTTTATTCAATAAGTTATATTCAACAAAATAATTAATTTAAGCAGGCAACAGGAATAATCATATAGCAAACTAATTAGACACTACAGAAAAAACAACAACACAACCAAACTGTCAGAACTTAAATAGTAAACTAATTCAGAAATTCTCACCAACAGCTGTAGAACAGTTTCAACAAGGGAGGCAAACATGCCTGGCTTGGCATTAAGCTTTTCTGTGGCATATCGGACAGCTCGACGCAATATTCTCCGTAACACATACCTGATAAAAACATTATTTTATTTTGTTTGCTTAAGCAAATAAATTTATGTGAACAAGTGTGTTGTATGTGTATGTGTGTGTGTGTGTGTGTGGAGTATGTGTGTGTGTATGTATGTGTGTATGTATGATTGTGTGTATGTGTGTGTGTGTGAGAGTGTGTGTGCACATTTGCATCTGCCAGTTCTAAACATGCACAACCCCAATCAATGCTATTAATAAATACTGAGGTTAATAGACTAATGATATAATGAACATTAAAAAAAAAGTGTAAAAAAAAAATTAAGCCTGACAGTTACATTTTTTAAAAAAAACATTCCAGTATCATCTTGAAGCAAATCCATGTCCACAGAAGTTTGCAGGTTAAATTTCATATTTCTTAAAAGTGCCAAAGAGTACACAAAAATATGCATATATTCACAGATTTTTCATAAATATTTGTTTATGGCTATTTTATCTTAAAATAACACTGTTTATGCTAACATTATTTATGCTGCTTCCACAGAATTTTGATTAATTAGGAAGAATTTTTTAGGAAAAGAAAAAGAAATAAAAATGTGACTAAAATAATTGATGATCCTACCCCCTGCCTGTGTTGTCTGGTCGCCCCCCATCTGAAAGAGCAACAGTGAGAGTGCGTGCATGATCAGCCAAAACCCGGTAAGCCATGTCTACACCTTCAGTGTCTTCCTTCCCTACCCGACCCTGATATGGTGGACAATCTGTTGCCTAAAAATAGAGGGTGGAAATTAATTCACTAATTCAAAAATTAGAACAAGTCATAATTTGTTTATTTTTCTAATTTTTGTTCTGTTTGAGAGAATAAAAGCAGATTTAAAAAAAAAATTTATATGCTTGTAGAATATGCTGCCTAAACGACAAAGAGGAATTTCATTTCAATAAAATGAAAAAAAACAACTTGTAACTTTAAATATTACAAATTTGTAACTTTAAATATGACTGTGCAACAGTATTAATGGATTTGACTGCTACACTTACAAGCAGATGTGATATATAATGTTTTATCACTGCAAGCTATTTACTCTTCCAACAGCAAAATCCCATTTCCTTTTTATAATGCAGTTATGTAAAGATCTGATAACACATCACTAATACTAAACAATATACATTTAGAAGTCAAGCATTTGTGCATTCTTTTCATCTACCATATTTAGTTATATCTACCATAGTTATTCAGTGAAATGACTTGAATTTTACTTACCAACAATGATTGTCTAGGTAAGAAATCAAAGACTATTTATGAAATGTACTGGTTTACAGTAATAATTTCTCTTGAATTTAATTAGATAATAATAATAATTTTCCCTTGTACCTATCAAAATACAAGCTCAATGTACAGGAAAAGAAATAGTGCATATATATGCAACATATATAAAAATAACTAAAAATTAAATTCTAAAAACTCAATAGAAATAATTAAATGTGAACATAAATTAGTTTTCTACTAAAAGGACTCAATGAAACATGTGTTCTCAAAAAAAATAAAATACATTATTCTTCTGCAGATTATGCCTCTGTCATATAAATCAACACATTTAAAGAATGTAGCTTAAAATTTTGTAATTTTTTTACATTTAGTAGTCTGTCCATAATATACCAAAATGCTATCCAGCGACTGCGTTATAATTTTATATTTTTATTTAAAGTTCTGGCTGAAAATGGATAAATACAAACTCTAGTTTATAACAGTTTTGAATGTCATAGTTTACAGTGGGGTAAATATCCTGTAAGAAGTAACTAGTAATCTTTTCTGTGATACATAATTACAATTAATTAAATTATTAATATCCATGGGAATTTTCTTTATAATGATTAACAGGGGTATACCCTCCTATTCAATCAATGTGAATTCGTTTCTGACAAAAATAATGATATAATGAAACAGCAATAAAGATCAAAAAGATATAAAGCAGATTTATAATATTCTAAAGCAAATACCTTTTGAATAGCATCAAAGAGTGGTGTGAACATGTCGGTGTCATAATTTGACCGCTTGCGCTGGATAACAGACACCAAACGCTCAAGTCCCATCCCACAATCTACATGTTTCTTGGGCAGTAGTCGCAAAGACCCATCACCCTCTCTATATACAAAACAAATTGAAATCAGTAGAACAATTTTTTTTTGGGGGGGATAGTCATAAAGATTACAGCCTCTACTTCTGAAGTTATATTTAACCAAGAACAAACACTACCTTAGTGTAAAAGAGTGACTGAGAACTATAAAGGATCTGTGTACAGGATAGCTAAGCCATATTATTGCTAACTTTGTCTTATTCTACAATTCTTCTATTAGTGTGCTAGAAAGCATACTTACAGGACACTCAATCACAACGGCTGATTTCTGTAAAAGGGTGTTGGTCTGATACTTTTATTCTTGGACACAGTGGCTTATTTCAACATCAAAATTGCTCTTCTGGTTCTTAAGTATTAAAGCTTTATACAGAAGTTTTCTTTAAATAAAATCTGCTTTACCTCGATTTTCTTCACTTATTCCATGCTAAATATTCTGTTTATCAATTGTTTCCAAGACCTCTCTGAAATGCTAATGTCAAAATAATATATAATATAAAACTCAACTATATTTAAATAAATAATATAATATAAAAGTCAACTATATTTAAATAATAATACCTATTAAACTGAATGAACACAAGATTCCAAATCTCTAAAACATCTGGATCATCACGATTGACAGATTTGCTGGCGTCACGACCACCAATGCGGTCATAGTGGATTTCCGAGCAAGGGCCACAAGGACCAGTTTCGCCCATCTCCCAAAAGTTGTCTTTCATGCCAAAAGGCATTACCCGATCAGATGGTAGTCTGCACAAGAGAACAAAAAGCTTTCCTCCAGTTCATTTTAACTTTAAGAATAACATTAAATGATTAAGAGCCAAAAATAACAAAATACTGTATCTCTGATGCCCACTTAATCCATCGATCTGCCAAGCAGTTCACTCCTAATATCTAATAATACACTTGGTTTTAAGACCATATGCTTAAAATTGTTCACTTGCAAATTATAATTTGTGTGTATTTTGATAAGTTTCCTTAGCTGCTATCAAAAGTGCGGTAAAGTGTTTAGAATGCTTCCATATTTGTAGCACTATAGTGTGTCACACTAGTATTATTGTTATTGTGTCACATCAATGGCTGCGATTAGAAATAATTCCACGGAGTCTATCTATACATTAAAAGTCACAAACCCCAAACTGAGCCACAGATCCCTGGTCTCATTGTCAGGCTCCAGTCCACTGTCTGGATTGCCACCAAAATAAGTGACATAAAGCCGATCTTTCTCCAGGCCAAGACGGTCTGTTAGCAGCTCCCATGCCCATGTGCACATTTCTTTCTGCCAGGTAAATAAAAAAATAATTAAAATATTCACCATTATCTAGATAAATCAAATCCTGTTTAAAATCAAACTGGTGCTGAGTTGAGAGAGGAATATTAAAGATGACACTGCAAAGACAAATATTTTAATGTTCAAACATGACTGGAACACATGAATAGATAATAACAAATTAAAGTCTAAATTGTATTAAATTAATTAAAATCATAATAATAATAATAATGGATATTTACTTGCAATTATTCTCAAATAAACTTCCAGTACTTACATAATGGCTATAAACACAACATTCAGGAGCTTAAGAGAGGATCACTCAAGAAAAATGTGAAAAACCAAATATTTACCTTGTAATAGTTACCAAAAGACCAATTGCCTAACATCTCAAAGAATGTATGGTGATAAACATCCTTGCCCACATCATCCAAATCATTGTGCTTTCCTCCAGCACGGATGCATTTCTGGGTATTGGCAACCCTCACGTACTTTGCCATGTCACTGTTCGGATCTGCTGTGCCCAAAAACAAGGGCTTAAACTAGAACAATAAAACCAGCAAGATACTGAAAATTAATTAACTTTTTTATAGTTCATTAATACTTGGCATAAAGATATCAAGATGTTGCAAGTTAGTTATATTTAATTTAGAATAATTTTCTGTGTCTTATGAAATGCAACGAACAAGCAAAAAATAATCACAAAGTCAAAATAAATAGCATAACATTAACAATATGGTTTCTGTGGATATCATCAATTTTAATATTTAATCATAAGCCAAACTCTTGAAAAATTAGGAATTTTAAGAACATATCCATGGCAAAACTATAAAATACAACCTCACAATATGCTGACAGGAAAAATTGTAAGATTTATTTCTGACCGTTTTATCTCACATTTTACAATACAATAATTTGATTGGAATTTAGGCATTTACTACATTACTTGAAAATATGACACTGCAATGACAGTCACTTCAGAATGTTCCTTTGAAATTGCAACATTCTTCTTACAGATGCTATACCATAGTTGATTTGTGCTAATACTTACTAATACTGTAATAGTTTTTTTAGTAAAAAAATTGTTGTTTATGAGAATTAAACTAAAACATTTGTGCTAATAAATACTTTTCTTACTCTTAGTAAAAAAAAATTGTTGTTTATGAGAATTAAACTAAAGAATTTGTGCTAATAGTTAAGTTAGTTAAAAAAATTGATGTTTATGAGAATTAAACTAAAACATTTGTGCTAATAGTTTTCTTAGTTAAAAAAATTGTTATTTAAGAGAATTAAACTAAAACATTTGTGCTAATAAATAGTTCTTTTAGTTAAAAAAAATTGTTGTTGAAGAAAATTAAACTAAAACAAAGATCAAAAATAATCTTTACCTAATTAGATCCTGAGATTTTCTCCTTGCCCCTTCATGGGTGATCAGAAGTGGCCAAATGCCAAGAAACCTGATAGCTTATTTAATGATGTGTTTTCATCTTCATCAGAAACTTTATAGCTTATTATAATAACTATCCTTATCTTCATCTTTGCTAGACAAGAAATCATATTACTAGTAGAAACAACAGGCATGGAGACACTTGTTTACCAAGATAAAAAGATACCAATTAGAGGGTTAACTCAACTGTTCTAAAACTTCTGACTCATCATTGCCATTAAGTCTGAAATACATTTTGTTCTAATGTAACAGAAACAATCCTTAAATTGTGCTTATTTATTTTTGTTTAGTATAAGCACTATTATCACTCTTTTACTGTTTTAGTATTGTTAAACTTTAGAACTCTTATTCTGAAGAAAATCTTAATAGTGTTTTTTTTAATTGTCCTGGAATGTCTTCTATGTTCACAATATCTTACAGAAAAACTCAATCTGTGATTATACATTTGCAATATATTACTATACTTCCCATTATGCAAGGTTGAAGATAATTTGTATGTGTGCAGAATCTGCTTAAATTGTTAGTATTAGTACTATTACTTAATATTATTATTTAACCAATTCTGTTGTTAAATTACATTATTATATTTTATTACTTTAAATAATTTTATACACAATTTGGGGTGCTAAAACAAATTTGATCTTTCTGAAATAATCTAGGACAGTAAACTGTATTAAAACTTATATATCTTTAATTTAATTTGCATTAAAATCAAATCTTGCAAATCTGTCAAATCAAATTACTAGTTCAAACCTGATTCATTCCAGCATTAGCAAACAAAAGTGTTGGATCATCAAGAGGAATGGTTGAAGATGAGTGGACATAAATGTGATCTTTCTCTTTGAAAAAGTCTATGAAGGCCTGTCGGACCTGATTGCCTGTCATATTAGAATCCATTGCTGATGATGGTATAGTTTGCCCTGTGATCTAACTCACCACAGCAAAAAAGCAGATTTATTCACCTGTAAATTTATTAAGATGTAATTGTGTACAAAATAAATTAAAAATAAGCCTGCAAATATTCTACAAATGGGATGTTAATATAACTGTACATGATCTATTACTGTATTGTTAATATCTATTATGAGTATTTACTTAAAAATTACAGACATATTTCACAGACTTAAAATAGTAGTCATAGATCATAATGGCATATATTTCAGTGATTTATAATTTATTATGAATTATACAAGTATATTTAGATCTGCAGCTTCAACAAATATTAAATCAAACTACAAACATATGTGTGTGTGTAACTACTAGTACTGAAACTATGGATGAAAACAAATTTCCAGATTACTTCTGGAAGTAAAATTAAATGTATAAATTCAAGAATCAAATTGATATGCAGCAAAACTGCTTTTTAAGTACATAATTATTTTCCATATAATATAAAAATAACAAAATTCCAAACCAAAAAAGAGGAGATACAATATAAATAATAAATGAGCAATAGCAAAACGTATATATCACAAACATAAATAAAAGGGCATACTTATCTCTCTTACTTGTCACACACTAAACTTCTAAAGATAGTAATTTAGTATAGTCATAATTCTTTCATACCCTGTTCCAGATATATCCAGTTTAATGGGCAAACAACTCCTTCGCTTCTCGTTTATACAATGAACAAGAACCTGATTTCACCACGGTTCAAAGGCTTTACATCAAATGCATTCATAACAATCTGATGCAATATAAGCCTATTCAACAGCTGGGAAAATGATTTCCTACCATACCTGTAATCTACAAAAGAAAATTTTATATAATCTACAAAATACAAGGCTGTCTTGTATATTGTATTCTGATAATATTTTAAAACAGAGTACTAAAATGCTCAAATGCGGCAGGACAAACCAACCTTAGAAAGTATTCTCAGGCCACCTAGGTGAAAACCACTCAAAAGATTTTGTAAGTTTCACTGTGAAAACATGCGGCTGGCTGCATTACTGAATCGGTGTAAACTCAAAATTATACCCCAATAACAAATAAATATATTTATATTAAAGCAAAGTAATATTTTATTATTTTAAGTAGGAATACATTACAAACTTTAATTTAACTAATATCTACTTTAACCGATAACATATAAACTTATTAAATTAACAGAGGTTAATCATATTTCAAAACAGAAAACTTATTTTAGGGTGCAAAATGAAATTGCTAAACCACTAACAAGTCGCAAATTTAAAATTATTTCAGTATTCTTAGCTTTTATTGATATACTGAGACTAAAATCACCCCAAAGCTAATTCCTTTGTAAATTTATATTATTATTATTATTTGTAGTAACACTATAAAGTCGTAAAGTAACAGAACGCAAAAGCAGCGTGCTTACCGTTTCGTCCACAAGACTGTGGCGGTGAATTGAATTTAAATATACTAAATAGTTTAGCGTTTGAAAATGTATTTGATGTACTATCTTGACGAATCCGGAAACCGAGTGTACACGCTAAAGGTATTATAAATGTGTTTATTGATTCGAGTTTATAATCATAAACATTTCATTTTTGCCACGTTTAACCCCTTCTCTGCTTAGCATTTTCTTAAGCAGTAGTGTACTCGTTTGCTGGTACGTTGTTGTTAATATAATATAATGCTGTATTTAGAAATATAAATATTATGTTATTTGCTATTATTACGTGGTATACATATTCATGATATTTAGATTTTCTTTATAATAGATATATTTATACTTATTATAGTATCGATGGTGATTAAGATGGAAGATTTGTGACAGCTGGCAGTTGAGTTAGAGTTAGTAACAACTAATACAACTAAGTACTTACTAATGGCCTTGTTTTTTGTTTCTTCGAATGTTTCGATTTATTTATAAAGAACAAAGTAAGGTTATAAGTAAAAGTACATCTTTCATTTCAGTACAACATACGTTACAAGGTGAGCTTTGAGAAATAGATAGAACTACTTTTTCAATCTATAGTATAATTAATAAAATAAGAACTATGTGAAAATGTGAAATCGAGAACTTTGAACAGCGTTGGACTCAATGCACGCTTTTCAAATAATAGCGGCCGGGCTTATTCCATTACATAAGCATTTCAACAATAAAAGCATTTATAATATACTTTTGAGTTTTTTCTGATATTTTCACGAGTTGAACAAATGAGTCCATAGAATTACATGTATTAGATAGGTAGCCTACTGAATCTAATAATTACTTTAGTACTTGTAGTAAATAAAGGGCCTTCCCAACAAAGTTAAAATTTGATTCAGATTTAATGGAATAAATTAAAAAATATGCCCGATATAAAACTGGCATTTATACACAGTGGAATCTCATTCTTTACACATTTAACTTGGGTTTAACTAAATCAGTAAAACGCAGAGCCCCCCCACACACACACACACACACAAAAATTTAAAGATGAGAGAAAATATAATTTAGTTTATCCACTGGTCACTTACACTCAATGAGCCTATACCATGGAGTTATCATGAGCTAGAAAACTTGAGTCTCTTGTTCCCTCAGTCAATCTCAATTCTCATATGCCTCTCAAGTCTCATAATGTCATAACTCATATATGATCATTTCACCTCACTTGGTATGATTCTATTTCTAGTAGTTTCAAGAGTAATTTTGACCATTCCCATTTTTCATAAGCTGCAACTATTGTATATTTGTTTGCAGAAGGAAAAGCAACTTTCTTTTTTCTTTTTCTGATTAATCAAACTAGGGCATACTGGCAATGGCACATTAGTATGATAGTTGATACTGTTGTAGACATTGTTGTACATAGGTAACTTTCATTAGCCACCAAGATGCTATAGCAGTGACTTTAATTAGAATATAATAAACTTACAAACAAAATCTAGGAATAAAACAGTTTAATTGCTTATTAGCATAGCACAATCTGTACTTTCCTTTACCTTCATATTTCTAATGATTAATCCTAATCATTTTGAGATTTAATTTCTTATATGTTGAGTCCATTCTGTTATTTCTGACTGGTTATCATTGTTTATCATTGTGGTTCTTTTTTTTGATTGTTGTGTTTATTGCTGTTTTTTGTTATGATTGGTTTTTTGTGTTTATTGCTGTTTGTGTTTCTAATACTAATATGTTTGTTAGTAATTTGTGTAAATGGGCATTATGCAAGTTAAAATAAAACTCAAAACATGAGGTCATAACAAAATTGCAGACCATTATTGACTTAACCTTAATCATTGAAGTAAAGTTTCTAATCCAGCCCATATTATGTTCTTTTTATAAAGTGAGGGAAATAAAAACACTTCACAACTACCAATAGCTGGTTGTTTTATTTATGTTTATGCTGTCAGTCATTGGCTTAACATGACTACTGTTACGAAGCCTGTATAATTATAAACTCACTAATAATCTCACTAATGGTTGTAGAGAGCAGGCTCTAATGGCACTTACATTTTACAATCATTCTGAAATATTTTTATTTCAGAAATGTTTTAAAACAGATGATCATGGTTATAAGTTATCTGCAATTTCTATAAAAGAAATGGTCGTAATAATTTGCTGCTGGACTAATAGAATGTTTTTGCCATTTCACTTTTTCAGAAAGTTGATCCACAAGGTCAACCAACTTTATCAGCTCACCCAGCAAGGTTTTCTCCAGATGATAAATATTCACGTCATCGGGTCACTATTAAAAAGCGGTTTGGAATCCTTCTTACACAGTCACCCAAGCCTATCATGTAAAGATGTCACCCGTACTGCAAACAAGGAAGTTCTGTCAAGTACTTTACATTGTCACAGTTGAAAAATGAAAATGTTTGGTACTGTTTGAAATAATAAACTGATATTGTGATAATATATATCTGTTTCCTACTGGTCATGAACTGGAACCTTCTAGTTAATGAATTATTCATTCTCCATACTCATTTTCCCAGCGAATGGTAGATGAAATGCATTTATGCACAATAGGAAAAAAAAGTTTGCTTGTTTATGTCATGTGTCACCATGTTTGTGATTGTAGGTTTGAATCATTACTTATTGTAGAAGTAAGTAAACATTTTATACTTTTGATCATGTCCATTTTTTAAGTTGAAAATATCTGATTATGTCACATACAATTTTTCAAAATTCTGGGTTTTTCAATACCCATTTTTAAAAACAAAATACATAGTTATGAGAGTGAGAGCAATCTTTAGCCAAAACTAATTTTCATAACTGTTTAGTTCAGACATCACCCTTCGAATATCTGTTGTTAAAGTCTGATGTGTGACAAATAAATGCTTGTTCTTTAGGTGTCAGTCACTTATATTGATCTTCACTCTGGCTAATAATAATGGCTACTTTCCCATTGCCACATTTTAAGTTACCTTTAGCCAACATCTCATATAAACTTGTATCTCACAGTAAAAGTCAGTGTGCAGTTTGTATTGATTGGCTCAAAACTCCATTTTCTTTTGTTTTCTATTAAAAACAACCTTATATTACAATAAACTACTATTACACTATTAAGTGTAAAGTTATATTTCAACTTATAATTAAGTACAGGTTCAGATTATTATTACCTACTATGTACTGTCCAACATAGACTCCTGCAGTATTCCCAAACTATCTTAAGACTTCTACTGCAACGCTAGCAACAAGTCAGCTGAGACTTATAGGTGGTGGGCTTCTTTTTTCAATCCCATTTACTGGCCCAGCTTAGGCTCTTGCTTGGGGTTAGTGAGCAGTCACAGTATTAC
The DNA here is from genome assembly GCA_028829895.1 of Sinotaia quadrata. Lineage (NCBI taxonomy): Eukaryota > Metazoa > Mollusca > Gastropoda > Architaenioglossa > Viviparidae > Sinotaia > Sinotaia quadrata. The sequence continues at coordinate 47,176,470 of CM054181.1, read as the reverse complement.
ATGTATTTTAATTACTTGCAGTCAAATTTCTTAGCCCCATCTTGGATAATTAATAGAATAAACATTAGGATATTCTCATTTTCCCACATCCCACAGTTTTAGTCTATTGAAACATTTGTGTGTATTCACAGTATATTTACACAGATGCCCAACTAAATGAGTCATAAAATATTCTGGATGTTCTAGATTCAGATTCTCAAGGCTTTTTTTTTTTAAATGGATGAACAATGATTTCAAAGTGCTTCTGTGTAGCAGAATACTAAATTTTACAAGGAAATAACATCAATAACAATTATTTCTTTTATCTGAATATTGCAATATACATGAATATATATGTATAAATAAAATTAAATAGTTGCTGTTTCTTGTGACAATGGGTATTGTGTGACCTATTAATATTATTTGTCCTCTGAAAGTCAGTAAAGGGAAATAATTTACTTATTGGATGTTTGAGCTATTTTTATCTTTGAGCATGCCTTGTTTTTTTCCTTTTTGTCATATGTTTTGAGAGGAATTAATAGTAAGAGCTGGAATTTATTTTGATTTGTTTATATATTTGTGTGTATTTGAAGGACTTCATTGTTCTCACATATGTAATCCCTACTGGCAAAAATGATGTAATACTAAGACATTTGAAAGACTGGATTATAATAACGTATGGTAATCCCTATTGACAAGAATGATGCAAAACTATAAGACATTCAAAAGACTGAAAGTGTTTAAAGTAATCCTTACAGGCGAGCATGATGTAAAACTATGACATTCAAAAGATTGAACGTCTAACAAATGGTGACTGGTTGCTGAGCAGAATTTATTCTATAAATGACTATTTGGTTACCTTAAATGTGTAAGTGATAGGGGGTTTATGCTTTTGTAATTCTGGATATATATATATATATTTTAAGTTGATAAAAATGTACATGTCTTTGAATTAATGGGCATGATTTTTTTATTTTTAAAATCAACTCCTTTTTACATCTCAGAAATTGTTTTACTAAGTAACATCATGTTGATTGTTTTCTAAAAGCTAGAATAAGAAGGTAGTAGGGTTAAAAAATCTTAAAGGTTCTACTGATGAAAGGCTGAGTTAATATGTAATCACCATCTATTGACCCTAGCAGTATATAAGTTTGCAGGCTGTGTCCAATTTGGTGAAAGTGTGTGAACCCTGTAATTGCTTTATAGTGTAAACATGCAGTGCCTGGAGTACAGTTTCATGAAGAAAATGTCAAAACACTCTTGTTCTTAACCATACCAAGATAAACTGAGAAACAAATAAGTTCAAATGAAATATGTCTATTTATTTCTACATAAATGATCATGTTTAATATCACATTTATTGTAACGCAAATGGTGTAAATCCAGGTACAAAAATCAAATCTGTGAAAATATTGGGACGGATCATTTAACAAACTTTATATATATATAGCATTCAATTCATACAATCACAATCTGACTGATAATGTAGGAAAGCTTCAAGAAGAAGCTGATTTCATGCTTTGGTAAATAATTTATTTTTCTAAGGAACTGCACTTGTACATAATTATTGGAAAATAAGAATGGACGGAGGAGAATAGTCTGAATAAGCTTAGTTATATCTCAATAATGAGTTGGACGGAAACACTTTACGGACAATGACTACAGTGCAAGAAAACTTTCCATCACACAACCCCTCAAACTTATTTACACAAAGGTGGATGAAATATTTCATTCACATAGAAAGTAATATTTTTTAATATAAAACTCCAACAGTGTAACTATAAATATCATTGAAAAATTAGCACTTTTTTCAAATCATATACTCAATATAAAGATGGAAAGGCCCTACTACCATTATTTCAAGGACAATCTACTGAGATAATCTGACATATTTCTTCACAATTAAAATTAAAGTATATTTCAGTATTGAAAATTACTGTTTACAAATTTTGCAATAAAATAAAGGTTCATCTTAAATAGCAGACAAGTTCAGATGCAGACATAATGGTGGAAATACTTCACTAAACTCTGCTTTCCAAACAACCCTGCTTAAAAGCATGCTAAAACTAACTCAACATCTTATTCATGCTACTGATAGTATTATTTGCATTATTGGACAAGAGGATGGTTCATTGTATGTCTAACTAATTCAAACAGGTAAGCAATTCATCACATTTTCAATATTGTACATTATGCTATGCTTCTTTTGTAAAATACTCTGAAATAAATGATGGCAGATGGATAAATATTTGAGCTTACTGTATGTATAATAACTTGTAAATCCACTCGTAAATTAAAAACAAAAGAGAGCCAAAGTACTTAAGTTGTGAAATAATTTTAATCCAAAGCCTCCATTAGGTGACCCTTTTAATTATTAATTTAAAGACCAAGTGAAATGGAATCTAGGTCAGCCACAGTAAATAATAAATCCATATAAAATGAGTAATTTCCATTCTTAGAATCAAGACTGCAAAATTTAAACTTTCAAAGATTTGTATAAATGCATTTTTTTTTGGTATTGAAAGTTCTGAGAGAAATCAGAGCTCTTGTTCATTTGCGAGACTGTCTTCTCACCATAGCAACATAATATTTGACATCAGGTGGAACTACAATCTGCATGGCATTGTCCAACATATTTTGTTAAAATTGTTGTTTGAAAAATTAAAACATGGTTAAATATTGCAGTGCAAATGGCTGCACAAAAAAGTGGACAAACTAAAAATATTCATTTTTTTTCTTACATTTCCCAAAGATCACAAATACAATAAAGTGGATTACAAAACTGAAATGAGAAAACTTTCATCCAAAAGTACACACAGTAGTGTGTAGCGAACACTTCCAAGAAGAAGACTTGAAATGCAGAGCAGACAATCTTTCCAGGACAGTTTAGCAATGCCAATAATAATAAATAAATAATCTTCTCAAAAATATTAAACTTGTTTCATCAAAAAACTTTTTATTTACTGGGTGCTAATAATGTTGTTTCTCTAAAGCAATAATATAATTACTAATATAAGCATTGTAGGGACAACATATCTAAATGCATAAATATTTGGTCTAGAATTTACAAATGTATGCACAAATAATTTGTAAACTATTTATTTCTACATTTTATTCCAAGAAAATTAAAACATAGTTACAAAATAAATCAATATTATGGTAAAAAAAACTTTGCAATTTGTATTTAAAATCTGTAATCAAATATCTGGCTGCACCTTGACCTATTTGGATGATTCTTTTGACCTCAATTTTAAGGGGATATGTTTGTTCTTCCTCTTTTTATTTTTTAATTTAAAAATATTAAATATGGTACATTGCTCAACTGTTAATTCTTTTTTGTCTTAATTATGATAATATTTATTTTTTTAAATTGTAACTGGTTTGCAAAATTGGCTTTCAAACTACGACTCTGCAACCCAGCTGTCATATGTACATACTGGCATTTTGATGCTTTGCTGCATCATTTAATCAACAGTTGTTTAATTACTTTGCAATATCTGATTTAATATAAAAAATAAAAAAATCTACTGAATAAGATGCTTCATGTATTAAATATATATATATTCATCAAACCCCTTTCATCATCTTTTAATCTGAATTTGTATGAATGCATTTTATTACATCAGTGGTTGCTTCTGTTCATTGCATCATAATATTTTACTTTATATACTGTAACATTACATAACACTATTCATAAATGTATGACAAATTTTCTTCACTAGTTAGCCTTATTTCTCCAGCCAGTACCAGGACAAAAATAAAGTCTTTATTTTCTGCTGTTAGCTTTTAGTTGGTAAATCCATTAGAATTTGATTATTATTATGCATCATCAAAAACTACTTTTGTACAAATGAATAGTCAGAGTAACTTAATCATAATTAAATATTTTACTTTACTGTATATGGTTTCATAACACTGCATATTAGCAAAGTTATAGAATTTTGTTGCACTAATTATACTGCTGCTAAAAAGGTGGCAAAAACTGGGATTTTTCCTCCCTAAAATTCTAGCCATTTTTAAAAATCTGTACTTGATTGTTACTTTAGATAATGCATATACAATATACTAATAATTGTAATATTAATAAGAAGAAATGCATATATTTAAGCTTTATAAGACTATCCCACTATTAAATTAATATAACATTTGCCATTAATTGTTAATTTTTAAAAGCTTTTGATTTACAATGCTTAATAAATAAAACAATACATACAACAACAACAAAAAAAACCCATACATAATACTTATACAGACATTCATGCTCAAACATGCAAATATATAGAGAGAAATATTTAAAAAAAACTACTAGTAGGTAAAGTAATTAAAAATTATATATATATATATATTTATAATATGAATAATAATCACTCAATTAATAACAAGATGGTACTGCTGTTCTCTTATTCAATGTTAGAAAATAAAGTAATTTAAAATTATATACAGAATGATAATCACTTATTTAAAACATAACTATACTGCTATTCTCTAAATGTTAGTATAGATCATTAATACTGTCACTAATAGTAATAAATATTGGTAGAAAATGTAATATATATATAATGACAATTACAAAACTGTACTTAAAAACCTTTCATCATTCATATAAAAATCATATATAACTCAATGTCAGTCGTTGTTTCCTCAGTATCCCCAACATATGCAAACTACTATCAGATGAACTTTTGCTGTCATCAGCATGAATTGGATCAAAGATGTACAGTATATCAGAGAAAATTACATTGGCAGCCATTTGACCTCCTGCCCGAAGTCATTTCTACTTGCTTTGACCCCAAGGGCTTGGGGACTGAAATTTTAGTAACAGGCAAATCTCATTCACAAACTATGTTTGACCTAGATTCCATTTCACTTGGTCTTTAATTATTTTTAAAATACTGTTTAAATTTTTACTACTGCTTCAGGATTATTCATCTGATTCTACTTTATAAATCACTTAGTGAAATGACACAGAAAGAAAAATAGATGGAGGAAAAAATTAAGTTTCCAATTTATTAGTAAAATTCCTCAGTTTATCAGCTCTATAAAACTGTAAATTTATTATTGCACTATGCCTTACATACAATAAAATATAATGAAAACAAACCATTTGTAAATATGAATATTAGATATAAATATACATGTATGTCAAAACAGTGGAGAAAATCTTTTGGGATATTTATGAGAGACAGCCATGTTCATAACATTTTCTTCATACTTTTGACATATATTTGTTAACAGTTAATACCTTATTAAAATAATTATATTTATCTGTAAGTTTTTAATTATATGCTTGAAAAAACCTTACACAAGCAATTATATTTATCTCTTTTCTTTATTAAATTATGTGCTTAATAATAGAAACTGACCAAAACACATGAAGACAGATGGTTAAACAGTATTTTTTTATAACTGCCAACTCTAAAACATGAAGTAGAGAAAGATGGACCACAACTGCTGACACCAACCCAATAAGAAGAGAAAGATGGCCCATAACTGCTGACACCAACCCAATTAGTAGAGAGAAATTGATGAACTATTTTTGTTGACTGCTGACACCAAACCAATAAAGATGTAGAGAAAGATGGATGAACTATTTTTGTTGACCCCTGACACCACGCCAATAAGAAGTAGGAAAAGGTGGATGAACTATTTTTGTTAACTGCTGATACCACACCAATAAGACATAAAGAAAGATGGATGAACTATTTTTGTTGACTGCTGATACCACGCCAATAAGACATAGAGAAAGATGGATGAACTATTTTTGTTGACAGCTGGCACATGAAAAGAAATGACAATCTACTTTGCTGACTGCTAATACATGAAAATGGACAAACTGTTTCTACTGACTGTTAACAAATTATTTCTACAGACACCAAAATATAAGAAATGGAGGAAGCAGAACAAATGTTTTCTGTCGACTGCTGACACCAAACCAAATAAGTGGAGGAAGATGGAGAAACTATTTCTGTTAAATGCTGGTAGGTGTACCATACAATGATGAAAGTTAGTAAAAAGAATTAACAAAACACTTTTTTCTTTAACTTGAAAAGTTTAGATTTTACTGCTAATATTTTTTTCAGGTTGCCTACTGTGCACATCATTTTCAAATGCCTCTCCTCACAAGTTTTATGTCATATGTACATTAAAGAATAAAGAAATATTTCTCTTTACATCTGGCTGGAATAGTGAGCTAGTTTCCAGTTAACTTGATCCTCTCTGACTCACTGATTAGCACAGATTTCATTTTGAGGCAGCTAATCTAAATCAAAAATGATTCATACAAAATTCCAAATGCATGACCCAAGATTAGAGATATATATTTTTGTATTCAGTCTCCTCCAGAGTCGGAAAGTTAAGTTTTTAAATAATATTTTCATACTTTCTTCCAGTGTTTTCAAATGAATGGAGCTTCTTTTCAACATATATAATCAAAATTTAAGACAATAAACAACAAACAACAATCACATTAAAAAAAATTCTCATAAGCTGACTAGATTGTAGAATGTTATTAAATAATATTGTCAAGGCAAACCACATACTGAACACTGAAAATGGATGTTTTGAGTCAATCAAAATATAAGCAATTCCTATTCTGCAAGGTGCAAGCCATCCATACTGTAGCTATAACAAAGTTCAAATGTTATTTTTTTTTTAGTATTGTATTAATTTAATACCATAACCAACAGCTACTAGTTATTTTGTTTTCAAATACCACAAATGAAGTGAACCAAATCAAAATATATATGTATTTTTTAAATCTTATTTTGCCAGGCAAGTGCCATCCTTAATGTTGTTAAAACACCTTTCAAATGATTATTAGTATTAATTTACAACCATAAACATATGATACCCGTAAATTTCATCACATGCTACTAATGACAAAATGACTTTCTGTTCTTTACAAAACCTTGACAGGTTTGTATACAAAATTACAAAAATTAAACATTTTATTCTAGAAATCATGTATTACTTTGATTTTTGGTTAAAATATAGATTTTTTGATGAAAGTGCCTATTTTATTTTGATTGTCATAATATATACATTTATATGTGTTTCAAACTGACAGTTGCACTATGATGATCTTGACTTAGCAGCGGGGATATGAGAGTCCTGGTCTTCTGCCATATTCCATGTCATCAGATTCTGACTCTCTGTACCTATAAATAAACATTAGATTCTGATTATGTACCCATAAACACAAACAACAGATTCTGTCTATGTTTAAAACTAAACATCAATATCATCATATTCAGTCTCTGTACTTTAACATTGAGTCATTAGATCCTGAGTATACCTAAAAGGAAATGTCATTATTTTCAAACATAATTTTTAAACATGAAGGTAAATCATCATATTCCAAACCTACATACAAATATAAAAAGAACATAAATCTCTCAACAATGGCACTGACAATCATGGAATGAAAACACATACAATTTCCTAGATAGTGAGTATATTCCCCCAAAATAACAGATTTGCTATTTGTGTAATTAAAGAATATGCACTTTACAGTTTACTTTCAATCTACCAATTTGCCAACTGTTGCATAAATGTTGTGTATATGTAGCTGTACATGGAAACAGGCTTAAATTTTCCAAGACATTGTTTGCTTCCTTGCCATTTTGTGTATTCTGTATCTCATCCTGTGCTAACACAACTTTCTTCTCATTCATATACATTACTAACGTCAAAATGTACATCTTTCATGTACATGTACTACTGTCAAAATTTATATCTTTCATGTACATATACTACTAATGACAAATTTACTTCACAACAATGCCTTTACTATGTTCGTGTGTTTTCACTTGTGTTTAGTGAAGGATTATACAAATCACTTTTGGTAAGGTAACTATATGAGTCATTGCCTGCGAAAACCCAACTATAAGACGCTATAATTAATTTTGCACTACAGTCATTTGTAGTCGTAAATTTAACAAAATCAATTTGGAGATTACTTTAAAAATCACTTTATTAATCATTATTTTTCAACAATCTTTGTATCTCATCTATTTTGGAAATCTTTTTAATAAAGTCTGTATTTTCTTGAACAATTTGATTTGGATCACTAGAAATAACAATAAACCCCACCTCCATTGTCATCAAATATATGTACGGCAAGCATGTGAGTGCTATATAAAACTATGAATTAGGAAATTACCAATATCTGAAGATGTTCGAGCTTTGAGTGTGGTGTTGAAAGAAGTTATGGTATCAACAAACTGTTGCCTTTCTCGGCCCTGGAAAATCAAAGAATAAACCATTTCAAGTCATTCTATCAAAGATCACTGTAACAAAGCCAAAACAGTTAAAATTACCAAAAGTCTTTAGCACCTTTACCTAGTTTCTTTTTTGTTATTAAAAACAAAATGTAAATCACTCCTTTAGAATGCAAATGGCTTTGATCCAATAAAACTGGCATTTATATAATAATTGATAAAAACTATGCAAATATTTTGCTTGATAAATTTTCTGAGTTAGTTCTATTCATGATTCAGATTGGAGCCAAAGTTATCAATTTTGAAAATACTGCTGCAACCAATGCACTAAAAATGCTTGTCTGCCAAATTCCATTACTATGAGTCTACAGCGCTACTCTCTAAATAATAAATGCAACTTTAGTCTGCCTTTACAGAATTCTGTAATTATCCAACCCACCCACCTTCTTTCAGCTAAACTACAGTGCAAAAGTAAAGTTGCTAAGGGCTGATCTGAATTATTTTAACCAAGATTGCAAGGTCAAATAGTATAGTGAAGAAAATAAAGTATGGTGTAGTCATTAAAAACAGAAGTAGAAACTTGAACATATCAGTACAAAATAAAATGGAGTAGACAAAAAAAAAATGAATTACAATTTTTTATATATAGTGAGATCAGTCAGTCAATTTAAATGGGGTAAGCTTCTGACTTTAATGCTGATTTTGTACAGGAGTAGTATGGGGTAGGGTAAAGTGCTTTAAGATAGGTGAGACAAATTAGACCTAGTGTAGATTATACCTGGTAATGGGTTTGTCAGTTTTTAATTTATGTTTTTATTTATTTTAATTTTGTGTGACATGAAAATGTTACATTATTTTCTCTGGCTTGTTGCTGATTTTTTCTAGATTTTATAAGTTATTATTATTATTAATATTATATTTAGTATTTCCATTATTATTACCATTATTCTTATGATGATCACTATGAATAGTAAAAGGCGACTTTCTGTCTTATCATAATTTTTTTTAGACTGTTTCACCATTTGTTGCTCTGTTAAAGTTCACCTTGACTTTCTAATGTTTATTATTAATAATTAATTATTTAAATTGTAATAAGAGGAATCAGTAAAATTCTTACTTTTATTAACCTCCCTGAATGAAATATGTTAATCAAAACTCACAGTCTGGTTTGTCTTGACAGTCTATGAGTTTTGATTGCTTCTAAACTGCTAAGGCTCGATATTCTCACTGAGTGGTTTGGAGCTTTGCTCCCTGCTGCACTACTAATCACTAAAATATGCATTTTTTGTGACAGAGCCATCTACAATTTCTTCATGAACTGAAAAACACTGTGGTCAAATTTTGTGGTGACTGGAAAGATCATTAGAGATTAACGATAAAAGAAATGGCAGTGAAGGGTTAGCAACAACAGCGTTGACACTTCCCTTGATAGAAACTCATCTAGCTGACTTTTTATCTCTACAATAGGGGACTAGGAGGGTACCAGTAGGCAGGGAGAAAATACCTATTTTCCTTGAGTCACTTATTTACCACTTCCTTGTTCTATAATGCTTGTTTCAGTGAAATGGGACTTAGACATCAGTCAATTGTGCAAGTGCATTTCAAATACTATATATACAGTATCACAGGAACAATTAATTTTTTTTTTAAATCTGGAAGAGTTCAGAAAAAACATTTCATGATTTTTGTTACAAGAAAATAAATAAAAAAATTATGGATAATATCAAATTTTTAAAATTTTATTTGCTCACTCTTTTTGATACTTCAATTTGAACTGAAATCACAGCTACCCCACTAGTGGAGTATTTGTCCACCTCTTTAAAACAGCCCAATAATGAGCTCTTTAAGATAATTTTTTTTCCTCTCTCTCCTTTTACATAAAAATTACTTTCCAGACAATAAACTAAAATAGTGTACAACTTACAAGATAATGTTAATATGCATCACAAACACACAACAACAACAACAAAAATAACACTGCTACTACTTTTCCTGAATTTAGTTCCCTGATAGCCTTGAGGATTTGTCTTCTCGAGTCAACATTTGGTATGCCTAGTTCTTTGAGATCTTCATCAGTCAGAGTAAGAAAGGCCTCCATGTCAACCTGTTTCAAGTGAAAATCATTCAGTACAAACAGTAAGCACTACAGAAAATAACACAAATGACACATGCAGAGCAGCCATGTACTCATACTTATTTGGCAGGGAGGGAAGTGAGTGGGATTTTAAAATCTGCTATAGAAGAATGGTGAATGAGAGTTATACTGAATTTATAAGATTACATCACAGTTTAATGACTAACTGCAATATAATGAGTTCATTTTTTTCCATTAGCTTCCAAAGATGTTTAAAGATTTTGCCAGTTCTGGAAAAGTAAAGTAAACAAGAACTATACAAAATTTACCAATGTACATTCATAACAAAATTAAAAAATAAAGTTGTCTTAGTTGTTTTAATTACAAACTACATCCAATACACAGACAGTAACATGGTCACTGCATTACTAAGAGTGATTTATGCACTGAATACAAAATCACCAAATGACAAAAATTATTATGGCATACTTTGATTAAGAATCAAGGCTAATGTTCAGTACCCACATTCAGTCAATTTTCTATATCAGCAACTATATATGGATTACATAATTCTTGTTACACTGAGCAAAGTGAAAATAATGTAAGCTTACCTCCTGTTCTTCAAAGATTGGGTTGTATTTTTCCAGTGAAAGTTTCTTCAAAATATTGGACAGCTCATCTAGAAATAATTTTAAAGTAAAAATGTTTCTGTTGAATAATTTTTCATCAAAATATATATCTTTTATTTTTTATCCTACCTTATTTATTCATCCCCCCCCCCCCTCCAAAAATAATAATTACTATAATTGCTGGTATATAGAGTAAGCTGACAAATTTATAAAACAGTATTTTCCTTTACTATACTGATCCATATTTGCTGTTCTAAATTAGATATTCTTTAAAGAGGGTACCAAAATCAAATCCCCCACTCCACAGCACACAGACTTATAAATTAGATATTCTTTAAAGAGGGTACCAAAGTCAAACCCCCCATTCCACAAATTTATAAGTTAGGTATTCATAAAGTCAAATCCCTCACTCCACAGCACACAGACTTATAAGTTAGATATTCTTTAAAGAGGGTACCAAAGTCAAATCCCCCACTCCACAGAACACAGACTTATAAGTTTGTGTACCAAATCTTTTCAAAATGAAAGTTCAGGTAAAGTTACAAGATTTCAAACAATGCATCAACCCACACACACACACACACACACACACACACAATGAATGATTTTATATAAATTTTAATTTACTTATTCAGTTTTATCAGAAGTTAATGAGATAAGACATGAGTGGTTCTTCATTAGCTATATCTGTACAAATTGGGGGGAGTTCTGAAGAAAATTCCACAGATTCCAGTCAAATTTCAGAAACACCCATGCTGAGATGATCACTAAGGTACGCCTAATCCTGTGGATACTAGAAAATTCTAATTTTAACTCATGGATGACCAATGTTCAAATAAAATAAGACAAAAATCAGCTTGAAGAAAAACAGAATAGAGGTACAAGGAATTAATATATTAGATGTTCCATTATTCATGCAAAAGAGAAGAAATGTCAACATTTACTACGTTAACCAGCTGAGCAACAACATTTTGCATGACTTTTAGTATCAGACATAATATTAAAAAGTATACTGTATATGTATATGGTAGACTATAAACCTAATTCAAACTGAACTAAACTAATATTAGAAAAAAAAACAACATACCATCTCCAGAAACGTTCTCTCGTAAAGAATCCAAAGGCACTGTGACATCTTCTCCAGACTTAATGATAGAAGAAAGAAAAAGAGGAAAAACTATACTGTTAATAAAATTTATGAATTTAGATTTACAGTTAACTTTAACTTGTTTAGGTATCATGGATATATGGAGGATGTCTATCACACAGATGAAACATGTTTTGTGCCCATGTAAATTTTTATTAATTTAACACTTAAGATTTAATATTAACTATAACTGTACAGGGAGTGTCTGTCATGGAGACAAGCACTGGTGACTTCACTCAAGTGTAAACCTGTCTTAAGGAATCACTTATTACTAATGTGTTCATGCATACTATCACAATTTAGTTTGGTTCAAATCTTTATCCTAATGGTTACAAATCAAAAGCTGTGCATCTCTTCAGGTGCTTCAAAGTAAAGAAATAAGGGTAAAGATATGAATGAAGACTAAGTCAATAAATGAAAACCCATAATAATGGGTCCCTCTGCTCCAAAAGCTATACCTATAATATGATCTCTCATTTAGATTCAATCCAAATCTAAAACCTTGAATGATAGATACAGTTTACCCTGCACCTAAATATACAATCATGTGACAAGTTTTTTCAGTGATCAATGATATTCTATATGCAACTTAATGCCATACTTCTTACACACAATTTTTAATCTTTTCAATAAAATCATTTTGACCCATGAACAGTAATCCCAATGATGTTCTTTTCAACAAATCAGATAAAGGAAACACTTCACAACAAGTAAATCAATAAATAAGAGGTGAAACTGACCTTTCCAGGTGTTGGTGATGGTGAGGGTGTAAGAGTGGAGGTTGTGCTGCCTTTAGAAGAAGTACTCCTACCATGTGAAGTTCGCTGGGGTGTTATGGACGAGCTGCCACTAGTTGAGCTGTTTGGGGATGTTGTGTTGGACATGGTCCGAAAAGCTGATGATGCTGTTGCAGATTTTCTATAATGGAAATAAGCTTGCTTATTGTCAATCACAATTCTTTATGAATTACTGTATACCATGGATTACTTATTAAAAAATATAGAAATTTTGAATAAACAAAATTTGAAAAGCTAATGTATAACACCAAGATTAAGTCTACAAAACTCAACATCAAATTAGATTCATATTGCAAAACAAAAAAATATGAGTGCCCTTTGTAACACCCTTCACACAAAATGTTACATTTAATATTTAAAATGTGTTGTTGAGATATAAAGACTGAAATTATCGGTATAATAAGAGTCAATTTGCTTTCAGTTTTAGATGACTGCAAAAATGTGTGCTGCATATCAAGAGAAAGTCTAAGCTTAAGAATTAATTAAAAATAAGATGGCAGCAAAAAGAAAAAGATGAAAGATGGATACACTTATGTGAGCCTTCATTAGTTCATAGTTTAAAACTGGAACCAGGAAATCGGTGACTGGTGCTGTCAATTACTTTTGCCTCAATCTCCATGGTGACATCACAATGGTATGGCCACAGTGGCAGATCTGGAATGGGTGTACTTGCTGGTAGCCACAATTAGTACTGTTCAGTGGTGTTGCTGGTTACACTGCTTTCTGTTGTTTGTGGTTTTGTTATTGTATTCCAAATAAAACTGGAGGGCAGTTGCTTACTGATATTTTCTGATTGCAGACATTATTTTGTTTGCAATTTTTGGTTTTAGTTGAAGATGTTTGTAAGCTCCCTATTGGTTCTTGTTGTCTGACATCACAATTTAAAAAACAAATATTGGTGCTTGTCATGCTTTAAAAACCACAACAATATGCAGATTTCACTGAAATGAAGTGACCACTTGCTCTGACTGTTGATTATGACTCTGAACAATTGTGTTGTGATTGTAAACCTTGATTTTCAACTGTCTCCATTTTCATTTTGTGCTATTTCAATCTATGGTCCTTCATCCTGTGTATTTTCTGTTGATTTCTTTTGCTGAATTTTTGTCATCCATCCGAGAGTTTCACTGTCTGAAGATATTGTTCTTGTTGTGCAGAGATGAAATTCTGTCAAGTCAGTTAGCATCAATTCTAGTTCATGTGCAAGGGCTAGTAACTCTTCAAGACAGTCTGCATAGGTCTAATTTATCTGCAAGGCTTAGTAATTCTGTCAAGTCAGTTAGCATCAATTCTAGTTCATGTGCAAGGGCTAGTAACTCTTCAAGACAGTCTGCATAGGTCTAATTTATCTGCAAGGCTTAGTAACTCTGTCAAGTCAGTTGTTGGCAGTTCTAGTTCATATGCAAGAGCTATCAACTCTAGTTTATGTACAAGGGTAGTGTTTAGTAACCCTGTCAAGTCATTCTGCATCAGCTCCAGTTCATATGGAAAGGTCTAGATGAACTCAAGTTTGTTTGTGAGGGCTGCTATGAATTATCAAACAACTAGCCTAGTATGCAGATATGTCAGTGAGTTTCAAGATTTTTAACTCTGCTGAAGGCTTGTAATATCCTCCCTCATTTGTTCTGGCTGCTTTTTGTTTCTTATCCATCCCTTCATGCCCAAAGTCTGTGTCACAATTTTGGTGGAGTGAGCTAATTGTTCAGTCATAATCAACAGTCAGAGCACGTGGTCATTTTGTGTGGAATTTTGTATACAGAGGTTGAGCTATTGGTAGATTAGTGTGAGCACATTAAATCAAGTATACATGGCACAATACAAGTATACATGATGCAATATGAGAGAATGGCTTACATAAAATTTTTAAATGTCAAACTGAAGTTGATAGGTATGAGCCTACAAATAAGTAGGATGGTGATATGTCTAACACTGACCTTGGCATAAAGAGAAGAGATGGTGTCTGCTGTGCACCCAGAGTTCCACTTGATCGAGCACTTGGAATGTGTGGACTAGGCATAAACAACGACCCATGACTAAATTCACCTACAAAATGATACACATATTTTATTTGTTTATGACCAGCAAATCTTGAGAAGCTAATCAATGTGCATTTATGCCAAGTTAAAAATAAAATGATACTTGGGAGAAAATGATGAATGTTAAAATAAAAAATGGTGAGAGGGACTCTGAGACAACAGAATTTATATAATAAAAGTTAGTAATATATTGAATAGACTCTATTATAAAAACAAGAGATAGAATTTATTTTATGAAAATTGGTAATAAAGTGCATAGAATTTATATATCAAAAATTAACAGTATTGAGGCATTATATGATTTTCTTTTCTTTTAAGGTGCTGATATCAGAAACTGATAATGTAAGAAGTAATCAATTTCCTAAAGAAAGCTAAAACTACTGTTGAAACCTGTTGATGCCCATTATTGAACATGAATTATGAGTCTTGAAGTTATTAGGTGAACTTTAACCAGCCTTTTAGTTATAGTGGGACATATTTGTGGAATTTTTATTTCCAAATAAAGAATAGACCATCCCATATTAAACTATTATATGTGTCAATAATAGGAACATTTTAGTATACATTTAAACACTCTACAAACTTTGTCTGACAAATGTTGCTGCCTCCTGCTTTAGTTTTTAATCTAAAATAGATTTACAGATTACCTCTATCACATAAATAGTGTACATCTTCATTTTAAGTCAGATGCTAAATCAGTGTTGTGAAAGGTCAATTCAACTATGCGGGATGGGTAGAACAACTGTCAGACAGGTAGAAAATGTAACCAAAGTGTCCAGCGAGACAAGTACTACCACTTTGTAGTTATATTGTGTGAAAGTATAACTGTACAGACCTAGCCACAGTTGGTGACTTTTTTATTAGATAGATGAAACATTAAGAGAGGTGAAGATGTTTATTTATAATGCCACTGGAATCTTAAATTTAAAAAAATTATCTATTGTACTATTGTGGTTCAAACCGATGAGCTAAAAATGTTTATATATAATGATACTGGAATTTTTAAATTAAGAAATATATCTATTGTGCTGTTGTGGTTCAAAGTGATGAAAAAAGTTGGAGTGGGGTTGTTGTTATCAGCTTGTTCATCTGTGAGAAAGGGAAAAAACTTTCTTTCCTCTTGCTTATTTAATTTGGCTAGGTAACTGTTAAAGTTGGGAGCACAACACCTACAGCCTATTTTTTTTTCCTACAAGAAATATGCCATATGGAGCAGGTAAATCCTTATCTACCTGAGTGAATACAGATCATTAAAAGTGAATATGTTGCACCCTGAAGTTAAACCAAATTCATACAACATAGGTAAATAATGGTAATTTATTGTAATAAAGCACAATCTACATATTTCCTAATGGTCAGAACAGAGTAAAATGTTGCTTTATTCACAGCAAGCACTAAGAATATTCTGATATACTGCAGAAAAAAGTAAGATAAAAGTTTATTTTGGTACCTAGTAATTCTAGAATTCCATAATGGAGTAGCTTAATGAATGTAAAATAAAGGTTCTAGCTTCACACATGGAAGGTTCTGTGTTCAAACATTCTTGGTTACTGGAATTTTTCTCAAACCATCCTCACCCTTTCCTTAGCTTGTGAATGCTGAGTTTAATGTAAGCAAGGCTGTGCTTAGAGCTCTTTCAAGAAACAGTGCAAATGAATACCTACTATTTCTATTATTATAATTTACGGCTCAGTGTCAGCCTCCTAGCTCAATAAACATACCTACGATGTTGTTTTCCTGTAATAAGCATTTTAATAAAAACACATTACATGTACTTTAACAGTTTATTATGACAGTTATAAAATCTCACACTGTTTTACCCACTCAATATGTCATGTACATGCAGAAACATACTAACCATGCACAGAATGCATACATACACAAAATGCACACACACACACACACACACACACACACACACACACACACACACACACACACACACACACACACACACACACACACACACAAACAGCACTATAAAACTTGATATCCAAAGACTTGTAGACAAAAAATCAAGATACCTGGAAAAGATAGCAGCAGACAGATTACAAGTTTAGCTTCACAAGCATAATTACAGCCTCCAATACTGAACAACTGGTATGGAAATACACATATCTTTGAGTGAAAACTTTTAATTAAGCCATGGGTCTTTCAGCAGATATCAGAACTCACTGGGTTTTGCTATTTATGCTGATCCCCGCTCTTCATGTATACAGTTTGTATGGGTGGTTCACAATATAAAATTTAACATCTGTATTTAACAACAATAAATACATTTTGTGGCAACATGATGATTAAAAGCACTGTCTGCATTTGCACAAGCAGAGAATTAATAAAGCAAGCAGACAAAAAGTAAACAAATGCTTAGATAGTGATACTGGTCAGATACATTGATACTGGTCAGATTTCACTTGTCTTCTACTGCTAACTGAATTAGGTGTATGAAATAGTATTTTCCCTATGACTGAAGGGGCTGACTTAGAAGGTGGAAGTTGCTCTGTTATCACCCTCATCAGGTCATTTTTGCGAAATTATAAGTGATGGATCAAGTTTTATATCTGTGTGTTTGTTCCTGCATGATGCACTTGTTAAAAATGCAAGTGAACAATCTATCTGACTTCTACCACCAAATCTGTGGGCTTCTTGTTGTCTACTAGCAACACTGGATGAAGTACATCATTCTAAGTAAATTGATGTTTTCTCCCTGCTGACTACTGCATACCCTTGTAAATTTAGAAGAAAAAAGTTGGCCAGATGAATCCCCTCAAGAAAGCTAATAGCAATGGCTGATGACAGTTCTTACCAGCACATATCATGAAAGGGTCACATCTGTCTTCCCAATTCCCACAAAAATACATTTTTCTGAGGGCAACATTGAGATGATGATGTTGCAGGATGCCTCCCTCTCTTGCACTGCTTTGATAAAATACAGGAAGTTGTAAACTAGTTGTGAGGATATTAAGCTTTACTGAACTGGAGGGACTACATAGTACTTGTCTGACTCATTTTACTCTGAGTCTGGATGGACAAACTCCACCCCTCGAGCAAGACAGGGGAGATTCCTACCTGACTTCTGGGATTTCCTTGCTGATCTCAGTCCATCTGGGTTTGTGTCTAGGGACTAGCATTTTGGTCTAAGGTTTGCAAGTTTGTGTTTGAGAACCAAAGATATATATTTGTGAAATTAAGACTATGCAAGAGATCTAACATACCAGATGAGCATACCTTGCATTTTCCAGTTCATGCTTCATTACAGGGTATTAAGGGTCATCACTTTCATCAAAGTATGCATGCTATCAGGTGATTTCTTTTTTGCTTGTATACACTAAGAACTATTTCATACTCCTAGAATGCTCATCTGATAAGAATTCCAGAAGATTTATTTTACTTTGAATTCTTTTTATAAAATATTCTGTATTCACACTGGAGCTGTCCTTAACTGTTACTTTAAAGCTACAAAAAGCTAAATGCTTTCTAACATATAACAGATATAGATTTGTATCAAGTATTGTTTATTATTCAATAAATTTTTACCAATAATCAGTCAACACTGTAAGCGCACTTTACATGACAACTCAATTGATTTTTTTTAATGAAGCCTACACGTGCAGACAGTTCAGATTTCAAATTTTATATTGTTATTATCATTGTTATTAATCTAATTGGTCAACTTTTTAAGTGCCTCTCCTCAATTTCAATATTATATAAATAATGTCTATCACTTATGAACTGTTCAGACTTCACGCTTTATGATTGTTATTAAGCTCACTAATCAGTCACTTTTAAATACTTTTCCTCAATTAAATTCTATTTATAAACAGATTAACTTTTAGTTTTAAGCCTAGCATTCTAGAGATAATGCAAAGGAACATATATACTAAGACTAACAAAAATGTCTACTTCAATTGGTAGGTACAACGTCCAATATAAAGAATATGACTGGAGTGAAAGATAAAAACAACACAAGATGCTAAATATTGTTCTTCAACTAGATATGAGCTGAGAAGCAATAAAGGTTTAGCTCAAAAATAAATATGTAAGCAAAGAATGAAGACTAGCAACAACAAAAAAAGGGCTAGTAAACATCAGTTTGCTGTAAAACAATTATTTTAAAAATGCATTAATTGTACATGCATGTATGCGTGTGCGTGTGTGTGTGTGTGTGTGTGTGTGTGTGTAGGGGGGGGGGGGGGCGGGGCGGGGAGGAATAACTTCTGGATGTAAAACTTGCTCCTAAACAAATTTTAAAATAACTGAAATTTGTAGAGATCAATAGAAAAGACATTAAAACTTTCTAGCTAAATAAGAATGAAAAGCAAAAGTAAAATAAAAAATAAGCCTATTCAAACCTTTTTTTGAATCAGATTCGTGCAATGGTGCTATAGAGAGTGTGTTGACTGTGCCATTCTGCAGATTATTGGAATCGGGGACAGGTAACTGAGTGACAATGCTATTGTTAATGTTAGTATCTACACAGGCAACTTGTAAAACAGGATTGCTCCGAATGGGTGCAGATGTAGTTTTAATCCATGAGTTAGTAGGTGGATGGTTATTGTTAATCCAAGCAGCAGATGTAAAATGCTTAGACCATGCATCAGCAGGCAAAGGGTGAACTTGAGCAGAATTCACTGATAGAGGAGTGATAAAAGTACATTTGAGATCAGATGTGGCAGACAGTTTAGGAAGCCGAATACTCATGGTACCTGAATCTGCTCGAGATGGTGCATACTTCAATGGATGAACCAGAGAGTGATCTGAGGACTGTAAATATTTTACAGAATAAATTAAATTCATTTGTCTTATAAATGCATCTACTCTAAATTTTCTCATAACTATTTAATCCAGAAAAAGAGAGAGAGAGAGATAAAGAGTGAAAGATAAAAGCAGAAAGATGTAAAGAGAAAAAAGGGGAAAAAACCTGTTAAAATGACTATAGTTTACTTTTTTTAAACCTGCTTTTATACAAATTTAATAATGTATTTAAAACAAAAAAATAAAGAAAGGGATGCAAAATAAACGTAAAATCTCAGATTATATTTAGTTTTGAAATAAATAAAAGTTTGGCAATTAGACCTACAAAAACATTGACAGAAAATGAAAACTTAAAAAGGGAGATGAAAAAGCAAGAGGGTTAAATTCATGAGTGGAATGTATGGACCCTGGCTTTGGTTTGTCTACACTTACAATTCCTTCTTGTCACTATAACAATCATAATAAAAGTAAAGTCTATTGAGAAAATATATGTCACTGAAAAATGGATTTGTTAAAAAAAATTATTCATTCCAAAATGCTTTTTAATTGGTGTCCTTATTGAGAGGATTATCTCTTACCGGAGTCTAAACTGAAGCCTCAAAGGCTCAAAAACAATGCAAGTGAGAGACAACTGACACAAGGAGTATCTAACTACAACTCCAAAGGCTTCCTAAACAATGCAAGTGAGAGTCAACTGACACAAGGAGTATCTAACTACAACTCCAAAGGCTTCCTAAACAATGCAAGTGAGAGACAACTGACACAAGAAGTATCTAACTACAACTCCAAAAGCTTCCTAAACAATGCAAGGGAATGACAAATGATGCAAATAGTATCTAAAACTGGACATCCAAATCATAATGCTACTCATCCCATTGTGGTGGGAGGGGGAAGAGGTGAATGAGAGATATTTAAGTATACATTAGTAGCCAATTTAACAGAAGATAAAATAAAATAAAATTCACTTTTCCCTCAAACATCCAAGTCTTTAGGTCTGAAATGAATATGTTACTATGGAGAGTTAATCCAAAATGAATTTGATGACTGATCTGAAGTCTATTATCAGTCTACATTTCCTAAAAGGCCGGGATAATATATAAGACCAAAGGAACCGATTTTTTCAATAAAACAAACAAATTCAAAAATGACGGACAAGTTTTTAATTCTTACACTCAGAACATTTTTTCAGGAAGAGACTCCAAAACAAAAAAAAACAAAAGAAATGAGCATCAGTTTGCAAAAAAAAGAGATTACAAAGAAAAAAACCAGAATGAACGACAAATGAAGGGAAGCTACTCAAAACAAAAACAAGGAAGAGTTGTCTATTTAATGCATCTCTTTTAATTAACTCTTTGAACCCAAGATCCAGAAAATCGGAATCCTTGGTTGCCGCAATAGCAGGATGAACGTATAAAATTATATCCCGAGATACCACAACAGCGGTATATGCTGACTTACCCTAGAAATGAACTCTTCCAAAGACCTTGGTGTGTTTGTGTCTTGGCGTGCAAGTTCAAGGCTAAATATGGCAATGGCGTATCGTAAAAAAGATGGTTATGTTGTGGCAGAAGCCCTTGCAATGATTATAATCTATAATTATGGATAGTGATAGTGAAGAACTTCATTTAGTAGAAATGACTGTGATAGTTCTAGCAGTAGTGCTAATGAATCGGTGAGTAAAAAGTTTGCACAGGTAAATCTGTCTTTACGAAAATGGCGAACCCACAAATAAAACTGTCTTTCAATGTTCTGCATGCAAAGAGTACCTGTGCATTCAAACTCACAGCCGCTGTTGGTCAGATTATCATTCCAAGAAGGAATTTTGGTGTTAAAGTGTTTCACACATTGAGTGGCTAACTGATTTCATGTAGAAAATTAATAAAAAATAATTTTAGAATATTTACGATTTTTGCTCAGGGAGCTCAGATTATTGGTTTTTATGTACAGGTGAGTTCAATGGGTTAATGTTCACAAAGACTGAGATATGATCGTATTTTGTCTAAATAAGTGTTTAGTAATCAAATCCATTAAGGTGAACTGGATAAAAGTGAAATTGGAAGAACAATTTCAATATGATTATGTATTAAAGAAAGTTTTGAATATGTTGCAAGGTCAAACAAACATGAATACAAAGTGAGAAAAGATTGTCTCCTGCTTTTTTTATTCTTGAGAGTAAATTAGTGGAACATTCATGTATGTCATTATTTATTAGTAGGGAATTTGCAATAAATGTTTTAAAAAATCAAAACTCCACGATCTATTGAAATTCCCAAAATGTGAAGAAGCTGCTAAAAAAATGACGCATATTACTAAGCACTTAAAATTATCTCATCATGTACATATGTAAGTAAACAATAAATTATATAATACTTACGAGAGTCCGGTCATCTGCAACAGATTTAAATGACCTCCAATTACTGTTAAAATGCTTTGTATTCTCAGGGCCATCCAAAGCAAAAGAAGGGGGAGGTAAGAAAGGAGGTTTAACAGGCTTCAATGTTTCACAGCTTCTTGCAGAATGTGGAGGGTTTATGTCCTAAAACAAAATCACTCTTATTTAGTAAGACTATGCTATTTTCCTCATCACTCTTCAATTTTCATAATTAGCTTTCAAGCAATTCAGAAGCTGAAGAACCATTCAAACAATTTTGAAATATGAAAACAATTTTGTTAGTCTCCAAAACTGCACCTCAAAATAAAAATCCCCTAAATAACAATTTTAAGAAACCCAGATCAAATAATATATAAACAAGTTAATTTTATTACAAGGTTTGTAGGCAAATTAGGACAAAATTTCAAGGGTTTTTTTAAGGACTTTAAGAGCTATGTATTATGATATTCAAAGGCCACCAGTTCGTAAATACAATTTTTTTTACAATAATAACTATGACATTATGATTTTGTTGCAGACAAATTAAGATAGTATATGCAAATTTAATATCAACATACAATATTGTGCACTACAATACATTATTTTTTACACAGTGAACTCATATGAATATAAAAGTTTATTTGCTGAAAACTACTTCTAAAGGTTGTACAAATAAAATATCTCATTTACTAAATGTTGAAATAAACGAGAAAATTATTAATGGTCAGAATTTGTGCCTATGGGTATAACTTTGAATTTTACACTTTTGCAATGTTATATGAGTATTTAAATGTGCAGAACATAAGATTTTCAATATTATTATTTAGTATTTAGTATTTCAATCATATACAAGTTAGAATCTTCAATACAATATAGTAGAATGATGGACTATGTAAGAGACAGCTATCGTTACTGTCTATAATAACATATCAAAATTTGCAAACCTTTGAATGAAGAACAAATTTTTGAACCACAGTACAAATAGAGAATCAGATGATAATGATTGTCAATAAAATTACTCTTATCTGTTCAATAATTTTAAATTTTAAATTTATTATGACGAACAGAGCCATTGTGCATAATGCAAAGTGGAAAAATGGTGAATCAGTATGATAACAAACATAATTCTTTAATTTAGATTTGTTTACAATTTGAAAAATTCAATGAACATATTCCAATATTCAATAATGCAACAAAACAATCTGCTCAAAAGCTTTTATCTTGAAAGACAAATTTCAAACCTAAAAATGCTAAAACTTGATTGCAGGATTTCCCATTTTTGACATTATTTCTCAACACATTTCAGTTCACAAAATGCATCAAACAAATATTCATCATGATCAGAAAAACATTCTTATATTTTAAAGGAAATCAAATCTGAAGGCTATGATAACTTAAAAACCTGAAAACCATGGCTGCCTTATATTTTCTGATAAATTCAAGAGATCCAAAGCTTCCATTATCTTGACCATGTGCTGATTCATCACCATGTACTTGTCTATTTCTCTCTTTACTTGCTTTTATAAATTCTCCTAATTCTTTATTCAGTTTAGTAATATGTCAATATTTCTATGATCGGCAGCCATTTTTGTTTTCGTTTATACATACCCCCCAAAAAAGTCCACAAATGTATCATTTCATGCTGCTCAATCATCTTTGTATCAAAATTCATGAAGCTCAGAAAGCAAAATAATTTGTTTGCTGATCAAAATGATAAATTTATACTTCACACCACGTTAGATGGTATCACACCACTCACAAGTGTATAGATAGCAGCACTTTTCTTGGTCTCCATTAACATGGTCTCATAACTTGTTAAAGACATTGTTGTTTGATTTGGTTCCATCAGTTTTTTATGCTTCAGTGGTGGTGACTGCCCAAAAAAAAATTGTCATATTTTAATTTTTTTTTTAGATGTTAGAAGTATAAACAGCTTAATGCAGTAGAACCTTTACTTATGTTACTGAGACATTCATAAAAATCAGGAACTTGAAAAGACCGAAGTCTTAAACTGAAAGTAAAGTTTTTCTGATTGCTATGATAAAACTAGAAATATGGACATGAATTGATAAAACTAAACAGATAGGTTTGGATGCTTTTATTTATGTGCGGGAGTTTAGTTTCCTTACTCTTCACTTTTCAAAACATGTGTATTATTACATTTTAATGATGATGCTTAAAAATGAACCAATAGTACACACAAACACACACACACACACACACAGGCATGCACATATAATTAAGTGTAAGGAATTTTTGTTCTTTTCAATGTGATATTTCTAATACAACAAAATTCAAGTTCAGCTGATTGACAATGCAGTGTGTGTGTGTGTGTGTGGGGGGGGGGGGGGGGACAGAGGTCTGATTAAATTGTGTTAATTGTAATATGAATGGATATTAATAGTTCACAATAATTATTTTGAATGCAGTAAAGGTACAAGTTTCAAGTTTCTCTTCTGCATGAACCATGTTTAAACAGACTTGGGGGAATGAAATTTCTTGAAAGATTAATTATGGCAATGTCATTAGTCAGATCTAAGAGACATTTCAGTCATTGGGAGTCCTTCATGTAGTGAGGCAAGTCTGTTGCAAAATAATTCAGTCTTAAATACGATGGGAGTTTCATTCAAGGGAGAGCCTGTGAGCGATAGATGTCAACACAACTTACTTCAAATTTTATATTAATCACACCTTTTAATACTGAGCAGCAAGCATAAAAATCAACAAAAAATACTAAAGAATTCACCTACCAATGATGGTGATGGACCTTTAAGTGTAAGGTCCTGGACTGATGTAGATGTCTGTAGTGGCAATGGCGCAAGCCTATTTGTCATTGTGAACGTTCGCCCTAATTTCAAATTTCTGAATCGATTTGACATCCGATTCCACCATGCCTAAAAGAAAGTTGTAATACTTTTGTTTAAATGATAAATCTTTTCTGGACAAATAACCATAACTATGAATAGAAACTCAATAAAAATAAAATTAAAATAGAAAAATAATTTGATTATCCTGTTACTATTAAATTTCTGAATGCCTATTTCTCTCCATAAATAATAGCATATTTAGGAAGGTAGTTGGCTGAGAGGTCTAAGCACTGGACTCTTGTGCAGAATGTCAGGATTCGTGAGACCTAACCAGCCAATGTGGATTCTGTAATTGATAGTACTTTCCTTAGGCTGGTGTGAATAAACTCAGTGACAGAACTGTAGAGATGAAAGGACATGAAGTGTTGATAAAAAATAAGTATCATTTATTTATTTATACATTTACATTATACATTAGTCTCGTTTCCACTTTTCACACAATATATTAAACATAACTATTTTTCATTTAAGTGCATGTTTAATAACAGCCAATGCTTTAACCAAAAAAAAATCAGATAAATAGAAACGAACAAACATTAAGAAGAATCACCTTTAGCCCACTTTTAGGTTGTTCTTCATTGCTGTAAAAAAGAAAAGATAAAACTCAAAATTCAAACCTTAACAGAAATCAATTTATATTTCATTATAAAATAATTTCGTTTTACCTCTTGATACATAGTGAAGTGGCATCTTACAAGGGGTTAGATTTAAAAGTCAGTATGTACAACAAAAATCACGTATAGGCAAAAATCTTGTATAGTCAAAATTACCCTTGAAATTAGTAGTCATATTCATCAGAGTGAGATGCTCATACAAGGTGAGAAATGCAGGAACTGAGTCTGACTGAAGAAAACAGTGGACTCATATCTTCCATCTCATGATCACTCTGAGACATACACTCACTTAGTGAAATGATGGACAGACTCATTTAAATTGTTATTTTTCTCTATTTCACTGAGTAGGTAAAGTTGAATTTGTGTAAATTAAATGTGCAGCTATATTTGTTAACTGTGGCAACAATATAATTTAATTAATCACTCTGAGACATACACTCACTTAGTGAAATGATGGACAGACTCATTTAAATTGTTATTTTTCTCTATTTAACTGAGTAGGTAAAGTTGAATTTGTGTAAATTAAATGTGCAGCTTTATTTGTTAACTGTGGCAACAATATAATTTAATTAATTACAGTAATAATATGATAATTTAAATTCTAAATAATAATAATAATAATAATGATATGATATAATGACTTAAAAGAGCATCATATCTGTAAGCCCTAAGCACTTTACAGTACTAAATCAACATACAAGAACACACAAGGTACATAACAGAAATCATGCTAACACAAAAAGAAAAGAGCATAACCAAAGTGAAAAAACTGTCTTCATCTATAGGTGAATAAGATGTTTCAAGAACTCTTCTGAATGGTGAAATATAAGGGTAAGGCTACTGTTAAGATAGTTCATTTAAAATAGTAGAGCACTTGAAAAAAGGTAAAAATACTTTATAAATTATTTTCCTTACAGTCTCTACTTTAGAAATCCAACAGGATAGTGCAGTTAGCCACAACAAGACTATACCCACCCAACAAAACTAATTTAAAAAATAAACAAACAAATAATCAAATTATTTTTTAAATTAATTAGCAAAATGATACCTATAATCAGGGAGAAATGAGGAGGAGGAAATGGTGCCATTTGCCTGTTTGTTCCAACCCTTTTTAGTCTTATCCATCTTGTTGACATGCAAGGCTTTGGCAGCCAGAATCCGCAACAACTCTGTATCCACATCATCTGCAGGTATTATTTTTTCATGATGAAATCAGGCATAAACCAACCACACATGTTTAAAAAAATCATATTCCTATTGAAATCTAACCTTTCACAGAATAGAAGGCTGATAATAGTTACTGTACCATTAAAGAATAGGTCTTAAATCAAATTGCTGATTTTTGTTTTCAAACAAATTTATAAGCCATAAGACCAAAAGAAAATGTGTGTAAAATCAATCAGATGGAAGGAAAGTACTCCAACTAAGTTTTAATTTAAAATATTTGCTTTTCATAAATATTATTCTTTCAAATTCTCAAAAGAAATATAGGAGTGGGGACTGGAATCAATAAATATAATAATTAAATTAATCTTAAAGTAAATAAATGACCAAAAAGCTAAGCATACCTATGAGGGATGCCATGTCAAAGGCAGTGCAACCATTTTTTGCCTGAATTGTAACATTTGCACCAACACTCAGTAAATACATAGCAACTTGCTTCTTCCTGAAAAATATGAATAAAACTAATAATAACCCTCTGCTTTCATTCTGTTCTTTCCAAAATGCATGACAATCACTTGCTTGAAACATTGCTATAACAATTATTCAGGATGAAATTCATTTATGAAAAAATAAAATAAAATAAATAAATGCATACTGTTGCATTGTTACAAGAAGTATAGTAAAATGTACAGTTCAATATCAAAGTTTTCAGTATTTTCTAGTACAAGAGAGACCATTAACCCTTTCCGTATTGTATCGCTCGCTAGTGCCCTGTATCCACTGGCTATCGAATCGCCTGGAGTCGCCCGCTATGAATAGACATTCTATATTTAGGTTTTGTAATCGCTGCTTTTGTGGAAATAGCTGGTATCATGGATATTTCTTCCAGTAAGATCTCACGTTTTTAAAAATGGTGACATCCTTTGTTTACAAGTGTTCTACTGAATTTTAGCGATTTTCAAAGTTGACCATTTTTAAATGGCTTTTCAATTCATGAATAATCTTGTGAATGACACTGGGGATCTAGTCTATACAGATGAAGGTATTGTAGAAATAATGGTGAGGAAGAATCTGAAAGTAAGGTAGAGTTGAAGAGTCTGATCACACTGACTCAGAATTTGAGATCAATGATGGTTCGATTTTGAACCAAATGCAATAGCTCATTAGCTGTAAATGTCAGCGAGTGGTCTAGAGAATTGAAAGATGTGATTGTAAATGAATTTACAGTGGCATCTGGCCCCTAGCATGACTTAGACAATGAATCTACACCCTAT
The DNA here is from genome assembly GCA_028829895.1 of Sinotaia quadrata. Taxonomy (NCBI): domain Eukaryota; kingdom Metazoa; phylum Mollusca; class Gastropoda; order Architaenioglossa; family Viviparidae; genus Sinotaia; species Sinotaia quadrata. The sequence goes on along the minus strand of CM054181.1, from coordinate 47,148,544 downwards.
GATGTGTTCAACTTATTTATTTATGAAGACTTTAATGAGCAGTATGCTCAGCAAACAAATCTTTATGCTGAGCAACAGCAAGCAATGAAAAACGAAATAGACAAATTATAGAAGCCCTGATCAGCTGGAGAAATGAAACTTTTTCTCTATATCAACATCCTGTTCTGCATCCCCAAACTGCTTAGTTTTCATAATTATTGGCCCACAGATGACCTCTTAAATGTACCTGTAATATCAAATGTTATATCAAAACTTGGTTTTTGTTTTAAGTAGCCATCATCAATGGTTGGATTATTTATAAAGAAATTAAATCAGCTGTTGATCATACATTGAAACCAGTGACTCATTTAGATTTTTGTTTGAGCATATATTGAGCTCTGATGAAAGGTAGCATAGTCAGGAATGAAGAACCATCAGTAACTGGTATTTCAAGACCATGCCCAGCAGATCAAGTTCCTGTACGTCTTCTTGGATGGAAAAAACAGTGATATGAATGTTGAGCAGAGAAGACTAAAACTTACTCTGGTAAAGGCATAAAAATCGTGTTTGGCTGCTTGATCTGCAAAGTAGTTAAGTACACCTTTGCAAAAGCCTATGCTTTCATATTTCCACCAGAAACTGTGAATTAATTACTGTAAGTATGCAACAAACGTAGAGGAAAACAAAAAAAAATACTCTGAACATTTTGCTTTTTCACATGAATTTTATTTTTTATTTTAATGTAAAAATATAATTATATTATTAAATGCTATACAGATCGATAGCCCACCCATTTCTTGATTTAATTATATTTCTTTCATTACATTAGCTTTTATAAATTACTTTTTAAATAATTATTTTGTGAGGTCAGGTACACTTTTGGTTAGAGTGATCTCCCTTGGCTGAATTTTAAGAAGAATATTATAGAAATATATCTGATGCTTAAAGGGTTAAGAAATAAAAAGTTTTGAGGATATCAACAACACACTTATTTGCTGCAGCAGTGCCTCCTGACAAAGACCACTCTTAGTCTTAAAAGAAATAAGGAAATAAGTGGGGCACAACTTGGCAACAGTAATAAAATGCTGCTGTGCACTTGTTGGCTGGCATAAAAGCAGTAAATTATGAATCTGTTTCAGTATTTGTTACAAATTACACTAATTCTTTTAAATTTAAAAAAAAAAAAACCAGCGATGAAATAATAGAACTCTAAAATTATTTATGGGAATGACAAAAAGTGTTTATTTTTTCCAACTCAATACAATGTTTTACGTTAAACTTGAATAAATTCAAACAAATAAAAGGTGTTGTAAACACAGTCAACAGTATCTAACATAGTTGTTTGTTTGATGATACTAAAACTAATAATTATTCAGAAATCAATGATATATGTTTAATGTAGCTAACCCATGATATGTAGCTTGCATAAGTGCAGTCCAGCCACTAATGATATCTTGTTTGTTGATGTCACAACCTCGTTGTACTAACAACTCAGCCATAGCAAGGTGCCCTGTCATTGCTGCAAACATCAGAGGCGTGGCACCATCTTGAGGTGAACTAGCATCTTTCTGACTAGGGTCTTGATCTATGATTTCACGCACTCGCTCAATATCCCCTAAGGAATAAATTGACCCTTTTCAATTAAATATAGATAATAATTAGAGCCTTAATAAATAATAATCTCTGTGACACTTAGTCTTAAACAATATGTACTAATGTCCACAAAAAAATAAAAGATAAAGGAATACAATCAAAATGTAAAATTAGTTAATTTAATTTTCCATTAATTTACACTTAGTAACTCACTTAGAATTTGGCATATTAGGCATCTAATTTTCCATTAAGAAACTATGCTAATGCTTGACTCCAGTCATCATCATAAAAACACATTTATTTTTACCCTAAACAAACAAAACTCAACTGCACTAAAACAAAAAAAGAAACAAATAAAAACACTTGCAAATTCACTAAAAGGCATAATTGTGAGGAAATGATGAAGTACATTAAAGACAACTGATATCTATTATTTATATATCCACAAATTGAAACTCTTCTCCTAGTAAAGCAAATGATTACCAATCAGTGGTGATTGATGAATGATACTTTACACAGCCTATAATAATCAATATCAACCTTTTCTCTGGTATACTAATAACTCTATCTCAACTAGAATTCTAAATGATCAGATATAGGCCTGTTAATACTTTATACTAAAACCATCTTATAAAGTTATAGATTTTATTGTTGTCTTTATTTTTTATGCTTAATATTTTACAATTACATACATATAAGAGTGTGCCAATGAAACAGAGGGTTTATTTATTTTCTCCAAGATCCATGTAATTGCTTTGTTTCCTTCTTTGCTTATAAATCATGATGCCTCATTCTGCCTGTAGCTTATTAATATTATAAAGTTGTGTTGTTTTTGCAGTCAAAATCTCTAATAACAAAAGACTCTTACAGACATTTTTGCTTTGATGTACATTTTAAGAAAAGTGTCTACTTAGCTTTCTTGCGCATCATCACCCTTTCAGTGTACATTGAAAATATTAATCTAAAAATAAAAATAAAATCTTAAAAAAATATACTTTTCCTTTAAGTTACATTAAAGTATCTATTACTTATTAGGACTTTTAAATCTGATATATAATCAAAGCATCAAACCCTATTTATTTATTTAAGAATGAACCCTTATTTCCATGGCTGATCTAGATTTCTCATCATTTGATTTTAAACTCTTATTCATTATATTTTTTGTTTAAAAAAAGAAATATGTTAGAAGATGGGCGGGGGGGGGGGGGGGGGGGGGGAACTAGCATAATTGTCATTAATAAAAATAATAGAAATAATAGAAATGACAACTCATACACTCTGGTTAAAAATCATATCAAATCTAAATTATACAATTTAAACAGTCAAATTTTCTTCATCAGTGGCTCTTTATATAACATTATATTTTATTATTATTATTTTTAATAATTCACTTCACTCTTTGTAAAGACTTACCATGTTTAGCTGCTTCAATGATATCTGGTTTGATCTCATCGGGAGCTGGAATGAAAAGAAATTTTTTTAAATTATAGAAAGCATTTTATTCTGAGCAAAACTTCATCTCTTGTCTGCAGGATCTGGTTCAGTTGCTCATAAAAAATTCTCACAATTAACAACAATGCCAGAATTAGTGCTTTTCACTATTAATACAAAACAGTGTGAAGTACTCCACAGGAGCGTTGCTGACATCCTTGATATGCTGGCATTGAGCAAAGAATAGCATGCTAATACATAAGTGAAAAATCCAACTGTATTATTTCATTATAACAAAAATTAAATAAGCCTGACAAAATATGACAATTTTTAATTTTTTACTGACTTGCTAAATTTTCAGACTAACACTGCCAACAGTACTATTCTAAAGTCTTATATGAGTCTTAAGTAAATTAACACTGAATAATTTAAGAAATGGTTAAGTACTGATGTCAAATAAACAGCCATGTTCTTTATTTCAGAATCATGGAACGAACATATAATAAATAAAATGAATGTCAAATTTGTTCAAAGGCAAATTTTAAAAAAATTATTTATTTATTGCTTCTGCTGATTTTGCAGACAGGGAGAAACAATACAAGAGAATGATTCACTATGTTTTGGAAGGAAGATATTTAGTGCCATGGGTAAAAATGTATTTATTTATTGCTTCTGCTGATTTTGCAGACAGATAGAAACAGTACAAGAGAATGATTCACTATGTTTTGGAAGGAAGATATTTAGTGCCATGGGTAGGGAAAAGTAAGAGTTTGGTTATTCTGGGTGCTGGTAGTGGCCAATAGTCTACTCTTTCCAATTTTCAACTGCCAAAGTAACTTTAGCAAGTGCACTCTGAAGCAAACAAGACTCAATTTATTGCCCAGTGGAAAAGAATGAACCCTACAAGACTCAATTTGTTACCCAGTTTAATAAACTAGATTATAAGACTGTAAGGACTCAATTTATTGCTGAAAATATCAGACTTAGACTTGGCCATAAGTCCACCCCTTGAAGAAGGTAGAATTGAAAATCACCAGTAACTGTTCATGCCACCTAGGGATTGAACCAGACCACTTCAGCAATATTTGTGACATCTTCTGCTCAAGTGTGTGTTCCTAAAAGCAAATGTGTGCTAAAAGTAAAATACAATAGTTAACAAAAACAATAAAAATAAAAGATGGGTTTTAGTTTATTTCAAAAGAATATAAATTATAATTCATATTTAAGAAAGCTCTTGACTATATACTAATATAGCCTCTGCATTTTAATACTGCTGAAGTATGTAGCTATAAAATACATATCAATACCAGTACACAGTAAACAGCCCAGTAAAAATGTACACTATTAGGGCATAACATTTAAATTATAAACCCTCTCAAAATTCATTCAAATAGCTGATCCTAATATTATTTTTTTTTACTATTTTAATATAATTAAAGGTTAAATTTATAGTTCAGTTATACTTTTTCAATATTTAAAAAGTCAATGGCAGTCTGCAAAAAAAAAAGTATAATAAATATCCATGTTCCTATTCCTTCACATCAAGTTTCCTTTCAAACCTAGTGTATCATATCAGTCTGATGTTAGCCCATGTTTATCCTTTGGAGGTCTATTTCAAAATAGAATTAAACTCTCCTAGTTTGAGAATTAAATGGGTTTGACCCAAAACACTGGTTTCAAACTACATTTCTGGGGACTTTGAGGACTCTGAAATAGTCTAGTACTAGTAGTCAACAAGATGTGGGCTTATTGAGATATACTCACATTATATCTCATTGTTTTTGATAATAACATATAAATAACTTTTTTCACAGGTAAAATTATATTAAATAAGTAATTAACCATAAAATTTTGGAACCTCAAAAAAAAACAGGTTTCTAAAATGAAATAATGTTTATTTAAGGTCTCAATAATACTTACAAACTTTGGGTTTGTTGGTTGTTTTACGATCAAGGTAGCCTTTAACTTCTCGCTTGCCTCGAATGGTTGCTATTCCAAGGGCTGTTTTTTCACCTACACTTATTAAATTTGGATCTCCTCCTTTTTCGATAAGGATCTGAGCTGTGGTCATATGGCCATTCAAAGCTGCCAACATGAGTGGTGTAAGTCCACAAGAAGGTGTTCGAAAATTAACATCACATCCTCGATCTAACAAAAACCTAAGTACAGCATCATGTCCATGCAATGCAGCTGCAAGCAGGGGAGTGAATTCAGAGCCATCACTTGCACCATTCAAATCAACCCCTGATTCAACAAGAAGTTTTACTGTCTGTATGTGACCACCTCGAGCTGCCAGAGTAAGGGCGGATGCACCATAACGATTTTTGGCATGAATGTCTGCTTGGTGTTGAATTAACAAAGCTACCACACCAGTATGGCCATAACGGGATGCCTAAAAGAAATATAATACAAAGATCAAAGAAAAGCACTTTTTAACATCAATCTATTTTATTCCTTAATAAAACTAAAATAGCATTTGCTACATTTGTGAATTCAACTTTTATTCTGTATTTTAAATTCAAAAGCGAAGGAAATAATAAAGACTTCTATTATTCTTCTCTTGTTTTCAATGATCTATGAGATGTAGAAGAAACATTTATGATTCAAGCTATTCAAGAAACAGAATCTAAACTCTAAACTAACTCTGATCTAACCCTAATTTAAACCCTAGTCATTAATAAGTACATTTTTATTGCGTCCTGTATGACTCACAATTTTATTAACCATCACACACACCATTATTTGCACATGTTTTCTATAGAATTACATATCAACAAATGAACAAGATAAAATAGTTTCCATATTCTAGTCTATATATTTGTATAGGCTAATAGTAATACTGAATAATCAGTGATAACAAAATATGATTCATTGCAAGTATTGCAATATCTCTTCATTTATATACATAGATTTTATTAATCAAAGGCAGTATAGTTTAATGGGTAGCTGTAATAATAATCTTGTTTAAATCCAGTGCTTAACAATTGTTTTTTGTCCCTACCTGTCTTATAAATTGTAAAAAACTTCAGACAACATTATATTTTGTATTTATGAGTGCTTTAAAATCACCAGTGGGGTTTTCTGTTTTTTAACCCTTTAAAATATTTTGACAAAATCTGAAGTTTTTTACAATTTATAAGACAGGTAAGTGACAAAAAAGTATTACTAACTATGACTTAACTATTTACTACTAGTACTACACTAGTAAATTAGACAAACAATAAACATCTAGCTTAGTAGCTAGTAAAATTAATTTTATGTGCCATGCAATCAACAGCATAATATGAATATATCAAAACGTAATTTTGATACCTGCAATAAAGGCGTCCAGCCAAATATATTACGTTTGTCCAAACCCGCACCTCTCATTATCAAAAGTCGAACCACACTTTCATGTCCATTGGCAGATGCCACCTGCAACGGGGTATTTTCATCATCGTCTAAACAATCGACATCACATCCTCCCTGTTCCATCAAGGCTTGCACAGTGTCGACATCGCCTTGCTCACAAGCACAAAAGAGCTGCCGAGCCCTCTCCATTGAATCTCAAGAATTACAGGCTCCAAGACTTTTAGAGATGAAGAGAACAAAAAGCAGACGATCGAAGCTAAATCTTATATTACTGCCCAGTGTTATCATTTACATCATAAAATCTTTACAACTAAATCGAGGCTAAACTAAAACACATAATATTCCGTTAATTTTTTACATTTATCTTTGACAAACAATTATTAAAGTTCTAATCAAGCTTTATGTTCCGAACTTCCGCCGCCATATTGGACAGTGGTTGTGACGTCAAAGAGTTCATTGCGGGCTAAAGTTTCGTCTGCTTTCAAATTTTTATGCTGCATTAAATAAAACTAAACATCTGTTCTCTAAAGAGTACCAGACCAGCACAATTTGATCTCTGAAAGTTAAAATTCACATAAATATTAATAAATCTCTTGGTTTATTACATAATATTACTTTTCGAATTGTTCCTCTATTCAACTGTTTAAGCTAGTCGTGATTTCAGAACGTATTGATTTCCGACCCACTGTCACTTATTTTACAAGCTGGAGCGCAGACGATAGGACGTTAACCACCTCTCGTTCAAGTGACCAGGGATCGATCCCATCACGGGGTGAGAAACTGAAGATCTTACCGATTCCTAACTCAAAGTGGTGAGCTTCGTTCTTGTATCTCGGAAGGAACAATAATCATGTCACATGTGATACGGACATTTGAAAATTTGCAGCCCACATCAAAGAAATAAACGAACAAAATGACCACACCAAACATACTCAAACCCCAGTATGTACACGTTTATCTATCTGTCTATCTATTTTAGTCTTGTTGACCGTTGGGGCACCACTGATGACGTGAAACCAGTTTCCTCCATTCCATTCTGTTCTCTGCTAAGCTTACCATATTGTTGTTTTAGTCCTGTCCACTCTGAGATGTTATCATTCCATCTTTTCGTCTGTCTTTCTCTCCTTCGTCCTCCTTGCACAGTACCTTGCATGATTGTCTTGGCAAGCCCTGTTCATCGTGTGACATGCCCATATAATTTCATTTTGCATTTTTTCTACAATGGCCAATAGCTCTTTATAGGGCCCAATGGCTTGCCTAATTCTGTTTCCCATTTCCTCATTCGTGATATGATTTCTATACGAAATGCCAAGCAACCTTCAAAAGTATCTCATTTCAAGAGCTTGTATCCTCCTTTCGAGATCCACTGTAAGGGTCCATGACTCAAATGCATAAAAGAACACTGATACAACCAAGGAGCGCATCAATCTGATCTTTGTGATGACTGAAGTGTTTCTGTCTTTCCAAATAGTCTTCAGCCTTGCAATTGCTATTATTGTCAGTGCAATCCTGGACAGTATTTCTGGTTTTGATCCCTCGATTGTCACAATAGCTCCTAAATATTTGAATTTATTAACTGTCTCCAGTTTCTGATCACCAATCATGATGTCAGTGCCGATGCCACTGATATTGTTGGTTATCAATTTGGTCTTATTTGCACTGATTTCCATACCAAAAACAGTAGCTGTGCTGTCCAGTTTTGCCACCAACTGAGATAGTTTCCTACTCATTTCCTGCAAGGCCATCGATGTCATCAGCAAGGCGTAAGCTCTTTATTGTTCTGCCTCCAATACTGAACAATTCCTTCATGGTCTTCCAGAGCGTCTGTCATGATTCTTTCAAGGAAGAAGTGAAGAGAGTAGGTGAAAACATGCAGCCTTGTCTGACTCCCACTTGTCCTGAACTAATCTCCTGTTTGGTCGTTGAAGCAGACTGTGCTGGTGGCCTTGCTTTAAAGGCTTTCTATGACTTTGATCAGATTTGCATTGATGTTGTACAACTTCATGGTGGACCACACCCTGTCAAATTCCTTCTTAAAATCTATAAAGACATGATAGAGGTTTTGTTGGTGCTGGAGGTACTTCTCAAATAATAATCTCAGATTAATAATCTATTCAGTTGTGCTTTACCCTGGTCTGAAGCCTGCATGTTCTTCAGCTATGATTTCCTCTGCCTGCAGCTTCAGTCTGTTTATTATGATCTTTAGCATGACTTTGCTTGGGTGGCATATAAGATTGATAGAATGATGGTTCTGACATTGCTGCAAATTGGAGAGTTATAGTGATTGAGTCCATGATGTTGGCCATTCCCCTGTCTGCCAGATTTTATTGCAGATTATTAGTAGAGTGCTTATCAAGGCTTCTCCCCCCTTCTTGGACTAGTTCTGCAGGGATGTTGTCTACTCCCACTGCCTTCTTTTTTTTTCAATGGTTTCACTGCAGTCCCTACTTCTTTTCGGAGGATGGGGTAGTTGTCAGTGTTGATCACTGGTGGGGCGTTGAGTATGTCTGGGTCCCCTGTAGGTCTGTAGTTGTATAGTTCTGAGCAGTATTCTGTCCATCTCTTAGGAATGACTTAATCTTCTCTAAGACATTTCCCTCCACTATCTTGAATGATGGAAGAGCGTCCTTGTTTTACACTGGTTATGTCTTTTACCAGTTGGTATGATTTTTAACTATTTTTTTTTCTTGAGATTATTTTCTATATCTTTACACTGGTCTTCAATCCATGTCTCCTTTGTCCTTTTCATGCTTTTTATGATAACCTGGTTGATTTCCCTGTATTGTTTTGCTCCTTCTACTTCTGACTTCTTCTTTAGCTCTTGAAGCTTGTCACACAGATCAAGGAGGTCAGATATTACCCGGGGTTTCTTTGTTCGTCGATGTTTGCCAAGGATCTCAATGGCTGCTTGGGTCACTGCGGTATTAAATATGTCAATCAATGTGTCTGCATCTGTGATCTGCACTAAGAAGTAACAGTCTATATTTAAAGTTATTATCAGTCAGCTGAAGAACCACAAGTATGTAACACTCATTAACAGGTTATTAATAAGTAATCGTTCTTTGTCTGGATTTATATGACATTTTCGTACCAGTGTTGTTCCATTTAGCCCGGATAACCAAGACTACTACAATAGTTGTTGTGCTTCTATCTAGACAACTGGTGAGGACACGGTGAATAGGTTTATTTACAGACAGTTGGGACTTAGTGCATCGTTTGCTACAAAATTCACAAAAAAAGGGGGGGGGGGGGCGGGAAGATAACTGATTCCAAGATTTCATATCAACTCTAAATTATTTTAATGATATATTTTAAACTATATACAAGAATTATTGCAGAGAAAAACATTTTTTTAAAGTTCTAATTAAAAACTATTGAAGTATCTACACATATAATAAATTGTTATGGCTGTGGATTTGTGCAGGCTTAAGTAAAAAAAAAAAAAAAAAAGTACTGGACAGATTTGATTGGACTTTTTTTTTTACTGTGTTTCAAAAACTGCCAAACGTCGACACTTTGAAAAAATTAAGATTCTACAAAACCATCGCCATACCAACAGCGATCTATGCCAATGGAAAATCACTGCAAGAACACACAATGGCTCAACGTCTTCCACTAGCTATTTATGTGCAGAATACTCGGTTTCCCATAATATGATTGAATTACCAACGAAATCTTGTGAAGTGGCTCCAGAAGGCTGCAAGACATCACGACAAAATGCGTCGAATGTGCCTTGCCAGTACTGTTCTTCGTCTACCTGATCAACGACACCCCAAAACTGCTATACAACAGATGCCACCCAGAGGAGAGCAAAAGATAGGCAAAACAAGACCCAAAACTTAGCATCAAACATTCAAAGGAGGCCTGTAAGTACTTGACATCTAATGGGAAGAGATTGAAAACGTCACGGCCAACAAAACGCTTTGGAAAAAAAAAACTTGCAGCCAGTGTAATTGTAAAAATTCCTAATTTAATTAGGTCAAATAATCAATGTTTGTTGATTCACAGTACTCTAAAGAAATAAGCCTCGACAATCACTGGTCTTTTATAACTGTTTGTCTCATGTATATATCTCTGGAAAAGTAAAGCACTGCTGAACCTGCTCCTATTATAGTCATTATTCGTTGTTATTTCGATAACTTCTTTGCTCCACAGGAATTGCGTGAAAACCTTTCATCTTCTTGATGTTCTCAGTTTTTGAATAATTCCCGTAGAGCCTTCCTCCCTTGTATTCAGGGAGAGTAGGTGGAGGCTTGTTCTTGTGCTTTAGTTAGGGGTTGTTTATTTTGTTTGGGTTTTTTCTTGTTTTTTTCCTTGCTTCTGTTCTTTATTTTGTTGCGAATGTTGTTGGTCTATTCTTTTTATTATTATTATTTTGTTTTATTTTTAATTAACAGTGGTGCAGATGTTCCTCCTATCTTTACTTGAAAGGCTTCCGATACCTCTGTGTCTTTTAGCGTTATTCGCTTGTCAGTTATTGTTTTGAACAAAATTGATAAAGACAAGAAAGATAACTCTTACGTACTGTGTCCTTGACACTATGACATCACGAGTTGTTCGATGCTTGTTAATCTATTGTATTTTTGTAATGAGTTGTATGTTCGGTCTTTTCTATAACTATGCGTTTGACATTTTGAGCAAAAGTTATCAGCTTTACCGTTTTATCGCCAGGCAAGGTAATGGTTTTACCAACTTATTTGTTTTTTTTTTATTTTGTTGTTTTGCTTTGTTGACATTAATATAAATAGTTTTTGAGTTTTTTGTTAGTAGGTATCTGTGTGTGCGTGTGTGTGTGTGTGTGTGTGTGTGTGTGTGTGTGTGCGCGCGCGCGCGTGCGAATTTATGTATAAATAGTACATTTAGCTATTATTTATAACTATTATTTTTTATGTTCACTTGTAACCTAGAGTCAATGGCAGCTGCAAAATTTCATTATTGGAGGAGCTTGGAGTTGCAATCTGGTAGTGAAAGCAGGGGCTGGGGGAATTCTTGAAGTTGCATATGCATAGCAAACATTAAAAAATAAAATGGAAATGATTAATAAGTCACCCCTTGGTGCCACTACTGTCCAGCTTGTGCTTTGTGTCCTACTGAGTTCAAATTTCGGAGAATCCTATATTGACGACCTTTGAGATAAACATTAGTGACAGCAGATCATGTGGATTCCTGTGACATTCTAAGTCTAACTTTAACTTGGAACACCATGGACCAAACGTCTTTTGGTGAAATTTGACTATTATATTTTAGTGATAGATATTGTGGAATGGAAATATTTGTGGATTTAACCTTATGTTGCATAACATACTCATATTATTAAAATTAAACAATTGTATCTTACTACAATCAAGTTTAAGATGAACTTAACACTACAAAATTTAATTCTTACAGCTGTTCTTTTATTATTTTAATTCAATTTTCATTAGACTTACAGTAAAACTCACTGTGTACATCTTAATTTTACCTCGAATACTATACTTGTGATTCAAAACATCAAAATCCAGCCAAGTGAAAAACTATTTGTTGATGTTTTTTGCAGATGTTGTGGGAGCAAGTAATGGAATATCTTAGTTTTAATTATCAGTATTGTAAAGTACATGAATTTTTATAAGAATAAATACTACATTAAGTTTGCATCTTTATTACCAAGGGTAAACAAAACCCAAAACATCAATGAGCCAGCCATTCTCCCATGTTCCCCCCCAAAAAATAAATAAATTTAAAATTTTTTTTTTTTAAATCAGAAAAATTTTTTCAAGAGAAAAAGAAAACTCTGATGCCAGGTGGAAATTTTTAGGCACCAGGATAACTGGATGTCTTAGAGTTAGATTTGCCTACCTCTGATCATCATCATCATCATCAATTTATGTAGTACAGCAATTTATATTAAACTGGATTCAATTTTACCTCTGCCCTGAGATACAGTTTTCACAGTTGGTGGCAACAAGCAGCAATACCTCTTTCTGTTTTTCTAATGCTATTCACCTTAAATTTACAAAATCAGTTTGTGGTCATATGGTTAAAAATTGTTTTAGTTGATAAATTTCAAATTTCAAATTAGGCTATAAAGATCAACATCTGCTGTACATTTATACATGTAGTGACCAGATACAATTTTTTGATGCACTAAATTCTAAAACCTATTACAGAGGAATTGCAGCTTATGCAAGGGTTATGTTCTAATCAGCATATGAGGAGAAAATGTCACATAGTCAAAATTACTCTTGAAACAATTGCAGCGAGATGCTCACACTATAGTATGAGATATACATGGAATATTGACCAGCCGTGGGAACAGCAGATTCATATGTCTCATCTCATGGTCATTCTGGGACATACAATCACTGTTATAATATTTAAAAAAAAAAAAACAGGTTATTAGATTCTTTTTGAAAAATCAAATAACTAGATTCATTCTTTTATACACCTTTGTTAATATTTTCTTTTTCTTCTTTCAGATGATGTGTATTCTTTCACCAAATGTTGCCTGACCTTAAATATCCAGATTTAAGATAGAAAACATTTGAATTATTCACTCTTTGCACAGTTCATCTCAAAAAGAATTTGTGCACTTAAGTTTATTACAAACATGTGATGTATATATTTTTATTTAAATTATAATAAAAAGTTTAACAATGTTCCACATGCATTTTACACATACCACTCGCTATGGTTGCCTGATTTTTAAGAAGGAGGCACTTAAATTATTATGTACTGTAAGAGAGTATAATTTTCCCATAATTCCAACTTTCCACTTTTATTGTACACATCCTAGATTTGTGTTACAAAGTCCATCAAAGAAAATTCTGCTTCAGCAATTTAGAAAGGTAGTAGAGGAAAAGAAGTTGACTTTGCACAAAAAGAAATACATTTCACCAGATAATAATATATCAGCAAAAAAAACCTCAAGGTGGAAATTCTTATTATTTGGTATTGGATGCGCAGTAGCTGCTGGTGCAGCTTACTACCATGTCCAAAGCGACAAGGAAAAGAGAAAGATTCGAGTGGTTGTAAGTGGAGTCCAAAGATTTCTTAGGTAAGTGAACATTTTTTATTTTAACAAGAGTTTTTTTCTATGAGACTAAAACAAATTTTAGCTGCTAATAATTTAATAATAATTGTAGTATTAAAACTGTATATTATTATTGCAAATATATTTTGTTTTTTTGTTTAAAATTTAGATTATATTCATTTTTAAAGAATAATTATAAAATAATGTTTTTAACTTAAGTAACTAAGCAAAAAAATGTATGTATTATGTTGATAGAGCATTTTGAGTAAACACATTCAAAGAAAATCATTAAAATTATTGCCATGCATGCACCCTAGGTGAGTAGAGGTTAATTAAAATATCTTTTTTTTCTTTATTTTTAACTACTCCCTGCTTTCCATTTAAAAGAGTGTTAGGCTAAATTGTTTGGTTGTTAATAGCCAATTTATAAAATGTTTGTGCATGCGCTTCCCCAGATATATCTAATGTTCTTTAGACCTGTTTCAAGATGGAGCTTAAGAAGCCTATAACCCTTAAAACCACTTTTGTAAAACACTAATGATACCTTTGACATATATGATACAATATATAAAACAATGCATAATCTGTAACTGAGACATTAAAAGTTTTCTTTTTGCTTGTTGGGTTTTGGAGGGTTGTCAGCAACATTAATACAGTCAATCTAGAATATCTTCCCTACCATTTGAGAACTTTTTATTATAAAGGATTTAACAGTTTGTTGGGGAATTGAGATAAGATGCTAATTCTTCCACCACACTGTGTTCCTTGTAACCATAGGCTAAGTCCCCAAATGCACCTTGTGGCTAGTAATATATTTTGGATAGAAAGTCGCTAGACAGTGCAAAATAGAAGAATGAGAGACAAGACTAATGCTTTGAGCTCCCTGATATGTTACAGCCATGATTATTTAATTACAATGACAAACTAATTTAGCATATAACATTGAATTGAATTGTGCCAACATGAGCAATCTAAGTACCCATAAATATATTTAGAAAGAAGATAAAATAGAACTGTAGGTTATGTAAAAGTTAATAGTATTGAAGGAATACTAGGGATAATTAGAATTTGTTTTCATCACAACTATGTGGGTCAAAAGAACTGAAGAAGTTGTTGGTTGCTTTGCCAATATTATTTGTAATTTTGTGCCTGGCGGGTTTTGTCTAGGTCATGACAGCAGTTAGCAGATGTGGGAACCTGTTAACCTGATTCTGCTCCTGCCCCGAACTGAATCTATTCTTGCCCCATGGTCTGCTCACTATTGCCTTTATGGCTAGGTCAAAGGTTCAGAATTAATGATAAATTGCCAATCTGCAGGGAAAAGCATAGAGATTTAGAATCATCCAACCTGTGTCCCCTGATAGAACACTCTTTCACACATAGCATCATCTCTAATAAACATTCTAGGCAGATGTATAATTTACAATGGAATACGGTTAAAGGCAAAAATGTAAGTAAGATTTAATATATTAGGATATAGGCAAATCCACATACCTTCAGCAGTTAATGCACAGTGGAAGATTGTAGCTTAACCAGCACTAGTACGTACATCTTGCCTCTATGGTCGATTGTGCTGGTCTGCCAGGCCTAAGATTGCCTAATTATGTATTCTTTACAGATGGTCATGCAGTGTTCCGAATGGTCAGTTTAAATAAGAGTAGAATATTAATTAGGGCCACATTCCAGACTGCAGAAAGCAGTCATTGCTCCACATATGGTTAGGTTTTGGGGGAGATTATTTTTAGCATAAGGTTGAAGTGTGACTACACAATGCCATTATGTGACAAAGAATATGTTGCATAAATTTAATTATTTTAAATATATGCTTTATTAAATATTAAAAAATATAGAGAAAAGATTTCACTTACTTTCCATTATCAGAAATGATTCAGTCATTTCACAATACAGGTTCATGTAAAAAAATACCATAATTAATAACATAATTATTGATTGTGATATTTATTGAACCTATTAGTTAGATATTTTAATTTTTTTTTTCGGTTTAACTTTCTTTCTGAAAATAATGTATCTCTGTGCACTAACAGAGCATTATTTAAACTATAACTGCAGTTACAGAAATTAAATTTTAAATAATTCTAAACTTTTAGAGTGATTAGTGACAGTTTCCTTCTTGTATGTGTACATTGCATGACAAACTACCATTGTAGTAAATTGGTAAATGTTAATAAATTTAAATTATATTATAATGACTTAGTACTGAAGTATTATTTGCACTTCCATTTCATTGTCACAGAATCAGAATATATTGATTAACACATTTTTATTTTTTCAGATCTCTACTAATTGGTCTTGCTATTGCTCTTGACTACAAGTGGTCACTTTGGAATCTGCATGAGGGTTGTAAGGATTATCAACAGGCAATACTATGTTGTCACAGGCGTTCAGCAGAACGTATTCTGGAAGGTTGTCTGAAAAATGGGGGCCTTTATGTTAAGCTAGGGCAGGGCCTTGTATCGCTGAATCATATTCTTCCCCATGAATATGTTGAAGTGTTGACAACACTTCAAGATAAAGCTTTGACACAAAATTATGATGAGGTGATGAAGTAAAAAATATGCAAATATATGTTCTGTTGTAACACTTTCATTTTGTATGATTTATATTCTTTTGTATCACAAATCTGTATTTCTTGGTTCATACTCTTTATATTCATTATTCAGTATGAATTATCTTCTCCTTCCTTTACATATATTTGTTATAGTCTTTTTTACTGTTGTACTGCTAATCAAATTTGTGTTATATTCATTCGAAATGATACTTTCTTGAGTATCAAAACATATTAATATCTTCTGATTGATTCCTAATCAAGGCACTGATAGGACTATATTTACATCAAAGATCTTGAATCATGTTCAGACTTTACTGCTTTTGTGACTGTCTAACTTTTATGTTTTAATCAGTAAAATTAATAATTACAAAGTAAATTTCATTTGCAGATAAACTCTTATGCGAATTTTATTATCAGTATAGTGTACAGATATTGACATTACATGTATATTTTAGTTTTCATGAATTTGCTTCATTTGTGCAAAAAGATATACATGTACTAGCAAACTGCAGAAAAAGAGTTCATTCAAAAATTCATAAAACTAATCTGTATTATTTTTAATAAGTTAACTGATTTTTGTTGACAAGGTAAATTCTAATGTAAAAGTGTAAATATCTTTTCTGTATACCTGTAATAAATAAATAAAAAAATATAATAACAAACTTTGAAAAACATAAAGGAAAAATTAGTTGCACGAGAGAGAGCAAAATGTAAAAATTATGTGACTTGTCTGAAATGAAAATTCAATTAAAGAAACTGGTTAAAATCCTGTTGTGCACATTTTGATAAAGAGAAAAGAAAGAAAACTTTTCTGTGATCCACTACATTTTATCATTAAGAGTAGAAAATATTGGTTATGTCTGAGGTCCAATTGTAGTCCTGACATAGAATGAAACATACTCATTTTGAGGCATGTAATGTTTCATAGATAATTGTTAGATTTAGAAGGCTTTATAACTCAATTTAAAAGTATATTATTAAATCATTACACAATTCACTGTGAAGCATAGAACACACTTTATTGAGGCATGGAACACTTTATTGATCTCTGATGCATATTTTGTATAAATCATTGAGATATAGAGAATGCTTTATTGTCTAAATGAGGCACTTGATCAATTTGTGAAGCATAGAATTCATTAGCGATAATTGTGAAACGTACTGTTTTGCTGATCTATGTGAAGTACAGAATGTTTTATAATTGTAGTTCTTTCTGTGGCATTTCATTCATTGCATATCACCCCATGAAGCATAGAATAATTAGAACTTGTTTTTTTTTTTAAAAGGGATCTTTTACTTTTAGTTTGTTTATATGAAAATGTGCTTCACAACTGAACCATATACACTTTATTTAAATCCCTTTAATTGAAAATAAACAAACTTAAATTCAATGAGAATAAATTATTAACTGCAAACAAATAAACCTCTGACTACTCTTCCAAGCTGTTGCTTTTGATTAAAGAGAATATAATAACTCTGCACTCACTTAGGTGGATCTGGTAATATCTAATAATTACAAAAGCTTTGTTACACACACTTTTTCATATAGAAATAAAAAGTGTTAACTGCTATGGGTGTAATGCTATGGGAAATAATTTCTAGCATAAAATGCCGAATTTGTAGTGCAAATTTCTTTTCTCTAATAAAAATTTCAGTAATTGCTGCTATTCTCGAGATCAAGTTTAATTAATTACACTTCACTTTTCTGATATGTCATTCTTTAGAAGTTGACTAAATTAATTTGCATTTTTTTTCTGTTACACTGATATTGGAATAAATTTAATTATTTCAGTTGTGTTAGGCCAGCAAAATAATCAGATATGCTGTTCCATTGTCAGAAATTGTCAGTGAAGTAAAAATATGCAAATTTCACTTTGCCTATAAATCATGAAGTATACTTAGACAAATTGTTGCTTTCTGCAAGGATCGCTATGGATTGTAGTGCTAGGCTTACAACAAAGACAAAGAACGATGATGTAAAATGCAGTTTAAAATACATTATCATGAACATTGTGCTTTTCATCAGTTTAATTAAAATCTTTCAAATAGAGTCCCATTGTGCTAAATGCCATTAGTAGCAGTTTATAACATGTATATGTTCTGGTTAATGGATTCCAGTCTTTTATTGGTTTTTACTATGCCAGGCAGAATGGTTCAGATAACAGAATCTTGTATTTAGGAGACTGGCATGCTTTATAAACACATTATTTATGTTACTCTTCTTATGTATTTCTTGTATCATAGGTGGACCAGCTATTTTTGGAAGATTTTGGCAAGAAACCGTCAGAATTATTTGCAGAGTTTGATCCAGAACCCATTGCTGCAGCCAGTCTTGCTCAAGTGCATTATGCAAAAACTAAAGACAGGAAGGAAGTGGCTGTTAAGGTGACCATGGTATTTGCATTAAATATTGGAGTATTAGGGATAGCTGTATATGTTAGACAATTATGATATTTTTATTGTTGTGAAATTTATATTTTATTACATGTTAGTCCTATTGTCTTTGTCCATTTATCCAATCTTTTGGCATAGCCTTTTATGATCTGACTTTCCAGATATGAAAAATAAAGATTGTCACTCATGAACACCTCTCCTTGCTAGCAGATGGAAACAAAATTTATTTATTGCCTAAGTGGCAATATGTTACAGTATGATAATGTGCCATTAATGATTTTAGGTCTATTCATATGTAGTATGGCTGTTTGTTATTAATAGTTTTGATTTTATTCTCTAAATAAATTAACAATTTATTCCTTCATTTATACTATATTTATTACATACATTATCAATAATTATTACATTTGGAGACCATTACTCCATTGTTGACTAACCACCTGAGCAATGCAAGATTTTCTTGTGTTTTACATAAGTTGTGGTTTGGTCTTCACAAAATCCATGTCACAACAACATTATTTTAACATTTTATTTTAGTCAC
Organism: Sinotaia quadrata; assembly: GCA_028829895.1. NCBI lineage: Eukaryota > Metazoa > Mollusca > Gastropoda > Architaenioglossa > Viviparidae > Sinotaia > Sinotaia quadrata. Next base: position 47,129,677 of record CM054181.1, on the reverse strand, counting down.
TGTTTCATTTGAACAAGTAAATCACATTGAACTCATTTCTTTTAGTTAAAATAAATATTGTTTTAGCAGTGCAAAAAAAGTCCTGGATTCATGTAATATGTGATGTTTTTTTTACTAGTAATCAGGCATTGTCTACAAGTTATGATGTAGAGTTTATGAAAACTTAATGTTGGCCAACTTTAATGTATGCTTACACCAATTAGTCGTGCAGTTTAGTTATGTATTCTAATGCTTTTCATTGATTCATTGTGACTCTTTGATATTCTTTAGTTTATGTAAAACGTTTACTTACTAGTTTCGATTATTATTATATCTTTACTATTGATTATTATTGTTGCATGTTGTAAGAGGTGTTATTACTTACTAGTTTTGATTATTATTATTGTATGTTGTGAAAGGTGTTACTCTGTGATGTTTGGTCACAGTTTTCATCCCCAACATTTCTTTGCACATGATTGAAATTTTATTTATTTTTTTTAATAGAATTTCTAAATACGTTATTATGTAATATTTCTTCTAAAATTATAAGTGAAAGTTACATAGTAATTAATAAAAAAATCTCCATTGATTTTTATGTAAATTGCATGCAGTTCCTAACTCTAATTCTAAACTTCGTATATATATATATATATATATACACTGTCAGGTCTCAGGTTAAAACACTTTTGACTTGTGGCAACCTCCCAATATGAACAAGCCCATATGATCCATTAATTTTCAAATTTTCAAGTAAAATTTCAATGACATTTATATGTAGTTGTAATGACATATGTTTATTACTATTCTAAATGAGGGGGTCTGGTTCAAGCATGGATGAATGGCAGATGTATGCCAGTCAACACAGATGCTGAGATGTAGGAATGTGCCATTTATTTATGCTCTCATTCACTACACTGTTTGAATTGTTTATGTTGTCAGTTTACTCTTTTTCTTATTTTGTCATTTGTAATGAACTTGTGGTTTTCATTGATAAATATAAGGCATTATTTTTGTCGATGATTCATTAACAGATAGAAACCTGCATACATTTTATTAAGGCAAGAGTTTTAAATTGCCGACAATTTCAAGAATTTATCAGTGATCTGGAGGCTGACCACCAAGATTTACCATTTTTTTGGTGACATTGCTGGTTGATGAAAGATGTTGAAGCATTTCGTTGACCTGAGAGATGAAGTAGCTACTTTTATGGACATGAAAGTAATACCCGTACCTGCTTTAAAAGACAAGTTCTCGGTTCATGTGATCTTGCATTTTTGGTTGCCATCACATACCACATGAATGAAGAGAATGCCAATTTACAAATGCAGGGTCAGTTGGTTCATGAGCTGTACGGTCATATAAAGTCATTTGAAAATGAAGCTTAGCTTTTTGGGAAATTCTGCTGAAAGCAGGAAATATGTATTATGTTTCCACATTAGCAGTTTACTGATGAGTCGAAGGATTTGAGAAGTGATTTCAATGTGAGATTTCAGGATTTTCAAGTGCAAGAGATCAGTTTGAAGATATTTTCATGTCCATTTGATGTTGATGTAGAAACAGCCTCATTATAACTGCAAATGGAACTCAAATCTGAAAGTGAAAGCCAGAGACATTTCTGTCAGAATTTTACCAAAGATATTTTCCGGTTGATAAGTACTATAAACTTGATTTGGTTTGTAAAAGGAAGGCACTTGTTGGCAGTATGTAGGTCTGTGAACAATTTTTTTTAAGAATGAAGTTTGTTAAATCAAAACCACGAATATGAATAACAGACACTCATTTAGAGAACACATTGAGACTATCAGTATCATACATACCTTCCGATAATGAACATCTTGTTAAGGAGATACAGGCACAATCTTCTCATGGACAACAACTATACAGGAAAATATGCCTAATGTCATAACAGTTTGAGTATCATCTCATTGAAATGATGCATTAATAATATAATAGGTGTAATTAAGCTTTGACACTGGCACAAACCCCCTATAATTTATATGGATATTTTTTCCAGTCTTGGCTGGCCCATGACCTCTCAACTGAAAATACATTGTGTTTTGTCTTAAAAGATGTAATTTGAATACTAACTTTATCTGAGATCTGTTTCCTGGTCATGAGAATCACAAGGTTTATGTTGTGGTTTGCTTGAACACAAGCAATTATTACCGCTGATACCAATAGCGATAGAATACAAAATTTATTTCAAAAGCAAAATTTCATGCAAGCAAATAACTTCCTTCCCTTTCACTTGTGTGTGTTGCACAAGTAAGAAAATGTATATATGGCTAAAGTGCTGTGAAAGTGATGACATGTTGTTAGGCTATCTATTTTCTGAAGTCTAAGTTATTTTCATTTGTCTCTTACTAAGATTGGTTCCAACATCTGATGTGCTTTGGCGTGAACTTAGCACTGTGTAGATTACCTTCTGTAATTGTGGATCCTGGGTATTTTGGGAGAAAATATTTTTAAGTTTTATTCACGTTGCATGTGAATTATAAAGAAGCATTATTTTTAAATTTTTATATATGTTGTAACATTGCAAATGTTTTCATCACAGCACATTAGATATTGCATTCTGACATTGTTTTGAATGAGAAGAAATACTACACTTTAATATAAACATCAAGACCTGTTTAGTGAGCAAAGGACTTAATCATGTGCAGTACAGGTGCAGTACATAGATCTTCGAGATAGATTCTCCGGTGACATCCACACCTGTGAGATTCTGTTGAAGATTATTGGTTGGATTCATCCGAAGTTCGGCTTTGCCTGGGTGCTTCAGGTTAGAATTTTTTGACAACTGTAATTTGAGCTTCATAGGTGATGATTTAGCTACATTCTCTCAGAATTTTGTTTTAATAAGTAAGTGTTTCTCTAAAACATTTAATTCCTTCACTGCAGGGATTTTTTAAAAAAATCATTTTAATTCCATTCCCAAAAGTTCAAATTGCTTTACGCCAGAATGGTATGATAAAGAAAGAAAGTAACTAAAGAAAATGATATTAAACTGAATGTGATCTTCATTGATTGACCCAGTCCATAAAATTAAAAGGCGTGGATTATATCCTGTGGGCAGTGAAGGGGTTAACTTTTCAAGAAATGTTTTCTGATGTGTCTTCTTCAAAATTAGTGTATATTTATGGTTTATTATGTTTTGTATTTTGTGTGTATAACTATTTTATATAAATAGTTCTTTTTCTAATTGTAACATTTGATTGCACATTTCTGTCTTCAAAATTCTTTTAGTATCCAAGAATTTAGAATCAGTGTGATGCCCATTTCGTCAGTCTTGGATTATCTAAATAGTATTGATTGTTCCAACTGGTCTGAATGTGATCAATGTGCAGAGCGCTATTATTACTTCATACACAAGTTGCTAAGGAAACACTAAATAGCAAGAAAGTAATACACTACAGCTATGAATATTAAAATTGATAATTTAAAAAATAGGAAGGCAAGTGGGGATCAGCACCATAGTGGGTATCACTAGCTTTTTCAATAGAGCCCTTTAAGTTTTATAACTTTTTCTTACATATTTTTGTGGTGGTGCATGCTTTTTCTTTTCTTAGCCTTTATTGATCTTTTAATTTATTACCTTAATATTTTTATTTTCAGGACATGAAGCAAACTTTAAAACAAGAGCTAGATTTTCAGCACGAGGCTCAAAATAGTGAGAGGTGTTTGTGTGACCTTCAACACCTCAAATACATCTACATTCCAACTGTTTACTGGGAATTGACCACAAAGGTACTAATGTCTGCACAAACACAACAGAGATTTTGTTTACATGCCACTTTGCCTCCAGATAGAAAATATGACCATTTGCGACCTCAAACTAGAGTTGCTTTCTAAAGAGCAAAGAGAGTGCATGCCTTATTTATACGGCCAGTGCTCTTGAGACATTTTTTCATTGGCAGGAATAGCACTGTTCATCTGTGTCATTGTTTTAGCTGTACATTTGTCATTTCATTTTTATTCATGTTTCTCTTTTGTAAATACAGTTATTTAAGTTAATTGGAAATTCATATTATTTATGTTTATCTTTTATAAATACATTTATGTTTGTTTATTTATGTACATTTTGCTTCTGGGTTCATTTTTGTTGTTATATTATTACTTTTAGTTTTAGCTTTCTTATGTGTTTAAGTTGTTTGTATATTCTGATCTTGTGCATTTAATGTAAATACAGTTATTCTGTGGCACTTAAAACTTGTAATAGACTAAGTGCATTATTATTATTATTATTATCATTATTATTATTCATAATGCTTGTTGTTGATGGTGGTTTAACTTTTGTAAGTAGCTGCACTTCATCAGAATAAGGGGTACACTTTTATAGTTTAAAATGAATTCTGTAAGTTTGCCATTTTTCATATTCCCAATATCACAGAATTACTCGTATCATTTGCAGCGAGTTTTGACAGCAGAATTTATCCACGGCTGCAAGATTAGCGATCAGGAAGGTATTAAGAAAATGGGACTCTCTCTTAAAGATGTGAGTATGGAACTTATTCCATTAGAAATTAAAGTCATTACTATCATGTCTCAGTAGAGGATACTTTCCCCTTACTATAGTAAATCCACTGTGCACTGGGGTGTGCAAGGTTGTTCTAGTTTTTAAGAATACAAGGAGAATAACTTCTCAGTCATATTGTCCATTGAGAACACTTGTGTGACTGATAATAATCAATTGCTTGCCCATCAGGAGGGAAAAGAAGGAAAAATAAATTTTAAACAGGCATACATAAAACATTAAAAGAAAAATAATGCTTCATTGTCTAATACTTTAGTCCCATTATTGAGGCAATTCAGAGTTTACAAATTGAATGTTCAGTGTGCATCTCATTGATTGATATTAAGTTCTTGACTTACTTAACTTATTTCCTTGGGTTCTCCGTGGAACAAAGGGCCTCGACAACAGTTCTCCAGCGCACTCACTCATTGCATATGAAGTAGTACAGAGTGGAGTATGTGGTGAGTCATTTGTAACAAATACCTATGTGCAAAGACAGTTTGTTTGTACTTGATTCAGTTTGGATATTTACAACGTGCATGAGTAAGAATTATCATAATTCCAGAGTACTTGAGAGTTTAGATTTAATTTATTGAGCCACTCACACAAGCAGGTAATTGGGAAGTAGGTCGTAATCCAGAGATTAATTAAGTCTTTATATGATTCACTTTGGAGCTACACTACATTGTTGGTTTTTGTGCAGGTCGACCACAAGTTAGTGCAGTGCTTCTCAGATCAGATCTTTCTCTCTGGGTTTGTACATGCTGATCCCCATCCAGGAAATGGTATGTTGTAATTGATTGCACATGCTAATCTCATTCCAGGAAATAGTATGAAATAACTGATGGGATTGAGAGGGAACAAATTTGTACATGTTAATCCAATGGTGTGTCATTAACGGTAATGGTGATGAGAACAAATGTGTAAAATTACCTGTGCAAAGAAAATATTTTATAATGTGCATTGATGTTTGAGAGGAACTAGTATGTCAGGTATTTTTATTTTTCATGATTGATTTAAGTAATATCTTTCTTTAAAAAAAATATATTTATTATATAAACTAAAGCATATAATATAGTTTTTATTCATTTCATTAAATTGAAATTTATAAAAACATTGCTGCTATTGGTTGTCATTCAAATATGTCATTCAATAATCTTGGTTCTCTTAGTATTTGTTCGAAGTGGAGAGGACGGAAAAGCGCAGCTAGTCTTACTAGATCATGGGCTTTATGATTTACTAAAGGAGCAGGAACGAAAAGCCATCTGTCACCTGTACAAGGCTATCATCATGCACAATAAGGAAAACATGGCTGCACACTCTCGTCAGCTTGGAGTGAGAGGTTAGTGCCTATTTATCTTGAGTGTTTGTTTCTTATTATTTTATTTTAAAATTTCTTTTCATTGTTGCATTTTATTTGTGCTTTGTTTCCATTTGATTTTATGTACTTCAGTTTCTTTCCAGCAAATGAAAATTAATAAATTAACATCAGACCACTTAAAATGCCACAATACTCTTTAGCATAGCGAAGTATTTATGAATATACAACTTTAAATTAAAAATAAACAAAATTATAAATTAAGAAATAAGCATGTGTGTCTAGTATATATGGGGAAAGTCAATAATATTTTAAAAATCATTTATGAACAAGTGAAAAACAATTAACAACAATGCTGTGAACCTTTACCTACCAAGGCTTCACTGTCCTGTATTTTCCTTTTGCCACACAACCTTCATGACCACAGAGATATATATTAATTAATGTTACACCTGTGACTGGCTCTTTTTAGTATCTTCAATCTTGTAAATAATTAAACTACATGTAGTTCTTTATTCTTGAATTGTCATTTGCTTCATATGAATGATTGCTCCTTGTCCACAATACAACCAGGTGTATGCACTCTAGGAGTATTGCTATATTTCCCACATATATATGCCAAGGCCAAAAGGCCAGTTAACTCCAGGGTGGATAAAAGTACTTCAAAGATGATTTACCCCTTGCCTAGTAGTTTCTCTTGCTCTTTTTTTTGTTTTGCTTTAGTATTAATATTGTGAGATGTTATGTAATTTAATGCCACACAAGTTGTAGTTCATTTAAACTTTTATTAGCAGAACTAAATGATGCTAGCTGATAGCAATCTTTCATCCACATGACTTAAATATAGCCTTACAGCCAAGAGATTAAATGTCTGAATAGTTTTTGATGAGAGTTAAAATAAATACCAGGCATGATATTTGTAGAAATGGAAAATAAAATTAAAGTTATTACAACTCTAAATAGGAAATTTATAAGCAAAAATGTTGGGCACAAATTTGATATATAAGAGTTTGTACTTAACTCTATGTGTGTGTGTGTGTGTGTGTGTGTGTGCGTGCGTGCGTGCGTGCTGTATAATAATTGTCCTGTGTTCATTATTGAATTGCTTTTTCATTTGCAGGTAAGTAATCAATTTTTTTTTTGGTGATGGAGTAATTCTACATGCTTACTGTTCTTTTTCTCACCAGACTATAAAACATTTTGTGAAATTTTGGTTCAGCGACCAATTGAGCGACAAACATTGCATTTGCCAACTCAGATGACTGAATCTGACCTGGCATACATGCGCAAAATGGCACAGGATCACTTTGACAAGATCATGGTTGTGTTAAAAGACATGCCTCGTTGTTTGCTTCTAGTCATCAGGTGAGAAATTAGCTTGACAGATGACTTGGCTGGTTATAGTTTGTCGTACCACTCATTACTACTGGCTAGAGCTTTAATAACTGAACTAAATTATGTATTTAAGCTTTTATGTATATTTATGTGATTTTTAAAGTTAATATTTAGTTTTATGGCATCAAATTGCAAAGAAAATCTCCTTTCAGTATATGTAGTTGCATTTTTTGATTTTAGTGAAGTTTGTATTGTATCATCGAATGCTGTACTCTTATGAATTATTGAAAAGAAAAACTTGTATTTGGTTAATATGAATGTATTTCAAAGTTTGAAGGTTGTTTTGCTCAGTGCAGTAGAATATATAATTATACTAGAAGCTAAGCTAACACTGATTGAAGCTCATCTGCACAGCTTTTTCCCATCTGATCTGCTCATGCTTTTTCACTAGTACTTGACAAAATTTAACTGCTTGTACAATTTTCCTTTGCCATTTGATGTTCATTCAGTTGAAAACCTTTTTTACTTTTAAAAAAAAATTGTTTCCCAACTCACCTTTTATTTCATTTTCTTCACATAAACTATGGATAGAATTAAAGTCTTTGTTCAAGATAAATATTTTTTTAATTGAGCTTGTATGTTGACTGAATAGCGAGAAATGAGAATAAATTTGAAAATAGTTATGTATCTTGAAACAAGTTTGCATTGCTATGCTTTTTGCTTCTTTTTTGATAGTCTGCTTATAGTGTCTCATTAATTATTTAATTGTCAAATTTTCTAATGCCTGAAGAAAACATTTTTAATGTAGATGGAAGTCTTTTTTGTGTTTTGATAACATTTGTTTGATGCTCAACTTTCTTCTTTTGTATTGATTTGTCATTAATGATATTCTTTAAATTGTCAGACATTGGGTTGTTACATACTTTACTGAATTCTATTGTTGTGGGCAGGGGCTTGTGAAGTAAGTGAAAATTTGATTGCTGACTTTGTGTTTTCTGTCAATCTTTTCACTTGCACTGTTCTTGGCAGGAATCTGAATACAATACGTGCCATTGTTCTGGACCATGGGCATCTTGTTGACCGCTACAGCATCATGGCCCGAAGGTATTTATCAGTTTTACAATCATTTTGCTTTTATACATCTACACTGACTCCAAGTTCAGTTCAGTTTCTTAAGGCAATGCTAAAAACAAAATGATTTTATAAACACAAAATGGATTGGCTGACACCCCCCACCCCTTCCAATTCTACTTTACTATCCATCCCATTTTTATTGTTATTTCCCTGACTTATTTTCATTCCTCAAAAATTCTTAAATGCATGTACTTAAAGAAACAACAACAATATATTTGTTTAGATGTGTTTAAGCTGCATATGTTCAGAACAAGAAACCAAACATATATAAATAAGTCAAAATTAAACTGTCAAGGTAAGAAGTCTGAACATATTACATCAGAAATCCATTGATTTTATATAATCATTTTCACTGCCATTATTGATGTTTTACAAGATGGCAGAAGTCCAGTGATTTTATATTTTCATTTTCACTGCTATTATTGGTGGTTAACAAGATGTCAGAAGTCCAGTGATTTTATATTTTCATTTTCACTGCCATTATTGGTGGTTAACAAGATGCCAGCAGTCAAATGATTTTATATTTTCATTTTCACTGCCATTATTGGTGGTTAACAAGATGCCAGCAGTCAAATGATTTTATATTATCATTTTCACTGCCATTATTGGTGGTTAACAAGATGCCAGCAGTCAAATGATTTTATATCATCATTTTCACTGTCATTATTGGTGGTTAATATCATTAGTCCAGTGATTTTATATCATAATTTTCACTGTCATTATTGGTGGTTAATATCATTAGTCCAGTGATTTTATATCATCATTTTCACTGCCATTATTGGCGTTTAACAAGTTGTCAGAACTCAAATGATTTTATGCCACCAATACTTTCAGTGCTATAAGTGGTGTTTATCAAGATGTTAGAAAAACTGGTGCTGTGAGCTACATACGAGGATGGTGGGAGTGTAGGATCTTTGACTGCCGTATATGGCACGAGAATTTGACCTACAAATTTTCAAATTGGTTGATCCGAACTTACATCCGTATCTTGGCATGGTTGGGAAGAGCTCCAGACATTAGAGTATTTGACAGCTTGCGGAAGTCGACAGAAGAGAGGTGAGAAATATAATTGATTTTTTTTTTTTTATCACACGTAGAATTCATTTAATATTTTTAATGTCTGCATATCTTAGGGATTAAGTTGTAAGTTAACTTCTCATTGTTTTTAATATTTATATAAAATAATTAATATGAAATAATTATTTTTTAAAGTGATTTTAGTGCAAAAGGGAAGCAGCTTGATTCCTGACCTTAACTCTTGATTCCATTAACTGTAATTTGTACAGCTCTTATTTTAACAGAGGTTGCTCTGAATCTTTTCTCCTCCCTGAACCAAAATTGTGTTTACAAAAATGAGGAAAACTAGGTCACATATAATGTTGAAAGTGAGAACTGAAAAAAAGAGTTTCTGTTAATAATATCACAGATCTGTTTGTTTTAATAGTGGAGTATTCAGTAATTTGGTGGATGAAAATAAAGTTGATGAGAATAATTAAAAAAATGTGGGGTTTATAAAGATAAAGTATGTTGTTTAGTTAAATTTAATCATCTTTTCATTGTAAAATTGTAATTAACTAATTGCATTTGAAGAGTGAATTTTTGTGAAATCTCAGGTTTTTGAGATTAGAATTCAGCTTTATTCATTCAGAGACAAGTGCTAACAATATTAGCAGTCTGGTACTTTTTTTCTTTCATGCAGTCATATAGTCTTGCAATAGGACAGGGTATGTACCCATGATTGTACAAGTTCACGCCCCACTAAGATCCTTTAAAATGAATGAAGATGAAAGTTTGGAGTTGTCCCTTCGCCACTTGGGAGTTATGTCCCTTAGTACTGCATATTGCTCATGGCATTATTAATGTCATATTGCTTGCTGTGCAATATTCCAGAATTTCTAAAGGGTTTCATCTTTTATTACTGCAGGTTTCTGTTTTTTGTCACCTATCCCCAAGTTGTGTTATGGTACTTTTTCCTTCCCATGGTATATCCAATATTTTTGCTTTTAGTTCCTTACTGTATTTTCTAATGTTAAGGCTGATTTTCTTTGTTGCTCCTGTGGTCACACAGAGAAATACTTTGACTCCCACTCCAAGTGTACATAATATGAACAGGTTATATGAAAGAGACTTTTTTGTGAATGCTTGGGGAAAGTTAGCACCTTGAGAATTTAGTTAGCTCTTGTTTTGTCTGCAGACAGAGTACCAAGCCTGGTCAGCCAGAAACCTGCCTCAGTGCATGGATGGTCAATAATGACCTTATACCAACACGGAATTCCAAGTCCCATCTGATTCTTTGCATATTTCAAATAATTTTGAATAAATAGGTATACAGTGAGACCAAGAGCGACATCTGTGTAGACATTTCTTGATATTGGAGTTCATACATATGTAAAATAAATTATTACAGAATACCTACCAAATGTACGTAGACACTTCCATCTAACTGGCTAGTTTTAGGCTTACCACATAATGAGTACTAAGAGACCTAATTCCCATGCAAGGATGAGAGTACTCTTGTGAACTTTCATCTTCATTTCATTCTTAAGGTCTTTGTGGTAGATCCAGCTGTCTTTTGTGAACTTGTATGCATCTCCTCCAGTGGCTAGTATATAGTGAAAAACTTATTTTACTTTTAAAAAAAATACATTTCATTAACAGAATTACAAACCAGGCACTTTATTAACAAAATTCTTGATTGATTTTTGTTAGTGTGGTTAACAGTATTACTTTTTCATTACAGTTAACACAAGAAAGAGGTTGACCAGTGTACGGTATTATTATTTTAATAATTAACCATGAGAATTATTCAGTGAGTTAGGGATCATTTCTTAGAGGCATGTGGCTTCATGCATTTGTGATCTACATAGACCATTGGAGGAATGATAAATTCACAGTTTGTCATTGGAGACAGTTTGACAGTTCTATATGATATGTATTTAACATACATGTATATACATTTTTTTTATTTTTTTTCAAATTTGTCCTAGAAAACCACACATTTGTATTCATGCTTTGTGAATATATGCAGTTTTTGTATTTACTTCCATTTATTTTTTTATTTTATTCTTTTTCAGGCTCAACACTATTTGAACCATACTTTCAGAAAGTAAAAAAAAAAATAATAAAGAAAAACATTGCTCCTTCACTTTTTTTTTTTTTTTAATTATGAAAATGTATTGACATACAGTGTGGCATTTAGAACTCCATTCACTTATTCAATCATTGTCTGTATAAGATTTTATTATGTCAGTTGAAGCATTCAATTTACATCCATCTTTCTTTACATATATAATATTTATATACAAGTGTCATGATAAATATCTGAACAGTGCACGAAGTATCTGCTTGTGAACTGCTTGCTTGTCACTTTGTAACCTACATTACATAAGATATTACATTACATTAAATATTTAAAAATCTGTGTAATTTCCTTGATATTATTGCTCTGAAAAGCCCTCTGACTTGAAATAAATCCAAGGTTGTGTAATATTTTATATTTTCTAAGTGTGTTTCAAGGCTGCCTTTTGTTTTCTTAATACGTTTCTGGACAAAGATAAAATATTTAGAAATGTGACATGCTTGTATTGTATAGTTGCATTTATGATATAGTACTCAGAAAGACAACTCAGCCCCTTTGTGAAATGGTTTGGGTTGGAGAACATGAACACACAGTTAATTATTCATTTTTTTAATTTTTTTATTGATTTACATATTATAAATCACCATGTGCATTCTGTTGCATATCCTAACAATCACAGTGGACTATTGAAATATATTTGTGCCATCATGAAGAGAACCCAGAATATATTTAATTTATATGTCACATACAAGTAATTTAACATTGTTTAATACAGTAATGCTTGACTACCCAGCCTTTACTAATCATACTCTCTATTATGTGACCTCTCCCTCCCCATTCAAGCTGATATATGAATGAATTGTTTGCTGGTGTGCTGACTTATTGTAATCACTGTGTGTGTTTTATTTTTGATTTTCTCACTAATGCAATGTAATGCCCCAGAATGCTTCCTGTGGCATTGCTGAATTTTACTTGTAGAGAACCATGATTTTATTCTACTCGTTTTCTTGCCATTTGAAGTAATATGAGAGGTGTGTAATCTATTTCCTGTTGCAGTGAATTTTGAAATCAATGTACATGGTATACATACGACTGTTGATTATCCAGGAGGACTGGGGAAAAAATAACTGCATATAATCAAAATCCCAGTTAGTCCACCATATACACAGCCATGATTGAGACTTAGATTCATCACTTGCCAGCTCTTCACTGCTCAGATTGCCCTTGGCCAGTAATCTGATGAATGTTGTGTTTGTGCTCAAATCTCTTCCATCTAGAAGACACATTTAAATTATCTTCTTAATTCATTAAAAAAAAATACTTACTTTCATAGTACAAACAGTGCCCTTAATCTTTGTCAACTCAAACCAGATCATAATGTGTAGGGGTTTCATTGTCATCATTAGCAGGGGTTTTTATTGCCATTATTTTGGAGAAATTCATTTGTAGAGGTTTTTATTGCCATTATTTTGGAGAAATTCATTTGTAGAGGTTTTTATTGCCATTATTTTGGAGAAATTCATTGTTTTCACTTGTAGAGGTTTTTATTGCCATTATTTTGGAGAAATTCATTTGTAGAGGTTTTTATTGCCATTATTTTGGAGAAATTCATTTGTAGAGGTTTTTATTGCCATTATTTTGGAGAAATTCATTTGTAGAGGTTTTTATTGCCATTATTTTGGAGAAATTCATTGTTTTCACTTGTAGAGGTTTTTATTGCCATTATTTTGGAGAAATTCATTGTTTTCACTTGTAGAAGTTTTTATTGCCATTATTTTGGAGAAATTCATTGTTTTCACTTGTAGAAGTTTTTATTGCCATTATTTTGGAGAAATTCGTTGTTTTCATTTGTAGAAGTTTTTATTGCCATTATTTTGGAGAAATTCGTTGTTTTCATTTGTAGAGGTTTCATTGCCATTATTTGTAGGGGTTTTCATTGTCACCAGTTGTAGAAGTTTATATTATGATCATTTGTAGAGATTTTAATTGATTTTTGGCTCAATGTACCCTTGACACTAACAATCTGGCAAACATAACTGGCCTATTTTTATTTTGTATACTCTCAAGTGTTTGCTCTTTATCTTTGTATTTATTCATTAATAGCTTGACTGCTGCCCCTTTCTCAGATTTTAAAATTATGTCTTATTTTGGGATTTTATCAAAGAAACAACCCATATACATTTTGTCTTGATTTTTTTTTTTAAGAGAGTTTTTCAACTTTCATATTGTAGATGTGTGGAGTAGCAACAAAATAACTTTACTTTGCATATCATTTGTGATCGCTTTGATACTCTTGTGGACGTATTGATGAGGGTGAGATGAAGGGTGCTAAAAGCAATTACATTTACTACATTCTTGACTGTGCAGCAACCATGATGAACTAGTTCCAGGATTACACTATATGGCTCTAACTCATATTAATAGAGACAGATTCAGACAGAGCTGCTAGCTAGGACAGCCAGGAGAATTTGACACAAGAAATAAGACTGACAGACATTTCACTGAATATTAAGGAAACATAGCATTCTTTTAAACACAATAATACACACACACACACACACACACATATTTAGAAGAAAGAAATGAAGGGGGTCATGTTTCTAAGAGTTACTAGAAATTTTAAAGATAGATTGTGGCACAAGTTAGTAAAGGTGGCTGTGAGCAAACAGATGGTTGTCATATGCAACAGGTCCAGTCAATGCAATTTTTCGTTTTGAGTTGCTTGCAATCATATCAAGATTTCACCTGACTTCCTGATGTGGTGAAGTGACTTTTGTGACTATTTCTTATATACGCTCTTCCATGGATTCTTGCTAAGTTCTTGGATAGATTATTGTTAAGTTCTTGCATAAACTCTTGCTAAGTTCTTGCATGGATTTCTGCAACATTCTTGCATTATCTCTCTCATTAGAATAATCATAGACAATAAAAGAGTACAGTTAGACATTGAATGAATAGAGATAAAATATGGCTGCAGTATAATTTATGAATCAATATGATGCTAATAAATAGTTAATTAACTAAAACCCTTGACCATTAGACATTTATTGCATAAAGGACCATTAGATAGATTCAGATTTATAAATAACTAGGTAAAATTTAGTCTCAGACTTGTGAGAAATGGCTGGTCTGATTCTCATTGCTGTTAGCACAAGTCTGCTGGTGCTAGAGCAGATAGCAAGACTTATGTTGTTGACTGGTCTAATGGTGTCGAGTGTGAGGATAGAGCTCTGAAGGTTTGGGCATTTAAACATTGAGACCTAACATTTGACTTTTGTATCCTTAAAAGGATTTATTCTAGAGTGCAGTAGTGTTGCAGCCACCTTAAATTACCCTATAATTTTTGCTTTTTCTTGTATTTCACATTTCTTACTCTCGTGTGATTCTTTTCTGTGAAGCTATAAAAAAAAATGTTCTAAATTTGCATAGTCCTGTACAAAAATTGTATTGTAGTGTACTAGAGTAAATAGGTTACAACTCATTATAGAATTCTATGACTTCACAGTCTAGTAAATAAACACAATTCCTTACCACTGCATTAAACAGGTTACAACTCATTATATAATTCTATGACTATACAGTGTAGTAAATATATAATTCCTTACTGATGCATTAAATAGGTTACACCTCATTAGAGATCTCTATGGCAGCACAGTCTAGTAAATATACATGATAATTCCTTACTGCTACATTAAAGTAAATAGGATACAACTCAAGAGATTTCTATGGCTGCACAGTCTAGTAAATAAATAAAATACATGATTAATTCCATACTGCTGCATTAAAGTAAGTAGGTTACAACTCACAGAATCCTATTACTACATACTCTAATACATCTACATGCAATGTGGTCTTCAAGTTTTAATTGTCGAGTTTCAAGTCTTGAGTTCCTAAAGTCATTTTCAAGGTAAGTCCCAAGTCAATCATCAAGGATTAATTTTTAAAATGTCCAGTCACTTTTGAACAAGCAATCAGTATTGATAAAATTCAAAAATCGCTCTCATATTAAGAAATGCCAACACATCAGCTTTTACATCATGGTATACAATTTTCACTTCTGTCATAACTGAAGATAGACTTATTTCTCATGATTAGGGATTCAGCACATGACACAATCACCTGAACTGCAGTTTTTTTTTTCCTTTAGCATTGAGCAGCCAGTTATCAATTCCCTAGCCAAAGAACAATGGGATAATGTATTCCATAAATACCTTGGTCATTGTGCTTAATAATGAAATCTGATAGTTTCCACTTCAGGTGGGTTCAATCGTGGTATGTCACAAATAGTTTCAACAGTGCTTTTTCTAGTCGAGTTTTATGTGGCATCCAAAACTGGAAGCTGTTTTCATGCCAGCAGTGATTACAACTCCTCAGAATTTGCACTTTGTGTTTATTTAGATTTTTTTTCAAATCAGTAAGTCCAAAGTTTATTACATTTTGAGTTTCTCATTCTTCACAGATGAATAGTAAATTTCTGATTATTTTAATATTTTTATTTTCTTTTGTTTATTTTACAATTTCAGTAATGGCATATTAAATTACCAATGTAAAGTTTCATAAACAGACATACAATCAATAAGATTTTTCAAATTCCAAGCCAGTAGATTATTTTCTCATTGTAGTTGTAGTATCTCTCAGTTAACTCTGGAAATCATGCCTTGATATAACTTGTTCATCATGTAGCATTTCCAAACAAAAGTGACTTGTAACAATGTAGCATATTGTTGTCAAGCAGACAAGATATTTTTTATCACTTTTATGTTTTTACAAATCTTGTATTTTTGTACATTTAATAATTAATTGACTGAAATACTTCAAGAAGAAGTAAACTTTTGAGGGTGGGGAAAGAACTACTTTGTGGGAACGTAACTTCTTTCAAAATAGTCTGTTTCACCTTACTGAGTAGTGTTTATTTAGGTCATCGTGGTGAATGTACAATCTATGAAAGCTCTGTTGAGGGTTTGATAGGTAGTGTTATAAATTTTACAATTTGTTACTCGCAATAGTGGCATTTTCAGACATTTTTTTTCCCACCAAGTCATTTTAACAAAATGAGCAAGTCTTAAGTTTTAAGTGTCAAAGTATGCACTTAAGTCAAGTTTCAAGTGAAGTCATCCTTGGTAATTAAGTTGGACTAGAGTTCAAGCCAGTAACTCAAGTACATGTACACGATTGCATTAGGATTCCTCAATGCTGTGCTTGAAAAAAAATGGAGTACAACTCATTAGTGAATATTGTAAACTATACTGACTGTACTTTTTAGAACCCTGATCATCTCACCTTTGATCATCAGACATGACAAACGCATCACTGTAGATCACAGATAAACAATACTTTTTTCAAAACTCACAACATTGCATGCATTTCAAATGCTATTTCTTTTGATAGCTTTAATATTCTATGGTGTTATTGTATTTTCACTGGAATTAGTAATACATTTGTTCTGTGAATGAATTATATTTTTTTATATCAGTGCTCTCCGATTATACCGTGGATGCATAAGATACATCAACCTGTATTATAAGATCTGTTGTGGTATATATGTCTCTGTATTATAAGAACTTTTGTGGAATAAATGTCTCTGTATTATAAGATCTATTGTGGGATAAATGAATGTATGCATATATTTATATATATCAAACACAAATTAGCACATACAGAATTACCATTCACAAATGCCTTCTTATATTCTCCCAAACAGTATGAAATAACAATACACAGAGTAATAATATAATACTTAACATACACATAAAAAATAATTAAAACAATTACATATATCAGTAACAAAAGGCAGTGGCTTATTAATACAATTTACAAAAAGTATTAAATGTATCCTGTTCCATCAGCTGAGAACTTATTACAAGAAGTAAGGCTGTATATATGAAAATAAACAAAACCAAACAATAAGTACTTTGTCCAAAACCCTGGTAGTAAGGGTGCTATCATCAAAAAAGTACTGTACTGTATCCAGGTACTCGCCATAAGGGTGCTATCATAAAAAAATTCTATACTGTATCCATATTCTTATAATATCCAAAAAAGCACACTATAATTAATTAATATATTCTGTACAAGTTTTATTCCGTGTAGAGGATATGGCTGTAGCTGTACACTATCCAAATCTATGGTAATAACTAAAGGTGCTGTCATCAAGAAATACTTGACCTATACATATATATTTTGTACTGAGGTTTTTCTTTAGTATTCAGTATTATACATTTTTGTGATCCAATCATGTTTTGGTCCCATTTAAGTTAGATACTTTATTCTACTCCACTTCCTTTTCTATGAAGCTTTAGTGCATATTTGTATGTCACACTATGAAGCTTTAGTGCATATTTGTATTCATTATACAATGTCACACTATGAAGCTTTAGTATATATTTGTATTCATTATGCAATGTCACACTTGACTGACTGTATTTGATTTTCTAACGTCATCCTTTCCTCGAGCATGCCAAATAGTAAAATTTTTACTGTTAGACTATTAGGTAACAGGTCATCACTATTCAAGTAAATGCAAAGTGTTAATCCTGTTAACAGACTTTGCTTATACACTAGTCTTTCTGGTTTTAAGATTTTATTAACATGAAAATTTGAATGTTTTAGAGTGACTGTTGGCATATTAAGTTAGATTTTTGGTTTTAAGAGACTTTAATTAACATGAAAATTTAAATGTTTTTAGTGACTTTTGGCAGATAGATTTCTGGTTTTAAGAGACTTTGATTAAAATGAAAATTTGAATGTTTTAGTGACTGTTGGCAGATAGATTTCTGGTTTTAAGATACTTTGATTAACATGAAAATTTTAATGTTTTAGAGTGACTGTTGGCATGTTAAGTTAGATTTCTGGCTTGGAAGCTTTTAATAATGATTTGTTCTTAAAAATTAAGAGACATGCATGTATGTGTGTCCATTTTGAGTTTGTCCCTTTGACCAGCCAATGTAGTGACTTCTGAGTCAGTTATACAAGAGAGAAAAATAAAAGGCCAAAACCTTTTTGCTTCAGTGTTTAGTAATTTGTGTTTGTGCTATGGTCTGCATTCTCTTGACTACTAATCTTTTTTGATATGATCTGCAATCTCTGGACTACAGTTTCTAATGTAATGTACAATCTCTTTACTACTGCTAACGATATTTCCTTTAGCACTTTTAGAAACTTTGATGTTTTCAAGGTGAGAAGTAACTTTTTAGATATATATTAATATTTTTAATTGTTCTGTATTTTTGGTTTATAATACCATAGTTTTTTAATTATTATATGTATATATAAAATCAACTATGAATACAACATTCTGTTAGTAATTAATCACAATCATGAAACACAAATTGTATAACATTATTTGAATGGTAGTGTATATATGCACAGAATAAAAAATATTTTTTATGGATGTCATTATTGATGTTCAAATTAAATTTCACTTGTATGAGAGAATACAATTTGTACTCAGAATAAAATTCACTTGTTGAAGTGTCAGTATTTCTTTAGTTTATAATTAATTTGTATTAATCTCAGTATGTATATAATCAGATTAAAATTCATTTGTAAACTTGTTGATATATATATATATATATACACATACATACATTATATTTGCATGAATCTCTCTCACTTTGCAAAGATTAAAATGTGTGTTCAGAATAAAATTGATTTGTAGAGCATCAATGTACCTACTCATATTAAAATTTATTTTTGTACCAATACGTTTTCAATGAATAAAATTCCTTTCAGGAGTGGAGTATATTTAACTTGACAGATAGTGGAAACACAACAGTTCTATCTCTTGTGCACTTTTAAACAAATAATTTAGGTTGTTGGTGTGATTTAACAAAAAAAATGGCATATACAAACAACTTTAGGACTAAGAGTACATAATTTGCTTTCTCTACTGTATATTCTTTAGACACCATTTATCTTTTGATATACAGTATCTATTTATTTATTTATTTTTACTGGTTGAATATTTGAAAGAGCAGATTCATTGTTAACAGTGGGCTTGGCATTATCTTCATCTGCTAAAAATTTAGTTTCTTTTTTAGCGGCCATTGTATATTTTATTTACTCATGTATGCAACATTCAATCTCACCACAGATGAAGAGTAGAAAACAAAGTACAATTCCTGCATAACACATGAATGAAAACATGAATTATTTAAAGAAAATTTTATTTTCACAACCAATCAATCAAACTGATTTTTAAAAATATTTATTTATTTATTTTTAACAATCAGATCCACACTGCAAACTGGTAAACAAGCAGCCATAAATTATTTTGTTGTTGCGAGATCAGCTTACTGGAAAGTCTTTTTAATTTTTACTTTCTAGGAAAGGCATTTTTCAACAAAACAATAGTAAAATGGTGCTGCCATTTTTCTCTATCACAAAAATAAATACAGCATAAAATGATTATTTAAACAATTTATCGTTGACACAATGTCGACTTGTCCAACACTTTATGCTCTAAGCTGGAATGTAGGCGAATGTGAGACTTAAATAATGTGCGATAATGAAAAGTATGTGCAAAATAATATAAGTGCACTTTAGGTTAAGATTCATGGAAACTTTGTATCCACGTTTTTAGTTTGTGTACATCCCCCCACCCCTTCCAGATAATAAATGTGCCTATCATTATTATATATATTGTTATCTACAGTATTATTTGCAATTATAATTTACACAAATACCCACTGTGTCATTTAGGATACAATCACTCTTTTCTTGTTATTTACTTTTACTTTTGGTACAATTCAGTTTCTTACATACTTTACCCTTACTGTCATTATGTTATTCACTGCTGTCGGGTCCACTCAGCATGTGAGTGCCCACAAAAATAGTCAACATTACACTGCAGCATGTTAACAGTTGTGGATGAAAATGAAAATTCTTACTTTAAACAGTTCTTATCTTCAGAGTTTATATTCTTTATTTAAGTAAATATATATTTGAGAGAGGGAGAGTGTTGGGAATTCATATATTTTTTCCCCTCCAGATACTATGAGGGAATATTTACAAAAAATAAATTAATTAAAAAAACAACTTGTACCGATTTTTACTTACACAGGTCAAAGGTGTGTGTGTGTTATAAACGTGCAATTTTATGTGCTTATGGATAAAAATATTACAATATCTGAAATCCAAATTTGTGAAACATTGCTGAAAATAAAAATTTTAAATAACATTTTGAAAGCAAATTTATATTCTTTCTGTCTGTGCTGATGTAGTTTTATTGGGTGCAACTATAGGCACTTAAGCATAAATTATTTTGTAATGGTTATCTTTATAAGCTGCCTATATCAAAACCTGATTGAATCAAAACTGAATTTTATATTTATCTACTACATTTGACAGAATTTATTTTGAACAATACAGAAATTTATAAAATATTCTCCATTTGTATTAATATTGTGATACCTGTACTGTATAAAATCCATTTAATTTTTATAATGATAAAGCAAGACATGTGGAGTGTTAAAATTGCACTGAAGTTTTCCAGACAGGACAGATCTTTGCCTAATGTGTCCATGGCAACTGCTAAGCTATATTCTAATGCATTATACATACATAATTGCACAAAGCAAGCAAACACTTTATATTAGATATTTATGGTCATGACCAAAATGAAGATTAAAATTAAAACATACTCTTGAGCTCATATGTACCCCAAAAAATGTAAAGAAAGCCAGGAACATAAAACTATACACACATTAAAAAAAAATTGCAAAAATAGGTATCTAACTTGTCTTTCTAAATGCATAATCAGCTTTTTAAAATAAAAAATCATTATTAGTGAATAAATACTGAGAATAAATTATCATGACAGAAATAATAAAAATTAATATGCACAATGTAACAATATGCAGTGCCTAATAAGGCAAAAATTAAACTTAATAAATGAAATTTAAACACAATGTGATTATGCATTTGATTGATTAAATATTGATTTGTCATTCAAAAGCAAATAAATAAGAGACTAAGCAAAATTCTATGTACAGGTGCAACTATAGATACTTAAGCATATATTATTTTGTAATGGTTATCTTTATAAAATGCTGTATCAAAATAAATAATTTTCCCCTTTGGATGGGGTTTGGTGGAGGAGACACAGAACAATAAGAGACATTGAAGCAAAAAAATGGAAACAGCCATGATTCATACATTGGCATTGAAACTTAATACTCTCCCCTCATCTGTACACAGGTGGTGCAGACATATATACCATTCTCCATTTGTTTTCTAATGTACATTCTTTACTTTTTCGTGAATTAAAAAGCAAATTGGTTTCAACTGATGGACAACAGTCAGATGTTTTCATTCTGTTGAATGTTACCATACAAACAAGACATCTGCTCTAAAACAAACACAGCCAAATTTGCTGCAAGATTTTCAATTTCAACAAAAAAAAAGCAGTTGAAATTGAAAATTAGCTGTCTCTCTCTTCTTTTGAGTTTTTATCACAGCCATCTTGCTTTGTCATATATACATTATAAAAAATTTTAAAAAGCAAAACAGTGACATGATTCTATTAACTTGAAGATTATAACTGAGTAGCAGTGGTGGGTAGTTATAGTTATTTTAACTGTATTGAGATTTAATTTATATTTAACCAACTGTATGATGAATTTGTTGCTTAAGAGTTACAACGGTATGACTGATTATGGCAGTAGGCTAAGTGCATCTTAAAACTGTGGAAACTGTATGATAGAAAAGTGATTTGACTTTTAAAACTGTACATATACCCATTTAGAACATGTATTTTATATCTGCACATCATAACCATTATATTTTTATTTTAGATTATTCAGAACTTTCTTTAATTCCTTGGTATAGACATTATAAAGCTGAATGAAATTCTTAAAGTATATACATGATATGAAATCACTGTATTTTTTTATACAGCTAGGTTATCAAATATTTTTCTTTATATTTAACAAATGTAAACAAACTGTAATCAAAATAAATAACATTCTTTATAAAAGCAAAATTATAATGTTCTATTTACAAAGTTATTACAAGAAAGAGTAAGAACTGTGCAAACAGTTAAGCAGTTTCTTTTTTACAGCAATAACCCCTTCATTATGAGCCCAGTTAAGATAGTGTAGAATTGTCAGTACCATGTTAATGGCAGTAGTAAAAAGGTTAAGTAATATTGGAAGGTAGATACAACTCTCTCAGCAGTATTAGGAATACTTTTTAACAGGTACACATACTTTAATACAGAAAACAAATCAGCATATGTAAATTATTCATACTGAGAAATCTTGTAGCCATTTGTAAACTTGAAAAGTGCCAGAAACAAGCATATTTAATTTGCAACTCTGCAATAAGCCTTTCTGGGTTTGTTTCATTGGAAAGAAGAAGAACGTAAATATTTCTTTTCTGCACAACAGACAATGCTATAAACTTCATTATATATGTACACACACACATACACACACACACACACACACACACACACACTTGCTAAACACTTGTATTCCAATGAACTTCTACATATCATTTCTGTCCACCAAAAGATGCCATCAAGCATAATACTTGGTGATTAAAATGCTAAAATATTTGCAAAAATACTTTTTATAAACAGTAACTTTGCTACTCTCAATGTCATCTGCAAGCCATGAACCAAATATGTTTTAAAATATTCTCAAAAATACTTTAATAAATTGTAGCTTTGCTTCTCTCAATCTCCTCTGCAAGCCGTGAACCAAATATGTTTTAAAATATTCTCACAAATACCTTTATAAATTGTAACTTTGCTTCTCTCAATCTATTTCAGAAGTCATGAGCCAAATATGTTTTGGTTTCAATGTAAAAGAAATGTTTCATGATAATATAGTTATATATCCAAGTTGAACCAATATAATGAGGATGAGCCAAAACTGGCCTTAAGGCTTCAGAAACAATATCTGAAGAATGACACAACTGGTCTCTTGGAAACAAACCAATTTCTCTCTAAATCATGATTTCATATAGAATTTTATTCCATGCTTATTTCAATCAGTTTTTCATAATCTCATTCACTGACTGCACCTCTGTTTAAGGACAGTAATGGTAACAGTAATATAAAGTTGGTGACAAAAGATAAGTATGAATTCCAAGCTGTGATGCTTGTGTTAAATTATGCTTGGCTGGATTTAAACCTTGCCATCAAATTCCTAAAGCTGCCAAAAACTGATCACAGTATTTACATTGAAGTGACATTAGATTCTTAAGAAAAAGTATTTCCTAAAAAACAAAATAGTCAATAAAATTGTAAACAAATGTTTGCATATATTTTTTCAACACAACAGTTTATGCTAGCATTTCTATATGTAATAAAATGTAATACTCAATAATACTTAAAATACATGTAGATTTCATTCCTTAACAGTTTAATTCTTTCATATACTATGTACTTATTCATGATAATGAAATTTAAACATCACCTCTACAAGAGCACATGTTCTGGTTCACAATAATTTCTCACAATTTATATACACTTATGCTCTTATACACAAATCTCGTTGCAAGCAAAAAATACAGCACACAAAGCAGTCAACACAAAAATAATTATAGTGAATATTTTTCTTCAAATCTGTGACCAAATTCAAAATAGATTTAAAATATGAATTTTCTACTTAATGAAACAGTTGTTGAATTAATGCAGGAGAGAAATGAAACATTTCTTGCAATGGGTAGTTTACCTGTTTATTTATAAGTTTATTTTTAGTTGCACATTAAAACATGCAATGAGCAGCTAACAATGATAAAGAGTTAAAGGAATGCATGGTTGATAGATGGTGCTATACATTTATAAATTACTGCATCATTTTTGTAAAATTATCAGGCATATATATATATATATATATATAAAAGTTAAGTCAAATATACAATCCTCTTAAGTGTGAAAGGTTATGTAAGAATCTTAGAGTGACACCTAAAATAAAATATTTAATGTAACTGCTCACTTTGCAGACCACATCAGCACCTGGAGAATGAAACAATTCAAACAAATTTGTTTTGCATTTGTATGGCTTCTGTGTGACTGCTTTCTTTTTTTATAATTCTTGGAATTTTGTCACCTTATGAAATTACAATTATACAACAACAAATTTGGCATATAGAACAAGTTGAGAAATGTTCTGTGTGTGTGTAATATTGTCTGTGTGTATAATTTTGTCTAAAACATCTCAGAAAATATGCTGCTTCTTAAGTCCATCAAAATAACAAAAGTCTGGCACTTTTTCTAGCAGACTGCCAAGTGTTCACCAAAAAGTCACTGTATGAAATAACAGAACACAGTCATGTGAGCATGTGCAAGATGAGCAGGTAATGACAGGCATTGATAGGAATGTCTTATAGCCAACACATATATAAATCTATCTTCCGAGCAAGAAGATAACATCAGAATGCTACCCATTTCTATTTCTGTATCACACCTAGCAAACTTGCAGCAGAGTCTTTGGAATCGATAATTTGATCAATGGTAGCACTCTCCACTCCCAAAAGATTGTGAAGAATATCTTCACCATTGTCATCATCTTTGTCATTACCCCTACTGGGTGTGGCAGAACCATTAATGTTCTTTGAGATCTGTACCTGTTGCAAAGCAAAACGAAATAGAAACAAATAAATGGAATGTGGTAAAAAAGATGAGGGCTGAAACAGACACAGAGGAATAGCTCAAAATGAAACACAACAGCCAGTGAAAAGATGTGAAATAAAATAATGAAATGACAAAGAATAAAACAGGCATTTAAATGAAATAAAGTAAATAAAAACATACACACTGAAACGACAGTCTGAAGCAGATATAGTGTAAAAAAGAATTAGTTTTGAAACCATTTAACAGAATGAGTTGAAACAGAACAGTGTACAGGATGGGTAGAAACTGGGCTGAAACATAAGTGTGCAGAGTGGGTTGAACAGATACAGTGTAACAGAATGAGTTGAAACAGATACAGTGTAACAGAATGAGCTGAAAAAGATACAGCATAAGAGTTGAATAGATGTAGTTTAGTAGAATGAGCTGAAATAGATATAATGTAACAGACTCAGCTGAAACAGATGAAATGTAGTAGAATGAGTTGTAACAGATACAGTGTAACATAATAAGTTGAAACAGATACAATGTAATAGAATGAGTTGAAACAGATGCAATGTAACATAATGAATTAAAACATACACTATAAGAGAAATAGATATAGCAGAATGAGTTACAACAGATACAATGTAGCAGAATAAATACAAATAATTAGATGGCAAGAGACTGAAAGGAATCAAGACTCGATGACAATAATTGAGAAAGATCACACCATAACGACTACATGATTAAGTGCTTGCTAAATTTTCTGAAATACCATTTTAAAATGTTACTTTTAAAAACTATTTTAATAATTATTAATATAAAATAAATTAAATATGTGTTTGCTACCTTAATAAAATATGTGATTTTATTTTTCTTTCAAAGATATTTACCCTAAGTTACAGACCAGTGGAGAGAAAAAATATGAATAAACTGTAAATAATAGACCACAGTTAGAGATGGTGAAGTACATTATCAACAGTATATTTACAGGAACAGTGAACAAAACTGTGAGAATTAAACTTACAGATGCAGTTGGTGAGGACTTTAAGGCCACTGCTGCCAGGTGTTGTCTCAGGGCTTTGTGACCAGAACCACCATGAGCTGCTGGGGCTTTAACTATGATAACCATGGAAACAATGAAGCATATCACATAATGACCATAAATAGTTCACTAAAAGTTTCACTCTGTTTATAAGAAAAACATTTGCATGTGCATTCTCAATAATCATATTTGCAGTCAATTGCATAACACAATGCAGAAAACAACTAAAACATTAAACTGCAAATATTAAATGTGTCTCAATGAACAATACAAATAAAAACTTTAACTACTAACATATGCCTCTGTAAAATAGAAAAAATTATCAAGAAGAAGCAGAATTAAATACTTTGCAGTTGTAAATCATAAGGTTTTTTTTCCTAGATAAACAACCCAGACAGTACAAAATACTTATAAATAAACAACACAAAAAACAAGTTTTCATAGGAATCAAAAAAATTGTTTCACAGACAGGCATTCTGGTAAAATGTTTTCACAAACCCAATGTAAGATCTGTTTAGAAGACCCATATTAAATATACTTACCACAACTATCCCCTGGAAGAGAGTCTTCGTCATCACTGAGAATAGTGGGTGAGTCACTATTTCCTGTATGTTTCCGCCTATGCCTCATCATGCTGTGCTTTAGGGTGAACCGTTTCTGACATCTGTCACATTCAAAAGGACGCTCTCCTAAAAGAATACAAAAAAACCACAACATTTTAAATGTCAGCAGATATTAATCTTTAATACAAAAGTTGCAAGTATAAGAATATACAATTTAGAGAAAACAAACCTGCAGGAAAGGAATTAAAAACTAAAATTAAAACTATCTGTTAAAAAAAAATAATAATAAAAAATAAAAATAAAAAATAAAAAAAGAAATTGAAATATGTGTCTGCACACAATTACCTCCCCCCCCCCACACACACTTAATTCAGGTTAAATGCAAGTAGGCATTTGTTTACACACCAGTATGTGATCGCATATGTCTTCGGAGATCCTGCAGTGACCAAAAACGTTTGGCACACAGAGAGCAATACACTTTGCGCTGGAGATAGTCGGAGGCCACAATATCACCCTGTGCATCATCTCCGACTTCGATTTCATCCCCTTCCTCTATATATTGTCCTGTCTTACAGTTTCGCTCCACAATTCGGTCTAGCCGATCAGAGAATGTATCAATTGCATCCACTCCATTTTTGTCCTGATTGTTAAAAAAAAAATCAGATCATAAGAATTAATTTAAATTAAATATTTTCTGCATAGAGTTTTGTGAATACTAGAGAAATTGATAAAATTCACAATCTCTCATTCAAATTGTCCACATTATGCAAAGGCATTAAAAATCGAGAAATTCCTACTGGATCAGAGACCAAACATTAATACTGTTTATCATAACAAAAGAATATATGATGCATGGACTAGAATTTACATTATTTATAGACAATTTACTCCTTCCAGTGACCATTCTTAAAAGCACTTTTTAAGAATTATTAATTTGAAAAGGATTTAATGGTCTCTTCTATTTACTGTTTTTATGGGGTTTTTTTTAAGAGCCTCTTCTCAAGTTATCTGCCCTAATTCTCTTCTAAGTAAATACAATATTAATATGACTTCTATGTCTAATAAAATAGAATGTCAATAACTTTATATATTTTACCTAGGCCAGGTTTAAAAAAATCATTAGCAGTTTAATTTAAATGCAACAAAATAATTTTTGAACCACCATTCTACAATAAACAAATCCAGAAGTCATTAAGTTTGCTCCAAAGTACTATGCTTGCTAAGAGGTGGAGCTTTACAGTCAATCAGTTGTAAAATTAAGATGGCACATTCATTATTCACTGCATTTGCTACTTAATTGGAAATAAAGATGCAATAATCTCTGAACCAAGAAATGAGTGAAATACTGGTCTGACCACCCCTCAAAACCCCTCAACCTTTTGTTGTTTTTCTGAAGACAGCCAGGGATAGTCTCTAGTTAGATATGTTAAAAGAAGAGCCAATGGATTAACATAACTGTAAGCTGGTATGGATGCATTTAGTGTTGAAATGAAGGTAAGAGATGATGGCACTGTCAAAACCATTTATTTATTTTTGTTTTGTTTTCTACTGCTTTAGAGCATCTCACCTTCAGTATGGACCAGTCAGCTGCATGGTGCTTTTCTTGGTGGTTCAGACATTCACCACGACTGTCGTATGAAGCATCACACAGGTAGCACTTAAAAGGTAGGTCAATATTGTGTTCTTTAAGATGACGGACAAGCAATTTGCGAGAGTGAAACTGGTCCCCACATTTCCAGCAGTGAGTTATTTTGTCCACATTGTAATTGTCTCGCTCTGGGTTGATGTGGCGCTCTCCTGAGCCATTGAATGGGGTGGAAGGAGAAAATGCTGAAAAGGGATGATCACTGCTTTGGTTTGGGATAGTGTCATTGCTGTCTTCATCAATATTGTCTTCATCCTCAATGCTGTTTATGTTAGTTAAACTTTGAGCCAAATCCTCTGGTTCTTTTTTGATTGAGGTGGCCATGAATATGTCTTCCAGCTTGGGAATTATCAGATTGGCAGACTTGTTAGTGTATCCCTGTATGACAGCAAATGTAAGTCTCAAAGAGATTGAAAGAGCATGGCTCACTCAGACTAAATTCATTAAAAAAATATGCCTTATGTAAAAGTAAATTAGCATAAACTATTAATAAGCAACATTGCAGAGTTTCTTACCATTACCACTCATTATACTGAAATCAACATGTAAAATAAATCACTGTAGACAAGAATGACATATGAGAGAATACTAGAGTTGCAAGACATATCAAGAGACATCAGTAAGATGCTTTACATCCGCTGAGTGAGGTGCATAGGTTTTATTAGTGAGATTTCTTAAAAAAGGCTATACAATTGCATAATTGCATATTAAGTCACCTCACCCTTTCTTAGAGCATCCACAAACCAAAATCAGAAAAAATGTATAAAATAAGATTAGTGTTGAACCTACTTTAAAAGTGTATTAAACAAAATTAAGTGTTAAACAGATCTGTGTTTGGAGATAGTACACTGATGCCTTGATATAATGTGGTCCTTGGGGACCAAAATTCGACGGCATTGTACATGAGGCCGTTTATTAATGAGGGATCCTTTCTGTCATGTATGAAGAACCCATGTCACATGCAGCTACTGTTATCAACTTACGGTTCACCCCACTTCACCACATGTACTTTAAACCATGTAATTTAAGCATATGTAAACACAGCACTGTTGGACTAAATTAAAAAAATCAGTTATATAAAGATTTTTAGCATTAATTATAATCAAAACAATAGTGATCATTGTTAAGCTGTGTTTACGAAGTGGCAAGTACATGTAGTGAACATTTATACTTTATGAAGTTTAAACATAGTCGGCAAAACATTTGCAAATAGAGCCAGTTGATTTGATACAGTGCTGTTAATTCTGTACGTGTAATTTGAAGAGGCTGGATGGTAAAGAAAAAATGGGGTTCACAGGCTGTCCGCATTTTATGTGGGTCTGTGATATATCAAGGTTTATAATATCAAGGCACCAGTATTCTTTTAAACAGAAATGTATGAACTAGTGGATATATACATAACAATGTATCTCATACAATTCATGAATGAACATGTAGATAGAAACATAATTATTTTGCTGACTTGACATGAATGGCAAGAGATGAATGCTGTCAGTAGTAATGCTGATACAATATTATCAACATAAAATACCTCTCCTTTGTTCAGATTAATCTTAATGAAGTGTATAAAGGCCAAATAACACTATAACCTTTCACTGATATGTTGTCTTTTATTCTTCATTTATATGAAATGTCTCAAAATGAAATATTCTTTCCAACCATATATTTAATTTAACTAATCATATTTTTTCATCCATATATGAATGTATCTGAACAATCAACAAGGATACAACACATGGACACAAAGAATACAAGGGCAAAATCCAGCAAGTGGGCAAAGTATCAGATGGGTGCAACAAGTGGTTAATCATAACACCCACCTCTACAATTCCATCCATGCTCTTAACACTATCACTGGCTCTGGTAAGGTTTGAATCCATATTGGATTCTGATATTGCTTCAATGCTGTCTAAATCTATATCCCCTCCAGCTGACTCAGAGTATCCATCTCCCTCAGAAGTCTTTTCTGAGTAGCATTCAGGTGGGTTGCAGCCAGGGTGACGTTCTCTATAATGCTTGAGCAGGTTACCTATTGGTGTCAAGAAATCTAGATGATAAATTTGGTTAGACATGAAGAATAATTTGCAGAACTGTAAAGTGTTATATTATGACATGTCCTTCTGGACATATAGGAGAAATATTTTAACTGTATATAAATTCTGATAATTTGTCAACAGTAATTTATTCCAGCCACCAGCTTATGTGATCATTGATAGAATGTTACTCTATGCTGCATTTTCTTATCTCATTAGTTTAATAAAGCTTGAAAACAAAATACCAGCAGATATTCTCTACCACTGCTGGTCATTAAAAATATTTCAGAAATGAACTCTTTAATATTGGCTGGTCATTAGAGATATTTCAGAAATAAATTCTTTGTTACTGGCTGGTCATTAAAGATATTACAGAAATAAACTCTTTGTCATTGCCAGATCATTTACAAAGATGTTACAGAAATAAACTGATTAATTTTAAACTGAGAACAAAATAATAACAAAATAAATTTTCTAATCCCCCCCCCCCCACTCCATTATAGATACAGCAAGAGTGTTAATCATAAAATAAAGATACAAACTGATACAACCTAAAAACAAAATGCCTTGAAGTTACACAAGACAAAAATAAGTGCACAAATTATTGATTAAATAAATCTATTAGAAAAGTAATGTTAGCAAAACAAGGATGAATATGAAAATATACATAGCATAAATTAGCATGTCTGTGTGTATAATTTTGTCATGAATTATTCATAGCATGAATAATTATATGAGTGAAAATGCTACAGAGAACTTGGTAAGTATTTAAGTATTTAAAGTGTCTACATAAACTTATGTTTAAAAGACCTGAAAGCTGGTGATATATAATGAATGAAGAAAAGTGAATTTTTCTTTATAATTTTTAATTTATTTTAAATTTTCTTCTTGTTTGTTTTAATGTTATAATATGATTTTGATTAAGGCTGTTCACCTGAAAAATCTTTATTGTATTTGTCATAAAACTGCACACAAACAAATTAAAAATTTAATACTATACTTTATAATTAAAAACAGAATAAATCTATGAAAAAGGGCACTCACTCTCAGTGGAGAAGGAACTGAAGACACACAAGTGGCACTTATATGGTCTGTCCATGGTCTGACGAGATGCTGGATCTAACATGTTGACACCATGTTTACGAATTAGATGACGCTCACGGTTGGATTTTGTAGAGAAAGTTACTGGACAGCGTGGACATTTGAAAGGTTTCTGACCTGTACAAAGACAGATTACAGCAGAAGATGCCAGTTCAAGTTTCTTCCTGATAGTAAAATATTTCTGGGTTGTTTTGGTAAACATTCTCTTAACTCTATGTATCATTCCAGTGTGCATGATTCTGATATGATTAGTGTCCAAGAATTGATACAACTAAATTACAGTGATAGCACAGTTCTTAATTTGTGACATGGGGGGCATGGCAGATTAATTACCTATAACAATTCTGTCACAGATGACAGTATATAAATATTGCTCAATTTATGCTGAAGATATAGTCATTGCAGATATAGATTTTTGTGCAAACCAACAGTATTATTTATACATAAGATACATATCAATGAAAGAAATCCAAAAAAGGTTATGAATGTTTAATGTTGAAACAAATATATGTGAACCTTGTAAGAGTCATAATAAATGGCACTGAAACAAATGCAAAAGCACAAATTTAGAGTTTATTCCTTTATCTTAAATGGCATTAAAATGAAAATGACCCGACAAATTGGTGTAACCTGAACTATTTCAGTATGTGATTGTTTTAAACAAACTAACATTTGAATATCACAACTGCATTATCAATAGTCATGATCAGTTTTAAATCTGAAAGCAGACAAGTAGACACATACCTGTATGTGTAAGTAGATGTCTATTGAGGGAGCTGACCCAAGGAAATGACCTTGGGCAGTAAGGACAGTTGAGTTTGTGTGGTGAGTCAGCATAAGAGTTTCGCTTCTTTTTAGCTGGAGTTATACCCCCTTCTGATTTTCTGCTGGCTGACTGTTTTGATGTCTTTTCTGAGCTGCTTGTATGACCACTGCTAGTTCCACTGCTGTCAAGTGCTTCTGACTATATAAAAATAACATTTAAAAAATTGCAAATAAACTTTTAAAATAATGAATAAAACAATGTCAAAGTATCAAATAAAAAATAAAACAATGCATATAGATTTTTTTTTAAAGTAAATAAATAATGAAAAAATATTTTAAAATGCAAAAAGTATAAAAAAAAATAAATAAAACAACTCAATTTGATTAAAAGAAGACAATTAAACAGTGATAAAATAATATTTCTTTTAAAAAAAAAACAACTACGTAATTGTGATAACATTTCTCACAAAACAATACATTTTTTAAAGTGCAGAGCAAATAATTATTAAGTGATTATTTTCATAAAAATATAAAACTATTTATTTAAAAATAATAAACACTGATAGATTTTTCGTTAAGGAAATAAACAAAAGTGAACAATTGTAAACTTTAACAAAATATATAATTTTTATAAAATAGCACGTCTGAAATAAGAATTTGCTTCATATAGAAAATAAAAGGGTTCATATACATCTGGAATTAGTAGATAATGGGCTAAGGATTGAAAAAATTAGTAGATAATGGGTTAAGGATTAAAAGAATTAGCAGATAATTGGTTGTGGATTGCAAGAATATGTAGATAACAGTTTATGGATTGAAAGCAATAGAATGCTGAAGAATTCTTACTGTCATCAACAAAGCATTTTCTCCACCAGATAACTCAGAAATGTCTGAATCATGCTGGTTCCTCCTTTCATACTCCAGAGAACTCTCCAAGTTGTTGATCTCTTCACCAGCATCATCATCATAATTGTCTTCTCCATCATCATCATTTGCTTGTTCTGCATTTGGCTCAGTCTTAAAAGCATTGCCATTAAGTGACTGAGTGTATAGCTGGTCAAGACTTTGATCAGAATCATCATCAGCACTTTCCCATGCTGCTCTCTGAGTTGGATTACTGTCATCACTCACTGAGCTGGTGGGATTTGGGTTAAGAAATGCCTGAAACTTTTGGGCATCGGTTGCATCCAGGATTTTATTCACAGAAGCCAGATCTGAGCCAGAATCACTTCCTGTAATATAGAGTGGGTTTTTGCATTTAATAATAATAACATAATGGGCACATGTTTGATATGAATCCAAGACATTAAAGTATAAGAAAATTTACAAAATTAAATAGTTTTCTTTTAAGACTCCTTTCTTTGAAAAACGTTTTAAATGATAGAAACACTTTGTGTTGTCATGTATGTGCGCAGACAGATGATGCATAATTTAAAAATCTTACTATATTGATATCTTCATTCTCATTAAGATTACATGAAATCATAATAATGTATGAAAGTGGTATTAAAAATAAAATGAAAATCAGGAATATGACATTATCACTGAAATCTGAAAAGAAATGTCTGCTTACTCTTTACTGCTGAGAAGGTAAACATTTTACAGCATCAGTGGGTGTGAGTCAAGATATATACTAATTAAACACATAAACAGCCTATAACGTTGTCAAACTCTGACTGAGATAAAAAATTATTTTGCTATAAAATGTAAAAAAAAAAACAAAAAAACCCAAACAAACAAAAACAATCCCAAATTCCCAAGTCAAAACAATTACATACCTGAACTGGTGACATTGCCTCCAGGTTCTGTTTTCAAGGCAGTCATGACGGACATCAATGTAGGATGCATTTTCTTAAGGAATGCCAGTTTCTGCTGTAAGGGAGGGAATGCTGGGTGAGTAGGGAAATTTGCCACTGGAATTTTTTGCAGGAAAGATGTCAGTTGAGTCATCACTGGAATGTGCATGAAAGTTCCAAGCAGAGTACTGGTGTTGTTATTGTTGCTGTCACTGGTGGGGAAAGTGTCTGAGGAAAAGTTGTGAGGAGGAATTTGATGTACACTCTGCATATGCTCAGCAAGCTCTTCTACAGAGTGAAGTGTCTTTTGACACAAGCCACAAGGTAGGGGTGCAACCTGCGGAGGTGCTGATCCTTTGATAGGTGTTAAGAAATCCTGGACAGAATGTTCCAAATAGACTTTTCATTATTATATGTATGTATATAAGATATATAGATATTGATGTCAAGATTCTAGAATACTAATAGCCTTTCACTAATAGCTGACATATTGTTCCCTTATGCTTTACTGTACATTCATAAAGAAGGAATTTATTTAAGTACATATTTTAGTCTTTTTATACAACATTACACCATCAGAACTACCTTCTTTGCAAAAGTTCTTAACTTTGACTGGTATGAGAAATTCAACTTGAATCTCACCTGTTTCAAAGTGGTGAAATGTGATGAACCTTTGGAAGGAGGGAGGACCACAGCTGCTGAAGAAGGAGATGGTGACTTCCTTTTGACCGTCAGATCAATTGGTTGCTCAGGATTTTCAATGGTGTCTGCAGACCTACATACTAGTGCATCTCCTAACACAGGATACAGCATGTTGGATAGCTGGGCTGCCATGATGGGATTTTTGAGGCTGAAGTCTAAGGGCTCTGGAATTTCAACTGCCCTTGTTAAACCATTAGGAGATAATTTATCTGAAAGTTGTGCTACCACTGGTGTAGAATGAGCTCTACATGGTGCAGATGCCAGAGACATCAATGAAGGCGGAAGGCTTGATGTTGATGTTGGAGAACCAGAGACATCATCGCCAACTGGGAGGAACATGTCATCATTCTCAAAATCATTCTCGATGTCTTGGTCACTGGGAGAAAGTTCGTTGACATGAATGAACTGCTCTATGTCAAACTGGGAAACATCAAGATGCTGCTTCTGGATATGACGAATGCAATTAGCTTTCATGGAAAAACCAACCTATAGATACAAAACAAAGCGAGTTCTTGAATAGGGTTGTTTTGGTTAAAGATGAAAATTTTAATATATCTCTTAACTACTTACAATCTGCTTGCTAAATTTAACCTGCTTAGGCTTTTTGATAGAGTTTAAACTGATATATAGATCAAGTGGTTCTCATATGAAGGCAAAGAATTAACAGAGATAAATATGTTAAATTATTTCTACATCATGCAATTAAAGAGCCAATAAAGAACTGACAGCTAGCTATTTTGCCTGAACAGGATACAAAGCAATATGCTAGCATGAAATGGGCATTTATATCCCACTCATACAGCAAGTAAAGTACTTTGAGGTCTTTTTCTCAATGATATATGGTGGGTGGTGGTGATGGAATTCTATCAAAATCATTTCTAACTCATTCTTTTTAAGTGAATCTAGGAAATAAATTAAATGATAACAAATTAATTTCACTGCTCCATTAGAGATTACACCATCACTCTGTTTTGTATTTTTAAACAAAATTAAAAGAAAATTACTTAAGTGTCACTGTACAAACCTGACACTTAGTGCACATAAAAGGCTTTTGCCGACAACTGCTATGTGAACGCAGGTGATGTTTGAGGGCACGAAAGAACTTGAAGTCCCGCCCACAATATTTGCAGACAGTATCAGGAGAATGGAAATTTTCTAAAGCTGCAGACAGATCTGTAGTGTATTTGTTGTAGGTGATTGCTTTCTCTATTTCTTCTTTCTCTGTTTTTTCATGCTTTTTCCTGTAAAGAAGAATTTAAATCAAAGTTATTCACAGCTCATTACTCTCCTCAAAATGATTACCTCCCTTTGTAAAATGGATATTTCTTTTTATATGGATTAATTTTATAAAATTAATTAAATAATAAATGGAAAGAATATCTGGTATAAATGCACAGCAGGTTTTATATAACAATTAAAAAATATGATTGCAAATCACTGTGTTCATGTGTGGGTGTGCTCACTTATGCTTGAAATCAGTTTTAAACTCAGAATCATATACACAATCAACAAATGACTTCAGTGATCATGAAACAAACCCAAATCAATTAAACTGCAAAGAAAAGTGTCCTCTATATATCCATAACCCAAGCCAATTAAACTGCAAGAAAAGTGTCCTCTACATATGCATAACCAAATTCAATTAAACTGCAAGAAAAGTGTCTTCTACATATGCATAACCAAATTCAATTAAACTGCAAAGAAAAATGTCCTCTACCTATACATAACCCAAGTTAAACTGAAAAGAAAAGTGTCCTCTACACATCCATAACCCAAAGCACAAGGCATTTTTAAATAATGAAAAAAAAATCGTTGTTTACCTGACGTGTCTCTCACAGTTTGCCTTGGTGGTGAATGCATAATCACAGATAAGACACTGAAAAGGCCGCTCTCCATTGTGAGTGCGTAAATGTCGTATCAATGTACTCTTGTCTGCACTAGAGTAGTTGCACAGGTTACACTTATATGGTGACAAGCCCAAATGAATTCGTGTGTGGACTGTGGGCACAAACAAATTTATGGTTAGTTTCTGTTAGCAGTGTTGATATTCAACCAGTAATATAAATGGTCTAATGTTGAACTGCATAATAAGTTAACAATACAATATATATATATATATATATATTAGATGCAAACAGCATAAACATGTTATTTTAATAATAGTTACATGTTATTTAAATGGAATGGTGAATTACAGACATGTTGTTTCAATGCAATGATGAATAATAATTAGACATTATATATAAAAGTAATAGTGAACTGTAGATACATATTATATAAATGTAACAGCACACTTCATAAACATACAATGTGATAACACATATGCTAAAAAATAATATGTAAAATATTAAAGAATCAATAATAATGGCCATGATAATACAGAACAACAGCACACACTTTTAACTTGGTTCAGGAGTATCTGGTTTGATTTAGAGCTGATTTTGTGTGTGTGTGTGTGTGTGTGTGTGTGTGTGTGTACCACTGCATATTTGTTTCATATAATCCATGGTAATATCTGGATAATGATGATCATTATGCAACTGAAAGGGAAATAACTGGGTGACTGTGAATGTGTACAGACTCAACATGGAGGTTTGATCACAAAGAAAAAACCTTTGGAATTTTGACAATGTCTGAGGGTTATAGAAATATATAACAGCATATTGTTATAAGAATGATATACTGAAGGGAATGATTATGATTCTAAAAATAACAATTTTATTCTGGAATTAAAAATTCATTAAGAGAATACTTGATGATTGTGTATCCAAATGTGAGGGGAAAGTGTGATATTCTTATATCAGCAAGGGTGACACTAAGAGTGTGAGTAAAGGTGGTGATCATGGCATAATCCTCAATGAATTAGGGGTGTGACAGAAATAGATTTAGTGATAGGAATGGTGCTATGGAAGTTTGTAGCAGGGAATACTTGTAGTGCTGAAGACATCCTTTTACATAGATTTCCGTGAGATGATAAAAGATGGTGCTTATGGTGGTGATGGTTAAGCGTGATCATGATAATGACAAGTGGTCCTGCAATACAGTCACAGTAACAAGGTAAAATCATGAAATCATAAGGAAAATACTCAAATGTTTAAAAACAGTAATAGAATTGTCAATAATTTTTGTAACTAATGAATTATGCTTGAAGATTCCATATACTTATAAATGTGTTAACATATATTTGTTAAATGAATACACTGCTTGAAGATTTTTATGAAAGGTTACAGAATTTTATGTTTTCAAATGACAAAACAATAATTATAATTATGCAAAGCTCTTATGAAAGAATGTGATGATAAAGGCTAAAACTGGGTGGATTAAAATGTTTGTTGAAAAAACAAATGGGAGAGAGAGGGGGAGGGAGAGATTTTGTGGTAACTGAGTCATTCTGAATGGAGTTAGGATGATTGGTGTTGTTGAAATGTCAGCTGATCTACTTCAGTTTGGTCAAAACAAATCAACCTGAAACCTTAATATACATTTTGTGTTAACAATTTGTGTACTCAGAAATTAATTTTACTATAACTTTAAGAGAAATTAATTTTACTATCGACACAAAGTATGTTTTGACAATTTATAATCAATCACCATCTTCCATTTATACTGCTATTTTGTGTGTGATCACTAGACATGCATTAAATGTCTGCACACCACACCCTTGTTCAAGCACTTTTTTCCACAAGCACCATGCATGCAGTCATCCTCTTATGATGTCCACTTCTTGCAGGTCAGTGAAAGCAGCTAATTAAGAAAATGATAATTCATTTACGTGTACAGTACTACTGATTACACATGCCAATATGCTGGAAATAACCAAAGCCGAAAGCTGGTGGCCAATCTGATGAAGCTTTATGCAATGCTCCAAAAAGACGGGGCATACTTTGCTAGTAAGTCATAACTAAGATTTCAAGAATGAAAAAGTACAACCACCACTAACTCTAATAAGTAGTATTTACAACAATCAAACAAAACTAATTAATACAACCACAAGCAAAGAGAACATAAAGAAATCAACATTTTACCATCAAGAACTGTCAACTAAAACTGAAAGGGAAAGAAATGAAAGCAAACAAAATCCAAAGTACAAAAATGTCAGACAAAATTATAGGAGTAACAAAACACTAATACTGATAAAATTAAAGTACACCTCCAAAAACATACAACAGCATTCCAAATAAATCATTTTATTACATATTATATTCATAAACTAAAATTACCAAATAAGAATGAAATATATATTAATGGAATGGTGAATTACAGACATGTTATGTTGTTCCTGAAAACTTGGGAGTTAAATCATTCTGGATTTTTGGTCACTGCTTTACCAAGAAAACAGTAACTAGAACAAGCTGTCTTCAAGTAAATTCAGTAAACTATGTAAGCAGCATGTAGAGGTTATGACAAAAGGGTAACTTATAGACAAATGAACTATGATCATACTAATTTCTGTACACCTAAACTGTACCTAGTGGACTTTTAAAAAGTGTTAAAATGTTTGAAACAGTTTCATACATTTTTATCTGGTGGCTGCTGATAATGTAATCATTGAAACTTTTCTTGACCCCAGGAAATGATGTCTTTGAGGTGATTCACAGGAGAATGAGAGACACACCACCTTGAATGTCTCTTTCACTTGAATGTTTGTGTTTTAACTAAGTGTCAAAAGGAAAGCAGCTATTGTTTGGAAGAAGGGCATATAATATGTATTTTAACTAACAAATCCTATAAATAATGCACATCAATTCATTTTTTGTGTTTTCTGATTATTTTTTAAAATACAAACTGACCTGAATTTTAGCAGTCTGATTATGATCATCTTACCATTATGGATTTCTGATTATTCCAGATTTCTCGATTCCAAATAAAAGATAAAAGGAGTACATTTAGGATAAAGCTTTTGTAACTCTCACCCAAAAATATCTTCTGTCACCATTAGTTTTACACAGATCTAAAACTTTTTCCAGCAAGTAAAATGCCACAAATTCCATCGTTTATACTACAAAATGACAATTTATCAGATGGCAAGAAAATAATACTAATAGTTGTAATTTACAAAGAACCTGCCTACCTGAATATAATTTAATTTTAAAAAAGAAAAGTAGTAAGATGATTTCATTACAGAGCAACAATGCCTACTTAAATGACTAGCTGAACAGTTTTAGTGTTAATTATTTAATTACAGAACAAATCCTATTTATATGAGAACAAGAAAATTTGCATATGCAAATTATAATGTGATCATTTCAACACAAATATAGTTATTCTTTATTATTTAAAATAAATTGATTATACAGTAGTGGTCATTTGCTGAGAATTATTCTTTATCAGTAATACAAATTCTAACAAAAACTAAATAAATTCTGCACTTTTTCAAAATGTCATTTTTAGTCATGGAGACATGGGTGGAGTGAAAAACAAAGACTAAAGGTTATTTGACAAATAATGAATTACTGTTAGCATTGTGAATTGGTCAATGAAACACCTATACCAAGAAAGTGGATTTCAGTAAAATTAGAAACATCACAGGAAATCAGTCTAAACATCAACTGAAAGATCACTATAGTTGACTCAACACTTCAGTGGGATGAGAGTGAAGAAATCAAACCTTTGATGGAGTGATCATTTGATTTCAGACTGGCTGACTGTTTACTTGAAGTAAGAAGTGAACACAAACATAAAATAATAATAACAAACCCATTACTGATACACGCATAAGGGACTGTTTACAATATCATTTATAATTTGCATCTCAGTAATTAAACAATCCAAATTAAATGTGTTAAAAATATAATTGGATAAAATGAAAATTTCGGATAATTCAGAATGACTATTTTCTGACCTCTCAACATTATTAAAAAATCAAAACAAAAGCAAATTATATAACAATAAACTAAAGCAAACAACAACCAACAGCTTTAACAGAAAATGCCTCTTAGTAGGAAACCAATTTTTGCTCAAGAACCAATGAAAGCTGATAGTAATACTTAACAGTTTTGCAGAAAGATAAAAATAATGTTGCAAAAAAAAATTTACATAGATTACAAAGATAGATGTACAAAACTAAGTATGAAAAAAGAATGTAAAAAAAAATGACCGCATCCACTGTTACTCAAGTCTTACCATCTCATCGATTATCTGCAGTGGTACAATATAACAGAGGAAAGAAAAGATTAATTTAATTTAGACGGCAAATATCTACAACATTAAAATTATGTTCATTATTAAGTGCCTAACAAATTTTAGAATATTTTAGAAGGAATACATGTATTCTTTATAGATTTTTCAACTTATGCAGTATGTTTTCTGTCACGTGTGTGTGTGTGTGTGTGTGTGTGTGTGTGTGTGTGTGTGTGTGTGTGTGTGTGTGTAGAACAGTTAATGAGTTATAAAATGTGATATTTTTGCTCTTTTTAAAAGTAATCATGAAATCATTTATGTATATGCTGTTCAGTAAATCTGGTAATGATGATTACTCTAAAAAAAAAAACCTCCAAAACATTTCAATAATTATAACAGCCATTACATTTCTTGCTTCTTGTGATTGAAAGCAAACATCCATATAACTGTTAATATGTCATCCCCAAAATATAAACACCAATTCCATTTTAGTATTATTATTATTATTAGTCATAGCTTCATCATTATTTTCTTAAAAGTATAAGTACACCAATAAATTAAAGGAAATCCTGCAAATTAATCACAAAACAGCTTGAAGCAAACCTCACCTTTTTGGGCCCTGTAGTTGGAGAAGTGCTGGCCACAATATTTGCATGCAAAAATATTCTGATGCTTAGAGTCATGCACATCATCAACAGCCCTACATGTACTAGGGGTGCTTGAGCCACTGATGGGGGGTGAGGGAAACATGCAAGAGTTGGAACCATATAGCATGCTGAAGGCACCAGCAGGTGACAGACTGGAAGGATACAGTTCAGCATTTACCAGCGATGGAGAAGACATGCTGAGAAACACAGGAATGGTGGGACTAGGGCAAATCATTCCTGGCAGAGCTTCTGAAGACACTATAGAAGACATTTTGGACGGAAGAGGTTGCAAAGTACTGGACGGCTTTGTAGAGTCATCTGAGGTTGGAGTGGATGGAGTCTGATTCAAAGATTTCAGATCAGGATCACTTGTCAAATTCTCTAAGTTTTTGTTGTTATTTTTTGAGGATGCATTCAACTGTTCTTGGGACTTTTGTCTAATTTTAGGTATGTCACCAAGTTGTGCAAAGTACTGATTATTTTGTTCCTTACTAATGCTTTCCAAAATAACTTCATTCGTATGTGAGCAATTAATGTCTTCTTTTGATGCAAGACCAAACATGGCAAGAAAATCTCCTTTTTTCATAGAATCTGGCTTTCCAGCATTGGCACTACAGTCTGAATTCAAGGACTGATACATTGCCCTATCAGCTGTGTGCTTTTGCATATGCATATGCAGATGGTCAGTACTGACAAAATAACATTCACAGAGAGGACAAACTGTCCAATTTTCAGGCCTGTGTGAGGCAGCATGCAACACTAGAGCACTTCGACTTGGAAAGCTGCAATTGCACTTATTACAAGAGAAGTTGTGGAAACTGGAACTAGACCGTCTGGGACTTTGCTCACACCATGCTTTCGCAACCAGGGTAAACTTGTCAGTTGTAAAGTCAATGAAGTCAAGGTCTGAGAATCCTGGAGGGGCTGCCTCAAGTAGTTTGCTGATACCATTTTTGCCCGAAAGTGCTGATGGAATGACTGGGGATACTGCATCTTGTGACAGTAAGCTCAACTGACTGTGTGTAAACAATGAATGGAACTGAAGAGAGTTAAGGGAGGTAAACACTTCTTTGCAGTCAGTGCAAGCTTGAGTTGCTTCTCCTGTACCTGACGTCTTGGTACTACACCTATCATTGTTGCCTTTGATGGAATGACCATCAGCATTGTGGGTCTTAGCTGTTCTGTCAGTTTGGTAAGTCTGATGTGATTCTTTATGAAGTGTGAGACCATAGTCACTAAGAAAGGTTTTGCTGCAAGTCTGGCACTGAACTTCATCCTGTGACTGTTGATGCTCATGGTGAAGTAGATCGTTGTAAGGGTGGAAACGGTGACTGTTATCATGGAAGTTTCGCACCTTACCAGGCTTATGAGACAGTGTCTGCAAATTAATTCTCTTTAATTACTAATAATGACATGATTTCACAGGAAGAATTGTTTATCAAACAATAACAGTATGAAATCTAAAACTAGTACATAATTAAAGTTGTATAATTATATCTGTATACTTAAATATGGAAAGATATATGTATATGTAAATATTTCCAAACACAAGTTTAGAGACATAATTCATGCAGTCTATTTAGAATAGATACTTTCAGTTTAGGCTTTAAAATGCCTTCTTGTTGTCAATTTATATCTCAAAATTTCCATCTAAAGACAACCTTAATATTTCTAGTTCATACCGAAAAATGTCTTAATAGAGACCACCACATTGTTTC
Organism: Sinotaia quadrata; assembly: GCA_028829895.1. Classification (NCBI taxonomy): domain Eukaryota; kingdom Metazoa; phylum Mollusca; class Gastropoda; order Architaenioglossa; family Viviparidae; genus Sinotaia; species Sinotaia quadrata. The sequence goes on along the minus strand of CM054181.1, from coordinate 47,086,623 downwards.
CAACTCATATCCCAATATGACTATATGGAGACCACACATTGTTTCCAACTCATATCCCAATATGACTATGTACAGACCACACATCGTTTCCAACTCATACCCCAATATGACTATGTACAGACTACACATTGTTTCCAACTCATACCCCATTATGACTATGTACTGACCACACCTTGTTTCCAACTCATATCCCAATATGACTATGTACAGACTACACATTGTTTCTAACTCATATCCCAATATGACTATGTACAGACTACACAATGTTTCTAACTCATACCCCAATATGACTATGTACAGACTACACATTGTTTCTAACTCATACCCCAATATGACTCTCTAGAGACAACCACACTGTTTCTAGTGTATATCTCAGAATGCCTGCACAGTAACATAAAATTGCTTTATCTTGTCTTGAACTCATGTGTTTAACAAAACTACAAGACAAATAACATCTAAAAATATATTTAAACTGATTTATCATGTCTTTAATCTTAGTGTTTAAAAACCAAGAAATGTAACATAAATAACATCTTTCAACAAATAACAAAGAAATACTTTTGAGTCAATGTGATAAGATGCAAATTGATCAAAAATATGTTTTAATACAATATTTAATTTTAAGTATCAAGTGATTTTCTTCAGCAGCAATCTTTAAAATATTTTAATAAACAAAAGAAATAAGCATAAAATATTCCAAATTGTAACAGAAATAAATATGATAACTAGAGTTAAGGGAAAACAATTGAAAATTTATGAAAGTAGATTTACCCACAAGATATTTTAATAAAATGCAGATAGTTAGTGTAGTAATCCCCATTAAACTTTGAAAGTATTTTCATATATTATCATTATGTGCATATGTGTGTAGATTGTTAATATAATTATATCTTTGATTTGTGAAAACAGTTGTCATCTGACAGCAAAGGAATGGAAGGGGTAAGTTTCCACTTTTATGTACTTAGAATTAAAATATTAAAAATATATTCAGTAACAGAGTTTGAAAAGATAAAAACAACAAAAATAAACTTAATTCAAACTATCATTAGATTCACTAAGCTTAAAACTTTCTAATCTTGGATATGAGACTAATGTGAAATTGTTAAACTGTATTAGCATCCTGGCACTATTTCTGTTCTTTATAACACATAAAGATGATAAAACAAGTAATTAACAAAGAAGAAATCTCTAAGTCCTAAGTCATTTGGTGAAACTTATCAGTTAAAAAGAAATAAAATCTTTCGATTAACAGGAGAAAAGAACTCTTGCTTCACTTACACACTGCTGTGATGAGACAGTCAGATCTATAGCTGTTTCCTCACAGTCACCAGATGGTTCAGCTGTAGCCCTGACATTAGTCATCTTGTGTTTGTCCACCATAACACTGACTTTCTGTTCGACATTTTCTGCATGCAGTTGTGCAGTTGCACTCGACAAGTCCAGACTCTCTTCTGCCAATGGTTTGGATGGCTTTAATTCAATTTTCCCTGCATCCTGAAGTTCTGGTTTTAATTTTCGAGAGAAGTCTGAAAAAGGTGCATTGATTTGCTTTTCAAGCTGGACAAAGTTATGAAGATCTATGCCTGAAGGAATATCTTTAAGGAAACTATGATTATGATTGAACTCTTCTGTGCCGTATGGCTGTGGACAGTGCCACGATGACTTAGAGCTAGCCTTCTTGCTGCTTTTGCCACGTTCAGAATCTCGGGCAGATGTTAGATGTAATTTTCCTGCTGATGCTGTGGAGGACAGTCCTGCTGATCGGGTAGATTTACTGAATGTGTCTGATGTTGTCAATTGATTCTGTGCTGCCTTTAACTCTTCTTTGGCATGGATGCGAGAATGGCGGTGCATGTTGCCATTTGTAGTGAAGGTCATTTTGCACACTTTACATTTAAAAGGTCTCTCACCTGACAAGAAGGCAAAACAAAGCAAAAACATAAGTAAGCACAGAAACAAAATAAAACAAAACAAAAAGTAAATAAAGAATGAAACCAGCTTACAAAGCAACATAAATATAACAAAGTTTGAGAACAGAACTGACCTTGGCTTTTCTCTGTAAAGGTTTCACATTTGAGATATAAAGCAAAACAAAGAGTATCATGCATGCATTGTTACATATCCTAAAGCACATAAATTGATCAAAAGGTATAGCAGGACCTTTTATGCAATATCAACTCAATGTCAGTATCACTTTTAATTTTGTTTCATTAGTTATTTATAGAACTGGTGAACAGTTATTTAGTATTATATACATGATCTTATATAGATCAATTACATTTAGTATTACACGTCTTATTTAGAAAAATTACATTTAATATTATGCTCGTGTCTTTACCTGAGAAACAGTATTAAATGTGATAAATACATGTAGCATTACTGTATTATCTTTTAAGTAAATTAATTGTGTTCTTATTCAGGTCAAACAATATTAAATGTGAAAAATAAAATGTAGTACATGTGTATTACTGTTCTCATTTATGCAAATAGCTTTTGTGTGTTCTCAATAAAGTAATTAGTTTTAAATGTGGTAAATATATGAAGTATTACTAAGCATTTTCATTCAGGTAAACATGTTTACATACTCCCTCTATTATTCTTTCAAGTAAATAGTATTTCAAGTGTTTTCATTCAGGTGATTAGTATTACATAGTAAAATACATGTACCATTACTAGGCTTTCTCATTGAGGTAAATGAGTAGCATTAGACATTTTTCTTGTAGGTAAATTGTATTCAATGTGTGTTTTCGTTTAGGTAAAGAGAAGTTTTTGTGCAAATACATTTAGCATTACTATGTGTTCTAATTCAGGTCAATAAATAGTATCTTACATTTTCCCTTTTAGGCATAAGTTATTATGAGTGGTAAATGCATGTAGTATTACTATGCATTTTTATTTAGGTAAAAAGTTACAGGTGTTCTCAATTAGATAAGTAATATTACATGCACATTTAATATGCAAGTAGAACAAATAGAAAACAAGAAGCAAAACACAGTTACACTGTTAATTCAATATTTGCTTTTGATCTAGGACCACTAACCTGAATGAACTAACATATGTCTGTCTAAGGAACTCTGAGAGCTGAGTACTTTGCCACAGATTGTACAAGTATTGGGTTGCTTAGACTGGGCTGTATTGTGTGACCGAATGTGAACTGTTAGGTCATGATCAGACGTAAATTCTTCCTGGCAAATTGGACACTGCCAGTGTGTCCTTCCATCTGTTCCAGCAACCGGCATTATCTGTGCAAAAAGTAAAAAATCGAAAAGAACATATGTTACATATAAATTAGTAAAAATTGTGAAGGTGAAAACAATACTAAAGGAGAAATCTCCATGACTAAAACTGTAGTAATTTGCTGTTATGAGTTATTATGAAATCCAATTTTCATTAGCAGCTTCAACCCTAGCATCTAGAATGCTTGTTATGCTAACACTTCAAAGGGCTAATTATTTATTTGGTCTTGTGTTCAGTAATATGCAATTCCAGACTATTTATAAATAAACGTATGTATTCATGTAGGGTTTCTTCTATATACAATTATTTACAATGCCAGCCCCCATGCAGTATTATAAAAAGAGAATATGCATCCAGTAGAGAGTCATTTACAGGAAAAATAATAATACCTTTTGCACTGATCTTATTTCTCTGGTTGTTATTACATTAGATACATTTTAAAGTGGATTTAAGTAGATACTAGTGTAAACAAATAACACTTCATAAAATAATCTCTGTACCTCTCCCTTGGGTCATTACTACAAACATGTGATTGTTAGAGTGAAGATTTATACCAGTATAAACAAATAAAACAACTCATGAAATACCTTTTTTCCTCTCCTCTGCCTACTTCCTGAATTATCTAGTGCACCAGAGCCACTTGTAAGGCTGGACGGAGTGGATGGACATGGCGATGGAGGTGATGAAACAGAGGATAAGAGTAAAGGGGTGGGCACTTCTCCCTGGCTGTTAGCAGATCTGCTGAAGGATGAATCAAACACAGGACTGTCTCTGAGAGTAGGTAGTTGGTTTTCTAATGAATCACAAAGGGTGTCTGAGGGTGGTGGTGAGTAGGCAATAGACGTCGGGTTTGATGTGTTTATAGAAAGAGATGTGAACTCCGAGAAGTTCTCCTGACCTTCATTTGGCTGTTCAGAGAGATGATTTAAAAAAAAATGTTTGATTAAATGCCTGTGCATTTATAAAACTAAAAGGCCAATATATTAATAGAAACTTACACAACATATTTAAATTAAAAAAATAACAAACTCTTTTTTTCAAGTGTTTCATATTTGGAATAAAATTTCTTCTTTAAATATAACATTCTCTGCATAATCTTATCTTTCTTTGTGTGTGTGTGTGTATGTAGGTACTCTCACATTATGTACTCCCACAAGCTTGTATAATTGAAATTAAATGTAAACTTAAGGATTACAAATTTCTTGCCTGTCCTCTTTTCATGTTAATCATAATTCAAGTATTTCCATGCTATCACTTCTTTAACCACATCTGTTTGCATTCAACTGCTTTTACCTGTTCAGATTTCTCTGTGTATAAGCTGAATTCACATGTTGGGTTTGTGGGTTCAGGATCAATTACTGCTGCTTCTCCCAGGACTGAAAAAAAACAAAACATTTGGCAAATTACAAATTAAATATCTAGTCTGTAAACCAGTGGTTCTTAACTATAAGTCCAAGAAGCTCTTCCTGGGAGTGTGAGAAATTATGATAAAAATAATGTACTAATCACTTAATAAAAATTAGACATGGGGATGCAAGAACACATTTCGAGAATTTATGGTGTATGGTAGCCGTAAAGGTTAAGAGCCACTGCTTTATTAAGCAAAATGTTTATAAATGTACAAATGTACATGTATTAAATGAGTTGAACAACAAAGGAAAAAGTACCTATCCTAAATGAAAAACGAAATATCATTACTGTGAATACTTTCTAATATGTTCGTGACATACTTCTTTGCTTTTAGTTGCAATTACCATTATCAATTTAATATTTACCATATCAACATTATTTTTATGGCATCAAATTTTGACATGACAGCAACAAATGACTGTCATCATCATTATCAGAAAAATTATTGGTGAATTTTTTTTTAAAGTGTCAGTTTCATAGAGTGCACATAAGTACCTATAATAAACACATCACTATCATTATCATTGTGCTGAAAGTTGTACTGTAAATCTGTTACATTTACAATAATAATTTAATAATTGCTAACCTCATTATTATATTATCATTTCTTTATTAATATTAATAACAGAAAAATAATGGTTGGCAATTTAAGAACTGAGTACTCCACTCAACAAGAAACATTTTGTGATCATCTTTAGCTTAAAAATATTTAACCCCTGCCTCCCATGAAAACTGTAACCATAAATATAATAACAGCCAATTAGACTGTCTAAACTGAAGATATTCCCAAAAATTTGATGTGATCTAACTGTGTGTCCTTGTTAAAAACTGAACATATAAAAGAGTATTATTAATGTGTGACTCACTTTGGGCATGTGAGGCAATACATGTGCACATCTTAATTATTAAGACTTTTTTTCAGACATAATATTATAAGATACCACACAAACATATTTTAATTTAAGTTAGCTCAGGAACTGTCATAGTAATCCATATAACAAGAAAAATAAACACAAACATGAAAATTTTAAATATTTTTTTTCATAAATGTTTATATAACAAGTATCTAAACTGTCTCAAATAGTGAATAGTGATTTTTAAAAAATTCTATCTTTTAATCACCAACGAAACTGTGACTGATAAAGAAAACAGACAATTGCTGCTTATCCCGTTGCTACCATTAATATTTGTGCTCCTGAAGAATTATAAGAAACAAAGTTCCCCACGTTCCTCAAACATGTTTTCACAATATTCACGGAAATGGGGTGATGATAATTTCAATTAAGCCCCAAATAGGCATGTCTGAAAAGCGACTGTATCTGAAACAGATGATGAAATATTAGCTCTGAACATAAATTCCAAAATCAGTCCAGAGCTAAATAAAATTACATAAATAAAAATACTTACTAGTTACACAGGAGTCTGAGTTAAGTACTCACTTCCAAAGAGAAATCCAAGTGTGCCAAAGCAACACAATAAACACTTGGATAACTCATCGCACATCCAGTCAGTAAACAGGTGATAAAACTACAAATCTGAATAGATATATTTAGGCTGGTCCAAGATTTACATCACGACAACTGACACATTCTTTCAGTTCTTTGCTAAACAAAGTGTTTGCGAAGAGAAAACAAAAGCAAAGACAAAACAATATCCCGTTATCAAAAATCTGAGGGCGTAGATAACCTGTTGCACCACCTTGGAGCGAAAGAAAGAGACAGAGCAAGATTTGCTCGCGCCCACCTAACAATGAGCACGACGCAGCCTGCCGTTGCTGAAGTGGCTCTGCCCCTCAGCAAGATGATGTGGTAGTCAAGCACACACGTCTAATTGTTTTACAGATACGTGTGCGCCGTCCTACGACAACCACACACGCTACTTCGTCACAAAAAGTTTGCTGTTCGGTCGGCGAAAGGTTAATGATGAGAATGTTGGGTAAAGTAGCTAAGAGCAGGGCCGGATCTGAGTCGGAGAACTGAGGAAGGTGGAGATTCGGGTGTAGGTGGGTCAGTGGTTTCGTTGAGGCCTTTAGCTGTTTTGGAGAAGGAGAGAAGACGAAGAACGGACGAAAAAAAGGATGGGGAGAGAAAGGGGGAAAGGAGTGGTTGAATCTACCGAGAAGTAGGGGGGGGGGGAGACAAGCAGTCTGGAAAAAAAAAACATCATGCCATGTTACAGCTATTTTTGCTCGAAATAAAAGTTAGCTGGACACTTTAATGTCCCTGTGTCTGCATGTGTGTGTCTGTGTGTGTGTGTGTGTGTGTGTGTCTGTGTATATATATTTAGTAGGGACTGATACAATAGATCGAAACGATATCTGTCGCTGGATCAAACGCATTCACAAAATACTCCCCATTTCTAAAGCTATTCAGAGACCAAATATAGCCTCTGGCTTTCCCTCTAAAGTTCACAGTGAGTCAGTACTTCACTCACAAAATTAACTTGATGACTTTTTCCTATCCTCATGAGTAGAGGTAGCAATCCGGTTATTCTCAGTGACAATAGTCCGTCAGATAACCCATCGGTTATTAACACTACTGGAAACCCTCACTGATGGAGGATGTAGTGGTTGGATGGTGTTATACCCGTGGGTGCAGTGCTGCTCCCGATTCAGTCTACAGTTTCTGCACTGACTGTTGGGGGAACATCTAGGGTGTAACACAAGCTAGGTGTCAGTGTATTAGTTGCTAATGTTACAAGAACCTTGAAGCATCCTTGTAAACAATAGTCAGTTTAAGTTGCAAGGCGATGTTTTTATTCCCACACACATATACCCCAACCTTCATTAAAGGCAAAGAGCATTGAGAAATGAATTAAAGAAAGTTTATCTAGCCAGTGACGTAGTCAGTTGCCAAGCTTTACTGATATTTTTTCACTGTGTAGATATAAGATTTCAGGTGTAATTTGGTACAGCGATCCTTAGCTTACTGCTCGGCTCAATAACTCGTCCCACCGAAACAAATTTGGTGGGAAAATAAAATACCAATAAAGTTTTGGACACCAATGTAACTTTCACCAGAGTTCTCAGACATTTACTTTTTTTTTCCCAATTGCACAAATTATTATAGACATTCTAAACAGCCTCTAAAGAACTTTCATACTGTACTTATAAATTCGAATAAACACTGTACACTTTACAGTTACAAATTGATTTATATACTGTTCAAGTTGGCATCCCCATCCCGATGAATTTTATTTTAATAAAGAATGATTTTTAACAGCCACATACTGGTCTGACAGATAGGTATAATTCTGACCTGCACAACACTGTTAATGAACAAGTGATGTACAAATGACAGAATGATAGGTCTGACCACAAGCCAAGTACTGGACACACTTCATCATCTCCTTTGTTTAAAAAGAGAAAAAAAAAGATAGAGTACTCACGCCTCACCCCAACAGTAAAGGACAAAGGTGTTAAGAATGAACCAGTAGTGTGCTTTAACTATGGCAAACCAGGCCATATTAAATGCTATTGCCAAAGTATTAGAGATATGATGTTAAATGTCTTAGAACCAAGTGTGCATCTTGTTTTCATTTGTTCCAGTCCTCTGAGACACTGGTCACGGAGTAGGGCTAGTAGTACACATTAGCCTAGTGAAGGAAAGTGACTACACAGGACAGTTTCAAACAATCACTCTAGCCAATGGTGAAAAGGATAAAATACCCATTGTGGCAGTAGACATAGCAAGTATGTATATGGATGCATTCAGGCTGTATGTCTAGTAAATTGTGTTCAGAGTGCTATCATGGGATGTAAATACGTTCAGAATATGTTAAGTAATCTTTTTCATTGTATTTGTTATATGTATATTTGATTGGTCATTTAACAAATTTATTGACCTTCTTACACATATTGATAACCTTATGTTGGAGAAAAAAGTGGGTGATTGGGGGCTGGCTAAATATAGACTAAAGAAGGATTTGTCTTCTCCTTCAGTAAAATGTTTTCCACCTACAAAATCCTGTATGCCGGTAAATGTTTGCGTTTAATGTTGTGGAAGAGAGAAACATTTATAGCGCCCGCATATCTGCCAAGTGAGAGAGACGAGTGGTATCTGTTGGAGAATTATTAATAACATAAATTAAGATTCTCATCACTTGTAATTACTTAATAATAATCATAACCATTAACTAAGTGGTGTTGGCGTCACAATATATATTGTCTCACTCAATTCACCATACAGTTAAATGGATGCTGGCGAACAGGTACTCTTGATTACACAGCAGTTTGCTTACTTGTTACGATCAATAATGTTAAATGTTATTATTCGAACATTATTAACTGAATTAGAAGAGATAACGGAAAGTGGGGCGTGGGAGGATGGGCATGAGGGAAGGATGCATCCGCCTTTCATACAGTTGCATGGCTTTCCATTTCACGACTGATCCAACCAGATCACCGACAGAAATTTGATCTGTCTCCACGGCCTCAAGTTCAAACGGACTCAGACAGAAGGTCTGTCCCAGCCGCAACACCTAGGCAGGAAGTCCAAGTTAAATGACTAATATGACAGACACATAGGAGGAGTTTCGATTGCTATCATAAAGTCTCTGCAGTTTCGGCCTGACCTGCAAATGGGTCAGCCAGCGAGACACGCTACCAGACCAAGGTACCACACGCATCCATGAGAAGGCATAAGTATTACTGCTGATTGTGTGGGCCGATAGGCCACCTCATAGGTCTACTACATACAGCCTGCAAATAATTAGTTCACGCCAGTAGTAAGTTGATATTAGTTTGATTATCAAAGTAGTGCATGCTCCCCACCCCCCTCTCTCTATATATATATCTAGAGAGAGAACGTCTTTATGCATACAAAATACGTTTTCATATTACAAGCTTAAAAGAATTGTCTTGAAAATAACTTCACAATGACACACTTTGGAGATATACATAAGTTGCTCTGGAGTATTATAGAATACTGTGATTGGTTAACAAATAAAACGACAGAAAGAAAGAAAAACTACTTTGGATAAAAAGACAGTCAAATCAAAACACGCATTGTTCTGCGTTTCAAAAATAAATATTAATCTCTTTAATTTACATTTGTAGCGAGTAAAGAAAGAGTATTCTCTTTATACCAGCAAATGAGGCTAATATTTTTTTAAAATATAAAACAAAACCAATTCTGAATTATATCAGAATCTCCTTCCGTTAGAAAAAACAACAACCAAATGTATTATTTTATTTGCAATTATCAATTGCTGTTTCTTCTTGTATTTTAAAAAAATTTTCTTTGCAGTAGCTATCCCGCAGATAGCATACGTCATCAATCTTCTGCGAAATATATGTATATCTTAGTGCTGCTAATTGAATAAAACATAAATTTTAATAAGATTAATCGGGTATTCGGCTACCCGGCACTGAAGATCATCATGGGAGCAGTACAATGTGCAAAACGAAAAACCAGAGCTACACAAACTTATTCAGCCATGATAACGCAATTTCAAGTTTTAAAATGGTAAATCGAACTCAACGATTCATGGCAAACAAAACACGGGCGACAAAAATAATGACGTCATGTTGGTTTCTGAAGTTGTCTGGCGAATGTCTCGTGAGTCACGAGCAGGAAAGCAGTACTTCGACTCAGTACACGTACCCCTTTGCTCCCTATTCTGACAACCTGTCGTGTGAATGCACGAATTACTGCCAGCCAACACGTATTTCAGTTACAGTTCTCAGTATCTGGTTCTGCACCGAAACAGAATATAATGTTTACAGGAATATTTCTTTCAAAACATTTAAATGCATGTAATAATTTTATATTTAAAAAAATAAATAAAAAGTAATGGACTTTGCTCTATGTTTGATTCTGGCTATTATTCGATCATTTAGAAAGTCCGACATCTATATATAGTTATAAAACAATAGTAAATCTTTTAAAACAATAAAAATATATATCTACCCCAAGCAAGATTTTATCCGTCAAAACACTGCAAACATTTAAATATGCAGCTGAACTATATTAAGCAATTATTTATAATTCATCGCTGGAAATCGTCACTTTTCGAAACTGATCCGCAGCAAATATGTATTTAATTAAAAGTTACTAAAATAAATTAACACTAAGCTTAGGGGAAACACTAGAAAATGACCAACCAAACAAACAAACATTCAACATCATTCTACCGAGATTCGAGCGGGGGACGTTGTGGTGGTGGTGAGTGCACGTAAAATGCCACGTCCAACTTATTAACCACCTTTAAGATGGGACAACACAACACATTTGATCGCGTACGTCAACTTGACCTCGTACGACCCAGACCTGCTGATAAAATCGAACCTCTACCTTTCAAACAAAGGCAGAGGTAGATGATGAATACTTGCTGACACAGACTGAGCAGTTTACGGTTCATTTCCAAGTCAGGAAACATCTTAGATTCTTTTCCCGCCATAACGGCAAATATTTCTTGAAACGCGACCGTTTAATTTAAAAAAAATACCTAGGTGGGGTAACACACACGACAAAATAAAGAAGTTATAATATGTGTGCGTGTGTGTTCGGTGTGTGTGTGTGGGAATGACTGATTAATATCCAGTGAATAATAAATAATAAACTATTAATAGGAATAAAAGTCTTATTATGTAATCCACTGCTCCAGAAGAAAAACAATAAACTATTTTTTCATTAAAAATTATTTGAAACGTTTAGTGAAATCAGCAATATTATTCGCATATTATTCTCTCCTAGTGAATGTGGACATAAGTGAGATGGGAGAGCTTTTAATATTTTACTCATAATCTTTTATTTGTTTGTTCAAATTATTTCTACTTACACAGATTGGCTACCCGTCCATATATTATTATTACTCTCTGTGCGAGATTATCTTAATGACACTTTTCCAGAAAATGGATAGGTCGTGGTTCTTTAACATCCCCGGCGCCCTTGAAATGGTCCGCAAGAAGTTCGGACTTGACAACATGTGATAACTCTCTTTGGGGATACATAAAGGATATTGTGTCTAAACAACGTTATAATTCTAATGATCATTTAAGGCAGCTGTTACCACGGCATTTGGAACAATAACCCTTGCTATGCTGAAGGTTATGTCTCACAGAACATGGTGTCGCATAATATTATGCAGTGAGAATGAGGGACAGCACACAGATACACTGGATACATAAGATATACGGATGGATATGGACTTACGGGCCTCTGAGTATTACTGCACACAATCGGACAGTGTTTCTCTGGATTTTATTTTCTTCACCTTACAGACACCAGATGATGAAGAAGAAGAACAACAACAAGCCCAATTCTAAGAAAGTGACTACAAGATCTGCCTATCTTCAGAAAACAAAATGACTAGCAAAGTGTTACCTTCTGCACAAAACTAAAATATTGAACAGAACGCAATCCGATCCCAGGGACCCACCCCACTGATAATGCCTACATCTGTGTAGGCCATCTACGCATAAACCAAATAGTACAGTTCCATGTTTATACAGGTTATTGGCGAAGCCGATCGAATTCCTTTCACTGTGAAGGCAAAGAAATCATTCAACGCAGGTATTCAGATTTACTATAAGCGGGTGTAACTCGAAGTGAGAAAGCTAACCGTTTGCAAAACAAAACAAACAAAAAAAATGCCGTTTTTTTTTTCTTTCTTTCTTTTTTGTTCCTGAGGACTGCAAGTCGGGTGGGTTTTTTTCTTGTTTTTTTTGAAGACTGCAAACTGTGGGTGGGGTTTTTTTTTGTTTGTTTTTTTTTAGGACTGCAAGCCGGGTGTTGTTTTATTTTAAAATATAGAAAGGACTGAAAGCTGGGTTTGTTTTGGAGAACTGTAAATCGGGTTTGTTTCGCTTTTTTGAGGAGGGTACGTATATATATATATATATTTTTTTTTGAGGACTGCAAGCAATTCAGAATATAAACAATATTATGTATATCTGCGAAAGCTCCCACCCCTAATTCTCTCTGACAAGCACGCAAATAATAATCATACACATGCACAGACCGGATATATGTAGGGAGCGTGAAGAGGGAAATTAAATTTATTATATTAAGTGCACTTATACTCAAAATAACAACAAAGAGTAAGAAAATTATACTTCAGACAGAAAGTGAGAGAGAGAGAGAGAGAGAGAGAGAGAGAGAGAGAGAGAGAGTGGGGTGTTGGATGTGTATTTTATAAGCATCGTGATATACCCGGTATATTATTTCAACTTGGTTACAGTTTTTAAATAGTCTTTTCTGCTTTCTCTCTCGTCGAGACTCAGAGATTGTATTATTCCTGTCTCACGGACGGTGCCGTTTTTCCAGAGTGGAATTAAAAGAACTCAAGGCATTTAAATTTGCTTCCTTGGGTACGAGGGTTAAGTTTGTTCCAAGTTAACTGCGCAACCTTATCGTTTGTTTATTCTTTACTCATACCACATTTGTAACCTGTTGGCAGATGAGAAATACGTCACCTGTTTGTAACCTTGAAAGGGATGCCGAACATGAATATGCAGATCTCTACATAACAGCAGATAATGACCTCATGCCTTGCATTCACAATCGCACTCGTCGCGAGCAGAAGTGTCATGGCAAAATTGAACACTTGTTGTAGTTGTGCTGCTTACAGGTTTCTTTCTTCATGAAGGTCTGACAATTTTAATAAGGCTGAAAATATCTGAAGACAGATAGTGTTTCTTGACAACTTCTCACTAATTCCCAATAATACATGTGTATTATCAAACCGTAAACCGTAATGTTTCCTTAAACCGGAAACATTATCCCAATGACCACTTATGTGTGATAAGATGATTGATTTAAACATACAAATTACATATAAATATGAATGCAACTTTGAAGTTGGGATAGAGAGCAAAGTGGCTAGTCATGAGAGTTAGGAATGATATGTTTGCAATATTTCACTTGAAAGAGAAGATAACCTATTCTACTTAACGCACAGTGCACGGTTAAGTGTGAAATTCGTACTGACCAACACTCCACAGACCATTTGACGGAAGAGTGAATCAACTAAATGCATTTCTGAACAAATATTTGCAGGCTGACTTGACCCGGGGAAACCAATGACGGACGATTTCGATACATTTAAAAAGTATTATACGAACATGTTTAAAATCGAACGTAATTATGTGACAAACTACCAACAACCACACACAACTGCTCCACAAAAGTAGGGAATGTTGCAATCAGGTGAACACGACATCCAAAAGTTAAGAGTTTCCTATAAGCTAGGTCTCTTTGAAGCTGACGACAATGAATATGCATGAGCGAAATGCTATAGCTCTGTCCTAACCGCTCGGCTGGCAGTGGCCGCCCTGACTGGTGGAATCTATTGAAAAGGTATTGAGTGCAAGAAAAAGAGGATGTAGAAGTTGTTGCCGGCGTTTCCATAGCCACAGTGAATAGACCTGACGAAATATGTTTGTCCCAGACCTAAGCAGCGAACAAAGCTTACCTACCAGAATGACATTCAAGAAAGTAGAGTCACTATGACCAGGTGTAAGTGGTAGAGGGCAAATAGAGGTCGTGCACGCGAAGCACGAAGAGAGAGAGAGAGAGTAAAATAAAACATGGAGGGAGACTAAGATGAAAAATGAACGAAACATTGGTAGACTATAACAAAACATGGAGGGAGAGTAAAATTATACATGATGGGAGAGCATAGCAAAACATGAAGAGAAAGTAAAGTGAGACATAAAGAGAAAATAAAACATGTAAGGATAGTAAAAAGAGATATAATAGTCTACGAAAGAGTAAAACGAACACGATGTAATCAAAATATATTAATTATCAATATATTTAGAAATTTTCTTTTTAAAAATGGACTCATTTCTAAGAGCTTCAAGTTACAGGCACGTGGACAAATTAGAAAACAAACAAGAAAGAAAGAATAAATTAAACAAAATATAAACTATTTGGCAAACATTGAAGCATAAAAAAATAAATAAAATCAGACTTTAAATCTGCAACAAGTGTTCAAAATATTGTTTATATACACATTATTAATCATTGCTTTATATAAAAACAGCTAACACCATAACCAGCAAATGTAAAAACTTTAACACCACCACCAATAAAGAAACGAAATACACCCCACCCACCCCTCCAAAAAAAAAAAACAACAACAAAAAAAAACCCAACAAATTTTACAATTAACAGCTCTCGCAAAAGAAGATATACAAGCCAACGACTAGCCCATTAATGTTATTGCTGATTTAAACAAAAATGAAATGAAAGCAAACATAACCATAGTAATGGTCACCACTTCAGCGAAAACTGTCTCGACTAACTCTCGAAACCAAATGCCCCAGCAACTCTGCAGAACATTCCTGAAAGCGAAATATTCTCAAGCAACATGTACATGATTCATCACGCAAGAGTAATAAATGTTGGACAATTTCAGGTGCCCTTCACAGAGGAGAGGAAATGAAAAATAGAATTAAAAAAATAGAGGAAAACCAAAGGAAAAGCAGTACGGTAATTTAAACAATAATATATGCAGTGACAGTTTCCGCATCCTCCATCTTATTCGCTCACTGTTCGCGTCTTTTATGTAAACATGCATTCATTCATCCACCCAACTCTAACCCTCAAAAGTAGCTTGCTCCCCACTCAGCAAAAATAGTTATTTATTTAATACTCTATCCTCTAATCCTTCCATTCATCCACATCCATACATTCCTTTAAGTATATGTGATCTATTTTTTGTGCCCCTCTCAAAAGTAATTTGTGTACAGAGTTACGTTTTCCCAATGCGATTTGAATGCACAGGTATCATACAGTCTTTTCCAAATTATTACATTTCACACTTTTAGACTTCTTCAGCACTGTCCACCTACTTTAATGATTATGTAGTTAGTAATCAATAGTTGATTAAAGAGCTGTTAAATAGCTAGGCCAGTAATGTTATATCAACGGCCCTGGAAAATACAATTTGCAAATCTAAATTTAGTTCAGACCCGCGCTCGCTGTACCGGATTTCTCATCTTTGTGAACTCACAAGTGAGAATCAAGAGATTAATAAGTGGAAAACAAAATCAAAGAATAATTCCATATCTGAAATATGCTAAATAGTTGATATGAATAGGCAATTAAAATCATTGATATTTTGGTAAATATTTCTCAATTGATAATTCTGTCTCCCTCTCCCACCTCTCTCTCAACACACACACAACTGACTCACTCACAGAAACAAAGAACGGGTACTCGACGTACATCTTATTTGTACCATCCAAACTCAACCTGGAAAGTAAAAATAACAAATGTGTACGACAACTACCACAACTCTCTTTGCTTGGTGCGGCGTAACATCACGACGCTCGTACGAAATGACAGTCACACCATAAAACCGGTTCACAGTAGAGATGGATGAATAGAATAATTTACACACAATGCAAAGGGGGTACAAATGAAAAGGATAATACCAGAAACTCACATGATCTCAAACCATCAAGAATAACACACACGTATACACATGATATTTACTGCTAATAACTTAAATAGTAGTCTTTTGTGGTCACTGAAATTAAATTACCGCTATTTCCTCCACAAAACTGTTTTGACCTTCTCACTGGATTAATTTAAATCAGGTATTACGTCAATTCTGATTAGTGACTGCATTCTGATGACGCTAGTGTGGCGTAATAATAATAATGATGTTTTTGTTTTAAAGTATATGCAATCTAATGCAGCTGAAAATAGCAGTACCGGTTAATAGAATGTGTACGCAAGATGCACAGCTCTGGTTGCAGCAGGACTGACACAGGACCCCCAACTGAACAACTGTTAACTGACATCGTTACAATCGTGGCTCAAGTTAACTAAAGTTAAAAGTGAAACGAAATCTTTAATCTGCAGCAGTTAATAATAGTCATCTATGAATCGAAACTCGTATCTGTCCATGTGATCTCCAAAATTAATCTTGTACCTGTCCATATAATCTAGTAAATCTACTCTAAAACAGATGTGTTTTCCACGTGGATTTTTGCGAAGATTAATCGTTAAGTAATCTTTATTTAAAAAAAAAATCGCTCTATCTGCTAAATGTGCATGTGATTAACTCCATCACACATAATACAAATGTACACACTAAGCTCATATTTTGTCCCTTTTCGGTCCATAAATAAATTCAGCAATGTGTATAGGTAAGAATTATGCCCTCTAGGTGGGCATCAGAGAGCACTAAAAATGACGTATACAAGGAGCCAGGAGAGCATCATTTATCATGAGATTTATCTGCGACAAGTCAGTGTGTTTTTTTTTTTTAAATGTTGACAGGGATGAAGGACTCAGGTAAAAGTTGCAACATCTCACGAACTGATGTCGTGTTCATAAAAAGATGATAAATGAAACAAGTATTCAAATTTAAATATTTTGACTCGCGCGAGCACGGTCGCATACACAGTATCATTACATCATCAAAACAAACACGCGCACTCTTTCTTTCTGTCTCTTTCGCACGCACGCACGCACACACAGACACACACACACACACACACACACACACACAAGCACGCGCGCATATTATTATATAACACATGACCAGTCATGATTGGTTTTAATGCAGGTACTGATATAAGAGATACATTTGATTGTGACCTTTGATAAACTAGAATGAAAGTTTTTTGTTTATAACTCACACTTATTTTAAGACAACAAATATTAAAGATATCAAAACTGGCCTCAGTACGGTGACCTTTCCCATACCATGTATCCATAATAAAGTCTACCCTCCAAATCTTTAACGTTCTAGAAACCTAATTCACTGATTCAGCAGCCTACACAGTAAAACGCCCATTCTTTGATTTTAGTTTCTCTAGCATTTAAATAAACATGAAATATCCCAGGACTTACAAAATAAATATTAATTAGATGCAAGACCAAATAATAACGTTCTTGAATGCTTATTCGCATGCAATCTGAAATGAAACTCACACACACAAAAATAAGATTGTGAAGCAAGTAAAATAAAACCATCGAGGGTCAATTCATAGTAAAATATTTTATTTAATTTAAATTGGCATTGTGATCAGACAGACAAATAGCTCCTCTATCAATGGTGTTGATGCTTCATGATCATTGTGAGGTCATGCCTGTAAAAAAGAAGAAAACGGAACGGGGAAGCTGCGACCTCATAAGGAAGACTTCGAAACAAAGGCATTTTGCATCGTTGCATGTTCTTATCTGATTCTGCGCAAGTACACTTAGAACCATGATACTGTTGAGAGTTTTTCATACTCAGAACTATAGCAATAATGATAAAAACCCAAATTATGAATTGGATACATAACAATTACTTAAAACCCTACATTATGGACTGGATAGAAAATAATGACTTAATACCTCAAATTATGAACTGGACACATAACAATGACTTAAAACCCCACATTATGGACTGGACAGAAAATAATGACTTAATACCCCAAATTATGGACTCGACACCCTTATGGAAGTCAGAGTAGATTATGCGAAACGCGTTATTATTATTGTATTGCACGCATGCATAAATTATTAACTGACCTATTAACCACATGGATTAATCAACTTTTTTCTTTTTTTAAAAGATTCTTGCCTCCCCCATCCCCTTTCGCCCTCCTGTCAGTGTATCAAGCTGGGACTTTGAAGTTAAAACCCCAGTGCCCGAGAATAAGAGAATGGAAAAAATCAATACATAAAATTATTTGATGTAATTTTCAAGTTTTAAAGATACATTTAATCTAGTACAAACAAATGATCATAACTGATTAACACAAATGACAGGGCTGGCACAGGTGGACGCAGGTAGATCATGAAATAGTTGGATTCTTACGTAGGTGTCCCTTGACTACAAATCCTATCTATGACTCAAAATATCGTTATATATCTGAGAGCTGTTTATTGAGTGTCTATCCGTTTAATGTGCGTTTTCGGCTTGACTCAATTTATAGTTAACGAGTGGCAATAGTTTAAAAAAAACACAACAACAACAACGAGCAACAGCCCACAAACAAACGACATCAAAATGAAGCAGAAATGACACGAGCCTGAACGGAAGACATGACTGCTCTCCCTTGTATGCATTTACTAAACTGTCTTTATCGAAAGAACAACCCAGCACAGAGAAATTGTGTGCTGAGGTGCAGACGAAAACACGTGTGTGCAACCTGGTCACCACTGATTCTCTCTCTACAAAACACTATACACCGCCTGCCTTAATCCATCACCCAGTAAGCGTCACGAGCCCCTGGGCTCATCGGGAAAGGGCCGTTGTCGCCATGCCGACATCACTCAGCTGCCGCAGCTCACTACAAGCATTTCGCACCTTATATACTTCCTGTCTACCTGTCTGTCTCACCTGTGCTGACTGTCTTATGGAAGTGGTACGCGAAAGATTTCCCTCCTTTCCCCATATCGGTATTTCACTTCAATAAATTATTTGTTCCTTCGTCATGTTGATACTGTCGTGTAGATGAAGTTACTTTTGACAGTCATTTTTATATTTCGCGTTTATCCACAGCAGCATGCATGTTCGGACATGCAATCTATCTATCTATCTATCTATCTATCTATCTATCTAATTTTAAACGTTGTGGCTTCGACCAGCATTTATCTTCAGTTTTATGAAGCGCGCACTTCAACTAAAGAACTGATGGAATGAAGAAAACATGTAGTAACAGTGATGCACGGGTATTCCCAGCTATGCTAACAGTATGCAGTGTGAAAGTGTATATTTTTCATTTTGCTTGGACCCTTAGTTTTATTCTTTTAATTTTATACTTTTGTCTTTTCTTACATCATAAAAGGAAGGAGGTGGACGGTGTGGAGGTTGTTTTAAAATTTTCTAAATGAATTTAAGGCGATCGACCGAATGTGTGTCTTCGGGAGCTCCCACAATTAATAATAGATGTTTATACAACTGCTCTGCAAGAATGAAAATACAACACAGCGCATTCTTTTCTCTAGTCACGTGACTGTCTTTCATGAATGTTTTAACCTCACGGGAATCTTGTACTGAACTGCCAGTCAGAATGCAATTAATTCTGCTTAAAACCGAAGAGAGCTATTTCCGTCATTTCATTTCAGTAGCCTATAAGTATAAGATATGCCTAATTGTGTTGAAAACAGGAGCTCAGTTCAGTTGAGTCCTAATGATAAGATAAGGGAGATAATTCTACATTTTCATACTGGGAAAAAGTCAACGTAATTTCTAAAAGGAACGTGGGAAATAATGCCTTAGCGATACCAAGTACACCAGAGTCCATTGTTGCAGACCACTATCTTAAAATCCATTTAACCAAGCTATTTTAAAGAAAATTGATAAATACTTCCCGTAGTCGGTAAAGGTTAGCAACTCTCCAAATCTACGAATTAAGGGAAGTAAGTCTGAGAAACACCAAACAGTCCAAACAGCCAACCAATTTTTTACATCACGTATTAATGACGTGTTCGGTGCTGATATGCTTTTTATTTTAATTTTGTGAACTATTTTGAGAAAAAGCAACGCACAATAAAACTGCTATGTATTAATTTTATTAGGTTTGTGACTTTTATTAAACTTTTCGGGTCAAAAACTTAAAACTATTGTGTATACATAAACGCGTATATCATTGCATAATATCTCCACAAGCGTCTTGTACTTTATACGAAGAGGTATAAAAATGTAAGACGTCATATTTGACCTGAATGAAGATAGCCATTAAAAAATATGTACAACAAAAATTAGCATGACATGATATCAAGTCTTCTCTCTTGTATTTATAAAGTCTATGACTTGAAAAAAAAGCACCTGTGCATTCGAACACGCCACACCATACTTGTACATACACGCCACACTATACTTGTACATACACACCACACCATACTTGTACATACACGCCACACCATACTTGTACATACACACCACACCATACTTGTACATGCACGCCGGTGAGGACAGACATTCAGGTACAAACAAAAAAGCAGGAGTGTAAAGTAGACAGACCTATCTATAGACATACAGGTTTCATTAACACACTGCGATACCCAGTAACTAACGGTAGTCCCGTTCAATGTCACAGGTTGAAACCATGCGCTTAATCCATAAAGACATTACTAAACTTCGCATATCGCTCATCTGGGCGTCTTCTGTATCACCTGTGTGTTTGCTGCATGCTGTGCGTTAATCCCATTACAGCCGCAGATACCTTTAGCTACTTGTCGCTCGATAACAGAACAAGTCGGACGAGGTGCTGCGCGAAAACGTTACAAAGCATTGTGGAAAAAACCAGAGTAAACATGTCAAGATAACTGTGAGAAAGAAAACATGAAAGTATTATCATCATTGCTTTTGGTGTGACTTTACCTACTTTTCCAGCTAATTTAATAAAGTAAAAGAAATTAAATTTCCACACTTGTAACTATGCAAGCTAACCAACAGCCTAGTTTGATTTTTCTGTGTGTGAATGGTGATCATTCAGCAAAGACGCTAAAGGCTCCCCCCCTCTCCCCTCTCTCTAAAGAGCGAGTCAACAGTATAAGTTACGTAATGCATACGTTCAAATTCTCGCTGCAATATAAACATATTTTTTAAGTATGAAGTTAGATGTTAAAAGAGCAATGTTCTTCTTCATTGAAAAAAAATACGACGAACAGTAGATATTTTCAACTTATTATTTTTACAGATACAGTAACAATTATAGCTTTTATGTGTCAAGAATGAAAGTCAGTCTGAAATACTTTTAAAATTAAAAATTATTACTAGGAATGATACGGAATCCCACGTTCTTTATCGTTTTCATCTATCAGGCTCTGGGTTTGTAGTTTGGTGGTTCCAAAATGTACCGACTGAAAAATGTACATGAAATTCAAAAGATCATCTCTTAGAAATTAGTTGTTCACTGATTTTTGTTTTTAAAAAATAATATCATCTTTAGGTGCCAGATCAAAGTAACAGTGCTATCTACTCTTTTTCTTCTAAAAATTAATGCTGCCGTTCAGTTTAAGTGCCAAAGCAAATGCTTGTAAGAATAAGTTGTCTTTCTGTTCAGAAAAAGGTGCCACCTTTAAATGCCAAAAACAAGTAATAATATCCCTCCCACACACACACCCTTCAGATTTAGTGCAACCTTTAAATGCCAAAGCAACATCTGTGTATTTTCTATTCAGAAATAGTGTTATCTTTAAAAGATAAATTATGTACTGTTAGGCTACAGTCTTCTTTTTTTAGTCAATAAGTGTTACTTTTCAACACTAAACAAGCAACAGTACATTCTATTCATTTTATTTCTTTATTTTTTCTCGGAAAGAGTGACACATTTAAAAATTACTTTTATGACGTCGGTCAACATTGCTTTAGTCATCATCCTAAAATGTGACGAGCTGATAATTATTTTTCTTTTATTAATAATAAATGTATAATCAATATACCAACGATGACAAATCAGAAAACTTTACACAAACAACTTTATTTTATTATTTTATTTCCTTGTTCTTGTACTATGTTTAATAAACTGCCGACACATACTATGTACAAAGTTCACAATATTGTAAACTGCAAATTTTACAGTTTGGGTCAGGTAACTCCTCCCCTCACTAATACAACCATCACCTCTTAGATTTCGTTTATTTTCTCTTAACTCTCTCTCTCTCTCTCTTGAGCATGTCTTGGTTAATAACTCCATTCCCAAACGGATGCTCTTTTTCAAGAAATAAAAACATGATGCCCTTGACCTTGAGTCACTGACAGCCATTACTGTACCGTACTCCGTAAGATCAAAGAGCACGACCTCAGAGCCGGGGAGGCCATTTTACTTTGATTGAGTAAAGATAAGATGGAAGTGAGCCATCAAAAACAGGCGGGTCGGTCCATCTGATCCTCCGCCTTCCCGTTCCCATCACTCCTGCCCACTAGGATTCGGCAGCCGGACGGACGGGTGGTCTAGAAGACACGCAGGCACTGTCGCACAAAAGTACTCAAGATAGACCCTGATG
The DNA here is from genome assembly GCA_028829895.1 of Sinotaia quadrata. Taxonomy (NCBI): domain Eukaryota; kingdom Metazoa; phylum Mollusca; class Gastropoda; order Architaenioglossa; family Viviparidae; genus Sinotaia; species Sinotaia quadrata. The sequence goes on along the minus strand of CM054181.1, from coordinate 47,064,070 downwards.
TAGAACGCCGAAAAACAAATTAAAATACGTCACAACACACACTGAATGATTCTGAGCCATGGTGCTCCATATGGTGATGGGTTGTCTTTTCTCACAGCACCAACAACAGGTTAACTCTTTCTGTGCTGATGTGAGTTGATGATGTCATTCTTCCCACCAACACCACAACCACACTTTAAAAAAATAACGATTTAGTTGTGGGATTCATAGAGGATTTAGGTTTGTCGAACGTGCTGTTACGAAGTTAAATCATTTTTATTGAAATACTTAGATTTTTTGCTTTTACTAAAATAACAACTTGCCGCTTTAGAAATCTCAAGTACAGATCCCTTGCTGAACTGTCTTCCTTCAACCCCATGACAGATTCTGTAGTTTATTTCTGAACCACTCATCCCACCCACCAAGGAAAGGTTTAAGTTCTGGTTATTTGGTTAAATATACTTTAGAAACGATACTGACGCACACTGTGACGACCAAATGTGGCCAATGTGACGACCAAATGTGGCCAATGTGACGACCAAATGTGGCCAATGAATGCAAAATTGCTCATGACAAAGACACCATCATACACAGACGTACAGTTCACGATAAAGACACCATCATACACAGACGTACAGTTCACGACAAAGACACCATCATACACAGACGTACAGTTCACGACAAAGACACCATCATACACAGACGTACAGTTCACTGACTGATTTCTATTTAAAGTTTACGTACATACTTCGATGATAATAAGTTATGAGCAAAAAATGAGCTAATATTTCTTGTACAGGAAAACGTTTTCCACAAATGTCGTCAGTTTTCGAGCCAAAAGAAAAGATGCTTCTCTTCCAAAATAAGGCAAAACCGAAAAGATAAGAACTTCAGATAATGATTGCGGCTCCCAGGTGAGTTTTCTCAAAGGCCGAGGCACACGCTTGGAGACCTACAGTTGATACAAGAGGCCGGAGACTGTGCCAGACGCGAGAATCATCCGCAAGACAAAAGATTCATCCAGAGATGAGTTCCCACCGCCTCCACCCCCTTAGACCACCTCCCCTCCCCTGCTCCCGACATTCAAAACCTGACTTACTGAAGTAGTGATAAGGGCAAACAGCAGCTTGCTAGACCGCAATTCTTTCACATCCGCATCACGATTTCAAAGTCGAATAGATAAAATAAAATTAAAAACCCACAGCCCGACAAAACCCAGCCTTATTAATTTCTTATAGCACGCACGCAAATACACACAGACCTATATGTATTCACACTCATTTCTGCACAAAACAACAAATGAACTATGTGCACGCACACACACATACAAAAAGAATATCGTAAATAGTTGTAATTATTCATTGCATCCGTTTGAAAAGTTCACAGACTTATCTTTTTTTTCCAAATACAAGAAAACCACGATCGACAACTCTCACCTAAATGTCCTCTCAACTTGTTGCCCCTTGCATAATCATGTCGCAAAACATGCATAAGCGATAGTATGCAAACGAACCATGCACCCCCACACCTTTATCCCAAGCCAGCCACCCGGTTTCATGTCCCACCCTACCACCCATTATTCTGCCCTGAAAAGCCCCATTTCACTGACACCAATAGCACAAATAAAAGAGAAAGACTCGTTGCGCATGGCGATGGGTGAGGGGCTGCGAGCTGTACTGCGCCTGTCGTCCATCAAATTCCGACTAACGGCTCGGGTAGAATTGAATTTCGCGTTATTGATGCCACACCACTTCAGTTCCCATTGTGATTCTAGTGACGGGTAGAGGAATATCTATTGCCTACGTCACAGAAGTGCCGTTTTGACCCAGAGACATTCGCACCCTTTTCAGACGCCTGGCAAACGGCTAGGCCAGAGGTGGATAAGAAATAACGGTCATTAAAGAAAGAAAAGGAGAAAGTCAAGCAAGGAAACGAAACGCTAGCCATGCATTGAGAAGAAAAAAAAACAGCAGGATTTAATGGAGGGGTGGTGGTGGAACGACAGGAAGAAAAGTCGAATAAAAAAGCAGACGTTATTAGAAACGAGATGCAAGTTTTGACAGGCTAAGGAAATATTCGTCACGACTGAAACGGGCAAATAAGATCTATTTTTTCCCCCCGGGTGGCTGTGACGAAAACTCGGTGTCAGTTTCTGACACGTAATGTCAGGGATGAATAAACTCAATGGCTTGCTTATCTTTTCAAGCAATACATCGGGGCGCAGTAGAGACTCACTATTTCTCTGACATCGAATGGCCACATACCTGTTGCTGAAATATTCGTGGGGATACCGAATGACTATATACAAATGTTTTCCCAAATGGCACTTCAGGTGCACACGTAATATCTGCAGTGCAGCGGCAGAGATCCACGCACGAGTCAGAAATGCTCGAGCAGCAATGTCACAACTGCTTAAAATATAGATCTGTCTACTTTAAATGCTGATTAAAAATAAGTAATTAAGTTAATAAAATATGTGCACGAAAGTCATAAAATACAGCAAGTAGTGATGTTTGTAAAACTGTTGATATACTAGGGGAGCTAGGTGGCTGTGAAGAAAAGATGCTAACGCCGAGGTTTGAACCCAAACTTGGTCACTGGGACTTTTCTCAATAGAATAGATCCTCACCCTCCACAAACTACTGGTGTGCCCGGCTGTTAGAGAGTTAGCGCCCATTATCATTAGTAGTAGTACTAGTAGTCAAGTAAAAAAAAAAATATACAGGGATAAACGGTCGTGGATGTTATAAAATAGTATAAGGGTTATTAATAGTTATACCATTCTAGTACAAGATAAAGACCTGAACTGATGTAGAAATGATTAAAATATAAGACAATGGACATTATAAATTACTGACATTTTAAAAGCGAGCGAAGTCCTAAATAAAAACAACTTATGACTGATGTGAAGTATAAGGTGATTCGTAGATATATATAGATAGACAGACAGACAGACAGATAGATATAGATAGATGTTACTAAACTCAGAACTTTGCACTATACAAGCAGTGACTTTACTACAATTGTCAGCATATAACTATTTTGTGGATTCTATTAAGGCACAGCAAAATGTTACGACCCAGTGATATCATTGTTTGCTTTAGAATCAAACCCGATCAGCGCCACCATCTGAAGACCTGCAACACCCGTGACAACAGCGGTAACATTCCCAAAGAGTATATGCCACCCGCCCATTTCAAAACTTCCCACCCTAATCTTATACATACCACCCTAACCTCTGCATATTTCATCCGTATACAGAAAGGCTTAGTCAGCTGGCATAATAGGATCTTGCTCAGGTTAGTTCATGCTCACGAAATGTACGATAGATCTAGCCCGAAATAAGGAGGCAATTTCAACGAATTCCATATAGTAGTAAGTTACTGATGTATTCGTTTGCAATGCAAATTCATGAGAATTTCCAGCCATCACAACCAAATGATATTTCAAAACGGCTTTTATAGCACGACACCAACAACAACTAATCACTATAGTCAAATACTTTGCTAACTGCGTGTGGGGTGGTGGTGGGTAATAAGAGGTGGATAAAGCTACTGATGCGTACCTACGTTTCGTGTCACGACAGATTCAGGCAACCATCACAAAGAACCCTCATCAAATAGCCTCGGCACTTACGGGAAAACCGCTCATTGTGAACCAGTGCCAAAGCACCATGGCAACTTTGATACCACCATGTCCACCTTCACAATGAGCTCTGCACACGCAATACCTTATCACTATTGCTGCTATTCTCCGTTCCGAACGAGAAAGAATGGGTCACGTGGTGCAGTTCGCATTCACAATGATGTTCTTTGTTGTTGATTTCTGTTTCCATCCCGTCTGTGTCCGGTTTCTGTATCGATGATGGTGAATACGAGTTCGCTGCAGTTTAATTTAACTGCAATACACGGCTTACTTTTTTAATGATATCCTCATATCCTGTTTACTCGAAGGGATTTTTTTTTCTTTCCTAGATGGCTCATCAATAAATCCTCTAAGAAAAGTTCACACACAAGCTGCATTTCAAATTAGTCGATAAATATATTAAGTTAAAAATTTACTCATCATAATAAAACGGGACACCCGAGAGCGGTTTAAGTCAGTAATACTAATGGTTTGAACCCTGCTGAGGTTAACACCTCATTTGTATGTTGCCTGAAGAAAATAAATACTAGGACAACTCCCACCACCATCAAGACACTACAATAAGCTAATTAAATAACCTTCATTAAATTTATATGTAACTGCTTCTGTTGAACTCATAATTAATAACTGCTATTAACCGTTTCCATCCCAAAATATGTTCTTACGACATGCATTTCCATTCACTTTTGTGTAATAGGAACATAATTGAGGGGGACTTTTTCATAATCTGGGGAAGAAAGGAAAAATGTTAAGGCAGGTGATGGAGTGTGTGTATATATATATATGGAGAGAGAGAGAGAGAGAGAGAGAGAGAGAGAGAGAGAGAGAGAGAGAGAGAGAGAGAGAGAGAGAGAGATTTCTTTAAAAACTGAAGCATGTATGCCAATTATATTACCCGGAAGGTCTAATCTAAAAGTGTGATGTAACTCATTTCAGTTTGAGAAGCGAAGCAATTTTAATAGCACCCCGCATCCGTTATGATATTTGATCAGCGCGTTCTTTCTCCTTCTGAGTTACATAAAAGTCCGACTGCAGGTGTGTTTTTATCAATCACAATGACGGGTACTTTGATCTTACCTTGGCACCCTGGTGCAGAAAGCAAATCAGAAGAGCAACAAACATTTTTTTCTCTCTTATGGTATCCTGCATAGTTAAGGGTAACGTCACGCATCTGAAGTTGATAATAAAATAACCGTATACATGTGCTAGTTAAATTAGATTTACTGTAAACGTAACTAAGACAATAACGGAATGAAAAACAGCAAAGTCAAAGAAAAGATATTGGCAACCTCAAAAACAACCATGGTACTGGACAGAACTCAAATGGATCACAAACAAGGGAGGAAACTTGTCACAATTGCATGACTTCTTAATTAAGTTCATCATTATTACAAGAAATTATTTTCCTGAATTTTAAGCATACTCAGAAAAGAGAGAGAGAGAGAGAGAGAGAGAGAGAGGAAGAAGAAGAAGAAGAAACAAAAATGTGAAAGTTTTGTTCAGAGTTGATGATTCGTAGAAGAAAAGAAAACCCACTCAGTAACTAGCTCACTGATTGATAACATCGCTCGAAATACGCAAGTAGACTAACTCATAGTTGATTCAAGTCGGGTCAGGTTTTAATTTTAAAAAGAGAAGAAGAAAATAATAAAAATATAATTATTTAGATGTGTCCAAGTGTACCGAGAGTTTGCAAAATCATGCGATTAGTTAAGAGATATTCAAATTGGCTGCGTGGTGTCAAGGCTACTGCGCCTTTTAAAGCTCATAAATTGCTTCACCCGTTAGTGTCGTCTGCTCAAATACTTGTGGTCCTGCAACGCATCCCAGGCTCGACGTTGACTGAGACACGAACGCAGCAGTTATTGAGGGTGGCGTGTGCTGCTAGAAATCAAACTAGAAACAAGTCTCTTGAGTCGCGCACATCCTTGATCGGGCACTCAAAATCTCCGGGCTCTGTAGCCCACGCCAGAGCACTTTACCAGTGTCACACCCTGCCCACCCCACTCACCCCACCCCATCCCTTAACTTAGTGCAGGTGTGCGTAGCGCTGGGTATGCTTAAACACTACACGATTGCAGGTAGATTTCATCGCGCCGTCAGTGTAGGTTATATTCATTGCTCGCGAAACGCTCGTCTGCTGTACGTTAGTAACACTAATTCAAACTGTCAGGTGTAAATATAATAATTTAAACTGGAAGCTTGTCAGGTGCGAACTGTATCAATTTAAACTTAAGTTGGTCACATGTAAGTTATACGAATTAAACTGAAAGATATGCCTGTATGTACATTATTCCAATAGTACACAACGATAAACTTTGTATTCATAATGAATTATGCATGCCACAAATAGCAGATTCTGGTATGTATGATTTTTTTAAAAGTCAAGAAGATAGCCGGTTTCATCCAGTATCACGAGTGTAATACGTAATTACTGTCTTTAACATAAGGTTATTACAGAAAATTTATGCGCTTGTCATATCTCCCTCCCATCAGGTACAATAAAAACACTTCACTTTTCTTCCCGGGGTGCAAGCTGCTCAGTGTGGTTTCATCTGTTTTCGAGGATACAAAACTATTCGAAATCTCCTTCTAATACCGGAAGTTGTGTGCGCTAACATGATCATTTTCTTCTTACCATTACGAATTTAATTAAAACAAATATTCTCTGTCTGTCTCTGAGTACTGTAGCATTCAAGCAAGTGCGTCGACAACCTTTTGACCTTGAATGCAAAGTGTTTGAGGTAAGGACATGCCAAGAGTTGCTAATAAGACTAAGAGCAGCGTAACGCTGGGATGCTTTAGGGAGGGAGGGGGCGGGGTGTGTGAGGAGGAAAGACACAGAGAGGAAATACTGAAAGCAGATAAATCTATAACATCAAAAGGCAAACAAACTAGACCTCTTGTGACGCAATAATTCCGGCTAAGAGCAACGTGTCGCAGTGATGCTTTAAGAGGGATGGGGTCAGGGAGTAGGCAGGAAGAGGGAACACTGAAAGCAGAGAAATCTATATCGTCGAATAGAAAAACAAACGAAGACTTGTGAGATAATAATACTGGCAGACCTCCCTTGCAAGCCTACTCACTTGTGATGTGAGTCTCTTATATTTTTGGCTTTAATGCTCCATAATAATCTAAGTGCAGAACTGATGCAAAGCACTTTTTTAAAAAATGGCAGTGTTAAATTTAACAACCTACCTATAATACAGACGGAAAAATAAGTCTCCCAAACTATTCACAAGTGGGTGTTATAAGGATATCTGTACTGCTGCACTAAGTGTATAAATTCCCAGTAAGAAGCCAAGCCAGAGCTAAGAGACACTTAGCATTTAACAACCGCCGCGCCCCACCCCCGCCTCACCCAAATCGCCCTCCCAACCTTACTTCGTAAGTGTAGTTTTAAAGCGGTGTTTCGTTTGTTAGTTTAATTTTTAAAAGAAAAATATAACAGTGCATCTTATTTCACATTATTTTAAACTGCAGTTTTTCATTGAATTTCTAACTTTTATATCACAAAATGGCGTTTCTAATTTTTATATAAACAAAATGGTGTTTCTAACTTTTATATCACAAATCACAAATGACGTTTCTAACGTTTATATTACAAAATGACGTTTCTAACTTTTGTATCACAAAATGACGCAAAAGAATCAAACTCCAACCGAGCCAGATTTCGCGCTCGGGATTGATTTTGAGTGGTGTTTGGGAGAGGGGGTGAGTGGGTGGGCTATATCTACTCTTTATGTTTTTTCTATCGCAGGTAGTTGTTAATAGTGTTATTGTTTATTTCACTTTATTTTCTAGGTACTTATTGCACTCAACTGTTGGATTTTGATGAGGTTAATTTAGCTGGTAGGTGAGTGATTTTGTTTAACAATTTGTCTGTGTTATTTTATTTAAATTGGTAAAAGTTCTGATATTTAGGTGGCTAGCCCTCGGAGTTTGGAAAGCCCTGGACTGTGGTGGGACGGTAGGCTCACCACTGTAGGACGGAAAGTATCAAACCTCTGAGGACAAGTAGTGAAGTACAATGTGCACTGAAAATGCGTATTGTTTTCTTTTTTCTAAAACAAGGTTTTATCTGCTAGTGACTAAAGCAGACTCTTCTGCTTAGTGAAATGACCACTGATATATTACAGTGTTATAACTCCCAGTGTTACATGCGCATGAGAGATTTCAAAAGTTGTGGTTAACACGGCTTTTAATTAAGACAAAGGGTAGAGTCACTAAATAAAATTAATTAAATCCCCAGAACATTCTAGCTTTCGTGTAGCTTACATAAGAGAGTATTTGTCTTTGCTAGAAAAGAAAGCAATCGGCTGCTCAAAGATAAAAATGAAGACTCGCATGAGATATGTGGTTGTTGTTGTTGTGGGAAGGCGGGTGGGGCATATATAATACTTTATTCAATCAAATCACTTTCAAATTTTTATCTCTTATGTACGCAAAAGCAAACTCGAACTTACGCACTCAACGCATGCACGCACGCACTCCATCAGTCTGTTCAAGTGCTGGGAAACACATGCAAATAAACCTTATCAAACATTCCTTATGCTTTTTCTCTAGTTCGCATTGCTGCCAACTCACCCTCTAAAAACTCATAAAGTCGAAAGTGACAACCAAGGCAAATTAAATGGGTGACAGTTTAGTCACCAAAACCCCACATCCTGTGCCTGGCCGCGAAGTCCTACACACATATATATAATAATAATATTAAAAAAAAATCTATTCGCGTTGCCTGCGATTTTGAGTGCAGCACCTGACAAGCAACAGTTCTATGCCCGGGGTACTAATACCGCGTCCCCCTATCCCGTCGGCTACTGGACTGTTTCATATTATATGCATTTAGATAAGCAACGTTTTCCTGACTCCAGCCTTTGGAGGTTAGGAAGGTCATATAAGAAATCCATTACGATTTTTGAAAAGGACCTAGCTCTATTTAAGGGGGTTAAAATGTCAGGGAGAATATTCAACTGAAATGGTGCTGAGCAAGTGCGGTAACTTTTTACGATGAACGAAATCAGCTAAAGAGGATACATATAAAATAAATTCTGTTGCACGCTCTCCTGAAAATGGGGAATTGTTACTAATTTAACGATGAGTCTTTCCAAAACGAAAAGAGGGTGGGCGATGGAAAAGTGAATTAAAATGAATAGGTCCAGTAAGAAAACGGTTAATTAGATTCAAAGATATACATTATGAAATTTATCTTCTTCTAGTACTAGCTGACTCATCCATCCAACAATCTTCAAGTCATAAATTTACACAATTTCTTCGATTAATCTCTTTAAATTTATTTTTTCTTAAAATTACACTCCCCCCCTACCCCCCCCCCCGAAAAAAATCCCACAAAAAGCCAAAAACAAAATTCAGTAAGCATGATACGGTACATGTCCGTACTGATTAGAATGGTAGACATTATAATCAGACATAACTTTACCAGCAAACAAGTGGTAACTTTTACCATCCACAAACAAAAAATGCCCACTCTTAGATGCCAACGTCTACAAGCAATGGATGATATTTTTCATCGTTCCTGATGATAATTTTATTTACAAGCCATGAATGACAATTTTTTAAGTCACAGATGATATTTTAACCCCAGTTAAAACACAAACAAACAAAATTATCCACTCGAAAAAAAACCAGACGGCAAATTTTATATACAATATATTTCGTTTTAACAATTAAAAATATTTTTATTTATCACAGGGTTAATCTTTCCTTCTGTTTTAACCGCTTCACCCCGCCATGCCTGGCACAAGCAGTTATTCACTCCCCTTCTATCTAATTTCTTACTAAAAGAAAAAAAATGCCAAGTAAGGTGGCATGCCAATCTCCAAGCCTTTTAATGGTCGTCAATGCCTTGCAACGATTTGTTCTTCTATGGCTTCTCTGTTCTACATCATTCACTCCACTATACCACCCGACCAAATCGCAGGTGTCGAGTTTTGGCAGGATGTGAGGAAAGTGTGTAGGGGTTGAATAAATTGTTGTAGTTAGTTGACTCCCCTACCTTTTCTGCAGTCTTCCATACCTCTCTCTAAGCATCAGCCCATAAGGATCAGACACTTGAATAAAGTCCTTGCTATAGGTACCCGGATATAACGATTAGCTAGGAATGTCATAGATGGTAAAGTGAAAAAAAGAAAACGATGAAATAAAACTGACGGAATAGATAGAGCGCGCAAACAACATGGGGGAAAAAAACCACGAAAAAACACTGCAAAACCAAAAGCTATATAATGTGTTTGGAGAAATGGGGGAGGTGTAGACTTAGTGGGTGGTGATGGTGGTCCGGGACTGAATGGCCGGGTAGGAGAGACCACTGTAATCGGGGTGGGTTAGTCCGGACCGAAAACTTTTACCTAGACTACTAATCAAAAGCCGCTGGACAACTACCAATTCCGCGCTATTACTCCCTCACCTCTTTCTCCCCCTTCTCTGTCTGATTATAAATTACCGTCTCTTTTCCTGATGTACTTATGTGCAAACTAAATCCGAATTCGACTGCTGTAAGAATGTTCGCAATGCCTAGTCGTGTTCTAGTCCAATGACGATATATGTGACTCCAGTTGAGCACTCTGGTCTCTGATGGTAGTGGCAGGTAAGCACTCTGGTCTTAGACCCCAAAGATGAACACTGGATTAAAATAGCAGTTTGCATCTTGTCTCATGCTTCAAATCTTTTGTAGTATTCCTTTCGTCATAATAACGTCATCAACTTTATTATTCTGTATAATCACTCAAGTCTAATGTCTAAAGAGTCTAACCAAGGGGCAGGAATAAAATGCAAGAAGATAACAGCACGAAAAAGAAAGAAAAAAAGGCTGGGGGAGGGAGTGCGCGCGTGTGTGAAAGAGTGAAGAAAGAGAGAGGGTGGGTTGGGGGCTGTAGGAGTGATCAGTCCGCGATTTCTATTAAAATATACAGATCAGTGATATACAAACAAACTTTGCCCGAATCAAGCACTAAGGCAACGACTTAGAACGCCTGTCATTGCCTGCAAAACCAATGTTCCTGCGTCTTTGCATGCTGTTTTACAGGTCTTGGGTTGACATAACTTTCTGGACCTCTCCACTTCAGCAGGTACCCGTCAAACCCTGGGTGCATGCAGCCCTTGACAACCTGCCCTGGAGACAGAAAGGAGACCGAACTACAAATGAGCGACCGAGGCCCTTGTCAGATCAATAACAGACCCAGGCTTTGTTGATACCTGTAGCCAGCATTGCTGAGACGACAAGATTTCACCGCTTGGCAGAAGAAGAAAAAAAAGAGCTTGAGATCATCCACCCTTGAAGCACGTGTCAAGAAAAACGTTCCCCGAATCTCTATCAGCACAAGCTTTGGTAGAATCTAATTATATTGTATTGTTATATTCTTTAAGTTTCGGGAGTTTTATATTCTACTGATTGCTTTTGTGAGTATGTATATTGAGTGTAATGCAAACTCTTGATAAGACCTTGATCAATGAATTTAAGATCTGGGGAAGTGTTAGACAAATTAATAAACACACGCACAAACAAGGAGACAACAGTTACAAGGAAAATATAAAAGTAGAAAAATTAGGGAGATTGATTATGAAGGGTATTTTCGTTGTGTTTGTGTGTGTGTAAGTGGGTGAGTGACGGCGATATTAACATCTTTTGAGCGTATCTGACAAAAGTTAGGGCGGCTTGTGAGTTCAAGTCTAACAGGTGACGAAATTTAAACTTGTAGGCCTAGGACACATCCCACCTGGCAGCTAGACTGAATGAATCTTGTTTCGCGCTGCTTATGTTTCAAAACATAGCTCTAATCAGTCTTTTGTTATTCCCCTTCTCATCTCTCATACCCCACCCCCCACTCCCATCCCCACACAAACCATAAAGTGTGTACGATGAGGCATACTCAGACACACACTAAGAAATACTGCCCAGAATTTATATCACACACCAAATGTCGACCTACAGACAAGCGTCAATCAACTTTTATTTGGATGTACTTGACGACGTAATGATGACGTAAAAATTATCAAACAGAAGCAGAAGTAGTGACAGCCGAGCGAAGAGCTGCTGGAACCACAACACATTTTGACGCTGCCAACGGTTTCTAATCCCGAGGGAGTATAACTGGATCATACGAGTCCATTGATGCAAAAACGATAAACATCTTAACACACACACACACACACACACACACACTAAAATGAAAAGCGTACAATATATGATTCAGGTATAAGTTTTGCAGTTAGCCCACACTTTTGAGTGGGACTTAAAACGCACCCAGCTTAAATTCCAAAGAAAACCATAAACTGCCGTCTCTGAGTCTGACCCTTAAAAACGAGAAAGCTTGGGTAAATTTGCTGGGGACAACATGTCTGCCTTTTTATAATACTGTAAACGGTTAAGCGTCCATACCCATCTTCATCCGCGCACCTGACACTTCTCAGATGGATTGCTAGATAAACACAGACTTAGGTACTGGAGCGCTGGGTTACGGGCCTTTGACTAATTTAGTGTATGGGTCTTGAGTGGAGCTGTTTGAGGGATCTTGGAATATTTTAGAGGCCCCTACTGAATGAAGTTTTATAATTATTGATCGATGGGTGGCGAGTCCTAGATGAACTTCACTGACCGTGTGCTTCATCAATGCTTCATTCACTTCTACAGATGTGCGTTACGTTATTCAGTCATGCTATATAATTAAACCCTCATCTTCGTATGCATCATAATAACAAGTACATCGATGAAACATGCTACAGATTGTATACAGCTGAATGGTTTTACATTTTGTTGAACCAAATCATCACCACCTTAACCGCAATTATTTTTACTGAAAGAATTAGATGTCTATGTTTTCTCGTGATGACAGATATTAGCATTCACACACCTATATCTGAAAAATTAAGTTAGCTTACAAATATATCCAATTTGTACTGTGCTTATGAGTGTGTGTTGTATTGTATTAGTAAGCAGCACTTCATATAGACTTTATAAAGTTACTATTCTCTTGTACTGCTTTCTGAAATAACACTTCATATAGACCTTGTAAAGCTACTATTCTTTTGTACTGCTTTCTGAAATAACAGCATAGACTTATCACATGTTTTTTTTCCCAACAACTCTTCTCACGAGCTGTGCGCCCGCAAGTAACATTGTTTCTTGTGAGCAAAAACTACATTTTTCATCGTCGTCATTGGCAATCTCTGCTCACTCAAAGAATGGTATTTCCTAACCGACAGAAGACGTACGAGTCACATTACGTCAGATCATCTGAACTCACCATCATCCGAGTTACCGAGCAAATCATCTCGAAGTCAACAGTACGAAGAGGAAGGGTCGCTTGACAATGTTGAATGTGTCCATTACACTTTACATGAGTGCAAATAACATTACTACTAGCACTGACCTCTTTAAAAAAAAAATAATTAAAAAAAACTGGTGCACGAGTCACAGTATTTATGTTAAACGAAAAAGTAAGAAATTGAAAAGATGGAGACATCCCCTCCATCCTATGTACCCACCCAACCCAGCCAGACTGATGAGGGGATCCGGTTCGGCAATTCAGAAGAAAAACAACAGAGTGTTTAAAAGGAGAAAAAAAAAGTCCATCGTTGCTAACTATATTAGTTTCGGCTGACGAAATTACAAACACCGAGGCAATCATAACCATGAATCTTCCCGGAAATATCATCATTACATTATTATTTGAAAGGAACAAAAAGCGCTTAGGGTCTAGCGACTAACGTGCCATCAGTCAGCCACAGCACTAAGTGAAAAGAATGTTATAAAAAGTTGAGTGGTTTCGGGAAAACAGAAAGATGGAACTAGCCTTCCTTATAAGAAAAAAATTACCTGAGTTTCACGCCTTCGCGAGGAGAAAAAGAGGCCCGCCCCCTTTCGATATATATAAAAAATACATAAATTAAATTCTTTTCATATAAACAATTTTACTGACATTAAAGAAAAACAACCTCATCCGACTACTTCTACGGCGGCGCTCCCTTAAGCAACGGCATCCTAGCCACCTGCCTGAGACATGCATCTTACACAATACCACAGGCCACGCTACACGTAAGATTACATGTGCATACTGTACACAGCGCACTGAAGTATAGGCCGTGCTGAGGCGTGATTGTGCGAAGTATTACACCAGGCCAGTCTAGTAATCTGACACATTCACGACAGTTCGCAAGAAACCGAGAAAGCTAACCCGGCCGGGATTAGTAGGCCGGGTGGGCAAGGGTTGGGTGGCCCCCATCCCTGATGCGGAGGCTGAGCATATAGGACACACGACGGTCGGCTCAAGTTCATGGTCACAAGAGAACATGACTGAACTTCGTACTAACCTTCATTAAATCACTGCAAAGGCATTGTATTCGTGTAAACCAAAACAGTAATAATAAAATTATTTAAAAGAAAAAAGCGATAAAGATTACAACGTTAGTCGAGATGCTATCCGATTTCAGACAGAAAGATTTGGGGGCGGGGGAGAAGTTCCATCTTTTCAGAAGAGCAGAAGTTGGAAAAGAATGTCAAAAAAAGCAATAAATCATACCGTGAGTGTGCGATAAGCTTTTATGAGAGTTTGTTTCGTAACAGTAAACTAAAAAGCACTAGAGAAAATCGCACCTATACCTTATACATCCCGGATAAACCTTCATCTTGGCAATATGCCATACTGTACACTACCACCGCTAACCAGGCAACCAGCCTTACCGTAATGTAATCAGCGTAACTCCGTGTGTGAATTGTCAGATTAAGAACCACATGTACACAAATGAAAAAACAAAACAGTCAAAAACATTTTCTCTCAGGTCATACCCGTGAGGTAATGTACGCCATAAGCACAAAAAGTAACACTTCATTTGAACTGTTATTTTAAAACTAGCGCCGCTTCGACTTCTAAAATAAATATCGTCTGCTACATGCAATAAATCGAAGTTTCGATATGCTGACATCTTCATGCTGAAGCATTAGCTCGAAAGTGAGAGAGAGAAAGAGGAGAAAAAGATAGCACAACAGGCCAACAAGACGCCGCCAACTCCACGTACATCACCACATCGAAAGAAGATAAATATTTCTTCCCAAACTTACCTTTGATAGGTCTGGGGTTAGCCTGCTTTCGCCGCGACATTTTGCGCGGTCGACGGCTGCCGCTGCTCTCACAGGAGCGCTGAAGAGTCTGCCGAGCATGCGTGTTGCATCCCGTCATACGTCAGCAGCCGTAAGATTGTCGTAGTAGAGAGTAAGGGAGGCCCTGTACGGGATGGTGATTAACGGTAAAGCTTCTCACTCGCTGGCGGGCAAAGTTTGGGGACACCCTCTGCGAGCGAGGTTCGATGAAGACTGCCTCCAATCGGCATCGGGGTATAGAATAAGCCGTTATATTACTACCAACTCGCGAGAAGGAAAAAAAAATCAAATCCCACCCTCTGTTGACGCTGATGTTCTCGTGTAGTGTGTAATGCTATTACTTCAGTACTTTTTTTTTTTAAAGGAACACTGTGTCTCGTTACAGCAATGCTCTAGACTGCATTATCTACAGCAACCTGACAACGTGTGCAAAGACTGAAGAAAAGCGCGTAGTTCATAGGTATAAAACACTAATGGCGATATTCAGCCACTGCCAACAATAGTCAGAGCAGTAACGGACCCGCAAGAACAGATCGAAGCAGCGGGCAATCATCACAGCCTACCTGTGCTCAGTTAGGAGTCAAAGCAGCGCGCTGTTGCACGGAATACGGGTAGGGCTTCCCCGGGTATATCTGTATGGGCAGGTACGAAAGAAGGATGTCAGACTTGATTGGTTTCTGGAGGAAAGGTCTCTCGAGCGCTTAGCAAACAATGGCTGACGCGAATGTCGTCTGCAGCGGGACCGATTTTGTGAATCCGCACGGGCAACGATGACTAAAAAATAAAACATAACCCGGGGTGCTCGGTGAAGGGAGCTGATGGGGCTGGTGTGGGGAAGGTGAGGGATGGGGGAGGAAGAAGCTTTGTTTAAAAGTCATAAGGGTGTGTAGATATGGTAAATCAAACCATGAGATAAGCTATCTGTGGCTCCCTTGATGTGTCTCGAAACAATCTCAGCGCGTACTTGAGACAAACTGCAATCGAGAAGCTGCTGAGGTGAAAGTTACAGCCATGAATGTTTATTATGAGGCAATATATCTGAGGCGTTTATAGATTCATGGCTTAAAAGAAAAGTCTGACACTTTGGTTCACCTAAACTCAGTGGTTCTTTGATTGAATATTAGGAGTCTGATTAAGAACTTTTTTAATCAAGGATTTTTCAGCAATCTTGGCAGTATGATCTGCTAATTATTAAAGGTTGTATCGCTAAGTGGTTAACAAAAGTATGCTCTTTGATTATTTTAAAATAGTATTATTATTAAAATTCGTGTTTATATGTATGTGCATGTGTGAATGTGTAAGAAAATAAAAACATTATATTTACTGCTAGCACTAAAGTGTGTGAGCAAGGTATAAACTAGCGATCTATCAATAGATCTTGATAGAATTAAAAACCTGCTATTAAAATATTTAAAAATAATTAATCAATTCTTTGGCGATAGTAGCATCACCAACAATTAACGCCCTCGGTGAGACAAGGAACATTAAGGCCCCTTTTGAGCCTGCTGTCGGTCAGTCGCCCTGGAAAAAAAAAAAAGGGAAAGCACTCCGGATCGTCAAATAAAACAAGACTTAAAGGACAATCAATGGAGACGTTGAGACCCGATCTGATTTTGTAAATATTGTCGTCACGTAGGATCTCAGCAAATGTGTGAGACTGAACGAAGAATAAGAGTGACGGTTAATAAATAAATGAACATAAATGACTCGCCCGATTCTTGAGCAAACGGGAAATGTGATCGTCCATATGATTAATTTAGCTTGACTGTACTAAAGACGATCTGTGCCTGGGTTTTTGTTTGGACTGCGCTGCAACTGCAGTTTTGTTAAAAATATTCCATGCATTTATGTTAGAGGTGAAGGTGTGTGTGTGTGTTTGATTGTGTGATTGTGTGATTGTGTGTGTATGTGTGTGAGACACAGAGAGAGAGAGAGAGAGATTATTATCATTGTTTTCTATAAAAAAAAATTCTGGCTAAACAAACCTAGCCAAAACTTGGCTATTTAACGTCCTTGACTTCTCTGTTATTACTGTAGCTTAAAACCTAAGATTCCACAGCCACAAAGTGCTTGCAAGAGCACCGTGTCTGCTATGTTTATAGCTTCTCTAGCTAAAGATTATATATGTCCAATATTATTACTGTTTTACTAGTTTTCTTGATTTAATGATAATCAATTTCATTAGGAAGTAGTGAATTGAATGAAATAAACAGCAGAACCGTTCTGTCAAATAGCGGACAAAAAGATTTATGCTTTAAAATTGCACAGAGGTCGCTATTTTGAGCGAAGGATGCGTTGTAAAAGCAAAGATTCCATTATTATTCTTTTAATTTTAAACAATTGTTTATATTTGTGCTTTAACTGTCTGTTTCTTTTCTTAACTTTTAATATGTAAACAAAAAGACAACAACAAACCCACAAATACATAAAGTTTTCTTGTCCATTTCTGTATTCTAAATAATAATAATAATTACAAAAGAAGATGAGATGCCAAAAATAGATCTTCAAAGAGTCCTTTATCTGGTCTTAATGAGATCAGTCCTGGAAAACACACACACACACACACACACACACACACACACACACATACACACATACACACACACATACATACACACACATACACACACACACACACACACACACACACACACACACACATTACTTACCTTTCACACAATCACATTACAACATTTTCATTTACACACGCACAAACAGAGGATATGAACACTTAGACATCGACGTGCTGCACGTTAAATCCATTATCGATCACGTTAGTTTTGGGGTTTTTTTGTTTGCTTGTTTCTTTTTTTTTAATTTTTGGTGTGTGTGTGTGTGGGTGAGGGGGGAGTCGTGGTCGCCTAACAGAAATTTTAATATTGCATTGCTCCTGAATTATTCGGGATGTGTTTCCCTGTGATTGACTTGTTTGCGTCTTGCAGTGGTTATGAAGAGCGTTGCGTGAATCAAATAGAAATAATAAATCTTCTCTACATCTACAACCATCCTGGTGAATTTGTGGCTCTGCAAGTTCAGTCGCCTCGTGCAGGCTGTCCACCTCCTGTTATCTCTCCTACCCTTAATGTCTCCAAGGTTGTGTTAAAGCTATCGTGGTGCATGCTTGTGTGTGTCTGTGTGTGTGTGTGTGTGTGTGTGTGTGTGTGTGTGTGTGTGTGTGTGTGTGTGTGTATACATGACAGCCCGCGTTCATCTATCACGCCCTCTTCTCACGCCTCCATGTTATCAACTGCATTATCTCTGTGCAACCGTTAATATTTGATAGTAAATCTGCTTTCTTTCTCTCATATAAACACACACACACACACGCGCGCGCGCGCAAACTATCTACAGCCACTTATAGACTTACAGTGGATAAATATACACATATTATACGTAACCCCTCCACCACAACCAACCACACAACATATACATAAGTATTTATATGTTTTGTTCCTTTTCCAAACACACTCAGGTATTAGAAGCTGCTAACTTGTGATTTTAAATTTGGGCGATCTGTTTGATGAAATCAATACATTTCTCCCAGCTTCTTAACTTGTGGAAACTTGAGCGAAGAACTAAGAGCACATCAACTTTTCTAGCCCCCCGTCCATCCCACCACCACGCCACGCACATATCTAAGTCTAAGCATTTATTACCAGCACTTCTTTGCCTCTCTCTCTCCCTCCTTCCATCTCTCACTCTCTTTCCCTCTTTGTTTCGCTTTTGTACCCTTCTCTCTCTCTTTTAATTCCTCTTCTCCATGCCTATGGATAAAAAAGTAATAATAATAGTAATACTAATCTGAGACCTTCTATATAATGCTGCCGGGATTAAATAGTATTGCATATATCGTTTTACTGTAATCCCTAATTATTCGTCTCTTCAAACCCTTCTTTCTGCACCATTGCCAGTGTCATAGTGGCTTTCCGTCCACCTCTCAGCTTCCACGCTCGGGCGGGCGTTGAGTACTAGTACCGTTAGGCGGGTAGGTAGCTAGGACACAGATGAACCGTGGATTCTGTGTCAGACGAGTTGGTAGCTGTTAGTCGCGTATAGTCTTTGATTGAAACAGTACAGAGGCCGCCCCTGTGCAGACCTAACAGCCTTTGGGTTGATGAGATCGACGTGCGGTGGCGTTGTTGTTCTTGATCACGTTTTGACGTTTTAGAAAAATGGGCAAGTCTTCCGCGATATCAGTGACCGTTGAGAGTGGACGTGAAGCAGGAGTTCGTTAAGATGGCAGACAATGCAACGTGTACACATCATTGGAGAACAAAAAGTATGAGTCGAACAAAGAAAAGTAAAAGAAACAGTACAAACACTCCCCCCTCCCTCCCCAATACACCCACCCACCCCGCACGCACACACATATTTTGAAATGTTCTCGACCAATGAGAGAATGAGTTTAGAAGTTGTACTATTGTCGAACCTTTGAACCATAGTGTCAGCCAATTCTTGGAATACAATAGCAAGCACATACACAATACATATCTGTACACCCTCATTATTCACAGAACACATCCACACAAGCAGCTTAACTCAAAGGCTGGAGTTAAGATGTGTGTAGACTTAACGATTTCAATGTCAACTGTTAGCTTTATTACTGCGATGAAGTTATTAAGTTAAAATAAGATGCATGCACCTTTGTCTACAATGCTAAGTTCTCTTCTAATTGGTGCCAATGTAACATCCACTCCACCACCTCCAAAATAAAAAAGAAGAAGAAAGGAGAAAAGTTTGGCTGCGTCACTTATCTGTGTGTTTGTGTGTGTGTGTGTGTGTGTGTGTGTGTGTGTGTGTGTGTGTGTGTTTGTGTGTGTGTGTGTGAAAACTATTTCTTATTAACCCGTATTCTTTTAGACGAAGGCACTTCCTTGTGCCTATAAAATGATTACAGGAAAACAGTGAGCTCTCGATTTGTGTTGAAAGTTAGATTTGCTTGTAATTGTAATTTGCAATAACATTTGTGGAGGGAATGGAAGGGGGTAGACGAAAGGGAGTCATAGAAGGTGGAGGGACAGGAAAGAAATGGGGGAAAATATAATATTCGCAGAATTCTTTCCTTGATTACGACAAACATTAACTTTAAAACAGGGAGAGGCGGTGTGTGTGTGTGCTTTAACGTAGTTTCGACGAAAATCGGTTCAAGAAAAGAAACGCAACAACAAATTTAACAAGTTTCCTCCCCGTTGTTAACGATACTATTGAGTTAGTATTTTCGAAGAAACCAGGAAAATATAATTTGTTCTAAGGTAAAAGAACTAAAAAGCATAAAGTCATCACCCCCCCCCCCCCTCCAACCTTTGTGCAATTATTATTGTGTGGAGGGTTTTAAAATAGAACATGTCTGTCTGTCTTTCTCTTGTTTAATAGTTTTACTCTTTAATTCTAAAGAGCTTTACTTAGCCACCTCTAGCGAGCACGCACCTCAAAGTTACTTGAAAATAATGCAAGTGCTGGATCATTTTGTATTCTGTGCTAGCAATCGAAATAAGAAAACTGCCTCAGTTATAATGAATTAGTCGGCTGAAGAGTTCTTTTCCCGCGCATGCGCGAGATGGTAATCGAAGTGGCCAACTGTGATTCATTCCTCAGGCAGTCGAGTCGTGTTTAAACGCGTCAAGGCTAACGAGCGGTTAACAACGGAGTAATCGTTCGATGCTCAGTCAGAAATGACAAAGGTTGTAAAGAAAAGCAAACTCGGCAACCCCGACGCTTGCCGGGTTCAGTCTTCTTTTGGGAAGAATTAAAGTGGTGTTTAACTCCTAGTCACGAGGGGAAAAACAAGAATGAATTACTTAATCATTCAGTTACTCAGTCAGTCAACCAAACGAACCAACAAATGCAGAATCTTTCAGTCAATAAAACAATCAACATAATGTTTTAAAATCATTTTCCTATAAGTCATGAAAATATTTTAAATTATCTTGCGCACGCGCGCACAAACACACACAGGGCACGCGCGCGCACACACATCCATCAAACATAATATGGTATGCACGTGTACACGCACAAACGTACATAGGCACGGATATAAGCGGTAATACACCTCACCAACCAGCATTTTCATACAAAGACGGAGCTTGGAAACAAAATCTGACAAACATCAAATTAAAAAAACAAAGCCCCAAGAAAATGTAGAACCACATAGGACAATAAACATTTTCCATAAATTATATATAAGTTGTCTTAGCGCGCGCAAGGGCTCAACCTGAACAACCTGTGTTTGTCAACATGGCCCACAACCAAACTGCTGACCTTCTCCAAGAGATGCTGCTGTCTAAGAAAGCCGAAAATGTAGTACTGTAATCTTTAACATTCGTTTTTTAAAATTGTATATTTATCGGAGAGATGAAAATTAATACACAATGAATGGCTTTGTATTTATTTACAATCGTGTTGTCTCTGTCTCCTCTATTATATCCTCTTCGGAATCATTCTGGATCTTTGGAGCGCTGAACTGAGCTGAAGAAACGTTCTTAAAAAATGGGATCCGTTTCCTTCCAAAGAGTGTGGAGAGGGCGGCTCGGCCCAATTGTATTGTAATTGATTGACTGTAACTAACCAGATATGAAACTAGTCTGTGACGTTGACGGTATCCTGTGAAATTGGGTGTGGTGAAGTGTAAAATGTACATATGTATGTGTGTGGATGAGTGTGTTGGTATATATATATAGTGTGTTTGTGTGTGAGTAGGGCTATGTTTGTGTGTGTACGTGTGAAGGGAGTTGAGTGCTTGTTTCTGTGTGTGTGTGTGTGTGTGTGTGTGTGTGTGTGTGTGTGTGTGTGTGTGTGTGTGTGTGTGTCGGGGGGGGAGGCGGGAGTTGAGTGTGATTGTGTGTTAGCGTGTATGTGGGTGAATGTGTAGTGATGGGGTGAGTGTATGTGTGTGTGCTTGTGTGTGATGAATATGTGTTTGTGTATGTGAATGAGTGTGAGTGTGAGTGTGAGGGGCGGGGTGGGGATGTCAGTATAATGCTAACTTGTAGTAAGTGAAATAGAACTTGATTAGCTTATGGGGAAACTGTGTTAAAGGAGGGATATAGGTACTGGACTCACACCCTGAAGGAAAGAGGTTTAAAGGTTACTGTGACTTCGAGACACCCAAACCACTATCCATCTATCTATCTATCTATCTATCTATCTATCTATCTATCTATCTATCTATCTATCTATCTATCTATCTATCTATCTATCTATCTATCTATCTATCTATCTATCTATCTATCTATCTATCTATCTATCTATCCATCCATCCATCCATCCATCCATCCATCCATGTTATTAATGCCCAGAGCAATAAATCCATAATTTGTTTCAAGAACTGGACTAGCAATCGTTGAAATATGGACAAATATCCCAATTTTGATTGTTTTTAAGTAATTGATTAAAGAAATAGAAATCAGTTTGAAAGGCTGTTTTATGATCTGGTTGCTAAAGAAGAAACCAGTTAAAAGACGATTTCAGGATCTAGTTAATAAGAAAAAACCAGTTGGAAGACTGTTTTAGGATCTGGTTACTAAAGAGGCATCAAGAAGATTTATAATGACTGATGGAAGAAATCCCAAGGATGTGAAAAGAAATGTGTACTAATAACTATTACTCATGTGAGCCATGTCCGAAGATTATTTTAAGTACTTAATTAATAATGAATGCCAGAACATTGCGTTAGATTAAGAACTTGGCTAACAACACTGTCTCTACCCAAGTTCAGATTGTAAGAAGTGGATTAATAATGAGTGCTAAAAGACCACCACTCATTTCGGCCCAATTACTTTAAGAAATGGACTGGATCGTGTTCCAGATTATTTAAAGAAGTAGGTTAATAACGATTGATAGCGCAATTCCCCTAAATTGTTTCAAGAAAAGGATTTTTAATGAGAATAATAGAACATGTTCCGAGAATTCTTTAAGTAGTGGGCTAATAGTCTGATAGAAAGTTCCAAAATTGTTACAGGAATTGGGTTAATAATGAATGATTGTTTAAAGAAATAAATTAATAATGATCGAAAGAACAAGACTAATGAAAGAATAATCTGTAACGGCCAATGGATCATTTATTAAAAGACGCTGCTGTTAAAAGAAAAACAATATAAAGTTGTCCTTTGCATTAAAAATATAAAAATATATAATATTTACAAATATCACATCTACCGCGTCAAGAGCAGTCAGAGTTGAGGTGAAGAAATCTCAAAATTGTCTTTAACATAATATCGATGCCAGTAACAAAGTAAAATTCCCACTGGCTAAACAGACAATTATCGTGTTTGCAAAACCATTCTGTCACTGTACTGTACAAGCAAAATGTTTCCCCTCCTCACCAAACCACACATATACACATACTTATACACGCGCGCACACTCTCACACACACCCCCCTCTTATTCTCTTTACAAACTGATGGCAATTCGAAATTTAAAAGAAAATAAACACTCTCAATCTCCACAAGTTTCGACACGCACTTAGATGCTAGCGCTTTCTGGTTTTCTTCAGCATTTTTTTTTTCTTCCTAACCAAAGGTTCTGTCTGGCTTGCCCCAACACCTCTCTCATACTGCTGCCAGCCGGCGCTTGACGCGTGTGCGAGCAAACAGCATGCCTGACACCATGACTGTTCAAGCTAGACGGAGGTTTGGATCTCTTTCTACTACTTGTCGAGTCCTGCTGTCTGCTGCCTTTTGTGAAATGACACGAACAACTGACCTGGTCGGAGGAAGAGTTCAACACCAAACACTAACGAATAAAAGAAACTGGAGGAAATCATTAAGAAGGAAAACGACGATAGTGGAAGAAAAAGAAACACAACAAAACCAAGCAACAACATCGTGTGTCTTAGAACTTAGGCCTGTTAAAACTGAAGTGACATTTGTCTTGTCTTATTTTGATGTATGTAATTAAACAGTCTGTCTTTGCGTGATGTTACCATACACATAACTCCGCCTAGTCGGGACCGCTCAAGACATTCTTCACCTTGAAATAGAAGGTCAGGGGTTATACCTATCAATGCTGAAATAACGCGCGAACTCTACCAAGCAGTTTCAATAAGTGTTCATTGAACGCATTCAGATCGCGTTCGGCAAAGGGCGCAAGCAGGATTGATACTTTAGGATACGTTTTTTTTTTTTTTGTTCGTCTGCTCGTATATGGATCAGTATCGCAGGCTTTGATATGGTCGTCTTGCTTCCTTACCCCATTTGACAGGTACAGTGCCCACCTCTCCTAAGCGTCAGGTGCCAGGTTTTATGGGTATCGATCCATCGATTACGGGAAAAGAGCGGGGTTCTGTCGGGGATGAGGAAAATGGAAATTCTTGCCTTGAGGCGGACGTGTAAGCTACGTCATCGAATTTAAGTTTGGCGCTGATGGAAGAAAAAGAAAAAAGAACCTATTGCGAGACAAAGTGATTCGGGCATGTTGGCACACGTGCAGGATCGCGGTTGCCCGGGTACTCGAGGGTAATACTGAGCATTCTGCAATCGAATAAAATGGGCATGCCACTGCACGGGAGCTTTTCGCTTAGAAGAGATTCGGTAATTTATCCTTGCCTGCTGACAGGAAGCGGACTAAAGAGAGCAAATTTAACTTGCATTTTACTCATATCTGAAAGCTTGTTTCAAGTCAGTTTCTACACTTCAGATTAAAAGTGCGCTGGGTGCCTTGATATTGTTTTTATTATTAAAGCTGCTCTTCCCGCACCCCCACCTCAATTAAAGAAAAAAGTAAGCGAACCATTGAAAGTATGCGTTTACATGGCCGCTATCTTGTCCTGATCGAACTGTAGAACAGAATATTAAATGCAATGCCTGGACAGAATTAAAAGTGATGGGTGAAAAGAACATGCTTAATATAGGAAGCGTTCTAGAAAAAGTGATTAAAAGAATATATTTTTTTATGTTTTTATCCTAAAGAAGTCGAAGTGATTTATTTTCTTGTAGAATTATTCATAAAAGAAATTCATAATCAAATGAATGTCTGTAAGTAAAATTAATATGTAAGTAGACTTTACGCGATCTGATAATAATGCCAGAGACAAGAAGTCACGTGCTTAATGACAATGTCTATCTGTGTGTGTGTGTGTGTGTGTGTGTGTGCGTGTGTGCGCGTGTGCATGCGTGTATGTGCACGTGTGCGTATGTGTGTATATGTGTATTTATATTTCGTCTTTTCAATTTACAGATATAGTTCACGAACACCATTTTTTTTTTTAAAGAGTAAATTTATCGTTCTCATCTTGAGAACGTCTGAGACTAATTACTATCAGTGAAATAATTTTTTAAAAAGAAAGCTATGAAGTAAGAAGAAATATAAAGGAATCAAGAAAGGGTGAAAGAAAAACGGAAAGAAAAGAAAGAAATGAAGAAAAATAGGAAGGAAGGAAGGAAGAAGGAAAACGTTGGAGGACAAACACCCCCCACCCCACCCCACCCCCCAAAAAAAAAAAAAAACAGAAAGAAAGACAGACTCCGTAGAAACCTCTAACTCTTGCTGTGTTCATGTCCTTGCATGCCCGGTAATATTTTCTCATTCCTGCTTCATAATTGCCGTGTTTAGCAAACTACGCTCTAGGAGTTTTCGTGAACTGCACACACAAGCGCTTTGTGTGCCCAACAAGTTTGATCGCCCATCGAAAGCGAAGGCAGGACTGTTTACTCTCGCAAACACAATGGCGTTCTCCTCCACTGTTCACGAACGCTCTCTAATGTTATGTGCTGAAACACGCATAAAGTGCAGTGATGATAATAATGACAGAGGTGAATTAATAAAATATTTAGAACCTAAGCCACAGACTTACATTTCTTGCATTTATTAATTATGACGATGACGATGACGATAATGGTGACTCTATTTTTAACCAATAGAGAAGTGTAAACATTTCTTCATATTATTCGTTTAGCAAACTATAAATCTGATTTTAAACTTGATTGACTTTTAAAAGGTGATTTTTAAAAAATTGGTTAAAACATACATTTTTAGAAAGCCACTACAAGGGCTTCATGGACAGTATGTCCGTCATTCATTAACAAATACAACCAACTACAAACTTTTTAATAATCGAGATTAAATTTTTGAAATAATTTTGTTTCATCACATTAAATATTAAAACTTGAGACTTAAAACCTTTCATCGACAACAGGAAGGATTGTTGCGTACATTAATCCGAGTCAATTACGAGAGACAGCGTTCAGGACGGGAGTAGGTGGCGGACCTGTGTTGCAGAACGGTTCATTGGGTACATTGGCGTGAACGGTAAACAGTTTTGAAAACTTTTCATAACTACAGTTTGACATATGGATGTAATCAGAATGTAAAACAAACAACTCAGAGTAAGTACACACTAATTACAATAAATGCATTCTCTCTTCATTCTTCGTCCACACGTTCGTTTCGTGGCGATAGCGCCTTTAAAAGTTTTTCAAAATAACTACCCTTTCTTTATTTAAACACTTAAAGTAAACACTAAAAGTGAAATACTATCCCAAACTTTGTTTTTAATTTCTCAAGCCAATGCAATATGAAAATTCTCAACGCTTTGTAACAATTACAAGAGCAAGCTTTTCGGTTATATAGCCTTCATCAACATTTATTAATAACAATGACTAATTAACAGCGAAATTTGTAAGACTACTGAGGCATGAAAATTTAGCTGCATCTTCATCTCTTGTGAATGTGTACATATTTGGCGAGCGTTAGAATTTTATGTTTCATTACTGCCTTATCTTTTCAAGCTGCACAGACGTGTTGTGTACATTGTTGATTTTTGTCTCCCATTTCTCCTCCCCCTCCCCCCTCGTTAACTGATTGTTCGATTTCAGTTTAATCTACTTCTAACGGTCTCTGATTTCCGAAAACACATGTTTAGCCACAAAATAGATAGCGTCTAAGAGTCAAGAGGTTGTCAGTCCATCAGTTGGACACCTGACGTGTACACAAGAAAATAGTTGCATGAAAAAGAGCACAAACACACGCATCGCAAAATCTCAGTGAGTAATATATACGTAAGATGAAACTTTGTCAAGAGTTACTGACATCGGAAGCAGAGAGCGTAAGCTAGGCTAACCTTGACCTTTCGCTGTGATGAAACATTTAAATGATTTTCAATTTCATAGCGTGTTTCTAAACATTTCTGAAGTAGAGCTCATGCATCTAGTTAAGGCGAGCTTTTTACTCGAGATGAAGCACTGAGTTGGTGTGAAGTTTTGTAACGTTTCTTACTTCTGAGGTAAAGTGCATGCAATGCATCCACTCAAGGCGAGTTTTCCCGGAGATGAAGCAGTGAGTGGACGTGAAACTTCGCACGTGTTTCTGGCACCTGAAGGACAGCGCACGCACCAAAGAATGGTTGGCTCTCCTGAGCGGGACTTAAAGATGACGCAAAACTCCCTTATATGTTGCCGATGGTAAACATTACAAGAGATCATGTGCCGTGCTGAAGACGGAAAGTTTTTTTTCTATCCGGGATTGGTGCGAACAAATTGCAATGACTGGGTGGAAATGATGACGTATGAAATCGAGGGTACATAGCAAGACGCCAGACTGATGCTAAAAGGCGAAACTCCTATTTGATGAAGAAGTCATCAGATATCTAGTATGGAAATTTTGAGGCTTGTCTCTTTCAATGTTATATATGCTAAAAATAACTTTAATCGTCTTCACACACAAACACATAGTTGGGTGTGAATATTTGTATGTGTTCTAAACGAATAAAACTAATCTTCCTGAAGATATAGAAAACACGCTTGTGATGCATGGGTCGATGAATGAGATTATAGATATTGGTTTCGTGTGCCATATTTTACTCGCACCCTGCAACTTAGGCACACATACACTCAGAGAGCAAGGTGATAATTGGTCGCAGACAGCCAGATCGACAGACAGATATACCCCCCCCCCCCTTCCACTCACAATGAGTCATCCTAGACAAGTGTGGACAAGGTGATGAATTAACAAAACTTTCCTATGAATAAACTAGTAATATTTAATACAGTCAGTTCTCTATTTTTGTTTTGTTTATGCAAATTCGAATTTACTCATCCTAATGTTGAGGCTATTTCTTATGTTTGTGCGCTACTCTCGAAGTTATGCTATCCAAACTGTCGACCGAAAAGTGAAAGCAGGATGAATGGCCTCTGTAATCAGACTCTTTCTTGTAGTCATGCTTTTTAACTGCATAACCATGTGCATCTATGTTTCAACATTGTGACAGAGTACATTGACATATTCAGACTCTTTAGTTGGTAGTCATTGTGGCATATGGTTACCTGTGAATGCAGGAAGAGAAAAAGACGAGGAAAAAAAGCAGTGTTGGTTAATTACTCCCTTGCCTGTTTACTGGAGACTAACCCCGTATCTTAGCCACACGCGCACACAAACGCAATAATAATAACAAATAATAATAATAACAAATAAAAAACGCAAGGACACACAAGGAAGATGATGCATCACAAACCGTCTAGTCTTAGGGTAAACGCGTAATACTTAATATCTACTCTAAGCCCCCAGACTCCCATGGTGAATGCAATCCCTATAACTAATACACACATGACATAATGGGATAATATAAGGAGAGTCAAGAATTATATTTTTAAAGAAGTTTAATAAAGAGAATGAAGAAAATAAAAATAGGAAATGATGAAGTAAATATATAAGTAATCAAAAATGAAAGGAATCTCTTTAGCATCACAATTACTGAGAAGTTTTAGTGCACATAATATAGCAATGCTAATGTAATGCATGCAAAATAATGCACAAGTATGGCAAAGCTAATGTAATGCGTGCAAAATAATGCACAAGTATGGCAAAGCTAATGTAATGCGTGCAAAATAATGCACAAGTATGGCAAAGCTAATGTAATGCGTGCAAAATAATGCACAAGTATGGCAAAGCTAATGTAATGCGTGCAAAATAATGCACAAGTATGGCAAAGCTAATGTTATGCGTGCAAAATAATGCACAAGTATGGCAAAGCTAATGTTATGCGTGCAAAATAATGCAATGCAATGTCATGTAACGCAATGTATTTCGAGAGTTTCTGACTCAACGTATGGATGCATGGTTTGATGACTCAGCATGGACCAACAACATATGTAGATGTAGCAGTTGAGATGAACAGCCTTTCTTTCAGTTGGGTCAACAACACGTAAAGATAGCGGTCTTGTGAACAGTCCTGTACTTGAACTGGTCAAGCCACAAGAAAGTGCCAGGTTGGCGGTAAATAATAATGTCTTTCCTTTTATGCAGTGCTTACAGATGTGTAACTAGACAGCATCACCTGCACTCATTCAGACAGTTTGGAGCGATGAGAAAAAGCAGAAAAGACTCGCTCTCACACACTCTTGCTCAAACTTTAATTACTATTATAATGCACTAACTATATGCATTAATAATTAGGTCATAGCCTGACAACACTGTGATTGACATCACAAATATATCACAAGCTGCATGCATCAGTAGCTAGGTCAACACTACACAGAACTTGTACAGAGTCTTAGAGTAGATGACTAGTGTATTACAAATCAATACAACAAAGAAAAAACAAATGAATAAACTGCTCATAATATATTTTCCTGTTAAAAAGAGATACATAACTTTTGCTGTATTGCATCCAAAGGAACAAACTGCTAAAAAGTATCATCACAAATGAAACCTAAACAGGAATCATTCATAGACAGTAAAAAAAAACAAATAGTTAATGTATATATACTTTTAAAAAAATAAGAAAATGTACCCTAACCTAATGCATGAGAAAGTGGAAAATGTTTAACAACAGAAGTGTACTTGCAACTTACAATGATAGTTTAAAACTACGCCAATGAAACAATATAAAATATGACCTTACATCCATATATGGTAACATTAACTGTTCCAGGTAATTAAGACTTGCGAATGAATACTTCCTCTATTAAATGGCAAGAATTTGATCTATTCAGGTTAGTTATATAAAGAGACACAATCACCTTTTCAGGAAAATACCCATGTTCCTAGAACTGTCTTGTCTGCTTTCCAGTAAGCTAAAGTAAACAAGTTGTGTTCACATACAAATCCATCAAAATAGCTCTCGATTGGCTGTTCTCCTCCAGACTGTTGAGAGAGAGAGAGAGAGAGAGAGAGAGAGAGAGAGAGAGAGAGAGAGAGAGAGAGAGACAGAGACAGAGACAGAGAGAGAGAGAGACAGAGACAGAGAGAGAGACAGAGACAGAGAGAGAGACAGAGAGAGAGAGACAGAGAGAGAGAGAGACAGAGAGAGAGAGACAGACAAACAATCAGACAGTTAGACAGACAGAGAGAGACAGAGAGAGAGAGACAGAGAGAGAGAGACAGACAAACAATCAGACAGTCAGACAGACAGAGAGAGACAGAGAGAGAGAGAGAGAGAGAGAGAGAGAGGGAGTTTAGGCCATGCCTGCCACCATATATCAGAACAGTTCAAGTAGTTACGGATCACATCAAAGAACCTCAGTAATAATCCACCAAGCTCAGAGGTGTGACTTCTCAACAATACAGTAGTACATAACTCTCTCATTTAGATGAAATCTTTCCCTCCCCTATATTCCAGAGGCACCGGGTGCTGAATGTCACAGTGCCATAATGAATAAATGCCACAGACCATAGAGAATTAAGGCAACATGCTTTAGTGGAGATTAGGATTAGCTCAGCTTAAACCTCTAACAACGTATGAATGCGATCTGAAACATACATTTTCTTATGTTGTGGAATCAGGAAGTAAATTTTAAATGGAATGTGTTTTTGTGGTTTTGGTTTGTCTGATGTCTAGCATCACAGTCATCGCCAACTTTTGCAGATTTTGGTTCTGTGGGTGCAAATGCCAAGGAGAGATTTATACTATGGAAAGCAGATGTGCATGCAATGTCATAGCTTAGTAAAATGAAAGTACTGAACTAATTTTTGTACATTTTCTGGGTGAAGTTTTGCTTAGAGCAAACAGCGCTTACTGTCCTATTCTTTGTATGGTCTCTCAAATATTGGGTGTGTGATCTGCAACACACAGGACAAGAGTCACCATCCTAACTCATGGTTTAGCACTTTAGCTAGAAGCCCACCATCTTGAGCTAAAGAACTGTTAAGAAACATTATTCTCACACAGATACATACACACATTTACACGCACACACAATACACATACATCATACTTACACACACAGTGATGTTTAATGCAGTTTCATTTTCAAAATGATGATTTAAATTGGTTATGATTAATGACGCATTTATTTCTTAAGAGAATTTTTTCAGTGGATGACGACTGATACAACGTCATTAATTTCAGTAGTTTGTTTCAATCACTAATCGCAAACACGAAAGTAATTGACGGTGTGAATGCAGCTTAACTTCGTAACTCACCAACACAACGGTAACAGCAGAAGGTGCGAATAGCTTAAACTGTCAACTCACCAAGTAGCAATAGCAAAAGGTGCAAATACACCTTAACTTGTGAACTCACTAAGCAGTAACAGCAGAAGGTGCGAATACAGCTTTAACTTGGCAACTCACTAACACTGAAGTAATAGTAGAAGGTGCGAATACAGCTTTAACTTGGCAACTCACTAACACTGAAGTAATAGCAGAAGGTGCGAATACAGCTTAACATAGCAGCTGTCAATACCCAGAGGAAAAATAAGTCTAGTAGTTGGTCATTTATATTTCACAAAAAGTGATTGATTTTATTCTAGAGAATAAGTATTTCTAAATAATCTAGAAGACAAACCTGTCTACCTAGTCTCTGCCTGTCTGTCTGTCTCTCTAATATACATACAGTTAAAACGTTTCTTAGTAAAGGTGATGGTCAATACAATTTATTGGTAAAATTATTTTTAAAATGATTAACATCCTTTTCACTCTGCTGTTTGATCACTCCTTTATCAGGTTTATGAATACCTAAACAATATAGTCAACGCGAAGTTAATTCAATCAATGTTACTACAACTTCCCCACCCCCCAACTCCCCCAAAGCAATTCATATATTTACAAAATTAATACTATTGTAACTTTTTCTTCTTTTTATTGCAACACATCACCCATCCTCCCCCCCCCCAAAAAAAAAAAAAAAAAAAAAAAAGAAAGAAAGAAAGAAAAAAGAAAAAAGAACGAACAATGACAACATAGACTGAAATAAGATTAATTAAAAAATATATATCAGACATATCAGACTAACAATCTGCAGCTTAAATTATAACTCCCGCCTTCTCCCGCCCCACCTCACGTGTCAATAACGTAAGAGCTATAATCGAAACAACGGTTCATTGCATGACAAAGTCACTCATGTGTATTCGATTGTATTAGCTGTAGACTTATTATCTGCATTTCACCCCGTATCATGTCCGCACAAAAAGTGAGAGCAGGCCATGTGATTTAGAGTTTTCGCTTGAATTTGTCGCTTGCATGAGCTCGGGCACCGCGAAGTAAGCCAACGAGAATTGGCGGATTACTGCAAATCAATCGCTGCCGATTTCTTGCGCAGACTGGCTTTGTAGCACGAAGAGTACGGCCGACGATTGTGGCTAGACTCTCTAACGGGCGCGGAGTTTCAATTGTTCCATTTTTTAGGGAGTTCATACAAATCCAATATGAATGCATCTCGTGCAGGCACGTCGTCACAAACCAAGAGACGTCATCGATTTGACGTCATGGATAGGGCAAGTTGCACAGTCCTCGTCATTAAGCATATATTCTTTCTTTCTTTCTTTCTTTCTTTCTTTCTTTCTTTCTTTCTTTCTTTCTTTTTTTCTTTCTTTCTTTCTGTTTGTCTTTCTTTATTCTTTCTTTGCATTGGTTGCGTTTTTTATTTTGTTTTTGTTTATTTGTGTGCTTATTTGTTCTTTCTTTCACGCTGTTTCCAACACACACACACACACACACACACACACACACACACACACACACACACACACAGACACTTACGCTCTATCTCTCTCCCACACACATCAAATGGTGTACATTTACATTCGAAGTGGTTGTTGTTTACTACTTTCTGTACTTCTGGCGAAGTATGTTTTACTAGCATGCTGTACATTCAGGTTGCTCGTTTTCTCCATTGTTTAGCTCACTCGTTTACTATATATCTTTCTCTTGTGTGCTGAACTCTACTCGATTAGTAGCTATACTTTTATTCGTGTACTGAGCTCTGTGTATGGTAACGCTGACTAACATGTTGACTGGCTATACGTTTATTCGTATACTGAGTTCTGTGTATGGTAACACTGACTAACACGTTGACTGGCTATACGTTTATTCGTATACTGAGTTCTGTGTATGGTGATGTTGAACAACTCGTATACTGACCTTTTACTCGTATGCTGAACCTACTCGTATACTGATCTCTTATTGTTACATGGAACTCGGACACTACACTCGTTCTTGAAGACTGAGCTCTCACTGTGTAACGGGCAAGGTGAACAGTTTTTTCTATTGTCTTTCTATTGATTTCGTGTCTTTTAAGAGTATTTGCTCCTGTTGTTATGTCTATTTCAGTATTTTCTTGCTGCTGC
Organism: Sinotaia quadrata; assembly: GCA_028829895.1. Taxonomy (NCBI): domain Eukaryota; kingdom Metazoa; phylum Mollusca; class Gastropoda; order Architaenioglossa; family Viviparidae; genus Sinotaia; species Sinotaia quadrata. The sequence goes on along the minus strand of CM054181.1, from coordinate 47,030,832 downwards.
TATTATTTGTATTTCAATATTTTTTCTTTTGTTAGGAAATTAAATCTATTTCAATATTTTCTTTCTGTTGTCACTATGCTTATTTCAATACTTTCATTTTCCCTTCATTATGTCCATTTCAATTTTTTTTCTCTACTTTGCAGAGACGTTGTTCCTTATTTTGTCTTGAAACACTAACTACTACTGGTATGCTCGACTCTCACTTGTTCTAATAACTATACTCCCGTGTGATAAAACACATTTTGAACGCTGGACTCATTTTACCACAAATACTGAGTTCTGGTCTATACAGACAGTATTTCTTTTCTTTTCATTTGTATATGCTTTAAATCTCATTGACGAAAGAAAAACATTACAACATATCAGTGAATCGAACTTCAATTTCACTCTAAGCATTTCAGCTTTACAGTTGCTGCTTGCCCTCCAAAATACTCACATATGACTCCAATGTAAGGAAAATTGAAAGTAATGAAAGAATACACCAACTTAAAGACTAAGTGAAATGGAATCTTGATCAAATTAGTTTGTGAACGAGATTTGCCCCGTTACTAAGACACACAATCCCCAAGCTCTTGGAATAAAAGCAAGCAGAAGTGACATCATGGAAACACTGATATCAAATAATCTTTTTCATTGTATTTGTCATGTGTATATTTGATTGTTGATTTAATAAATTTATTGACCTTCTTACACATATTGATAACCTTATGTTGGAGAAGAACGTGGGTGGGTTGGGGCTTGCTAAATATAGATTAAAAGATGGATTTATCTACTCCTTTAGTAAGTTGTTTTCCACCTATGGAAATGATGTGATGGTAAATGTTTGTTTTTACTGTTCTAGAAGAGAGAAAATGTTTACAGCACCTGCATATCCGCCATAATATTAATACCTATACAATCTTATATATTAAAACATAATTCCACAGATTAGCGTCAATACAAATCACAGGATAAGTCATACAACTTACTGAATGGTGAAATATCTGACTGATTTTACAAAAGTATCTCCACACACACTCAAGCAACTGGCAACTTTATATCTAGTTATTAAAAATATACAATCAATGTAAATAGTATAATCTCCACATACACTCAAGCAACTAGTAAACTTCAGTGTAACCAATATAATCTCCACATATCAATAATGAAAACTATGGTAAACCATGTATCAATAGAATATACAATCAATAATTATAAATCAAAAGGTTAGCAACAAAAATTTCAAAAGTTAAAAGAGGATAGACAATGTAAGACAGTTATAGAAAGTGTTCTAAAAGTATTGAGTGAGATAAGGCTGCTTTCTAAATGTCTATTTCATATTCAACTATCTCTTCTCTACCTCTGTTTTAGTCTAGGATTTCCCATTAAGTTCTTAGGTTCAAACAATGTTTCAACAATCATTTTTAACATTTACTAATTTCAGCAAAATGACAATTAATTTAACAATTTTTAACAAAAATCATCCCTAGACATATCCTATCCACTTTATGTTACACCACTGCCACCTAGTTAATGGTTATTAATTTAATAATCACCAATTAACTACTTACAAGTGATGAGAATCTTAATTTATATTATTAATAATTTCTTCAGCAGACGCCACTTATCCCTCTCACTTGATGAATATGCAGGCGTTGTAAATGTTTACTCTCTTTCACAACATTAAAGACAAACATTTACTATCACATTATTTCCATAGGTGGAAAACATCTTACTAAAGGAGAAGATAAATATGTCTTCTAATATATATTTAGTGAGCCCCCATATACCCACTTTTTTTCTCCAACATAAGTTATATATTTATGTGTAAGAAGGTTAATACATTTAACAATAAATTTATTAAATCAACAATCAAACATACACATAACAAATACAATGATAAAGATTACATGAGATCAATATTTCCATGAAACCATGTTGGAATAATTTTAATATCTGTACAGTCTTATATCCTAAAACAAAATTCAACAGATTAGTGTCAATGCAAATCACATGAAGTTCTTATCAAGGAAGAGAAATGGAGTTATTAGAGATAAAATATATAAACTAAAATATATATAAATATATATATAATAGTAGAATTTTTTTATTAAATCATTTATTGCAAGGTAATTAAATAACAGTTGATTAATCGATAGTTAATTTAATCATATTAATAACCATGTTAACAACACATATCAAGTTGTAGCTGCAAGAAGTAACTATTTTAATAAATCTTTACAAGTAGAACTCTTTTAAGGCACACTATTCATTATTAATTTACCAAGAGTTTCATTAATTATTGCATGAACACTGTTTTCTAACTTTATTGTACAAGTGCAAATGCGAAAAATGAATTTAAATTAATTATGAGGTGTACATAAATAAATAAAAAATAATTATGTATCTGCAATTAAGAAAAAATAAAACCCATCAGAAATCATAGTACAATTTTTAATAAATTTTCTATGATTACTTATTAACTTCCCAATTACATGAAGATTCACCGAATGAATGGATTTAAGACTTATTCATTTCACACTGCATATTTATAACAGCTGTCATTGTAATGAACTGATTGTATGTAACATCACACACTGCATATTTATAACAGCTGTCACTGTAATGAACTGATTGTATGTAAAACAACAAATGAATGTCAATGATCAAACGATATAACTATAACTGTGTAAGTGTAAGACTGATTTTAAACTGGTTAAGTCTAACTTTTGGCACCTCAATGCCTTGCATTGCTAAATTCTTCCGAAAGACTCTGCTTTGCATTTCATAGTTTTCTTCTTCGAAGTGCTCGCTACACACTACTGTCTGTACTGTCGGATGAAAGTTTTCTCTTTTCAATTTTGCAATTCACGTTTTTTCGTAATTTGTGATCTTTGGGAAATGTAAAAAAATGAACATTTTTGGTTTGTCCGCTGTTTGTGCAGCCAATGGCACTGCAATATTTAACCATGATTTAATTTATCAAACCACGGGTTTAACGCAAGACAATATTATGTCGGACAACGCATGCGGATTGTAGTTCCCACTCGTGACGTCAAATATTATGTTGCTATGGTGAGAAGTCAGTCTCACAAATGAAAGAGAGCTCTGATTTCTTTCAATACCGAAATAAATGCATTTATACAAATTTCTGAATGTTTAAATTTTGCAGTCTTCATTCTAAGAATGGGAATGACTCATTTCATACGGATTTATTCTTATCTGTGGTTCACCTAGATTCCATTTTAGTTGGTCTTTAAACGTTTTGTAAATTTTCTCCTTTGAAACTATGTGCGTACACGTGTGTGTGTGTGTGTGTGTGTGTGTGTGTGTGTGTGTGTGTGTGTGTGTGTGTGTGAACAAACTCACGTTACTTTACTATCGACTATTCTTCATATTAATTTTTCTTACAAAATGCTGGCGTCTGTTTTCACCAGTCTGCTTGCGTCCGGGCATAAAGACAAAAAAGCTAGCGAAGTTGAGAGATTGTCGGACAATGGCGGCGAGCAGCGGAGCGACCAGCGTCGCGAGTGTTGCTAGGCACAAATTCACGCGCCGCAACTTCCACCTAGCGCGGGAGAGTTATCTTATCGACGACGTCACGGCATCCGGCGTTAGACTGACGAAGAAAGATGCTGCTGAAGGACCTTACAAGTAAATGTCTCAATAGGCCTCGGTGAGACACTTCAGGCAGCCTCATTTTTGTGCTGTGCTGCGTGAGAGGATTATTTGCAAGTGGTGATGACCTTCGGACCACGTCTGTCGCAGCACCCGCTGTACCCAGTGTGAGTGGCTGCTCTGCTTGATACAGCGTTTCTCCCTTGACTGTGAAGCTATTATTATTAGTAGTAGTAGTAGTTTACATAAAAACTTTCCGGCAAGATTTATTGTGAAGAAGTACATCACTCTTACTGTAAAATCAGATGTATCTCTGAATGTGTGTGTGTGTGTGTGTGTGTGTGTGTGTGTGTGTGTGTGTGTGTGTGTGTGTGTTATAGGGATGTTGAGTGTTCTTGAACTTGAAGGCAGGGTTCAAAAGTCCCTGCATGTAACTAGTCAAGCTCACTCTAGCAACATAAGAAAGTTTCCGAGCGAAATATATCTTCAGAAAAACTAAATTTAAAAGTCAGCATTTAAATAAACAACAGAGAATTATGTAGCCAAATTCTTTACTTACAAGTATTTAAAAATAGTCTTTATTTACATTTATTTAATACCCTTCATATCAAGATAGCACGCACAAGGATCCCAGCAAAATGGCGTTCCAGATTAGCGTCAAACTGCAAAATATTTTGGATAGAGTGTTATTCTTCAAGCGCATTGGGCAACAGAAATTCTATTTTTTAAAAGATCTGCTCAAGTATGAATGGTTCTTTACTGTTTGTCTGAACTTAAACTATTCCGCTGAGAACTCTGCGTGCACGCACTCCCCCCCACCCTACCTCTGTGAATTAATCATTTATTTAAATTAGTATGTAGAAAGAATTTAGCTAAATAGTTTTACTTAGCTGAAAAATGTTTGTATTTATTTAAATACTGGTCATTTAGCTAAATTCGGCATACTCCCTCAAATTCATGGTTTTGATCCCAAAACGTCATAGGATACATAGGTGGAGGTGACTAAATGGTCGTTCCTTGTGCTTGGCGGTCCCATATCTGCTTGTGATATTGTTTTGAAAGCACTTTGAATGGACCTACTTTTAAGAGAGAGAGAGAGAGAGACAGAGAGAGAGAGAGAGAGAGAGAGAGAGGAGACTGGTCGATAAGTGTGCAAACCTGAACTAGCACCATTTCCTATCACCATCTTCCAAATCAGTCTCCTTTCCCCAGCCTAATTCTCAGCGGTAACTGGCGCCCATCAGGTAATCTAATCCCACTGTTTCGAGGAGCGGATGTGGCTAAACGCTGGAGTACCAACGCTGTATCACGGACGCTTTGATGGGATGAGGTTTAGAGTGGAAAGTGTGTTGGAGATTTCTCAGCTGATAACTGCGACAACAACCGAAAAGAAGGAGCTGCATTGACCCAGTAAAGTTAGTGAGCACACGAATCTGTAATTAATGAAAGACAATACCAGACTGAATGTACGGTCCAAATGAATGAAGGAGCAGGGTGATGTTTTAGTTTACTTTGGACCGTTATCCTCTGCCACTATTCTCTTCATACTCATCTGCATCATCGTCATACTATTTGAGTCATTTGATCATGACGATATTGTTATCGTCTTCACTCGCATTTTACCAAATTTATAAGCAACAGTCATCATCTGTATAAGCAGTACCAAATATAACAACATAATAATAGTAATAATCTAGCTAGACATCGTCATCTACATTAATGACACGTTATATGCATCACATGACTTGTTTCTCTTATGTACTGGATGAGAACAGCTGATGAGGTTTATCTAACTCCATAATTCAGATTTACAAGGAAAAGGTGCATGCATTCATGCATATTCAATAACACGAACACACACACACACACTTATAAATGTATATTTGTACACACACACACACACACACATACATCTGTACACATCTAATCTACAAACACATCCATATATCCATAAACGTCCACATTCAATCACATGCTTGCACGAGTGCACACACATACAAACACACATACTTATTCACATACCCTCAAACAACATACATATACGCAAACATGATTGTATTCACAATCCTACTTGAAGCTTTTGTACCCTTACGTATAGGTGGATATGTTTGCTTATGTGTGTGTGACTGATTAAGAGAAAAGAAGATAAGAGTAAGACTAACATACAAGCAAAACATTGTTATCATACACCAGAACAAGCCAATTGTTTCGTTTCTCTGCACAGTGTCAATAAACAAAGCAAGCTAACCGGCTTTGTCTGTTTACCTGACAATCAAAGACTGCAGCAATGGGCCTGGGATGAGCCGTAGTTATCGCCTTGCTATCGGTACATCTTCCTGATTGGGCTAAAACATAACCAACGTACCTCTTAGTTATATCAAACATGCTTAAGGCAATGTACACTCGAGGATAATTAAACATCCGTAGTGTAAATTTGTAGTGAGGATTATGTTGAGCACACACACACACACACACACACACACACACACACACACACACACACAAACATTCAAGCACACAAGTATAAAACACATTAATCAGTAAGATAAAGAAATAGGCAAACAACAACTGAGATGAACAAAATAACTCATGTCAATAACAACAATACTTTTAAATGAAAAAAATGAAATTCTTGTATTTAAGTTTATTAGACTGTACGTTTAAAAAGGTTATAACAAGAGAAAGACTCCTTGTAAATTACTTCAAACAAACATCAAAAGAACCAAATAGCTAGGTAATCAAGTCACATTTTTCTTAGGGTGGTGGCGGTAATATATTGCACGAAATATTAATGTGGTTAGCAGGAATTAATTAAACAGTTCAACTGTTATAAATCTGAAAAGTGTTTCAGCTAAATCAAGGATTTATTCCGTCAACTCGTTATGAAGGAGGACTAAGAAGAAGGCTTCAGTTCTTACTGATCACAATTTTACGCTTGGCTACGTCACTGTACGTCAATCAACTACGTCTTGAGACTGTAATTTATAACAAAATCATTCGTTATACTGCCTAATAATAACTTATACCAATCTCTGTCTTGCTCACCTTATCAGAACTTGATGCACACCGGCTGAACGCAAGCAAAACATCACCACAAGTACTCATGTACTTGTGTACCCCCCCTCTCTCACCTTCACCTAAGAAAATAATAGCAACAAGTTAACAAGCAATAACTTCATATCTTAGTTTCCTTCATCAGACCTATTGAAACCATGAGTGACCCGTATTTAAGATTTCTGACCTAATATCGACTTCATCTTTTTTTTTTCGGTTGTCTTTCCTTTTTTTTGTATTTGTTTCTTTTTCTCTTCTCTTTTAATTTCTTCTTCCTTTTTATATTTTTTATTTTATTAATTTTTCCTTTCCGCATATCATTATCTTATTATTAAACGATTTCTGGTAGGGTGCGTTTTGGCAAGCACTGAAAACGCTTTCTGTTTAGGGCGAACATATCTTACTCCTAAAAACACTTCGACTACTTGGTGGTGTGCATCAGACGAGACCAGTACACCTCTGACACCTAGAGTTGTTATAATTTAAGAAGTAATTGAAAAGCTACGGAGAGGAGATGATAATAAAAAAGTAATGTTAACGTTACAGGAATTAAAAACAAAATCAAAAACAAAATAGAAATAAACAACGAAAGTGTTCTGGCCATTTTTTTAAAGTGTCAGTTTATGAAAGAAAGTGCAAAATGTTTCCGAAATCTTAAAAAGTGTTATGCTTTAGTTCAAGAAATATTAACTTAATGGCGACTGGAATACCCATTTAAATCTTTATGACGTCAACCTACTCCCAAATAAACCCCGAGCTGATACGTTATTAAATAAGTGATATCGTCAAGCTGTGTGTTAAGCCAACTAACTGGGAGCATTTCCACTTTTCTGAGAACGTTGTCACAGCATAGTATAAGTTTTTGAATCCATTTTTCGTAAAAAAATCTTATGGCAGAATCTCAGTTTGCAGTGCATGTCAATATCTTTTGGAAGTCGCAAAGTGGACACAGTTGGACGTTTTGATAAACGTATCAAAAGACCCGCCCCCTCACCTCCAACCCCCCCCCCAAAAAAAAAAAAAAAAAGAAAAGAAATGCGAAAAACAAACCAAGCAAGGCAAAAAAGCAAAACAAAACAAAAGAAAGCAAAGCAAAACAACACAACACAACAAAACTAAACAAAACAACAAAACAACAAAGCAAAACAAAACAACACAGCACAACACAACAAGGCAAAGCACAGCAAAGTAACACAACACAACACAACACAACACAACACAACACAACACAACACAACACAACACAACACAGCACAACACAACACAACACAGCAAAGCAAAGCAAAGCAAAACAACTCTACACAGCAAAGAAAATGGAAGTAAAAGAAAACAACACAACATAACAATGCAAAACACAGCAAAGCAAAATCATACGAAATAAAATACCACATCATTTCACTATGTTAGACACTCTCTGACAATAGAGAAAAAAATTAAAATTTACTAAATATATTCTACTCAAGACTTCAGCAGTCTAAGAGAAAGCAAGCCCGACAGCACATAAAATAGAACACCATTTCACCCATACAATGCTGTCTGACATTGTAGTGAAGTATAAAGGTAAGCACGACAGCACACAAATAGAACACCATTTCACCAAAATAATGCTGTCTGGCAATGTAGTGAAGTATAAAGGTAAGCACGAAGCGGTAAAAAGATACCACAAAAACATAAACAAGAAGAAGCAAAACAGCTACAAACTGAATAAACAGTTTGTATTTCCCCACTGCAGATTTCTGCTACAGGAGCGAACTTTGATAAAATCTGCAAGTTAGATAGTATTATCTTTCAAGTTTAGACGCTCTTTTACACAAAGGTGAACCTGTAAGAAACCCGAGATTAATGTTCACTATAACATATTAACAGTCTAGTCAGTCTCTTGAAAACAGAAGAACTTGTGAAGAGACACAGGTCTAAAGTTCAATACATCACCTTACTAGTCTGGTCATTCTCTTGCAAACAGTAGAACATGTAAAGAGACGCTAGTCTAAAGTTCAATTCATCACCTTACTAGTCTGGTCGATCTCTTGAATACAGAACAAAGTGTAAAAAACACACTAGTCTAAAGTTCAATACATCACCTTACTAGTCTGGTCGATCTCTTGATTACAGAACAAAGTGTAAAAAACACACTAGTCTAAAGTTCAATACATCACCTTACTAGTCTGGTCGATCTCTTAAAAACAGAAGAACTTGTAAAGAGACACAGGTCTAAAGTTCAATACATCATCTTACTAGTCTGGTCTTTCTCTTGAAAATTGTAGAAATTGTAAAGAAACACAAATCCAAAGTTCAATACATCACCTTACTAGTCTGGTCGCTATCTGAAACAATGATAAACCTGAAAAATGGTCATCTTAAAGTTCAAATCACACGTATGAAGTCTAGTCATTGTCTACAACAGAGATAAACCTGAAAAAAGGTCATCCTAAAGTTCAACTCACACGTATGTAGCCTAGTCAATGTCTACAACAGAGATAAACCTGAAAAAATATCTCATCTTAAACTTCAACTCACACGTGTCTAGTCTAGTCAATGTCTGCAACAGAGATAAACCTGAAAATATCTCATCTTAAACTTCAACACACTTTGTATAGTCTGGCTTTTGTCTGGAAAAGAGATAAACCTGAAAAACAAACTCATCTTAAAGTATAACACACTTGTCTAGATTGGTCGCTATCTGCATCAGAGTAAGATGGGAAGAAATCTTTCCAGAAGTTCACTAATCTGCAAGTTCTAAGCAATAGAGGGCATCTAGAAACCTCTCCCCATCTTCTCTCGACCCACCTCGAAGTATAATGCGTCATTATAACAAATCTACTATTTACCTGTCATGCAAAACAAAACAAAATATAGTAAAACACTAAATGTATCAAAATAAAACAAATACTCAGAGCAAAATTAAAAAAGCTCAAATTAAAACAAAACAAAACAAAATTAAAAAAAGCACAATTGCACTCCTCGCAAACGGACATAAGAAACGTAACAGTTTTACATATACGCATTTATTTTTTCTATAAATTTTAAATTTTGAAAGTAATTTACTTTCCATATTTTTTCTTTTGAAATTTATTCTTTTTAATTTAGAAGGGGGTGGAGGGTGGGGTGGATTGAGTGACATGAGGAATATCTATAGAAAGAAGTTCGATACTAAATATCGAAGACGAGCTTGAAAGCAATTTTTAATCAACTCAGTCGACGATGAAATGAGCACAAACATAATTTTATCATCTCTTGTCATTTCAGTATTTTTTCTCCCCATCGCCCTTTAATATAAATATCGTAAAGTGTCGCGCTTAATCCCACGGATTTATGAAAAGTCGATTAACATTTGGTACTGTCACCGATGGAAAATTAAGTTTGACGCACCGCTAAACAATAATGCAATTCATCACAAACGTGGAATGCGTGTAAGGGGAGAGAATAGCAACTGTTGTGGGTGGGTTATCTCGGAAAGTGACACCTTACGTTTACTTGGTTCATATTCCTGAGTTGATGATAAAGGAAGCTGAGGTACAAGGAAGAAACGACTCTGACGCTACCCCCTCATTAAAAAAAAATTATATTATTTTTATTTTCATAAGTGAGCTCAGCTAGTTAGGAATTTAGGTATGTGAATGCATGCATGTGACATCTCAGTAATTAAATAATGTGTCCACGGAGGAGCAATAAAGAAAAAAAATGTTTTAAAATGTAAGGAAATGGAAGAACACACATTTTGCTGCAGAAGTTAAGTTTTGTTGGACCTAACCGATCGTTTGATTTCCGACTCCACTTATTGGAGTTTAGTCAGTATTTGTAGTTAATCCCTTAGAATAGGTCTATTTAATGAGATGACTTCATTGGTTCGGTCCAATTAAGTGGGCAAGGGTCATTTTTGCACCACGTGGAACAAACGTATTGTACTGTCATCGAGGCAGACGAGCTTGAAAATCATATCGAGTCATAGAATGGTTTCATCTCTATTGGCCAGGTTTAATTTTAGACTTAAGCTTAGCTTTAGGCAGTATGTTCAAAACGGAAAGACAAGAGCATAATGGATTCATGTCTAAACCTATGTTAGGCTCAGTTTCAAGCTGAGAGATAAAGGCAGAGTAACTTCAGGACATAGTAAATTCAAGTGTAGACATACGGTTAGACAAATATCCAGTTTTCGTATGATGTCCTGAGTCACCGGGTAACTAATGACTTAGGGCATGGTTGACTAAGTTTTTAATTCATCGTTCACTAATGACGGATGGCTTGAAACACATCACCGGCCACTACATCTACAATACACCACCCGCCACTACAACTAAAACAAATCCTTATTTAGAATTCTTCTTGAGAATTTTGGCTACTGTTGGATACAGCGGCCGCAAGAGAGTATACAGTATTATCTATTTATTCAATTTAATTGACATTTATGAATGTGCACAAGTTTTCTTCTTTCTTTCTTTCTTTCTTTCTTTCTTTCTTTCTTTCTTTCTTTCTTTCTTTCTTTCTTTCTTTCTTTCTTTCTTTCTTTCTTTCTTTCTTTCTTTCTTTCTTTCTTTCTTTCTTTCTTTCTTTCTTTCTTTCTTTCTTTCTTTCTTTCTTTTTGGATGTTTATTTTATTTATTTCTTTGTACTATCACAACCAAATAATGTTTCATTCTTAACTTGGCCAGTGCATAAGTATGTCACTCGCCGGATTAGAATTGCATATTTACTGAATTCTACAGTGATGTTCAGCTGCTACAGAACTTACATTAGTCTGGGAGCCGTACAGTTAATCGGAATTACTTTTGTTTTCTTATTTATTTATTTTTCATTTGCAGTTTAAAAGAAAACAAATTAGTTGCAATTATCAATTATGTAAAATGCATTGGACAAGTTGGAAAGTGGACGTAAAATTGCAAATATGAGTCTCCAACCGCCATCTCATTGCAACGGGTTGGTTGGTCATGTAGGGGGGCGCTTCCGGCTTCCGCCGCTTTCGCGCTTGGGGAGGGGGGAAGGAGGAGGAGGGGAGGGGGACATTGCAACGGGACAACCAATCCCCTATCTTATGAAGGACGTAAAATATTTAAAAGACACCCAGTCTGAGGAATGCCCCACTCTCATCGATGACGTCAAATGTTTACAAGAGATCCAATCTTAGGAGAGTACAATCGATCTGCTTTGTTTTTTCTTTAATGCGTAGTGCGTATGAAGCAAAGAACTTACAGACTGCAAAGTTTCAAGTAGTCTCAGGCTGGAAAGAGGTGGAGAGGAATGATGCCAGATGGTTTGAAAAGCGTTTCTCCAAGCTTAAGATTATTAACTTAAAATCTTATACATCTAAATAATATGAAATGTTATTTTATTTCTTCAAATCTGGTCTTAGCTGGACAAATAGTTGAGCATAAGCAGAAATGAATATATAAATCATTTATTTAACAACAAAACACGAGAGAGCAAGGGAAAAGATTGTGGATACAAAAGAGGAGAGAGGAGAGAGAGTGGGAAGAGGGAGAAAAAAGAGGGAGAGAGGAGAGAGAGTGGGAAGAGGGAGAAAAAAGAGGGAGAGAGGAGAGAGTGGGAAGAGGGAGTAAAGAAAGATGGAGAGAGGAGAGAGAGTGGGAAGAGGGAGAAAGAAAGATGTAGAGAGGAGAGAGGAGAGAGAGTAGGAAGAGGGAGAAAAGAAAGAGGGAGAGAGGAGAGAGAGTGGGAAGAGGGAGAAAAAAGAGGAAGAGATAAGAGAGGGAGAGACGGAGAGAGAGAGGATGTGATGGTGGTGGTAGAGAACACATAGAAAGAACAAGGGAGGATTGATTTTATATTTAAGGGTCAGGACTATTTTGCGTCGCTCAAAAACAAATGCGGAATAAAGAAGAATAATAGGGAGGAAAAACCGCGGTGTGACGACTATTTCTACTGCAAGTCAAACATTACCAAGTGTTCACACCAGGGTGCAAAACACTTTACAATGTACAAGCTAGTGAAAGACACGAAAGCAAGTATACATACACACTTTAAAAACATAAGTATACACTTTACTGTCATTCAATATATATATGTAAAAGTATACTGTATACACAGTTCATTTTCATAATCTATATATAGTTTAAGAAGAAGGTAATCAACCTACATTTAACAAGTTCAATGACACAATTCAACACATATTACACACACACACACACACACACACACACACACACACATGTATTACACATTATATAAATCCATACACGAATACGTCAATATACATTCATACATCGTCGAATTCTCTCACTCAGTGTACTCATATCCACAGACAATCCCACGTTTACTTTAATCCCCCAATTCCTTCTTCATCTCTCTCTCTCTCTCTCTCACACACACACACACACACGCACACACACACACACACACACACACACACACACACACACACACACACGACTTCATAGGTATAAGCATATCGAATCATATATATTTTAAAAATTACACACACACACACACACACACACACGCACACACACACACACACACACACACACAATATATATAAATACGCATTCGCACTTGCATTTATATACACTTATGTATATCTCACGTGATCATTATTCTGGCTTTGTGCATAATGCAATTTTAATTTCGACTTTGTATGATATGAAAATATATACTCTCAATGAATATTTTATTTCTAGAGCTCGTGTTTTTAAAAGGGTTATTCCTCACAGAGATTTAAAGTTTTGTGCGTTTTGAAGTATGCTCTATACAGTTAACATCGGGAGTTCCTGCGTTGTAAAAGGATATGTTCAATACTGCATACTGTTAATTAAGAGTTAGTACATTTTACAGAGGTATAAACCATTTTACCTTAGGAGTTTGTGCCTTTTAACGAGGCGTACTCCATTTACTACTGGGGTTTTTGATTTGTAAAGAGGTGCAGAACAAATTCGTTGGTGACATTATCCAATTAATTTTTCAAGTAATCGCGACGATTCCTGTGTGCAATCAAATAACGTCAACAACTAGTTTAATTTGATTTATTAAATAGTAATTTTGATTTATTAACTAGTTTAATACTATTTTAATTTGATTTTTTAACTAGAAATTTGATTTATTTATTAACAAGTTTAATTCGATTTTTAATTGGTAAATTTGATTTAATAACTAGATTCATTTGATTTATTAACTAGTAAATTTGATTTATTAATTAGTTTAATTTGATTTATTAATTATTTTAATTTGATTTATTAACTAGGTTAATTTAGTTTTTTAAATAGTAAATTTGATTTATTAACTAGTTTAATTTGATTTATTAATTAGTAAATGTCTCACAAGGTAAAAGAAGAACTAAGACATCTTCCCGGTTCTCAGAATTGAATTTATTTTAAAATATATTTTACAAATATTTTAAGACTGCAGACTCAAATTATGTGCGATTTAAAATTTATGCGGAATTTGAGATAATGCAGCTATAGCACTAAAACTTTAGAAAAATACTAAAACCAATATTGTTTTAATTAATTAATCAGATATAATACTTAAAACGGGTTTGAGACTACAAGAGGAGGAAAAGGATATTTGAACGGATCAAGTCCTTAAACCATGGTGTAATCTGATAGACACATGCCAGTGCATGGAACATGTCATTGGTTAATAAGGTGACCAATCGCAGATGAAGAAAACTTAAATGACTACGTGCTGACAAGGCAGAAGTTCGGAACATAAATGAGTGCAAGTCCTCAAATCAGAGAAACAGACATTTCAGGTGTCTCTCCACAAGTCTTAGAACGAATTTGAGAGAAGCTTCAAGTGCCCGACTACAAGTCTTAGAACGAATTTGAGAGAAGCTTTAAGTGCCCGACTACAAGTCTTAGAACGAATTTGAGAGAAGCTTCAAGTGCCCGACTACAAGTCTTAGAACGAATTAAGAGACACTTCAGCGAATAGTATTGCACCTGTCCGTGAAAATATTTCAACCAGGTATTTAGATCACAAACCAGTAAACGGGAAATTTAATCGGGTACACGTCCCTCAATTCGGAGGATGACCATTTACTCAGGTATAGAATTAAAGTGGAGAAAAGGATACAGACATAAGTATGAAACCACAAATCGGAAAGAAGAGGACGTAAAAGACCATTTGACCAGAAATTAAAAAATAAACACTCTCAACAAGTATAAGATTGTAAGTTGGAAGACTAGGTCACGTAAAGGAGCATGAGATCACAAACGGAAGACAGACGTTCAAACAATAAAACGGGAGGGGATGACATTAAATGAGTAAAAGCAACAAAAAACAAAAAAAAAGAAAGGAAGCAAACAAAAAGAACTTACAAGTCTGATAAAATAGACAATTAAAACTAATATAAGTCGGAATGTTACAAGATCATAAACCAACTACAAGACGAAGAAGTGGATCTGAAGCTGGCGCAAGACCCAAGCCAAAGAACGGGACGTGAAGACACGACACTTAAACGGGCACATGTTTAAATGAACACAAATATAACAGGACGTTGTAACGATTGTTAAACCTCACGACGGAATTCAAGACACTTAAATGGGTACATGTTTAAGACAACAAGTATAACAGGACGTTGTAACGAGTGTTAAAGCACACGACAGAAGACAAGACACTTTAATGAGTACATGTTTAAGACCACAAGTATAACAGGACGTTGTAACGAGTGTTAAAGCACACGACAGAAGACAAGACACTTTAATGAGTACATGTTTAAGACAACAAGTATAACAGGACGTTGTAACGAGTGTTAAAGCACACGACAGAAGACAAGACACTTTAATGAGTACATGTTTAAGACCACAAGTATAAGAGGACGTTGTAACGAGTGTTAAAGCACACGACAGAAGACAAGACACTTTAATGAGTACTTGTTTAAGACAGCAAGTATAACAGGACGTTGTAACGAGTGTTAACGCACACGACAGAAGACAAGACAGTTAAATGAGTACATGTTTAAGAACAAGTAGAACAAGACGTTGAATGAGTTTTAAGTAGCAAGTCGGAAGATAAGACACTAAATCGAAATTAAGTCCACCAGGTGAACAGCGAGACGTAAAAAGTTCTAAACAGCAAGTCGGATGACAAGACTTTCAACGAGTAGAAGTTTTAAAAAAGAACGCAAATCGAAAAAATGGACGTTTTAACAAGTTATAAACCACAAGTCAGAAGACAAGGCACTAAATGAGTACAAGATCACATTTTGAAAAAACAGAACACTTGAAAACGAGGTATGCAATAGGTTATCTTGTAAACTAGAATGAGTTGTCTGTCTTACCACTCAGTGCCAAGTAACTGAGTAGTGTCGGATGGAAGTGAAAAATTAAACAAAAGTAAAATTTTTAAAAAATGCACACAATAACTAGCATTCTAAAGTGGTTCTTGAAGCATTTATAGTTTTGCACTACCTTTGCCCACGTGCAACAAGCTTGTCGTTTCCATCTCTTCAGCTTGCCTTAGCAACAAGGCCCTTAACTCTGCTTGACGTGTGAAACGTATTTAAATCTTTTAAAAAGTCTTCTCACTTGTGTACCGCACGTAGTTTATGTTGCATTTAAAGGTAAAATTAAAATCGATTTGAGTGCAAAGGTGTTCTTGGTCTGCCGTTTACTAGGCGACCATTTCAGGCAGACTACCTTTGAATCAAGCGGCTTTGTTAGAGAGACGCCATTCAGTTACTGACATCACATTTGACGGAAAGAGAATTATGTCCTTTAAAATTTTCTAAATAATGTTTATTCCTTATATTTAATATCAGTAGGATAAGAGCCCTCATATCCTAACGTATGAAGATATTAAAATATATGTAAATAAAAGTTAGAAGTTCTTTTATACACTTCACTACAATGTGTCTTAAAAAGAGGTTTTACTAAAAGATATTTAGATTATCTATCTATCTGTGGAAGAGTAAATTTGCCCATTCCTATTTCTAAACTTAATTGTTATATATTTTTTAAAAATGTCAATGTGTTATGACCTTAGGGTACTGCACATGACAATAGTTTTCTAAGTACCAGAGTTGTTAAAGAATATACTAGAATTTGCTGATGCAATCCGAACCAATTCCAAGCAGATGAGTAGTTTTTCTGACTAATAGTCTTATACTTGTTCATAACAATTTCATCGAATGGGGAATAGACTGAAAGTTACTTTGTTGAAGAAAATTCTATATTCTGATCACTTTGATTTTGACATAACTCAAGTACAGTCAAAACGGCAATTGTTAGCTTATGAAAGGATGGTGCTTTGTTTTGATACTTTTGATTTTGTAACCTTGGATCCACTTCAGACTGCAGTGACTACTGTACTCTACGAGCATTGTCATCCAACATATCAATTAATGTGTTGCTGTACGTTGATTCTTGTGAATTCTGTTTGAGAGCCAAAACGAGACTTGAGTTTGGTCTCGAGATATCACGAAAGTTTCTGGAACAATACTCATGGTGTGTTGAATAGCGTACAAGAAAATTCGGGAACTTTCCTCACGGTGTGCTTGGGTAGTGTATATGAAGTTCAGGATGATTCTTCTTGGTGTGGTTTGTGAGCTCATCAAAGATTCTGGAACAGTTGTATAAATGTGCCAAATGGTATATTGGATCATGGTATGTTGGCTCATGGTATATTGGCTCATGGTATATTGGCTCATGGTATATTGGACCATCATCTAATAAGAAAGAAAGTAACCTTGTTGCAAATCACGTGATTTAAACATGTGCTACTGACCGCTGCTATCATTGACAAGTTTATGTACATTGACTATAATTATCTCTCAAAAACTCCACTCTAATTACTATGAGGTAACTATATCTACAAACCTGATTATATATGTCTGATATGATAACTGAACAAGTTAACCTTAGTGTCCTACAGATATGCAAGAGAAACTCACAGAACTGACGAGCAATAAACTTTTGAAACTTGTGTCTCTTTTACAAAAGCGCATGAAAGACAGCACCTACATGAGGTTACATAGAAACTATTATCACTTATCTCTAATAACTATTTCTGTTCTCTGAGAAGAACTATTATGTGATTTATATTGAATTGTATTTTTATATAAGATTGTGTAGTATAAAATTATTTGAATGTGGGTTGTGGAAATACTGATGTTAAGTAATCTTTTTCATTGCATTTGTGAAATGTATATATTTGATTGTTGATTTAATAAATTTATTAAGTTTAATTTCCTTCTTATACATATTGAGAACCTTATGTTGAAGAAGAAAGTGGGTGGATAGGGAATCTCTAAATATAGATTAAAGGCAGATTTGTCTTCTCCTTTAGTAAGAAGATTTTCACCTATGGAAATATTGTGTGACGTAAATGTTTGTCTTTAATGTTGTGGAAGAGAAAACGTTTACAGTGCCCGTATATCCGTCAAGTGAGAGAAACGAGTGGTGTCTGCTGGAGAATTATTAATAACAAAAGTTAAGATTCTCATCACTTATAATTAGTTATGGACGATTAATTAATAATCATCATAACCATTCACTAGTTGGCTTTGGCATGACACTATCTTTTTCTCTCAACGTGAAGCAAATTAAACCATGTATGATAGTCATATATACACATAACACAAAATGTTGATCATAGGACTTGTTATATTACTCTGCAAGCAATCTAATTCAAACCATTTAACCTGTTGACTTCTTTTATCTTCAATGTAAAATATGTAGAAGCATAACTCTGTAATCTGCCACTGTTGACATCAATATGGAGCACGGATTGAATTTTCATTCTCAAAGCCACAACGAGGATTTCCGAAATAATCAATTATTTAACAATTTAGAAACGTAATATTTAATTGTTATGTTCAGTCTTACCCAAAATTAAACTACAGCTAATAAAAGTATTTCTCATACGTTTTATATCTAGTAGATACTAAGACAGCCACATGGATTCCGTCTGTTAAAAATGTCTGAGAAACCCTTTTTGTAATTAATTTTTGCACACCGATATTGCTTTTAAATAATCGTCATTTTTATGTTTAAATTCCTTTAAGACATATTCACATTTCGAACAAGTTAACTTTACCACTATAGCCTGTAAGAAATTATTTGAAGAACCCTTTTTGGAATCTGCCGCTCTGCCATACATGTCAATTGAACTGCATGCTGCTTATCTTTTTGCTTTGGCGTTAGTTATCGCCTATTAACCTTTACACTTAACAGATATTCTGTTCGCAGAACTAAACAGTCGTAAAAAGAAATAACTTTTTAATTTTCTAATAAAGAGCAGTAACTAAGATAGCGACTTAATGCTACCCCCCCCCCCTCATCCCGACGGATTACGAATTTTACGTCGGATATACATATTTTATTATTCCAGTTAAGTTAAAGTTAAAAAATCCTTCAACACGTTATTAGATGCTAGGTATTTAGCTCCCTTTAAACTGCTAAATATTCTTAATCCAACTTTTACCTAATGGGTAAAACTAAAATAAAACTAAACAACAGACACACAACTTGTACACAATTTCAGAGAAATTGCCCTATCATTACATAATGAAGAAAAGATCACCAGTTTGAGTAGGGACATATTAGCAGTGCAGGAGCAGGTCAAGCGGATTTGCAGAAAGGTTGCAGTATAGTACACCATAATACTCAATTTAATGTCGTGCGTTACCAGACAACAAAGAACATAAGTCATAAAATGCAATCATTCATATTTAGAAAGCGTTTATATCGATCTTTCCAAGACAGATGTTTTAATAATGTGTGACACGAGCGAGCGAGCGAGCGAGAGAGAGAATTTTCTTGAAACCGTACCATTGAATTCTATGAATTCTTAAGTGATGTAACAGGTGGCTTTCCTTTATGTTCAGGTTATAATGTGCTACGAATAGTAAATTTCCGGTACCGCTTGAAGTATGGGTTGTTAACTGGTCTTACAGGCCTCGGGTATGGGTTGTTAACTGGTCTTACAGGCTTCGGGTATGGGTTGTTAACTGGTCTTACAGGCCTCGGGTATGGGTTGTTAACTGGTCTTACAGGCTTCGGGTATGGGTTGTTAACTGGTCTTACAGGCCTCGGGTATGGGTTGTTAACTGGTCTTACAGGCTTCGGGTATGGGTTGTTAACAGGTCTTACAGGCTTCGGGTATGGGTTGTTAACTGGTCTTACAGGCTTCGGGTATGGGTTGTTAACAGGTCTTACAGGCTTCGGGTATGGGTTGTTAACAGGTCTTACAGGCTTCGGGTATGGGTTGTTAACTGGTCTTACAGGCTTCGGGTATGGGTTGTTAACTGGTCTTACAGGCTTCGGGTATGGGTTGTTAACAGGTCTTACAGGCTTCGGGTATGGGTTGTTAACAGGTCTTACAGGCTTCGGGTATGGGTTGTTAACAGGTCTTACAGGCTTCGGGTATGGGTTGTTAACAGGTCTTACAGGCTTCGGGTATGGGTTGTTAACTGGTCTTACAGGCTTCGGGTATGGGTTGTTAACTGGTCTTACAGGCCTCGGGTATGGGTTGTTAACTGGTCTTACAGGCTTCGGGTATGGGTTGTTAACTGGTCTTACAGGCTTCGGGTATGGGTTGTTAACTGGTCTTACAGGCTTCGGGTATGGGTTGTTAACTGGTCTTACAGGCTTCGGGTATGGGTTGTTAACAGGTCTTACAGGCTTCGGGTATGGGTTGTTAACAGGTCTTACAGGCCTCGGGTATGGGTTGTTAACTGGTCTTACAGGCCTCGGGTATGGGTTGTTAACTGGTCTTACAGGCTTCGGGTATGGGTTGTTAACTGGTCTTACAGGCTTCGGGTATGGGTTGTTAACTGGTCTTACAGGCTTCGGGTATGGGTTGTTAACTGGTCTTACAGGCTTCGGGTATGGGTTGTTAACTGGTCTTACAGGCCTCGGGTATGGGTTGGGGTTGTTAACTGGTCTTACAGGCTTCGGGTATGGGTTGTTAACTGGTCTTACAGGCTTCGGGTATGGGACATTACAATAGATTGTCAACAGTCTAATGAAAAGCATTTTGTTAATAGGCTAGGCTGGCCATTCAGTTATCCATTCAAATATACGTGCATTTATTAAACTTAATTCATTTTCACACATATATACATGCAGTTTTAGATAAGTAGTAAAGATGTATGTTGATGAAAAAGGATATCTATCTATCTATCTATCTATCTACCTACCTACCTATCTACCTATCTATCTATCTAAACACTTGTCCAGAATCTAAATATGACAGGAAATGATACTTTATCAGAATTAACATTTACAGTGGAGCTCTAAGATTTTAAAATGCTGGGACCGAACGTACCTTTGTAAACAAAATTATCAGTAACCTAACCAACTTTTCATACAAATAACATGCTGATATTCTTTCGTCCTACTCTTAAGTTGATCGATTTAAATGTATTTAAATAAACCGTAGTAAACTTAATAAATAAATTACGTTACAGTGCTAAAGGTATACTATTTAAATTCACGTTTACTTCATATCACTGTAGCAAAATGCAGGCCACGTGTATGTATGCACTAAACCACATTAATGGTACCCGGTTAAATCCAGTTATTACAGAAACGGAAGTACATTTTGCTTATTGACAAATTAGCAATAGGCTGAATGTACTTAGAAAATATTTTTAATGGTATGTGTCTTAGGACAGTTTAGCTTATACCTATATCCTCACAAGTTATAATGTTTGACTTTATTAAAGTAATTAATATGGTGTAAATTTACAATACTACAATTTGATGACTTTTATTGAAAACATTTTATTTTCCAAGGGTCAGAAGAAGACAATAAAAATACAATTAGTTAGAAATATTATATGCAAGGATGGCAGCACTTGAACAACCTTGAAAGGTGAATATTTGAAATATTTCTGTTGATTAATGTCTTTTCCTCAAACTGGGTCAATAGGTACAATTAAGTGAACTCGGCAATAATTTTGTGGCTTTGGATAGCAACAGATTTGGTACAGAGAGTAAGCAGCAGTAACTTTACCGGTAATCGTATTGTTTATTATCAGCACGTTAAGTTTCGAAGAGGCTGCGCCTTTAAATCTTCGTTAAGCTGTGATCGTTCGCCAAAGTTATTTTTGCTCAGCAACCTTATTTTTAGTTTTAGTTGCTTTTAAAAAAAAAAAAAAAAATCCCAAACTGTTCGTGTGCATTAGTAAGGGGTTTGAAGAATGGACAGCAAGCAATAAACCTACGGCAATCCAAAGGAAATAATTTAATCGCACACGACCACGAAAGCAATTTGAAGTCGACAGTGAAGGAAACAGACTGCCCAAGTGCGACTACGGCCAACAGTGCACACAGGAATTCGTCAACCTGGATTTGAACACAATTGCTTACTTGTGCTCATCTGTTTGTTTCTTTCCTTTTCTTTTCTCTCCTTTCTGACTAATCATCAGTGTGGAATGTGTCACAATGTACCGTTTCCTAGACAACAGCATGCAGTGGGCGCTGCTGAAACAGGCGAAGACTTCGTGTGGGGTCCGGCGAGAAGCCGTCAATGCCAAAGCAGGTGTTCGGTGAAATGTCTATGTGTACAGTGAAGGAAAGTCCGATCTTTGAACCAGGAGCAAAATGGACTTTACCAGCAGGCTAAATTGATTTTTGTCTGGTATAGTGATTGTCATTCAGTATGCTAGCAAGGGTTAGCTTCAGGTGCCATTTAAAGGGAGTGAGAAAATGTCGAGAATTAAAGACACGAAAGGCAAAAGAATAATAAGGTAAACCATTAAACAACGGAACAAGGAGGTATCAATTAGAAAACATATAAACAGGAAAATTTTAGTAAAAACACATTTTGCTTTAATGAGGAATCTTTGATGTCATTTATAATTCTCACTATGCCGTCAAAGACTTAATGCGAAGAGTATTGTTATCAAATACTTTTATTAAAAAATTAATCATCATCTAAAATTCTAAATCATTCCCATCACTACCACCACCGCCACAATCAACAACAACAACATTATTCCTAGTAACTTTCTTATAGTATAGGTGGTCTGCAGTTTGGTTCTGATCCTTCATCATCATCATCATCATCATCATCATCATCATCATCATCATCATCATCACCACCACAACAACCACCATCACCACCAACACCATCACCAACACCATCATCATTGTCGTCGTCGTCATCGTCGTCCTTCTCCTCCTCATAATCATCACCAGCTGCTTTCGAAAGTAGAAGGTAGAAGAATTGCAATGAAGCAACAGTGCAAATGCATCTAAGTCAAGTAAATATTTTTTATTTAACAATATTAAAGATAGTGCTGACTGTAAAAACACATATTTTTTATTTAACAATATTAAAGATAGTGCTGACTGTAAAAACACATATTTTTTATTTAACAATATTAAAGATAGTGCTGACTGTAAAAACACATATTTTTTATTTAACAATATTAAAGATAGTGCTGACTGTAAAAACACATATTTTTTATTTAACAATATTAAAGATAGTGCTGACTGTAAAAACACATATGGAGGGGGAAGGAGGAGGTAAGGAGAGGGAGAGAGAAGTTTCCTCACCCAAGCAGTGAAATATAACGGTCTTCGACACACAAATGACGGCCTGTACAAAAGGAACAAGGTCGCTGTGAATCTAGCAATAACAGAATGGCGAATGACAGCCTCTACAAAATGTCGCTGTGAATCTAACAACTACAGTTTGGGGGAAATGACAACCTGTACAAAAAGGAACAAAGTAGCTGTGAATCTACAACGACAGCTCGGGAAATGACAACCTATACAAAAAGGAACAAAATCGCTGTGAATCTAACAACACATGGGAAATGACAACCTGTACAAAAAGGAACAAAATCGCTGTGAATCTAACAACACATGGGAAATGACAACCTGTACAAAAAAAGAACAATGTTGCTGTGAATCTAGCAATACAGATTAGAAAATGACGATATGTACAGAAAAGGAAAAGATCACTGTGAATCTAGCATCAATACATTGGGAAAATGACGACCTGTACAAAAGGGAACAAGGTTGCTGAGAATCTAGCAACTACAGACTGGGGAAATGAGGAAAATACCCAGAGTGGGTCATATATTTCATATCCAATTGCTGGTTGGCTTGTCTGGCTGTCTTCAGTTTAAGTTTAAAGGGGATCTTACGATAGAAGATTCTAAACGAGGTCGCCTTGAACAATGAGCAAAAAGCAATTCTGTTAGACATTGCGGACTCGAATAAAAAACAAATTGCTGGCAGTGCAGGGCTGGTTGCCTGGGTAGGTAACTATTAGCAGGACACTGTCTCTGTTAAGGTGCTTTGTACTGGCAATGTCAATAAATAGCCTGCTCAAATGGTGACGTAGTTTCGACGCGTAGTGGTGTGTACCAGAAATTCTCAGAACAAGCAAGGATAGAGGATCAAGGGGTAAAGAATGTCAATCAGACCAAGGATTGCGGTGGAGAAAAACGATCGGACAGAAAAACAGATAGACATGTATGCAGATATGGTGGCTGATTTATGCATGCATACTTAAAGACAGGTTAGGCACATATATGCAGAGTAAAATAAACAGACTGATTAATTGATAGATGCATAGAAGGACAGGTGGGTAGATTTATAGACAGATAAATAGTGAAAAAGGAAAGGAAGAAAGATAGGTAGAAAAATAGAAAAAAACAATTAAACAGATAGATAATATACTTTTACACAGGCACGGAGAAAAGAAAAAATATAGACAAGCAGACATACACACAAAATCTCATAGGTACAGATAGTTATAATGTATATCAATATGGACGGCTTGAGAGACCATTGATATCATCATCATCAGCGATATAGTGATAGATAAGTAGATAGATAGATGGATAGAGAGATTGATTGATTTAAATACAGAAAGATAGATAGATAGATAGATAGATAGATAGATAGATAGATAGATAGATAGATAAATAGATAGATAGATAGATACACGGACTAATAAATAAAGAGATATCCGGATTGAAGAAACTATAGATGAACTAAGTGTGCAAGTAATTTAGAGCTAATGTTGTTGTTTTACTCTTTCTCTCTCTCTCTTGTTCTCTTTTAGCTGTTTGTGTCATTATCTGTCTATTTGCGTCTTTATTTCTATCTGAGTCTTCATTTGTCTGTCTCTTTAAATCTTTGCCTCTAACTGCTTGTGCCCATCTGTCTGTCTATTTGTAACTTTATTTCTGTTTCTAGTTATTTGTGTTCTGTGTTCGTCTGTCTATCTTCTTGTCTCTCTTTCTCAGAGACACAGAACAGCTCCATAATTAGACGCCTTTGCAATAAATTCTCAAGAACTAATGGAAGTACAATGCAAGTAGAAATATTGAAGTCGAGCCAGATCAATGTCAGTACTGTTCAATTCACACTTTGCTCCTTTTCCCTTAAAAATAAAAGTAAATAAACGTCGTCTGAATTCTCCATCTCACCCACCCACACCCCCGTCCCATCACTAATAAATTACTTACATTGACGCGTGAGAAAGCGGGTCTACATCAAAGATAATCTAAATCACTCTTCCATCAATAAATAACATACTTCTTTCAAATGTGAAGTGCATAATAGCACTGTGGAGAGACTTTTGTGTGATTTTAAAAGCTTCGTAACTGAAAGACTTAACGCAAATAGACTTCAAAGTTACGCTCAAGAGTCAAGCCTCACAGCTGCGCAGGAAAACACCTCACACCTTAAATTAGCAAGCTGAGAAAGTATTATTTACACTGATATGCAAATGTGCCAATGTGCCGTTATGATTTTAACTATTCCTTGTCTTACGGCTTAATCATGATCATTCCTGAACCATCATAATATATTATTTTGTCTTGTTTTTCTTACAAATACAAACATAGAATTGTAACAAAACGACTCCATGTATTATGACTTAATTACGATCATTCTTGAAAAAAATTCTTGCGAGCCAAGTATGGGGTGCACATTGCGCTATGAAACTCGTCCCCTAGATAGCAAGAGTCCATCTTCCATCCAATGTTGAACTCTCTCTGATGAGCCATAGAGGGACCTTTCCAACTCACATCTAAGCGCTACCTAGTAAATGATCACTTACGGAACACACTTTAAGTTTGGGACGAGTTGGCGACTTTTTGTCTCCCCTTTCCCTTCTCTTTTATTATATAAATATACGATTATAAGACTGTAGCGGGACGAAAAGGGGAAAATGTGTCTTCAACGTGATTTAAATGCATTGCTGGCTAAAAGACAAGAAAATAAGGAGGGGCAAAACGACACAAATGTGAGCCAAATTAGAAATTTGAGATAAAACTGCACAGAGCGACTCTGACTCACACGACCACGTATGTGTACGTATGTGTGTGTGTGTGTGTGTGTGTGCGCATGCGCGTAGGTGTGTGTACGTGTGGTGTGTGTGTGTAGTGTGTGTATCTGTGTGTAGGTGTGTGCGTGTGTGTGTGTATGCGTGCGTGTATGTGTGGAGCGAGGAAGTTTCGAGAACGAGGTCGCCAAATGCTGAGTTGTGTTGAAAGTTGTCATCAAATAGAGTTATGCGGCATAAATTGCAGAGTGGTCGACCCTCGTCGTAACCGTCCGCTCACCCAACTCCAGTTGGTATCGAGTAAGATGGCACACCCCTTAATTCCTCCCTAAAACCCCCCTCCCCCACTCCCCTCCACAAAGTCTGTCTTCGCCTGTACATGCTTGTGTTAACGTTGTCAAATATATCTTTTAACTATGCAAACAGGGTTGTTTATTGACCGGATCATTGCAGTGAGTATTAAGAGAGTACACAATACGCTGACTAAATAGATGAATGGGTTGAAAGGCCCCGAAATTAAATAAAAGATTTAAGGACTGTATTAATAAAAGATGGAAGAAAAGTACCAGATGACCAATCAAGATGATGGGAAAAGGTCTTGAGTGACCAGTGGATGATTGAACTAAGGTTTTAGACGTCTAGTCGATATGATAAAACAAAGACTTTAGATGACCAGTGGATGATTGCAAGAAATGTCTCAGAGGGCCAGTCGGAATGTTGGAACAAACTTATGAAATAGTCATTTGGTAATGGAACATAGGTCTTAGATGACCAACATGCTGATGGAACAGAACCAGATGATCCAATGGTAATGGAACAAGAATTTTAAACATAATGCTTGATGTAACGAAAAGTATTGATGATGAAGCAAAGTGGTTTGAATACACATTTGGTGGGGCAATATCCAATGGGGATGGACCGGAAGTTTCTTTGTTGAAGAAGGACTCTATTTTATCACTTTGAATTTGAACATAACTAGGGTCCGGTCATAAAGGCGATCGTTAGCTTATGGTAAGTTAGTTGACTGATAAAGAATGGACTTTGAATATTTCGTAAATGTTTGCTATTGATCAATGATTTGAATTGGAGAATGCATATGTAATTGAACCATTATTTCTATGTTCATTAATTCGACTACTTTGTACATTTATATTTGTGAATTTTAATTGATGCTATATTTCTTATGCTGTGTGTGTATTGGGCTAATGAAATTGTTGCAGGATTAGCAAGTTGAGAATGTTTGTAAGAGAGAAAGGAGTTTAGAAGTGAAATATGACTGCATTTTAGTGCTGCCTTAATTTGACTTTTGCAGAGCAGAGCAAGCCTTTGTGGTTGTCACTTCATGCAATAGTGACTCTTTTACTCTACTTGAATATGTTGGTGTGTGCATCCAGTGCTGTTGTCAACTTAATGAGTAAATTGTGTTGCTGTAAGTTGATTCCTGTGAATTCCAATCGCGAACCAATATGGCGGAGATTTGTGGCCTGAGTTTGATCTCGAGAATTCACAGAACTCATTTTGAACACTCCTTATGGTGTGTTGAGTAAACACGTGAATCTTTGTAAACATTCCTTGTGGTGTGTTGAGTAAACACGCGAATCTTCGTAAACATTATTGTGGTGTGTTGAGTAAACACACATGAATCTTCATGAACATTCCTCCTGGTATGCTTGATAGCACATATGAAATTCAGGACAATTTTCTACGGCATGCTTGAGAGCATATCTAAGATTCTGGAACAGTTGTGTAACATGTTTAGAAGGGGATATAGACCCTCACCTAAATATGAAAGGCAGTGACTTGTTGCATACCACATAACTGTGAAACACATGCCGGTGACAGCCACCATCTATGAACAGGTTATGTGTATTGACTTTAACTAATTCTCTCATTTCCATGATGATATCCATAAACTTCATTATATATTTATGCTATTGACTGCTTATGTCTATGCTATGAAAAACTGAATGATTGTCCAGCGTTAATCAAACATTGTGAAGTGATGTAAATGTCAATGCTCTTTGATTATATTCATATGTTATATATATGATTGTTGATTTCATAAATGTAATGTTAAGTTCATTGACTTTCTTACACATATTGATTGATAACAATATGTTGGAAAGACAGTGGGTGGACGGGGGCTTGCTAAATACAGATTAAAGACGGATTTGTCTTCTCCTTTAGCAAGAAGCTTTCCACGTATGGAAATATTGTGTGACGGTTAATGTTTGTCTTTAATGTTGTGGAAGAGAGAAAACGTTTACAGTGCCCACATATCCTCCAAGTGAGAGAGACGAGTGGTGTATGCTACAGAATTATTAATAACTGTTGTCACTTCTAGCACTAAACATTTGTTAAGTCAAGCTCTGTATTTTATTAAACTGTTGTCACTTCTAGCACTAAACATTTGTTAAGTCAAGCTCTGTATTTTATTAAACTGTTGTCACTTCTAGCACTAAACATTTGTTAAGTCAAGCTCTGTATTTTATTATAGTTGTTAGAAATGTTGTCTCTAAACATTTGTTAAGTCAAGCTCTGTATTTTATTATAGTTGTTAGAAGTTCTGTCCCTTTCAGCACTAAATAACGTACTTTGTCGCGATGCTTCATACGAAGTGAAAAGTGTTAAGCTAAGTCTCGTTTTATTTTTGTCGCTAAACTCTCTCAGTATGTTTAAATCACAATTCAAATCACTTCTGTTATTTAAAAAATATTGATGTTTGATATCTGCTCATTTCAATTTATGATTCATAGTTTACAACCCTCGTCCATTTTATATCCACAATCAGTTCGTGAACAAACAGTACGGTCATATATTTTCATTTTACTTTACGAAAGGGGAAAGAGATCTTTGCATTCTTTATTAATTTAAAATCTGAAGTAAGATGGGATGGAGATCTTTGCAATCTTTATTAGTCTAAAAGTATGAAGTAAGATGGGATAGAGTTGGTGGTCATGGTGGGGCGGAGTTATTACAATAGCCTGAAGGTGTGGGAGAAAGATTGATATCATCATAAAGAAGTATATGCTCAGCATATTAGTACGGATGACATCTTTGCTGACGAACCAAATATTTCAACTTCCATTAACAAGCGTTTTCCTACCATCACAAGCTCTTGAAATTAATAATTACATGTCTGGTTTCTCATGCAAAAAGCCCCAACCGTTTACTCTAATGATTAAGTCTTGTTGCTTACACAAATAATTACTTTTACAGTTATGATTACGTATTGTTGCTCACACAAATACTTCTTACAATAATAATTACGTATTTTTGCTCACATAAATAATTACGTTTTACAATAATAATTACGTATTGTTGCTTACACTAATACTTTTTACAATAATAATTACGTATTGTTGCTCACATAAATAATTACTTTTTACACTAAATATAATTATTACGGCTTGTTGCTAAGACACATAATTGCTTGTTACAGATATAATTGTGTGACATTACTTTTAAGTGCTCAAAGTTTTAATGTATAAATATTACTTATTATATAACTTATATTAATTTAAAGTTGATGAATTTTCTACGTTATGAATGTCCAAGCATGGGGGTTGTTTTCGACTAGTTTATGTATAGAAAGCATTATATCAATGTGTTCAGGGGGGGAATGGATTAGTTTGTGTCGGTGGCTAACTGAGTAAGGTTAGCAAGTTACGAGTGTCCATGATGCATGACCCCTAGAGTAGATTTAAGTTAGTTTTTGTTAGGGATTTCAGACTGGACATGGGCCCTACTTGAGGACAAACAAGACCGATTGACAAGTAACAGAGATGGTAGTACCTGCTAGTTGTCCCAAAAACTAAGTACTGACCAATCAAATCGATTGAGATTGCAACTTAAAATCCAATATTAGGGTCAGAGTATTGGTGGATAGATCAATCTATATTTCAAGCTTCACTAGAAGCAGGAGGCTAAAATCTCCGTAGAGTTACGAATTGAATTGTGAGCGCAAAAATTGTTTAGAGGGTGTTAGAACGTATAAATATTGTGTTGTTAAATTCTATGTAATTTATGGTATGTAGAAGGCAACCATTGCCGAGTGAAACTGTTGTATTTTTGTAAACTCAGAGAAAGACTGTTAAGATTTATTATAAGGATATAAGCATATGCAAATCGTTGTGAAAGAATGATGCAAATATTTAAATTTTTACTCAGTACATTGTAGCACTTCTTCATGATATAAGTTCACTTCAATAGTACAACTTTCAGACTTGGAAATGATTTACATTTTATAATGACACTTTTAGGTCGAAAACTCTCTTTAAACAGACACAGAAATCAGTCAGTGAATTGAATTTTATGGAGGGAAGAAATTGTTATTGGAAGTGAATTTTGTAGCGTTTTTGTGTCCTACATCCATTGTTCTTGTAGCGACTTCCTTCTTCATCCTTGGCTCTTTCCTTCTCTCACTTCATTGTCTGCACTTGATGTCCGGCAAGATGATTTTTTAAAGAATCGCAGGGAGGTGAAACCGACCAGATCGATTGTGTGCTGCTGACCAATGACAAGTATACAACTACGTCGGTCATGCATGACTTTACCTGTCTACTTTGTGCGATATAACAGCCCTACATGATTGTTGTGTTCACTTCGTACCTCTGCACCGGTAAAACTAATAACATTTGAGTGTGAGATGAAATCATAAGGACCATGAGATTAATAATAGAAGTTAATTTGATTAAGAGGAATATTGTCTTTAATTTCATTTGAACAGAGGACTGCATTTTCTCATAAGGTGATGAACTGCATAAACGAACATTTGAAAGGCCCAGTACTCCTACACCTGTGTAGATATGGTTTGGAGACTAGAGTCAATTAAAAATATGAAATACTGTTTGCATTCTTAAATTTTTCATCTTTTGTATATGATTCTGTTTACTATTTTGGACTAATCGTTTTCTTAATGTTTATTTGATTATTTTATTTAAAATTAAATTTCTGCCATTATGCATATTGTTAGGAAGATTTTGTAAAATCTATTATTAAATTCTTGTTAAATTTACTTTCCATTTCGCACTGTATTTAATTTGAAAAAAATCTCGGGTGATTGTAATGAAAGAAAGTAAAAATGTAAGAAATATGACTGCGAAAAACCGTGCATTGTCGAAGGGGTATTGTGTCAGGCTAGTATTTACTTTGGAGCCTAAATATCTAGGTCAAATGACTGCGTGGGAAAAATGTCGATAGGCCACAACTCATTGGACGTGCATTTCCATAACCAATTAGTCACGGTTTACGGGTAAATGAATTTATATCAATTGGTATTCATATAAACTACTCATTTATTAGAGGTCTGTATATTATAAAAACCTGTCAGAAATTGTAAATCGTTTCTGCTCACATTAAAAACTGTTATTTACAAAATAAATTATATATTTTGTTGCTCAGGCAAACACATGCTTTTTACAATTATGATTACGTCTTGTCGCCCTAACAAAAATGTCATCTTTACAGTCATAATTACATACCTTGGTGCTAAAAAATGTCTTCTTTACGGTAATAATTACACGTCTTTTTGCTCAAACAGAAAATAGCTCTTGAAAGTAATATTAAGTCTTTTCGCTTACACAGAATACTATGCTTTACAAAAGTAATTACGTCTTGTCATTCAAAAAACCCTGCTTTTTCAATAACCATTACGCCTTGTCGCATTCACAAAACCCTGCACATTACAACTATAATTACGTCTCACCGTTCACACTCAACACTGCTCTATACACTAATGATTACATCTTGTGACTCCCCTCCCCGAACTCCATGCCAGCTCTTTAGTGTAATGGTAAAATGTCTTGTTACTCACACAAAAATACAGTAAACGAAATAGAACACACACATAACGTTGTGAAGTCTGTCAGTGAAATACGTCCATATAGAGTTTCACGTCAATTTAATATGACGCATTGTTATGTGAGTGAGAGAGAGAGAGAGAGAGAGAGAGAGAGAGAGAGAGAGAGAGAGAGAGAGAGAGAGAGAGAGAGAGAGAGAGAGAGTGGTAGTGGGGACTGAACAAAACTCTATTTTGGCATTTTTGTATTTCAGCATATACGTAATTAGCTACCTTTATTTAAGCCTGTGTGTACGAATGCATGAATATTCTATATCTGGCTTTCTGATATATGCACGAATACATACATTTGTTTATGTTATATTACTTTGTGACTGTTTATTTTCAAAAAAATATCCTAATTTCCATGTCTGATCATTGGAACTTAAACATTCACGAGCTTCTTCTGGTGATAAGAGTTCACGTCGAGATGTATTAGATAACCATATTGAAAGATCGACATTTACAATTGAGACAGCGTGTAAATATATTGTTGCACCCGGAGAGAAGTGTCATTAGCGTCACGATAAGCATGATTAAGTTTAGCGGCAGTGTAAAATAGCACTTTTTTCCTGACGTGTGTTTGCACGCATACCTGAAGTATTTGCATCTGTCTTCCATCTCACTTGATCCTATTAAAATTAGTGAAATATGCACGTCAACCCCCCACCCCCCAATTCCTCTCTCTCTTTCTGTCTAGGTATATGTCTGTCCGTCCATCTGTTTAATTGAATCTATCTATCTATCTATCTATCTATCTATCTATCTATCTATCTATCTATCTATCTATCTATCTATCTATCTATCTATCTATCTATCTATCTATCTATCTATCTATCTATCTATCTATCTATCTATCTCTCTCTCTATCTAGGCCCAGAGATTTAAGTTTCTCATAAATTCGTGCATATATTTATGATTGTATAATCTTAACCGTTAGTTCTTTCATCCGTTTATTTTCCAGTCCATGAATTTATTTATAAATCTATTCATCAGGCCAAGCAAATAGATAGATATATATACTGATATATTTACATGTTTACATACACGTATATATTTACATGTTTACATACACGTATATATTTACATGTTTACATACACGTATATATTTTCATGTTTTCATACACGTCTATATTTTCATGTTTACATACACGTATATATTTTCATGTTTACATACACGTCTATATTTACATGTTTACATACACGTCTATATTTTCATGTTTACATACACGTATATATTTTCATGTTTACATACACGTATATATTTTCATGTTTACATACACGTCTATATTTTCATGTTTACATACACGTCTATATTTTCATGTTTACATACACGTCTATATTTTCATGTTTACATACACGTCTATATTTTCATGTTTACATACACGTCTATATTTACATGTTTACATACACGTCTATATTTACATGTTTACATACACGTATATATTTACATATTTACATGCAATCATAAATACAAAATTGCACACATACGTTCATCCATCCATACATATTACATACTCATACACATATGCATACAAACGTTCATTAATATCTATTCATGTGTATTAATATGCACACTACCTGCACAAACGTGTCCTTATTGTATAGCATTATTATTATTATTATTATTATTATTATTATGCCCTTCTTCTCGACTTCTGTTGACTGTCGGTTGTGAACCAAGGTCTCGGAATCTTATCAAGATTCTTGGAGATCCTAGGTTTTAGAGAGGACTTGAGCCATTCTGAGGAGCGCTGCTCTTAACAGTGGAGGTATTCTGTGCTGTTCAGGTAATTGCATTATTATTATTATTATTTTTCACGACTTCTGTTGACTGTCGGTTATGAACCAATGTCTCGGAATTTTACCAAGGTTCTTGGAGATCCAAGGTTTTACGGAAGATGTGAGCACTTCCGAGGAACACTGCTTTTGGCAGTGGGGTAATTTTGTGTTGTCCAGACACTTTATTCAGATAGCCTTCCAGTTCAGATAGCCTTCCAATTCAGATGTTAAGTTCCCAAAGATCCTATCACTACATGTATCACTTCTGCTTTTATATTCCACAGTCTCTGGATTTCTATCTAATCTGAGATCCTGGTATTTTTCTATTTTTCTCTTTTTTTTGTTTTTATGTTTTTATCACTTAGAACAACAACACCTATGAATTATTGCTGTTCTGTTGGACTTATTGAGAACTACAATGTCTGGTCTTTGTGCAGGAATCACTCGATCCGTCCTTAAGTCCCACAGTATTTTGACTGTTTCGATGACTACTTCCGGTTGGTGCGTCTATGCTCTTTCACGCGTTTTTACTCCACAGTTCTCACACATATTTCTATGTAGGAATTTTGCCACTTCATTGTGTATTTCGGTGTATTTTGCTCCACTGAGAAACTGACATCCAGATAGTATATGTTCTGTTGTTTCATCCATGTTTTTGCAGAGTCTGCATTTGGAATCATTTGATAATTTCATGATTTTGATTTTATGTGATCTCGTGTTTAGTGCTTGATCTTGTGTTGTTGATAGTAGTGCTTTTGTTTCTGCTTTCAATCCTGCTTCTTTTAACCATCTGTATGTTGATTGTTTTGTTGATAATTCATCAGCTTGTCGCGCATACTGAACATGGAGAGGATTTTGTCTCCATCTATTTGCTAATGCCTTATTTTTGCTGTTTTCTTCCATGTTTCTTTGTTTCTGGAGCTTGGTATAGTCCACTCATCTTTACTACTTCTATCCGTAACTCATTTTTGTTGTTATTCCAGAAGTAGTCCCTCAGGCCTATAACTTCTCTTCCAATGACATCTTTGATTTTCTTGAGTCCTTTTCCTCCCATTTTCCGAGATACATATAGTCTATCTACATCTGCTTTTGTATGTAGGGCTTTGTGTATTGTGAGTATTTTTCTTGTTTTTCTGTCCAGTTCCTTTATTTCATATGTTTTTCAATCTATGATACCACCAGTATAGCTAAGTACAGGTATTGCGTAAGCATTAAGGGCCTGTATTTTGTTAGCCAAATTAAGCTTCGACTTTAGAACTTGTCTAATTCGCTTTTTATGCTCATATATCTGTATATTGATTGCTTTGTGGATGTTTCAGCAACTTTCGCAAATATTGTCAATGGAGAGGTTTTTGGCTCCAACTAATTGCTAATATCTGCCTTGTTGTGCCTTTCTCATGTTTCTTTATCTGTTTGTGGGGCTTGGTATTGTCCAATCATTTTACTACTTCTATCAGTGTCTCATCTTTGTTGTTATTCCAGATATAGTCCCTCAGGCCTATAATTTCTCCTTCAAATACATCTTTGATTCTCTGAGTTTTCTGCTTCATATTTTTGAGATACACATAACCTGTCTACGTCTGCAAATGATGTTGTTGTTGTTGATGATGATGATGATGATGGTGATTATTATTATTATTATTATTATTATTATTATCATCATCGTCGTCGTCATCATCACCCATCCTGCTCCACCTCCTCTTCATCATCATTATTAGTGGTGGTAATAGTAGCAGTAGTAGTGGTGGTGGTTATAACAATTATGTATTTTCAAAACCAAAATAAATCCGAGCATGCATTGTAAATAACATCTCTGCTAGAGTACAGCAGCGACAAACCCCTCCTTTAAAAGTAAAATCGATATCTTTTATTTGGATTTATAAGATTTGAAATAGTTCATAAGATAATTCAAGAGATCAGTTTTCAATCATGTTCATTTGCAAAGTAAATATTTGATATTCATAAAATTTTCTTTAAAAACATATTCCTTTCTTTAAAAAAAAATCCCAATGAACTATTTCTTGGATTGCACCTCAAAACACAGACACTATTTTGGAATTGATAAACTTATATTTTTGGCTTGCAGTAACTCCAGTTTTATACTTTTATTGTACAGTGTTTCTGGTTTTGTAATTTGCTTGTAAAACAGCTACCAATTTTATATTCTGTGCTCCTAGAAATACTAAATACTAAATTATTTTTCCACCAACTTATTTAAATTTCCATTCATCTTGTATGAAAAATAGGAGCAGAAATTAAAACCAAAAAAGTTTATAAAGTAATTAATTTACAGGTCGCTTCCATGCACACATTATCACAAAGATATTTACCTTCAGTATCAGAGAGCGCTTAAAGAGGAGGCAATTAGGTACGGCTCTATTTTCGTCATAAGAACGACCCGTGTATAACACGCATGCAAGCGCGTGGTTAGACAAATAATGATAATGATAGAATTCAAGAACGGTTAACTCTAGCATGCAACTACCGACCACGAACTCTTGAAATCGCCGTGCCAACTCGTTTAACTACTCTCTGGTCTCATTAAAGAACAACACTGATAACGCCATTCGGGCTTCTCAAGGCGCAGGTCTGACAAGTCGCAGTGATAAATGTTCGGTTTCTAAAACTCACTTACATTTAAACAAATAAATCAATAGGCAATATCCGGAGTTGATGTTAACTTCTCTCTCTCTCTCTCTCTCTCTCTCTCACTCACTCACACACGCACACACACACACACACACACAAACACACACGAGTGTGTACAAACGCTCTCACACACATACATATATGCACATAAGAATTCATGCTCATTCACACACACACACACACACACACACACACACACACACACACACACACACACACACACACACACACACACACACACGTCTCAGGTATTTTCTTGTCATGACAATTATTTATATTTACTGATATTTGGGGGATGATTCCATAGGAATTATTTACCCTTTGTAGCTAGATATGAAACACGATGAAATCTATCTATCTATCTATCTATCTATCTATCTATCTATCTATCTATCTAAACTACTTCCATGGCGAACAAAACATTTTATTTGCTTCTACACAACCTCCCCCCCCCCCTACTCATTTGTTGAACAACTGCGCACAATTCCATTGACACTAGTGATAATAATAATGATGATCATAAATGATAAAAATAGTTAAAGAAGAAGAATTTAAAGCGAATGTGGTAAACAAATGCTGAAGAAGATGACGAGAACGATGATAAAGATGATGAAAAGAACAATGATGACACGTAAAATGATAGTACGAATGCTGAACCACGTTGACCATTTAATTGAGAGGTTAACATCTTTTATTACTTTATCACCCCAAACTCTACCACTCACCCATTTCCAGTTTAATTAATTTTTCTTAATTGTCATTTCTAACATGTACTCTTTGGTTTGTCCTTTAAAGCAATGTTATCCTAGCACATTTCACGCTATTTAAACTACGACATTAGTTCCTAGAGGAGAACTGACAGACCCGAATGTGTTTCAAGTACTGAACTAAAACAACAGATAGAAGTTCTTAGTTCCTAAATGGACCAGACTATTTTTTAAAATCCTGTTCATGAAAGAATTAGTATTTTGAAATCACGGGATAAAACTGCACAGATAAAGACGTGAAAGTAAAAAGTAAGAGAGAGAGAGAGAGAGAGAGAGAGAGAGAGAGAGGCAGCAAGACAGCTACGTAGGTACACAGGACTTCAAGTCGAGGCCGTAAAGGGACAGAACCGGGGTAATGTTTGAGAATGTAGACCATCACTTCAGCGAGCAGAATTCATTCAGAACTGGAGTTGAGTGCCTGTTGAGCAAACCGGAAAAGATGTGTCTGCAAACACCGAACGTACTCTCATTCAGTGAGACACTTCCGTTCTATCTCGGCCCAAAAGCTGAGAGTTGCCCCCCCTCCCTTTCACCACCACTATCTCCACCTCTCGTCCTCCGATTCCACGCTTTACGTTTAAGCATGGCAAAACGGAAAGACCAACATGCCAGTATTGTGAAGTGTTTTTAGCCGACCTCTTGAAAACGTTGCCGAATGGGCCACAATATTTGTGTGAAACAGCATCAGAAAAACTTTACACCACTTTGCGAGTGGTGGGCACACTGTTGTCTAGCTGTTGACTCGGGAAAAGTGTGCAAAGGGAGCATATTTGTTTAGACAGAGAAAGTAGGTTTTCCCTCGCACTACCCCCCCCCCCACACACACACACACTCCTTGTTCATGCTTTTTTTTCAATTCCAGAGAAGAATTGTGTGCATGCGCACGCGGGCTTTTGTATATATATATATATATATGTGTGCGTGCTTAGTATGAACGTGTATATGTTTGTTAGCATACGCATAACTCATTATTATCTTTACACTCATATGCCATGATTAAAGAAATACTGCATTCAAATTGTTTTAGCTGATTATTCATTGAGCAGTGTCAATGAACCCACTTCTCTCCACACGACCTTCGGTCACTGTTCTCTGCGAAAATGCATAATTAACTCCAGGCACTCTAGGCAAGGGTGGTAATCTCACCAGACCCGAGCCGAGAAGAGGGCGTGTTTATTGGAAAAACCCTAATGACCGTTATGGCTTTTGAACACCTGACCTCAAGCAAGGCGTGTGCCTAAACTTTGCCTCACCCATTAAAAAAATCCCGTTATATTTTACGACTGCATATTATTGTTTCAGTCTAGCATTTAAATTGATGGTGTGTGTGTGGTTTGGAGATAATACAGGCTTTGAGAGTTATACCGACTTACAATTAGAGTGCTTTTATGTTCATACAGGCACTATGCAGTGATTGATGGTGTCTCCACAGCTTCCGGTCCAGTGTAGCGAGCGTATGGCCCACAAATGAGGTCATCTCGGACCGAAATAACACCTAAGATTCTATGAGTGCACGTTATAAGTATTGTTGTGCCGTAGAGAGATCCTGTTAAGTGGGAGCAGACTTTTGTTTGCTGACAGCAATTTGAGGAACATGTATTTATGCCCAGAGTGGCACAACTATGTTTGTAATTGCAATTAGGCCTACTGTTGAAATGCCTGCGTTTTAATTTTTTTTATTACTTCTTCACAATAACTTCAAACTTTACATTGTCTGTTCCATTTTATTTTACCGCAAATAATTTACTGCGTACTCTTGATATTTATTTTCTTAATGACAATAGAAAGGGCATGATAGGGGTCACCGACAAATGCGCCAACGACAATTGCGCGTCGACAAAAACGTGCCGATAAAACCGCGATCAACAAAATCGCGACGATATATGTTAAATCGTACAAGAATGTAAAAATAATATATATCAATATTACGATACACAAAGGCAATGTTAAGAGATACTGCGTGCAAATAATCCTTATACAAAGGCAATGAAAAGAATGAAGCATATATCAAATCTTAATAATTTTATTTAAAGATCAATATTAAGAGATACTACGTGCAAATAATCCTTAAGATCACGTCCAGCATATGTAGACAGAATGAAGTTAGTTAGGTCTATTGAATTCCATTCTGATTTTTATGCTTTGTTAAATTATATGCATGACACTGGATTTGTTTGAAATAAAATAAAATCTAAGCAAATGGGAACTTGTTTGTGAAATTGATTAACTTTTAGATTCGAAACTCCAGTTACTAGTCATAAGTCTTTAAATAAGACCGTCAGAAATCGGATCATGACTTGATTTCAAGAGAATGTGTGTGTGTGTGTGTGTGTGTGTGTGTGTGTGTGTGTGTGTGTGTGTGTGTGTGTGTGCAAAGCACGATTATTATCTACAGTTCGATAGTTAGGTCTATTGAATTCTACCTAGGCACGTGCAGGTTCTCTCCATCCGTCCTGCAATGCGTGCGGTTACTTAATAGAGCGAACATACGTAACACTTCCTGGACCATGTCGAATGCAGCTATTCAAACTTAGCATGCCATTCTTTACAATATGGCCAGCATACTTGGCTACATATAAGTAGGCCACACTTGGCGATGTTTATCGATTTCAAAGAACGCGATTTTGTCGGCGCGCTTTTGTCCATCGCGTTTTTGTCGGCGCGCAATTGTCGTGCGCGCATTTGACGGGTCACCCATGATAGGCATGATAATTTATTGAACCATTAAACACAATATCTATATATCTATAAAACATAATATCTCATTTATTATCCCATCCTTTATTGAACAAATTACTTTTGATTTTCGAACCATCAAGAAAGACTCGAGTATCCGTTGGCAAAATCAAGCAAAAGTTGGAAAGAGAAGTGAAACTAGATTTCAAAGAAAAATGACATCATACAAGTGAAGTTCCTTCTACTGTAGTCATTCCAACTTTAACATTAATATCGCCACCTGCACACACTTTTACACACAAATACACGTACTCATACATAATCACATATACATTTACACACATACACACCTGAAACACATATGCACACACCTATATACTCATACGAATATACACACACAATCCCACAAATATACACTCATTTGCCTACACACAGACCTGACACAAGGATCCACCCACACATATACACACAGATCTGACACACACATGCTTACATACAAATCTGACGCACTCACACGGATCTGATACATATACAAATCATACACACATGCACATAAATACACTCGCTCACACGATACACATATCCACAAACGTCCTGATATGTCACAAACACGAAAAGATTTATATATATGAGTAGGCACTGGTCGACTAGTCCAAAAAGGTCATATAAGTCACAGGACTGCACGCGCTTTATGCACTCTGACCTCACCCACTGAGTCTAATAAACCGAGACTGCGTCAAGTCCTAAACGTGATCATCCACCGTCGAACGTGGCGAATATTGTTTACCTATCATTCCCATTATGCAGCTGGACGCAGTACCGAGTGATTGTCCTATTACTCGCTCAATTGGTACGATTGTCAGTTCCTCACGCATTTGGTAAGAGTGTGTCTTGCTATTCGCTCATTTGGTAAGAGTGTGAGTCTTGCTATTCGCTCATTTGGTAAGAGTGTCTTGTTCCACGCTCAATTGGTAAGAGTGTGAGTCCTGTTGCTTGCTCATTTAGTAAGAGTGTCTTTCTTGTTCTTGTTCCTTACTCATTTTGTTAGACAAATCCTGTTACTGCCATGTTGATACTTCTTTTCCAAATTCGTGGTTTCAGCGACATTGTTATAGTAGCAACAACCGAATCGTTGCGCGCACTCTGCTGTTACCAGGCACCCGTAAATGGAAGTGTAAAGTGATACTGAATGTAAAGGAGAAAAAAATGGAATTAATTTTAAACAACTTTTAATGTGGCATTGGCAAAGTTATCAACCGAAAGTAACATTAATACAAGGATAATTGTGAAAAAAGAAGAAAAGTAGGAACGGAGAAAGGACAGAAGGATGAAATGAATGACGAGAAAAGGAACGAAGAATAAATGGAAAATAGAAAGAAAGAAAGAAAGAAAGAAAGAAAAAAGAAAGAAAGAAAGAAAAAAGAAAGAAAGAAAAGAATCATGAAAAATTAAAGAAGATAAATAGGAAGAAGAAAAAGGAAGGAACTTAGCAGGAAAAAATGAAGTAGAAAGGCGAGTAAAACCCAAAGGAAAGAAAGAAGAAACGGAGAAGGAAAGAAAGAAGAAACGGAGAAGGAAAGAAAGAAGAAACGGAGAAGGAAAGAAAGAAGAAAACAAATGTAAACGCTAGCACACAAGTATATAAATAACAAATTAGTATACTAAGCTAGAGAAAAGAGAGAGAGAGAGAGAGAGAGAGAGAGAGAGAGAAAGAAAGAAACGAACACTGTGATAATATAAAGCCGCAAATGATGTAATTATTTTTTAATAATTATTTAAATAGGAAAATAAAATTTTCGTTCTTCAAGATTATATATATTTCCTTTCTCGAGTGCAGTTCTTAACCTTTTTTGAGTCGTGGACCTCTTTGAAAACTTTGTTGGAGTCATGGACCCCTTTAAAAATCGGGTGAAAGCTATGGACCTTCTTCCTAGAAAAATGCACATAAGCAGAATATAAAAATAAAGTGAATATTTGACTTTCACGGATCCCTTGAAGCCCATCCATGGACCCTTAGGGAGTCTATGGACCCCAGATTAAGAATCCCTGCTCTAATGTAAAGGTATACAAGACAGTCGTACAGTGATACTAGTTTTCCCAAGTGAAATATCTAATGGGCACTCTAGAATCTACATAGTGAGTGTCATTTGAATGAGTCCAAACGTGAGCAAGCCAGGTTAGCGCATCAGTTTAGGAAATTCTAAAAGTCAACTCGACATGCACGAACCCGTCTTGCCTGCGTGTCACCACCTGTGTGTAATTTTAAGTACCATTAGCCAGAGCACTAATGTAAACTATGTTTCTTCCTTCATATCGTAGCCAATGGTAACATGGCTTTATCT
This sequence comes from Sinotaia quadrata, assembly GCA_028829895.1. Classification (NCBI taxonomy): domain Eukaryota; kingdom Metazoa; phylum Mollusca; class Gastropoda; order Architaenioglossa; family Viviparidae; genus Sinotaia; species Sinotaia quadrata. Next base: position 46,988,920 of record CM054181.1, on the reverse strand, counting down.
TTATATCGTAGACAATAGTAAAATGTCTCTACCTTCATATCATAGGCAGTGCTAACATGGCTCTAACCGTCACACCGTAGACAATAGTAAAATGGCTCTACCTTCATATCATAGGCAGTGCTAACATGGCTCTAACCGTCACACCGTAGACAATAGTGAAATGGTTCTACCTTCATATCATAGGCAGTGCTAACATGGCTCTAACCGTCACACCGTAGACAATAGTAAAATGGCTCTATCATAGGCAGTGCTAACATGGCTCTAACCGTCACACCGTAGACAATAGTAAAATGGCTCTACCTTCATATCATAGGCAGTGCTAACATGGCTCTAACCGTCACACCGCAGACAATAGTAAAATGGCTCTACCTTCGTATCGTAGGCAGTGCTAACATGGCTCTAACCGTCACACCGTAGACAATAGTAAATGGCTCAACTGTCACACTGTAGACTATTGTAACATGGTTCTGGGATGTGATGTGAATGATCCCTGACTATTAGTCGTTTGAATTAAGAAAACAATCCCGATTCCATCAGCTTAACGAGAAAATGTGTATAAATGAGGAGAGTGTAGTGCAATTGCACTGGCCATCCTTTCTGTAAAGTGAACGAGTCTATGGTGATCCGATCGTTCTAAGGCCACTGAGATAATTAGCATAAAGTGGAAGTTTGGGCAGTTATATATGAATGAAATTAGTAGTTACAGAAATTATTTATGTTTTAATGTATTTGTAACATGATTTATTTGATATCAAGTTTATTATTATTATTTTCAGACTGCGCTTACACAATGTGTAATTTTAGTGTGTTTGAAGGAAGGAATCCACAGAGGGATTAAAATATAACTACCTCATGGAATATCAACATGGTGTCTCCTATTTTTTGTTTCCAGAGTGCGTGCATCTTTTCTTTTAATTTAAAAAAAAATGCTGCTGCTTCTTTCTTCATTCGTGTAAGGATGGATTCACCAAGGGGATGGAACTCGCATTGTAGCGCCCTTGTCTACTCCAAGAGAACATGGTGCTCAAGACAAGACAATTAGACTGTGGCCTTCTGTAACCTCCAAGCGTATCAGTGGCTGGAACAAATCTGAATGACTGTCCTCCAGATGCCAGACCTTGGAGACTTTGGTCTACATATCCAAGGACTGACAGCAGTCACGACAACTGTCGTGAATGAGAGAATTCGAGCAAATGCATCAGATCAAAATTTTACAGGTGAACACACCCAATATACACACCATAGAGATTTGTCTCTATGATGATTTCTTTTTCTTTCTCTTGAAATGTATCATATTATATTTGAAGTGGAAACAAGGAATTGTAGTAATTTGGAAATGCACACTGAACTGTGAATAACAAATATTTTCTTTATGATATGCTATTTGATAGGTACGCTCTAAATTATGACTGAGCTAGTTTAAAATATTTAGCATGCAATTAATAGAATAATTTAATGTTAGTTGTGTGTCATATATATATATATATATACGTAATTTTGCCTTCGCCACTACTGATATAGGAATCAATTTTTTATATTCAAATAGAAATTGTTATTTTTATATTTCATCAAAACAATAAATACTTTTCTTGTAATTAATACTTGCCACTCCCCCCCCTCCTTTTTTTAACTGATAAGGAAAGATGATATGTTGATTGGTGGGTGGGGGGCAACAGGAACAACAGTTTATACTTAGAGTAACTCAACACTCTAATCAGTCTCATTCACATCTTTCTGAAGATTCATATTGTGAACGAAATACTAACTATTCCGATTGCGAGGCATCGGGACACAAACGCTGGCACGTGTGCTTGCTTGTGCGTGCATGTGTTTGCCTGCTTATGTGTACTGGATTTAGCATGTCCGCATTTCTAAATGTCGTCGATTGATCTGAGTTTTAAATTCGCTTCCAGAATTGGCTGATTTCGCTAATGGGATCGAACATCACTGAAGAGTTTTACTTTTGCACAACGTCAGTGGGTGAGAACAGGAAGAGTGCAGAGAGGTAGAATTTTGTTTGTACAGGTTTGATTGATGGCTTACATTTCTCTATCTTCGGCTGCCAGAGAATCTTCAGCGAGAGCAAACTGATGCGCACGGTAAGCAATGTATCGTCCCTCCCACGGATCAGGGGTCCTAAGCCAATCTCCACAAGCTAGGGGGCGGTGAAAAAGTCACCCGATCGTTCTTCGCCAATGGGCTGGGCTCGAACCTTGCCTCCTGCGCAAGAGGCTAGTATTTCTTGTCTGCCCCTGCCAGACGTCTCCAGCGCGGATGAGGGTTTCAGTATATGTGATATAGTGAGCTTTCGTGGATGCACTAAATGTCTCGAGACACTCGCAGCAACACGAGAATGTGCGTGCAAGGGGTGATAGCAGCTTTCACAACACCCCGTTTGAAACAGAGAAGCAAAGTTGTGATGAATATGCAGTTTGCCCCCAACACGGTCCATCATGTTTACACAAATAATTGATTGCAACGTCTTTTTTTCTTTTTCTTAAAAAAAAAAAATCAGCATTCGTATGTTCACTATGATGGGATCATACGGCTACTTGCCAGCCTCTTAAGAGAATAAATACTTTGAGCTCTAGTACAGCGAAGAGGTTGGAAGAGGTTTTTAGTGACTTAGTGAAAAGCAGACATATATGAAAAACACCCAGCGCAGTGTAGGAATAACGTTTAAATTAAGAAAGTCTTACTGAGTGAGCGTAAGGTCGTGATGTCACTCATAACACTCACAACAGTCTAATTTACAGCACGAACAAAGCTGATATAATGCACCAAATAGATCAAGGATTAGACACCCCAACGTCTTCATGTGTGGGTTCGTGTGAGCTCATTTTTTTCTCTTCAGTGTAAGTGGAAACCTAGTTTGGAAAAACATAACCTGAATTTCGTTTAGTCTTGAAGACTGTCACATTCACTTTAAACAGAAGCACTCGAGCTGCAAAATTCACATCTAAATGTCACATTTACACCAAATTAAAGGACTCTAAATGCCATATTCACATCGAATTAAAGGTAAGTGACCCATTCACATCCAATTAAAGGATTCTAAGTACCACATTCACGTCCGATTAAAGGACTCTATGTGCCAAATACACATCCAATTAAAGGATTCTAAGTACCACATTCACATACAGTTAAAGGATACTAAATGCCACATTCACATACAATTAGAGGACCCTAAGTACCACATTCACATTCATTTAAAAACTCGATTTACTATTCCTTTCCGATTAATCTGAATACCACAACACCTGCCCGCACGATCGAGAGGTAATAAATTTTACGTGAGTAAATTCCTTCAGACCGTAAAGTTATTTGATAAAAACTTTCCTAGATTGTTTAGTGATATGTGCACTATTTTTATACTTGTAAAAGGAAGCATGAAGTAAATCTAAGAATGGATATTGTTATATATATAAAATGCATCATTACATTTGTTTCACACACACACACACACACACACACACACACACACACACACACACACACACACACACACACACACACTCACTCACACACAACAAACACACAAACACATATTATAGGTGTACATGCGCGAGAGTGTATCTCTCTCTCTCTCTCTTTAATAATAATAATAATAATAATAATAATAACCATTAACTAGTTGGCACTGGCATTACACTGCCCATCTATCTATCTATCTATCTATCTATCTATCTATTTTTCTATCTATCTATCTATCTATCTATCTATCTACCTATCTGGCTATCAATCTATCTATCTATCTATCGATTTTTCTATCTATCTATCTATCTATCTATCTATCTATCTATCTATCTATCTATCTATCTATCTATCTGGCTATCAATCTATCTATCTATATGGCTATCTATCTATCTATCTATCTACCTATCTGGCTATCAATCTATCTATCTATCTATCTGGCTATCAATCTATCTATCTATCTACCTATCTGGCTATCAATCTATCTATCTATCTATCTATCTATCTATCTATCTATCTGGCTATCTATCTGTCTGTAATGTCTGCACACACACACACCGTCCCACTCTTCTCGTGTCTTTATCGCCTTGGTCTTTGCAAAACTTTCATCACAAAGGGAATTTGGACCTCAGTACTATATTATCGCATCTCTAATCTTTCTGACCTCCTCCCTAAGGAATCTTAAACTATATTACTGAATTACTTTTCCCTGAAAATTCACGTTTCCTCACAGATATACTCCATTTTCTTCATACAATAATTAAAATAATCGAGGTTTTCTGATTTCTGTCACATCTTTCCAGTTACAGGCAGTGCTTGTTATGAACAACATTTATCTTGTTACATTATATACCCTTGTACACCTACCAAGCAGATCAGGTTGTTCTCGATCCCACTTGCATTCGGTTAAGTCCGTTATCTTTTGGAGTTCTCACGCACGCACGCACGCACGCACTTTTGAGTGCAAGCATACATACACGGCAGCGAAGGAAAGACAATTGCAAGCATGGAGGAATAAAATAAATAAATTGACTAAACTCTGTGTTTCCTATCGAACTATACAGTCAAGCAGACGATTAATTACTGACCGGGTAGCTAAGGCGGCCGCATGTTAGCGGGTGTTGGCGGGAAAGGGAAGAATGAAGGGTTTACTTTTAACACAAACATTCATAACATGAATATAAAGGAAATAATTTTTAATGTAGATATATTTTATTTCTTAAAGTAGGATAGGTTAGAAGAGAAAAAGATATATATATATATATACTGTGCGTGTATATTTCTCTCTTCTCCCTCCCTCCCTCCCTCCATCCGTCTGTCTGTCTGTCTGTCTGTCTGTCTATCTATCTATATATCTATTGCCCTTGTTTACTTTTCAGAAAGAAGATGACAATCATGATGATCATGATGATAATGATACTACTGCTACTTCTAATAACTATGAAGATGATCATGATGATGAAGAAATGACAGGTTAATAATGATTATGATTAGGATGGCAATGATGGTGATAATGATGAAGATTTGGAAATACCATCTTTCTCAATAAAACCTCAGGTCTTCCTTTTCCTCTAAAACTGGTTATAGGATTCAGAAACATAGGTCAAACCTAATAACCGACAAAAAACTGTAGCAACAGCAACAATACTAACAAAGTATAAACAAAGTATAATAAACAATTCTAATACAGTGTCTCAGAGTCCAGTGAATAGTGGAGGACAAAATGACCAGCAAGTTATAGGAATTTCAGCACGACTCTTCAACTTTTCTTTCAACAACATTCCACTTTTTCTTTCATCATTTTCAACCCTCTCAACAACGGCACACCTAGTGCTAGGCAGCGAAATCGGCTGATAGCCTGAAACTGCTATCATCCAAAAGAAATAAAAGCAAAAGAGTTACGATTCCTCCCCTGTGTTAACAAGAATAATGGTGACAGTTTCAAATCCCATCTCTGGACTATCGAGGGATGGAAAAATGGCTCGTTCCTAACTACACCCCCCCCCCCCATCCCATCTACGATGGAGAAAGCAACATTTGATTCTTTACCAAATCAGAATTCGCACTACCATACTGATGGTTCAGGTTGTAGCGAAACATGGGCTACTGGAACGCTAGCGAACATTCGGAGTTGGGCTACAGAGGAAAACATACAAATAATAACCTCTTACTATCAAAGCCAACCACTGTAAGAGGGTATACAATGACGTGCAAGAACACTGGTTCCAACATCATCCAGGTGATATTAGTGAACAGCAGATCCTGGACCAGAAGAGATCTAAACTAAGCTTTTTACAACCCTGAAACTACAAAAGATTAAACAGCAACAAACTAATATAAAAATCCTATGCACTGAAATAGAAGACAACGAAACTTCCACAACCTTACAAAAGGCAAATCCATTTGACGACCACATTGGAGAAATAACCAAATGGTCTAACTGAAAATAAGCGAAAGTTTCATTTAATTTAAATGTGGGCAGAACCCAACAACAAAGCTGCAAAATAACAATGTTCTGACAGCAACAATTCATAATGCAAATAAAGTAGTAAGACATATCCTCCCCACAAAAGATATAACAGAAACCAATAGTCTAATATACACTACTGCGAAAATAATTCAATAATATAAAATACAACGCATCGCATCACATCACATCACATCACACCAAACCAAACCACACCACACCATGTCACGTCACATCACGTCACACCATACCACACCACATCATATGTCATGTGATGTCATATCATATACCATATCGTATCGAATCGTATCGTATCGTATTGTAACGTATCATATATCATACCATATCATATTATATAATATCAAAGCATTATAATTTTATAGTTAGTTTTAACATTATATTGATGTAAGAGTCATAAAACTACTGCTTGCCTGGTTTTGTAGCTTAACTTAATATAGCTTCCTGGCTATGATTCAGAATGACTAATTGCAACTTATGCTGCAGGGGAATGTATAATTATTCCTAGTGAAATTAATACTAGCTTAGTTGGGTTTTTCCTGCTTCAAGTATTTGACACTTGTGCTAAAAACAAGATATGTTTCTGTAAAATGTTGTTTAAAATGTAAATAATTAGCCTCACTGTTTTATTTAGAGTTACAACTTAGTTCTGATTATTTCTATTAGTATTAGAAAACAGTTCTATTTAGAGTTACAACACAGTTCTAAGTAGTGTTATAATGCTGATCTCATTGGTATTACAAAACAGTTCTAGAGTTACAACACATTTCTAAGTAGTGTTACAATGCTGATCTCATTGGTATTACAAAACAGTTCTAGATTACAACACAGTTCTAAGTAGTGTTACAATGCTGATCTCATTGGTATTACAAAACAGTTCTATTTAGAGTTACAACACAGTTCTAAGTAGTGTTACAATGCTGATCTCATTGGTATTACAAAACAGTTCTATTTAGAGTTACAACACAGTTCTAAGTAGTGTTACAATGCTGATCTCATTGGTATTACAAAACAGTTCTATTTAGAGTTAGTTACAACACAGTTCTACTTAGTCTTACAATGCTGATCTCATTAGTGCTATTAGTGTTACACAACAGTTCTGGTTTGTGTTACAACACTGATCTCATTACTGTTTATTAGTATTACAAGTCTGTTTTGATTAAAGGTATGATAAATTGTGATTGAAGATCTATAACAATTTTGGAGAAACAAGTTCGTAATGCCATTAGTGCATGTCTGCTTTGTATGAGCAGGTTTCGTTTTCAGCATGGCAATAAATCTTACAAACGAATTTATTAGAGTGTTTACAAAACTCTCTTGATTGTATCCTACTACATAAAGTATTAGGTCTGAAGCTGACATGCACACTGACTCAGTCTAAAGCTGACACGCGCCTTACTCAGTCTATAGATAATATTCACACTGGCTCAGTCTAAAGCTGACATGTGCCTTACTCAGTCTATAGATAATATGCACACTGACTCAGTCTAAAGCTGACATGCGCCTTGCTCAGTCTATAGATAATATTCAAACTGGCTCAGTCTAAAGCTGACATGTGCCTTGCTCAGTCTATAGATTATATGCACACTGACTCAGTCTAAAGCTGACATGTGCACTGATTTGCAAGCTATCGTCATTGGTGCCTGAAATGACTGCCTCAATAGCGATTTTCTGATCTTGATTTAGTGTACCAGTCATTATATTAATTTTAGGTTTCAGAATGGCAGTGGCAAATTTACTAGGAAGCAGATATGCCAGACATCAATATTCAACATCATTCTTTACCTGGATTTACCCCATTTTTAACTGCAATGCAAGGAGCACCACTCTGAATACATAGTTGTCTACCTGAGTTTAGCCACTACCTCAAATATTTTATGTTTAGTGCACAATCCACTCAAGGATGAAATAAATGTGTACCCACATTTGTATAATTTTTATATCTATATAGTCGTCTATCCTAAATTACAATTCAACAATAGTGTCAAAACAAATTATAGAACAGAGAACAGAAATGGAGTCATTAGAGATAAGCGATAATAATTTCCATGTAACCTGGCTTGAGCACTGTCTCAAAAGTCTTTCATGCACTTTTGCAACAATGTCACAAGTTATTGTCCACCTTAACTCCACGTCTCTTTCTGCATGTTGAAAACACTGATAAGGTGTTATTCTCTCGAAGCTAACCTGGGCGCTTATTTCGCTGTGTCAGCTCCTTCAAGCAGAAGAACAATTGTAGCAATTTCTAGTAACATTCCTGTACCAGAAATTGCTCGATGTAGTCAGCATACCTTGCCACCATACGTCATAGGTGTGTAGTGTATTCTTTTACTTAGCACAGTAGAGGTTTTCCCGCGTCTACTACAGTAATCAGTAAACCCGGAGGTTCAAATAATGCATGGAAGGCTGCTTTGTTCCATTAAGCTAATGGCTGCCTTTCACCACTGGACTTCATGCCACACCACAATGAAGTGATAAACAATAGAAATCTCTACAGCATGTAAACTTTTGATCTCAGCTCATTGGCTGGTCTTATTCTCGTAAATCTTAACCATTGGATAATAAAACTACTTATCCAGTTGGAACTAGTTTGCATTACATCATCAATTTCTAGCATATTCTCAGCTTGAGTGTTTACTCCAACTTACAAAAATACCATCAAAAGGAGTGCCTAAAGGTCAGGTCACTTCGACATTTTACATAACAATTAAGTTTAGATATAGGCAAAGTTACTCTCCCTGAACCTTTTTAGCCATGGTCAATTATATATCCTCTTATCAAGGATTCAATGGTCTTGTGAAGTCAAAATTAAAATTATTGAATGATCTGAACAGAGAAAACTGGTGAAAGGCAACGACTAAATATTCATTAAATCATGTGGTTTACAAAGAAATATTTTCCTTGTAAATACATGAGAAATCTAATATGATTTGGGATTTAATGAAATCCAACGAATCAAAAATTAAAATTGTGCATCAATTAATCACTTCAAAGAATGGGTTTCTTTTAGTTCATTATAATTTGCATTATTTATTTAGTACAAACGGTTTGGAGTGGAATACATGTAATTTTCTTAATTGCATCCAGAGTGACTGTTGTGATATCAGTCACAGTAGTTTTCAAGTATGTATTGTCTAAATTTCATTAATGAATTCATTATAGTTAATACTGTTACATTGGTATGAATCACTCAGATTGATTTTTCATGAATGATTCAATATTGTTAAACATGAGTTCATTCATTATGTATGGCTTGTACACTCATGATGTGTAATGTGTGCTGTGTTGTAAGGGGTGGGGGGGCTAATTCGTTTGAAGCATGTGTATAATATGTGGATTCTAGAGTACACGTAGTAAATGTGTGGCCTGTAAAATAGTCTTAGTAGGTACATGAAATGTGTGGCTTGTAAAATAGTCTTAGTAGGTACATGTAATAAATGTGTGGCCTGTAAAATAGTCTTAGTAAGTACATGTAATAAATGCGTGGCTTGTAAAATAGTTTAAACATGCTAAGATTTTAAAATAGTTTAAATTTTAAAGTTACTTTGATAAGATTTATATTATAGTGTCACCGCATAGTTACTAAATCTTACGTCTTTTGCATTAAAATATATTCCATCTGGGAGTTAACAACAAATTGTTAGCCAATTGGAAAGGGTGAAGCATGTGTACAATATGTGTGTCCTGTAAAGTACTCTTGCTGAGCATGTGTACAATATGTGTGTCCTGTAAAGTACTCTTGCTGAGCATGTGTACAATGTGTGTGTCCTGTAAAGTACTCTTGCTGAGCATGTGTACAATGTGTGTGGTGTGTCAAGTTCTCAAGGTGTTTACTTGTTGGAGATTAAATTCACCTGGACGAGACATCTACTAATTGTATCTTTCCATCTCTACCACCCGTGTTCGAGCCGTGGTCGACACTTTCTGTTTCGCAATAACGCACAGAGTGTATGTGCTGAAGATAAAAGAGCCCCATTTCAATAGTTTTCGAGAAGAAAAATGTGTCACGTCGCTTAAAAATCCCTCAGAAATACCCATAGATTCACAGCAGTGCCTACGTCACACCCGGATGAAGATGAGAGCTTCTACTTTAGCGGCGTTCATATAGGACTCGCTGTTCTCTTCTGCAATTTTTATTCTTCTCTACCCTTCTTTTGTGCATCAAGTAAAATTATCTGGGTTGGGTAAAAGAACTTGTGGTACGCACCTGTATGTAATGTTACACCCGAGTGAAAATGTGATTGCATTTCACAAAAGTATCGCATCCTCAATTTCTGTAGTCAGTGAAGTGTGTCCCTGTATTTAGGTACTTGATGTTAGTATGATGGCCATCAACCTTCACGTATGCATGCCTGTGTCTCTTTGACATCACCATTGGTGTACAAAAATAACCTTTGAATTCATCTTTTCTTCTCTACATGACTGACGTCAGCTAAAGGAAGTTAAAGGTGCAATTTGCAAACGAAAAGCACCACTATAAACAGAGTAGATTATGAACACAACGCCCGTTCTGAGCACAGTAGATTAAGAACACAATACCGGCTATGAATACTTTAGATTAAGAACACAACACCCGCTATGAACACTGTAGATTAAGAACACAACACTCGCTATGAACACAGTAGATTAAGAACACAAGACTCACTATGAACACTGTAGATTAAGAACACAATACCCGCTATGAACACAGTAGATTAAGAACACAAGACTCACTATGAACACAGTAGATTAAGAACACAACACTCGCTATGAACAGTAGATTAAGAACACAAGACTCACTATGAACACTGTAGATTAAGAACACAATACCCGCTATGAACACAACAGATAGAGCGTCACTTTAGCGCAGACAAATACTGCCTATACACCCCCTCACGTGGTTTTCACAGTTACTAAATCTTGAACATCGGCAAAAACATGTATGGGACTAGTTGTGCTTTAAGACAGGCAGTCTCGAAACGTTATTAAATGTTTGACTAGAGTTTCATTAAATTTTAAAAAGTCATATTTAGATATTTTGTGTGTGTGTGTGTGTGTGTGTGTGTGTGTGCATAATATGAATGTATGGGGATCAAACTGTCATTCTCTGTGCAACGTGAATTAATCACTCATACAGGTGTGTATGTGCGTGCTTTTACTTTTAAGTTAATTAAAAGCGTCACGGTCTAACTTGATCTACCTAAACTCAAACCAATGATACGCATTTCTGAAGATGAGTACTTAAATATGATGACTGCTAAGATTGTAAACCAAAAATATAAATCGACAGCTAGAATATACCTCCCCCCCCCAAATGCAGTAAATTGCATTTACATTAAAAGTCTAATATAAAATACATGTGGGGGGAGTTGGTATGTGTGTGTGTTTGGTGTGTATTGACATCATATAACATAAATATTGTATCTTCAACAATGTTAAGCATCTGATCACGTGTTTAGTATACATTTGTTTCCCACATACTATGTACAGGTGGCTGCTGGACAAATAAACACCACACCCACACTCACACCCATACAGTCAAGAATTACTCAATTTCGCGAGGAGCTGTGCTTCTTCACCTCCCTCCCTCCCCCGCGAAAGTGGATGGTCGCTCGAAAAGACGCTCTAGCGGTCTAGCCTGTGACGCAGGAGTTAGGGGTTCGAAAGAGGACACTGATCCTCTTGGAATTCTTTTCCATTCGAATTGTCAAACTAAGCGCCTACCTTGTAACAGTGCTGAGAAATTATGATGATATTAAACGCGAACGCAGTACCCATATAATAATAAATAATAGTAGAAAATGTACTCCCCGTTTTTGTGTGTATTATTGTTTCTTTAAAAACGATATTCCTCATCTTTTGTTCTTGTCTTAACGTATTTTCGCTAAGATGACATCACGGTAACTAGGTCATAGAGTTATATTACTCGCGCTTTCAGTCAAATTGGCCGCCATAGTTCAGTGGGTAAACACGTACCCGGCTTCAAATTCTCCATCCTGTTCACGGCACGCAGATCCACCCAGTTCCCACGGTACGAAGCATCCCCATCATTCGACAAGGTTGCCTGGGTTTGAATGGGGAAGAAATTAGTGGCAAGGGCTTGTGAAAAGCCGAGGTAAAAAAATATAATAACATCACCGGCAATGTTTTGTACTAAGACACGTGACGGGTGCGTAACGGCCCTCCACACCAAACGCCGCAGTAATGTTTCTCGAAAACCGTGCGCCAGTGAAGGGGTTTGAACATATGGCAGTGTTTAATTTTTCAAGCAGTATCTCTGTGTGTATGTGTGTGTTTATGTGTACCCAAGAGTGTGCATACGGGTAGGTATGTAAGTACAGATTTGTGCATGTGTGTGTGTACGTGTCAAGGGTGGTAGTGATGCGCTTGTGTTTAGGTATGTATCCGTGGGTTCTCTGTATTTATGGTGGGCTCTCTTCGTATCCGTGGGCTCTGTATGTATGGTGGGTTCTGTATGTATCTATGGGCTCTCTATGCATAAAGTGGGCTCATTGTATGTATGGCCCGCTCTCTGTATCTATGGGCTCTCTATGTATAAAGTAGGCTATCTGTATATATTGGCTCTCTATGTATAAAGTGGGCTCTCTCTGTGCATGGTTGGCTATGTATAAAGTGGGCTCTCTATGTATAAAATGCGCTCTCTGTATGTTTCTTTGTATAAATTGCGTCTATGTATCCATGGGCTCGCAGTATGGTGGGTTCTTTGCATGTATCCGTGGGCTCTCTGTATGTGTGGTGGGCTCTGTGTGTATCTATGGGTTCTCTATGTATAAGGTGGGCTCATTGTATGTATGGCGGGCTTTCTATGTATAAAGTGGGCTCTATGTATGTATATATGGGCTCTCTATGTATAAAGTGGGCTTTTTCAATGCATGGTTGGCTCTCTATGTATAATGTGGGCTCTCTGTATGTATGGTGGACTTTGTATGCATGGTGGACTTTGTATGTATCTATGGGCTCTCTATGTATAAAGTGGGTTCTAAGTATGCATGGTGAACTCTCAATATGTATGGGCTCGCAGTATGTATCCGCTGGCTCTCTGCATGTATGGTGGGTTCTCAATATGTATCCGTGGGCTCTCTGTACGTATCCGTGGGCTCTCTTTATGTATCCATGGGCTCTCTTTATGTAACTGTGAGCTCTGTCTCGAATTTATCTCTAAAACGATCTCATAATATAATACTATATTTCCACAACACAACACAAATTTTAAAAATACCAACAACATATTTTGCAGAGTCCTTAGTAACATTGATGGATTTCTGGAGTCTTTTTTTTTTTTTTTTTTTTTGAGGGGGGTATAAAAGCTTTGGAAAGCTTACCTGAATGAACGTTGACACCTGAGATTAAGTGCAGATTAAAATTAAAACAGTATGGACCCTGAAGAGTGACGTCAGGAGCATCCGATGCTCTGTGGAGGGGTGGTGGTGGTACCCGGAATAAGTATCACGAAGTGTGAGATCCAGGGGGTACAGTTAAGACAGCTAAAGAGCAAGGGGAATTACATGGAGTGAACAACTAGCTTCGTCATAGAATACAGGTAGAGGAGAGTGTCTTGTAAACTTTATCTGCGTACTGCACGACTGTCATGTTAGACATGGTGTCTATAGTCAATATCAACACTGCGTACTGCAATGACTGTCATGTTAGACATGGTGTCTATAGTCAATATTAACACTGCGTACTGCAACGACTGTCATGTTAGACATGGTGTCTATAGTCAATATCAACACTGCATACTGCAACGACTGTCATGTTAGACATGATGTGTAGTCAGCATCAAAGTTAAGAAGCATCTCTTTACACTGACACAGAATACTGACTAAAAACACAACAAAAGAAACCAAAACAAATCAAGACTAAACAAAATAAGGCAGAATGCAAGATCAAGTAAAGGAAAAAAAGGCAAAACAAAGCAAGTAAGGCAGAGAAGGCAAGGCGTTGAAAAAACAACAACAAAGCAGTGCAAAATAAAGCAAAATATAACAGAAGAAATCAAGAAAAATAAATGTAACTTAACAAATTCAGTAAAGTGGCGCCAGAGTAAAGCAAATAGAACTGAAGAAAGGATACAACAAGTCAATAAACAAATGACAAAACACAACCTCTAAGTCTAATATTGAAGATATTTATAGTAACACAAGAACTAGAATTACAGCTTTATAGAACTTTATCTTAACTAAAATAAAAAGGATAACGAAACAAAGAACAAACAAACAAACAGGCAAACATAGCACACAAAACAAACACATTTAATTAATGAAATATTTACTCATGCTGTCATACACGAAAGGTCTGGAACACAATGTATAATTAGTATTGCTGTGTGTCGATCCGTCAATACTGTGTGACGATGCACACTTATTACTGTGTGAGGGTGCACAATTATTTTTAATGTGTGACAATGCACAATTATTTTTACTGTGTGACAATGCACAATTATTTTTACTGTGTGACGATGCACAATTATTTTTACTCTGAGACGAAGCACAATTATTATTACTGTGCTAGGGTACACAACTACATTAGTTGTGTGGAGAATATTTAATAGTATTGTGCGAAAAATTGTTATAATTGCCATTTCTGTGTGTGTCTATAATTGCTACTGTTGTGATACAAAAAATAATAATTCCACTGATGTATAACGAAATATATTATGTATTATTGTTGTGGTGAGGATGTATAATTACTAATTATGTGTATGTTGTTATAATTACTATCGCTGTATAAAGATACATACTTATTATAGATGTGCAAGGACTCATAAGTACTGTTTACCTGATGAGGATTCAGATTTACTGTTGCTGTGTAAGGATTCAGAGTTACTATTGCTGTGAGAGAATTCAGTAACTATTGCTGTGTGAGGGTTGAGAGATATTGTTGCTGTGAGAAAATTCAATTACTGTTGCTGTGTGAAGATTCATCGTTAATGCTGCTGTAAGATGATTCAAAGCTTCTTTTAACCCTGCGAAGAGTCACATATACTGTTGCTATGTGTGAATACGTATGATGATACATATTTATCAATAGTGCGTAAGTATTCAAAAGTTGCTGCTGTTGTGTGCCGGTACGTAATGGCAGTTGTAGTGCGACTGTAATTCTTTATAGCTGTGTGAGAATTCATATTTATTGTTGTTGTGTGAGGATACATAATTCTTGTTGCTTTGTGAGTATGCATACATACTATTGCTGTGTGAGGATAATATTTATTACTGTTGTGTGAAGTTGCATACTTACTGTTACAATGTGAGGATACCTACAAACTGTTGCTGTATGATGTATGATACAACAATTGCTGTGAGAGGATGCATACGTACTACTATTTGTGTGACGAGGCGTTGACTCGGTCGTGTGTACTTTATTACAGTTTCAACAGACGTGCTTGCATGTTTCGTTCAATGCTGCACGCCGTCAAACACGAGGGGAGTGAGAAAAGAAAATAATTTTCCCTGCCGTTGTTCATACAGAAGTGCACGCGGCTGTTTGAACAACCTTCTGCCTCGGTTTAGAGGAACCGCAAGAGACTTTCAGCGCCGCTTGAACATCTTTGTCGTTCAGCTCTACAAACACAAAATGATAGTTTAATGACCAATTGCCTACCCGAACATGACGTTGTAAAAATCTGCTCGCCAGACCATAGAGTTCCGACAAAGGAAACATTTCAACTGCATCAATGAAGGAAATGAAAACACTTCACACGGTCATAATATTTTGATGCCAACGAAATGTTCCTCATGATGTTGCTTGCATAAATAGCTCCTGCCCTCCCCCCCCCCAAAAAAAAAAAAAAAAAAAAAGGAACAATGTACTAAATGTGATAACAAAATGAAATTCAATGCTGAAAGTTGTTGATTACAACTGCACTGTTCCAAGTCTCACTTCAGACCACTCGGAGCTGAAAGGTGGGACGCTATTTCTTCGCCATAGAGATCCTAGAAATCCCGAAGGTCCTAGAGATCTTGGAGATTGTAGAGATCTACTGAAGTCAACTCCATCCTAGTTTGGGGTGAGACACTTGAAGTATATTTCCAGACGTGCACAGAAAACGAATCTGGCTGATTAGTTCGTCCGGTGGTACGATATAGCGCTTTAAGATTTCTGACACTTCCAAATCAATAAAGAGTGGGTTGCATGGGGAGATAAACTGTATAAAGAAATCCTCTTGAAAATCGTCAAACTGCGACTCTCGTTATCGCTTTACCTGTACTTTTACTAAAATACCACAACGAATAGACAAACACAAAATAATAAATTCAAAACCAAAACAAACTAATAAGCAAAAAATAAAACCCTTTTCTTAACAACTGTATTCGAATTCAGCAAAAATATTAAAATCAAAGAAAACGAAAGCTGTTGCTTTCTTTGTTACATACATAATTAGTTATTAGTGAACTTTTGGAAAGTCTATATCGACTTATTGCGCCAGAGGCGAAATTTGCTGTTGCTAAGTCAGTGTCAAATTATTCACGAAATAAATGAGCGTGTCTAACTACTGCGTACAGATTTCACAAAGTTCTACAACTCTACACGCCTCTAATTATGACGCGTGTGTGTGTATTGTTTTCACTCTAGAATTCTTCGCTTAGTTATGACAGCTAAGGTATATGGCTTAACTTGTTTTAACCTGTCTAAAGCGTTTCTTTTCTTTTTCTTTTCTTTTTTACTGTGTGTGTCTAAGTGTGTGAGTGCGTTTGTCTCTGTGCATGTGTGTGTGCACAGGGCTTGCTGTGTGTATGTAATGCATATATGTTTGTATGTTCGTGTGTGTCCGTGTGTATCTGTGTCTATGTATGTGTGAACTGTGATTGTGGAGTGTGTATATATTTGTGATTAGCGCGTGCGAGCGTGTGCAGGCTGGCAGTTAAAACCAATACAACTGGTACGTGTTGTATGAAGATGATCTTTTCGATAATGCCTGCAGTCCAATCCCTCTGCAGTGAGCCCTTCTGTGCTAGAGTGTTGATTCTTTTACAAGCAATTATTCTAACTAGGGAAGTCTAGTTGCAGAGCTGGAGATTTGATAACAATAACGAAAGTATTATTCATTATTTACGAGCTAAATAATAGCTAACTTGGTTGCAGACGAAGACCACGCGCCATCTTTGTGTGCACTTTAAAAATTAAAATAAAAGTAAACATTATCTCAATAGAGTGCTCTAATGGTAGCGAACTCAGTACATGAGAGGCATAACTGGCTTCATTACTGATAAAAGTAAACAGAATTATATACCAAATAGTAAAACAAAATAAAACTAAAACTAAAGGAAACAACGATTTAGATGGCACTTACTTATGATTAAAAATAGTAATACTATTTTCGTGTTTCGTGTTGCTAGGCAATGCCAACAACATAGCATAAAAATTCCATGTTCTTTTCCCACGAGCAGAAAATTTCATCACGGATCGGGTGTAGATACATATGAAATTAAGTGAAGAACACTTATAATGTAAATTTCAGTTTGCCCGCCATTCCTTCCTGGAAATTGTCCTAGCTCTCTTTTCTGGAGACGTGAATGCGACACATTTTACATTTCAGTTTGCCCGCCATTCCTTCCTGGAAATTGTGTCCTAGCTCTCTTCTCTGGGGAAATGAATGCGACACATGCTAAATTTTAGTTCGCCCACCACGTCACCACGGAAATTGTGTGTCCTAGCTCTCTTCCCTGATGACGTGCATGAGACACATTTTCATTCTTATTTGATTATCGTTTTGTGCTCTTCAGTCTACTTACGGCATTGTTAATGATCCCTCACTCTCAAGTGAATTATAAATCACCGTCCTTCTTCTCTATCTCTCCTTTCCTCTCTATTTCTCACTCTTGTCCCTTTATTACATTACACACAGATGTGTACATGCACGTTTCTATGACTATGGTCATAGAATATTTTTTTTAAATGAATAGTAAAAGACGTTATCATCAGAAAGCCAATTGCAGCTCAAAACATAAAACTTAAATATTCAAAATCAGTATATTCTTCCAATATAAAATAATTAATTTATTTGTCATTACTAAATCATGAATAATTTTATATGCAATTTCCCCATCCTTATCCTGTGATTTGTATTGACACTATTGTTTAATTGTGTTTTACGATATAGGATTATATTAAAATTATTCGAATGTTGTTTCATGGAAATATTGATGTCAAGTAATGTTTTTCAATGTTTTGATATATTATGTATATTTGTTGATTTAATAAATTTATTGTTAAATTTATTAACCTTCTTACTCATATTGACAACCAATTGTTTGAAAGACATTGGGTGAATGAGGGCTTGCTAAATATAGATTAAAGATGGATTTATCTTCTCCTTTAGTAAGAAGTTTTCCGCTATCGGAAATATTGTTTGACGGTAAATGTTTGTTTTAATGTTCTGGAAATGAGAAAACGTTTACTGCGCCCGCATATCCGCCAAGTGAGAGAGACGAGTGGTGTCTTCTGGAGAATTATTAATAACATAAACTAAAATTCCCATCACTTGTAATTATATTTTAGTTATGGATGATTAATTAATAATAATAAGCATAACCATTAACTATCTGGCGTTAGCGTCACACTATCTATCTATCTATCTATCTATCTATCTATCTATCTATCTATCTATCTATCTATCCATCCATCCATCCATCCATCCGTCCGTCCGTCCGTCCGTCCGTCCGTCTGTATGTCTGTCTGTCTACATACCTACCTACCTACCTACCTACCTACCTATCTATCTATCTATCTATCTATCTATCTTTTTTCAGAAAACTTGTGATAGACATTGCAAAGGGCGCGGTTTCGAAGAAGGATTTGCGGATGACTGAGTAAGAAAGATTGTAAAATTTTGTCGATGGTAGAACACACTTTGATGCAAATTAGATTTTTCCGCCTTGCCGTGATGGTTTCAGAACAAATGGTGATTTAAAAATATGTATAAGCATAACATATGTTAATAAATAATAGATAATTCAGTTGTTGTCTTTTTGCGTATATAGTTTCGGCCGTTTAAAAAAAAATTGTCGACATGTCCGCCAAACCAGCAACCCGGCTGTACTTGACTACCGCTGCATTGCTGTCGTACGTACGAGATCAGTCTCAAGCTTTGTTGTGCATGTTTGAGACTGCATACAATTTCGCGAGTAGATACGTGCGTGTCTTGTCAATCTTTTCGTTCTACGTGCGCGACTATGCGTGCGTGCGTGTATTTATGGTGCTGCTGAGGAGGAAGGAGCAGTGGAAGATGGAAGGAGGGAGAGAGAGCTGTATGGGTAGGTAAGGTATTTCTCGATCTACTAACGATGTCGTCTAACCCGCAACGAAAGCTATCATCCGCAGTGTAAGAAAAGAAGATGGGATTTTTTTTCCCCTTCCCTTTTCTTCTCATCAGGTTATATAGTACCCTAGCGATAATACGGGTAACGAAAGACTCCTTTATACGGGTACGGCATTCCTCGGGTTCAGCACTGTTTCCATGGTTGTGTTTCAGAAGCTGCGTGCAGTAATAATAATAATAAAAAATATGAGTCAGAAAGGGCATGGGAATCTTTTGCCCTTGTCATGCATAGCTTTTCTGCCTTACCTCCCCTGTTGCCTTACCTCCCCTGCCGCCTGATGACTTGAACTTCAAACCAGTAAAGAATTTGGATGGGGCGTACACTGCATTGCTTATGTATACGGGTGGATTTTTTATTTAAAAAAAAAATAAACCGCAGCACTTGATAGATTTATTGCATACAATAACTATGGAGAAAGTGACAGCTTTACCTCGCGACGGCAGCCGCACGCATTGAATTTTAAACATTAATCTGATTGCCTACGTATTGAAAATTAATAGAAATGACAACATACAATTAGTTTTAATAACTGTAAAGGCAAAAAGGCCTGATCCATTTCTTGGCTTGTAAATGGAAAAAAACTATAATTAGTGGTCGTGCAGATTAGAGAAGGGGAGATTCCAGGTAAAAATAGAATTATTTACAGACAGGGTACACGTGGAGCAATGATGGTAGAGGGGGAAAATAGAATCATTATAATAGAGGGTAAAAGTAGAATTGTTTAAATAAAGGGTACAATTACTAAGGTACAGGGTAAAACTAGAATCATTATGATACAGAGTTAAAGTAAAATTATATATGACATATTGTTAAAGTAGAATCGTAATGATATAGGGTAAAAATAGAAATATTGAAAAAAGGGACAAAAACAGAATTATTATAAACTGACGACATTATAAACAAGGAAAGCAATATGAATGAAAATGGTTGTGCTAGTCTTGGCGCGCTTAAAAATAAACAGAGAAAAAAGTGAGACAGAAGTTATAAAGAAAACAGAGAAAAAGTGAGAGAGAAGTTATAAAAATGCATGTTGTCATTTGAGCGAGGAAGTTTAGCGTGCACTAAGGTTGTATACTGTGTTTAGCAGGTGTTGTGTCCAGTAATGTGGTCTACGGTGTTTAGCAGGTGTTGTGTCCAGTAATGTGGTCTACGGTGTTTAGCAGATGTTGTGTCCAGTAATATTGTGTATGGTGTTTAACAGGTTTTGTGTCCAGTAATGTGGTCTACAGTGTTTAGCAGGTGTTGTGTCCAGTAATATTGTGTATGGTGTTTAACAGGTTTTGTGTCCAGTAATGTGATCTACGGTGTTTAGCAGGTGCTTTGTCCAGTAATGTTGTCTACAGTGTTTAGTGAGTGTTGTGTCCAGTAATGTAGTCTACAGTGTTTAGCGTGTGTTGTGTCCAGTAATGTGGTCTACAGTGTTTGACCAGTGTTATGTGCAGTAATGTTGCCTTCAATGCTAGGCCATTGTTGTGTGCAATAAAGTGGTCTATAGGTTTTAGGGAGTGTTGTGTGCAGCACTGTTGTTTACTCTGATTAGCGAGTGTTGTGTGCAGTAATGTTGTCTAGTGTTTGACCAATAATGTGTGCAGTATTGTTGTCTACAGTCTCTGGCCAGTGTTGTCTATATTGCTCGGCTAGTGTTGTGTGCAATAATGTTGTCTTAGTGATTATCAAGTTTGTGTGCAGTTATGTGATCTACAATGCTTAGAGAGTGTTGTGAGCATTAATGTTGCCTACCGTGTTTGGCTAGTGTTGTGTGCAGTAATATTGTCTACAGTGTTTAGCGAGTGTTGTGTGCAGTAATGTTGCTTAGTGTCTGCCCTGTGTTATGTACAGGGGGTAATGTTATCTAGTGTTTGGCCAGAGTTGTGTGCAGTAAAGTTGTCAACAGTGTTTGGCCAGAGTTGTATACAAGTAATGAGCCTATATTTGATGATGTGGTTTTATCAGTCCCCAGTATAATGTTGTATTCAAAAGCGGCCTTTAGCACTCGAAGAAAAATTGTTACCAGAAAGCGGTCTTTAGTACTCAAATCAAAAATTGGTCTTTAGCACTCTAAGTAAACTTACTAGAAAGCGGTATTAAATCTGAAAGCATAATTATTGTCGCTAGAAAGTGGTTTTTCAAGCGACTAGAGAACGATCTTTAGCATTCGAAGCAAAGTTACTAGAAAGCATTCTTTAGCACTCGAAGTAAAGTTACTAGAAAGCATTCTTTAGCACTCGAAGCAAAGTTACTAGAAAGCATTCTTTAGCACTCGAAGTAAAGTTACTAGAAAGCATTCTTTAGCACTCTAAGCAAAGTTACTAGAAAGCATTCTTTAGCACTCGAAGTAAAGTTACTAGAAAGCATTCTTTAGCACTCGAAGTAAAGTTACTAGAAAGCATTCTTTAGAACTCGAAATAAAGTTGCTAGATATTGGAAAAAGCACTCTAAATAAAATTGCTAGAAAGCGGTCTTTAGCAGTCGAAGTTGAGAGCGAAAGCGGGCTAGTTAGAACTCATAAAGTTTTGTTTCAAAATGTTATATTTTTACCCATAGCGCTGTGTACTCTCTCCCTCTCTTTCTCTCTAAATCTTTGCACCCCCCCCCTTTTTTTTTTTCTCACTTATCGGCGAACTTCTCAGGTTACTATTTCTAACAGGAGGACAGAAGGCGGATGTTATTTCTAATGTTCACACTTAGATGTTTATAGCTATAAATATTAAGTAGCTTAAAGTTTAATCAACTTTCCCTTACTATGAAAAGACAAATCCCCCAACTAACTAGAAAAGGTTACAAAACGTTGTCCTAAAAAGACTCAATTAAATCTAAACTTTAACAGTTTAGATAAGTTTCACAGGTATGCCCGTAGTTTAATCATCGAAGCAAGCACTATACTGTTTCAGTTTCACAAAAAACATGGAGGACACTATTTTGCCTTTTCTGAAACTCAACGGTACTTCTTGTAGAGGTCATCAATTGACAAATCTCAGGAGATGTGGTGAAGTAATGATTTTCGACAAATCACCCCGCAGTCTCACAGATGCCCTCATTGATGAAAGAATCCCACAGTTACAGCGAAGTTACTGTTGACTCACTATCCTAGCTACATCAACATGTTTTTGTTGGTAGAACTCGCTCCTAAAAAAATGACCAGAGGCTGGTTTTGAAAACATCATCCATGAAAGTATTAATAGTTCTACAATTTTCCCTAAAGACAATCGACTGTAATATCGCTCACGTTACTATGGATACAAGACAAACCAAGGCAACGAGAATAAAACTTTTCCTAATTAAATACATTTTTTTTTTAATAATCAAACATTACATAAATATTAATACAAGACAATTGGAAGTGAGGATTGAATAACTCATCCCTGAAAGATCTGTCAAACAGCTTTTTAGTTAGCACAAGGGCTCCCAGCTTCATTTTCTATTTGTGTCTCACAAAACAATAAGATAGTATCAAAAATTTTGTTTACATTTATATCTACTTTTCTGGCCAACAATGTTATCACCTATTTTAAGTTTTCTAAACCTCAAGACGTGCTGCACCATTTTGACATGAAATAATTGATCCTTGACCTTGGTTCTAATTGCGCTGCCGAAAGATTTATTTGGTTCCCACTAGAAAAAAAGGTGTATCTTTTATCACTTAGGCATAAAGTGGATAAATAAAAAGATGCCATCTTCATTTTATTGTCATGACTATCATATCCTGTCAAATGATTAAGTTATGTAAGCATTATGCGCTTTGCATGCCTCCTCAGGTATCTTACTACAAGAATGACTCAACAACAAGAAAATAATTTAAATACAGTAAAAGTGTGAGGTACTCTTACATACCAGAATATGGTCTTTAAAACTCGCAGCTGAGTCGGGTACCAGGATGTGGTCTTTACTATTTAGTAATGAGGTGTATAGAGATGTGGCTTTTAGCGTTTTAATAAAGTTGTATACTAGATCGTGATCTTTAGCTCAAAAATTGTGTTATGTGACCTTTGGCACCCAATAAAGTTGTTTACTAAAATGTGACCTTTGGTACCCAATAAAGTTGTATACTAGAATGTGACCTTTGGTACTCAGAGAAGTTGTGTACTAAATGTGACCTAAAGCAATCAGTACATCTGGCTATAAACAATGTTCTCTAGCGTTTCATTAAAGCAGAGTATTGGGCTATGATTTTCAATGCACAATAAGACTGTGTTCTACAAAGTGGTGTTTAGCACACAATAAAGTTGTGTTTTAGGATGTTGTCTTTTTGTTCTAGAATAAAATCTAGAGTCCTCAGCAATGTTGCACATAACAAACTTTCCTACAGCACCTATAGGATTATACCGTAGATATGAGTACCCAACAGTTGTGCACCTGTATGGGGACGGGGGATAAGGGTGAGTGGAAGGGTAGCTTGCATAAGTTGGTAGACAACAGAACATGGAAGAACCTGGTAAAAATTCACTCTTTATCAGAATGCTTAAATGTGTATAATTAAATAAAACTGGCTCAAGCAAGTCACCAGAGCAAAGCGGATCATGCAGAGGTGGGTATTCACTGAACAATGAACGAGCATTGCCTCTGACAGTGAACAATAAAAACCATAATACATGGAGTTGGTAGAATGTTCATTGAAAACTAAAAAAAAGAAGACGAGAAAGACGACTTTTAGCGGAAATAAAATCCATTCAGTCAGTGCCCCTAAAAATGAATTGGAAAATCATTTTATGATTTTATGCATATTTATGCTCGCTCTGGAAGCTGTTAAAGATTGTGAACTTACCAACTTGATCTTTGATGCGTGACGATATGAGATAAACTAGTATGTGCATTTTCCCGATTATGGACTTTTAGGCTGGCTGCACAAGAGTGGAGACCTTTTCTTTACACCCCTCCCCACAATTGTTTCTAATTTATAGTAGAACAACATCATTCTTCCTTTATGTTATTTTGGATGCCATGCAGAGATTTGCATAGAGGACCAAAGAATTCCATGGATAATAAGCTCTCAGTAAAGGTAACTCTCTGTAAAGGTAACTCCAGGCATTTCTATTTGACTTTTAATGAATGAAGCTGAAATCCTTTGTTCTTTGAATTCCCCTTTGTTATGTCATGGAAGAAATGTGGGAAGTTCGAGATGAAAACTAATAAGACTAAAAAATATTAATGATTTCTAAACAAATATTATCTGTATCTATCTATCTATCTATCTATCTATATATCTATCTATCTATCTATCTATCTATCTATCTATCTATCTATCTATCTATCTATCTATCTATCTATCTATCTATCTATCTATCTATCTATCTATCTATCTATCTATCTATCTATCTGTTTGTCTGTCTGTCTATCTATCTATCTATCTGTCTTAAGCTGCATCATCTTCAACTTCATCCTCCTCATCATCATCATCATCACCACCACCACCACCATTATATATCATTAATCATAATCATCATAATTATTTCTCAGATAATCTTTATATTTAATTTGTTCTTTGTTTTTAGCTAGCGATGCCATTCGGAGTTTGTAATTTTTTTGTTGTCTTCATATCCTGTTTATTTTAGTCTTTGACTAAACGTAGTTTGATGCCTTTGGCTAGTGCAGGTTTAAGGTACTTTTAGGTGTCTCATTAGTGCGAGCTTTAAATGTTAGTCTTTTGACCTGTCTAGCTTAAAGTAATTCTAGTGTTACGTCAATAGGCATGAAGAAATGATTTGGTAGGGTAAAAACAAGAACTACTATAAAGACATGCGTACACTGGAAAGTAATTCTAGTGTTACGTCAATGGGCATGAAGAAATGATTTGGTAGGGTAAAAACAAGAACTACTATAAAGACATGCGTACACTGGAAAGTAATTCTAGTGTTACGTCAATGGGCATAAAGAAATGATTTGGTTGGGTAAAAACAAGAACTACTATAAAGACATGCGTACACTGGAAAGTAATTCTAGTGTTACGTCAATGGGCATGAAGAAATGATTTGGTAGGGTAAAAACAAGAACTACTATAAAGACATGCGTACACTGGAAAGTAATTCTAGTGTTACGTCAATGGGCATGAAGAAATGATTTGGTAGGGTAAAAACAAGAACTACTATAAAGACATGCGTACACTGGAAAGTAATTCTAGTGTTACGTCAATGGGCATGAAGAAATGATTTGGTAGGGTAAAAACAAGAACTACTATAAAGACATGCGTACACTGGAAAGTAATTCTAGTGTTACGTCAATGGGCATGAAAAAATGATTTGGTAGGGTAAAAACAAGAACTACTATAAAGACATGCGTACACTGGAAAGTAATTCTAGTGTTACGTCATAAAGACATGCGTACACTGGAAAGTAATTCTAGTGTTACGTCATAAAGACATGCGTACACTGGAAGCTTCACGTATGTACATAAGGAAATCGTGGCCGGAGTTATTAGTGAATACACAAATATTTATAGGTAATTAATTTCTACATTATAAATTTTGATAAAGATTGGCTAAACTGGAATGTCTTTGTCACGTACCATATTATACTTGGAAAGTTTTCAGTGAAGAATAGTAGTTTAAATATTTTGATAGCGAAACCTGTAATGTCTAATGACTGATACTTATATCAATACAGTCATAAATGTAATGTCTATTTATGTAACTAAATCACAAAAACACAAAGATGTATTACAGATAGTTAAGTTTGACTAATAACATTTCCATGATGCAACTAAATATAGATTAAGTATACAAGAAATGTCCTAGAAATATCAATATTTAAACTGAACGCACGATCTTACTAAATACACAACAGATAAAGCTGCGGACAGAAAAATTTACGAATGAAAGGGTAGTCAGGATGGATATTAAAATTTAAAACATTATGCTAATAAGTTGCACCCTCTTTTGTATAACATTCTTACTTTTATTTCCCCCCATCTGGTGTAATGTGCATAGTGACAGTGACAAAAAAAAGTAAAAGACGCCTACCTCCCTCCAAAAATTATATTTTCGATAATACATGTTAAAACATTGCTTTGCTATTTGATCTATGCTCTAAGTCCATTAAAAATGGCTGGTCATTCTTCTTGCAGTGCAGCAAAGAATAATTTATCAATTTATCTTAGAATTTAGTTAGAGGTTGAGAAATTGAAAACATACAATCTTCGTACTAACTTACCTATCCTGTTGTGTCCAAAATAATATCTGAAGTATCATAATTTCTAAACACCGCTTTGTACAATTCTGGTCAGTTGGACACAAATGCATAAGGCAGTCGTTCACTTTGCACTGCAGTATATTTGACCTAATAATAATTCATTTTAGGATATAATATTTACACATATATTAGAAAATAATCTTTACAACATCACAGAAAAGTGCTTATTTAAATTAACACATGGAATGCTTGCTCGAAAGATAGCGTCTCTCCATGTTTTAATCAAACGCTGTGGTAGATTTTATTTGCAATGCATTGTATATTCCTCAAAACGACAATTCAGGGCCGATAATTCAATAATGCATTCTTAATGTTTTTAATGCAGGCTAATATTTTATATATATTGTATATTACTTTGTCAAAAATGACCTATGTGAGCCTCCGTATATTTGTCTCAATCGTGAATTTGTCACG
This sequence comes from Sinotaia quadrata, assembly GCA_028829895.1. Lineage (NCBI taxonomy): Eukaryota > Metazoa > Mollusca > Gastropoda > Architaenioglossa > Viviparidae > Sinotaia > Sinotaia quadrata. The sequence goes on along the minus strand of CM054181.1, from coordinate 46,962,047 downwards.
GTCGTGAATTTGTCTGAATCGTGAATTTGTCTCGGTTGAGAATTTGTCTCGGTCGTGAATTTGTCTCACTCGTGAATTTGTCTCACTCGTGAATTTGTCTCGGTCGTGAATTTGTCTCACTCGTGAATTTGTCTCGGTTGTGAATTTGTCTCAATCGTGAATTTGTCTCGGTCGTGAATTTGTCTCAATCGTGAATTTGTCTCAGTCATGAATTTATCTCTGTTGTGAATTTGTCTCGGTCTTGAATTTGTCTCAGTCATGAATTTGTCTCGGTCGTGAATTTGTCTCGGTCGTGAATTTGTCTCAGTCATGAATTTGTCTCGGTCGTTATTTTGTCTCTACTGATATCAAGTTGGTAGAGAGAAGACATGTAATCATCGTCTTGCATGGAAATTTTCTTAGCCACAGACAAGTGATTGCGAACATGTATATGCGACAAAATTGCTTGGTACGTGTATAATTCATATTTTTCATAAGTGATTTTTCTCCCTTTGTAACGAACATACTCTTTAACAATCAAATAAACACAATAAAACTGAAAAAGATTATGTTTTTCACCGTGCTGTTATATAAATCACTGGATATTTTACGTGATGGAAAATAATATTTTATAAATTTGTACACAATAATAAACACAGGTGATTTACAGAAAATCAAAACAAGATGCATATTTCAGATACAACTTTGAAGTGGAGCAAATACAAAATAAAGACAAAATATGGAGACCATGAAATTATAGAATGGCACTATAGATGAAAAAGTGTAAAAGAATGATTTGGAACATTGAAAGAATGTCATGTTGTGACTATGCCTGAGTTTAGAAAGGAAGATTCAGTCCAACTGCCAGAAACCTGATTTGATAAAGAACATTGACAATATTATTTGGCTTTTACGATAATTACAATAAACATACAAACTTCAGAAGAAGACCACAAGCACCGAGATGAAGTGTATTCATAGGTGAAGTCAATTGCTAAGGGCTAGAATCATTCAGTGAAACATAGCAGGCGGAAGAGACTTTGCGTCTAATTCTGCAGTCTGCCGGTAAAGGGGGATGGAGAAATGGCGTATAGAACAAGGGTGCACAAACGTTTTAGGCCAGAGGGCCACATTTCCAATTGATAGTGCATAGAGGGCCGCCACATGGATGGCTCAGTAGGAAAAAAACAACACAAATAACGAAATAATGTGCTTTACATTCGTAATAATGGTAACATCCAAAAGTCCTCCGGGAGCCGCATAAAGCCCTGTCTCGGGCCGCGGTTTGTGCACCCCTGGTATAGAGTGCTGGGTCCTGGAGACTCTTCGAGTGCTTGGAGCAATTGTACTTTGAACTTTCTGAAATTTCCCTAGAAGACAGCGTGATGGAGAAAGCTGTAGCAATCACGTGATGACAAAACTAATGCATGCTGGGGAGTTTGGGAGTAAGTTATTTTGTTAAGAATGTTCTTCTCATATTTTTGACTTGAGAACAGAGTATTTAGTCTTATGACTTAAGGAAATAGTCTTGACTTAGGAACACAGATAAACGTCTTTAGCCTTAAAACATCACTCCTTTGTCATCAAACATTAAATCGCAGTCTTTTGACTTAAGAACATAGTTCTTACTCCTTTGTCTTTAGACTTTACAACGTAATTCTCAAACTTCGGCACAAGCTGAATAAAAAAGTTAATTCAGAATTTTGGCTTGTGCTGGCAGAAGAGTACAAGCATACATATAATTCTCAGTAGATAAAAGAACATAATTTTCAAGGTTGTCTGTTTGCGATTAGCTTAAGAACGTAATTATTAATCGATGGCTCTAACGTCATTTACACTAGAAAGAACATTATTCTCAAATTTTTACACACGCTAAAATAAAAAAAAAACTGATTATTACCATACTTCGCAATATGTTAGCTTAATTCTCATACCTGCTCCTATTTTTTTTATCTTTTGGCAGGTGTAGTTATTGCTGCCTTAGATATTTTGTTTGTATGGTGCACGTGCTGGCTTAAAAGAGTAAAATTTACACACTTTGGTAACTAAAACTTTGAATATAATTCATTGAGGGTCGGATTTGAACTTCCATTACCTCGCCGTGGGGTTATTTTGAAAATATAATTAGCATCTTGGAAACCTTTACCCCGCTCTACCATAGCCGACAGGATCACCACCATTACTACAAATGCCACGACCTTATAAAAGTCATCATTCGTGTTATAACCAAAAATACCCTAAACCGTCAAATATGTCTACAAACCTCGATCAAACAATTTCCAATTTCAAAACACGCCGTTTGCTTAGTGTACGTCACTATTTTTCGCTCCATACAACCAGACAAAGCGGCATCATACGGGTATGCTTGTATACATCCTGGAATTATGCATTCATAATTAATCTTAATCAAATCTGAATATCCTGGGGTGTTTGGCTGTCCACGCGTGAGTGTTTTGATGAAAGAAAACCATGTTCAAAAAGATAAAGTTTTCAAAATCGCCAAATGAATGACACAGACAGCAGACTAAACACAAAGGAGATGAAAGCGAAAGATAATGTCGCAATGTACCAGTGTATCAGTAGACAAAGGTTTTTTGCCGGATTATGCAAACAAATCTTCCCCCCCTTGTGTTTAGTAGAATTATGACAGATAAAATATTAAGCAATAGATTTCTAAATAACATGGCGTTTGCTTAGCATAATTCCGTTTCTTTTCAACTATTGTTTGCTTCGCACAAGTGGAATGCCACTGATGCAACACGTGATCAAAAATAAAAATAATATTTTTTAGTGACACCTAAGTGAAATAAAGCAAAAGAAGTAGACATATACATTTCAAAAGCATATTTGTTTCATTTTTCAAAATATAATAAAAAATAATCAAACACTCCAAATGAAAACAAACTAAACGAAAAAAAAAGGCAGAAAAATGTCATACAATGAAAAGAAAAAAGTAACTAACAAACAAACAACAAACCATATATAACTTATTTTAAAGGACTGTACGTGTATTAGAAATTAATTATCAAACAGTAAAAGACAAGCAATGTACTCGTGCCTCTGCTGCCAGCAACCCATCAACGGCGACATCATCACCATCAACAGCTGCACTCCTACTACCATCGTTACTACGAATTGTAATGATTCTAGTCAAGAGAGCGATGGATAATAACAAAATGACTTAACACAGCGCTTAACCTTATAAAGATATATCTGATCTTTTATATAGTCATCCTAGTTTTTCGACCTAACACAGCACACACACACGCACACGTGTGCGCATGCAAAGACAAAATCACGCACGTACATGCATATACCTTCGCGTACAATCATGCACACACACGCACATACACACGCACATACACAAACTTAAGATACATGAAAGCACATACTTCTGATCGGAAAAAAATTAAATGAAATACAAATCAATAAATAAAACAAATGAAATGAAACATATAAACAACGTGATACAAATGAAACGAAACATAGAGATAACGTGATACAAATTAACTGAGTTTTCATCATCATTACTGTCGTCGTCGTCGTCATCATCATCATCATCACAATGGCAAAGAAAAATAAAAGAAATAACGCGAAATCTATGCGGAAAGTGATTTTGCAAACATACAGTCCCAAGTCGATAATAACAACATACAGTCCATCTTACAAAAACATCATATAGTCCCATCATAACACAAACATTATACAGTGCTATCTTGAGAATTTCTTTATTGCCGCGTGTGGGGAACAACTCTTCTGAAAAAATGTCGCTGATACCTTCAGTCCATCTTCACTTCCATCACTGTACATCTTACCATTATGTCAACCTAACCTACTGCCAACCTACAACTTCTGCCCCTCCCCATCTCGACACCATTACCTACATCCTACCACTCTGTACATCTTACCATTATGTCAACCTAATCTACTCTCAACCTACAACTTCTGCCTCTCCCCATCTCGACACCATTACCTACATCCTACCACTCTGTACATCTTACCATTATGTCAACCTAATCTACTCTCAACCTACAACTTCTGCCTCTCCCCATCTCGACACCATTACCTACATCCTACCACTCTGTACAAGTGTATATCTTACCATTATGTCAACCTGACCTACTCCCAACCTACAACTTCTGCCCCCCCCCCTCTCGACACCATTACCTACATCCTACCACTCTGTAATCTTACCATTATGTCAACCTAACCTACTCCCAACCTACAACTTCTGCCCCCCCCCTCTCGACACCATTACCTACATCCTACCACTCTGTACATCATCACTATTACCAATATCTTGATAGTCATCACCATTACCATTATCTTGACAGTCATCACCATTACCAGTATCTGGACAGTCACCTACACCTCGGCAAAGAATTATAAAATGGTACACATTCCTTTTAGAAATAAATGTATTTTATTTATTTATATTTTAAAAATTCCTCTTGTGCAGGCTTTTGTCGCGCGATATTTATCTGGACTGAATGACTGATTGGTTTGATATTTATCTGGACTGAATGACTGATTGGTTTGATTTTTATCTGGACTGAATGACTGATTGGTTTGATTTTTATCTGGACTGAATGACTGATTGGTTTGATTTTTATCTGGACTGAATGACTGATTGGTTTGATTTTTATCTGGACTGAATGACTGATTGGTTTGATTTTTATCTGGACTGAATGACTGATTGGTTTGATTTTTATCTGGACTGAATGACTGATTGGTTTGATTTATGTAAACGTGTTCTTAAGTAAGTTGATTTTGCAGACGGTCAATGTACGCCCTCTACTGATGAAGGCATTTGGCTTGTAATATTTCATAGAGTGTCCGGCCCTCTTCCCCACCATCTACTGATGAAGGCATTTGGCTTGTAATATTTCATAGAGTGTCCGGCCCTCTTCCCCACCATCTACTGATGAAGGCATTTGGCTTGTAATATTTCATAGGGTGTCCGGCCCTCTTCCCCACCATCTACTGATGAAGGCATTTGGCTTTTAATATTTCATAGAGTGTCCGGCCCTCTTCCCCACCATCTACTGATGAAGGCATTTGGCTTGTAATATTTCATAGGGTGTCCGGCCCTCTTCCTCAGCATCGAGAAACTTGATTGCATTCAGCGAATAGAAACAGATGAAGTCATTTAAGTGTGTGTGTTTGTGTGTGTGTGTGTGTGTGTGTGTGTGTGTGTGTGTGTGTGTATGTGCTGGTGGTTTTTGTGCGTGTTTGTGGAATGGTCTGCGTACTAAAGGGAGGCCACTGAGAGGACAGCAACTAGAGAGAGTTCAAGGGTTCTTATTGCAAAACGTATATAGTAATTGTCTTTTCCTGGAACAATTCCTGCGACGCAGACTTAGGTTATAAAATGCATAGACAATTCTTTTTATTTAAAAAAAAAAAATTTCATGTATAAACGTTATTTATCTGTTTATGTATGCATGTGTATGTTAATGTGACATTATGTATACGTCAGTCAATATAGTTGTGTGTGTGTGTGTGTGTGTAGGTATGCGTATAGATGTGTGTGTTATGTGTGTGTGTATATATGTATATGTATGCGTATAGATGTTTGTGTTAAGTGTGTGTGTGTATATATGTATATGTATGCGTATAGATGTGTGTGTTATGTGTGTGTCAAATATACATGTGTTTGTGTGTGTGTTTGTAAAAATATGTAGAATGATTATATATATATATATCTTCAAGTACTTATGAACGTTGAGCATGTGGCTACAGTATATAATGCATGGTAATAGATATACGTATTGAATGTACAGTATGCCTGTAAGTATTCATGTTGTATGCATGTCAATGTGGAAAGTGTATATTTAAATGTCTGTCTATATGTATGTGCACATATAATTAAATTTTTGCATGTATCTTTGTATATATAGTTACATAAGAATGCCATAATACTAAATTTGTTCATATATATATATATGTTCATGCATGTTTACGAAAGTATATTTTTATATATGACAATGTGAATGTATGTCTCTACTTCAATGTACATATGTGCGTGCATACATGTAGATATGCTTGCGTGCACGAACATATGCATTACTGTATGTGTACAAGCACAATAACTCTGCACGAGTACAGATGTGTATACACTTCGGTACGTGCTATGACAATGCATTTGTTGATGTGTTCGCATTTATGCACGGCGAAAGAAAGTAAACGAAAAGTTAGACTACAGCACATCTGTTTATTTCCATTGCTACAAGCAGTGCGAATACAGAAAGGAAACTAGGACGGGAAAAAAATGAGAAAAATGAGTGAGATTATTTTTTTTTTTAATACAGGCACGTCCCTGATAGGCAATTGAAATCGTATCGCAAAAAAGATTCCACAGACGAATAAACTATGAGAGTAATCCCCTACCCCACCACCAGCACCCCTAACACACACTTAAAAATTTAACTATGCAACGCCAAGTGCACGATTTAATAAATCTATCTACCCGTCTTCCCAAACTGAATCTCGTCGTTACCCGGGTAGCTGAATCCAAGTTGACACCCGAGCAAAGACGAGGCCGGGTATGACCTGTAGGTAGATGGATGTGGCGATAGACTCTGAATAGCTCAATTCTTATGCATCTTACGCACGACACCGTACTTGTGTTCGCCGTCACGAAATGCGTTCCCCCCACCCTCTCTTCCCTCCTTTCCCACCCATGGTGCTCTGAAGAAGGCACTATTACAAGAAAAGGGGGAAAGACAGTGACACAGAAGAAAAGATTTCTAGTCTCTCGTTCAGTTGGTCGGTGGGTTCAAGCTCGTGGTGACACCTCGGTCGTCAATGGATGGGACAATCAATCGAGTCCCATGTGATATCATATTATGTCTGCGAACGTTTGGCGTTTAAATATAGGCAATTTAATTTCTTATAAACCCTAGGTTGCGGAGAAATGGATTAAAAACAGCAATGACCGATATATATATTGATAAAATCTTCAAATCTGTCCTCCCGTACTAGATCTAAAATCTTCAAATTTGCTCACATTCTCTCTATATCTCTCTAACTATACTGGTCCTTCCTTTCAGGATCTAAAGCCACCCCCTCTCCTATTTATGGTCTAATAACATTACACTCCCTTCTCCTGATCTATAAATCTTTCAAACATGCACTCTGTCTTATAGTCTAATCATAGTGTAGCAGAGTAAATTTGCCTATCCATAGTGCTAAACTTAATTGTTATATAAACTGTTAATTGTCAGAGTGACCCTACCTAAACACTCGAGTTGAAAATATGCTAGAAATTGCTGCTGATGTAGTTACATTATTCACTGATGTAGTTACATTATTCACTGATGTATGATTACATTATTCACTGATGTAGTTACATTATTCACTGATGTAGTTACATTATTCACTGATGTATGATTACATTATTCACTGATGTAGTTACATTATTCACTGATGTATGATTACATTATTCACTGATGTGTGATTACATTATTCACTGAAGTGTGATTACATTATAATTACATTATATGATGATCTTGTTACATTGTTGATTTATGTAGTGATTTTATTAACTGAGTAGTTAAATTATTTAGTTATGTATGCATTGTTGACTGTTGTAGTAAAAGTCTTGACTGATATTATTCATCGATGCAGTTAAAGTGCTTGTTATATATATATAGTAACTTGCTAAATGATGTAGTTAAATTATTCAGTTATGTAGTTACATTGCTGACTGAAGTAGTTAAATTGTTGACTTATAGTTAAACTATTTATTGACGTAGAAAAACTGTTTCATAGATGTAGTTAAATTGACTTAGTTAAATTATTTGTTAGATATTATTCAATTGTTTTCCTAAGTAAATGAATTGTTTCTTAAATGTTGTAAAAATTATTTACTCATAAAATAAAACTAATCTGCTCGTGCTGTTAAACTTTTAGTATAAAACTGAATTGCTTGCTTGTCGCATTTATTGATGTAAAAATATTTTCTGAGCAATGTAATACTTTTTCTGATTTTGCTATTAGTTAAACATTAAAAATATAATTAAAATATTAAGAATGAAAAAGTTGTATATTGAAGAAGTTTTGTTATTATTTTGCAGACAGAAAACATTAAATTGTTTACAGAACCAGTTTTTAATTAACTATATATATATTTTTTTTTTGGGGGGTGGTGGTTTTAACTTTTTGTTATTTACCAAAGTAAATTGTTTACAATGTAAATAAATTGTTTATTGATGAGGTTAAATTGTTTATCGATGTAAATGAATTTTTTTCTTTCGTCAAGAAAACTTAAAATTTTTTTTTATTGTTTCTTTTCAGTTATACCACGGCTTGAATTTAGCTAAGTTCGCTTCAATCAGTAGGAATAGTTTGAAAACTTTTTATTAAAAGTATTTTACTGCTGCAGTTTCGTAGAATTAATGTTTTCCTTTGCAAATTGTTTTACTTTTAAACAGATCAAAAATATAACAGCCAGCTTACCCATTATACATAATAACAGTTTTTAACAGATCAAAAATATAACAGCCAGGTGACCCAATATACATAATGACAGTTTTTAAAAATAAAAACATCAACAGCAAAGCTGGTAATCTAATTAAATAAACACTCTAAAAACTCTTTCACGTGTTTAATTTGCTTTAAAAATTTTAATTCAGGCTTACGTCGGGTTAGATTTTTGACAACAAAGTCTCTTTGTTTAACAACTTCGTTCTTGTTATTTGTGATGATTCATCTAGTTCTGCCGGTAGGTCTCGGCCATCATACATACCGTAACCTTCAGCTGAACCTCTTGCTAGCATCTTAAAATATTCGTCACAATTCTTTTTTAATTAAGAAAGGAGGTAAACAATTACTATGTTGTGCGTGTGTGTGTGTGTGTGTGTGTGTGTGTGTGTGTGTGTATGTGTGTGTGTGTGTGTGTGTGTGTGTGTGTGTGTGTGTGTGTGTGTGTGTGTGTGTGTGTGCAAGAGTATTGTGTACATTAACCTCTTTCCAATATCTTAAAATATTTGTTACAATTTAAAAAAAAAATAATGAAAAAAATAAACAATTACAGGTATATAAATCCCAACGCACGTACACATTCCTATACGTGTCTGTGTGCGCATGTGTATGCGAGCTTGTGTGTGTTGTCTACAGTAATGTGTGAAAAGTCAGCTGAAAATATTAATATACATTTCTTGATCTGAAGGTCAAATAAAAAGTATTGTCGAGGAGACAAGGATAACCTACTATGTAATGTTTGCCAAATAAACTCGCGATCATATACGAGATTGCTGTGTGTATGTGTGTGTGTGTGTGTGTGTGTGTGTGTGTGTGTGTGTGTGTGTGTGTCTGTGTGTCTGTGTGTGTGTGTGTCTGTGTGTGTGTGTGTGTGTGTGTGTGTGTGGGGGGGGTTATGTGTAAGGTAAAACACGAAAGACTTGCGACATTATGAGCGTATAACGTCTTGACATATGCGCTGTGTATGCGTGCGCACGTGCATGTGTTGGCACGACTGAGTATAGTGTCAGTGTTTGTGCGTGCGGGCTAGTGGGCGTGTGTGTTAATAAACTAGACCGTTAGCTTCCTCCTTGGACAGAAGAGCACCCAGGTGGAACTAAAAGCTTTTCACACGCAACTCGAAGGCTATTGTGCTATACGGTCGAAAGGAACGACATATTGCTTAAATGATATTTTAAATTGGTGGGGACCATTTTTTTTATTATTATTTTCTTACGGTAAAATTAACAAACATCAAAACATGGCTGCTAGAAAGTAGGAAATCCTGGTCTCCATCACTCCTCTCTTCTTTAAGTGAGAGGAAAGCGTGCGCCTGGTCTCTCGGCCTAGAATTCGAATTCTAGATGAAAGTTCAGATCTCTACAGTTTGAAGTAATGATTTGGCAAAATTAGGCTAGTTTCATTATTCCTCATTGTGACACAGTGATAATGAGTTTGCTTATGCGCGTACATTATTTTGAGTTAGTCTATGTGGATTAACTAGTTATGTTATCTTTGTACAAGTTTGTGTACCCGAGAGTACGTGCATAGGAAATTCACGTGAAGATATTTGTTGCGTGTATTTTGCACGTTGTTGTATTGTTCTATGCCTGTATATTGTGTATATGCGTGCGAATGTAAAGTACATCTGTACACACAAACAATTGGGTGAGCGTATGTGTACGAGGTTTCCAAAACTGTTGTATAATGCGTTCATATGTGAGCAGGTGTATGCGTACGGGTAATTGTGCGTGCGTACGTGATTATACGTGTCTTGTTGGACTGTGTGTTTGTACGTGTTGATTTAGCTCAGCCCCATGGATTATCTCTTATCACGCTAGCCAAATACCCGCCAAATACCCGGTTCGTGTTTAATCTCCAATTTTGTCTAGGGAGACTGCATTCTTCTGTCAAGAAGCTTGAGATGTTCGCGAAGCAACGACGAAGATCAGAACTCGTTATTTGTTCGCCTTTCCTCTCGAGCGCTGGCAGAAAACATATTATTTTTTAGGTTCCAGACAAAGCCGCTATGCTGCAAGTTGCTTGAGAATCGTTCGGCCCGGGTTTGTTTATGACTGACTACCTGATGCCCCGACGAGATAGATTCGTTGCTCACTGATTTATGAAAAGCCGATCACGGAAGAGGTCAAACAAGTTCACTTCCGAATAGGGTCGAAGTATTATCGAGTGTCGTTGTTTTTAATCCGCCATCCAAATAAGCCGCTATACAATTTAAGGTGGGGAAGAAGACGAATATGTTTATAATTTTGGTAAAGATGAATGCATTTGACTTTTTAAACAAATTTCCAAAGAAAAGAAACGTTCTTCCAAGAGCTAATATAAATCCGCAGACCACCAGCCTCTCGCTTAAGTAAACAGGGTTCTAGTCCCGCTCGGAGTATTTAAAAAAAACCCAACTATTTAATGATAGCAATCCTTAACCTTTCCCTAGCTCGCGGTAATGTGGTGGGTTCAGTGTCTGGCCTATAGGTTGTAACGATAAAAGAGGTCCCATGTGCTATAGGCGCTCGCGTTACGTGACAGTTAAAGGGCCTGTTTCGTGCTCGTTTTGAGCTGACTGATCGATAAATCTCATTTCATTTTCCCCGTGCGCTGACGTAGACAACACGTGACGTCGCACCATTGACTAAAAATGAAGTTTATTTTAACTGTATGCGATGCTTTTCGTCACAGACCTAAACTTTGACTCCTATTCTATCATATCGATAGAATTATTATTTTGTTATATAGACTGCAATAATCTTTGACTAAGTAAGACATCGATTTTCCAAATCGACATACTTAAAGTTGTTATATTAGTCTAAATTTGAAGTATTTTTTTTTAAATTAAAAAATGTCTTTACTTAATATAAATTAGGTTAGGGAGTTTCTAGGAATGGGACTTTTACATTCAGAAAAACAGGCTGGTGACCTCTGTCCAGGTAAAATTGTATCCACAAAATCCACCATTCGCCCACTGAGGCCTTTACCTTCCCCACCCTTGGCACTAAGACTTTCTTCCTCCCTCGGCAGAAATATCACTTTTGACAAACGCGCTTTACAACACTACACGCATTTAAGGCCTTCCTTCCTCCCTCCCTCTCTCCCTTCCTTCTTTCTTTCCTTCCTTCCTTCCTCTCTCCATCCCTTCCTTCCTTCCTTCTATCTATTTAAATACGTTAATGTAGGAACAAATTTAAATTGAATTTATAATAAATGAATGAATAATATAATTTTACAACGAACAACTGGGGGATGTTGTTTTGTTTTGCTTTGAAGCAAAATGAAAATAAATATACGGCATCTATTCTGTTTCTAAAGTTAGTTAGTTGAGGTAAAATTGTTCTTACACTGTCGCGGCGAAACAAAGGAAATAAGGTCAACATAAAGAGTGGAGGAGAACTAGGCTAACCCCGGCTATCCTTATTTCTTTTACTTAATTTGTTTCCGTTGATGCGAAAGCAGACATTGATTTGTCGAAGTTAACGTAAGACCCATAAAGTTCGCTATAGATTCATTTAATTTGCATGGGCGGCATTCGCTCAGTGGATGATTTCCTTTATAATGTGGTAATGTATTTTCCTCATAGCCCACTTTCGGTTTTGGGTTTACTTCCCAAGGAAATATATGCCCAGAAGTGACCTCGTTGTTTAGCACTCTTAGAAGCACTGAACGCGTATTTATTTCAGTTGTTCGTACTTTGGAAAATTGAATTATAAAAACAAGAACAACAACAACAACAACAACAACAACAAAAACGGGCAGCAGAGACAGAATACAGAATGTGTTCAGACAATTTAATTGTTTCAGAGAACTGCAAATAGGCATTGATCGAGCATTGTTCGTTTGTATGTGTGCTTGTGCGCTCGTTTGTTTGTGTATTTGACAACGAAAGCCTGAATGTCTGCCTCGGTTGTTGACTTACTGCTGGCGCCTCGTTTGCAAATTCAATTTATCGTCAGCGACATCAGAGAATATTGCAATTGGTCCGTATGGTAAAAGAAATCAAATTCAAATGTGTCACTCTTTCTATATGAGTGAAGTTCTCTACTCAGAGTTTGTTTTGACGTATGAATTTAATCGAATGAATGTTTAACAGTGTGATGCCAACGCCAGTTGGTTAATGGTCATTATTTTTATTAATTAATTAATCGTCCATAACTAAGTACAAGTGGTGAGAATCTTAATTTATGTTATTAATAATTCTCCAGAAGCCACCACTCGTCTCTCTCACTTGGCGGATATGCGGGCGCTCTAAACGTTTTCTCTCTTTCACATCATTAAAGACAAACATTTATTGTCACACAACGTTCCATAGGTGGGAAACGTCTTACTAAAGGAGAAGACAAATCCGTCTTTAATCTCTATTTAGTGAGCTGAAATCCACCCACTTTCTTCTCCAGCATAAGGTTATCGATATGTGTAAGAAGGTCAATAAATTTAACAACAAATTTATTAAATCAACAATCAAATGTACAAATAACAGGTACAATGAAAAAGATTACTTGACATAAATACTTCTACAAAAACACCTTGTTTGAATATTTTTTTTGTACTATACAATCTTATATCCAAACAAAATACAATTCAACAATTCAATATAAATCACAGGATAGTTCTTATCGGAGAATAGAAAAGGAGTTATTAGTGATAAACGATAATAGTTTGTACACAACCTGATTTAGGCATTGTCTCAATAGTCATTTGCAACAATGTTATAAGTTACTGTTCAGTGCAATTTCCCCATGTTTCTCTCTTCAGAGTGAAAAGAGATTCACTGCTTGTTCTTTCAAAGCTAACCTGGGCGACTATTTTTTTTACCACACCAGTTCCTTCAAGCAGAACAACAATTGTAGTAATTTCTAGTAACTTCCCTGTACCAGAAATTGCTTGATGTAGTCAGCATACTTTGCCACCATTATATCAATGGAATGCAGTGTATTCTTACACACTGCAGTAGAGGCTTTCCACATCTACTGCAGTCAGTTATGGTGGTTTATAATCAGTTAACCAGGAGATTCAAATCATACTCAGAAGAAAGGCTCCTTATCCCCTTAAAATATATTCAGGGAACAAACACTAATATTCCATTTTATTGTTTTTAATTCCATTCTTTCTTACAATCAAGTCTCAGCTTACAGTTTCCTGCAACACTATTTATTAGCCCCCCCCCCACACACACACACAGCTTAATAAATACAGCATATCAATTTATGAACAGGTTCAATGGGGAAAATGTCAAGTGTTAAGCTACTATATATAAGCATCTTAGTTCAAACATTTGTAGAAATAATAGTCTATTGACATAATACATCTCAATGTAAAACACAAGTACAACACATCAAAAGCAAAAATGCATGAAATATTTCTAAGTCCATTCTCTCTCAATCAGTCAGTTAACTCACCATTAAACTAATGGCTGCCTTTTAAGACCAGACTTTTGCCACACCAAATTATAGTGATCAGACAACAGAATTCTCTACAGCAGGTAAACTTTTTGATCTCAGTCCATTGGTTGGTCTCAGTCACATAAATCTTAACCACTGGATAATAAAAGCTACTCATCCAGTTGGAACTATTTTGCATTACATCAGCAATTTCTAGCATATTCTCAACTCGAGTGTTTACTCCAACTCTGACAACCATATAAAAATACCATCATAAGGACTGTCCAAGGTCGGCTCACTTTGACAATTTAACAATTTATACCACAAGTCCAGAAATATGGAGAGGCAAATTTACTCCACCACAGACAGCATTTTAGCATAATGTTTTGTGATCTATTCAACTATTTACTTATTAGAGCTGTCTTATGAATATCTCAGTAAATATATAAACAGATTTTTTTCAGGATAGAAGTAGAAGTGCTGAATGATACTGTGTATGACTAGAGTTAACATTGAGTTAAGACCCTATTATTTGGTCACTTTATAATTGAAATGTTTAAAAACTATTTTCTTTTATATTTCTTGCATCTATGATTTTAAATATGTGGCCTAAAATTGATTGACACTCTTTGAATATTAATTTATGAGTGAAATGTTACATAAGAAACAGTAATTATTTTTTACAGTTCAAAACTGCAATGTAACATTACCAAAAATAAATGGTATGCTTGCTGCGTGAAGTTAAGTATAGTAACTTAGATGCTGATGTGAGATAATTTTTTCTTTTCTTTTTTTAACATCATCTAAAGGATTTTATGGAAGTGATGAGATTGTTTTAAAATTTTGGTAAGCCTAGTACAAGTACAGCTTGAGTAAAATACATATATTTTGGTCTGAGTGAAGGGCAATTTTCAATATATAATATGCGCTTCTACTTAGACTATACATTGCTTTTAAACCGGTACTAAGATTTGTCTTGCTATTATAGTGTTCATAAAAATACACACATGCGTGTGCTCATATGTATGATATACATTTGTGTGTGTGTGTGTGTGTGTGTGTGTGTGTGTGTGTGTGTGAATAAGAGTATATATGCTTGTGTGTGTGAGCGTGTCTGTGTGTAAATGAGTGCAAGTCGCAGGGATTGCTATCGTTACATCCACAGTCATAAATCCATAGTCAAATATCTACTTCTATATATCCACATCCAGATGTGTTGCCTGTCGAGATCCGCAGGAGATGAAGATTGGCTTCCTTTGCAGCTGGGGTAGGGAACAGCAGGGTACCCCCACAGCTTTGTTCCGGCAGCCAGGCAGGACTTAGCCGGCACAAAACCAGGTGTGAAACCAGGAACCAGGGGATCAGACCACAATCCTTTTCTAGTGTGCTTTAAGCCCGGGCATCTGGGGACTGGTAGGGAAGGAGAAGAACGCCGGGAGTGTTGTGTACAACGCATGTGTGCGTCAGTGTGGTGGCGCGCAAGATGGCATGCAAGTTATCGAATTGTGATCATGTGATCGAGTGGGTTAATGGTAGAAAATACATTTTTTTTAAATTTGTTTTGGCTGTCTGTGCGTAAGTAGGCCTGTCTACATAATTGAATAAGTTCTGTCATGTATTAATCTGCATCAAGTTTGCAGAAATATTTTTAGTTGTGTATGAACTTTCTAAACTGAGAGAAAAGCTGATGGCATCAGTTTGAATGTTGTTCCGGGAAAGAAATTAAGCAAAATTTACACAGAAGACTTCAACCATTTAAAAATACTTTTAATAATGACGACACTGACAATGATGTAATGCTGAGAATGAACATGGGAGTAGGGGTGATGGTGCGATGTTGATAGGTTTGATTTTCAAGGCTCCAATCATCTAACTGACAGACAATAAAAGGAATGAGTATAATAAATAACAAGAATGATAATAAGATAATAAGAATAATAATAAGAATACATGTAGCAGCAACAACAATAAATGTAATCATAACAATGACCTAACAATTTCCTAAGAAAACAAAATAATAATAGTGATACTACAACAAATTATAATAAAAGTGGAAAAATCTGCTAGACATAATAATAACCATAAGGATGATGGTTAAGATAACGTTGACGATGACACATCAATAATAATAAATAAAAGACTAAATTTGTATCTCCTCTATCCGGGGACAAGAAACATTACTATCTTCAATCTCTGACTGTTGGCTGGTTTAGCATTTCTTTTCACTGGATTCTTGAAATGCACACGGCGAGATGGACGGGGAGAGAGAGTGGGTGGGGAGAAACTCAAGATGATATTTACTGTGTATCTCGACCACTATTGTATACCCCCCACCTGTCAATGTCGACGTCCGTGACAGATAGGGCGACCTTTGTACTATATGTAACGCCTACCTGGGAGTCAGACCAAGTAACAGTGTCGTGACAGGTGTGACAACCTTTGTACTATATGTAACGCCCGCATGAGATTCAGCCGAAGTAACGGTGTCGAACTTAGTATTGAATAAAGTTTTCATGGGGAAATGGGGTTTCAACCGAAGTGAGTGTCGTGACATGCAGATGTCCTTTGTGGCTGTATGTAACACCTGAATGGGAGGATGCCAAAGTAAAATACAGGTGTGACCTACAGGTGCTGCGAACTTTGTATCTAACACAGCTTGAGAGTCAGCCGAACTAACGGTGTTATGATGCTGCGAACATTTTACTGTAACACAGCATGGGAGAGAGCCAAAATGACGGTATCGTATCGTATCGTATCTATCTATCTACCTGTCTGTCTGTCTGTCTGTCTGTCTGTCTATCTATCTATCTATCTATCTGTCTGTCTGTCTGTCTGTCTGTCTATCTATCTATGTCTATCTATCTATCTATCTATCTATCTATCTATCTATCTATCTATCTATTATTTTTGATTAGCAACGAAACAAAAGTGATTGCTGTGTAATAGCGACTAATTATTTTTTTTTAGAAAAATTGATTTAATTGGTGAAATCCACTGACTAATATTAAGTCATGTATCATGCTTGTATGAGTAAAATACTAGTGTTGACCTACTTTTCTACGAGATTGTTCTGATGTGCTCTATTATTTTTGTCATCAACTGGTTAATTGTTACAATCATTCTGAAATGTTTAGTCATGCATGACTACTGATTAAATGGTTTTCTACTCTGTTTAACACTTCACATTTAGAATATAGTATTATTAAGAAGAATATTTTTTCATATTTATTTAAGGTACTACATATGAATTATTTTGACACATATTTTCACATGCTCTCTGATATGTTCAAAATTCGCTATTTGTTGTAGCATATTTACTCTATTGTGCTAGGTGGTGATTTTACTGTAATCATTTGCTCTTGCCGACCAATTGAAACGGACGTCTGAATCAGGAGATATAGCAAAAGCTATGGATTTAAAGGCAGTTGAAAAACGTTGTATATGTTTGACTATGACGTAAACCGGAAGAAAGAGAGGGAAATAAGGGAAGTGCAGTGGGAAAGAAGGAAGTCAGAGAGTCTCCTTCAACACAAAAGGGAAACTATGCTCCATAACGACTCCAACGATGGAGCGTGTAGAAGAGAAGTTGATCAGAATACACTCTAGACCTATCAGGACGTTAGCAACAGAGTTGGTATCCCACAGAGTGTTGGAAGAGTGGGACTATAAAAACTACCGTCTGCGAGCAGAACGCTCTGAAATTCAGGAATGTAACGAGAAAACAAGAAAAGATGAAAGAACAAGAGAAGAGTTGTAAGATTTTCAAGACTTGAAAAGGCAGCCGAGAGCGTTGCTACAGAAACAGATGCCGCTACTGCAGTGTCACCAATAACTACTAAGCCAGGCAACTCAGAGGAACTCATCAGTGATACAGAGTCACCAGCTACTGAGCCAGGCAACTCAAGGGAACTCATCAGTGATACAGAGCCACCACAGCCTATTATAGGATCTGGTGACTGTTTTGATCCAATCATGGTCACAGAAGTGCCATTACCACAAACAGCAGGGCCTGATGATTCACCGGAATTTGTAATTGCTCCAGAGTCAATGCTGACTGCAGTGCACGGTGACTCGTCAGAACCCATCTCTGTTCAAGAGCGCCTACCAGCGCTGAAATAGATGGGCGCGACTTTCTTGAACCCATCACTGCCACTGAGGAGGACTCCTCAGAAAAGCAAGAAGAGGGTGTGAGGACGCTGCCAGCTTGTGGGAACCCAAGCCCAGATGAACTGTCTCCAATTGTAGCTAATGGCCCCGCTGACATCAGGCAGATCTAGACGGTCAATCACGAGTAAATAAGGACACTCACGGCGTCCAACATTTTCAAGGCAAGGGCCCTGGAATGGACCGACCTTGGGTGGCAATGCAAGAAGACACCAGAGAGACTAATTAAATTACAAAGAAAGGGAAGGGAAGATCATACTATCAGTCGTGGGTTAATCTACTACTTCAGATTTTTGTTGATGTATCAATGAGTGATCATTTAAATGTATTTCATTTTGACAACTTGTTTGTTACTATTGATTTTGTTTGAAAATATTATTTGATATACCCTTTGTTCTTCTGTTTACTCGCTTGTTTATAAATGACTTTTCATTCTAAATTGTTATTAAATTATTCTTCTAATTTTAAGGTTCTGTTCTGATCCATTGGTAGAGCCCTGTGACTGTTTTATCGTCACACTGTAACTGTCTCTGACTGTATTTTGTGATATCAGAGTAGTGTTGTCTTCTTACGTCATTAATTCCCAAACGTGACGAACAGCAACCTGTCAGGGTTTGGGGTTCGAGCCAAGAAACAGGATAGAGTAGATGCTGTAAATGGGAAGACGGCTCCCCTGAATTGTCAGGGGTTGGGGTTCGAGCCAAGAAACAGGGTAGAGTAGATGCTGTAAATGGGAAGACGGCTCCCCTGAATTATTGTAAGAGGGTACTAACGGGTATGCTAGTTAGTAATTAGTATGTAGCAAAGTTAACAATATCCATCCATCCATCCATCCATCCATCCATCCATCTATCTATCTATTTATCTAACCAACCCACCCACCATCCATTCATGCATCAATCTATCCATTCATCCATGGAAAAATCCACCTATCTGTAGTTACAAATATATCGTGTAATCAATGCAATAAAGGAACAAAGCGAGCAAATAAACAAGCAATGAAAACAGAATGGTTAGTTGCAGATAAAATAAACAAAGTACGTCACGTGAAATAAAAGTCTAATAAAAACATACTTTGATTTGATTCATTAGTAAGAATTGATTTCTTATTTTCACAACTATGATGTAAAAAATATTATTACTTAGCGAACTAAAGCCAAACAACCAGAAACGGACAGTGCTCTATTTTATATGCACATTAGGGGAGAGAGAAAGGAGGGGTGCTTTGGACACACTTTGAGATACTTGTCCATGAGTTTGAGTGTGTACGTGCGCGCACGCACGTTTGTGCTGATTCGCGTTGCGTGTGTGTTTGTGTATTTATGAATATATATGTATGTGTGTTAGTGTAACTATGCATGCAGGAGTATGTATCATGGAAAGGAGCAGAGCTGGACTACGGGAACTAATAAAATCTTCATTATTTACTAATCGATCCTTGAAAGCATAGTAATGTTTTTATTTGTTCTTTTTTCCCCTTCTGATTTCGTATCGACATCTCACGGGGTCACATGACCATGTCTCCGGAGCCAAATCAAAATTGCTCTCTACCGTTGGTGGCGCTTGATTTACGACGCTATAACAAGGGAGGCAAACATCCGTTAGCCTATTGAGAACTTCATTTCGTTTAGAACTTAAAGGTGCAACTTCTTCCATGCAACGAGCCATCTATAAACTTAATTTCAAAGTAACCTTTTCAGTCATACCTTGAAAGTACACTTTAAACAAATAACGGCTGAATTTAATTTTAAAGTAACCTCTTTAGTTATATCTTGAAAATACACTAAAATACAAATAACGGATTCCAGAGTTTGGGATATATAGTTATTTGTATCTATTCTGTTTTACTCTTGTCGTTATCGGGCAGACTGAGCAGTATCCTTGATAATTACACAGCCAATTATTTGTCGAGATACAGTTGACTATTGACAACATGTTGTTAGTCGAATTTGGGACAAGATATTTGTAGACCTGTTGAATATTAGACAATAAATTAGTAGAGACAGCCAAGTATTGGAAAATAATAAATTGGTAGACATGGCCAAGTATTGGAAAATAAATTAGTAGACACAGTCAAGTTTAGTACAAGATATTTGGTGAAACTAGTCAATTACTGACTAGGGACATTTTAAATTAAAAAACCTAAGAGCTGTGCTTTACCCAAATGTGATTGTTTCTGTGAGATGTTTGCAATGGTACTTTATTAAGAAAGTCTTGGGCTGACCATAATATTGCAAAGGAAACTTGAAAGAAGAATGTAAATGTCAGTGCCCCATAAAGATTTTATTCAAGTTTACATTTTTATTTTGTTTTTGTTGGGAGATAAGCAAACTTTTAAAGGTCTGTCAGCAGTAGTGTGCTTGATTAATCTAATCTTGCTAGGCGACATACAGGATGCTGACTGGGTTAATCGGATCTCATCTTTCCTGCTGAAAGACATTTCCTTTTATTGAGCGAAATAATTATCATGATCTACTTAGTTTATCTGATTCTAGTGTTCGTCAGAGATATACTAATAAACTTGTACTGTCATCTAAATTTACTGTGCGGAAGAATGCACGGAATTGCTTAGTTCAGCACCATCGGTTCTTTTAAGACCTCATAAATAAGATGATTGATTTTATTCAGGTCTATCTCCCTCTTACCGGTCAACACAAATGAATGTAGAGATTTTCGATATGAATGGGGATTGTCGGCTGCCATTTGTAGAAAACCGAAAGGTTCTCAACCCACTCATCATTACAACTACTTAATACCACAAACAACTACAAGGACAAATACAAGTACTTTTGAAATGTACAATCCCACAGTGTCACTTTTGATCGATGCAAACTGCTTACTGTTGTATTTTGTAATGGAAAAAATGCGGATGCGCAACCTTCTTATTGACACAATAATCATTTATTTTATCACCATTCGAGAAAAGAGTCAATGCATAGTGTGGGTCTTTTTTTCCACTTCAGGATATGACAGCGTACTCCAAGTACTTTTATTGACTGTGTACGTGCGTGTGTATGTGTGCGTGTTCGTGCCGAACTTGTGACTGTTCGTGCGTTTGTATGTGTTCGTGAGTGTATGAATTATCAAAGAGAATTATCTTTACTATTTAGGGCTGCAGATGGGTTCAAACAATTTACTTGGCCATTTGTCAAAACGTACAGACTCTTGGCATTCTTAGATGATAAACTTTTGCCAAGTCTAGGAAGAGACATGCTTCGTGTTTCTATATAACGCGCTTTCCTATCTCAAAATCTTCCCACCCGTTTCTCATCCCACCATTTAGGCCGCTGGCAAACGGGTGGTCTTTCGCCTGCCTCTGAAGTGGGCACATAACCTGGTAACACCATAAATACTGTTGGATAAGAGGACAATGAAATCCTTCATCAAATACACATTCTCTTTCTCTCTGACGCGAATCCTCGCTGACATGAAGCGAACACGTCCATCATTCATCCAGAAGGATTCGAGGTGGACGGAAAAAGTAGGAGAGGAGGAGTGAGAAAAATCGTCTGGTGTGTCAACATTCGCGCTAGAGTCTTCGTTCATTTATGTGTCTGTTGTGACTGCACGGCTGTCTGCATGTCACTACAAGGGTTAGCTCTCCGAATTCACTGTTGTTTTGTTTTGTCTGGACGTCACTCTGAGGGTTAGCGTTGTGAACGGTGCGTCGCTGTAAGGGTGTTTTGTTTGCACGTCACTGCGATTAGCTCTGTGATTGGTACGTCACTGTAAAGTTGTTTTGTTTGCACGTCATTGTGATGGATAGCTTTGTAAATGGTACGTCAATATATGAAGGTTTTGTATGCACGTCACTGTGAGGATTTGTTCCATAAATGGTACTTCACTGTAAGACTTTTTTTTTGTCTGCATGTTACCAGAAGGGTTTGCTGTGTGAATGGTACATTAATATAAGGTATTTTGTCTGCACTTCACTGTGAGGGTTTGATCTGAAAATGGTACGTCACTGTAAAGTGCTTTTGTTTTGTGCTTCAATGAATTGTTTATTCAGTGAATGAATGCTACGTCGCTAGTAAGTTTTGGTTTCTTTTCTTTTACACGTCACTGTGAAAGTTGTCCTTTGGCTGGTACTTTTCCTGTTAAGATTTGACATCTTGTGTGTACGTTAAGATTTGTTCTATTTCTGTGTGTCCATGTTAGGATTTGTTTGTTATCTATGTGTCCAAGATAAGATTTGTTCATTTATCGATTTGTCCATGTTAAGATTTGCTTATTCGTTGGTGTGTCTACTTAAGATTTGATCATTCATTGGTGTGTCTACTTAAGATTCGTTCATTCATTGGTGTGTCCATGTTAAGATTTGTTCATTTATCAGTGTCCCTGATAAGAGTTATTTAATCTTTTCTCTTCTGTCCCTTTCACTTAAGATTTGTTTGCTTTTAAACTTTCAGCCCTGTTTATACTTGTTCATTTATTCTCTGACTGTAGATCCCTGTTAATATTTATTCACCTTTTAAATCTATTCATTACATATGAACAGATTTAAATCTTAGCACGAATGTCTGTGCTAAGATTTGTTCATTTGTGTGGCCTTGATAAGCTCTGTTTACTTACTTTTGTTTTCGTTGATCTGCGGGCTTAGGCCCTTGTTAACGTTTATTCACGTTTCATTCTTTTAATTTTGCAACAATGTTAAGATTTATTTATTTATTTATTTGTATAAGATATTTTTTAAAATATGATTATCACTGCTAAATTGTTCGTATATCTTTATTTCTCTGTATCAAATTATTCAAAAATCTGCAGGGCCTTATTAAGAAAGTTTATTTATTTGTATATCCCTTTTAAGATTCGTTTCGTATCTGTATGTATCTATTAAGCATTGTTCAAATACATATCCCTTTCAGACTTAGTGATATATCTTTTTAGTTAAGAATTGTTCATATATACATGTATGTCCTGTGAAAAAAAGTGCTCATATATATTTATGTTCCTGCTTTATTTTACGTGACTGTTCGGGATTTGTTCGTTGTACGTACTTTGGTGCTATGTCGATTCATACATCTCTATTTCTCTCTTAAAGCAATTTTTTTTAAATTGGAACATTTCTGTTTAGGTTTATTTTGATCTGTTCAAAGAGATCTGAGTCTGGGGATCGAACCAGGGTCCCGATACGATTTGTTATCGCAGGTGATGCTCGATGCCTGATGTTTGACCTAATTCGTTTATTAATGTCTTGGCCCCACAACCCTACTGTTCGTTGTGTTCGTTTCATTGGCTCTGTGTTGCCTTAGGGAATGAGACTGAGATGTTGGTGTTAGCACCTGGCGTTCGTAAATTGATGCTTAGCTTGAACAGTATCTGCTTTCATCTCACCATCATGGTATTAACTTTAAAAGAAAACCGAACCGTCCATGTGTCTTACTTAATCTTGAGCCGCGTTATTTTGAGGTTACGTGTCATGTAAACTTTGACCTCTGCGTTGTTGTTTTTTATGGTCTTGCTGTCACTATTGAAATAATCTCCATGACAAATTTATTTTGGCTTCCGTGTTAGGTTACCACTGCACCAAGCGGACACTGTCTGTGATCTTGCACGTGTACTGATATCCTGGGCTACCAGACATAAGTGCCGAGATCATTACAATCAAATACCAAGACCTTGGACAATCAGACACCGAGATCTTGGACAACCAGACACCGAGATCTTGGACAATCAGACACCGAGACCTTGGACAATCAGACACCGAGATCTTGGACAACCAGACACCGAGATCTTGGACAATCAAACACCGAGATCTTGGACGACCAGACACCGACATTTTGAACATTCTGTGAGATCTAGGATAATCTGATACTGAAATCTTTTGACAAGACTTTGATATCTTGGACAGTCGTTAAGATCTATTCTATATCTTGCTTGAAATAGTGACAAAGTTTATAAACTTGCCTGTTGCATTCATACATTTCTAGCTATATCTTAACTTATTAGAAGGAACCTTCCATCTGTGCTTCTATTTCCTAACGCGTTTTAAACATTAGAACACAGTGGTACATCTTCCTTGTTTATCATTGTAAGAAGCATTGTTGTATTGGTTTTCTTTTGAGGGGTGGGGTGGGTGGGTGGAGAGTGCTGTGGGGTGACCTTAAAAGGGGTGGGTGATTTTTCTTGAAATGAAGGTGCATTCTGTATTTATGAGGAAAGGATTGTTTATTAATGAGGTGCTTCGTAATAGGTGAAGGTAGGGGGGAGGGGAGGAAGGATGTGTTGCATTTTATTTCCCCATAATTATTTGGTTCGTCTTTTCGGCGTTTTGGAGGGGAGTGACGTTGTGTCTTGTACTAAGAACTTGTTGGGTAGGATGGAGTCGTGGATAGGTGTTGTTTCGTGGCCCTTATTTTTCTTTCTTTTTCCTGGTGTACATTGGTCATTTTCCTTATATCAACGACTGTTTTGTACCTCTGGCAGACCCCCCCCCCCGCCCAGTGCTAGATAAGGTAAGTGTGTAGTTCTTCAGGAATTTTCTAGTCACTATTTAAAACTGCTGTGGAATCTTCCCACCAAGCCATGACGCAAGGTTTGCACTGACACTGTCACGATTGTCGCCATTGACGTCATCGATTACTTGAAACGAGTCATACTCAACCATGATTGTTTGCTTGTTTCTAATAGTCCGCTGGGGCTTGTGTCTTGTCGAGGATTTGAACAAACTAAATCCAACACAATCCTGTACGATAAAGTCTGATACTAGTTTTCGTATGATAAATATGTCATTTTTCACATAATTCAAACTCGGCACATTAGAGACAAATGCCACTAAAATGACAAAATACCATACGTGTTAAGGCAAAAACTTTATAAATTTTATTTATTTTTATTGTTTACAGCAGTGGTCTCCGCTTAGAGACATGAGGCCTCTCTAAACTTTCAATTTGTTCTGTAATGTTTAAGAGGGTCGACCTTGTACATTTCATTGGCGTCTAAGTGTGTCTCTCTGTCTCCCTCCCTCTCTCTCTCTATATATATGTGTGTGTGTGTGTGTGTGTGTGTGTGTGTGCGTGCGTGCGTGCGTGCGTGCGTGCGTGTGTGCATTATGCGAGTAAGCATAATTGTTATGTGCATAACAATGTTTATGCCTCTGAGTGTGCATAGGTGTGTGAGCGTGTGCACGTATGCTTTATCTGTACGTTGTGGGTGGGTGAGTAAGTGGCGCATGCGAAGACACGCTGTAACGTGAAACTCTCAGACATGTATTGCTTCACTGATGCGGCAGAGATGGCTTGGATGGGCGATGAACTGGATCACTAACGCTAAACTCGTTTTGTTGATGTACTTAGGAAAGAAAAAAAAAACGACACCCGGTACTCGTTGCGACATGCATCTCTCCTACTGAAATGCTCCTTGACATGTAGAACAGGAGTGTGTTAGACCAATGACTGAGAAGCAATTAAGGTTGTGTGTGCATGCATGTGTGTGTATCTGAATGTGTTTTACCTTGAGTGCAGATATACTATGTGCGTGTGTTTGTGCTACCGTGTGTGCGGAAAAATATGTGTGAATGAATGTGTTTGTGTGTATGTGTATATAAGTATTGTTTTGTGTGAGGTACGTCTGCAAGAGAGAGAGAGAGAGAGAGAGAGAGAGAGAGAGAGAGAGAAAGAGAGAGAGAGCAATTGAGAGAGAATGTAAGAGAGATCGGACAGAGAAGCAAGAAAGGAGAGAGATACAAAAAATAGTTAGAAGAGAGAGCAACAGAGAAGAGAGAAATTGTGAGAAAGAATGAGAGTGGGAGATCAAGAACGACACAGATAGAAGAGAGAACGGGACAGAGAAAAAGAAAGGATGAGACAAAGGTCAATTGAGAGGGGAGAGAAAGACATAGAGGTGGGAGATAGGGGAGAGAGAGACTGCAGAATTAACAGAAAGGAAAGAGAGAAAGAGATTCTGAAATAAAGAAAAAGAATGCAGGAAGAACAATAAATTATTACTGATGTACGTCACTTGGCACTCGACATCATCAAGACATATTTATAGGTCAGTGAAATCTACACTCGCCTCCCGATAAGACAACTTTTACATACTTTATACATCTTTAATGACGTCGTGTAGTCGAATCTACGTGGTCCGAATCAGTCAAAATGTTTTTTTTTTTATCAAATGACGGAGCAGCAGCAAAAGAAAACAAGTTTACATAGAGTCATAGATGCACACGCTAGTCATATAAAATCTGTTCTCTTAACATCCTTCAGAAATGGCAAACCAGTTAATGTGGGCACGAAGCCAAGAACCTGATGTCACTAAAGATCTGACGACGTAGATTCACGTCAACATGAAACCAAGAACTTAGCGTCACACAAGGTCCGTACATTGTAGATTCACAATATGAAATCAATTACCTGACGTCACACAAGGTCCATACAGTGTAGATTCACGTCAAATGAAAAAAAAAAAGAACCTGACGTCACACAAGGTCCGTACAGTGTAGATTCACATCAACATGAAACCAAGAACTTGGCGTCACACAAGGTCCGTACAGTGTAGACTAACATCACAACTATTTGTCATTCAGTTGTATGCTTCAATAGATCACTGCTTTTTCTCCTTTGCTTCTTGTTTGCATTCATAACAAGATGCGTCAAACAGAGAATAAGGATCAAAAGACTGGCCCAACTTGCAGACATGCGAGTACATGTAAACACGCAGTACATAGATGTAAAAGAAGTTGAGAAGAGAGAGAGAAAAGGAGTGCAATTGGAGTAAGACTAAATCTTCTACGAAACAAAACTCTGTGAGGTTTAAGTCCTGAAAAAATAATCAAAAGTCAGCACGATTATTGGTAGTCGAATTTTGAGCGTCGCGCACCATTTAATGGAAGCTATTAGTTTACTAACTCTAAAGAAAACACCACTTCTCCAGGAACTCAGTAGGGCTTGGCTGTTTGAGCAGGATGAAATCGACAAGTAGAATGATAGACCTCGAAGAATCACAACAGGGATGATTGACGATAGATGAGAAGATGAGCCGGGGATGAACTATGTTTGTTTGTCTGTCTGTGTGTGTGTATTGTTCTGTGTGACTGTGTTTTGGGTTGTGTATGTTGTGTGTGAGATAAAAAAAAGGATAGAGTGTATGAGTTCAGTGTAAGTGTAATGTATATGTTTTGTTTTGTGAGATTTTATGCTATATACATATGTTGTGTTTTGTGTGAGAGACAGAGATAGTGTGTTTGAGTGTGTGTGTGTGTGTGTGTGTGTGTGTGTGCTGAGTTGTATGTGTTGTTATGTGTGAGTGTATGTATTTTGTGTTGATTGTGTGAGTTGTGTTGTGTGAGAGAGACAAAGAGAGAGTGTGTGTGAGTAGCTGAGTGTGTCGTTCTGTGTTTATTGTGTTGTGTGAGTGTGTGTGTGTGTGTGTGTGTGTGTGTGTGTGTGTGTGTGTGTGTGTGTGTGTGTTGTATGTGAGAGAGCTAGTGTATAAGTGTGCAAGAACGCGTGCGTGTATAGGAACAGGGAAAGAGGTGAAAGTCCGGGTACAATTCGCTGGATAATATTATGTTTTAAATATTTTAATTTTTACTTGTGCTTCAAACCTGTTATTTTAAGTTTGGCGATTTCGCAGGCTGATGCGGGCTTAGAGAAGGATTAAAGTTTAGAGAATGTTTATCGCTCATTAAAAAGCAAATTTAAATTGGAATTGTTATACTTCTTAGATAGTCAAGGTAAAACGATTCATTTATTTCATATCAATGAATATTGTGCGCAATTGATACGAATGGTAACGTGTCACAGATTGTTGATGTCACTGAAATATTGTTTGATTTATTTTTTAATTCGATCAACCAGTTCTTGGGTTATTGTCCACTGTCGTATTTTCAGCCATTTATTGGGTCATTGCCTTATTGTCAGCCAGGTATTGGGGCATTGTTTTATTGTCAACCAGTTCTTAGGTCATTGACATATTGTCAACCAGTTCTTAGGTCATTGACATATTGTCAACCAGTTCTTAGGTTATTGTCTTATTGTCAGCCAGTTCTTGGGTCATTGTCTTATTATGAACCGGTTATTAGGGCATTGTCTTATCGTCAACCATTCTTAGGCCATTGTCTTTTTGTCAGCCAGTTCTTAGGCCACTGTTTTATTTAGTTCTTGAGGCATATCATATTGCCAGCCAGTTCTTAGGCCATTGTCTTATTGTCAGCTAGATTTTGGGGCCAAATTCATAGATTTTTCAGTTTGAAATGAAATAAAATAACAAAGGAGGTTCAAGTCTGATAGCTCAATAAACAAGTGCCCGTCTTTCTCTCCTTCCATCTCTCTCTCTCTCTCTCTCTCTCTCACACACACACACATATATATTATAAAACAATTCACCACTTCGTTTCATACTAAAATTGTTTTGCTTTGTTACATTGGCAAAATGTTTGGGGCCGGGTGACAGGAAGGTGACAATTTCCTTCTTGTTTCTATTCTTTTATAGGTAGAGGAGTCGGAGTGGGGGGCGGGATAAGAATTAATTTGGCCTTGGCCTCTTGACTTGCAGAAGATGTACCAGTAGTTGTACAAGTCGGTGCCAGCCGCCTAGCCACACACGAAAGTTATTTTTAGCTTAGTGTTTGTTTTATTTAAAGAAAGGATTCGATCCCCATTGTTCAAATCGCCTGATGCTAGGGTGGCGCGAACCGCAATGATATGACAGCACTGCCCGGTACCACTCCATGCTGCTGACAGATATACCATTGTCTTCGATGGCTTCCCAACATTCCAGGTGAGGCTTAGAATGCTTGAAGAATGAAATACTTCAGCGGGAGTTCATAGCGCGCTTCGGAGGAATAGCCTAGCTTGTCACCCCCATCACACACACACACACACACACACACACACACACACACACACGCACGCACGCACGCACGCACGCACGCACACTGACTGACAGAGGAAATAAAATTAAGATAAAGTGGTGGATGGCCAAAATTGAAGCAAATTTAATTCCTCTAATAAGTCTAATAGCTCCGCACAGAAACACTTCTATAGAGCTAAATTGATGGAGTCTATTGTGGGTTTTGCCCGTTGGATTGTCAACCGCAGGAGCTCACGCTGGTGCTGAAACAACAGTTGAGGCAATTAAAAAATATATACAGAAATGATACACGTCGTCCCAAGACTCAAAATTAGGATGCGGGAGAAATGGGTCTCGGGACGACACCCTGAATCGTGAAAGAAGAATCTCGCCATCTTTCCAGCAGAATTCAATCGAGCTTGACGATTTATTTTAAAAGACCAAGCCCGTAAAGTAAGATTTTAAGAAATCAACAATGCGTTATATTTGCGCATTTCATTTATACGCTATATAACTCCTCATAGAGCACAGTAAGAGTTATAATTACGGAAACGCCGCAGACTTGTGTCGCCAAACTGTCACAGTTTTACGTCTTCTTATTTGCAGTCTTACGTCTTAATTACGTCACGCTTTTGCGTCTTCATACCGTCAGACTAACGGCCTCATCAAGTCCCGGTCTGACATCTTCAGTAATTCATGCTCTTACGTCTTCCGTAGGTCACGCTCTTACGTCTTAGGTCTTCAGTAAGTCACGCTCTTACGTTTTCAAGTTGTCACAGTTTTTCACAGGTCTTCATAATTAACAGTTTCTTATGATGAATGGTTTAATAATTATAATTTCTCACTAGGACTTCAACCAAATATTAATATTAATATATTACCTAACCTTTACTCATCCACATGATGCCAGTATCACTTAGAAGTTTCTTTTCACCTCTAAAGCAAAATCCCCTGAAAATCTAATAATTGTTAATGTTTTAGTTGCCACGAATTGCACACGCTTAAAATGAGAGTTGTCCCATGTGCCATTCAGTATTCATCGGAGCAGCAACTTTATGTCCAGAGGTCAGGCAGTAGTGAACTTGAAATTTATGGGGTGATATCATTAAATGTATATAATACAAAAAAATAAATTATAAGCTCGTATATTGCTGTCCAATTTATTCGATGAAGTTGTAGACTTTCACCATCTTCTATGACATATATATTAAAATATGTTTGTGGGTGCGAGCGTGAGCGTGTGTGTGTGTGTGTGTGTGTGTGTGTGTGTGTGTGTGTGTGTGTGTGTGTGTGTGTGTGTGTGTGTGTGTGTGTGAATTTGATTTTGTCTCCTTTTCTTTCTCTCTTTCTCTCTCTCTCTCTCATTCCCTATGTCTCTCTTTTTCTCTCTCTTTGTCTCTCTTTCTCCCTCTTTGCCCCTCATTTCTTACTTTCTTAGTCTTCCTTACACCATCTACTTCGAACAGATTAACTTCTGGTCCATTCACTCTGATATTTAACAAATATTGTTTGTATTTCTCAGATAAATTATTTTAATTTTCAGTAGATATAAAATAGTAACTCTTTACTGTGTGTCTTTAAGCGTACAATCAAGAAGCATCGCAAGAAAAGACCAATATTTTTGAAAAACAAAAAAATATTCTTTTATCTCTTATTGAGATCCACTTCCTAGCTATGTGCAAACACATCATCCAAGATTCAAAGATGCAGTTAAATTAACAAATAAATTAACTTTTGCTTGCAATTTATAAAGAAAATATTCAGTATATTTGTTATCTTCATGCCCTTTAGATAGCATATAGATACCTTACATGCGCGTGGTCTGCAACAGTAATTTTTGCATGTAATTACAACCGTGAACCTTTGCATGAGCAGTGTTTTGTGTGTGTGTGTGTGTGTGTGTGTGAGAGAGAGAGAGAGAGAGAGAGAGAGAGAGAGAGAGACTTCTCTCCCTCTTCCCACCCCACCCCGCCCCTATATTCCGGTCTAATTTTTATATCTGCATCGGCGTAACTTGATTATACTTAATTTCAATTTACTCAAACCACTGAACCCAGTAACAACGTCACACAACTTCCAAAAGCACCCACAGCACGCGATTGTGCAATACACCGACAAATGCAAAGTATGCATTACAATTACAGACTTGTTTTACACAGGAAGGAGTAGTTTTGTTTGTTTGTTTTAAAGAAAAAATATGAATGGAGCAGTTCTGTATGTATACCATACATTTTTACAGGAGTATTGTAAAAGAGCGGTTTGTAAGCATGCGGTGTTGAACTTTTAAAATATTCGTATACATAAATCTGACAGATGCATTTACAAAATGAAAGAGAGTGTATGATTATATGCTTCATTTTACAGGTTTGAATATAAAGAGGTGGCACATGGAGGTTTGCAGTATATAACAGGGGTATTTGTTAAAGGTGGTAGTGGGGATTTTGAAGATGCATTAATTTGACAGGTGTGTCTGTAAAACGGAAGATTAATAAGTTGCATCAATCTGGTATGTGTGTCTGTGAAAAAAAAGATTATGAAGTTGCATTAATCTGACATGTGTATCTGTAAAAAGGAAGATTATGGAGCTGCGTTAATCTTATAGGTGTCTTTATAAAAGTTAGGATTATGAACTCGAACTAATCTGATAGATGTGGTTTGTAAATTGAAAGAGATTGCACGTGTATTAGTATAATAGGTGTGTTTGTAAAGTGGCGTCTAATGAGCATGCATAATCACATAAGGGTCTGCATAAATGTTGTAAATCTTTCGGATGTTTTTACAAAGATGAGGCCCATGCATATGAATTAAGCTTAAAGGTGTGCTTGTAAAAGAGAGGGTCGGGCTTGTGTTCATTCATCAGTCTCAAAGGGAAGGCAGATGAATATGCATTCGAAGTAGTGCATTTAAAAAAATAAATAACATTGGCGGTTTACATGCAATAACCTTACATGTGTGTTTGTAAATTTACTTTGCAATTCTATTCAATCAACAGGCGTGTTTGTAAGTATACAGTCAATTTGCAAGGGCACTTATACAGGGAAAATTTTATCCATATGCATAAATTATATGGGTGTATTTGTTAGCAAGTGGTAAAGTAGTCTGTCCACATGCATTATACTTACAGATGTGCCGCAGAGAGGTGTGTTTTATATAAGCAATAAGATGTGGGTTTGCTGGTTACTGGTTAAAACAGGTAGACTGTGAATATACACACACTAATCAGTGTTTGTCAAGGAGGACAATATACAAACATGCGTTAGAGACCTAGGTGTGTTGTTAAGGACAGGATTGAAACGTGCATTAAATATACAGGTGTGTTGTTAAGGACAGTATTGAAACGTGCATTAAATATACAGGTGTGTTGTTAAGGACAGTATTGAAACGTGCATTAAATATACAG
The DNA here is from genome assembly GCA_028829895.1 of Sinotaia quadrata. Taxonomy (NCBI): domain Eukaryota; kingdom Metazoa; phylum Mollusca; class Gastropoda; order Architaenioglossa; family Viviparidae; genus Sinotaia; species Sinotaia quadrata. The sequence continues at coordinate 46,929,860 of CM054181.1, read as the reverse complement.
GTGTGTTGTTAAGGACAGGATTGAAACGAGCATTAAATATACAGGTGTGTTGTTAAAGACAGTATTGAAACGAGCATTAAATATACAGGTGTGTTGTTAAGGACAGTATTGAAACGTGCATTAAATATACAGGTGTGTTGTTAAGGACAGGATTGAAACATGCATTAAATATACAGGTGTGTTGGTAAGGAAAGTATTCAAACATGCATTAAATGTTAAGACATGTTGGTAAGGACAGTACAATATTCATACATTCATTTAGTCATACAGATGTATTTGTAAGGATTGGACAGTATTCAAACATGTTCTAGTCATACAGGTGTATTTGTAAGGATTGGACAGTATTCAAACATGCGCTAGTCATACAGGTGTGTGTTGTGTACTATAGGGACAGTTTTCTAACATTTATTATTTTACAAATGTTTTGCATAATACTGGACTATTTTGCATGCACGCATTACAGAGGTGGGATTTTCTTTTTGCTATTAGAAGTTGTTTGCGTGTATGCATTATATTTAATTATATTACAGGCGTATTTTGCTGAAAATCAAGGCAGTTCGCATACATGCATTATATCTCTGTGTTTTGGGTTGTTTTTTTTGCTGAAGATCAGGATAGGGTGCTTCAATGCTTTATACGTATAGATGAGTTTTGCTTAAATCGAATAGTTTACACATAGGAATTGCATCTACTGATGAAGTTTGCTTAAGATCGGGCAGTTTAAATACATGAATTGTATCTACTGATGAAGTTTGCTTAAGATCGGGCAGTTTAAATACATGAATTGTATTTACGGATGTGCGTTGCTTAAATCGAGCAGTTTCCACATGAATTATCCTTAGAAATCCCTTCTAATCTTCAGGTCGTATTTTCCCCCTCCAACAATAAATTCCTGATGAAAAGCGCATATTATCAAAACTGATGTGTACACCATCTCCACCACCACCATAACCTTAACTGTTCTTCGCAACATCATTAATGCCATTACCATCACCATTATCATCATCATTTATACTATTATTTAAAATTATGACTATTTTCAATAGATTCATCGAGATCATCACTGTGACGTTTTGCTGAGAAATGGGCAAGATGTTAATTCTCCACCACCCCAGGCCGCTCATGACCCTAGGCTAATTCCCAAAACACTCCTGGCTGGCCACACGTGTTAGAAAGATGAATGATAGATAATGTAGAATAGAAGAGTGATAGTTCTAAAAGATAGCTCGAGATCCCTCTTACAGCCAGGATAGTAAGTAAACACAGGTGACAGACTACAACATATAACATGTAAGTGAGTCAGGCTAACATGAGTGGTCTAAGTATCAAATATAAAATGTATGTAACAAGAACTAACATGGTTACATATAGAGAATGGTTCAATAGTTAAATTAGAGTTTATAATTATAGTTATAGTGCATAATCACGACCAAGTGGTGTCATAAGAGAATGTTCATTTTGAGTCCTATGGCACTGTTATAGTTATTTGTTTTTTTTGTATGAGCGAATTATAAATAAGTTTAATAAGAGAACACTCTAGAACACTAGAGAACTGTAAAGGTACTTTGTTTTAAGTTCGATTGAATTTGATTGTATCTTGACTAAACCTGCATGGTTGTGACTTTATAAATACATAACTTGTAGAGTCACCTGACATGTTATCTACGGGTCCCAGTGAATGTCGTTAGCAGACACACACATGGTCCATTAAACTGGTCCTTGGCATGTGGGTCATTCTGCTCTGTTGTTGCTTTGTGGTGCAATATTCATCAAAATCTACACCCAACGTAAAGTGGTTCTCTTCTGTGGTTGTTTCATGGCTCAACACTCATCGATCAACATCTCAGATAAAGTCTCAGATAAGGTGCCAATCTGCCAGTAAAATAAAGAAATCATCTTCATGTGTTCTCTGACAGAACACTCTTACCTACATGGTCATCATATATTTAAATATCATAAGTGAAATATAACAATATAAAATATAGTTAATATCAAGAGATCAACATGAATATAATATTAGCTGTGTAAAACCAAATATCTTCAGCAATAGAGAGGATGATTTCCATCTGGGTTGATAACTTGCAGTAAGAGTTAATACTATGGATGTAACTTATAAAGGTCGGGAGCCAAAATACATGTTGCCTCAATGTTTATCTGCAATCGACTAATGATTTACAGGTGCGTTTTTGGTACATTCATTCACGTGGCTGAGCTGAGCTTTGATTGGTTAATTTAGTGAGTTGTCTGGAACATTCGTGTGTATTTCTAACCCGAGGATAAGGGTCAGCCTTTCTACAAGGTAGATTTACATGTAGTCTATTTTTGGAGGAGAGGTGAGTGTGGGATACATAAGCCATTATGTGACACCCCCAACTAAAGATAAAATTGGGTTCAAAGTTCAAAACTACATTAACACCAATGATAAAAATAGCAACTCATACAAGGTTAGCAATATATATATATTATATATACATTAGGTTATTTTGTTCAATAGAAGAGATATAATAAGTACTCATAAGAATTTCAACATGACAATTTAATACGAATTCTATGTGCAAAATTGTAATGATAACGACAAACTCAATTAAACAGGAAATACCAAGATAGCAGCAAATTTATTCTTATATATATTCCTCTCACATTTGTGAGAGGAATCTATTCTTTATGAAACTGCATAGTAACATGAATACAGTTTCTTTACCTAGTATAGACAAGCAAGCATCTAGCTTCAAGTCATATATAAATTACAAGATATCAGTTAAGTTAACGACCAGTTAACATCTGTGTAACAGTGCGATCATGTTATGAGATTCAAGTGTTGAACTTATGATGACAACAAGTTCAGTGGGTCAGTGGTCTAAATTCTAAGACATCTGGGTTTGGCTGACTAACTCGATGAGATGTGCGAGCAGGACTGCATGCATCCGTGTTCCTTTCAGTAGGGGGTATGGCAGCTAAGAAAATTTGTTTCACACATTGTTTTTATTGCAATGTGTTCTACTGTCACTGCTAATGCAATTCTGGCAAGATAGGGTGGGGCAGTGTCTGTCCCATTAGTCGGGGTGTGCTTATAATAGCGCTTGAGCAAATTAATGTGATAACGCTTGATTTTACCCCCTATTTTACTAGCATAGTTGGTGGCAGATAATATTTCAGTCACTAGATATTTTCCTTGTCAAGCGACTTCCAGTTTATTAGTGTGAGTGGGGAGAAGTAAAAAGACTTTATCCCCTACTTCTAGTGTTCTGTTGTGGGCCCTTGTATTGTAGTATCTGGCCTGTTTTTGTCTGGCTTTCTACAAGTTTTCTTGCGCTAGATCCCATTTGTAAACTGTCTTTTAGTTCGTTTACCTACTGAGAAACTGCTTTTAGTTCTAGGGTAGTCTGTTCCTTGGTCCACAACTTGCATAAAATTTTCAGTGGGCCTCGGACATCTCGGCCATACAAAAGCCGAAAAGGTGAGTATCTGAGTAACTATGCGGAAGTTCACGGTATGCAAAGAGGGCTGCTGATAATTTTTGGTCCCAATTAGTGGGGTTACCGCATGCTAGACGTTTCAGTATTTCCATGAGCATTCCATTAAATTTGTCCATTATCCCATTACACTGACTATGGTAGTGAGTTGTGGTGAGGTGTGTAACGGATAGAAGTTTCAAATCTTTGGTCATCAGTGTTCCTGTGAACTCCGAAACATTATCGATAATAACTGTTAGGAAATCCCTTGTGCGAAAACAAGGTGAGTAGAGCATCCTGTATAATGTATATGATGACTATCGATAGTGGGGATGGCTACTGCTTCTGGGTGCCTCGTAGCATAATCTATTATCATACGTGTGTACTCATTCCGTGTCTTCGAACGAGATTGCAGTCCGATTATGTCCCACTGCCACACATTGGAAGGGGGTATCCATGGTTGGAGTTTCACCCAGGGATACCTGCAGGGTGCACTGACAGATTCTACATAATTGTACAAATCTCTCAATGTCAGCATGTCACTATTCGCCAATAATAGTGCTGCTTAATACGCGTTATGTGTGCTGCCTATTCCTGCATGTCCACTAAACAGGGCGGCATGACCTGTTTCCATGATCTGGTTCTGAAAAGCAGTGAGGACAACAAGCTATACATGCACATCTTTGTTAACCTCCATGTTGCGATAGAGAATGGCATTTTTTGAATAGAAAGGTCTCTTCTGATCCTTTGTGCCACTTACAGCAAATGTGCAGCATGTAGCTGGCCTGCAACCAGATTTCAAGCTGTGGCGTACAGGTCAGCAATGGAAGATAACTTGTATAGGTCAGTGTCACCTCTCTCATACAGGTGTATGTGTAATTCAATAGTATACATGTTGTACAAGTGTTTGACCATGAACTTCTAAAGTATACATTAAGCGTTCCAGACAGTTCCTGATAACTTTAACTATTTCTCTGTGAAACCTTCAATCTGCGCTACATATGTCCCATAGATTTCATTTTTCTATCCGGCATCAGTTGAAAACACATTATAAATTTCATTTTAGTGTGTCATAGTCATGAGCTTGTTCTTTCAGCAGCTGCATGTACATGGATAGTGCTTTGCCTCTCAGATTTGCTGCTAATGATCTACCCCAATCTTTAACAGGTAATTCATAATCCTCGCACAATCTTTCAAAACAAGCTAGGCAGATGTCTAAGTCAGTCAACTTCAAGTTGTACAACTCCATATAGAATGTGAATATTTGTGGCGTACAATCAGTACTAGTACTACTATGCATGCAATCAGTACCAGTACTACTATGCATGCAATCAGTACCAGTACTACTACGCGTGCAATCAGTACTAATACTACTATGCATGCAATCAGTACTAGTACTGCTATGCATACAATCAGTACTAGTACTACTATGCATGCAATCAGTACTAGTACTACTATGCATGCAATCAGTACTAGTACTACTACATGTGCAATCAGTACTAGGACGACTACGCGTGCAATCAGTACTAGTAGTACTATGCAGGGGAGATGCTACATGATACGTTTCTAGCCAACCCATTGGTGCTTTCTCAAGCTTGATTCACTGATGTGTGATCTAACTCCAACCTTTCAAGTATATCTTCATCTCTCTTTCATGCGCTCATTCTTCCATCTCTCTCTCTCTCTCTCATGGCTCTTTTCTTCTCTCCTCACTTTCTTTCTCCTTTCTTTCCATCTCTAGTCTCTCTTCTTCTATTATGCTCTTTCTCTCCTCCTCCTCCATAATGAACACAATGAGCTCGGGTCCTTTTAAGCCTGCTTCTTCCCCTAATTGGACTTTTGAAGACATTGTGGATATTACCACGTATGTTTAACTTTGCAAAATATTTTCTTACGTTAATGGTAACGCCTTAAGTTTAAGGTTGTCAAAATATTTACAGTCAGTAGATCTACACTATATTGCTGTTGTAGTAGTTTTACTTTTACAATTATTAAACCATAATAGTACATACAACGATCACATAAGATAGAGAGTAGTACTTCCATTCAACATGGCAAACAATGGTTGTAAGTCATGAAATGAATAATTGATGAACGTTAATAAAAAATGCAATATGTAAATGAAAGTCAATATAACCACAGCTTCACTCAATATTTGTACTGTCTATTTGTATTTTTTATGTTCTAATGGCAAGTTGTCTATGAGTTTCTCTGAAAAGAAAATTGAATAAGGTCCCTAGTGTATACATTGTATAATTACAAATTCAATAGTTGAATCCCAAGATGAGATTCTGAAATAATAGTCTACTCACAATGCGTCTCTACATAAAACGCAAGAATAACATATCAATAGCAAAATGCACAAAATGTTTCTAAGTCCATTCTTACTCAATCTGTCAGTTAACTCACCATTAAGCTAATGGTCGCGTTTCATGACTGGGCTGCTTGCCACTCCAAATTCAAAGTGATTAGACAATACAATTCTCTACAGCAGGCAAACTTTTGATCATAGTCCAATGGCTTGTCTCATTCTTGTAATTAACCATTGGATAATTAAAATACTACTAATCGAGTTAGAACTGAATTGGATTGCATCAGCAATTTTTAGCATATTCTCAACTTGAGTTGTTTACTCCAACTTCGACATCATAAGGAATGCCTAAGGTATGGTCACTTTGAAATATATATAACAGTCAAGTCTAGAAATAGTGATAGGCAAATTTACTCCACCACAGTGTACACTTCAGTAAGCTCACTGTATGGTAAAATGTACACATCAGTAAGCTCACTGTATGGTAAAGTGTACACATCAATAAGCTCACTGTATGGTAAAGTGTACACATCAGTAAGCTCATTGTATGGTAAAGTGTACACATAATTAAGCTCACTGTATGGTAAAGTGTACACATCAGTAAGCTCACTGTATGGTAAAGTGTACACATCAGTAAGCTCACAGTATCATAAAGTTTACAAATAAGTAAGCTCAATTCAGCTCACTGTATGGTAATGAGTACAAATAACTAATCTCACTTGTATGGTAAATTGTACATAGATGTGTGCACACTGTATAGTAAAGTGTAGACATAAGTAAGCTCATTATACGGTATCGTGTACACATAATTAAACTCATTGTTTGGTAATGTATACTCATAGGTAATCTCACTGTATGGTAAATTGTACACATACGTAAGCACACTTAAAATATTATAATTTTACATATTATATAAGCTCAGTGTAAACAAAAGTAAGCTCACTGTAAATTGTGTGTGCAAATAAGTAAGCTAACTGTAAATTGTGTGTGCAAATAAGTAAGAGTGTGTGCAAATAAGTAAGCTCACTGTAAATTGTGTGTGCAAATAAGTAAGCTCACTGTAAATTGTGTGTGCACATAAGTAAGCACTCTTTAAAGTTACGAGAAAAAACAAGCTCAGACTTTAAAAGAAAATGCACACAAGCGATAAGACCATTTCGCTGTGATACTATGTAGTTATCAGGAATCCGCCAAGTTCAAATCAATATTGTGAATCCTAGATCCCTAAATCCATAACTGTCTGGGATCGGCGTGAATTACGAAGATAGGTTGGCATAAATGTGCCTGTTGATATGTCGAATGATGTGGCGATAATATTTACTGCTTCAAGCAGTTTAAGGACAATTATTAACTTAGGAAAACTTTTCATCTCGGAATTTGTTTTATTTAGTTCTCTTTGAGTGGGCTTTGTGTGTGTGTGTGTGTGTCTGTCTGAGTGTGTGTGTCTGTCTGTCTGAGTGTGTGTGTGTGTCTGTGTGTGTGTGCGCGCGCGTGCGTGTTTGTGTATAGTCCATGCTCGACCTATCCACCTATTCTCATGTGCTCTTTATCTTTCGGAATTTTCTTTGTAATAAACATTTTAAATTTTAATTCTAAGTAAAAGATTGGGGTGGGGTTTGGGGAGACAACCTTTCTGTTTTTATTGTGTCATCGGTGTGGCTTTCGTTTACGACTGTTCTTCGGTTTTTGATATCTTTTTTTTTATTACTTAAAGCCGTCATTCATTTATATTTTCCTTTCCCGTTCTTTAATGAAGCAAGCGTTCAGACTGAATGCAAGGACTCTGGTCTTGGGTCGGAACAAACATCCACTTTATAAAATGAGGATTGCATGTGTCCAGCTTCAGCTGATAGAGCTAGTCCCACTAATTTTTTTCTAGTTCATATTGTACGAATCTTTTATGCTCAAAATATGTGTTCTGATGAAGAAAGTTTGTGTACAAAAATAATATGATGATAGATGCAATTACCTTTGAGATATCGTTAATTTAGTGTCGTTATTTATGCTCAACGTTTTTTATTTAAAGATATAATGAATGTGTGATTTTCCAAGTTCATTACAAGTAAAACGTAAACCACACTGTAAAACAGTCCAACAATTCTAATAAACATACTCCCATACAACAAGGAAAAAAGATATAATACAAAATGTACTTTACAGTTTATTATAAAGTGTGAAGGAAAACAAAAGGGCTTTTGTTTCAAAATTGCTCGCAAATCGCAACAAGAATGAACATTCATGGCATCATAACAAATGCAAATGATGAACCTCCTGGACTTTCTTGATGACATCAAGCTTAGTCTTAGACACACGAGCGACCTTTTTTTCTCTTCTCTTCTTCTTTTGAAGATGGACTTGCAGTAGCTTCCTGTTTTCAAGTTCATGGCTATTTTAGGCTGATTGTATGTTCTTGGCCCTCTTCTTTGTATACTTTTAAGATAACTGCCTGCTGTTCGGGTGATTTCTTCCTCTACCATTCAATAGGCGATTCCTTTTCATCATGGTTGACTGTTGTATAATACAACAATGAACAATTACGTCGCTTAAACATGCTAAAATCCAGGTTTCCAAAGCAGGCTTCTCCCATCAAGTTGGTCATTTGGTAATGGGCCATTTTCTTTTGCTCTTCCTCAGTAAGTGATTCACTATACTTCCACTTTCAAGAAAATCTCTTAGCCGTCATTCTATGACCATCAGATACCCTTTACACAGCACCTGAAACAAATTCCTGAACTGGATGTTGCATTTCAGATTATCAACAGTTGTGCTGACTGATATAGCCCTGTCACAAAGGTATCCATCCACGAAAAAAAAGATAACAAATGCACTGGCTGAAATCTGGATCTGAGGTTACGTTTCAAGCGTTGCTCCAGGCACAGTAAATGTTGATGTAGATCAAGGTAGTGTTGTTGACTGTTTACCAACTCCCAAAAGGGGCCTGCCATACAAACATACACCTTGGCCAAAACATATCCATTAACATTATCTTCTGGCTCTGCAGGTCCTGCAACACACTCTGGATCTCTAAATTTCCATGTTGGTTGTAGTGGTTGACGAAAGCGATAATATGTTTATGATAGTGGACAATGGCAGCTGCTCCATCAAGGAGATTATTAAACCTGTTGGATCTAAAGCTACCTATTTACTTTTTCATCCATTCAAACAACAAAATGCCAGCCATTCTTCTGCCACGTCCCAGCTTCTTTCTTCACCCTTGTGCCTCTTCAAAACTTGTCAATACCTTCTCCATTTCTGAAATGAGACCTAAAAGAAAGTGTGCATTATAGAATAAAAATTCTAAATCAGAATTGGTCTCAAAAATACATTTTGTTTCTCATCAAGAGCTTTACCATACACTTTCATTGTACCAACCAAATTCTGAAAAATCCCCTTTTCGCAGTATCATCTACATTTTCGCCATCTTTCTTGCCTGCCTCACCTACCATAATAGCATGGTGGTGTCTAACTGTTTGAGCATCTTCCCTTTACACACTCTGAAAACCCAGCGAGAGCTGTGAATTATCCTCTAATGTAACTTGTTGCCCAGCATATTTACGTTGATCTCTGTTAGTCCCATCAGTGTGAATTTCAAACCTTTTATTCCTCAATTTGTCGCATACCTGCATTTTAGCAAGTGTATGGCATGTCCGGGATATGCGGTACACTGCGCTCTTACTGGGAAGGTTTGCATCTGCAATCTTGGTGTTCAGTAAATGAGATGCTATGGTTTGAATAATAATTTTAGCTTCCTTTCCTGACACCTCTCCCCCACCAACTAAGCTACCAACGCATTTCACAACAGAATCTGTAAACTGACCTTTTTCATCTCTAGTGACAATGTCTACAAGAGAATCTTTTACTCATTCAGTGCATTCACTGAGATTGGATGTATTTTTGTGATTCTCTAAGCTTATGCTTCAAATCTGCAACTGTTTTGATACTTTTATCTAGATTTTGTTGTCTGCTGAATTTTCTTAACCTTTCTCAACTTTGTCAGCTGAGTGCTCTCATTTTAAGTCTTTAATCTAAAAGCTTTTCTTTGAATTTTATTAGTTTGTGAATGATCGCAAGGAATGTATGCCTTCTTGTGTTCGATTCTTCCATTCAACTGCCAGTGCTAACATGATCCCATCTCTTGTAGTTATTTCCCCGAACTGCAAATGACAGTTAGTAACTACTATTTGTTTAACTGTTCCCTGCTGATATTCAAAAGACAGAAATGAAAAGCCGGAGTTTGAAAATTTTATGTGCAATTTGGTTGCCCACCATAATTCAAGGTCTTTACCCCACCGAACCACCAACCCCAGTATTCTAGAATATCTTCTGTTTAAAAGAAGCTTACACGAAAAACAAACTGTAATGTTTGACAGGATAAAACGGAATTAGTTTGCAAAAATCTAGAGGCATTTGACACTTTTTCTTAAGCACTTGAAGGTGAGGAGAGCTGATGTTTAAAATTTAACGGCTGAATGAAAACGGGTAACTATGCAGTTTTTAATCACCTGTATCATAAAAAGAAATTACAGCTATTCAAATGCTGATTTAGCGTGGTGCCACGCTGATCTTAAAAGAACGCCACAAAACAGTTTTTTTTAGTGTAACGCAATTTCGAAGCCGGAAGTACAAAAAGAACAGAGTGGATTCTTGCTTTGGTGTGCCTAGATCGACAGCTGTACAATGCAGTTTGTGTATCTCTGCAGATGGTATCACCTGACCAGCTCCTCTTCAGCTCGCTCTCCATCCAGATGCCCTCGTGGCGACCCAACATCAGAATCGGATATCATGTAACACTATGTGTGTATCCGTTTCCTGGACACCATGGGACGCTCTGTGTGTGTTTCCGGTTTCAAACTGCACATTGTGTGACATTCTATGTGTGTATCCGGTTTCTGTATATCACGTGACGTTTTCTGTGTGTATCTGGTTAATGGACATCGTGTGACGTACCATGTGCGTATCCGCTTCCAAAATGGACATCATGTAACGTCCTATGTGCGTATCCAGTTCCAAACTGGACATCGTGTGATGTCCTTTGTGCGTATCCAATTCCAAACTGGACATCGTGTGACGTCCTTTGTGCGTATCCAGTTCCAAACTGGACATCGTGTGACGTCCTTTGTGCGTACCCAGTTCCAAACCTCACATCCAGTGATGTTCTATGCGCGCAACAAGTTCTAACCTGGACATCATGTGACCTCGTTATGTGCATATCCGGTTTTGTTGTTATGCTGTGAGTAACGTATTCCAAACTGGACATCGCGTGACGTCCTATGTGCATAACAGTTACTACCATCAGGGAAATTACCTCGTGCGAGCTCTGAATCATAACAACGTGACACCTAACAAAACTGCAAGAAATCATCTTTTAGAGAAGGCATCATATCATGGATAGATCTTAGCCCATCAAAAGGGATTGAGAATTGAAGGTCACCTGGAAAATGATTAGGAACCTCGAGGTCTAGTAAAGCTCACAGGAAAATAATGAGTCGACGACTTGCCTCCCTAAATACAAACAGGAGACTGTAAATACTAACTTTTCGTTATGGCAATTTATCTCTTGTCGCCCTAGATGTTTTGGGTAAAGTCTTTCATTTAGTACCATATATTTTTCATGATTTTTAAAAAGTCCTTTTCGTGATTATTCTGTCTAAAAATTGTTTAAATATATGTTATTTTTCATTATTTCAGTCTCATAGCAGTAGTTTGTTAAATGATTTTTATTATTACCTGATGAAGTTTACTGATGTTCATCTGTAGAGGTCAACCTCCACCCTTGTAGACTCATATCTTGAGTGAGGAGTTTTGCTAATAAATTAGTTCCCTTTTCCTTTGGAAATTATGATTGCACCTAGCATCACATAAAGGTAATAGATATAGTGCCAAGGGAGTTAATTCAACATGCTAATGGGTATTAAAATTGCTATCTGAAGTGAATCTGCAAGCAGTCTAATCAAAGGAAATAAAGATTGCTATGAGGTTCCTGAACAAGAATTTTTCATACTCTCTCTCAGAACCACAGAGTGTTTTTAATTTTCTTTAAAAAATACCTCTATACCAAATATGGGGCTTTATCTATCCTGTCTTAAAAACAAAGTCCCTCTCTCTCCCAACTACAGGGCCTTTTTTTTTTATCCTGTCTTAAAATCAAACTCTCTCTCCCAACCATAGGGAGTTTTTCAAACCTCTTTATAAAAAAAAATCTTCCCCCAAATGTGGGGCTTTTTCTAGTCTGTCTTAAAAGAATACTCTCTCTCCCAACTGCAGGGCTTTTTCTATTCTGTCTTAAAAATAAATTCTTTTGGGTATGCAAGTTCGCGCTCCACAAACTTAATGAATCTTGAGAGTGAATGTAAAGAAAATATCAATCATGCCAAGAGCTGATGAAGCGGATTTATGAGACGAGACTGTCAGCAGTTCTAAAACTAAGTTCCATTCGAAAGGGAGTTAATTCTCCTGTGAGTTTCCATACCAAAAGGGGGTAAATCCACTATCTAAATGACACTATAATCACTTACAAGGGGTTAAAAGGAATTATACTTCTTAAGAAACCTAGGGAGAATGACTTTCTAGCACTACTGCCCATTCCCTGGGGTGGTTTACTCGACGGTGAGCGTCAGCTGACACAGTTTGGTGTTCAGCTTTCAATTTTATTGCAATGTGTGTTGTGTTTCTGTGTCACGTGAGGAGGCTTCGCTAGGACGCCTGCAAGAGTACGCAAAACAAACAAAACGAAACTAATAAAAACAAAACAAAATACCAAACAACAGAATAAAGTACAATCAGCAAACTAACGTACAAGGAAAACATCTAAAAGAGCGAAATAAAATCGCCGGACACAAAACAATAAAACGAATGCATGTCCACAATACAAAAGAACAAACAAACAAAACAAAACAGAATCGAATTAAACGTGGAAATAAAATTAATTAAAATTCAGAATCTGTTCAAATGTGTGAAGAATAAAATTATTTTGCAGCTAACTATGCTTAGTCCGATGCGATGGAGAAGTGAAGTGACAGCTCTGTTTATAGCATAGAGAAGGAACTTTATAGAAATATTAAATATGTCGGTAAAAAAATAAAATCCAACCTCTGGCAATTGTTCACATCCAGCACCGACGTTCACGCATCAAGTGTTAGCATAGTGAACATACCAAACATTTACAATAAACTGAACAATACATAGTGAACAATACATAGTGAACATACCAAACATTTACAATAAACTGAACAATACATAGTGAACAATACATAGTGAACATACCAAACATTTACAATAAACTGCACAATAAACTGAACAATACATAGTGAACATACCAAACATTTACAATAAACTGCACAATAAACTGAACAATACATAGTGAACATACCAAACATTTACAATAAACTGCACAATAAACTGAACAATACATAGGTCAATAATTAGACCTATTCTTCAAGACATGCTTTCACTGATTTACTAAAACGCTTCACTTTCTTCATTTAGAAATTCAAATAACGTTCTAGACAACACAAAATACTTTGGTGCACAGGCACTAAACAACCAGATATATTTTGTTTTTAATTTTTGATTTATATTTTTATTTGCTTGTTTGCTTGCTTTTATTATATTTTCTCTTTGTGGGAGGTGGCGAGGTACTTTTCATTAATTAAATTCCTAAACGCCATCTAAAAAATATAATTTATCATATATGACTTTATCACACTTCCAGTCAGCGCAGGAAAGTAGTTCCCAATGGAAGATGCGTGGCAATCATTGGAATACACATTTTAAAATCATCGCTCATAGCTAAACTTTTCTGTAAAACTTTACCAAACAGTACTTGGTAATACTTTATACCAAACTGCACTTTGTAACATTTTACCAAACTACACTTAGTAACCCTTAACCAAATTGCACTTAGTAACACTTTATTACACTACACTTAGTAACACTTTATTACACTACACTTAGTAACAATTTACCAAACTGCACTCAGAATGGCTTATAACATTATCCACTGCGTCGTTAGAAGTGTGGTGAAGAGAAACACATACAGACACCACGACCGATGTCTGCAGTCTTGTCCATAACATTTTCTCTTGGGAATGACCTAAACACGATTCTCTCTCTGTGTGTTTGTGTGTGTGTGTGTGTGTGTGTGTGTGTGTGTGTGTGTGTGTGTGCATCCATAGTCCTACCCAACCATCCACCCACACTTACACATATCCACCCTCCTCATGTCGTAAGGCGTCGGTTCCTCGGAGTCAAGTTAAACGTGAACCCTGGCAAGCTAAGTCTTTGTCTGTTTTATGGTTCAGTCGGTTAGACAGACAAGGGATCTGTGATGTGTCAAACATATCATCCTATGCCCTGGGAATAAAAGCATTGGGTCAGTGAGAGGGTTAGAGCAGATAAAAAAAAAATAGTAAAAACTAATGTACAGACTGAATGACACGTGCACTTTCATGCACTTGAGAGCACACACTAGCCTGTGGCCGACATTTTGTTCAGAAGCCGATGTCAGTATTTTGAATATAACATTAAACATTCATGCGTATGTATGTGCATATGTGTTTGTGTGTGTGTGTGTGTGTGCTTGAGGTGTAAGTATAGTCTATCAGAGTGGATAACGAAACCAGTTGCTCTTATGATTAATTGAACAGTTTGTGTTAAATTATGGAAAGAGCATACGGATTCGCAGGATGTTTGACCTCGTAAGGTCAATATTACAAGTGCCTGTCATTATACCATTCACTTGCCTTGCATATCAGTGAATGAAAATTATAGGGGGAAGAGTTCTATATAGACTACTAAAGAAGATTAAAGGTGATTTTGTCTATTCTGACCCACAAAATAAATACACTCTACTTTAATGCTATCGAGATCAATACAACATTGTCATGTAGTTAAACATTGTTCCAAAATAATGGTATTAGGAATATTAGAGACAAATATCCACATTTAATGGATTGATTTCATCCCGATGAATTAATCTTAAGTTTGGATTGGTTATTTCATTTGCTGCTATGTTCTTATGCAGTTCTATTTCGGTAAGTACGTGACTGTGGCAATCTTAGTATATAAAGTGCTAGGTCATCCACGGGTTCTGAAGCCGATATACGCACTGGCTTGGTCAGGAAGCCGATGTACTCATACATCATTGTTTAAAAAGGGGCTACCCACTTCTAATTGCGGCTCAAGGGGCACCACTCTGAATATTTCATTGTTCAATCGGGTTTACCCACTACCTCAAGAATTCTTGTCAATTTGATGTTTCCAAATATATTTAATGCACAGTTAGAATATTCAAGGTTGGAATATATCCCCCAGAATCCGTTTTTAGCCATCAGTCTTGCAATATCGAAATTAAAATTATTGAATGATCTGAACAGGAAGAACAGGTGAATGGTAATGGTTTCAAATTCATAAAAACATTGTTTGCAAAGAAACCTTTTCCTTACTTGAGAAAGCACATATCATTAGAATTTAATTAAATCAAACAAATCAAAATTTAAAATAAAAGCACATGCAGTAATTAATCCAATTAATGACAGATTTCTTTCTAGTAAGATTTATTATTTTAAATGCATTATTTTGAATGGACTTACATTTGAGAAACATTAAGAAGCCAATTTTTAGCTCTGGATGAGATTAAGAGAATCTAAAATTACTTCAGAATTGATAAAATAATTAAAACACTACAAAATAAAGAAAAGAAAACAGAGAAGTGTAGAATGCAAAATCATCCAAGACCCTGGTAGCATAATATTCTTAAATATAAAACTGATTTGATATTTTGCAAGAAATCGATGTCAATAAGCTTTCCACCAGAATCACAGTAAAGTTAGTGATAAATTTTCGTTCTTATGCTCAGCTAAAATGTAAGGTTAATATTGTTTTTAAAAACTATATTCAATAAATTGGTTAGAACTTTGTGGTTTATACTACTGACACAAATATATAGGATACTAGGCAATCAAAATCGGACTGGAGGCTTATACTACTGACACAAATATATAGGATACTAGGAAATCAAAATAGGACTCTTGGCTTGCCAGCAACTGAAATAAACAATGAAAGAAAAATAATTTCGTCCTTATTCTCTGTAAATGTTTCCCACAGTCTAGTCGTGACAGACCAGTCAGTCACTCGATTTTATTTGGTAAAGGTGTGTGTGTGTGTGTGTGTGTGTGTGTGTGTGTGTGTGTGTGTGTGTGTGTGTGTGTGTGTGTGTGTGTGTGTGAGAGAGAGAGAGAGAGAGAGAGAGAGAGAGAGAGAGAGAGAGAGTGATGGGAGTAATCGAGTGAGAGAGCAATCAGTTTAATGTGACTCATTCATATACAGCAAGATGTGAAAGAAGTGTCTGTAGCATACCTGACCGCCATTCCTTGTCGTCTTCATGCCACAAATACATCACAAGGGATATGACCTACGTATGAATATATAACATTATAAGGACACAGCGTAAATAAGAATAAACACAGAATGGGGATGTAAAAGTCGATATAAGAAATATAATAGCCATAGCCGAAATAAGAATGTAACTACTGTAAAGCCATGGCTTTAACAATATAAACAGATATATACTAATGTAAACACAGTTTAAGAACTGTTAAAAAATATATGCACAACATAACGTCATAACCTCAATAAAAATATAATAATAGGGATTTAACCCAAATATAAATAATAGTAATATAAAAAAACAGTTTGTGCATCTTAGCAATTTAATCATTTGGACATGATCTAAAGAGGAATATATCCACTAAATAGAAATATAATTATAGTGACTTAACTAGAAATATAATTATACTTATTATAAGGACAACCCAAATAGAAATATAATTATATGGACTTAACCCAAATAGAAATATAATTATAGGCACTTAACCCAAACAGAAATATAATCAAAAGAAATGACTTTACTACAAATATAAACACGAGCATTATTTCAACAAGAATATAATTATAGTCAGGGGCTTAACCTGGGAGGGAAGTCAGAAGCGCCCTCCCCCATCCCCCAAGTTAACAACAATAATTTTATTCTGCAATTTCAATACATTGAGATTTGTACCTCTTGATTTATTGTACTGCATTAATTTGTTAGTTTCACGTTTGATCATGTACACAGTTTTGAGGTCATTCAGTATTTTCAGTTACTTATATGTATAAGGTGAGTTCAAGGGAAATTGGTTTTTAGAGTGATGGATGAAAGAGTTGTGTTTTGATCAGTCACAACACTAAAATAAGACCCTTCCAAAAAGTGTTAGGCTTACACTAATATAAGACCTAACCATTTAAGTAAGACCCAGTCCAAAAAGTATTACGCATTCATTAATATAAGAGCCAGTCCAAAAAAAGGTCAGACATACACTTAAGTAAGACCCAGTTCAAATAGTGCTAGGCTGACACTAATATAAGACCCATTCCAAAAAGTGTTAGATATACACTTAAGTAAGATTCTTTCAGTAAAGTGTTGGGCTTACTCTAATGTAACCAAAAGTTAATAAACCAGGAACCAAAAGATTTTATATTTTCACGCTTAAATAAGACCCAGTCTAAAAAGGAATAGGCTTAGGCCTACACCATTATACAACAAGACCATGTTCCAAAAATGATAGCTCACACATAAGGCCAGCCCAAAACAGTGTTTGACCTACTCTACGCTAATATAAGACCCAATCCAAATAAATTAATAGACTTACAATAAAGTGAGACCCATTCAAAAAGTGATAGATTCCTTATTTAAGATCCAGTCAAAAATAGGTTTACATTACAGTAAGACCAGTACAAAATGTGATAGGCTTACACTATACAACTGTAATTCCCGTCCCAAAAGGTATTAAGCTTACGTTAGAATAAGACCCAGTCCACAAAGTATTAAGCTTACATTAGAATAAGACCCAGTCCACAAAAATATTAAGCTTACATTAGAATAAGACCCAGTCCACAAAGTATTACGCTTACATTAGAATAAGACCCAGTCCTCAAAGTATTAAGCTTACATTAGAATAAGACTCAGTCCACAAAGTATTAAGCTTACATTAGAATAAGACCCAGTCCTCAAAGTATTAAGTTTACATTAGAATAAACCCAGTCCACAAAGTATTAAGCTTACGTTAGAATAAGACCCAGTCCACAAAGTATTAAGCTTACATTAGAATAAGACCCAGTTCACAAAGTATTAAGCTTACATCAGAATAAGACCCAGTTCACAAAGTATTAAGCTTACATTAGAATAAGACCCATTCCACAAAGTATTAAGCTTACATTAGAATAAGACCCACTCCACAAAAATATTAAGCTTACATTAGAATAAGACCCAGTTCACAAAGTATTAAGCTTACATTAGAATAAGACCCAGTCCACAAAGGAAATCGCTAATACTACATTAATGAAACACCTCTTCCTAAAGTGTGATAGGCCTTGATATGTATTCTACTACAATAAGGGATCGTCATCCAGATAGTAAATGTTCTATTGTTTCATCCACGCTCAGGCAAAGTTGTCCTGGTATGTAGAATCCTTTGAAACCTTCATAATTTTTGCTTTGTGGGATTTTGTGTTTAGGGCTTGGTCTTGTTCAGCAATGAGTGCTTCTCCATCGGCTTTTAGCTTTAACTTTCTCGGTCATGTTTGTCTTTCTCAGTCATATGTTTGAACTCAGTCATATGCTAGTCTTTCTCAGTCATATGTTTGTCTTTCTCAGTCATATGCTCGTCTTTCTCAGTCATTTGTTTTCTTTATCAGTCATTCGTTTGTCTTTCTCAGTATTTCATTGTCTTGTACATTTTGGCCATGGAGGGGTTTCTGACTGCAGCTATTTTGTTGTCTTCTTTCCTGACTGTGTGTGTTAGTGGATACGTTTTACGAGCTTCTATCATTGGCTCATCGTATCTGTTATTTCACAGGCATTCCGAAAGTCATGTGACCTCTCCTTCAATATGGGTTTTCCTGCCTTCCTTTTCCTGAGATACATATAGAGTATCAGCTTGTGCACTGGGGTGAGATCGTTAAATTTTATGAACATTTGTCTTGTTTTCCTGTTCAGTTTACTGATATCCTTGAAGGTCCAATCAATGACGCCCTTGTAAAATTGACTAAAGGTATGGCTTATGCTTGTCAGTGGTCAGTATTTTATTAGTACCATTTAGTTTGATTGGAGGACTTGGTTGACTAGTTTTTCTTCTTCTTCTTCATCATCATCATCATCATCATCATCATCATCATCATCATCATCATCATCATCATCATCATCATCATCATCATCATCGTTTACCCTCATCCACGATTTTTATTGAATTTTGGTTGCGAACCAATGTTACCAAGATTCTGGGAGAGCCAAGGTTTTACGGAGAATGTAGGCACTTCCGGGGAGCTCTGCATTTAGCCATGGTTCAAGTTTGTGGTTTCCAGGTGGTTTATTCAGATAGCCTTCCAACAGAAATGTTATGTTCAAGTTTGTGGTTTCCAGGTGGTTTATTCAGATAGCCTTCCAACAGAAATGTTATGTTCAAGTTTGTGGTTTCCAGGTGGTTTATTCAGATAGCCTTCCAACAGAAATGTTATGTTCAAGTTTGTGGTTTCCAGGTGGTTTATTCAGATAGCCTTCCAACAGAAATGTTATGTTCAAGTTTGTGGTTTCCAGGTGGTTTATTCAGATAGCCTTCCAACAGAAATGTTGTGTTCCCCAAGGCTCCTATTACTACAAATATCACTTCTGCTTTGACATTCCACAATCTCTGGATTTCTCATCCGAGATCCTAGTATTTTTTCTTTTGTTTTCATGTTTCTATCCCTTTGAAGAGCGATATCAATAATTGTTGCTGTCCTATGAGACATATTGAGAACTACAATATCTGATCTTCGCGCAGGAATTACTTGATCTGTTCTTATCTCGAAGTCCTACAGTATTTTGACTTCTTCTTTTCGGTGACAGCATCCGGTTGGTGCAACCATGCTTTTTTCTAGAGTTTTCACTCCATAGTTCTCACGTAGATTTCTATGTTGTGTCTTTTGGTGTATTCTGTTCCAGCCAGAAACTGACATCCTTGTGTTCTGTTACTTCATCCAAAATTTAATAATAATAACAACAACAACAACAACAATAATAATAATAATAATAATAATAATAATATCTGAATAAACTCCCTGGAAACCACGCATTCGCTCCACTACTCAAAGCAGCGCTCCTCGGAAATGCCTACATCCTCCGTAAAACCTTGGATCTCATAGAATCTTGGTAAGATTCCGAGACCTTGGATCACAACCGACAATCAAACAGAAGTCGTGGAAAGAGGCCGAATAATAATAATCTGAAAAATTCCCTGGGAACCACAGTCTGGCCCAACTACTCAAAGCTGCGCTCCTAGGAAGTGCCCACATCCTCCGTAAAACCTTGGCTCTCCCAGAATCTTGGTAAGATTCCACATGCAACAATACAGATATTGTATATATAACAATAAACTGTGGAATCTTCAAGGTTCTGCATTGCCCTAAATCTTCTCAGTCAAGTGATCCAGAAAACAGGATTAGGTTACAAAATGGACAGGTAATCAGCCATGTACTGTACATTCAAGATCTGCAGTGAGTACATTAACATGGCATTCGGCCTTGCTTTATTCACTTTACTTTCTTGAGACCTTGACATTGCTTTCCTCTAACTTTAAATCTACTTCTTACCGTATATGACATTGCTTTCCTCTAACTTTAAATCTACTTCTTACCGTATAAGACATTGCTTTCCTCTAACTTTAAATCTACTTCTTACCATATATGGCATTGCTTTCCTCTAACTTTAAATCTACTTTGATACGATTCTGCTTCCTTCTAACTTTAAATCTACTTCGCACCATATTTGAATGTACTCTCTAAATTTAAATCTACTTAGTTTTACCTATGTCTCTGCTTCCCTGAAAGTATAAAGCTACTTCTCTCAAAATATGGCTCTTGTAGCATTCTTCAAATTATTTCTCTACTCTTCTCTCACAGTGAATTTACTTTCCTCAAATTATGATCTTTCTTCTATCACTCTACTGTTCCTCCACTTTGACTAGATTTCATCTCTCTCAAATTTTGAGTGTATTTTTCTATTAGAATCAAATTACGACTCTACTTCTCCCTCAATGTGCTTTACTTCTTTACATTATGACTCTACTTTCCCATACTGTGATTCTACTTCCTCTGCTTATCTGATAAGTGATAACACAAGTTACGACTTCGTTACAAAACCAGTGACCTAACTACTCCAACCCCACCCCTAAGGCTTCCGAATCCACTCCAGGTTAGGCTTACTCTGACAGAGACCTCACGCGAACGGCCCAACCCACGCAACCACTCTTTCTGTGACGTGAGCAAGCATGCAAACGCACGCGCGCATGACAGAACGAGGGGGCTGTCTGGTCGTTCCAATGAATGGAGTCACACAAAGGCACACGCCAGCACCGTTGTCAGTGATCCTCTCAGATCCAGTTTCGAACTTAAGGTGTCCCCCACAAGAGATTAGATGCATTAAAGTCAACAACAACCGAAGGTAAGCTTTAAAAAAAAGTGTAATCCATTTAACGTGCGGCAAAATATACTTGAAGAGCACGAGATCTCTGTCACAGAAGAAGAAAGATTAAGGGCAAAGAAACGGCAAATGCTTCTTAAATCGAAAGCGAAAAGCCAGAATGGTCGTGCCATTTTATTACTGTTTGGGATAAAAAATACTGTTCTCATTATTTTGTTTAGTTTTGTTATGCCTGCTGCGACAGTTAAAGAGCTCCACGAACAAAACCACGTGACGCGGTGATTCAGTGTAGAGAGTCATCTCGCGTATCGCGGTGATTCAGTGTAGAGAGTCATTTCGCTTATCGGGTGATTCAGTACAGATAAAGTTTTGGGGTATTTCTGTAAATCGAGAGCTATGATCTACGTGAGGGTAATTCAAAGCGTGTACAGAGAATCCTGGGGTGCAGTGACTCGATCAGAATGTGTAAAGAACATGTCCACGAAATCATTTAACTATACAAGCAAATTGACCAATCAGGATATGAAGAAAGCCGCGCGACGGGATTATTCAAAATAGGAACGTGTCTTACAAGTGCCATGATTAAGTATAGAAGAAAACATCTTACATATTGTTGTGATTTTGTATAGAAAAACTATTTTATGCATTGATGTGATTTTGTATAGAAAAAATATCTTATATATATTGCTGTAATTCAGTATTTTATTAATCTTATACACCTTTTTGATTTTGTATAGAAAAAGCATGCTATATATTGCTGTGAATTTGTATGGAGAAATATCTTACATATTGTTGTGATTTTGTATAGAAAAAAGCATGTTATATATTGCTGTGATTTTGTATGGAGAAACATCTTACATATTGCTGTGATTTTGCTATGATTGAGTATAGAAAAACATCTTAGATATAGCTGTGATTCAGGGTAGAGAAACCATCTTATATATCCTGTGTTTTTTCTGTAATTCAGACTAGGAAAAATCTTATTTATTACTGTGAATCAGTCTAGAAAAAGAAACATATATTGCTGAGAATCAGTGTTGACAAAGATTCTTATATATTGCTCTGATTACATATTGCTGTGATTCAGTAGAAAGCATCTTATATAATGCTCTGATTCATGTATATATTACTACGCTATATATTGGTGGGATTGTATAAATTGTTGGTTTTGTATATTCTAAGAGACTGATTATATCTTATTGTCTTATATGCAAAGGGTTTAGTATATATTATTGCCTTATATTCAAAGGGTTTAGTATAAATTATTGCCTTATATTCAAAGGGTTTAGAATAAATTATTGCCTTATATTCAAAGGGTTTAGTATAAATTATTGCCTTATATTCTAAGGGTTTAGTATAAATTATTGCCTTATATTCAAAGGGTTTAGTATAAATTATTGTCTTTTATTCTAAGAGATTTAATATACATTACTGTCTTATATTGTGGGATTGAATATACATTATGTCTTATAAACTAAAGGGATTCAGTATACATTATTGATCATATATATATATATTGGTGGGATTCAGTACAAATTATTGCCTTTTACACTGGTGGAATTAATTATACCTATGTTACTTATATTCGGCTGAAATTCAGTATAAATTATTAATTTATATGTTGCGGGAGAATCGTCGGAATTAAGAAAATCGTCGGATATGCTTGTGAGATTCAGAATTTTGTTTGAAAACCTTGTTTTGCTAACTCACTTCAGGCACCAGAACTATTTTACAATAAATATCAGCAGGGCTAATATAAATACACACACACACACACACACACACACACACACACACACACACACACACACACATACACACACACACACACCGTTCGCAAACACGTTTCGTCCTTAATCTACTTTTATTTCTGTTCTAAGGACCTTTTACCTTTTATTCTTCTCGGTCAGAAATTGTCAGCAGATGCCTGCATCTCGACCATGAAATCAGCTAAAATTCGAAGCGGATATTTAGTCAATCAATCAATCAATCACGTTGATCAGCATTGCTATAGAAGATCAAGCTTTGTACGTCGCGGAGATTCTTTGCCGTGTTGAATTGGCCCAAAGCATTGTGCAATGTGTCAACGAGGCAAATGACTTCAGGCAACCAATCGAAAATTGAATAACTAAACTCCCTCTCACAAAGTTCATCTTTCAAGCGTTAGTCGGTCATCATGAAACGAGCTCCACTGTAAGGTACATCTCGACTATCAAACTCTACGACACTCGAGGTCAGAACTGTAGAGTGTTGTACTGAACAGGTTCTGACTAGCTGGCGAACACTAATTAAATAAGCAAAACAGAAAATGCACATCGACTCGAGTTTGTTGAAAGAAACGTTTCGTTCTCCTTTCATCACAAGGCATGTTCCCCCCCCAAAAAAAAAAAAAAAAAAAAAAAAAGAAAGAAAAAAAGTGTTGACGTAACTTTTTATAATTAATATGCATTATTCATTTCTGCACTCAGAGAAATAAGCATGATTTTAAAATTTTTATATTATTTTTTCAGATACGGCGTTGACTGCAATGCTACATCTCCTGAAAATAAACGTATAACTACATCAGTTAGGAGCTAAAACTTCTCTCTCTTTCTCTCTCTCTCTCTCTCTCTCTCTCTCTCTCACACACACACACACACACACACACACACACACACAGAGATAAATGACAAATAGTATTTTAAGCATGAAAACAGCTTCTGTTTAATCCTCAAGTGTGTTGTGTAACACACTAGATATGTTTTGAAGTTTAATTTCTCATTACAGTGTAATGAACAGAGCTATGTTTGTGATACATAAAAATATAATTTAAACAAGCCGCTGGTTTAAATAACTGCATTTGAATGAGCACACTAAAGTCAAAGCGAGGCGTCTGGTGCGTACGTAATTGCTGGCTATACAAAGTAGAATAGTCGGTGACCGGACAAAACCATTATAGCCAGCTCCACAAATTGCAATAGTCAGCGTCCGCCTGAAAGGGTGGGCACGTCAGCAGCATTAACGGGTATTCATCTTTCACCCGTGATACGATTCGCTTGCATTTGGTGTATTTCAAAGCCCTTTCAGTCACATTCGCCCGTGCCATTAGGTCCTTGGGGGACATCTTAAGCAACCTTAGGGTTCTCTTGTCAGGTGCGTTAGAACGATTTCTACAAACTGCAGCAGTGTGTGCAGCTCACAAGAGCAACTAAAACAAACTGAAATTATTTCTAACATAGAGGAGCCTATACTTGAAAATTATGGCTGAAAGAAAGGTTTGAAATGGGAGATATTGATGTGAGTGGTGGAGTTATTTCCCCTATGTATACACACCCTATAGATATACATACATTAACACAATTCATGTCGAACGTTCGGCGCAGAAAACGTACGTCACTATCGGTAACAAAGAGGTGCCAGAAAACGTACGTCACTATCGGTAACAAAGAGGTGCCAGAAAACGTACGTCACTATCGGTAACAAAGAGGTGCCAGAAAACGTACGTCACTATCGGTAACAAAGAGGTGCCAGAAAACGTACGTCACTATCGGTAACAAAGAGGTGCCAGAACCTTTGGAATACCGACATTTCCCATTACATTTTGCCAGAATATTTATGTAAATCCAAAAACTAAACTGTGGTTTATAGAGTTCAACCCCCAATCCAGCCCCATACACATGCAAGTTTTTTTAAAAGCAAGCAATAGCAGTTCTATTATATTTTCATTTCATACTTTTGTTGTTATCTTTTGCTAGTAAATTACAATGGTATAATAAATATCTTAATAATAATAATAATAACAATGAGCAGAAATATGGATGAGGATGGTGATGAAAAAGATTATGTTAATGCGCGCGCGCGCGCACACACACACACACACACACACACACACACACACACACACACACACACACACACACACACACACATACACACTCACACATACACACACAAGTTGAAAAGGAATATACAAAACGCGACTCTTGATACAACAAAACTAAGAAATTTAAGACCCGCCATTGTAGACTCGTACTGTAGATAGATGTTCACATTTTAAATCAAAACAGACAGAAGAAAGAAATCAGTAACCGCATGCATTAATCAAAGTGTTCGTTAAACAGATCAACCACCAAAGTCATCCACCACCACCCCCACCACCCATCCACGCCATTGCAGCTCCTTCCCGCCATCCTGTCCAACTTCTAAGCCTGGTCTATGGACGCGGAGACCACGACCATCCAGAAACGATCTCAGCCTCTCGAAAGTTATGACTTTTAATTTCGCCCGCGCCCAACTTTCTCTGTAAGCGCTCGAGAGTTACCGCAAACAAACACTATAGAAAAGCAAACTCGTCCGTCTGTAACTGTACCGCGCTCTGAACACGTAAATGCAACAGTGCAACCTGTCCGGCGAACCTCTGTGATTGCTGCACGAGCTCATTGTCAGAGCAAACGACTCCGGTGACGCGCGGCAAGACAGCAAACTGCACTGTCGCCAAGCATCTTGCTTTCTTCCACCCTTCCTTGTTTTCTTTTACTTCAGTTACTTGTCGCGCTCATCTGGTGTTTTGTTTGTAATCTAAAGGCCATGGCGACGACAGCATTACTTGTCACGATCAGGTGATGTTCTGTCTGTGTATTAACGGTCATAGCGATGGCAGAATTGCTGGTCACGATCAGGTGATGTTCTGTCTGTGTATTAATGGTCATAGCGATGGCAGAATTGCTGGTCACGATCAGGTGATGTTCTGTCTGTGTATTAACGGTCATAGCGATGGCAGAATTGCTGGTCACGATCAGGTGATGTTCTGTCTGTGTTCTAGTGGGCCATATTGGTGGCAGCATTGCTTGTCACGATCAGGTGATATTCTGTTTGTGTTCTAGATGTCTTAATGATGGAAGCATTGCTTATTGTGATCAGTTGATGTTCTGTCTGTGTTCTAACGGCCAATGCGAAGGCAACATTGCTTCTCACTCTAAGCTCATGTTATGTCTGTCTTGTAATGGCGATGACATGTTGCTTGTCACGATCATCTGATCTGTGTTCTTGTGGCTATGACGACAGCATTGCTGGTCACGATCAAGTGATGTTCTGTGTTTTAATGTTTATACCGACGACAACATTGCTGGTCACGATCAAATGATGTTCTGTGTTTTAATGTTTATACCGACGACAGCATTGCTGGTCACGATCACCTAAAATTCTGTCTGTGTTAAGGTGATTATAATTTCATGATCCCCTTTTTATTTTATTCCTTAATATTTGCTCACGAAATGTTCCGGGACTTCATTGCTGCTCCTAAAATTCGGGGTCGAGAAATTTATTTTTTTTAAAATAATTTTTAACTTTTATTTAAATTATATTTATTATTTGAGGTCTTTGATTGCTGATGTTGTGTTTGTTTAGACTATGGAAGTGTGATTTAATACGTATTCTATACTCAGGAAACATTTTAAGCTTCAGATCAGTGAAAATCAATCCTTCCACCCCTCCCTCCCCTCTTCCACCCCGCCACTTAACTGTCCACCCACCAGATTCGCTTCTCTGCTAAAACATCCACCTTCACACGCAAAATGGTTAATGGCTAGCAACAGACTGCCTGAGAAGATATGCGGAAATCAGAGATAAAATGAAAGCTGTAGAGTCATTAAAAATAAAATCACAATAGAATGGTAATGTCATTAAACAGTAATAGAAATGGATTTCCGATTTGTTTGTTTTCTTTTCTCGTGGAGAAGCAGAAGACTTTTTTTTTTATCAGTTGTCCTACTTTGACAGTCTTATTTTGTGACTGTAATGTGCTGTACCTTGAACATGCATTTGGTTAAAATATGATTTTACAAACAAAAGGTAAACAGGTATTAAACTTTATAAAATAAATTACATATCTTGACTAATGGAGCTTAACAACATTATACTAAATCGTCAATTGGAGTTTATTTTCAATGGCTTTAGAAATTTCGCTGCATAATATTTATTACATTTGGAGTTCATTTTCTATGGCCTAGTATATTTAGCTACAAAACATCATTTAGATTAACAAATAATTCACTTTCAGGCACAAAATATTACAATTGGAGTTCATTTTCTATGGCCTAGTATATTTAGCTACAAAACATCATTTAGATTAACAAATAATTCACTTTCAGGCACAAAATATTACAATTGGAGTCCATTTTCTATGGCCTAGTATATTTAGCTACAAAATAAATAATTAACTTTCAAGCATATCATCGTGTTGAAATTTCTGTTTAAATACAATTTTCATAAAGAAGACTTACTTTACATTTACGAGATAAGGGTTTCTGCCAATGCCAGTTGCCCCCAAATTATAAAGACTAATTATGGTGTAGAAAACAGATATACCGTGATTGTAGTCAGACGTAAGGGTGGATGAAATGAGAGGCACACGAAGTTTTCTGTCTTGCGCAATACGCACTGCATTATATACTGACATTTTCATACACACGAAGTCTTAAGTGTTGTATGCAACATGCACACGGAGTCTTAAGTGTTATATAGAACACGAACTGCTTTGTGTACTGATATCATACAGACGCACTAAGTCTTAAGTGCTGTATGAAACCCACATTGCTTTATGTAGTCACATCTTAGAGACCCACGAAGTCTAAAGTGCTGTATGAAACACTGCTTTATCTAGTGACATCTTACAGACGTACGAAGTCTTAGGTATCATGTACAGGATGCATTGGTTGACGGACATATATAGCGTGCGAAAAATATATGTCTATGAATTGAACTTAGTCAAACCAATGCAAATTTTGCACTGTCCTTCGGGTCGACATAGTAATAGTAAGGTTTTTGCAGAACAATGTGAACCAGACACCTTATAAAGTTGAAATAGGAAAGCATGCTAAATAACCTAAAGTACTATTTGTCTATCTATCTATCTATGTCTGTTTTTCCATCCATCTATCTATCTATCCATCCATCCATCCATCTATCTATCTATCTATCTATTTATCTATCTATCTATGTATCTATCTATCTATCTATCTCTGTCTGTTCATCCATCCATCCGTCTATCTATCTATCTATCTATCCATCCATCCATCCATCCATCCATCCATCTATCTATCTATGTCTGTTCATCCATCCATCCATCCGTCTGTCTGTCTGTCTGTCTATCTATCTATCCATCCATCCATCTATCTATCTATGTCTGTTCATCCATCCATCCGTCTGTCTGTTTGTCTGTCTATCTATCTATCTATTATAGACAATTATTAGTACACCGATTATAAAGGATAGGTAAAGTACCGCCTGTAAGAAGTAGGAAATTATAATTAATGTTAAATATTGTCGTTATTGTTTTCAAGCTATAATAAACATGAATGGTAGAAACTATTAAAAGAAGTAATGCATGCACTAAACTTTGATATATTTCTTAACAAACATGTAATGTTGTAATGCATATGCCTAACTGTAATTATAAAGTACTGTAATTTTATTGTCTTTAATTAATTTTGTAGGTTGTGTTACTTAGAGTTTCAACTGTGCAGAGAGAAATAAATCTTGTAAGATTCAGGGGAAAAAATAAAGACTTGGATCGAGCATTGCCCATTTTGAGGTACAATTATATATAACAATTAAAATGCTTCTTTGTGTAGATTTTAAAAATAGCATCAGTATTGAGTTTTTCCTGAGCAAATCATTATTTGATCTGTAATTTGTATGTGTGACATATATTTCCACCTTTTATTTTATTTGTCACTTATTTCCATATGCTTTTACTTATGATATATTTTTGTGATAAAAGTGTACAGCACTTTATTCGTATTACTGATACTTATGCAGTAAGATTTTAAAGCAGACATCGTGCACTGCACATTAAGCAAACATGCATTGAAAAATTGCAACAGTTCATCCTGAATAGATAACTAGACATTGCCTGAAATAATATTGTAATTGAATGACACTGATGTCACTCACGGTGGAATTTAAAAGTCTAATTTCCATTGAATGCTTGAATCCACCTCTTAAATCTTGTTATAGATAAATTATTTATTGAAGCATTTCTGAGAATTTAGCCAATTAGGGCTAACCAATGGCTCTCTACTGGTCAACTGTAGCTGACCAATAGATGCTAAAGGAATATATGGAGGGGAACCCATTTTGTAGAACTTATCCCTTTGCGTATCACTGTCCAGCAAATTCTGCATGCAGTAACATGTGTTTTTTCTCTAAGGTCTCCATTTTGGGGGGTCATGTGTTTATGCTGTATCAGCTAAGGGCAGCACTCCCAAATATATCTTCCAAAATATCTTCCTTTAAACTGGACCTCTGGTTCCAATCCTGAGCTTGACTGCCAGTGCCATACGAGTCCTGGGAAGTGAGTCCTGAGAAGTGAGCTATTTTGAGCCAGGAGGTGAGTCCTGGGAAGTGAGTGGGGAAGTGAGGCATGGGAAGTGAAAGCACATGACATCCAAAAGAGGGAGAGTGGTGAAACTTCATTTCAGGTCATGTTGGCATTTCATGAAACAAACTTTGAACTTTCCTGATGTGCATATTTGCGTTGTCTAACATCGTCGACTGAAGTAACATTGAAATACTGATTCATTCCAGGAGCCTCTTAGAGAGGGCTGGAGAAAATTCAGAACATTCACAGAATATTATTAAAAGAACATTAGACTCAAATGTTTATCTTATTTTATTCTGTGTATCTCTAAATGTATTTGTTATATATGTCATTATTTGTACTTGATCAATGTTGAATTGCTGTGCAGTGTGTAGGTTTTTTAATTTTGTTAATAAATTCCATTTCTTTGTTTTTCATCACCCTTGACATCATGAGTTAACTGGTTTCAAAGATCAGGATTATTGGTGGTGGATAATAATAATTAATAAGATGGGTGTAAGCCTTTGAAATGGGTATTCACTACTCTGTTGGACATTTTCCAGGTCAGAGTTATTATGTGGTGTTTATTTACAAACGGGGGATTTCTCTGGAAAGGGTATGGGAGTTACTCTTTCAGAAATTGTCAAATTGAAAGGTGTGTATTTATAATTGACGTGGAGAGATAATATTCTCTCTCCTGTCACATAAGCAGAGACTCGTGCCAATATTAGATCAACATTTTGTGTTGTTGAATCATTTGGTACCAGACTAAACTAAAACTTGTCAGAAATAGTATTGCACACAAGTAGCATTTTATATTGAGTCCATGATGTATAGTGTGTTGAACGTGACCTTGGGATCTTGTGTGTAATTGCTTGTAAATCTATTTTTCCATTCTCTGATTTCTTTTATATTTTTGCATATTGCGCACTGCTGCTTTGAATTATGATTTTGATGCTTAATTTTTTATTTGACGGATGCTGATGTTTATAAGGTGGTTGATACACTTGAACTGCTGTTGATATGGTGATTAGTTAAAGCATATTTAAGCATATTTATACATTGAGTAGCAGCATTGTAAAACTCTGGTTTGGCTGAAGCAGCTCTTTCTTCATTTACCACGTTTATTTTTACTACCGTTAAAGACAGTGACAATTGCTCAACATTTTATAGAGATCATGAAATGGTGCTTTAAGTCGAACCGTTCTAAGTCCAAACACGGCTACCAGGCAAATGACGTCACTGCATGGGCTATAGTTGTTGGGAAACTAATTATGCTCAAAACGACTTACTGTGGTCTATGCGGAGCATTTATACTTTTATAGGCAAAGCAACAATACTGCAGACGACTTCCTGCTATTGCTAAGAGACGTGTCTTCTTCCGCCATCTCCGTGGAAGAGTGCCTCTGAGGACATCAGTGTCGCCATGAAATTCACAACTGCTCTGCATAAGGTAATTACAGACGGAGGGGGTCTTTTAATGAAAATGTCCATTGGGAGTATGCCCTCAAATCAACATTTTCAATTTAGAACATGTACTGTCATTAAAAGACTGTCGCTAAATTGACGAAATAAACGTGTGAATGAAAGGTACTGTTGTGGAGTCTACATGTCTGGAAATTAATGCGTACTTATATTGTTGGTTTGCTTTAAAGTTATCCACATACCATAGTGTCGCTATCGAAAACTTCATACTGTTTACTCCCCATGCCGATGTACCCAATGAACCATATAGAGACACAGCGCCACCTACGTCCGTCTTGAACGTAAAGCTATCGAAGCAAATGTTGTAGGATATGAGTTTTAATCTTTCACGCGATGAAAAAAAGACGATTTCCTTTTGAATTTGAGTTGCGTAGGAAGCTTTTATGTGAAACGATTGACCTGAATTAGTGATGCTTTGTACCTTTTCTAATGCGAACTTAAACCAGTGACCTAGATTCCTTCATACTTTTATCGTTAAAATGAGAAGCTCCATTGAACAGCGAAGTGTCCATGCGAGTCCATTTAAGTGCTGCGTTCGCATGCGCGTGTTTTTGAGTGTGTGCAGGACCGTGCATATGTGGAAGTTTGTGTAAGCACACGTGTGTGTGTGTGTGTGTGTACATGCTTTTGTTCGTGTACGTGCATTTGTCTTTGGTGAATGTCTACACATACACGAGCATAAATGTACATACGTTTGCGTGCATGCTTGCATATCTCTGTATATGTAAATATGCATGACTTTGCATAAGTTTGCATGTATGTGTGTGCGTGTTTGTGCATGCGTACGTGCGAGAGTGCGTATTCTTGCAAATATTTTTAACACAGTTCTGATCTCGTTTTATGAGCTACAAAAGACGGCAATGAACAGGATGCCATGAAGTCTTTGACGTATTTTCAGTTTGTAAAGACATGCATTGCAAGATATAAGGTCAGTGAAAGGGTTCAAGAACGTCTATTGATCAGCTTGCAAATATGGTATGCAAACTGAAGTTCCTTCTTATGCATTTCCAGTCACTACTTATTTTTAATTTTATTTTCGCTCTTATCCTTGTTGGACGTCTGATTGTTTAGACAGCTTGGTACAAGAACTATAACCCACGTTCACTTCAGGCTACATGGGACCGCACTTGAGCGGTATTAATACGGCACGAATATAATCTGCTTTATGTGACGTAAAATTTGCAGGTGAAAGTAATTCGACTTTTGAGAAAGAAATAAAATCCGATAATGTGAAAATAAATCTTCCATAAAAAGGACAAATAGATAAATGTTCCAATACGAGAAGTATTTGTATGTTCTGCAGACATAAATAGGCTCTTGAATTGTGACGTAGATTTACGTCACAAAGTTGAGTTACTCAGGAGAGAAGGTAAATGGGGAAAGAGAGGAATGTCATTTCAAGACGATGGATTAAATCGATAATTTGTGGGTGAGTAATGTATATCACCGAGAAGCCAGTCTTCAAAGTACAGGAACAAATGAATAAATAAATATATAATTTGGTTTCTAGAGTGCTTACACAAGCTAGAAAGGCTAAGGTACTTCACCACCTCTGTGGTTCAAGTCGTCACTTTTTAAGTGAGCCTTGGGACGGACACATACAAATCGCAGTTAGTGTTTTGACACAAAAGAATTACATGTACATGTGGCCAGGAGTTCTCTATAAGTCTAACTCTGTCTAAACTTAAGTGTAATTCTTTCTACCGCAGTATAGAGAGTTTTAATCATATTTCTTTGGGCCCTTTTAAAATTTTAATCTGCACTTTTAACACGATTTCTTCCAG
Source organism: Sinotaia quadrata (assembly GCA_028829895.1). Taxonomy (NCBI): domain Eukaryota; kingdom Metazoa; phylum Mollusca; class Gastropoda; order Architaenioglossa; family Viviparidae; genus Sinotaia; species Sinotaia quadrata. Next base: position 46,896,997 of record CM054181.1, on the reverse strand, counting down.
ACTCGCATCCTCGTGTCAGAAAGTCGCACGCAGGCCAAACCCCAGCCTTCGTGTGCGTGCGAATATGTCTGCATTCAAGTTTTTATGTCGCTATGTGTGTGTATGTGTCTGTGAATGTGTGTGTGTGTGTGTGTGTGTGTGTGTGTGTGTGTGTGTGTGTGTGTGTGTGTGGTATGTAGAGATCAAAGCGTTAATGACACTTGTTCTAATTATTAACATACACGGTTTCAGTCAGCTTTGCACTGTTTTGCAGCTTTAAACATGAGGTAATGTTGCTGTAGTTTTATTTTAAACAATTTTAAAATTAAGCAGGATTCTAATTCTTGTCTGCGTGTCAAGAAAGATCATAGGACAATCTTGGACGGCTTTGTGACCATAAATCTATTTACTTCACTAAATATTCTAAAATTAGATCAAATAGATAATTGAAACTGAGTAAACAGACTTTGCTTAGTCAATTTAAATCTAAAATGTAAATAAAGCTGCGTTATCTGAATACATTCATTTGACTCATTTGAATAATTTATGTATACCTGTGTTTCTTTCACACACTTCCCATCATGCTAAGCGTGAACCAAGATGAAGACGATCATTACCCAACGATCTCACCAACAAGGCCCTCGAACGTGAACAGTTTTCATAGATGATTTTTGTGTGTGGACAAAATAAATCTCGGAATAACAAATAATTCATTAATGTCACGAGCAAAAACAGATCCGCTTGTTTCTTAAAAAAAATAATATCACTTTTAAATTTTTAGTGAGAACTAAAAGTGTATTTCAGTCATAACAGAATCAACTATTTCAGGCTTTCCTCCAATGTTCATTAATATTTAAAGTCAAAACTTTTGCAGGATTATTTTAAAATAATTTGAGAGTACACAGAGTTAAATTCGACTAAATACTTGTGATTTACTAAATATTTAAGTGAACAGGCTTTCACTTATCTACTATTTAACTACAGAAATGTTTTCATGAAGACATTCACAAAACGATCTATTCACAAAAGTGAACGTTTTCAGAATGAAGTATGCGATTGACCGCAGTTACACATCCCCTGTATTGTCAGCAGTATTTTCCGTCACAACTCAAGCAGAGTAACTCTATATAATTCTGGCTTCATTGCGGGTCACGTGGAATAGGGCGATTAGCAGTCATAATCGTAGAGACAATGGACAATGACGCAATATATGCAAGTGAGTATGTCTAACGTCACACAAAGTTCATCACATGCGCGGAATGCGTGCAACATGCACGTTTAAGTTTATCCATATAATGAGTTGTAGCAGACGACGCCAGTTATGTCCCTTTACCTCATTTAAAACTGAAGAATGAAAGAATGTTGGGTGACTGTGTGTATGTGCATGTGATCATTTGACATTCATGGGTCAGGTAGCACCTATTCCATGAGGTACAACACTTACACGACAACACTGAATGCTATCCCTCCCTTTCGCCGAAAAGTCACTCTTGACAAAACATAAACAACACCCCCACCCCACCTGCCAAACATTCCCCTCCAACATTTTAAGTTACGAGAAGTGGGGTGCTCGCCCATATAAATAACGAGCACACTTTAACACTAAAGTTACGAGACTTCAACAAGAAACTACGATCAAAATTTCGACTAGAAGTTACTGCAAAATTCAAAGTTTAACAAAGTGTTATTTCCCTTACTGCTTTTAGTAAATGGGTTCTGCGAGTTTCTGTACGCTAAACAGCGTTTGTTGCTCACTTAGTTATGAGAGAAGAAAAAACAACAACACTGTATGACTATTGTTTATTCAACAATTTCTTATCAATTATCACATTCTAGTTGCTCAACACATCTTTTCAGTAATCATCGTCGTCACCACAATCACTATTATTAATTGCTATCATCATCATCATCATCATCAGGAAAAGGAAATGAATAGTTACAGTGACACAACATTGTCCAACTATAATAGACGCGCTAATTAGTTCTATTTGACTGTTACGTTTGTACCAAGTGGTTTTATAGCCGTAACAGATTTCTGTGTTCACTTGTTATATGCAAGGGAAGAGGTCAGTCAAAAGCAGCTGGATACTACTAGACCTCCAGTTCCTACTAGAGGAGTTGATGCCATATAGTGACATGATGACAGCATTGTAACGTTTGCATCTTCTCACGCATTCATGTATATATATATAACACAATCTTTCTCTCTCTCTCTCTCTCTCTCACACACACACACACACACACACACACCACACACACACACACACACACACACACACACACACACACACACACACACACACACACACACACACAGATATGAACGTAGCCCATTACCGTGGAAATGTATTCAGTCAATTTTTTTTTTAAAAGATACCCTTTCTCAGGGTCAAGGCCTACAATGGATATTTTTTTAGAGAGACGGAGAAACCCTTTCTATCAAAGGTCAACGATTTCCATCCCTGTGATTTTTGGTCACGCTACACTATCTTTCCCAGCTGAAGTATTTATTTGGCTGCAGAAAGTAATGAGTGACGACGTCGTGTGCTCTCCGGAAGAGTCGGGAATAAGACTGGAAATCTGAAGTCATGAAAGAAGTTCATGTGACATGATCTATTCTGAAATCGGTATGCCATCTGGACGGTCCAGAATGTGACTGGAAAGCAGAGTGGATCTTTTCTGTCTATCACAATGGGAAAAAAGGGAAAGAAGAAAATATGGCATTAATTAAAACCATTATAATTCTCAAAATAAAATCAACACAGTAAATTTCTTTCTTTTACTTTCAAGCACATTGCTTACCAAACTATGATATCTGTTCAAGAATATACTCAAATGAAGTACTTGACATACAATGACAACATGAATGGGGGGAAATATTGTATGCATGTATAGGGCTAATAAATACCGTTGCAGGAAACTGTATGTTGAGACTGGAATATAAGAAAAAAAATGGAGTTATAAAACGATAAACTGGAAGCTTAGTATTTGCTTCTTAATTATACTTTGCAGTGAGCAAGCAGCCTTTCCAGTTGCCTATTTTCACATGTCGTTTGAGTCTACTGGTTCACTGACTGTGGGCCACTGTGACCTGGGAGATGTGTGATTCATCTGTTGCAGTGTGTGTAAGAAGTGTAAAGAGGATACACTACACTCTATTTGATGTATGGTGGCAAAGTATGCTCACTACATTGAGAAAATTTCTGGTACAGGGGAGTACTGGAAATTACTACAATTCATGAATTGCTGTTCTGCTTGAATGAACTGAAAAGGCCGAAAATGGCCCAGGCTGACTTTAGGAGAATGAGTGGTGAATTCTGTTTCAAGGTGAGGACAGAAACACAGGGAAATTGAACTGAACTGTAATTTATGACACAGTGTAAAAGTGCATGAAAGACTGTTGAGACTGCACTGAATCAGGTAAGATAAAGACTAGTATTGCTTATCTCTAATAACTCCATTTCTATTCTCTGATAAGACTCTCCTCTAATTTGTAATGACTCTATTGCTCAATTGTATTTTATGCATAAGACTTTACCCATAAAATTATCTGAACATGGGTTCATAGAAATATCAGTTTCAAGTAATCTACTTCATTGTATTTGTCATTTTATATTTGATTGTTGATTAAATAAATTTATTGACCTTCTTACACATATAGATAATCTTATGCTGGAGAAGAAAGTGAGTGGATGAGGGCTCGCTAAATATAGATTAAAGTCTTCTCCTTTAGTAAGACTTTTTTCACCTATCGAACATTGTGTGACGGTAATTATTTTATGTTTAATGTGGTGGAAGAGAGAAAATATTTACAGCGTCTGTATATCCACTAAGTGAGATAGACGTGTGGTGTTGTCTTCTGGAGGATCATTAATAAAATAAAATGAAGATTCTCATCACTTTGTAATTAGTTTGGTTGATTAATTAATTAATTAATTAATAATAATAATATCCATTAACTAAGCTGGTGTCACAGACTGGCAGTTTGGTTAATCGACATATAAGGAAGACCAGTGATTATATAATTATTTATTTATCCACTAAATTCAGATTTTATTTATGTTACCACAGTAACATTAAACAGGAAATGTGTCACTGCTTCCATCAGTCAGGGGTGGATTTTAAAAAAATCAATACTTTGGACAGCGACAGATTAGCGTTGGGTTAGTAAAATTAAAACGTAAATAGAAAGTAATTATTACACGAAAAGACTCTTTCAAGTTCACCTGCTTGTTCAACATACTAGTTTAGCGGAGACAGCGCCTTTAAATTAAGTTATGACAGCTTAGGTCAACAACATTAAAGGTGTTGCCCCGTGCACGGTTTTCACAATCAGTGAAATCTAGTATGCAATCCATTTTATTTGTCGTCCACAGTTCATTAGGCAAGATAAGCACTGAAGCATGTCGTCTGCCTAAATGGTTTTCTAAATGGTGTGAAAGTTGTAGAGGAGCCCTGCACATGCATTTTAGAGCGCCAACCAATCATCAATCAAGTTTTAATCAAATGCCCAGACATTAAGTAGTTATTTTATTATTATTATTATTTCTCCTTTTACACGTTCAAGACAGCTTAAGTAGATACGTAAGTTAAAGTTATCCCACTCAGGATTTCCAGAGTTTCTTTATCCTCACTGACAACGGTATGCGAGACACTGATATATCGCGAGAACAGCTTTTCTTTCAAATCAATCCGGAAACGTACAGCATAATGTCCCCAGGGACCAGACCAAGCAAAAGAAACGTAATATACAAACATACAACACGCCACAAACCGTATTAAGTGATCTGCCTCGCCTTTTATTCCCCCCACCCTTACTCATACCTTCTTGTTCCAGGCATCCATTCTGACTGACAGTTTCAAAACAGAAGTGACTGTGCTTGCGTCAGACTGACTTCACTTACTCACAAATACTAAACCAGCGAGCACCTGAACGCTCTCAGATCAGTTTCAGCCAATCGCCGGTAATCCTAACCAATGACGTGAACGATCATGAAATTCGGAAACGTATGAGTAATTACGACTGATTGCTTTACGGCAGACACCGCACTTGACTGTTCGCCCATTCAGTGGCAGTGAACTGCGATGTGCTCGTTAATAATGCAGGCCTCACTTGATACTGGTTAAGCGGCACACTGTACCAACAACACAATAAAACCAAAAGAAAACAACAACAGTAACCAGAAGTGGGGTCCTGGTACTGTACCAGTGCCGTGGCACGGAGCCAGACAGGATGCCGCGAGGAGGATTCAGTATCCTTTGTTCGCTTGGTAACAAGACCCACTGATGTCCTCCAAACGAATACCTCGTTCGTCTTCCAGACAACATCAAAATGGCATTGAGCTTTCGAGGCCTGATGAGCTAAGAGGTTAGCTGCTATCTTTAAGAATGGGTTAGTTACGGACATTAACAAGAAGGCTTATTTACTGTCATTAGGAAAAGGAGTTTATTTTCATCAACAATGGGATCGGTTACACTCATTTAAGGAAAGGGCTTAGTTACTCTCATTAATCAAGAGGTTAGCTATTGTCTTTAAACTTAATAATGACTGATTAGTATTGGAAATAGTTCAATACTGTAGTTCAACCTTTAGAATTTGGATGAAGAAATCGTATTCAAAATGCAAAAGCTAACAGAACGAATCTGCACACACAGTGTACCTAGCTGATTAAAAAGCACACAAACATTACAAAATGTTAAAGTAATTAACAGTACTCGAGCATGAACTAACTGAAATTGATGTTCATCACCTTACAGGTAAGAGAGGCAAAATATCATAATGAACACGGAGTATTACAGGAAAAGTGGTCTCAGTATTATTTATATTCATCACTAGTTGGAGAGACAAAATATTTCATAATGAAGCTGTTCAATACATTAGTAAGTTTTGTTTTCTTGAGAGTTTTTCTCAAACTAGGCAGTAATGGGGATCGAAAGTAACTAGGCAGTAATGGGGATCGAAAGTAACTAGGCAGTAATGGGGATCGAAAGTAACTAGGCAGTAATGGGGATCGAATGGGGCAAGTCCATTTGGTATAAAAGCTTCAAAAGTAGAGGCATTGAGATCCAAGCCATAGCAATAATGGTAACGAAGACTTGACAGCGTGTATTTTGGTAAAGCTGTAATGGCTTTACCGTATGTACACATTCAATACCCAGAAAAATACATGATGAACCTACGTGCAAAGTTACAATATAAAACAAATGCATGTGATTCCAAAGAAAACATAAATGCAATGAATTTCCAACTGTACAATTTAAGGAGACATGGACGCAGAAGCGACAGTGCTATTCTTTCTGATGAGACAAATGTTTTGAGAGAACTCTTAACAGGATCTTGGTCTCCGTGTGACTCAAATCATCAAGCCAACATATTCCAGGTATATGGACCCTGACAAGCCAACGCATTCTAGGTGCATGGACCCTGACAAGCCAACATATTCCAGTATAGGGACCCTGACACGGCAACATATTCCAGTATAGGGAACCTGACAAGCCAACATATTCCTGTATAGGGAACCTGACAAGCAACATATTCTAGTATAGGGAACCTGACAAGCCAACATATTCCAGTATAGGGAACCTGAAAAACCAAGCCAACATATTTTAGGTATAGGGACCTTGACAAGACAACATATTCCAAGTATATGGACCCTGATAAGCAAATGCTGGCTGACCGTCCGACCGATACTTTGCTTTCGAAATGAAGATACTCCTGATGACGATAAGCGCAAGCTTCTAGAAGGAGAGTACACACGTTTGAGATCAGAAAGGTTTTTTAGGGCTGGACTAGCCTGTGAAGTAGAGCAAAGGAAAGAGATGTCGTGGCGTGATCTGAACGGATAAATGGAGATATAATCGGTAATTGTTGCTTTTTAAAAATTCTTATTAGCATCGAAAAAACATTAAACATATCATTAAAAGTGGGTAAATTATGTGAACAGAGATCAAGCCTTATGAACATTTAATCAGGCATTCAAACAGCAAACGATGAATAAGTTTAGAGAATGAACAGGCCGTTATAAATAGAGAATTAACCAACACATACAAACTCTGAACATAATAAAACCTTTAACCAGCAATACAACAATGAACCACGCATACAGTGAGCAAGCCATACAAAAGGTGAAAGCAAGCATTCAGTGAGCAAGCCATACAAAAGGGTGAAAGCAGGCATACAGTGAGCAAGCCATACAAAAGGGTGAAAGCAGGCATACAGTGAGCAAGCCATACAAAAGGGTGAAAGCAGGCATACAGTGAGCAAGCCATACAAAAGGGTGAAAGCAGGCATTCAGTAGGAGAACAAACCACACAGACGTGACAAGCCACGCAAGATTTAACAGTATGCATATCACACAAACACTTAATAAGACCAATAATGTGTGTGTCTGTGTTCGTGCGTGCGTTCAATGAGAGTACAAGAATGAACAAGACCCATGACTATTGAAAAGTACGCATTAACAAACATAATAACAAGAGACAAGTAACAGAAATCAAGGAGTCAATTTCAAGGGGTGATAAAACTCTGTAAACAGCGAACAACACAATTCAAAATAAACATACCAAACAGAGATCAAAGCTCGATAAATAGCGAACAATTCAATTCAAAATAAACACGCCAAACAGCGACAAAGTTGCATAAACAGAGAACAGTTCAATTTAAAATAAGCATGCCAACGAGTGGCAAAACTCTATAAACAAAAATAATACAATTCAAAATAAACAAGCCAAACAGTGAACAAAGCTCGACAAACAGCGAACAATACAATTCAAAATAAACATGCCAAACAGTGAACAAAGCTCGACAAACAGCGAACAATACAATTCAAAATAAACAAGCCAAACAGTGAACTAAGCTCTACAAAACGCGAACAATACAATTCAAAATGGACAAGCTAGACAGTGAAAAAGGCTCGATAAACAGCAAACAATACAATTCAAAATAAATATGCCAAACAGTGAACACTTGATAAACAGGGAACAATACAATTCAAAATGGACAAGCTAGACAGTGAACAAAGCATACAAACACTAGACAAAGGAAAAAAGGAAAGAGGAGGAGATGGAGGATGAGGAAAAGGGGGAAGGAGAAGAGAGCATCAAGAATAATTACAGATATTGATGTACAATAAAATATTCTTAACTTGAATAAAATATACGTGACATTAGACAATTAGAGAAATATTTATTGCAACGAAAGAAATATACTTTTCAGATTTAATTCGGTGTGAAGAGGACAAAAATAACTTGCAGAACAAAAGAAAGTACTACTACTACTGGGGTGTTGCTGGTGATGGCAGCCTACAAATGCTAATTAGTGCAATATTTATAAAATCATACGAGCATTCGGGGTAAAAAAATAATCAAGCCAACTTAACAAGTGTTTCTAAAAATATTTTTTTCTTAATCGCATAATATCGGTAATTAGTACTGCCGCTGTCATGCCGAAGAACAGAAAGACGAAAGAGTTTGCCCGCAGCCATATCGATCTCTTACCTTTACTCTTTCACTTCTTCCAGCGATTACATAAGACACTCCCGGTCTCTTACAGCGATTACATAAGACACTCCCGGTCTCTTACAGCGATTACATAAGACACTCCCGGTCTCTTACAGCGATTACATAAGACACTCCCGGTCTCTTACAGCGATTACATAAGACACTCCCGGTCTCTTACAGCGATTACATAAGACACTCCCGGTCTCTTACAGCGATTACATAAGACACTCCCGGTCTCTTGCAACGAAATGAGCAAAAGGTCTTCGAGACGACAAAAATATCGAAACAGACTATGAGGCCTTGACTCTCCTAACTTCTATCTGTGGAAGGTCATTAGGCCTGTAGAATGTCACATATGTTTAATTCATAATTGTAAAAGTGTGACATCGCTTTATGAAGTTTGCGTGAAGTATAAGGGTAATATCTTGTAGGTTTTTTTTCCTCTCTACCATTCATTATATCCAGGTACAGAATTACGTCGCATCAGTACGTACTGCTTCAAGGACTAAGGATTTGCGAGTGTTTTAACATATACTCGCATAATTCTAACAATTTGGATTAAAAGGAATTTTGTTTAAATTATTATGAAAGTTCAATATCCGAAAATATGTTGTTTTTAAATGGAAGTTATTACTAATTTTGCCTGCATGATATGAATATTTTTGCTGACCGTTTCCAGAATCAATTATAAAGGTCTAATCTTGGGGTTTGAAGTTTATATCCAAGTGTGAAATATTTATATTCAAGAATGAAATAGTCTAAATTTACATCCAAGTGTGAATATTATAATTTCTATCGAAGTGTGAAATAGTCTAATTTGTATTAAAGTGTGACAGTTTAATTTATATCCAAGTGTGATTAGAATAATTTGTGTCCGTGTGAAATAGTCCCATTATTACCCAAGTGCGAAATAGTGTAATTTATATCCAAGTGTGGAATTAATCAAATTTATTTCCAAGTGTGAACAATCTAATTTAAATCCAAGTGTGAATAGAATAATTTATATCCGTGTGAAATAGTCTCATTAATATCCAAGTGTGAAATAATCTAATTTATATCCAAGTGTGAATAATCTAATTATATCCAAGTGTAAATAGTCTAATTATATCCAAGTGTGAATAATCTAATTATATCCAAGCGTAAATAGTCTAATTATATCCAAGTGTGAATAATCTAATTATATCCAAGCGTAAATAGTCTAATTATATCCAAGTGTGAATAATCTAATTATATCCAAGTGTAAATAGTCTAATTATATCCAAGTGTGAATAATCTAATTATATCCAAGTGTAAATAGTCTAATTATATCCAAGTGTGAATAATCTAATTATATCCACGTGTAAATAGTCTCATTTCTATCCAAGTGAGAAATAATCTTGTCTACGTATGTTGACAATACTGACAAGCACTAACGTTAAGATATGGTGAGGCGAGTTAAAAGAGGAAAGAATCAATCATTTGTTGAAATAAATTGCAAAAAAATAGTAGTTTAAACACTTCCTGAATAAACTGTATTTATACTAGTTTCAGCAATTCCTGAATAAATTGCATTAATTGGAGCCGATATAACAGAGCCTTTTTTCTCTGAGGCTGAGGCAAAGATAGGACAATACTTTCGAATAAATGGAAATTGTCTAATTGTGTTTGAATTAAATGTGATATTTTTACTCCTAATAAAGAAGGAATGAAATATGACGTTCGGTGTTTCAATTAACAGGAAATTCGAAATTTCCATTCTCGAATTAACCGATTTTCAATGGTTTTTTGTTTGTTTGTTTGTTTTTTTAATAAAAATAAATACAAGCAACTTTAGAAAATACAATACTGATACGAAGCAGCCTCATAGACTAGAGAGGTGCATTAAATGAAGTACACTGTATCTACTCCATTGACGTATGGACAGGTGAATGCGACTTTAGGTGGTGGTGTCATAAACCACATTCACTTCACTTGCAACTGCAGCTTAAGTACGTCTATAATCAGTGACATGGTTGGTTGGTGCACACCTGACAACTTGACATGAAATATATATTATAGACATGTGCTCTCCTCCCCCCCCCCCACACACACACCTCGTCACACTTAGCCAGGTGTACACTTTTGATAAAAGAGTCTGATGTGGTGACATTTAATATATAACTAAATAATTGAAGAAGACCAATGCTTACTAAAAGGTGTTATAACAATGACAAAACATTGTTACAATTGCCATAATAGACATGTAACATCTATGTAAACCATGCCTTCAGTAAAGTGTAACAAAAGTTGCGAGTTGATAAGAGATACTAATTTGTGCACTCTTCCACTTTAACTTGTCTCTGCTAGTGGAGATGATTTTAAAACAGGGCATCTTCTTTAGGCAGAATTGTTGACTAAGGATAGGTTGACAGCTTTAACTAAAATGCTAGCCAGTAATATAAGTTACAGGCGGCCTTTAACCAGAACTGGACCAAGTAGGAGTCAAACTTCTACCTAAACATGTTTAATACTGTTTTAGTAGAAACGATCTCCATGCTTTTTGGCACACTACACAGCCTATAGAATCTAAAATGATGTCACTTAACATAGCGTACTTGCACAGTCATATTCATACATATTACAGTGAGTGACACTGTTTTTGTCAAACATAATACAGTGAGTGACAGTGCCATATTCATGCATAATACAGTGACTGACACACTATCATAAATAAACATAGTAGAGTAATTGACACACTATCATATTCATACAAAATAAAGTGATTGACATACTGCCATAATCATACAAAATAAAATGACTGATACTGCCATAATCATACATAATAAAGTGACTGATACTGCCATAATCATACAAAATAAAGTGACCGATACTGCCATAATCATACAAAATAAAGTGACTGATACTGCCATAATCATACAAAATAAAGTGACTAATACTGTCATAATCATAAATAATAAAGTGACTGATACTGCCATAATCATACAAAATAAAGTGACTGATACTGCCATAATCATACAAAATAAAGTGACTGATACTGCCATAATCATACAAAATAAAGTGACTGATACTGCCATAATCATATAAAATAAAGTGACTGATACTGCCATAATCATACAAAATAAAGTGACTGATACTGCCATAATCATACAAAATAAAGTGACTGATACTGCCATAATCATACAAAATAAAGTGACTAATACTGTCATAATCATAAATAATAAAGTGACTGATACTGCCATAATCATACAAAATAAAGTGACTGATACTGCCATAATCATACAAAATAAAGTGACTGATACTGCCATAATCATACAAAATAAAGTGACTGATACTGCCATAATCATACAAAATAAAGTGACTGATACTGCCATAATCATACATAATACATGATTGACAAACATTCATCTGATATATAATACAGCCATATTCATACATAATACAGTGATTAACTAAAAACATTACCTGACATAAACTACATTCAGATGCCTTAAAACATTTGCTAAGATAACAGTATGCAATACTTGGACATAGATATTGTCAGTGTAAATAACTCGGGCTTTACTAGTCAGTTTTTTAATATACAGTCAAAAACTGTACACTGCTACTGAACACACAGATAACAATAGAATGTGCCTATTAAGTGCAAACAAATTAATACAAGGAGACCACTACAAAGTTTCTCATAAATAATACGTAAAAATGCATAAACAAGAAGCAGTCATGGGTGGATAAAGAAAGAAAAGAAGCATACTTCAAAGAAAGATCATACAATAAAATACCATGTAAGAAAGTATAACAGGTTTACAAAATAATTTTACAAAAAAAGCTATGAAAGGAAAGAATGCTCTTACGAGACTTTAAAAATAGTTTATAATTATAGCAATGAAAAAAATATAGCAACGCCCTGGTTAGCATATGGATGCATTCCCAGTAGATGGAGCACTAGCCGAAACAGTTCTCTATGGGTCATTATAACATTATATCTAGAGATAATTTCCAGTTTGATAATTTTATTTCTATCCAGCATATATCAGGGGTCGAGTAAGAATAAAACTGCACAAAAATAAATAAACAAATAAATAATAAACATAGATTAAGAGTATTGTTTCTGTATCAATCAATCATGTACACTGGTAGGAATATCCGGGATGAGGACCTCTGATTGACGTGTGAAGTAGATTTTTTTTACACTGAATAGTGTCATGGCCTTTGTAGGGTGAAGTTTCAAGACCTTGATAGGTGAAATGTCAGGGGTTGGTGACCATTATTAGCGCAATGTATACCAACTAGTGAATTTCTTTGGATGTTCGTATTTTTAAAAAATTGTCTAAAAAGAGTGCTATACTGAATCAGGCCTAATTGATCAGTCCTACATGGATCCGCTTTAACTCGAGTACCTCTATATAAAGGAACTTATCTTATTCTCGATACACTAAAATTATCAGCTGGGGTAATTATGACTTGAGTATGGCTGCAATCTCTCTATTAAAGTCTGGGACCCAGGCGTCTATTTTGGAAATTCCTGATTCCCCAGAACTTTCTATTAGATACTGTGATGCCATTTTTTTTTTAAAACAAAAGAGGAAAACAAGTAATGTGCATGTGCTGACTCATCAAAAAAACGGTCAGCTGGTCATGTTTACCTTGTACATTTGCTTCCAGCTCTTTCAAAGATAGAGAAAGAGAGGGGATGAGGGAGAGAAAAATAGTGTTTCTAGGCCAAGCCTGCTATAGTAACACTATAGTGATAGTCATTACCTATGACTATATGATCAAGTGCTGACTGATTAAACTGACAGACAAAATAACTCAGCAAGAATACAGATGTTTGAATCAGATAGATAGAGATAGAGATGGATAGATAATACAAGGCTGTCAGCATGTACACATTTCCTTTATGGATGAGGAGACCGGAGTCTCCACCGCTAAACAATACCCCGCTCCTTGGCATGCAAACATCAGCGGGTACCGGGAAGCGGAGTGTACACTCATACGAGTGGATGTTAAGAGGGTGGCAGACGGGCGTGAGAGCTGAGTTACAGTACCCACCCAACAGAGTTACAGAGCTAGGTGTTTGCTTACGTATTTTGCTGTCAAGGTCAAACACTTCACTGGCAGACTTTAACAACGCCGTGCTGCAGTGCAAGGCAGCAACGCTGGATATTGCAGTAGGCCTCAGTGCTCCTGAACCTAACATGTTTAGTTCAGTAACACTGAAGAAAGCCCATGCACATAGCATCTAGCAGTGAGCAGTACATGTCAAATGAAGAGAACTGTACCAAGCAAATACCAGTGTGTAATCATATGTACAGTGAAGAGAACTCCAGCATTTAGCGTATCATATGGTGTGGTTATATGTACACGGAAAGATAATATATCGTGGTTTAAAATAACGATAGTGAAATTGAGTAGTTGGGAACGGATTTACAAAAGTCGTTCTAAATCCAGATTGTTGAAATGTGATGTGGCAAGATAAAATGAAAGTGAGAACCCCCTCAGTAGCATGCAGGCATTAGGAGGGGGAAAAAAATCACCTGCTCCGACCAGAAGATTTAGTAAATAGGTCCACATCAAATTGTTGGCAGCATTTGCGATTACTATAAAACTGTCATTGGGTGACCCAGCCCGAGAAACCCCGAAACAGGAAGATTTCAGCCATACCAAGATTGAAAGTACGACCTCACTCACTACGCGCCGATAGGCAAGCATAGAATATAAAAATATGCATGACCCGCGAGTACCCTACATGACAACATCTGTAAAGGTGAATAGCTTTAAGATATAAGGGGAGTGGGAGGATGAAAAAAAATAGCGAAAGATAAAGACAGACATTCCGATAACATATTCATTTATTTATATTTTGTGGATTTGGTTAGAATTTCAGGTAGATGACATTTTGTATAAAATCTTTTCAAAATTCTATGAAAATAAATATATTTTAAAATGTAACTTTGTTCTGATGGTATAGTAATATGCTGAATATTTAACTGACTTAGAATATTTTTACTGAAACAGTTATCATCTACTTGAATTAAGGGCTCCTTTTGTCTCTAGAATATTTTTTTTTTAACTGAAACTGTTATAATTTACAAGAATTGCGGGCTACTTCTGTCTCTAGATGGCTGCCATAGAATTGTGTGGAAAATTACCCAGTTAGTCAGATATAATGTGTATGTAGTGGTCAGTACTACATGCCTGACTTGGGCCGCTGTTGCGAGACTGGTTAAGCGTGCCATTGAAAGAAAAAATATATAACAAGAATTGCGCAACCTCTTGAGCTGTCTTTCGGTGATTCGAGGACCTGGAACCAAATGACTAATTGTTATACTTGCTGTGGAAATTTTTGAACCACATTGTCATTTGGTTCCAGGGGCCACAATCGACTTTCAGCCTTACACTCATATTCGAGGTTGGCAAGTCTTTATTTGACTAAATAAATGAATGTTGTCAAATAAGGCAGTTCTTTAGCAAATAATCCGTTATATTTAGCTAAATAATAGTCACTTGACTAAATAATGTATTTTGCCAAAATAAAGCTATTTGACATAATACTTCCCCTGAAGTTATTTGCCCAAATAAATTCAGTAAATGTTGTGCCTATACAGGGTGGCCCAAAAGTAGGTTTACAGTTATTAAACTACCTTTTATATGGTTGAAGTTACTTGCTTAGTAATACCAATATAAAACATTCCTCAATGTTGAAGGAGGACATTTTGAGCATCTGAGAGATTAAATTGTTTATGTTTATGTTTATGTTATCAGGTATAACGAATTTTCAAATAAATAGTCTACGTGATAACTGTAAACCTATTTTTGGGCCACCCTGTATAATTTAGCGGAAGAGGAAGTGTGAACGTAGCGCTTCCGAGCGATTCTGGCAGGACTACTTTCATTGGCTAGTTTGAAAAAAAAAGAACTAATTAAATATAAAAGATAAGTTAGGAATTACCTTTCTTCGACGCTATCACATTTCCAAATACGTATGCAGTATATAATTTCATCTAAAATCTGTTTCCATAAAGCGGGAATACACGCGAGCGCTATGTTTCTGGGATGCTTTTGCCCATTATATTTTCATCATGTTAATAGTTGTAAGAAGTATGATGGGAAGTGACCCAAAAGAAATGTTGCTAACAAGTTTATTAACTGCAAAGAAAGCATTTAGTCAAATAACTTTATTTGGCTAAAAACTATTTAACCAAATAATCACTAGTGAAGTAAATTAAATAACTATCTTATTTGACTACATTCACACATTTATCAAATGCAGGACACGTGAGCCCAAAGGGTAAGGGTATTCTCAATCACAATGCATATAAGATTTGATTCTGAATTGTCAAGAAAATAAAATTTAACACACGAATCGCATAACTTAGGTATACAAAAGATATCAATGCATGGTACAGTGGCAGATCAGCCCATATAATCTATAATATCCACTTTTCAAATACTGTTATATTTTAGATAGAAGTATATAGCAATGTAAAGTTAAATAATATATATATTAACAAGCATATCCCAGTAATATGTCTAATGATTTAGATTGGATTTAGATTACCACTGAACTGTCTGAACACAGTGGCTTGTGCTGATGCGACCTTAAGAGAACGTTTATTAAAAAAAAAAAAATGAAATGCAGCTGCATTCAGTACGTCAGGCAAAAAAAAAACAAAAAAACCCAGTGGGTAAACCCCAAACATATAACGGTTGATTTCTCTTATTTACTGACATCAGTTTGTTCCTTATAGTTCAGCTGGGGTTATAATTATCAGCATCATAATAGAGTGGGCGGGGAAAATAATTCACGACTGTGCTCGTCTTTCGCGAACTGAAAGCAGGTGACCTCCTTCCTTCCCTCCAACACCTAGCGAACAAGACTGCAAAACAAGGCAATACTCCCTAGCACACTTTAAGGGGCTGTCCATAAAGTATGTCACGCAGGGGAGGAAAGGTGGGGGGGGGAGTGTGACAAGGGGAGAGAAGTTCATATCGAACTTGTGACATCATACTGTATTTTTGAGACATTTTCCTTATTTGGCTTTTGCGATTGACCAGTTCGTAACCAAGACATTTGTTTTACACATCTATACGGAAAATATTTTCTGTTTTACAGTTATACAGAAAATATTTTCTGTTGTCTTTTGCGATCGACCAATTAGTAACAATACATTTGTTTTACACAGTTATATTGAACATATTTTCTCGTGGTTATCACTTACATCGTGATCACCAGGCCAATAATGAGATATGTGGCAACTGCATGCAAAAGACTCTTCAAAAAATAATTTTGCAAATTATTTCTATTAGGACATTTTATTTGGTACAAGAACAGCCGCTAATTCATAAGCATCTTTGTAGGATTTTAGTTGTACGAATCTTTTTTTCTTAAGTTGTAAATGATACCTAATCTAAATCAGATAGCAGTTATACCACTAGATTTAATTACATCTAGTTTAAAGATATTGCACAGAACACCTGTTTCTTGCTCAGACGCTATAAATGTGCTCATAAACTCATTGCTGACCTATATAAAGATCGAAAAATTTCTATGCTGCTAGTTTGTTCACATTATTTTGAACGTGTATGTTTTCATTTACTGGACAGTGGGATGCTCAACACCTAAATTTATTACAATTCGTTGTGACGAGGGTGTGTGATTGGGATGGTGGTGGGCATAGGAGTGTGGACGAATGTGTCTTGTATAAACGTGCTATAATTCTTGGAGAGACAAAATACTTGAAATAAAAACAGACCGTCAAACCTACACTCCCGAGCAATGCTGCTGTTTACTGAGGGATCGATAGCTAATATTATAGTGACACAGGAAGTTCTCACCGCTCACCAGGATACAAAGTCAGCTCAGATAAAGCCAAAGAGGAATGTTCAGTTCAGTAACTTTAAATGCCATTGATCTCGTCTTAAACGAATTTACCAAGATTATCATGATAACAGTTTCTCTTTATTTTAATACGTCATCGCTGCAAGTTTAAAAAAAGAAAAGCAAGCAACGACCCCTCCCGCCCCCCCCCCCTCCATCTCCTTAAGATAATTATAACGCGAAACGCAAACTGCTGAGGCCTGACTAATGCAGGGGAAGTTATAAGAAGTACGGTATAAATGGATTCGACAAGATTTGCTTCCCCTTAAACAGCAGCTTTTTTTTTTTTTTTCCCAAATAAATGCTTGCTGTATTATGAAAAAAAAAAAATGAAAGAAACAGCAGCAGCAACAAAACCACACTTTGCAATATAATCAAATAAATCAACACAGAAGGAGGAAGTTTCTTTCATTTTTTTTTTTTAATCGAGTGCTATTTCTATCCTACGAGTTATCAGTTCTGCTGACACTGAGCTGGCTTAGCGATCCCATTCAATAATATCTGTGCGCATGCAAGTTCTAGGAATTTCTGGATGCTATATTGCTTGACCCTGTGACCCACGCTGCTTATAATTAGATTTTTTTTTTTTTTAAAAATATTATTTTACCTGCCGCGCTCCTGATAGTGACTACGTTTCAATTACCGTAAAGACTGTGCTGAGCGCTGGTTACTGCTAGCAGGTAAATAAACTGATTCTATCAGTTTGCGGAGTTGGGGCTGATCATGATACTTCTAATTCCATTTGATTTGGGGTTGTATGTCCTTTGCCAAATCTCGCGGACAACAGCCAGTCAAGAGCATTGTTATGGAAGGGGTTGCGTACCGGCGGCACTGGAAAGAAATATAGGAGGACATTTTGAATTGTCACGAAGCAATTGTAACAAATAGTCGCTGGACAATTTTTTTCTTTCTCACCCAGACCGGGCATCGAAGCTCGAGCAGGGAGTTGGTGTTCTATTATCTGATTTTTACTGTTGGCGTGGACTGTGGGATCGGGTACAATTTGAACCCAAATGGCGATAGTTCATTTCAGGATTGAGACGAGTGCTGAAGTTTTAAGTTGATAAAAAAAAACAAAAAAAACCAACTAGAACAAAACATATAGAACTGAATTGACCCACGTGACATTTACAACGCATTAGGCTAGAGCTTGAAGGACTTCTGGCCTGCTCACATGTGTTGCCTTCTTGACGTCTGGACTGTTCACAAGTAATGCCTTCTTGACATCTGGACTGTTCACATGTGATGCCTCCTTGATGTCTGGACTGTTCACATGTAATGCCTTATTGACATCTGGACTGTTCACATGTAATGTCTTCTTAACATCTGGACTGTTTACATGTGATGCCTTCTTGACATCTGGACTGTTCACATGTGATTTCTTCTTGACATCTGGACTGTTTATATGTGATGCCTTCTTGACATATGGACTGTTCACATGTGATGCCTTCTTGACATGTGGATTATTCAAACTTGATTTCTGATTTCTTGATTTCAGATCTGATACCTTCTTGGTGATGAGGATCATGCATGATGTCTGTAAATAAGTATGAAGTTTGACGGTCTGATTTCTTCTTGACATCCACTCACAAATCTGATTTTGTGGACATTTGTTTGAACATTTTGGGAGAATTGATTTTGTAAGAAATTTTCTCAAATACCTGAGAGCTTGCAACACTGGAAAACCTGACAATCCACTTGAAACCCCACTTCCCTCCCAAATTTCTGTTAAGTGAGAACTCAAACCTCACAAAATGAACTCCACATTTTACATAATTTATCCCTGATTAATATCTAATTTACTCTAATCTAAATAAAACCAAAAATCTCCAAACAATCCTTATATCAGTTATCACTGACACATATAATATTTATGCATTAAACTAAAGAAATGTTTTTTTTAATGAACAAAATGAAGAAATAACTTCTGACTGTCTTCATTCCAGTGCTGTCTGGACATTTTGCATTCATCTTCTGGTCTTCAAGTGCCAATCATGGAAACAAAGAATGATCAAGATTCTTTTTCCTTTCAGTATCCTGCCATCTGGAATGATCTTTTAATATCTGACACACTTTCTTTTCTTTAACAAAACCAGTATATATTTTCATGATTTTATATATACACCTCATTCACAACTAACTAGTGCTTTCTTGTTATATATGCAAATTACACCTTATATTATCCATCTAATGATTGCATTGTGTTACAGGTGATGTGCATTAATGCACAATTTGTTACTTTGTAGGTTTATTGTGTATTGTATATTTGTTTAGAATTGCAAAGCACTTAATGTTATTTTAATTTTTTTTTTAAATGAAAGATTATTCACATTTATAAGACAAGGTTTTTATTATTATAGTACTATATAAATTTTTTATAACTTTTATGCTTTCATAAACATAGAAATCTTCCATTCTTATACAAACTGTACATAAACAGACTATTTCTAATATAATCATATGATAATATTCAAATTGCAAACTGGAAATCTTTCATTCAGGTACAACAAAATGAATGATCTAGTTTTTATTTTTTGTCCATTGCTACCCCTTGAAGTTTAACACTGTACAGTGTCTTCTTTTATTTACACATTAAATTGTACAAAATAAAGTGCAAAAGTTTTTATTCAAGCCTAGTAATGGTGTACTTTGACCATTTTTTTAATGAAGAAAATTGCAGACTACTTGCCAACTTTTAAAATTAAATTTTTTGATCATACTATGTTTTTTAATAAAACAACCTTTCCTTGGATAACTTGTTTCTTCTGACCTAGTGTGCCTTCTTGACCTCCTGAAATGGCCTAGTAGTCCGAAAAGTTTGCCGACCTCTGATGTAAATCTTCACTTTAAGTCATAAATGTCAAACAAAAATAAATAAGCCAGACATTTTAAACACTTTAAAAAAAAAAATCCCAATGATTATTTGATTCCACAAATAATTTTATGCAACAAAACGAAACTAGTATCTCTGCATACTTGGGACTCCAGAAATAAAACAATCATTGTTATTAAGAATAGTAAAATGTAATAGTACCAGAAGCTATCAACAGGGTAAAGCAAATATATCTGACACTATATTCAGTGACAAGTGACTGAACTTCCTGCACTTATTGTTCTCTTATCAGTTAAATTCTAAATACACATATTACTACATATAAGTTTTCAATTTGTCCATTTTACTTCTGGAATGAGAGAAGCCATATGAAGCTCTGTAAACAAATTTATAGTATGAAAAAAAGCAGTGAACGATCCTCATTTTATTAGTTCTGACATGACATGAGTATTCACATGCCCCACAGAGAGGTTGAACCACAAAAATAAAAATGTTGAAAATCAAACATCATCTTTGTGCACTTCTTGGGGTGGCTGTGTTCAATAAGTTTCTTATTTAGAAGAATCTTGTTGAGCCAGGGTGAGTCTTGAAACCCAGTGATCTCCAGCACTTATCCAGTGTGTCTCATCCTTTGGGACACAAAGGTTAACAGATTAATGTTCAAATACCTTTGCATAATGTGTTATGACAAGGAAGTATTTATCAATGAATACATACCCATCAGTGGCAAGGACGATCCCAGCCAATTGTATTCAAACAGCATCGTCATTACATAGTTTATTGTGATTGTGAATTCAACATCACTGGGATATTACATTAAAAGGAGTATACCACACTAAATGCTACTACATTAGAAGGAGTATACCACACTAAATGATTCTACATTAGAAGGAGTATACCACACTAAATGATACTACATTAGAAGGAGTATACCACACTAAATGATACTACATTAGAAGGAGTATACCACACTAAATGATACTACATTAGAAGGAGTATACCACACTAAATGATACTACATTAGAAGGAGTATACCACACTAAATGATACTACATTAGAAGGAGTATACCACACTAAATGATATTACATTAGAAGGAGTATACCACACTAAATGATACTACATTAGAAGGAGTATACCACACTAAATGATATTACATTAGAAGGAGTATACCACACTAAATGATACTACATTAGAAGGAGTATACCACACTAAATGATATTCCTAAGTATTGAAATGCACCTACTGATTGGTATTTAAGTGATCAGCAATTAATACACTCTTCAAATATTGATAAATGAACTGATTAAATAGTAATAAGTCCAAATTTAATACTGCACTGTATATAGCAAGAGATTTTCTCCCTCCCTCCTCGAATGATGTCTTACTATATTTTAAACACAGTATTTTTGTAGATGCAAAATAAATAATAAAACTATTTTTGTAATAAAAATAATCATTCTTAATACAAATCCATCCTCAAACACCAAACAAATAATAATAATGTTACTTGAAGTGTCTTTTCTTGTTGTTAATGTAAATATAATGTGTAACACAGAATTGGCACAAATATATAAATGTTACTATCACTATTTTAAATAAATATTCCTTATTTAAAAAATAAAAAAAGAAAGATCTGTGCATTACTACAGTGGATTCCCATTAATATTATTATTTAATATGCACAGAAAAAAGTAAATATGCACACAGCACACATTCATTTACTCAAACATGCATGCACTTGTACACATGACATTAGCAGGATGGAAAAATCACAAGTAAGAGAAAAAAAAAAGAATATAGCCACTGATAAGAATGCATATTTTAACTTGATTTCCCAAAAGAAAAAAAATATTTCTACCCAAGAGAGGTCAGGTAAGAATGTAAATTCTCAACATGACATATCACTTCCAGCATTTCATTAAAGTATAAATTTAATAAGTTTTAAATGAAAACTTAAAAATTAATTTCAAGATAAGGCAGGCTTCTTGTTTGGGAGCTGCACGCATAGTAATAATACTGTGGATTTTCATTATTTGCTAGGATGCCAAAGCATGTCACAACTCTAAACTGAAGCATTGAGCTATGTAAAAAAATGAGTTAGAAGGAATGTTGAATAAGAAAAGACCCATTAACCAGATTTGATCAAATGTCCTGCATGTGAGTCCAATGCCAAGAACTTTCTAAGCTCTACATCATGCCTAATCATGTATGAAGTAGTCATTAAGGTAAATGTCTGGACTAAGTGCTCTAGTCAGTTAGAACCTCACAAACTATGGTTGATATGAGATTTACTGCAACAATACTTAATTAAATAATAACATAATTATTCTTCCTGTCGCATGTCTGGTTATGTTTAACGACTCTGTTCTATATTAGATTTCCCAATATTAGCGACAGCCGGATAGCCTGACCTATCTTCTAAGAGTATGCCAGAGATTCAGGCTATTATGCAATGACACACCACTTGATAAATCAGTTGATGTGCCCAAGCTAGTAATGTACTGCAACAATACTAAATAATAACATAATTATTCTTCCTGTCACGTGTTCGGTTATGTTTAATGACTGTTCTATATTAGATTTCCCAATATTAGTGACAGCCTGACCTATCTTCTAAGAATATGCCAGAGATTCAGGCTATTATGCAATGACACAGCACTAGATAAATCAGTTGACATGCCCAAGCAAGTAATGTTATCTCTCCCTTTATTTATTTGTTAAGATTATGATTCTATTATGCCAGCTCTGCCCCCCAACTAGCTTTCATCAGTCGGTTACAACAAATTATGTAACAATGGGTAAAGATAACAAATGAAATTTAATAACAAAATTGTAATAAAAAAGTCATTAGTTAATTCATGAAAAGTTCAAGAGTTCATCTATCCTGCCCGATTATTATATATTGTTTTTCGATCTGTTCATTTTTGTGTTGAGCACACTTATCTAGAGTCTTCTGAAGATCTGCAATCGTCGATTCTGCTCCAACAGTAATGACGCCACACTACATTTTGTCTTCCTTTATGGCCAACCCAACATTGGATAAGAGCTCTGAGCATCGTTCTCAGAGGGTCTTTTGTCAGACATGGGATGGGTTACTGAGACTGGCTGTAATGAAATACAATTCCTTATAGTATCTTATTACAGTGAATAATCATGTGGGCTTTATGGCGACAGTGATAGACTACTCTTTACAAAGCCACCATTCGTTAGCTACAAGCTAACTTACAATTCAAGTCAATTAAAATATTTACAAATGGGTAAAATGATTTCCTTTCACAATCGTATAATTTCTCAACATAATATAATAGCAAGCGGTTCACAGCGATAATTATCAAACAATCATTTTCTCTCTGATAGCGCTACCAGCTACAAATTGTTTAACAAGCATGAACATAGCAAATACACATGCTTATGTTATCTCGATCATTTCTACAAAAATGCAATCAATTGCTAACGCTACTTAGCTTCTGTGAGAAAAATACATTAATCATACAATCATTTAACAATCGCATAAATATTTTACATAGCATTCTAATTTCTACAAATATGAAATATGATAATTTAGAGAAGTCAACTATAATTAATTACCACTCTCGTAATAATCATGCTTGGTCAATAAGGACGTGGTAGTCTGCCCTTGTTCAAGCAGGTGTGATGAATTGGTGCGTCTAAGGAATTTAATTCATTGACGTGTATATGTGAATGGACTCTAGATCAGCAGGTGGATTAACACTATGTCATGATATGGAATGCAAGTGACCAAATATGGGCATCTCGTATCCAGCTAATGGCTTTTCTTCCCCTGTCCTTCACCTTTTAAGTGACCTACATCCCACTAACTTGTACACAACTATTGCACCATCGACTAGTGGGAGTATACTTCTCACAATTAAATAAAATAAAGATATTCAATTAACATAAAAAAATTGTTTCATAATTTGGCATAATTTGCCTAGACTTCCCTGACACTTCCCATCCACCCATCTTTGTCTTTTCACCATTGACCTTACAGACTAAGGTTGCTAAGTGAGTGTTGTTATCTATTAAAAATACACACCAAACACCATGACCAAGAGACTTTCTGTGTTTTATTTTAGAACATCTATGACTCTGAATGAATAAACGTCTTGATTACTAAATGGCAATCTGTACAAGCATAACAATGTTGATCACTAAATGGCAAACTGGACAAGTACAACAATGTAAATCATTATTACTGTTATATTTTAACAAGAATTCTCACTTCATCAATCATCATTTGCTTTTATGTATATACATTAAGCTTATATTTAAAGGCACTCTTGCCATGAAATGAACATATTGTAGTGGCTGTTATAAAAGGAGAATATATTTACAACAATTACTGCATTATATACTTCAGGGTTCTGTATTGTTATCTATTTGCAAAATTGTTGCTACCAGAAGTTTCTAGCTTGTTTGTCCTCCACATGGATACGTTCCAGTGAAACATGCTAAGACAAAGAACTTATTTTCATTTTGAATGTCAACATTACTTTTGTGATTGATATGGATTTGGACACACAACTTAATGATGATGGTATTGATGTAAGATTTTAATATTTGATTTTTCATATTCAGTCCGACAGAAATATGATCCCCATTTGAATTTGGATCATTTAATAAGTGATTTATAAGAATATATGGGCAAATGAGTGACCTATACTGAATGAGTATTGTGCCAGTAAAGCAACAATATTAAAATTTAAATGGATTAGACACGACATATATATATGGTAATATCTCAGAGCTTATGGACTTTTACAAACATATTTACAAAAATATGACATAGCAAAAAGGTATGCACAACCTAACTTCATTAATTAATTAATCATTTCATGCACTTAATTACTAGATGAAAACAACTGAGTACCAGACCAGATGTAAGAATGAATTAGAATGTAGTTCATATTAACTACAAATGGAATGAGCTGCGTATAGATGGACAACAATAAAATATAATTTTAAAAGTAATATAAAAATACCATATCTCCTCACTGAAAACAAAAATGTTTACATCATTTATTTTATTTATGTATGGAAACTGCAAAATGTCTAATTGAATACTGAAGAAGAAACAATTCTTGTAAAGCACACAAAAAAAAATCTTCTGGCAGAAAATTTACCTCTTACATATTTAGTGACAGAATTAGAAGAGGTCTGCTAAAATTATTAGTTCTATTGCAGCAATGGGACTACATATATATTTAATATTATATTTCATGTATACTAGAGCCCTATAGATTCAACTAGTATTTAAAATGTGTAGATATTTAAATAGAGCAACAACAACATGTGGTTATGGAAACAATTTCAAAATGAGCAAATTTTTAATCAATTCCAGAAGCTTGAGTTTTAATGTTCTGGTAATAAAAGTGGTGTCAGGAGAAAGCGTTATGGCTACAACTTTATTTTTTGTTCTTACTTATAGAACAAAAAGTCTTTTGTGGTTGTGTGCAAAAAGAAATTCTTATTAAAGCAAATTTTTGGTCAAGGAAATATAGAGCTGCCAGACCCATTTTTAGCGAAAACACATCTAACACTTAGTAAGTGTAATTATTTTTCTTTCAAACATGATTCAAGTCACATTAAATATAATAAAATAATGTGTTAGATAAAAACTGACCTTTAATTTTATCCAAGTTATGTCAACAAATAATTATATTAAAGTCTGTAACATTGCTACAGAAAATCACTAAATTTTTGCACTAAATGCTACTTATTCCTGCAAAATACAATGTTGCGACTACCTAATTATTTAAATATTTTATATAGGACATTTGGAACATGGTAAAAATTCTATTAAACATAATAAAATATAAATAAAACCCAAACAAACACTGACACTACTTTTAAATAAAACTCTACAAACATAATTACATTTAAAATGAACAAAACTCTACAAACACTAATTATATGTAAAATGAACAAAACTCTACAAACACTAATTATATGTAAAATGAACAAAATTATAAAATCTTTCAATCGACTAACTCTGGAATGTATGAAAATTACAAATAATTTATTGAGCTTAAGTGCAAACTAAAATCCTTTAAAATATGAAGAAATTGCATAAAATTATGCTGGTGCATTTATAAAAATAAACAACACTATTTGAAGAAACAGAATGTTGACTGCATTCAAAACCACAACTCTTTATAGACTCTTTCCTACTCAAGATGTCTGGTCACAAAGCCCTAGCATCAGTTCACTTTTCTTAATTTATTATTGCGCCAGGGTAGACATATACTACAGGCGATAAAGAAACCACCACAAATGTATATAAAGATCACAGTCCATTCGTCTGGAATGTGACACTGATGCACAGCAAAGTCATCACCAGAAATGCGTGTCTGGAGAAAAAAAAACACATACAAAATATCCAAAAATTTCCAATAGGCTGATGTACATTTTGGATTAAATGGTTGAAGGAATCATTACTGTCAATTTTCTGAAAGGGTCATCTGCAGGATGTGGTAGTGGGGGTGGGGGTGGCTGTGGAAGGTGTAAGAAAAAGAGGTAATGGCTTGAACACTAAAGGGAAGTAGGCAGAAGTTAATGATGATGATGATGAAGCTAAGAGTCTATTCTAATAGATATACTGATATATTTTTTCACAATGTACAACTATCTGAGTGAAACCGAGGTTGTTGAAGATATTTTAATTTATTTTGTTTTGTTCAGTTTCTCAGATAGTGTTCGAATATGAAAAATATCAATAGACTGATTCACTCACTCAATAACAGGGCTGACTCACTGAGTGACTAAATCTAATGTCAGGCCAACTTATTTAACTTATGTTATTGTAAAATAACAAAAAATTAAGTTATACTAAAGAAAAAAATAAATAAATATAGAGGCTATGGCTATAGTGCATCATACTCAAAAAACAATTCAGAATGCAAAATACCACTTTATTAGTTTTCAAAATAATAAACAAGGAATTAATCTGATAATACTTTAATTAAGCATTGTATAATTTATTATGTGCAGTAAAATGTGGGAGAGAAAACTTTTAACAAAATTTAAAAAGCCGGAGACAAATGTCTGATAATTTTATATCCAACACAACTCCTAGATATTACACAGAGAAGAACTGAAGATGTCTTTACTACAACCATAATATCAATAATTACAAGATTAATAAAGAACTGAGATAGTTCCGAATAAGTGACATTTTCTTTACTTTAGTAATGTAAATATCAGAATCATCAAGAACTGTGTGATAAAGGTAGACATTAAAGACAAAAAGTTCAATACAGTCTGGTTTTATTATGTCAGTAATGTGACCTGCCAAAGCAACAATATTATAAACCATCTTGAGCAGCTGCAGGATAATAGGATTATGAATACTACTAGTGTTTGGGTTCTCCCCCAAATTTTTTCCCCACAACTTAGGACATTCTATGTAGATGCAAGCCTGATTCTGTGCCTGCTGAGTTAGTGTTGGCATACAGCGCAAGTAGTAGTTAATTTAGTTAATTGTCTAATGCATGGCCTGGAGCACTGTTAGTAAACTTACATGAAGCATGCAAACAATTATTCCACTTTGAATGTGGTGTTAGATAAAAGAATAATGGATAGTACTTAATGGCATTTTGAAATTTCAAATATTTTTTATCTATATTTTAAAGGCTACTTCAATCACTTCAAGATATAAACTGATTAATAAAATAAATAAGCTGAAAAGTTAACTCTTAAAAAAATCTTCTCTATATTTTTAAATGACAAATGAAGTTATAATGAAAAATTAAAAAAAAAAACAACACCCTTCATTTTCCTCCTTAGCATGCAAATGGATTAAATAAATAAACTAATAAAATTAATTAATTAAAATAAACAAAATGACTTAACTCCCCTTAGATATATTTATAAATAAGGGTGGGTGGGAATTATATTGTTGAAATTTTCATAACTGCTGTACAAACAGGCGACAAAATTAGATATTAATAAAAATTATACACAAATGCTGCAACAGTAATGAAAGCAAGAGAATGTGCTTCTATCTGGTAAAATATCAACACATACCATCAGGAAGGATGGGTTCCTTTTATTTCTCCAGCTAAAAGATGCTACAGTCCATTCTGGAACTCCATTTTCATGAATATAGAAACAACCATGATGAATATGTCCTCCAATTACAAGTCTTGGTTCCAACAACTTGAAAAGCTATGTTATAAATTACAAAAACAGAAAAACAAAATGAAATTCCTAAACTACTTTCTTTACAATGTGTCCCTGGTGCTGTTACATGTATTACAAATTAAACTTATATTAAATTAATTTCTTCTTTTGGTGATGCAGATCAAACAAACTTAAAAAGAATAATGCATTCTATTCTATTTCATTGTTTAAAAATATAAATAAATAACAGTAAATATTTTCCAAATATATTTTAGAAATTAATTATTCTTGCTCAACCCAACTGTAGACTGAATGAATCTAAAAAAATCATCTAAATTTTGTGGCAAGAACAATTTCGTGAAGTTTGGCTGTTTAAGTAAGAGCTTGCCAATAGCAATGAGAAAGTATAAGTCATCAATGAGACATAGACGAATATTTTAACTGCAAAATAAGTGTCTTAGTTTTTCATGCCAATAAAAGCTTGACTACTAAAACACCCACAAACTGAAGCAAACTACATTTTTTGTTGTTGCAGTAAATGCAGTAAAATGTTTACTCTTCAAACAAAAAGGATTTTCTCTAATGAAATTTTTAATCAAATAATAAATTGTTGTACCATATCAGTTGCTGACTTTGACAGCGTGTCATGTCTTGGTCTGAATGGAATGTTTCTCTCTTCAGGTGGTGCTGCATCCTTGGTACTGCAGTTCTCATCTGACATGCGGTACATAGGAAAGTGCTGGGAAATGCGAAGTAACATTAGATTTTAAAAAGTGAAACATACAACAACTCAAACACTCATGCTCCTACATCACAATGATCTTGTTCTAAGTTTTGTACAAATATGTGAACATCAACCCCAGTCATTTTAAGGTAATATCTCAAGTACTGTACAAATATAGGAGCCACAACCACAGTCACTGTAAGCTAATACCTCAAGTACCATACAAATAATATAGGAGCCACAACCACAGTCACTGTAAGCTTATACCTCAAGTATTGTACAAATACTGGAGCGACTAACACAGTCATCATAAGTTAATACCTCAAGCATTGTATAAATATGGGAACCTCAAACACAATCACCATAAGTTAATATCTCAACTACTGTACAAATGAATGAACCTCAACCACACTGATCGTAAGCTAATATTTCAAATATTGTACAAATATGTGAACCTAACCAAGACATGAAAGGTTAATACCTCAAGTATTGTACAAATTAATGAACCTCAACCACAGTGATCATAAGTTAATACCTCAAGTATTGTACAAATTAATGAATCTCAACCACAGTGATCATAAGTTAATACCTATACCTTAAAAGTAATTAAACACCATTGCAAATTTTTGAATATTTGAGAATATATAATTTTCTTTATAAATTAACCAGTGAGCTAATTGCATCAAGATTTCACATATGGGTGTGTGTGTGTGTGTGTGTGTGTGTGTGTGTGTGTGTGTGTGTGTTTGTGAGAGAGACAGAATTGGAGAGTGATGGGAGAGAAAATAGGCAAATTTGTTTATTTCTTTTACTGTCATTAAAAATTGGATCCCTGTCAATTTTATTTAGTTAGAAAGCAAATTAACTTTCCTTGCCAGAGGGAATATATTTTTAAGTGACGTAGCAACCAACAGGAATTCAGTTTCTAAAGAAAACATTAGGACAGGGTTTCTCAACCAGGGTTCAGTGAGAGACACTAAGGATTCCCCGAGAGACTGTAGTTGGAAAAAAGTAACCATCAGAGATATAGTAATTTTTATGCAGAGGTTCCCTGAGACCTGAAAATTATTTCAAGGTCCCTCCAGGCAAAAAGGCTGAGAAAGTCTGCATTTGGATAATCATTTACAAGTACTATTAAAATAAACTAAATGTAAAATGTTAAAGCAAAAGGTCAGTTATGAAAAAATAACATCAAAATTAAATATTCATAAACTGATAAAATTATTAGATTCTTTTTAGAATGGCTTTAACTTTCAGGTAAAAATACACCAAGCTAATTGATACATTTCTTAGCTTTTACAGCCATTCCAATAGCATTTACTTGTCAATTACAAACATCCCCTGCCCCACTCCAAAACACACACATGCACGCACACACATCAGGACTTACAGTAATATATGTATGTCAGTGTCTTGATAACAATGAGTACAAAAGATAGTTGTTCAATGCACTAAAGCTAGTTTTCTGTTGTTGAACTGACTTCTTGTGGATCCAAGCCAAATGATAACAAGCTACAAGTAAGAAACATTTAATGAATCTGCTAAAAAATGCAATTCCAGGAAAATTCTGAGAATTTCCATGCCTGAACAAGTTTGAAATGGCAGCCAGATTTTCTAAATAATGGTATTGTTAAGAAAAACTTTAGCTATAACCCGAGCAGTTAATCACACTAAAAGCATATATCCACTGAAAGAGATGTGGTAGAATGTAGCTTAGTTTCACTTGATTTGTATCCATTATACATTCCATATAAAACAACCAGTCAAATAAAAGGACCTTCTTATAAATACCTGCTGCCATTTAAGGTTTGCATTTTAATTGTACAATGTTTTAAGTACCAAACAACAGCAAATTTATAGAGCTTTTCACCTAAAAACTTATCATTGTAAGTCATATGCCATGATTTCTTACAAGAGACATTATCTTAGTTGTGCAAAATTCAGAGATGCCGAGGCATTTCAGCTTATCTTTAGAATTAATAAATAACTGTCACAAATTTTTACAAATTTAGCAATAAAACAACATATACCATTATTAACAATTTTTAATTTTAACGGCTATATATGAAATTTTATATTTTTTTTAGGAATCTATTACACAGATATGCTAAGAGCTGTAGTTCATCTTGGATTTTGCTCTCATTTTTATCTATACTCTGCAATGAACAACTTACGGAATTTTATTTAAAAGCTTTCTGTTTCTTCCTGATATTTTGTAAATTTTCTATTTATCAAATATTAATCTCATAGATATCTTTTCAAGGGATTGTTAAAATGAGTTCAATAACTCTCTTTGTATAGAAGATCAATAGTATTGATTTACTGAATCTGTATATTACGTCTAAATCAGTACATTTAAACTAATCTGTAAGATACCCAATGACACAAATATATTTTCTTTGCAATAAACATAACTATTTGGATTTTTTTTAAAAATCATGTAGAAGTTTCAATTTTAAAAAAATTCCTTTTACAATTTTTTTGAAAAAGAATTTAACTCTAAAAATGTACACTTAAAATGCCAAAAGCATAGTAAGTTCACAATTCCTTTCTAAAATGTTCAAATAAATTTAATAAATATTATTCATTTATTGTGTCCAAGATAAAGAATGAGTATTTTATTTGACATTTTAAAAATAAATGAATTTAACAACAAAAGGTAATAGTAAGGGTTGGAAACTTATTCAGTTTATATAAGATTAGATCATGCATATATGAAACCATTTTTTTTTACAAATGACCAGTTAAAATTCAATGTATGTACACATGCACACACAAACACTCATTCACCTGAAGCAGGACAGGCTGACTGTAGGGAAATGTATTATGATTATGACAGTCAATGTTCTCGCCAGTTGTTCTGATATTACCCTGAAAAAATTCAACACAAATCAACATACATTTGAAGGCAGTTAACATGAAATTAAGAATCTGTAAAGAACAAATCATTTATATTTGTTACACTGTTACAAGTATACAAGAAGATTGCATCTAAATTACTGCTGAACAGAAATTAGGCATCAGTTTATTTATATGTTATACCATGCAAAGTGTAAATATGTTTTAATTAACCAGCCAGCCAGATATATTTTATCCAGCCCGAAAAGCACTATCATGAAACTGTGCATGAACATAAGAATATGTTTCAACCATTTACTATTGTAAAATGTACAGTGTAATCTGTATTTATTCATTATTAAAACAAGAAAATTATTTACATTAAATTACTTATAATTATACTTTTAAAAGTAATAAAAATCACAAAAATTCTACCTTTCAAAATTCTCTGATATATTTTACCAGCAAAAATTAGTCTTTTACTAATCTAGGTAAACTCTTACTAGTGGGATAAGCATGCTTAGCACTAGTTGTGATGCTAAACAAGGAATAAGGCCTTCCCACTGGCAGTTTCATGGGAATTTCCAATGTATGCACTCCTAACTTTTATCCATGCCTTTCCCCACTTCAAAGGGGCAATCATAATTAAAATGGTGGTCATAACAGATTTTGACCAGAAAACTGTGATGAAAATGGCTAGAAGGAAGACATAGCCAGCATTTGAAATGTCAACACTGAATTCTCTGGTTAATCATTCAAATCTACAATAGTTCAGTGTATTAGATCAAATAACTGATTTTTAAAATGGAAAAATTATCCACAATGCATGCTTTCTCTTTACAAACATCATTTGGACACTAGCATTCTTGCTCCTAATTTTGTTCTTAAACTTTAACTGAAATAGCTGTAAGGATCATGCGATCTCAAATTAAGGTTAATATTACAAATTTCTGATAAGAGAATTACCAAATAAACTGCTGAAAGAGTATAATACAGTTAAATTCATATACAAATATTGTCACTAAAATGCTTTCAGTATAGTATTGCATTTACATATGTACTTTGAATTGTTAAGAGTTCACATTCCTGAGGTAAAGAGAGGCATTATATCAATGCTCTGGTTGATCATTGTGGAAGACAATTACATTGAACTGAATTTTTTATCAGTTAGTATCCCAAACTGATGTAGTGGAAGTTAAACAACAATATTTATGAATATAATGCACAGTGTAAAAAAGTTATAAAAAATGCAAACCTTTGCACAGTTAAGCTGCTTAGAAATTTTCTTGAGGGCAGTCTGGGTCTCTAAGCAAAGGTCACAGTTATCACCCTCCATCGCCATGGAGTTAAGCAATACAAAATTGATGCCTTTAATGTTCAACAATGCTGCTGACTTTGAATCGAAAGCTTCTTCAAAACGTTGTTGCTTATGTGCTGTTATCCTGGATTTGATCAGTCATAAGCATTACACACACAAAGACATGCATAATATATATATTTATAAAATTTATCTGTTCTGTCCATCCACCTATCCATCCATATTGATCATCTCTTTCTCTCTCTTATTTAAGGAGGGCAATCTTGTTCTAAAAATTCTTTAATTTAACCCTACTGCCTGCCCAACTTTTAAAATGTTTTAAATCCATTTCACGAAACTTTTGCCCTATTTTAATGACAGAAAACCTGCTTAAAAAAAAGATGAAATGGTAGGAATAAAAGCAGTAGGACTGCAAGTTTGAACACAGTACAAGCAAACTCAAATAGATTTGGCTGAGCTATCTCCTCTAAAATATTAAATGATATCTACTGACCCTACTTTTGCATAATTTTCGGCAAACTATGCTTACTTTGGGCAGTAAGTAGATGAACAAGCAAAACCCAGAATAATTGTAGTAATCATACCATGATGAAAACAATGATTTATGCTAAATTTAATGTAAGTAATATCAAATAGACCCAATGTCACTGTTTTGCAGGAATAAGTAGCATTTAGTGCAAAAAATTGGTGATTTTCTGTAGAGAAGTTTGGTATTTTAATACAATTACTTACTGATGCAACTTGGTTAAAAATGGTTAAAATTAAAGATAATTTCTTTGTCAAACACACTGCTGTACTTTATTTATTGTGATTTAAACCATGTTTAAAGAGAAATAATTACACTTACTAAGTGTTGGATGTGTTTTTGCTAAAAATGGGGCCTCACAGCCGATTGTCAATGTGATAAAAAAATTTGCTTTGGTTGGATTTCTTTTTGTGTGTAACTACACATGACTTCTTTTTATATCAAGAATAAAAAATAAAAGTGTACCATAAACTTTTACATGATACCATTTTATTAACAGAAATTTAAAACTCAAGCTTTGGTAGTAAAAAAAACTGGGCTATTTTGAAATCACTTCCGTACAAACATTTGAATAAATATTTTCTCTCTGAAAATTGCGATAAAAAAAAAATTCATTCCTCTATGAAACTAGTATTAGAAAATCATGTAGCTTTGGCTGCAGTTTAACGCAAAGAGTTTCCATTAGGTAATGCTTCAAATTCTAGCAATGTCCACGTAGAGTGTGTTTGAAAATTTAGAGCTGCAGAAAACTTCAAAATCTTGACATTTGTTATGCTTATATCTGCTAGTATTGCTTTCAATAAAAATAGTTCTTTATTTGTGTAGGAATTTATTTAGTAATCGCAAGCTAATTTTAACAGTGTATAACTGCAAGATCAATTGTCTTCTGATCCTCAGTTTTATAGTTTCTAATTATTTCTTTGTGACAACCCTACTTTATTTCAAACCATTATTATTTGATTAATAATATATATCTTAATATATATCTTAAAGTTAAATGTTATTGAGATTGTAACTATTTTTTTTAAACACGATTTTCTGTTGTTGATTTTTTTTTGTGGGGGGGGGTTGAAGAGTCAAGCTAGAAAAGAATAGCACTATGCTTTCAACAAACTTTCACAATCAAGCTGAAATCTCATGCAGCTTATTTTCATTAAAAATGTACTTTGCACACACATTTTATTTACTTTTAGTGATAAAACTTAATCAAGCAATTATATTCTCAGGGTCTTGGCTTTACAAATATTACATTTAATATGTATTGTAAACATAGTATTAATTAATATCTTTTTAATAATTTACTTGTACATGATAATTAATCTAGGTACATAGAATTTACAACAGCTTTCTTAAACATTAAAAATTAAATTGCTAATAGCAAATTAATGTATCAATACATAAACTATTATTTTTTAATTAAATTTTGGTTTTTAGATGAATTTTACTTTTTAATCATTTATACTTTTTTACTTTTATTGCATTACTTAAGAGGTTAGATTCTCCACCCCCTCAAAATTATTTACTTCCAGTGTATTAATTTTACTGAAATAAAATAATTATTTTCTTTAAGAACTAAAAGCTGCATGTAATTTAAGCTTTACACTAAAAGTGTTGTGTTAAAATTATATGTGACAATGATTCAATAAAGTGATTGAATGATTAATAATTTGAAATTACCCTCCAATCTTACTCTTTGCTGGTTTTTGATTAGTACTTAGCATTTCTTTTTAGAAGACCTGCCACATTAGATTATAATTTAAAAGTTATTATATTTGAAGGCTTTAGCAGACAGGAGCAATATGTTGAAATGTATTGCAATAAGTTTTTTGGGTTTTTTATGGGGAAAAGTATTCAGGGTTTGTTGTACTAAAATGGCATACATAATCTTCAGCAAATAATTTGGTCACTAAAACATTTAAGAAGGGTATGATGATACTGACTCTTAAGTTTATTTTGCATGGAATATTGAATTGCTTACTGTCAATGACAAATTGTGGGCTATATCTGGATTTGATAAATATGGCAATCATATAGTATACACAATTAAAAATCTGTGTATTGTTAATAGAAGTACGGATATGAATGCTGATGTAATTAATTGTACAAATTTTCATAATTTTCCATACATGCATATGTTAATTTTCTTTAGCATATCATCTTATTATAATAAAATATGTATATTCATAAACACTCAATACAGTTGGAAGTGTAAAAGCTATATGCATTATAAATTGTATATTTTATTTACAACTATAAAAATAACTTTAAACTGTTTTCTAAATTGCAGATATATGTGTAATTATATATAAAATATACATACTTTCACAACAAAAAATAAAGCAAATTGCAGTTCTACAAGTTTTACCACTTTCAAATATTTACATAATTCTTTAAAAATTGCTATGAAATAATAGTATGTAAAAATTAAAATAGATAGCATAAAATAATTATTTCAGACCTATTGAATTCCTCTTTTTTTTAATACTTGAACCATGTCTGTAAGATACATAGTTCTCGAGATATGACATTTTACAATTTGTGTCTTAATGTTCCTTTCATCTTTAGATCAAGAGTGTTAAATATGCTTGTTTGGTGATGTTTGAGACTTCATATATCACTGTGATAAGTGTCTTTGGAAAAACTGGCTAAAACTCCTTGGTACTTTATTGTTTTAAATATAAAAAAAAATAAATATATAAAAAATATATTTTAAACCACTTATTTGAATATTACAATGTCTTGAATATGCACTTTATAAAATATTACAAGCGCGTTTTATGTAATGAAGAGCTGTTTGCACACAATTTGTAAAGCATAATACATTCTCTGAGAGAACTTCTGCATTTTCATCATTTAGAATATACTCTTCTGTTAAACTTTAATTCAACCATTTCATAACTGAAGATTTTTACTTTTTACAGTGCATCAAAAATGAGCATTTATTCATAATTGAAATTTGATGAAGACTAACTTCAAATAATGACATTTCATAAACTACTTGAGGTTTTCTCTTAGAATTTTTCAAGCAATCTTACATCATCCAATACTATTTTGTAAACACATTTGTTTTACTCTGAATTGAATTTGAAAAATTGGTTGGGACTATCTAGTGATATTTTTTCTGCAATCTTCCTTAGTTTTAACACAAAAGGAATATATTTACAAACATGAGAAAAACATCCTTGTAAGTAAATGATTAAGCAAAAAATTGACAATTTTATATACAGGATCATATATGTAAGACAAAATGCATACATATAATGGTAGCCAATGTCATGGTTCCCCACTATCAGGTGTCGTTGTGTGTTACCAGACACTTGAAACAAAGTATTAAAGCGGTCAACATGGTCCTGGAATTCTTCATCACTGCACCACTTGCCCTCATCCAACAGGTCACCTAATAGCAAGCAGAAAGAAAATAAATTATAGTACACAACTAAATGTATCTGAAAGTGAAAGGAAAGATTTAAAGCTAAAAGGATTGTAACATGAACTGTCAATGTTATTACTGGTATAGCTCTTAGACTAGCCTAAAACAAGTCAGGACAGAAGGAGCTAACTGTAGGCACTAATTTAATACAAAGACAGAAATTCTCTGGTTATAACTGTATGTACTACTTGAAAGTGAGGACAATACAGATCTGATTATAACAGCACACACTAGCCCACCATGAAGGCAGCAGTAATCTAATTATAACTTTACTCTCTGGCTTAATGTGAGGAATGAAAGAGTCTAAATGTAACTATATGCAGGCAGCAATAATCTGGATTACAACTGAAAACAACAGCCAACCATGAAAAAAAGATTGATCATAATTGTTCATTAAACAACACAAAAATAATATCTAGCTCATTATAACAGTAATTTTCATTAAGTTAATACAATAACAGCATTTGACTGGTATAATTACATTAACCAAATAACAAATATCTGGACTAACTTAAATTATGTTAACTGTAAACTAAAACAAAAAGAAAATATGTCAAATTTACTCCACCACATAAACAATTAGATTTCTTTATGTTAGGTAAAACATTCATGTTACTTGTTAGATTAGCTTTTTATTATTATGTGGTGGAGTAAATTTGACTATCCCTATTTCTAAACTTAATTGTTATATAAGGTGTCAAATGTCAAAGTAACTCAACCTTGGGCACTGCTTGTACTGATATTTTTAAATGTCAAACTTGGAAGTAAAGAACTCAGGTAAAGAATATGCTAGTGCTTGCTGATGTAATCTGAACTGGTTTTAAATGATTGAGTAGTTTTTATATCCAATGGTCAAGATTTACAAGAACAAGACCAGGCAAGGGGCTGAGTTCAATGTTTACCTGTTGAAAAGAATTTATTTTCTTATCACTCTCAATTTGGTGTGGAAAAGTCTGGTCATGAAAGACAGCCATTAGCATAATGGTGAGTTAACTGACTGATTGAAAGAGAATGGACTTAGAAATATTTTGTGCATTTTGCTCTTGATATGTTATACATAGAGAAGTATTATGCGAGTATACTGTTATTTCTACAAATTGTGAACTAAAGATGCTTGTGTGTAGTAACTAGTATGGTAAACACTTGATATTGTTTCTAGTGAATATGTTCATAAAATTGATATGTTGTATTTATGCTGCATGCATGTATCAGGCTAATAAATACTGCTGCAGAAAACTGTAAGTTGAGACTTGAATGTAAAGAATGGAGTTAGAGATGAATAAACTGGAAACTTGTAATTTGTTCCCTGATTATATTTTACAGGAAAGATGCAGCCTTTTTTGTTTTACCTGAATCTCCCATTTACTGATTTATAAACTGCTAAAATCTTAGTAGATTTGAGAAGTTTCTACCCCCAGTGTGTAAATGTAAGGATACAATGCACTCTGTTGATGTATGCTAACTATATTGTGGACTCAAGGAAGTTATTGGAAATTGCTTTATTGTTGTTAGGCTTAAGGGAACTAATATGGCAGAGAACCCAGATTAGCCTAGAGAGAATAACAGCTCATCAGTATTCTGCAATGTGCAATAGAAACACGTGAAACTGACAATTCCCTTGCAACAATAAATTTGTACTTTGTTATGAAAGCATGCGAAAGACTATTATGGCTTTGCCTAGACAAGGTTACGTACAAACTATTATTGCTATAATCTCTGTAACTCAATTTCTGTTCACTGATATTAGTGATAAGGACTATTCTGTTATTTATACTGACACTAATCGGTTGAATAATGTGTTAGGATATAAGAATGTATGAATATTGAAATTATTCATACTTGGTTTATGGCAGTATTGATGCCAAGTAATCTTTTCATTATATTTGCTATATGTATATTTGATTGTTGATTTAATATATCTGTAGTTGAATTTATTGACCCTTCTTACACACACTGATAACCATATGTTGGGGAAGAAAGTGAGTTGATGGGGGCTCGCTAAATCTAGATTAAAAGATGGATTTATCTTCTCCTTTGATAAGAAGTTTTCCACCTATGGAAATATAATCTGAAGGTAAATGTTTGTTTTTAAAATTGTAGATGAGAGAAAATGTTTACAGCACCCGCATATCTGCCAAGTGAGAGAGATGAGTGGTGTCTTTTGGAGAATTGTTAATAATGTAAATGAAGATTCTCATCACTTGTATAGTTGTAATTAGTTATGGATGATTAATTAATAATAATAATCATAACTATTAACTAAACCTGCATAGTTGTCACAGTTTATAAATGTAAATACTGACCTAACACAAATATTATAAATGTAAATACTAACCTAACACAAATACATCTAATTGTTTATCATTTTATATAAATGTAAACAATAACCTAACACAAATACATCTAATTGTTTATCATTTTATATAAATGTAAACACTAACCTAACACAAAGACATCTAATTGTTTATAAATATAAACACTAATCTAACATGAATATTATAAATGTAATTGTAAACAATAACTTAACACAAAGATTATTACTGTATGTGTAAACACTAACCTAACAATACATAAAGATATCTGACTATTTATAAATGTAAATACTAACCAAACAAACAAAAAAAATGGGCTGATTATTAATTTAAATATTTTTTAACTTAAAAAGAAAACATATGGGTGATTACAACTATAAATGCTAACATGAAGACAATAATGGCTGAATATAACAGTAAACACTAACCAAACTGAAAACATCTGATACAGTGATAGATTATAACTATAAACACTAATCTAACATGAACTTGACACATGGCTGATTTTAAATGTAAATAAATACTGATATGAAGACAACATATGATTATAACTATAAATACTAATCTAATATAAAGACAATATCTGGCTAATTAAGTTACAAACTGTAATATAACATGAAGATAACATCTGGTTGATTATAACTATAAATGCTAACCTAATATGAAGATGACACCTGGATGACAGCACCTAGCTGATTATAACTATAAACACTAACCTAACATAACAAAACATCTGGCTAATCATAACTAAACTAATATGAAGACAACATCTGGCTGATTATAAGTTTATAACTATAAACACTAACCTAATATGAAGACAACATCTGGTTGGTGCAAAAGCATGCTAGTCTGGAAAGATCTGTGCATCTGCCATTCTCTGCAATAAATGTGACCCAAACAGATTGCAATTTGCCTTTCAAATGAATAGGAAAATAATATACATGCATTGAAAAAAAAAGAACTAAAAACTATAAGAGCAGACCACTTTTCATTAAAAAAAAAAAAAAAGGATTAAAGACCAGTGAGTTAAATATTATTATTGGAGACCTTCATTCATAACAAAAGTCAGGAATGGTCTATGGCAATGAAATTACTGCAACTTATCTATGCATCTGCTTTTCAGTCTTAAATGAAGAAGAAATATCTTCTCACCTTCGCACTTTATCAAACCAATGTCCTTCTCTAGTTCCCAGCAAGTGAATGTCTGAAATAAACATTACTTTGAGGTCTACCTGGGAGAAGACCCAGCCTCCAACAGGTGAATGTGTCAATAAAGGCCAGGTGCATTGCAGCAACACTACAAAGTAGTGCAGCCATTCACAGTACAGAAGCAGCAATAACAGCAAACATGCAGCACGGAACAAGCGACTTCCTTTCAACATGTGACTGCGGATAGACAACCGAGTTCCAGCATTTATCATTTTATGCTACCGCAAATTGTCCATGGGTAATGTGTCCCACATATCTATCACAAAATAAAACATTTTGTGCATTGATTTCATGGCAACTCCACCGGCACCGGGCTCAATACATATATTATTATAATGCAAAAAATGTAAGATGGCATGAATGAACAGCATTTCAAGACAATTACACAATTTCTTTTTGAAACTTAAGTGATATGTTTACTATATAATCTAATAAAAGAGTGCATTGATTGGATTGGGAAAAATAGGATACAAATTTATTATTTCCATTATAATTATTTACTTCAGTGTTTTCATGACATCACTTTGTCAGTAACTTTCTTTTTTTGAAGAAAATGTAATAAAATATATTTTTAAAATATTATATCACCATAAATGTATAATTTCAAAATCAGATTAAATATATTCAAATACAATGAACATTAACAATATATTCTTTTATTAGTTTTAAACATGAATATGCAACTATGTTGTTTAAGTGATTAAAATGAAGTAGCTTAACATTGCAAATGAAGTAGAAAAATTACCATAAATAATAATTAATAATATGAAATTATATAAACTATTTAATTATTTTATATACAATAAATTATTTCATTTCTATGGAACTGTAAAATGCAGTGTTTGTCACACATACAAGCATGCAGATATTTCATTATTTGTGTGCATTCTATTTGTTGTTTTTATTATAAAGTGATAAATATATTTCTAAAATGAACTTCTATTAAAATTTATTGGTACAATGTAACAGAAGCT
Organism: Sinotaia quadrata; assembly: GCA_028829895.1. Taxonomy (NCBI): domain Eukaryota; kingdom Metazoa; phylum Mollusca; class Gastropoda; order Architaenioglossa; family Viviparidae; genus Sinotaia; species Sinotaia quadrata. The sequence continues at coordinate 46,855,355 of CM054181.1, read as the reverse complement.
TTTTTTTTAATTGCTACAAAGGCACACTGCATCAGTAAAATAAAAACAACCCAATATTACTTATTAGTATAGTAGAATCTGACGAAGTAGTAGGCCTACTTGTCTTAAAACTTTTGGTTGAATAAATATTTTATTACATCAAAAATAATTTTCATTGCTTAAATATCGGATTCTAGTGCCTTGAGGTAATAATTAAAAATTATACAAATTTCTATTAGAAATTATACCTCATTCTATTTCTATTTGTTAAACCTCTAAAAATTAATTACTGAAATTATTTAACGGGGTATATCATTGGTGTAAATTGATGTATTGAAGTCGAACTATATAGCAATCAACTATCAATGTAGGGCTAGGATTTTAAAAAATAAATAAATAAAAATTATTTGAATATGCCCAAGAAAATTAGGTACCTTTAAGTTTATCACAATCCTTCTGATTTTCAATTCAGCTATGTTACGCTATGAAAAACAATCCCGGATACATGGAGAAACAGGCTTAAAAACTTATTATTCGTTATAATGGGGAGAAAAAAAAAATTTGAAATGACAATTATATAGGTTAATAATGTTTTAAGCTAAATGTACTGTGACACAATAATGCAAACTAAATTGTTTTAAACTTGGAGAACATGCATTAAAACCGTTCTATATGCAATAAATATACAGTAGATCCTTTAATAGACTATATAAGTACACTAAAGCTAGCTTATATTAAATTTGAGAACTTTGGGTAAAATTGTGACCGTTCTATTTGAATGAATATTTAATCTAATACTTAGTATAAAACAATTAGTAAATGAGTAATATTTTCAATAACTAATTATTAGTAAAAGGTAAGACAAGCTTTAGATTTTAAATGGAATAAGAATTGATTCGGATATATTGGGGTAAATCATTATGTATGTAATAAGCGAGAATTACTTTATAATATTATATTATATTTTTATTATTTGTACGTAAATGTAATATGTTTACATTATTTAGACTGAGTGAATTTAGGCAAAAATATAAATTGATGTGATTCGTAATAATTAAATCTTTGATAATACATTCGATACCAATTTCTCCCTTAGTATTGCAGACGACCTTTGTCACTGCTTCTGAGATCATTATATTATATATACAGGTACTACTATGTACTATATCTTTAAACTAAAAAATAAGTAAGAAATTAGTTTCAACAATTATAAAACAATCTGATGTAGTTGATTTGTATCTGTGATTCTGGGTAGACTATTATTTAACCAATGCAAAATGAAAAATATCAGAATAGAGCCTATAGGTAAACAACGAAAAACAACTACAAGAATTGGCATTTCAGCTAAATAACTTTTGTCAGGATAGTACCCTTCTAAAATCACCCTTATAAAATTATTTATTTTAGTAGTATGTATTTTATCTATCTGTCTATCTTAGTATCTATATATGTTATGTTATGAAGGGGGTGTCTTTTGTTTTTGTTTTTCTTGGTGACTTCTTTCTTTGCAGGAGCCACTGTACACTTTTCATCTTCGTTCAGTGTTTTTGGTCTTGAATGGCTTCTTCCAGGATTTCCTCCCTTCTCTGGAATTCAGTGAGGGCTGGTGGTGTGGTGTGCTTGCTGTTGTCATTGAAGTTGACGGTGGTGCACTGCTGCAATAACTTATCTTATTGAATTGTTTTTAAAAAATATTTTTAAAAAATTGTATGATTAATATTCCATTTCAGGGCTAAGGGTGATTGCCACTGAGTTTTAGACTCCTGAGATGCAGTTGTCTTCAGTGAGCCAGGATTTTACATTGTTTCTTCTTATAATCTACGTAGTTAAACAATTGGTTTCCATTTTTGATATAATGGGCTGTGACCACCATCAGTTTCCGTGTTGGCAGTTGTGTTGAAGTGGTGTATAGTTGTTTTTCCTAGGTGCTGAGCACCCACCATAGAAAATCTGACAGTGGCAGTTCCTTCACATTGGCTTAGATATGGAGAATCAGCCATGTTGGTGCTGAATTGTTGGGTAGTGAAGTAGGCAAATGTTTGTTTTGTTGATCGCATATCCATTTGGGTGGCTTTTGTCACTCTTTTTAGGTTGTTTGTGTGCTTGTCCCTGTGTGAGGAATCTTGTTATTTGTGTTTCTGTGGCTTGGTTCATAATAATTATAGTGTTCCACTTTGTTTCTTGTAGTGTTTGACTTGTGCTTTCTGTGTATTTGCATTTCAGTGATGGAAGATTCTGTATTGGCTTTAGTAGCTTGGTTTGCTGTAGATGGCATTGGATCTGTAGCAATCTGTGTTTTGTTTTCTTGGTTCTATAGAGTCCATCTGGTGTGATGAGAAGGTAGTAAGTAGTTTGTCATTACTATTGACTTGTGAATTTCATTACAGGTGTTGCTGTATTTTTTATTGCAATTATAGAGTTGATGTGTAGATGGTGTTGCCAAATTGGTTAGTTGATGAGTTCATCTCTGTATGTTGTAGTTGCAGTATAATTGAGAAGTGCTGTCAAGAGGATAGCTGTGGTACATTGTAGTTAGACAGTATAGAAGAGAAGTGCTCTAAAAAGGATAGATGTGTTCTAGTTGAACAGTAAAAGAGAGAAGTGCCTTAAAAAAGGAAAGAGTGAGAGTTAACCTTTCCAAACCTTTCCTCTGTGTGATTAAAGGAGGATGCCTACAGAGGATGCCTTCAAAGCAACAAATATGATTGGTATTTTCTAGATGTAGTCAAAAATATAATTTGTTTTCCCCTGACATTGAAGTGGGGGAGGGGGGAGAAGAGAACAATGTAGGAGAGAAGTGTTAATTTGTTTTCCCTTGACATTGAAGGACAGGAAAAAAGAAGGAATAAGAAATAGTTTAACTATATTTCACTATCATCAGAATGTCTGATCTGTTATATAATGGGACATAGATGTTTATTTACAGAAGAAATAAAAGTGAACATTAAAATGTTTTGAAATTATATTTATTTTATTTTTCCAGTTTGAGAAAACCCAGCATGAAATCTGCACTTGTCATTGGGGCTTCTCGTGGAATTGGCCGTCAAATAGCTCTCACACTTAGTGAGAATGGCTACAAAGTGTGTGTGGCAGCTAAAACTAAAGAACAGTCACAAAATCTCCCAGGGTCAGTAGACATGGTGGCTCAAGAAATCAGAGAGAAAGGAGGTGAAGCATTTGCTAAGAAATGCAATGTCAGACTTGAGACAGATTTGAAGGAGACAGTGGATGAATGTCTTCTGCATTTTAAAGGTATAGATTATGCTGTTTACAATGCTGGTGCCATTAAGTGGAAGCCTGTTATTGAAACACCACTTAAAGAATATGATATGATGCATGAAGTCAATGTGAGAGGAAGTTATGCTTTAATTCAACAAGTTCTACCACATTTCCTAAAACAGAGACATGGAAAAATTCTGTTAGTTTGCCCACCCATCTACAACAGGTTAGAAATCATGGTGAACTCGTTATAATTAGTAATTTTGAACATATAGTAACAATATCTGTACTTTTTATTTATTTACACCGAATCTTGCATTTTTATTGATTTCTTGATTTTAGAAAAGTTTAATAAATCACCCTTTCAAGTGCTTTATCAGTAACTAGGAGATAAACTTCATTTACTTGGCATTGCATGATTAAAAACACAAGTAAACATTTAATAGCTTTGGTCAGTTGAAAAAGAAATAATTAGTTTTGTATAAATATTTATAACTCTATTGATAAATCCATCATTGAGGCTAATCCAGTGATATATAATATGTTTGCACTAAATGCAGCATACAATAGTCTATGTTTAGTTGACTTACACAGAGATGATGTTCTGAGTAAATATATCCTGCTTATTTGATTCCCTTTTTATTTTACTGTCTGAAGTCATTTCATAGATGACTTTTTGAGTAAATATTTTGTTTTTACAGTCCAAAGCGAACATCACAGAAAATGGTAGTTTTTAAATACGTCGTACTCAAAATAAATGGTTGACATTTGTTTGTTCTATGGGACAATGTTTTTTGACTGGGGCAGTTTTATTTGCTGACTTAAGAGCAGTAACACTGATTAATAGCACAGGTGATCACATGGGTAATTGTTCAATACTTGCCTGATGAACAATAGGTTGTTTGTGTGGTGCTTATGGAAGATATAGGGAGGGGGAGTATGTCTTTGGGCAGGGACAGGTGAAAGGTGCTGGTGTGATGCTCTGTGACCCTAGTTATTGATTATGATTATTATTATTATTTAATCATTCATAACTAATTACAAGTGATGAGAATCTTAATTTATGTTGTTAATAATTCTTCAGAAGACATCACTCATCTCTCTCATTTGACAGATATGCAGGTGCTGTAACATTTTCTCTCTTCCACAGCATTAAAGACAAACATTTACCCTCACACAATATTTCTGTAGGTGGAAAACTTCTTAGCAAAGGAGAAGATAAATCCATCTAAGTAGACTTTCAATTTTGATATAAATATTATTTCATTTTCATTATACTTTGTATATTGGAGTACATAATATGATGCAGATTTTTCAAGGGAAAAACACCGTATGCTGTTAGCAAAGTGGGCATGACAGTTCTAGTACATGGACTAGCTAACGAGCTTAGAGGGACTGGTATGTTATTAATATTACTCTGTCTTTTTATAAGCATAGCAAATTATTAATTTTGCTAAATAGTCAATCTTCTTTAAATTCCTTTCACTTTTTAAATAGAGTCTCAGAATTAAAAATCAACAAAGTTAACTGATATTGCTTGCTGGTCACGATTGGATTAGTTAATAGCATAAGCAACAATATCAAATATTAAACCTGACAAACAACAATATCACCTAATAAAATTGGTTAGTCAGTAAATCCTAAAGAAAGGAGGCACACTTTAACAGCATGAAAATAGATCTTTCTGTCATTTATTATATGCTAGAATTTCAATTAATAATCGAAGTTCTTACATATATCATTGGAGGTATTTTTAATATTTTGCACCAATTCACATGTTAGAAAATTTCAATGACTATCTTAGTTCTTACATATTATCATCAGAGGTATGTTTAATATTTTGCACCTTTACATTCATCTTGCCTATCTTAGTGTCACCACCACCCTGCTCTCTTGCGAAAGGGAACGTGGCTTAGTCAGCAGCACATAGGACCTGTGTAGATGTTTGTCACAGATGTCCACACACAGAAACACCATGGATGTTTTTCTGGCTCTATATTTTATTCTGCATGAAGGGTTACACTTGGCTGATGTGCTTGTGTATGAGAATGCGAGTGGGATGGTAAAAGTGTGGACAATACAAAACAATGCAACATAAAAACAAAACAAGACAAACTGCACCTATCCTCTCGAAACAAAGGTAGACAAGCTTTATAGTTTGAAGAGTAAAATTTATGTTTATTAATCTTTGGGCTCTCTTTCATCTGATGGTTAATCTGTCACTGTGAGACAAACATACTTTGTGGGATTGGGGATAATGATGAAAGATGATGAAAAAAGTAAATAATGATCAAGTTCACTTTCACATAGAGCAGTAACTCCCACTAACAATAGCTATCCTAATAGCGATAAAATTATGTCTTCAAATTGTTCAGTAGTTCTGGAACTTTCAGTTCCATGATAATTCAAATAAATTACTGTTCCATACAACTTAAATGGTAAGATAAATAAATGAATGATCTCAAGCACCTAGTTTGAGTTATTTTATGTGCACTTAGGTTTTAGATAATGCTAATTCTTTCTACTCACACAAATGCTGTTACTCTGGTCATGCTAAAGGAAAATCTGTCCTTAGACACAAGTCTAGTGTCAAATTTTAGCAGTCTCTACTACCACTATCTTGTGACAGATTGCTGTAGCACTCTGTATTCAGAAAGTTGACCTTCCTGTCCATAGGTTAGATCAGAAGAAACAGTTCCAATACCATTGCTCTCATCAAATGCTGCTGTCACACTTTGCTATACAGTGATTGTGTCATCATGGTGTGGTCTTGTCCTTCCATCAATACAGCTGCTCAGATGCAAATCACTCCACCTGTGGGATGTCTGTCATCAAGGCTATCACTGTCCAGGGAAAGGTGTCTTAGAAGACTGCTTTACCTCACACTGTGATTGGCCTGTATATCTTACCAAACAAACTTTCACTGTGTCAGAAAATATCCAGTCATTTTACCATCACAATTAAATAGTCCGACATGGCGGTGAGAGATGCAAAGAAAAGAAAAAACTGTTTTCTCTCCTTGCCTACCAACATTGTATGCTCCTCAGAATATTTTGGTGTCTTTCTCTCTAGTATATTTCATTCCCTTTATCACTCTTCAAAAACTTTATACAAATTTTGTAGTTTCAGCACACAATGCACGCATCCTTGACAGATCATGCTCTCCTTGATCAGCAAACATTTGCATCATGAAAATCTTACTCTTATTATTCTCAGGCACAGTTAAATCACTAACCCTCCAGTGCACATCAAGTTCTAATCATACAAAATCATAGCTTTGAATGTATCCTACTGAATTATTAGATGCTTAGCATAAGTATAATTATTAACTAATAATTATTAATGATCATTAAAATATATGAATCCCTTCTAATATATGAATCCTTTCATCTTAAATATCACAATGGTAAAATAAGACTGCATTCACATAATGCATAAATCTTAACTTCACATGCACAGTTTACAGAACACATTTATAAGTATAATAACAACGTAGGCTTTTAAATCTTACTACTATGAAATGGAGGTGATTTACGATTTTACTTTCTAGCCTATCATTCTCAAAAGTAAACTCCAGCCATGTTATGCAGTGGTCGGGCGATCTTGACCAGACGATTGAAGTAAATAAATTTTAAAATTTTATTCTGGGGGAGTCTACCTCCTCCAGCTCTACATGACACTTTGAAAGGAAGAAATACAAAAATGTACTCTAGTTTTTAATTGCAACTTAAGTATACAATGTGGTAGTGGTGTTTGCATTAGCTTCCGTCCTTTCCAAGACTTGCTTGGGGCCTTTATTCTTATGACATTCTCTATTCCTGGATAGTTCTGAAGGGACTTAATATATTCAGCAGCTCCAACCACATAAAGTGTTCAGATTAATAATGATACAAAAGAAAAAATGCTGTTTTTTACATTCATTTGTGTTGGCATTGTCATTTACATGTTCTAGAGCTAAGTTTGAATTAAATACCGCCGAGGAATAATTAATTTCAGCATGTCTTCACAATTGAATTTATGCATATATTTTCTTATCTAAAATTGGTCAGAAAGAATTTAAATGAGAGAGAAGGAGAGAAAGAGATAGAGTAATAAAGAGAGATATAGAAGAAAATGGGAGGAGAGAATTAATGAAAATGCAAGAAAGAGAATGAAATAGAAGAGATAGATAGGAATTGCAAAAGGAAGAGCCCATCAAAATCCAATATTTCAAGTGGCCTAAAATCTAATATTCAGAATGACAAACACAATTTGAGTGAAACACAAAGTTGCAGCAATGTATAAGCCACAGCCTGCATACATTTGCTTTACTTTTACTGGCGAACTTCCTTATACACTATACTATTTTCAAAGTTTTAGGGCTGCAGGTGAGAGCCCTTGGTATAGCCTGATGTTGCATGGCCTATCTTGATTCTAGGGCACTGAGGTATACAACAAAGTCTAATCAAAATCATCCACTTGATTTTTACTTAGCTTCACCCAAACATAGAACAACGGTTTTGGTATATGTAGAATAAAGAATTGTGCTCGGTTTAGAAAAATTTCTGTAGATTAATTTTAAAATCCAAGTTTTAATTCTCCTTTAAGTTTAATCTCCAGAAATTTGTTTTCATGTAATTTATTTTTCTTATTTAAAAAGAAAATATTGGAAATGAATTTATTGTTAAGTTGTTTATTTGTATTGCTTGTATTTCTAGGTGTTTCTATTACGGCCCTTTGGCCAGCTACAGTTATTGAAAGTCATGTAACTACTGTGAGTGACATACCCAAACACATGATGCGTACTGCTCACATATTTGCTGATGCTGTACTGAGAATTGGAGAAGAAAAAACTGACAGGTTTTGCACATATTTTCATTTATATTAACTATGAACTATTAGAAATTGTTTTATGCCAGGTAGAATGATAATTTTTAATGTTTGTGTAATTTTGACCACTCTCCTAAGATTGAAACATTTTTTAAAGTTTTCTTATTATTTTTTTGTTGTTGTCTACTGTATGATAGAAGTGTTTATGTCTTAAAAATAATTTTAAAAGGTGGTATCAGTGTAGAACTTATCTCTATACACATGTAAAAAAATATTAAATTATTTCATATTTATGAGATTTGTGTTGGGTAAAATACATGTACTACTATAATAATGTGTTGATGTTACATTCTATTATATAATAGTTTATATAATTCAAAGGGTAATATATTAATACTACAAAAGAGCCTTGATGTATTTTCATTTGTTAAAATTAAAACCGTTCACTTTATGTTACCCCTGCTAAATTTGATCAGCAAGTAGCAAGATACAGCATAAGCTCAGTAATGTTAGTGTTTCATACACATTGAGCTTACAGGGATATTTTTCTTTTTATTGAAACAGACTAAATGGCCATGCCTTAATTGATGAAGACTACCTTCGCTCTGTTGGTGTCAAAGACTTCTCTTCTTACCGCTGTGACCCTTGTCATGAACCTCCTCGCATGATGCCTCAGAAATTCCCATCACTTTTTGTGGAGGAAGAGAATGAAAGTTTAGATCTGAGCCAATCAAAGTTGTAAAGAGAGACAAAAAGTGAAAGTACCAAAATAAAACCAGGGACTATTTTTGTAAAGATATATGGTAATCTCTAAGGAATGTTAAGAATTGTGTTATGTATTTCACGAATAAAGTAAATGTTTACATGTTGTTGACAATCTGTTGACAACTTGATATTCTTTTGCTTGAAATTTCACACAACAAAAGTCTCTTTCCAATTCATGTAGTTTATTTAGGTCTTCCGGTATGAGTTTTGCTGTGTTATTTATTATTCTACATAGCAAATTCTTAGTTTAGAACCCTAGGAATTCTTTTAGGCATTATTAATAATATAAATCAACAACAGTAGAGTACTCAATTCATGATACTTGAGGTTACATATGAGACTAAATAACTTGAAGTCATTTTTGATTCTAAACTTTACAGATACTCTCATCGATTTAAGTACAAGAAATCAAATAATATTTAAACTCTTTGTCCTCAGATTATAAACAGCAAAATATATTACATACAAACTTCTGTGAGACCTATACTGGAATATGGTTGCTCTTTGTAGAATTCCACACATTAAAATTTATTTTAAAATCCAAACAATGTGAAAACATTAAATAAAATGCTGCCGGATTTGTAAGTTACTTCTTGCAGGGTTTGCACTCAGAGCATGTCAGTGCACAATCTCCACAACCTAACTGGGCCTCTGAAAATCAGCAATATTATTTTTGAATTCCACCTACTTATGAAGTTCAAATGCACTTGTAAGCAAGCTCATTGTTATGAACAGTAAGTTCTTGCATGCTCACCATGCATTCAGTTGTTATTTTTCGATCCACAGTTGCAACGTAGTAGTGCTTGTACCCTGTGATTGTGCCCCTCGCTCTTATTGTTTGAGACTATTGTGAACAAATTTACTGAGCGTAGAATGATAATTTATCTACAAAATGGGAGGAGAATGGTTGTTCACAGCCTTGGTAGTTAATGGTGAGAGGGCTGTGTTTTGTCTGCATAATTAACAAAACTGTTCTAAATATCAGTCTGTTTGTCTTACTCTTGAATGACAGCCTTGCCACATATTAGAAATCTAGAAAGAGTTTGTTGTAAATTATTTAAAATGTAAGATAATTTGCATTGACAATCATGTTTGATACTATTTTCTTCTTGTAATAAATTATTTTTTTGTATTAACCGTTTGGTCGTTTGTTCCATTGTTTTAGAACGATTAAGTTTTCTTTGGTCGTCATATCTTAGCAATTTTAGCCTCAGGACATAAGCGATTACATGCATGAACCTAACTCCATCTTATGATGGGGGTTTACTATTTCATCTTAGTCAACTAGGAAGTGTACACTTACACAATTTTGATAGACAGCGACGTTTGTTAAACCGACTGTTGTCTTGTTTTCTAAAATTCTCATTAACATGGTTCAATACAATACAAAGATGTATGCATTTAGAAATTACCGATCACTTTGTTCAAATATCTTTCTACAAAACACCTTTCAGACAATATTAGGCTGGTCACGTGACAAACGACTACTCAGCACATATACTCCCCTCAGTATGGCATGCATCTGACCCACCTTGCCTATTACGTTCATTTAAAACAAACCTTTAATTGTGCTAGTTCAGTCATATTTTGCATGCGCCCACAATGGTATTATAGCCGTCTTTCAGCTTGTGTTCCTTCGTTCATTCAAAAACGCCTTCATCTTGTTAATGTAGGGAGCGCTTCCGGCTTTCACGCTGGGAGAAGGTGGGGGGGATATGGCCTGCTGGCTGCGTTCGTCCGTTGCAAATATGTCTGGCCGGCAAAGACGGACTCTAACCCGGTAATCCGTGGGCTGAGGTTGTTGCTGTCGTTCCCGATGGTGAAGTGAGAGGGGGTGTCTTACAGAGTCCAGGCTAGTAACACACCAGGTGTGTATACGTGCTTGGGATGTTCAACACCCCCCCCACCAGCCTCCTCACTGGTGGTCTTATCGTTGCTGTTGCTGATGTTGTGGCTGTCCCCGACGTCCGTTAGGAGGTACAAAGATGGGTGCTGGTGGCCTGTATAAATGGTTGAGCATCATCTGAATCATGTTCTCAACGGGTTGATTAAAGAACCTCCATTGCAGTTACTGACGCTCATAGTAGTGCCATTGTTGTTGCTGTCGACGCTGTTGTTGTTGGTATCTACGTCATTGTTGTGGCTGCTGTTGTTGTTGCTTTCGGATTTGCTGTGGTGGGCGCCGTCTTTTACTTTTTTTGCCCTGTTCTATTGTTGCCGTTGTTGGCTGACCTGTTGTTGATGTTGCCACCGTGGATGATGTTCTACGTGGCGTCACTGGAAAGGGTGTGAGGAGTGGAACCTCAAGCACTCTTGAAATCTCATCCAGAGCGGTATCATCTTCAGTCTGTATGTTTGGTTCCCTGATGTAGTTATTGTCGTTTTATTCCCCCACCCCCCCTTCATCTCAATAGTTTTGGTCTGAATATTGGCTACCTTTTGTCGATTCTTATTATCCTCTTTCTTCATTGAGATTGTCTGTAATTATTTTCTCCTTTGTTGGAGTAGTTGGTGTCTGACTTTTCTTTTCATTAGTCGCTGTAGTGAGTGTAGTCGTTGTCTGGGAAAAAGCCTGTTTCGTATGATTTCCTTCGTTCAGAGTCTGCCTAGAGTTTATTTTAGTTGGTGGGGGGTATTTTCCATATGATGGATGTTTGGGATTCACTGTCAGTCGATGGTGGTGGTTTTCTTATTTCTGTTTGAGTAGTATTTTAATAATTGGAGACGGAATTTCAAGCATACATCCATTTGTTATTTTTGTTTGAGTAGTATTTTAATAATTGGAGACGGAATTTCAAGCATGTACCCATAGTCGCACTGATACTTTTTTTCCAGTTGTGGTTCTTCGAGCCTCTTTGCCGCGATATGGCTGAGAGCCCATATTAGTTCATGGAAAATTTCATCAACAAGAGTGTTTCCTGAAGCAATAGTAAAGTCATAAGTGGTATATTCATCTTCCTCTTTGGACGCTCTGTCTATACATATTATGGAGTATTCAGGTATGTTGAAACTTTTTTCCGCCCTGAGAAGGGCTTGGGGGTAGAATTGGCTGTAACATTTGCTGCTTGTTTGTTTCGTCTGTCTATCCATATCTCGGTAATCCGTACAAAAACAGTGGGGAGCAAAGAGTTGGCACGTTCGATCTGTTGAAGGCTCGGCAGTCTAATGTGGGGCGCCTTCATCGGCTTGATTGAGTGTAGGGGGCGCTTCCGCCGCTTTCGCGCTCATCGGCACTCGCCCTCTACGTTTAAATACCTTTCTGTAGGCCAGTGGTCCTTCGTGCATTCAGAAACGCCCTCTCTCATTTCTTGCATGTGCCCACTACGTGTAATAGCTTTCTCTCAGCCTGTTATTTCTCCTTGCATTAAAAGAAAGCACCCCTCTTTATGTGCGTCCACTACAGCGCTACACTAAGTCCGTCTTCTAACTTTTCTTCTTCGTGTTTTTAAAATACCTCTGTTCATCAGGAATACTATTGCACAAGAAATAGTCTTTAATCCTAAATATCTGCTATCTATTTCATTGATCCTGTGAACAGATTTGAATTGTTTTTTGCTTTTGTTTGCTTATAAAAGTACGTGAAAACAATATTAAAATGAATATTTGTAAGACTCTTATGTTACACGTTTACCGTGACTTAATCGTTTATCTCTGAAGAAAGTGTCTGACAGCGTCATGGAAGAGAATGTGAAGTAGGTGTTACAGCCTTTTCAATTTAAGTCTGGAAATGAGAAACCATGTCTCAAAAATATGTATCGCATTTATATGTGTTTGTGCATTGCATCTGTAAGAGGAAGTGTATGTCTAAATTTGTTACAAATCTAAACGAATCGAGACAAGACTTAATAGCAAACTGCCCATTTTCCTATCAACACCCCCACCCACCCCCGTCCTTACAACTCATTGATTAACCAGTCACTAGAAAGAGAACGATAGTAACTAATGATTTATTCTGAAAAAAGAAATTCAGTGTGCACTTAAAATTGTGCTCATTTACACTGATAAAGAAATTCAGTGGGTACTTAAAATTGTGTTGATAAAAAAATTCAATGAAGGTTTTAAATTGCTCACAATGAAAGAAGAAATGAGATGTATACATAAAATATGCTCACTTAACACTGAAAATATTAAATGTGTATTTAAAATTTGTGATGAGCGGCTTAAGAGATTAGCTACCCCACCTCTAATCTACTAATTCTGCCCATACAGGCCTTCATAATTTGCAGACGGAGAAACTGGGTCAGACCTCGTGGATAACTATTATAGTCTCATAAGATATTTAGGTCAAACTCGCTGTCATGGAAGGTTTGTGACAAAATGGTCGAAAATCATGCTATAATAGTGCTTGCATTATAACTTTTTTTGTTTGAAGGGAGATCAAATTTGTACTAGCTGTCACAACATGGATGCCATTTATGAAAATTACTTTTTTGCTAAATCTGTTTGGTAATTAAAATCTATTTTAATTAGTACTTAGTGATAACTTATTTGAAAACACAATTATTGTTTGAAAAAGAATTGTGGATAAAAGAAAATATTAAATTTTGTGGAAATCATTGAAAAGCGGACTACAAACACAAGTAAACACAGATATGAAGAAACAAATATATTTAGCAGTCATTTGAAGCATATATAAACTCAGGTATGTCATTACTATAATTAGTATGAAGTGTCAAAAAATGCAGCATAAATGTCAAAAAATTGAAAATATAAAATAACTAATTTGAATGATGATGAATTCTCTAAGTTTCAACACAAAAATGTCTTCTTCAAAAAGATGTTAAAAATAATCAACTAAATTAGAACCCAATGGTTCACCTCGGAACTCCAAGGTGCGTCATGGTTGACAACAATTTCTGGCTGTTTCAGAGTCATTTTCCAAAGAAGAAGATGAAGAAAAACAGTCTGAGCTAGAAAACGAAATGTTACTTTGGCTGCCTTCGCAAAAGGTGGCTTTGCAATCAAATAAACGATAGTCGTATGTTTGTGTCAACTCAAAATCAAAATCCATCTCAAATGGAAATGCTGATGCCATTTAAAAAATGTTGAAAAATATTTCAAGCAAGAAAAATATTTGGAAAAAATATTCAGAGCATAATAAATACATGTGGGAAAAATATAAAGTCAGCCAGCCAGGAAGTAACTTAACTAATTGCAAAGTATCTTGGGAGCTTGGTTCAAATAAGGAAAACTGAAACAAGTTTCTCACTTAGCAACAGACTGTGCATTCAGTTCTGGACGCTAGTGGATGATCATGACTAAAACAGAGCTGATGCACAGGACCATCGAGATGTTAAGAGTTAGTTAATTTATTTCTACCTGCCGCTGAGTGTTATCATGTTGACATTTAACAAACTATATAATAATTAAATTTTATAGGGAGAAGCAAATTTACTCCACCACATTGTCTACCTATCTATCTGTCTATCTATCTACCTACCTATCTATCTATTGAGAGAAAGAAAGAAAAAGAGAAAATGCAGATAGAGGTAGATGTAATATTGTAAAATTATATTTTGTATTAATCCTTAGTCAGCTAGGATTTAAAACGATAGAAACTAGTTTCTTCGCCTTAAGCATCAGTTTTTGTATATAAAATATGAAGTGATGATGATGATTAAATTGCAAAAGTTTAGCCAATAGTGTAGTGTCGTGTATATTCTGTTAAAAGATTTGGCTTTTCTTTTCTTAGTAATACATGCATTCGTCGATTCTAGTTTCAAAGAGTGTCATCTGTCTGAGTGATTTCATCATTCTGTATCTGGTTATGCATGGATCGGGATTAAAAATCTAAGTTCAAAAATACTTCGATGGTTGTTCATACAAAAAAAAAAAAATTCTTTAGGTATCCAAAAGATTACCCTTCATTCCCACTTCCTACCCTTCTCTTGTAAACAGTTTAAGCAGGCAAACAATGTTCTCCTGATGAATGCACGGTATTAATTTATACAGGAAAAAATGAGCATATTCTAAAATCTACTTATGGTCTTTCCATCGCCGATCACTTAACTTCATAATCTGCCAAATAAAATTGATGATAGGTTAAAAAAAAATCCTGCTATAGTAGTTTTCGATATACAGGGTGGGCCAAAAGTAGGTACACATTTCTGATCGGATCATAGCATTTTATTTCATTTTCAATTTGTCCGTTAAAGGTTAACATCATATTGAGTAACCGCAGACGTCACTGAAACAATACATTGTGAACATATTGGTAAAATTAATGATCCAAGAGAGTGATTTTGTTAAAAAAAAAAACAAAAAAAAACCGTAAGCGAATGACCGAGCCGTGAGTGATTTAGTGAGAAACAAACGTAAATAAATGACTCAATAGTGCGTGATTTAGTGAGAAACAAACGTAAATAAATTACTAAATAGTGCGTGATTTAGTGAGAAACAAACGTAAATAAATTACTAAATAGTGCGTGATTTAGTGAGAAACAAACGTAAATAAATTACTAAATAGTGCGTGATTTAGTGAGAAACAAACGTAAATAAATTACTAAATAGTGCGTGATTTTACAAGAAGCAAGTGTAATTAAATGACCGAGTCATAAGTGATTTAGTGAGAAACAAACTTAAATAAATGACTCAGTAGTGCCTGATTAAGTAAGAAACAAACGTAAATAAATGACCAAATAGTGCGTGATTTAGTGAGAAACAAACGTTAAGTAAATAAGCTAATACTGCGTGATTTAGTGAGAAACAAACGTAAGTAAATGACTCACTATTTCGTGATTTAGTGAGAAACAAACGTTAATAAATGACTCAATAGTGCGTGATTTTTGAGAAACAAACGTAAATAAATGACTTAGAGAACATCAAAATAAAAAAGAGCACGCTATAGATGGTGGATTAAACGGGATTTCGATTATCCCAAAAATATTTTCCCATTTGAATTGTATGTGACTAAGGGAAATTTAATCGATTAACAAACTAACCAAAATGTAAGAGAAGATGTAGTTCAAAGGTCGGGATATTTAAAGGACTTTTTAAAATATGAAAATAAATGTATTAAATGTATATAGTAAAGTCCATTTTATTTTTGTTTGATTCTTTATGTCGTCATTTTGCAATCTGATTAATGAGTTTTATATTATTTACAGTGATATCTTGAATTCGAGTAGTTTGTGTTAAACTATGCATATTCATATATTATTTGTCATCTTTGTGTTATAAAAATAATGCCCTTTATAAAGAAGAATTTCTGTTTTATATATATATATATATACATACATTCACACTAATATTCTTTTTTTTTTTTTTATTGACTCCAGTACTTTTTTGGCATATGTCAAGTACTATATTTGCCTTTATTTTGTTACCACCAGTGAGTCCCATTTTCCGCTAGAGGGCGTGTAGATAGTTTTCTCACGTCTGGAGGATATTGGCGCGAGTTTGTAATTATCGGGTAAGTGAAAACCTATTTATTGAGCAGCTTTCATTCATTATCTTGTTTGTTCATAAAAGTGCATGTAACTACCGCTCGATTGACTCTAAAAATAAACTGCTGCACACTTCTGGGTGCAACGTCTGGAACGTATCAATGAGTTTTCTTATTACACCGATCTATGTATTGACTACTGGGCTCTACAAGTAGGTCTTTGTGGAAGTGACGTCAGGAGCATGTTCTGAAGACTGCGTGCACTCGTTCGCAGAGTTTGTACGGTTGATTGTTTTGATTAAACGATTTGGAAAAAATGTAGAAGTAGACTTTTTTTCTGATTTAAAAAAACAGTAAATAATGATCATTTCTTTTAATTAGATCTAGTCGGTAGCACAGTGCTTGCGACAATAAACGCCACCCAGCCACAATGTCAACAGTATTTTAACAGATATTTAAACTATGCTATTCTTTCTGAGCAGACCTTTACCTTCTTGAAAATTTACACATTTTTCACTCTTTTGAGGGTGGTTTTGGTTTAAAATCTGGTCCTATAACCAAATCCTTCACAATAAAATGTATCTTTTAATTAACAGATTGGGGAAAAGGTATGACGTCATTTACCACAGAGATCTGACGTCAAGTAAAATTACGTTGGCGACATAAACCTGCACTGCATTTCGCGCCGTTTTAATAAAATATAAAATACTGTAGATTTGTTTGCTGATGCTGAATGATTATTTGTTTGTGAGTTTTGATCAGCTAGAAGCAGTTTTGATATATCATTTCGATATTGTACAATCTGCACACAAACAAAATTAAATCCGAGCTCAGAATAGCAAACCTCTAGGGCTGCTGACAGACAATCTATTCGTATTCCACCAGGAAAAAAAAAAGCTGAAACCATTAAATTACACGCCAGATTGAGGGATGATAATGCCCAACGAAATTGTAGAATTTATTATTCCTTCCTTCGCATATGTTATTTGTACGAGGATAGGTGCACATTTCAGAGGCGAGGGGCGAACATAGGTGGAAGTTGGCGTATTCTCAAAGGTATTATCAGATGATTATTTGCATCAGGCTGCTGAACGTGTCGAAAGGAGCCACTTATATTGTTCCATTGAAGTACATTAGTAACTCCTCGGATTCAGGTACATCATTTGGAATGACAGTTTTAAGGTATCTCGTACCTTCATCAACTTCATCAAGGGGCAGAAAGGCTAGTGTGTCAATCGTGCCACAAAACAAACGAAAGTCAGGATTGCGTAAGATGATAAAAACAACCTTAGCTCGATGATGTCACGTCTAAACACAGCTAGAATTGCGTGTAATGCACCGTCTTCAAAGTCAGTCACAACGGTTTGCACACTTATCAACTAAAGCTTGAAACAATTCTTTATAAGTCTTGTTAACAGTATAGTTCAAGTTTGCACACTTATCAACTATTGCTTGAAACAATTCTTTTTAAGTCTTGTTAACAGTATAGTTCAAGTTTACACATCTATCAACTATTGCTTGAAACAATTCTTTATAAGTCTTGTTAACAGTATAGTTCAAGTTTGCACACTTATCAACTATTGCTTGAAACAATTCTTTATAAGTCTTGTTAACAGTATAGTTCAAGTTTGCACACTTATCAACTATTGTTTGAAACAATTCTTATGAACGGGTCTTGTTTGGAAGAAGAGCACACAGAGAAGTAATAGTACTAATTTTTGTCTCCTCAAATGGTAGACGGATCGCTTACTTCCATTCAGTCAATCAGTCAATAATAAACATGCATATGGACTTACAATGAAAATTAATTAAAACAGAACTAAATGTATGAATTAGAATGCATTTATATGGTATATAAAATACATACTCGCGCACACCAAAGAAACAAACGTGCGCAAGCACGCATTCATTAGTAGCATTTTTCACCCCGAACGGGATTTGAACCACGCACATCTTGAGCGAGCAGTTAACATTCATGCCATTTCCTGTTTCATTTACAGTTAATAAATAGTATAACACATACACACTGACACTTACGACTTTATACTTAACATATATTGTGACTTTATTGCTTGTGACTTTATTTCCGATGACATTTTTCCTGTGACTTTTTTTCTACAATTACCTGCTCAAAAGGGGCAGCAGAAACAATTCAAATAAATTGTTGATGATAAAAGTGAATGAATCAATAAAGTTATTAAAGTTATATCAGTTATACTCGTGATAAGTGGTGTGGGACAGAACAATATTTTCAGAGTTTAGGGCCCTGGAAGGCTTTAACCCTGCAGTAAGTAATTTGATTAAAAACAAATAGCAAACAGCAAAAGTCTCCTTAAAACTCATTAATTATTTATTTCTTGCAATCCTTACTCAAATCATAAATAGATATCGTTGCTGCTGATTTCCCTTCTCCCCTCCCCCCCTCCAGTTCGATAGATTCGCTTATTCTTTTGTCTATTGCCATCGTCACAGTTGTTTATTTACTTCAATTTTATTTATACTGTATAATCTTGATTCATTTCCACTCAGTCACAGTGTCACTAAGTTGATAGTTGAATTCCTACTCTCTAAATGCACAGATCATGACTGTTTTGAATAAATCAAGAGAATTTAACATAAAATGTTGTCGTTGTGCAGTTTCAAAGCTGCCTTGGTGTTGAGAAGACATATTGGACTTCAAGGGCAGAAACTATGGTTACAGTAAAACCCCACCACTCTATTATCAACGTCACAGCTCGCAAGGTTATGATCTGTAAAATGAACATAAGGCAGTGGCACATAAAATTTAAAATATTTCTAAGGAAATGTACGGACAAGGAAAAGCAACCTCTGATAATTCTAGGAGCCTTCATCACTCTTACCTTCCTCTTTGTAATCAATAGTTCACTCAGACGTGAGACAGTTGAAGAGACCAGGATGATGTGTAAACCTAAGTCTCTCCTGGAAGGCACAGAGATAAGAAACAGATCATCCGCCAAGAGTAAGGATAGCAAGCATGTTCTACAAATTTCCAATGCTTTTGATCATATGCTTAAATGGAAGGATCCATGTATGGTGTGGTTTGGTGAGTGTGGAGAATGTCCTTGCAAAATACACACATGCACACGCACTAAACCCCTAGCATATATACACACATAAAACACATACATGCTCACACACAAATAAAAACTATAGCATACATACACATAAAACACATCGACACACACACACACACACACACACACACACACACACACACACACACACACACACACAAAACCACTCACACGTGCACGCACGCAAAATACTCTTGTCAGTCAACCTTTCTAGGCGGTAATATGGACGCTGTTTATTTTTAATTTCTCGCTTACTCTTCTTGCTCAAAGTTCTCGCTCATCTTTTTCATGTACTCTTTTCCAGTCGCCAAAGTTCCCGTTCACTTTTGCCATCCACTATTTGTTCTTTTATCTTATTCGCTCTTCTAACTCTCTTTGTAAAGTATTCTTTTTCCTTCTTTTTTTTCTGTATTCTGGCTATCTCTTCCCTCTCCTCACTTGTAATACTTGCATATTTTTGTCACTCTGTATTTCTCTTACTAGCCAATTGCTCGCTCATCTAGAGAGCACTTCAGTCTCACTCTTCTTGCACTTTTCTTTTGTCCTTCTTGTCCAGTATATATATACTGAATTGTCAAGGGTAAAAACTCTTGAATACACTTGAAAGGTTTATCTAATTATATTTTGACTATTCTCCGCTACACACTCAAGCTATATATTTGCAATAGGCAAGTGGGATTAATATTTTATTTTCATTCAGCAGCGCCTATATAACTGAACTATGGCTCGTCTACCACCTCCCACCCCCCACCAATGCCCCAGTTTTATCACGCAGTGTAGACGATGACGTGGAAAGACAAACACACAGTCGATCACAAGAGTTAAGATTAATAGTGTACAAATTCCCAGACATCATTCATTAACTGACTCAATAACAACAAGAAATTTAAAAAAGAAGATAATAAAGATTTAAAATATGGTCAGTTCAATATAATCGAATGGAACAGTTTTATTAGTCTTTGATTTATATATAAATATAGTTTCCAGTTATGTATATCTATCTGTGCGAATGCTAAAGCATCCTTGACCTTTGAGCACGTGCTAGTTTTTTTTACGGATGCTAAAACATCCTTGACCTTCGAGCACATGGGAGTTTTTGGGAACAAGCTGATATTTTCACATGGCCAGATTTATGAGGCATTGTCGAGTTCATGAAACAAAGACAATATCAAAGTACTCATCAAAATAAACGACAGATAAGGTTATTTGTTAAATGATTCACAAATGTTCACTAGTAATGTGACTTTGTGACAAAGTAAAATTGCTCTATGTAGTCAGCATACTTTGCCACTGTACACCAACAGAATGCAATGTATTCCTTACACTTGCACACTGCTGTCAATACATCTCGCGTCTACCACGGTCATAGCAGTTTTTATTCAGTAAACCAAGAGAAACAAGGAAAGGTTGCATTTTCCCATTAATCTAACAGCTGCCTTTCATGACTGGACAGCTTTCCACTCCAAATTCAAGTGATTAGACAATAGAATTCTCTATAGCAGGAACACTTTTGATCTCAGCCCATTGGCTGGTCTCATTCTCATAAATCTTAACCAATTGGAACCGGTTTTGATTGCTTCAGCAATTTCTAGTATATTCTCAACCTGAGTTGTTTACTCCAACTCTGACACATACAAAAATACCATCATAAGGAGTGTCCAAGGCCGGGTCACTTTGATAATTTAACAATTTATATAACAAGTAAGTCTATAAATAGAGATAGGCAATTTTATTCTGCCACAGATTGGCTATTATTGCATCCATCACATGGGTTTCTTTGATCGCTTCCAGCAGTCTACATCTCTGTGTGTCTGTTGGCCTACACTTCTATCCGTCTGTTTTCATATTAAGAAAAAGTCATTGTAAAATATGTTTGACTAATACAGAGATTAGCAATACTCAATAGTTCATGATGATTAATTACAATCTGATCAATACAAGTCTTAGATGTATGTTTGATTAAGACGTGTGTACATAATTCTTTGAATTCCAACAATGCAGATCTGAGATCGAGATTAATGTTGAAGCCGGTGAC
Source organism: Sinotaia quadrata (assembly GCA_028829895.1). Classification (NCBI taxonomy): domain Eukaryota; kingdom Metazoa; phylum Mollusca; class Gastropoda; order Architaenioglossa; family Viviparidae; genus Sinotaia; species Sinotaia quadrata. The sequence goes on along the minus strand of CM054181.1, from coordinate 46,834,069 downwards.
GTGGTGGCAAAATGTGTGTGAAATGGTTAGGTGAGTACTGAAATAATGAGATCCTTCCAGAATGTTTTTTTACCGATTTACTCAGAATTTAAGCCCGAGACAAAAACCAACAATAAAGTTTCATGTAAAAAAACAAAGTATTTCCATTTATTATACAGATCGTTTTTGTATTGTTCTATTAGTTTAATAGAACAAGTTTTCTTTTTGTTAATATGTTATTTAGCACAAATAAAATATACACATAGAGCTTGAACATTATAGTAACAGTCATCTGTACATCGCACTTAACGATTTTATTATTATTATCTATTTTACCATTTGAGTTACATATTTGTACTTTTGAGTTAAATACTACTATCGTACTACTGTCTTTAGTAAAGACTATGTGACCATTTGAGTTATATACTAGTACTTTTGAGTTAAATATTACTATCGTACTACTATCTTTACTAAAGACTATGTGACCATTTGAGTTATATACTAGTACTTTTGAGTTAAATATTATTTTATTAGTATCTTATTTATAAAAGATTATGTGTCATAACTTTTGAACCTTCGGCTTGCTTATTCCCCAACCTCTCTTTCTCTCTCTCTCTCTCTCACACAAACACACACACACACACACAATTACTCCATAGAATATGGTAAAATAAAACATCACCATTTATAAGAATCTTTCGAGAATTAATGGACTTTTTTGACAATTGTTTCTGAGATCATCTGTGGGTCGCTCGGCTAATTTTTAGATATCATTTTATGTCGTCGGATCATTCTGATGGTCACAGGATTTTTTCTAGGATCATGTGCTTCAGATCTGAGACATCCCCGATACCATTGTTTCTGCTGGAATCAACCAACCGATGATTGTCTACCATATTGATCTTAACGGGTTTTGTGTAAAATTAGTGCAATCCTTTTGAGTAAAAGAAACAATTATACCATTCCTCCATAAGCAATTTTACCCACTCCCAATTTCGGTAAAAAAATGAGAGGTGCCATTTATTTAAACAAGATATTAATAACACATACTAGAACTAAGGAAGGATAAAACATTAAATAGATTTATAATGACGGTAGTAATTTTAACTATTTTATTAAAATTATTATTATATTTTCATTCAGAAGTAAAGCTTAGTTCCTTGTTTACAAGTTACAGATTAATTAAAAAAGGAATGTAAGAAGGTTGCCTAATAAATTTAAATTAAAATTATTTTTTCTTTAAAGTTAGATTTGGTCCCTACTGAAGCAGTAAAACAGTGTCCAATGCTCAATAATGTAATATACAAAATCTCTCTAATTACAAGCCATAGAAACAATAATTCAAACTTCCATAGAAACAATAATTCAAAATCTCTGAGTCTAATTACAGACCATAAAATCTAAATACTTGAGAACTAATTCTAAGTCTAATTTTTCTGCACTCTTTCTCTATCAGTCAGATAACTCATCACAGCTCTCAGTCAGCCTTTAAACTGGACATGATGACAGGAAAAATCAAAGTGATAAGAACAAGGGATTTTTCTATCAGGTCACTTTCTGTGTCTCTCCTATTGGTTAGATGTGTTGTTGGCCAGTATCAGGCCATTGGTCAATTTATAACTGGCTATGGTTAAAGTCCCCCCCCCCCCGTTTATCCTTTAACAAGCTTTAGCAGTAGACTCCCTATTTCAAAGAAACTTTTTACAATGGAGTTCATGGAGAACACACTGACATAATTTAATCATAATGTTAAAGAAACTTTTTACAATGGAGTTCATGGAGAACACACTGACATAATTTAATCATAATGTTAAAGAAACTTTTTACAATGGAGTTCATGGAGAACACACTGACATAATTTAATCATAATGTTAAAGAAACTTTTTACAATGGAGTTCATGGAGAACAAACATACTGACATAATTTAATCATAATGTTACCTGAGCCATAATCCAATTATCCTTTTTTAAAAAATATTTTCTGGGGGGGGGGGGAGAGAACTATTAAGATTTTCCAATGTTTATTCTTAACGTGTAGTAAACGAGGTCTACTTTTAAACTTCCCACATAAATATTAACAGAATAAATATAAATAATACTGCATAAACATGTGCGGGCAACTTTGCTCCATCATACATACATAATAATTATGTGCGACCATATGTCAACACTAGCAATCATACTTATTAAATCAGTTTTAAATTAAGAGAAACTTGACCTTTGCTCCTTCACAGCAAATTTTGCTCACCTATTTATTTTGGTTGGAACAAAAGTGGGTGGTCATATTTTAATGCAAGAAAAGCATTTATATTACACTTGCCTTTATAAATTTGTTTACTAGTTTCTAGTCCATCAGGCATAAGTACTCTTTGTCTTGGCAATAAAATCGCTGACACGTCATCTGGCAAGTAGAACAAGTATTAACAAGTTTATATATTGTTAATCTATAAACAGATTATGTTTCTTTATATATATATATAAAAAGAGTATTAATAACACAGAGACGTGATGTGAAATTTAGTTTGAGATTTCAGTAACTTAACTAAAGAGTTGTTATAGCCTGAGGAAGAGTTTGAATCATCCTAGTTTATAAATAAATCACTGGAGTGCTCCCAACCCTCCATGAATGCTGATATTGATTATCTCCTCTTCTTTATCCCAAAGCGACTGGTTGACCACAGATTACAACTGCACTGACGTTCGCAGAATGGGGAACTGGAGGGTGTGCTTTGATTTTAGCCTGATACCGAAGAAATCCTGTCTCGTGTATTCATTCGGGTTAGTAATAAGATTACGACATATCTCTAACTTTTGTTGTGCACAGGAATACGTACGGTCAGTAGGAGTATGACACATGTTTGCCTGGCGTCTGTGTGGTGAAAGGTGGATAGTGAAGAGCGCAATGAGGGTTTGGGTGTTAGTGTAATTCAGTTTATCTTTCAGTCTTTACCTCTTTGACTGGTTGTCGTACTAGCATTAGTAATGTCACACGTAAATACATTTCTGAACACTTTGCGGACTTTTAAACTGTTCATGAGTTGAGATCAGTGAACTTCAATTCATTCTTTATTCTTTTAGCCACTTACCCACCCACCTCTTCCAGCCCTTCATTAATAATCTGATTTCTCTACTTATTTTTTGCTAACAGTTTTCAAATTCGAGAAAAGTCAACGATATTACGCACCCTATCACACTACACTACACTATACTAACAACACATCCACATACGCATTCATACACGTACACACACATATTCACACATGCGTACATAGAAATCAATAACCGGTTTATTCACATCTGCATACTTGTTATATCTCAACGAAATGTTTTAAATATTTTTCTCTAAATTTGCTTGCATTTAGCTCACATAACACCAAATGTAAAGGCCAAATAGACAACTTAATTAACGAGACGGCATGTATGGACATGGAAGTATGTCATTTTAAAACTGGGGGTAGACCAGGTAACATTATGGCTGCCACTAAAATTAAAATATTTACTGAGTGCAACCAACTTTGCTTAAATATTTCACATATTTTGTATTAACGAACTCACCTTATGACCAACTCCGTATTTATATATGTTTGTGAGTATTTTGTCGTGCATGGAAAAATTGCTTCTCGTGCAGAGTGGTGTGTACTATATTATAAAAAGAACATTACAATGTATGTAGGTCGAGAGGATCATACGCCAACTTCGTTTCAAATCACCGAAGCATGACAGAATCACGCAGCATAAAGCACTGGATAGTGTATGTAGGTCAATGTGAGAGTTGCAAAACCAATCAGTAATCTCCAAGAAATTGCATGACGTTCCCGAAGCAGACGAACATATTGTTGCTAGAGATATACCAAGCAGGAAACGGACACTGAGGAAATGTAAGCTGCAGGAAATAAGAGCTCAGAAAAAAACTGATTCTGTAGTTAGTTGAGACGAGATGTGTAGTTGAGAAGAAATGCGTAATTGAAAAGAGATGAGTATTGGAGAAGTGTGACGTCAACGCCACTTAGTGAATGATTATTATTATTATTAATTAATCATTCTTATTTATGTTATTAATAATTCTCTAACAGACACCACTCGTCTCTCTCACTTGGCGCTGTAAACATTTTCTCTTAACCACAACATTAAGTCAACATTTACCATCACACAATATTCAGTAGGTGGAAAACTTCTTACTAAAGAAGAAGACAAATCCGTCTTTAATCTTATATTTAGAGAGCCCCCCCCCCTTTTCTTCTCCAACAAAAGGTTATCGATATGTGTAAGGAGGTCAATACATTTATTAAATCTACAATCAAATATACATATGACAAATACAATCAAAAAGATTACTTGACATCAATATTTCCATGAAACCAAGTTTGCCTAATTTCTGTACAACACCGTCTTATTTCCTAAAATATAATTCAACAGATTAATGTCAAAGCAAATCACAGGATAGTTCTTATGAGAGAACAGAAATGGAATTATTAGAGACAAGCAATCATAGATTTTACATAACCTGAATTAGGCACTGTCTGAATAGTCTTTTACCTACTTTTTGAACAATGTCAGATGTTATAGTTCAGTTCAATTTCTACGTGTTTCTCTCCTCACATTGGAAACAGATTCGCCATTTGTTCTCTCAAAGCTTAAATGGGTGCCGGATTATTTACTTCAAACAGAACAACAATTGTACCAAACTCTTGTAACTTCCCTGTACCAGACATCCCTCGATGTAGTCAACATACCTTTACCACCATTAAATCAATGGAGTGCAGTATATTCTTGCACTTACACACTACTTCCAGCCTTTACACCAGTCAGTCATAGCGTTTTAAAATCAGTAAACCAGGAGGTTCAAATCATACACAAAAGAAAGGCTGCTGTACCCATTAAGCTAATGACTGTCTTTCATGACTGGATTTTTTGCCATAACAAATTCAAGTGATCAGACAATAGAATTCTCTAAAGCAGGTAAACTTTTTAATCTCAGCCCATTGGTGGGTCTCGTTCTCATAAATCATAACCATTGGATAATAAAAACTACTCACCCAGTTGAACTAGTTTGCATTACATCAGCAATCTCTAGAATATTCTCAACTCAGGTTGTTTACTTCCAACTGTGGTTATTTTTTTTATGTTTTACAACGTTGTATATAGGGCATAGATTTTTTTATATTTACAAAAGTACGTCTTGAAGCTATAAAACGAAATAAAAAGGCTCAATTAAAGTAACATACAGCTACACACACACACACACACACACACACACACACACACACACACACACACACACACACACACACACACACGTACACACACACAACACGCAGAAACAAACACACGCACACTTACATATGTACAAGCAAACAAGCAATAGTCATCTGGAATGAATAAATTAAATTGAACAAGATTTGCTTGACGAATATTTTCTTTCTCCCCTTCCATCAACCCCATTTACGAGTTACACAAATAATGTTTAAAAGTTAAAGGTGAGAAGGTATTGATGTTTTATTTGGCGTGATTTCCTTTCAGAATCGATTATGATTTTAAGTTCGACGATGCCATGGCAGAACAAGGGTGTACTGTGTATTCATTTGATCCGAGGTGAGAATTTCCTTTTCGCTGGCGTGTGTGTGCACACGTTTCTGTGCATTTTGTATGTGTTTTTCTCTCTGTGTGTGTGTGTGTGTGTGTGTGTGTGTGTGTGTGTGTGTGTGTGTTTTGTCCATTGTGTATGTAAGTGTTTGCTCATAGGTTATAAATGTATTTTCATTAGAGATTACTTCCAGGGCGATCTGACCTAATTTTAATCTAAGTCAAAACTGCACAAGTTAAAGTGATTTTACTTTTTTGGCTGACAATATATTACAAACGTAGATTTTTAAACTAGCCATAGATGATTTAATATGAGAGTAGCACGCACGAGAACGCACACACGCACAAACACACATATATAATTTAGCTAATTCCAGTAACATTCATTAGTTCAAATGCATTAATTCCAACCATTATAAAATTGGTGACAAAATGAAAAGATCCAGAATAAGTGCAGACTTTGCAAACTGTGGCCTTTTAATTGAAGATAAAATGAGGTTCATAAAAGCACAGATCTTGTTTTCTGCGATTTTAATACGAAAGAAAATGAAATGGAGATATTTCGACTTTTGAACAAAATACGAAAGGCGTGTGGGAGCCCTGAAACCAGATAAGTCAGCGACTTGGGGGGGGGGGGGGCGCTTCCGGTTTCTGAAGATTTCGTGCTGGGGAAAATGGAAGGGTGTGTGTGTGAGGGGGGGGGGGGAGGGCTTGTAGATAAATCAACGTAGAAGTAGGAATTTTTAAAGTTGAAAAGTCGGAATTTTTGAAGTCGAAGTTGCAGTGTCTGAGTCCACAATAGTGCTGTTTCAATGCCTTACGCTTACAGCTTGGAGAAAGCGATGTATGTTTGGTCGTGATGCGTGTTCACTGTTCTGGTTGAGAAGGTGTTTTAAAGGCGATCTATTGATGTTAGTGAGTTGGTTAGTATGAGGATGTTGTTGGTTGTGTTGGGGCTGTGGCCTAGGCGAGTTTGAGTGCTTTTTTGATGGCAATTACCTCAACTGTTAGGGTCAAGTGTGCTTTGTTTAGTTTGTAGGTGTATGTTCCTGTTTTCGCTGAGTACCGCGGCTCCTGTTCCTACATTTTGTTTGGGGCTATATGTGTATATCTGATAGTGATTAAGGTATTGGTATTCTATGTGCTCGAGGGGCTTTTTGTTTGTGTGTTAGGGGTTGCCTTTTTTGGGATGGGGAGCTTGTAGTAGTGATACTTCAGTGTGTGTGGGAGATGGTTAATTGTTCACGGGGGGTAGGGTATTCGTGGAAGTGGTTGGTCTTCAGTGTGTCAAGGTTGTTTTTATCAGTCGTTTTGTAAGTTGGTAGGGTGGTTGTTGTCATTCCATTTTTTGTCTGTCTGGGATTTGGTTTTATGGCCAGTCTGCAGTATTCTTTTTCTTTTTCTTTTTTAATCCCATTTAGTTATTTGTAGGTGTGTATTGGTGGGGAGAGAGTCTCCATGTGAGGTTCTGCTTGCCATAGTTTGAGTATTTGCGTCTTTTTTTTAATGTGAGGTAGTCATGCATGCAAGTGCATAGTGTTGTTTGTGATGCTTTAATTCGTGGGTTGTTGGTGGTTGTGTATGTTGTGCTTCCATAGTCCATGATTGGGTAGACTAAGGATTTGGTAACTTTAAGGAGTATTTGTGTATCAGCTCCCCAATTCCTGCCCTTACTGGAGCGTAGCATGATGAGTTTTGTTTAGCCTCAGTATGGTGTTGATGTGCTGGTAGAAATTTATGTTTTCATCGAAAGTGATGCCTTGGTGTAGTTGATGGGTGTGTTTTTAATATATAGTCTTGGTGGATATGCGGGTGCCCTAAACGTTTTTTCTCTTCCACAACATTAAAGACAAACATTTACCGTCACACAATATTTCAGTAGGTGGTACACTTCTTACTAAAGGAGAAGACAAATCCGTCTTTATTCTCTATTTAGTGAGTCCCTTTTCTTCTTTCACCCCCTTTCTTCTCCAACATAAGATTATCAGTATATGTAAGGTCAGTAAATTCAACAATAAATTTATTAAATCAACAATCAAATATACATATGACAAATACAATGAAAAAAAGATTCTTGACATCACTATTTCCACAAAACTATGTTCAAATAATTTTTATATTCATACTGTCTTATATCCTAAATACAATTCAACAATAGTGTCAATATAAATCACAGGATAGTTTTTATCAGAGAAGAGAAATGGAGTTATTTGAGATAAGTGATAATAGTTTTTACATAACCTGAATTAGGTGCTGTCTTAATAGTCTTTTGCACAATTTTTGTAACAAAGCCACAATTTATTATCCAGTTACTAGAGTCAATTTTCATGTGATTCTCTCCTCATGTTGTAGAACATTGGCTATTTGTTATTCTTCTGATGTTAACCTAAGCATTTCCTTGCTGTACCAGCTCCCTCAAGCAGAACAACAATTTTAGCATTTTCTAGTAACCTCTGTTCCAGAAATTGCTCGATGTAGTCAGCATACCTTGCCAGCATACATCAATGGAGTGTAGTGTATTCTTACACTTACACTAGACATCCACAATGATCGTAGTGGTTTATAATCAGTAAACCAGGAGATTAAAATAACACAAAGAAAGGCTGCTTTGTCCCAGTAAAAATATAATCATGGAACAAATGATAAGTTTCCAATTGATTTCTTTTTAACCTCCACTCTTTCTTACATTCAAATCTCAACTTACAGTTACCTGCTACAGTATTTAGTAGCCTGATACATACATACAGCTTAATAAATACAGCATATCAGTTTTATGAGTGGTTTCAATAGAAACAATGTCAAGTGTTTAGCTTATTATATATGAGCTTCTTAGTTCAAACATTTGTAGAAATAATAGTCTACTCATATAATACATCTGTACATAAATGATAAAACACAAGTATAAGACATCAATAGCAAAATGCACAAAATATTTCTAAGTCCATTCTCTCTCAGTCAGTCACTTAACTCACCATTAAGCTAATGGCCACCTTTCCATGATTGGACTTCTTGCCACAACAAATTCAAGTGATCGGACAATAGAATTCTCTAAAGCAGGTAAACTTCTTAATTTCAGATCATTGGCTGGTCTCGTTCTCATAAATATTAACTATTGGATAATGAAACCACTCATTCAGTTGGAACTAGTTTGAATTACATCATCAAATTTAGCATATTCTCAACTCGAATGTTTACTCCATCTCTGACACAAAAATGTCATCATAAGAAGTGCCCAAAGTCTGGTCACTTTGACAATTTAATAATATATATAACAAGTTTAGAAATAAAATACGGATAGACAAATTTACTTGTTGTTAGTCTTGGTTGTGTGGGTGGTGGGTGGATGGGTCGCCTGCCCTCCCGTCCAAAGTGCTAGGCTGATGATGATGATGATGATGATGATGATGAATGTGGGGAACGCTTCCGGCTTCCGCCGCTTTCGCGTTTGGAGAGGGGGGAGAGGGAGGGGGGTGCCTTTCTGCTGCTGCGTGTGTCCGTTGAGAAAACATGTCTAGCCGGCAAAGGCGGACTCCAAACCCGGTGATCCGTGGGTTGAAGTCGATGTTGTTGTTGTTCCTGGTGGTGGCGTTGATGTTGTCGTTTCTGGTGTTATGGTGAGGGGGGTGTCTTACAGAGCCCAGGCTAGTAACACACCAGATCTATACCCAGTGTGTACATGTGCCCGGGTTGTTCGACTTCCCGACCTCCTCAATGGTGGCGTCGTTGTTGTTGTTGTTGTCGTGGCTGTCCCCGGTGTCCGTTGGGATGCCTGAAAGGTGGGCGCTGGCGGCTAGTACAGATGGTCGAGTAGCAGTTGGATTAAATCGGCCATTGGATGGTTAAAATAACCCCAAGAGGGGTACTGTTGTTCCTGGTACAGCCAGTGTTGTTGTTGTTGCTGCTGTCCGCGATGTTGTTGCGGTTGTTGTTGAGGGCGCTGTTGTTGCCTCCGAATGTGTGGTGGCGGGCGCCGTCTTTTTTTCTTTTCGCCCTGTTCTGGTGTTGTTGGTGGTGTGGGCTGGCATTCTGATGTTGTTGTCGTTGTCGCCGTTGTTGGTGGTCGAGGCGTCGCCGCTGGTATAGGTGAGAGGGGTACGGCCTCGAGCTCCATTGAAACCTGGTCCAGTATGTTATCAATTTCGTTCGGTTGTTGATGTTCTTTTGTTCGTACGTTTGTTTGGATTTCTTTTTCATTCGTCTCGGTGATATTTGTCTGAGTATTTGTGGCTTTAAGATGTATTTTTTTTTCTTTCTTTGCCTCTGTTTGTATTTTTTTTCCTCAGTTGTGGTCCTTCGGGTTTGCGTTTTCTTTTCTTCCGTCATTGATACTGGTGTCTGAGAAAATGCCGTTTTGCCTTTAATTTTTTCCTTCATAGTCTGTGTGGAGTTAATTTTGGTCTTTGGCGGAATTTTCCAGACTATGTGTGTATTTGTTTCCTTCTCGCAAGTGTCGATTGGTGATGTTTGTGATTCGTTTTCCGCTGTTCTTGGACCTCCTCTCGTATAATGCTGATGTACCAGAAAAGCCTCACGTATACCACGTTCGTTATTTGTTGCAAACAAATTCCACAGTAGATATGTATATGGATTCGAAAAGCAGTCTATATAGCCGTCGAATGACAGGCACCGATAAGACAGCCATAGTTTGTATTTTCCGTGTTTGTCGCAATAGATGGTGATCTCCCTGGCATTTACGTCTTTCTCGATTGCGTCTTGTTCACCCGGCCCTGAAAAGGGCAAAGGGCTAATGTCTACTTGTTCCTCCGTCCCTGAAAGGGGCAGGGTAGTAGAGTTGACAGCAGATCGGGTGGAGCGTTTTTCCATGTTTTCGATCGTGCTTCTCCGTCGGTGGTCCGATGCGAAGTCTGAAGTGAGTATGTGTATGGAAAAAAAAGTCCCGTGTATGGTGTGTGCGAAAGTGCTAGGCGCAATGCCCGATTTAATAAACAAGGTGACCGGATATGGGTTAGGTGGGATAGTGTTGGCTTTCTTTGTGGCCGTGGAGGATAGGGCAGAAAGGTGGCCGCGCTCCTGTTGGTCAGGGTTGAGTCACCCGTGGTTAGGCGGAGGTTGGCTGATTGCTTTGCCTGTTTTTCTGGATGTCATGGGTGCGCCGCCTGTTTGGTGGAGTGTTCGGGTCCTTCCTGGAGTTACAGACGCACAAGCACTCGTTGACCTAGCAGATGTATACCCGTATACAGCTACCCACCAAGCATTGGTTTACTCCATTATTGTTATTAAAATTATTATAATTTATTAAATTTTAAAAAAATAAATACATTTTAATAAAACACCTAAACAATATATTATTTACTTTGAAAAATATTGTGAAAGGAACCTAACAATTCTGCACCATTGCGTTTCTTCAACGGTCCGAAATCTTTGAAATAATCTACCATTTCAAAAAGGTTAAAGTTCATGATTCGAGAGCGGTTTTGTTCATAACAGCTGTTCAATTGATTACGAGAACGAAGTTAGGTCTAAAGCAGTTTTTAGATCATTTTGGTTTGCTGTAGATTAAAATGGTTTACAGTGCTTTAAATTTGTATGTTTATTTATTTATTTGATGTGTGTGGGTGTATATGAGTGTGTCGTGTATGAGTGAGTATGTATTTGTGCGTACGGTCACAGTCTGGTTGATTTCTTTGCTTTACAAACACATAGCAAAACTGATATCACATTATTTTGTTTCCTTGTTTTATTCTCTCTATCTTTAAATTAAAAATAGCATGAACACGAAAGATTATCAGCGAAGCGAAACGGTTTTCTTCAAGAACATTGGAATCGCTGGTCTTGACAGTGACACGTTCGTCCCTCGTATTGACCAGTATGTCACAAATCATACAACTTGGCGAGTGAGACGTCTTTCATCTATCATGAAGGAGCTCGGACACAAGCCGGTAAGGCGTTCTCGTCCACGGCAAACAAACGAACAAATAAGCAAGCAAACAAACGAACAAACAAACGAATGAATTAAAAACAAACGAACAAAAAAAAAACAGCACAAAAACAACAAATATATTTATATAGAAACATCTCTGTATGTTTGTTTGTTTGTAGATTTATTTATTTATATATAGACTCCATCTTTCAATCTAAATAGACTGAACACCAATGGACACTGGTGTTGAGGCCTGCAATGGCCACAGTTTATTAGTTCAACTAAAATATGTATTTCATTGTTGTCATCTCAGAGTGGTTTGACTCAGGTTACTTCTTAATGCGAACAAAGAGTCTTGTATCAGCAGATAAAATGTTGAGTCTGCCTTACCAGAAACTGTCTACATGCTAATTCTGCAGAATGGTGTCCAATATTTTGAGTAGGATTGCGTGTGATTGATGTTGGGAGTTGATTAACAGATATGTTAGATAACTTGTTCTGTGCTTGGTATTTTATCGCGACCAAAGCATTTACCTTAGCTGAAGGTAAACTTGAGGTCTTGAAGGATTGGCGTCACACTTTATTTCTATGAAAGTTCTCCTGCAATAAGTCAAGGTGCTAGACAGTTTCAAATTTTCTTACGTTCTTGGCTGTGAAGGGATCTTGTGTTGAGCAGCAATATTCAAAATTTAGTAGAAAATACAAATTGAAGAGATTTTCTTTGATGTTTGGCTTCAGAAGTTAAAATTATGTTTAAAAACTGAGGTGCTGATGTCATTTGCAGCAGTATTGTTAACATATTAACATTCCATGATAAACTGGAAAAAATAATGTAAACTCCTAACTTCCAATGGATGCTTATGAATGAAACAGTGGTATTGTAATGCCTACAGTACACTAGTTATTGGTTATGATTATTATTACTTTAATTAATCATCCATAACTAATTACAAGTGATGAGAATCTTAATTTATGTTATTAATAATTCTTCAGAAGACACCACTCGTCTCTCTCACTAGGTGGATATGTGGGCGCTGTAAACCCTTTCTCTCTTCCACAGCATTAATGACAAACATTTACCGTCAGACAATATTTCCATAGGTGGAAAACTTCTTATTAAAGGAGAAGACATATCTGTCTTTTATTCTATATTTAGCGAGCCCCCCATTCACTCTCTGTCTCCTCCAACATACAGTCATCAATATGTGTACGAATGTCAATAAATTAAACAATTTTATTAAATCAAAAATCAAATATACAACATATGAATATAATCAAAAGAACATTAACGTTTACATCACTTCACAACTATGTTCCATTAACACTGGAAAATCATTCAATTTATCCTAGCATAGACGTAAGCAGTCAGTAACATAAATATGTAATCAAGTTCATGAATATCATCATGAAAATGAGAGTGGAGTTTTAGAGAAATAATGAAAGTCAATGCACATACCATTTCAAAGATGGCAGCTGTCACCAGCATGTATTCACAATTATGCAGTTGCAACAAGTCACAATCTTTCATATTCAGGTGAGGGTCCATGTGAACTACACACATTAAATAACAGTTCCAGAATATTCCATGTGCTAACAAGCACACGTGGGAGAATTGTCCTGAACTCTGCATATGCTGTCAAGCACATCAAGAGGAATTTTCTCGAATTTTCGTGTGCATTTCCTCAACACACCACGAGGAACATTCAAAATAATCTTGAATTCTCGAGACCAAATTCAAGCCACAAATTTTCACCATATTGGCTTTTGAACAGAATTCACAGGAATCAGCTTACAACAACATGTTTTACTGATAAGGTGATGACAACAGTGGATGCAGACACCAACGTAATCAAGTAGAGTGCAGTAGTCACTGCTGTAGGAAGCAACAAAAGGAAAAGGTGTGCTTACTCTGCAAAAGGTCAAATTAATGCAGCAATAAATTTCAGGCACATTTTATCTCTAAACTCCTTTCTTACAAGCATTCTCAACTTACAAATCCTATCAACAATTTTGTTAGTGCTATACACACACAGCATAAGAAATATAACATCAGTCAAAATTCACGTATAATGTACAGTGTAGTCAAATTAATGAATATAGAAATAATGGTTCAATTACATAAGCATTCTCTAATTCGAATCATATATCAATAGCAATCATAATCAAAATATTTCTAACTCCATTCTTTCATTATCAGTCAGTTAACTTAAAATAAGCTAATGATCGCCTGTATGACTGGACTTGAGTTATGTTCAAATTCAATGTGATTTGAATAGAGTACTTCTTCAACAAAGAACCTTCCAGTCCATCCCCATTGGATGAATTTGTTATGAACAAGTGTGAGAATATTAGTCAGAAAAACTACTCATCCAGTTGGAACTGGCTTGGATTGCATCAACAATTTCTAGTCTATTCTCCACCTGAGCTGTTTACTTCCAACTTTGACACTTGATAAAAAGTACCATCATAAGGAGTGCCCAAGGTCGGTTCACTTTGACATTTTAACAATTTATATAACAATTAAGTCTAGAAATAGGGATAGGAAAATGTACTTCACCACAGGTATTTTACGATGTTTTGTCTGATTTTCTGACTCAACAATTGACACTCGTGAGGGTGGCATTACACACTCCATTCTTTTTCCAGTTTCTGAAGATTGTAAGATCATTTTCCAGTTTCTGAAGATTGTCAAGATCTTTTGCAGTTGGAAGTAGTCTTTCTTTGTTAAAAATCATCTTGTAAACCTTACTGTCATCTGCCAATAAATAAATTCAGCTGTAAACTTTACTGTCATTTGCCAATAAAAGAGCTCAGCTGTAAACTTCACTGTCAAGTGCCAATAAACGAACTCAACTGCAAACTTCACTGTCATCTGCCATTAAGCAAACTCAATTGTAAACTTCACTGTCATCTGCCAATAAGCGTACTCAGCCATCTTTAGAAACATAGCCAGGCAAAAAGAAAGACTGCTGTGTGGCACTAGCGTGATTTACATGGATAAGCAAAATTAATTATGTTCGTATGGTTAAAATGAATTTTTAATAGTTTTTTTAAAAATATTATTAGTTACCTTTTCTTCTCGTGTCGCCTTCATCAAAGGCGTCACTTTCTGTGTAATTTCGTTGTTCTTAAGAATATATACAACAAAGAAAAAATAGCTTCTTGCAAATAAATCAATACTTATTTTTGAATATTGCTGCTGTTTGATATATACCTATAATGTATTGATTTATTAAGAAATTTACTTTTTATTTTTCTGAAAACTACTTTCTAATCAAACACTTGGATTGCGTTGGTCTGCAGGGGTCCATCTCTGTACTGAAAATGGACATTGAATCGTACGAATGGGACGTTTTAGCTGATCTTGTGGATTCCAACTTACTTGCAACGATCCCGCAATTACTCGTAGAATGGCACGTGTTTCCGGATTCGCCCCCTCATTCTCAATTCGAATTTATGCTGGATGACTATTGCAGACTGAAGCATCTGGGCTTCCGGAAGTTCTGGAATCCTGATTACCTGTGGTCAAAATACTACCTCAAGAGATACACTGCGCAAGCCGAAAATTCTTTTGTTAACATACATTTTATGTCCTGGAGTCTTATACGATAACAAGGAAGATTGTATGGAAATTAGCTCCGTGTCCTGATTAAAAGCATTTTATTTTGGACTGGACAGTCACAGTCAGTGTAGAACACTCCTGATCCAAACTTGGAAACATGCCTCTGGATCTTTCATGAAAAGCATTTAGTGCTAGACCGGATCCTTTCAGTCCTTCAAGACATGTGGAATATGGAATGTCTGTTATGTCCAGGGCACACAATGTGCGAAGTTTCGAAAAACATATTTCAGTATTAGAAAACATTAAACGGCGTACTCTTTGGAAATAACTTGTATGTTGTCTGTGTATACAGGGCGTAGAATATGGAAATTCCTGTATGTTGTCTGGGCGTAAAATATGGTAATTCCTGTATGTTGTCTACGCATATGGGCGTAGAATTTGGAAATACCCGTATTCTGTCTATATATACACACAACACAGAATATGGAATTATGTGCATGCCTACAGATGTAGAGTGCCAAATTTGGAATCACACGAACGTTTCTGTGTCCAAGGCATGGGGATTTGGATATGTATCTATGTCTTTGTATCTAAAGCACAGAAGTTTTAGGAAAATGAACAAAGTACTTCATTCCATCAAGGACACATCCCCCCCCCCGTTTTGTTAGATTTATTTTTTTATCTAGCTTTATTTATGTTTTTCTAACAAGTCAGTGAGCTCTGCAGTATAATGTATGAATATAAAATTAAAAAATATATACATTCTTTATATTGATAAACATTTCTGCGGTGAAAATGCAGAAAATGTTTCATCGATCTCTCGCATTGAATAATTATTTATTTAATTAATTATAATTAGTCTAGCTTGCCTGCACCATGCAGTGTAAAGTGAACGAGTGCCGTCTATAAGTACACAAATAACGATCTAAAGCGAGGTTACTTAATTAATCCCGAAATGTTAACATACCATCCGTTAACTTGAAGGATATTGCATAGAAAGCAGTTCATGTCTCTTTCAGAAACAAAGCATTAACTTTAAATGTTAACCTATAATTAATCAGTCGCCATTTAATTATTTTAAATTAGTCACTTAAATGTTAATTAAAATATATGCTGATCTATATCTCCGTACAACACTTTCAAGAGATGTAGATTAGGTGACAGTTTTCAGCTTAATACTGCTATTATTGTTATACAAAGCATTATAAAACATATACTTTATTTTAAAATAAAAAATGTACATACACCTTTGATTGAAGTAGTTATATTTAAATGAATCATTGACGATGTTTCTCTTTCTCCCCCCCCCCCAACCCAACACACACACCCCTTTCCATTTCTCATTTTCTCTTTGTGCCCTATCCCTCCTATCTTTTTCTTGTTTTCTTTCCGTACTTTTCCTCTATCCTTAATTTCGCCGTCTTTTTTGCTTCTCTCTCTCTCTCTCTCTCTCTCTCTCTCTCTCTCTCTCTCTCTCTCAATCCCTCCCACATTTATCCTCTGGCTGCATGAATGATAAAAAACAGAAAATAACAATGGACAAAAAGGGAAACTTCTTTTATTCTTATTTCTTTTCTACATATACATATTTATAAATATACATGTACATAAAATTAAGCGCACGCACGCACGCACACAATTAAAAACTGTATGTATTATAGTATATACGCATGCGCGCATGTACAATTTCTCTTATTCTGTCTCCATCCCACCCTTCGCTGTTCCTTTCCACTTTCCTTCTCTAGGTCTTTCTGGTTTCTGTCTGTATCTCTTTCTGTCTGTATCTCTTTCTGTCTATCTCTAGGAGTCTAGGTCTATCTCTTTTACTTTATCACTCTCGCTCTCTTTCACTCTGTTTCTCTTCTTTCAAAGGATTACTTCTTACTCTAGTACTCTGAGCATAAATAACTTTTGATTAACTTGGTTGTCTACACAGTTTTGTTTTTAATGTTTCTTCATAATTTTTAATTTTGTTTACGTTTCATCAATAAAAATTAATCAGTTCAAAGTGTTAATTCTTTTGAGTCTATTTATCTGAAATAATTGTTATTCTTTCGTTACATATGCAGAAATATTCATTTTGCCTAATTTATTTAGGGTATTGTTAATAAGTCGTCACTGATTTAGATATATATTTATATATATATGGAACACAGATGCCTTCGAAATAGTTTAATTTGGTATATTATAAAACTACATTTGATTAAAACTGTGATGTCAATGTTACAATTGCAGTAAATTGATTACACTTAAGAACTACAATTAAATGTCAATTAAAATATGTGACTTTTGGTTGAATCTTCATATTACACTTCAAGGGATGTGTATTTCATGACATTTGGCAAAGTGACAACTTAATAATAACAATATTGGAAATGGACCCCAACCAGAAATATTATCATATAGTAAAGAAAATGCTATACCCTGTTGAATTTTAAAATCAAATACATGTACATGCATTCTGGTGGACAGTTAATTAATTGATTCACAGTCGCTATCTATCTATCTATCTATCTATCTATCTATCTATCTATCTATCTATCTATCTATCTATCTATCTATCTATCTATCTATCTATCTATCTATCTATCTATCTATCTGTCTATCTATCTATCTATCTATCTACCTACCTATATGTCTGTCTGTCTGTATTTAGTTAGTTAGCTAGCTAGTCAGTAATTCTGCTGGCTACATAAGAATCATAGTCGCAGTTATAGCGTAGCCTTGCGCATAATAATTTGTTCTGTAAGTGCCTGCAATTCAAGCACATACAGCTTATTTGATTAGATTTAATTATAGATTCATTTTAAAGTCAGAAGTGGCAAAAATCCACTTTAAATAAAATAATAAACATATCTATCTATCTATCTATCTATCTATCTATCTATCTATCAATCTATCTATCTATCTATCTGTTTATGATGTGGAAATGAAAATCACTCATTGGATGGAAAGAATCGGCCACTTTCTAGGCCTGTGGGTGCATAGTCACTAAATGGTCGTAATTAACTGTTTGGATGCGAATTACTAACTGGTTGTAATGTGAACTACTTGGTTGTAATGTTAGTCTTTAGCTGGTTGTGATGTGAATATTAACTGGTTGTAATGTGAATTACTTAGTGGTTGTAATGCGAATTACTAACTGGTTGTAATGTGAACTACTTGGTTGTAATGTTAGTCATTAGATGGTTGTGATGTGAATATTAATTGGTTGTAATGTGAACTACTTGGTTGTAATGTTAGTCTTTAGCTGGTTGTGATGTGAATATTAACTGGTTGTAATGTGAATTACTTAGTGGTTGTAATGCGAATTACTAACTGGTTGTAATGTGAACTACTTGGTTGTAATGTTAGTCATTAGATGGTTGTGATGTGAATATTAATTGGTTGTAATGTGAACTACTTGGTTGTAATGTTAGTCTTTAGCTGGTTGTGATGTGAATATTAACTGGTTGTAATGTGAATTACTTAGTGGTTGTAATGTGAATTACTGACTGGTTGTGATGTGACTACAAAAATGACTTTCTCAAATTGCGTTCTTCTAAAGATAAAAAAATTCCCTTTAATCCTACTCAGCTGCACATGATACTCGCACAGAAAATAGGGCTACAAAATATCTCTTCCAATTGTTATTTAGGAAAACAGGTTTACAAAATATCTCTGCCGATTGTTAAAAACAGATCTACAAAATATCTCTGCCGATGTTATATAGGAAAATATATATACAAAATATCTATGCCGATTGCTATTTAGGATAACAGATCTACAAAATAACTCTGCCGATGTTATTAAGGAGCGTTTTGCTAATCAGAAATTGACAGTAAACTTTTTTGATCACAAAGAATTTGTAAAATCAAACGGTGAGTTATGTTCGCATACATAGTGATTTTCACACCTGTAACCAATGATCGCATTGTCACGGAGAAGCGCCATAATTATTTTCTTTATTATTATTTACGCCAATCGTCCGGGTTAAGATCGCCAAAAGCCCCCACCCCCTCCCAACATGCCATGCGGCCCAACTATGGCGAGTGATAAACAGTCGCAAGGACAGTCATCCAGAAATGCTTCGACCCATAACTAAACCGCGGGTTTCGGTCACAATCCATGCAGACGTATTGGTGGTGTGACGTCACAGCGCGAGGACACACCACTGACGGCGAGAGCGACGTTGATTTAGTCGCTGATGGTGGAGGCTGAGAGCCAGCACAACTTGCTTTAGACAGGCAGTCGACTGATCATGTGACATGAGGACGGTGTCAGGGGGAAGGCCAGGTACGACCGACCGATGAGAACGAATCTTGTTTCAACCAAGTCTCTACTTCAGTTGTATTTCCTTCCATTTTTCTAAACGAACAATCGCAACATCATTCTTGCCACAGTTCGTCATCCACTTTGATTCGTCAACGAAATCACCCAGCTTGAATTTTGACGGGTGTAGAAAGTAAAAACAGTAAATTAATGAAATCATCCAGCTTAAATTTTGACGGGTGTAGAAAGTAAAAACACTAAGTTAATGAAATCACCCAGCTTAAATTTTGACGGGTGTGAAAGTAAAAACAGTAAATAAGTTAATGAAGTCACCCTACTTGAATTTTGACGGGTGTAAAAGTAAAAACAGTAAATAAGTTAATGAAGTCACCCTACTTGAATTTTGACGGGTGTAAAAGTAAAAACAGTAAGTTAATTCAATATATTGTAGAAAGAACCTCAGTGCACATAGGTAGACATAGGCTAGGAATTTGACACATTTGTTCAGAACACTAATTATTCATTTGATTGACTTAGAGAAATATTATTTTGTGGAACATTAATTAATTATCTGTCTGATATCTAGAGAATAATTATTTTGTGAAAACCTAGGTATTGTAATATTTTAGTAGAAATTGAGCTTGTTGTTATGATTGATTAGCTTGATGTATGATTCATTATTGATAGCGAAAACTATCGCTGTGTTTTGGAATTTAGATGCATTGTTTAATTTTTAAACTTTAAAAAAATTTTGCTCATCATTTCCCACCCCAGAGTGTATGTTTGTGAATGTCTCTGAAGGGATTGACTAACCACCGCACGCAAGAGAAGCCCCCCCCCCCCCCCGATAAATAAACATAAATTTTGTCACTCTTCAAATTTAAAGCTTGACGACTTTGTTTTGAGAGAGAGAGAGAGAGCAAGTGCGGTTTTGTCCTGTCTTTGTCTTTTATGTTGTATTGTCTACCGTCTAACTCTGTTGTATTGTCTACCGTCTAACTCTAACAATCCAATTCGCACACATACACACATACACACGCGTCAACGAACGTAACCCGCACACAGAATAAAACGCTCTACACAGGCAAAATCTATATTGTTTCTGTGTGCGATCCTGTAATTTTATCTACACAAGATCCTACGTTGATGTTGGCAATCACCCACCCACCCCAACTTTCGCAAGAGAGCGGAGGGTGGTCATGACAGCTTGCATAATGATTTTCACACATGTAACAAATGTTTGCATACATATGATTTTCACACTTGAAACTAATGTTCGTATACAAAGTGATTTTCACACCTATAACTAATGCTCACAGGCAAAGTGATTTTCACACCTATAACTAATGCTCACAGGCAAAGTGATTTTCACACCTATAACTAATATTCACAGGCAAAGTGATTTTCACACCTGTAACAAATGTTCGCATGCATAGTGATTTTCTTACTTGTAACTAGTGTAATATGTAATGAATTCATACTCTAGCCTATGTCAGTGAAATGTATAATGAGTTCATTCTCTAGCATATCTCAGTGCAATATCTACTGATCTCACTTTAATCACTGTAACCAATAGCGGACGGAGCTCAGTAAAATCTGAATATCACAATTCTTTAACAAGAGAAGGTTGTTGTTTTGTGACTATCAAGAAAAATTGTATCCCACTCAGAAGATTATTGTTGTGCACGCACTACAATCCAACAAATGAACAACTACAACAAACATTGGAAAGTATAGAAACAGTTTACCACGAATTTAAGACGAACGAATGTAAACAGCACACCGGGACGCCATAATTTTAGTTGACTTGGCTTTCAGGTTAAGTAAATCTCTAGGCATGCGATTTCTGATTTATGGATGACGTCAGTGTGTCGCACGGCTATAAACTATTTCCCGCGGTTGTCCACAAACGAATTGCTGTCTTACTGGAAGAGTATTGTGTGGATACATGGAGCTCAGGACCCGTTAAAAATGTTATATATAACGGCTTTTGATAACGGTCGAGTTTGATTTATTGCTCCTCTTCAATTAATGTCCTGAAATGTCATTGATTTTTGTCCTGGTAAGCCCGCGGTCGGAGCATTCATAAATACCCTGTGGACTACTAATTTTCTATTGTGTGCGTAGTGTGATGAAATGTTCTTGCTTGCTCGCTCTTCATGGGGTGTATGACAGAACTATCAAGGTGGACTGATTATAATTATAATTATTTGTAGTGGTATTTGCGATCGTATGCTAACGCGTTGTCTTTGGTAAAGTAAGAAACTGAAGCACTGATCACTTGGCAGCGCACAATGGTGCTTTAGTATGTGATGTCATAACAACTTTTCAGTGAATATTGAGTGATATTCCTACTGCATTCTTAATTTATATCACCGTTTGTATGTGAAATATCAAACACTTTTTCCATAAGTAAGTTCACATCTCCTTTACAATTATAATTATGTCCCTATTTTAAGAGTAAGCCAGGAATCGTGTGTTTTAAAGTAATGTTTTATAATTAGAGAGCAAAATATCATATTTCTGTGTGTGTGTGTCTGTGTGTGTGTACATATATATGCTTGTTTGATGTGTGTGTGTGTGCCTGTGACTTGATGTTTCTGTATTATTATTATTGAATATTAGTCTTTCCTTTTACGTTATAAAATTTAATATGAACCTTTCACTCTATCTCTCTACTCCCCATTCTCTCCATCCTCCACAGTTCTCTTCCCCTTTCCTTTTCTCCATCCCCATCCTTCCTCCCCCCACCCCCTCGGCGATGCACACACGCAGCACATCAGTCATTCCGTGGAAGTATGGGCATTAAAAAGCGTGAACACGTCATTCCAGTCTCCGCGCACCATGTTAAAGAGTACAGGTTCTTTGTAGTACATCAACATGTACGTGGTTTGGTCGTCGTCCACCACACCAAGCTGCAGCCAGTCCGCGATCAGCTCCTGCTGCAGCGCATACAGCCGTTTGAGCGCCCGCTTCCCGCCCCCGAAGAAGAGCCCGGCCACGATGTTGACGCTCATCTTGTGCAGGCGATTCGCGAATGGGCGGTAGTTGTCGACGGGCTCGCGTTCGATGAAAGTCACCTTGTCGGCGTTCTCCAGCAAGCCTTTGGGCAGCCAGACGCCGTCGTGGGGGTGGACGTCCTGCCCGTGGCCGTAGCCAGCGTCGAGCCAGACGTAGTACTCGTTGTAGAAGTGGTCACGCTCTGCTGCCTGTTGGACGAAGTACACTTTACTCCACTGAAGGATGTCGTACTCTGGGAACCGGGACTCGCAGAGCTCCTTGGTGACCAGCTCGTTCTCCTGGCGGTACTGCGCGCTGCTCATGATCTCCCGTATGCGGCTGACGTGCCGGAAGTATGGCAGCTGCTGCAGCTGGACCTCCACGACGCGCGTGCGGTTCTCTCGCCCGCGGCGCATCCACTCCACGAACGGCCGCCCCTTGGCGTCGACGTAGACCACGAGGTTTACGTCCAGGCGCAGTACACGCTGCATGTATAGCAAGTATGTGTTGTACGACCTTGCTTGCAACGACCAGTTTCCGCGCCCAATGTCGATGAGGGCAGTCACTACAGTGAAATTATAGAACCCTGAAGATAAAATTTTAAAATGTAATAATAATAATAATAATAATAATAATAATAATAATGCAGAAGAACAACAATAATTCTACCATTACTACTTCTAAATAATATAACAATAATGGTTTTAATAATGAAGACAGATATGAGTAGAAATTAACTTGCTTCAGCCATAGAATATTAACCTGATTAGAAACAAATATGCTTTAATGAAGACAGACATGAGTAGAAATTAACTTGCTTCAGTCATAGAATACAGATATAAGTAAGAATGTATACGTTCCAGCCATAGAATACTGACATGAGTAGAAGTAAACACCTCCAAAAAATACAGATAAGCAGAAATCAAAATGCTCCAGACTTAGAATGCATACTTCAACATGCACCAGCCATAGAATACAGAGATGAGTAAATATTAACATGATCAAGTCATAGAATACAGACATGAGTAAATATTAACATGATCAAGTCATAGAATACAGACATGAGTAAATATTAACATGATCAAGTCATAGAATACAGACATGAGTAAATATTAACATGATCAAGTCATAGAATACAGACATGAGTAAATATTAACATGATCAAGTCATAGAATACAGACATGAGTAAATATTAACATGATCAAGTCATAGAATACAGACATGAATAAATATTAACATGATCAAGTCATAGAATACAGACATGAGTAAATATTAACATGATCAAGTCATAGAATACAGACATGAGTAAATATTAACATGATCAAGTCATAGAATACAGACATGAGTAAATATTAACATGATCAAGTCATAGAATACAGACATGAGAAGGAACAATCGTGCTATAAAGAAAAGAGATATGAGTAGAAATTAACATGCTCCTGTAATAGAATATAGACGTGAGTAGAAATTAATCACCCTCCATTCTGAGAATACAGACATGAATAGAAATTAACATACTCCAGTCATAGAAGACAGATTTGAGTAAATATTAATATGCTCCAGTAACAGAATACAGACATGTAGAAACTAACACGCTCCAGTCATAGAATACAGTCATGAGGAATTATTAACACGTTCTTCATAGAATGCAGTCATGAGGAATTATTAACACGTTCTTCATAGAATGCAGTCATGAGGAATTATTAACACGTTCTTCATAGAATGCAGTCATGAGGAATTATTAACACGTCCTTCATAGAATGCAGTCATGAGGAATTATTAACACGTTCTTCATAGAATGCAGTCATGAGGAATTATTAACACGTTCTTCATAGAATGCAGTCATGAGGAATTATTAACACGTTCTTCATAGAATGAAGTCATGAGTAGCAACTAACACGCTATAGCCACAAAATACAGACATGAGAAATAATGAATATGCTCCAGTCACAGAATACATACATGAGTAGAAAATAACATGCTCCAGTCATATAATACAGATATGAGTAGAAATTAATATGCTAATAGTCATATAATACAGGAATGATTAGAATTTCCTATGATCCATTAACAGAAAACAGACGTGAGTAGAAATTAACTTGCTCCTGTAATAAAATACAAATATGAACAAGAATTAACATGCTCCACCATAGAATACAGATACGAGGAGAAACTAAAATGCTCCTGGCATAGAATACAGACATGAGAAGAAACTAGCATTTGATTTGATATTGTGTGCATAATTATGTCTATAGACTTTCTATTACTTATGTGTATAAGTATGATTGTCGACGTGATATTGTTTTTGAGTATAACTATGTTTGTCTACCTAATATTGTTAGTGTGTATAACTATGTTTGTCTACCTAATATTGTTAGTGTGTATAACTATGTTTGTCTAGCTAATATTGTTAGTGAGTATAACTATGTTTGTCTACCTAATATTGTTAGTGTGTATAACTATATTAGTCGACATTTTGTTATGTATATAACTGTTTGTCGACCCGATATTGATTGTATATATAATTAGATTTGTCGATCTTATATGGATTGTGTGTATAACTATGTTTATCGACCTGATATTATTTTGTGTATAAGTGTTTGTCGACCTGATATTGCTCATGTACATACATATCTGTTTGTCACATGATACTGTTTGGGTGTATTACTATGTTGGCCTGATATTGTTTGTGTGTATAACTATGTTTATCGACCTGAGACTGATTTTGTATATAATTATGTTTATCGACCTGATATTGTTTGTGTGTATAACTATGTTGGCCTAATATTGTTTGTGTGTATACGTAGGCTTCCGTGTAGTCTATTTTTAGAGGAGGGTGGGTGTATGCTACATAAGCCATTATGTGACAATAACTATGACGAATTTTGCTTATATAGCTATATTGCCGTGATGTGATTGTGTGTAAAATTAAGGCTATCGACTTTTGTTTGTATAAGTGTCTGTCGACTTTTTGTGTATATAAATAAGGCTATCAACTTTTGTTTTTATAACTATGGCTATCGAATTTGGGTGTATTGCTCTGTCAAAATTTTAGATTTAAAAATATTATAGCTTAATTAAATACTGTAGTGTTGTGATCACTGAAGGAATGTGATTTGTTATTTATCATTCAGTAATTAAAATAAACATTATTTTAAAGAATTTTCATTTTAAGTATTTGAATATATACAGACTCTTGTTCTTTTCTGCTCAGATCCAAATGAGAAACTAAATTGAAAATTATTTCAGTGTGGAATATGTTTGAAGATGTACATTGCTTGAATAAGAGATAGCATGAATAAAATGAAGAGTAATGAGAAACAGACACATATATGCATGTATGAGAGAGGGTTTGTATGAGTTTGAATGTATGTGTGCTAATGTGTATATGTATGTCTGCCTACGTATCGATAAATAAGTATCCACATAAACATATATCTATATATTGGGACTGCTAACATCTCTCAAATAAACACCTAGCAAACAATTGAATACAATACCACTTCGAAACTCTTTTTATCCTCTCAATACATTAATCTCAAACAGTTCGAAACTCTTTTATCCTCTCAATACATTAATCTCAAACAGTTCGAAACTCTTTTATCCTCTCAATACATTAATCTCAAACAGTTCGAAACTCTTTTTATCCTCTCAATACATTAATCTCAAACAGTTCGAAACTCTTTTTATCCTCTCAATACATTAATCTCAAACAGTTCGAAACTCTTTTTATCCTCTCAATACATTAATCTCAAACAGTTCGAAACTCGTTTTATCCTCTCAATACATTAATCTCAAACAGTTACTGCCAGGATCAAATTACAAAAGAACGTACAAAACATTCTAGCACTGAGAGTCGATGAAACCCAAATGTGGAGCTCGTGAGATCAAACCGTTGTCCTTCGATGTCTAAACTACCCCGAATCTAATTTAGTACACCTACCACGTTCGGGTCCAAATCCAGTCCACATTATGGCCATGTAGCTATCCTTCGCTTGCTGAAGCCACTCTGTCGTCTGCGTGGCGTACCTTTTGTACAGCAAGAATAACATAACCACGGCCATCATGGCCACGACCATGACCACTCGACGCCGTCTTGGCCATTGTTTCCAACGTTGAATCAGCCAAGCACATTTTTCTGTTGTCGCCATTGGACAGAGTCTGGACCTTTCAAACAGTGGCTCTTCACTAAGACATCAATTCTAGGCAAGAGAAACAATAAGCAGAAGATCCATATACATGCAATACTTAAAGGCATTTTATGCATGTATGTTGCATCGTCAAAGAATAAAATGGAAAGCATGTAAACTAAATAAGAATATTTTGAGATGTATCAAAACAGTGCACGATTAGGTGCTTCAAAAGTGGGAGAAATGTGTGGAGGCAAAGTATCAATGAAGGAGGTAAGAAGGAGTTTATCTGTATACTTTTTATTAATGTTATTAGAATAGGAACAAGGCGTCAAGCTTGAAGAGAGATTTTGGTGGTGGTGGTGGTGGTGGTGGGTTTTTCTAGCAGCATGTGCCTTCAGCGTCTTGTGCAAAAAAGAAAATGCACATTTATTTTCATACAAAACTTTAAATTTTATGTGCTTCAGTTTTCATTAGAACAGTAAGAAAAAATTTAAGTTTTCATTTGTTTTCCTGTAAAGAGTGTAAATCTAATGATAGTCGCAGAATAATATTATACCACAACCTTTTGTTGAAGTATAGTCAATGGGTCAGTTATGAAGATTCATAGTCCATCAAATTGGTCATGTACTCTAATATATCTCTCTGTAAATATCTACAGTTAAATTGAATCCTTAATGTGATTATGAAGAACAGTCATGATTATTCTGGGCCTGATTTGCAGGAACTCACCAAGAGTGATGATACAGTTCAGTCATACTGTACTGTGAGAATACAACAGACAGCAGTTTTACAGTCATAAGAATAATTTTATTCAGGCATCATTTCTTTTGTCCATTACATTTTGAAAATAAGAGCCAAATACAACTGTGCTGAAGACATTTTGGAAAGTCTTATCATTGTCAAAATATGCCTTTGTTAACATTATAAATTATATAGTTATGGCATGTCAGCCCACTTCATGTTTTATTAAGTCACTCAAAAGAGAAAATCATTTTAATTCATAATAATATTTGGATTCTAATCATAGTAATTTAAAATAGTAATAATAGTTGTGAATTTGTTACTTTAATTCTTATAGCCAGTATTCTCACTTGTAGTTCTGACACTTTAATTAAATCTAACGTCGAACCCCCAAATTGCTGGTATTGCAATTCCTAGACTAGATTGTCACTCACTCAAGCTGCTGTAAGTTGGCACACAATATTAGTGTCTGTGTGAGTGGACTCGTGTCACCTGGTTAGCATCCACTCAGACTGGAGGCTGGACATGCCAACCAAGTAAACAAATTATTGTCGATGGCTGGTAGAACACATAAATAAAAGTGCTCTACAAATTTCATCACAAAAATATATCATAAGTAAAAGTGTATGGAAACAAGTGACAAATAAAGAAAGGAGTGGAGATATTTGTCGCACAATACATAGGCCCTACTTACGATATAATATGAAATACACACTTACCATAACATTAACATATATCAAGCAACACTTTCATGCCAAACGATATATATATGTATGTATATTTACCATACCATAGAATAATTACATAGCGTATGATATCTATTTAACAACCAGTGTCAAGGCCGCTCTGTTGAATTTTATACACTGACATGCCGTGTGCTTATAATTTTCTGCAGACAGTCACAAAAGTCGTTTCGGTTTCCCCTTATTGCGAATGTAACTTACTGCTTCCTTGTAGTCAAAACTGAACCAGCACGTCCACGTTACATTTCGAGTGCCCGTTTGTGGCAATAATGCTCATCAAATAACCAGCGCCCAACTGCTCAGTGTTGTTTTTGCCTAGAAGGAATTGAAGTAAAATATTTAAACGCTTTTATTGCAGTTCATAACTGCGCAACGAATATCCTTCAAATTGAAAAATCTGAATAGAAACGCAGAGGTCGCTTTGTAGTGGATGTAGACAACGGAAATACATTTATAAATTATGTTAGAAAACTTAAAACCATTTCGGGATTTCATGCAGAGGCAATAAAAGTTGCACCTGACACATTATTGAATGTACGGCAAGGCCGCAGTGATAATTACGTGATACATGCCTCCGGTGTTCACAAGGCAAATCCATCAGCTGTGAGGCAATTTACGCAGGACACACTTGAGTTGAAACAGCACGTCATCCAAAAGGGAAATACTTAATGCGAACCCTGGCTACTGATAATGTACATGTGACAAATTCCGTCACGGAAATGGTGAGTTTTGGTGAAGTTGAATCTGAATGATTTTATTTTGTTTTAAAAGCATTATTTCATTATCATTTCATAAAATATTGCTCAGGAAGTGAATTGAATGTATATATGTTTAAAAACGTTCCATTAACAATGCAGCCACACTCGCATGAAATAATTTACCATCGTGATCTGATTATTTCATTCTTAGCGACCAGAGTTCAGTATATATTTGCTGTTCGTTTTATGATAATCCTTGTGGGCTAGTATTACAATTGAAAGAAAACCAACGCTCTATGATTTACAAATAGATAATAACACGTATACCGCTAAAATAAATACATTTCAAATAATTTTGCTTCGTGCAAATTCGCTGCGTAGTACACTGTACTTAAGTTTTTACTATTTCACAACAGACGTTGAATTTTGTGTCGTGCAAATTCGCTGCGTAGTACACTGTACTTAAGTTTTTACTATTTCACAACAGACGTTGAATTTTGTGTCGTGCAAATTCGCTGCGTATTATACCGAAGGACGCAACAGGCTGCGTATTATACCGAATGATATCATATTAGCAATTCGCAACAGTCTGCGTATTATACCGAATGACATCATATTAGCAATTCGCAACAATCTGCGTATTATACCGAATGACATCATAAAATTATTAGCAATTCGCAACAGTCTGCGTATTATACCGAATGACTGCATATTAGCAATTCGCAACAAGCTGCGTTAAGGCCTTTTGGATTCTTGGTAGAAGACAGTCTTGAAATGCATTATCAATGCCAGTTCTGTCCATGGAATTACATAGCTTGAAGGTGTTGAGATTTTGTGCACACTTTTGCTTAAGTACGGTAACAACATCGACGCTTGAAATTAGAACGTAGGCAGAGGTTTGACTGATTTATAAGTTTAATGTCCACTATCAACAATTTCTTGGATAGCACTTAAGTTTTTTTGGTGTCAACTCCGGCACCCATTTCCCTCCACCTCCGTTCACTAGCCTTATGTGACAGCATAAAAGAGCTCAACATGAGGTTTGGATAGACCATGTCGAAGAAAAAATATGAACTTATGACTAGTTCTTAGTTTTTGTTATCGTTATAATAGTACGTTTTATCGGACGAAACGAAGAACATTCACACACAAAAAAAAAAAAATAGAAAGCACTGTTATTAATGCACACTACTACTGTTGTTACAACGACCATTTCTATTTTTCTATTGACCTGGCTCCTACTACTATCTAGGCCACTACTACCACAACCATTTACTACTACTACAACAACAATAACTACAACCACTACTACCACCACCGACATTCTGCTACTACTATCACTACTATTTTACTAATGTTACTAATATTAATGTTACTTCTACCAAGAATACTATTTGTTACGATTTTTTCCTGTTTACATTTGATAGATTGTTGTTATGTGTACGCGTGCGTGCGGTCTGAGGTGCCTGAGAGAGGGTGTACCGAGACTGAGTGAGCCTACCATGTCTGATAAAACACACACACACACACACACACACACACACACACACACACACACACACACACACACACACACACACACACACACACATACACACACACACACGTGAGCAGTAGAGTGAAGGCAACAAGTATTGATTGTCTTGTTTAATTATGTGATATAATTTTTTATTAATAATTAATTCTCTACATACATTAATAATTCTCTCTCGCAATTATTAATCACAATCACCCTCGATGGGGTCTTCGTCATTTGCGATCGGGAGTGACTAAGTCAAGCCCTGAGAAATGTCGTCTAATCATCTCCCTTCCCAGGTGTTACTTGTCCAGAATAAAGTCGCTAGCTGAACTACCCTGTCAGTCAATGTGTCTTTATTCTCGCCCCACACATACTCCCAATATTAGAACAGGGCCTATTCCTAAACAATGTGCTTGACCGTCTTATCGTCAATCGTTACGTCATTTGGCAGAGTTCCCACCCGTTACCTGCACATTTACCCCTCCTTAGAAACAACGAGAGTAGATAGGTAAAATTCAACATTTTATAAAAAATAAATAAATAAATAAAATCAAGTTACAATTGATATAATCTCATCAGTCACACTAAGGCAAAATTACAGAGAACACAGATCTCTCAATACTCATTAGAAAATCTCATTAATTAGAAAACCATTAGCCATTACTTAATTCCATAGAACAATTACTAGGAATTCAATCAATCAAAATATATTATCAACATCTCATTCACTAATTAATTCCATAGAACAATTACTAGGAATTTTAATCAGTCAGAAAAATTATATCATACAAATGACTATAAAAAGAAGAATCAGAATGTTTTAGAAATTTACAGAAATTAAAGAAACACAGATACACGAACGAACACAAATACGATTCACCTGATATGTCTTTGCGTGCAGTGGTCTCTGTCTCTGTGGTATGGCTGGTGGTAGACAAATACGGGTTACAGATGCCAAGCCTGGAAAAACGTTTCTTTATATACACTGGCGTAATGTCAGGTTCATGTATTCCTGAATAGTCACAGTTTTTGATGCAATACTGTAACACAAAACACAGTTACTTTGCACAGCTTATAATGATAGCCCTCTTGCTTAAGTTCTCCTTCAAGGAAATAATCACACTTTAATCCAGAGTTAAGGTGTTGACTTTAACACACAAGTCACCCACTCTGTTATTGGTACATCCGTTTTCATCATACCTTTCACTTGAGAAGTACGCACCTTGTCACACACGAGTTTCTCTCACCGAAGTTGTCTCCCAGACAACTTCTCCTGGTTCAGAAATACTCTGCATCACAAACCATATTGTCATGTGCAACACCAACACAGTGTTCGGTACCCTCTGTCCAATGTGATTCCTGCCACTGTCTGTTCCATTGTATGTTCAACCAACTAGGATTTCTTTGGGCAAACTGGTGGTAGCCAAGTGACTAGCATTCCTTGTCCATACATTCTCAGGCAACTAGGACTTCTTGGTGGTAGCCAAGCAACTAGACAAGCGACTTTTGAAGCTATGGACATACAATAGTATTTGCATACATCAGCTTGTGTTTTACAAGTCCTAAAATCTGTAATCCCATACTAGTTTCTCATATTAAATTTCTTTACATTTGTGTATTTGATTCTTTAACAATGAGAATAAAATTACACGTTTCAAATCATTCTAATCACAACCATTTATACAAGAATAAACAGAATTCAACAAAATATAATAAAATCTGGTTTAGAAAAAAATTATTGTTACAATTTATAATTCATACTTAATCAGACGTACCTATTCTGCCTCTTCCTTGGTGGAAAATCCTAACACGGGCCTCGGTTTATCCAGAGCAATTTAATTTTACTCGGGAGTGGTATTTATGCATCTTGCACAGAACAAGTATACATTTTTAGACTAAAGAAAGACAGAACAAGTATACATTCTTAGACTAAAGAAACACAGCTCAAGTATACATTCTCAGACTAAAGAAACACAGAACAAGTATGCATTCTCAGACTAACGTATGCATTCTCAGACTAAAGAAACACAGAACAAGTATGCATTCTCAGACTAAAGTATGCATTCTCAGACTAAAGAAACACAGAACAAGTATGCATTCTCAGACTAAAGTATGCATTCTCAGACTAAAGAAACACAACTCACGTATACATTCTCCATTAACGAAACTCAGCTGAAGTATACATTATAACGCCAAAGAAACTCAGCTGAAGTATACATTATAACGCCAAAGAAACTCAGCTGAAGTATACATTATAACGCCAAAGAAACTCAGCTGAAGTATACATTATAACGCCAAAGAAACTCAGCTGAAGTATACATTATAACGCCAAAGAAACACAGCTGAAGTATACATTATAACGCCAAAGAAACACAGCTGAAGTATACATTATAACGCCAAAGAAACACAGCTGAAGTATACATTATAACGCCAAAGAAACACAGCTGACATATGTATTCTAACGTTGAAGAAACACAGCTCATGTATGCATTCTCACACAAAAGAAACAGATGAAGTATATATCGTAACGCTAAAGAAACACAGTTCAAGTTAATTTCAAACGCTAAAGCAACGCAGTTTATAAGTTGTACACTACCATCCCTCCTCTCGCTAAATAACAGTTTAAATATAAAACTGTAACACTAAATAACATATTTTAAATATAAAACTGTAACACTAAATAACATAGTTTAAATATAAAACTGTAACGCTAAATAACATAGTTTAAATATAAAACTGTAACACTAAATAACATAGTTTAAATATAAAACTGTAACACTAAATAACATAGTTTAAATATAAAACTGTAACACTAAATAACATAGTTTAAATATAAAACTGTAACACTAAATAACATAGTTTAAATATAAAACTGTAACACTAAATAACATAGTTTAAATATAAAACTGTAACACTAAATAACATAGTTTATATATAAAACTGCAACACTAAATAACATAGTTTATATATAAAACTGCAACGCTAAATAACATAGTTTAAATATAAAACTGTAACACTAAATAACATAGTTTAAATATAAAACTGCAACACTAAATAACATAGTTTAAATATAAAACTGTAACACTAAATAACATACTTTAAATATAAAACTGTAACGCTAAATAACATAGTTTAAATATAAAACTGTAACAGTAAAGAAACACACTTCAACTATAACTTCTTACAATATATACAATCAGGTCGAAAACTAGCAATGTTGTCCTTACCAACAATTAAACTTTACTATTAAAAACTCTGCATATGCGCGTTCGTGACTAAACTAACAATTAGTTGTCTAATTCCTATTTTTATTGTTTTACCACTCCTGGTGCATTTCCGCTACCGCGATTTGACAATATGTGCCAGAGTCTAAGGCGCAATAACATGCACTTGTCATTTCAAATCACGCCAATCTCTGACAAGTGCAATTAAAACGGCCTGACACAGGCAGTCGCATGTACACACACTGCAGACTGAACAATCGTTTACACAGTGCTGGCCGGTCCTATATCTCGAAGTTTTAAGCTTATTCATTTTTCGATACAAGCACAAGTCTATGCGTTGAATAGACAAAAGTTTAAAATGCACAAGTCTTATGTGTTGAATAGACAAAAGTTTAAAATGCTCAAGTCTATGTGTTGAATAGACAAAAGTTTAAAATGCACAAGTCTTATGTGTTGAATAGACAAAAGTTTAAAATGCTCAAGTCTATGTGTTGAATAGACAAAAGTTTAAAATGCACAAGTCTTATGTG
Source organism: Sinotaia quadrata (assembly GCA_028829895.1). NCBI lineage: Eukaryota > Metazoa > Mollusca > Gastropoda > Architaenioglossa > Viviparidae > Sinotaia > Sinotaia quadrata. The sequence continues at coordinate 46,800,226 of CM054181.1, read as the reverse complement.
TTGAATAGACAAAAGTTTAAAATGCACAAGTTAAAATCATCAAAGAAAGTACTTGAACGTGGAGCATGAATTTTTTGATTGAGCTTGGTGTCTGGACTTAGTGATTGAATTGATTGCCATGGTTATGATAAATGAAGCGAGTGTTGGCATTTGGTGCTTCAAATCTGGAGTCGAATTCGCTGAAGTTTGTGAATGAAATATGTAGTTTGCACGAATGTTTGTTAAAGCACTATCTTAACTATAAATTTGTGTACTATATTTGGTTGGGGAAATAATGAGTGACTCATTTTAGTGATGGGTTTGGTGAGTGAATTTGGTTACTTGTTTCAGTGATGGGTTTGGTGAGTGATTTTGGTGATTCATTTCAGTAAAGATTTGGTGAGTGAATTTGGTGATTCATTTCAGTAATGGATTTGGTGAGTGAATTTGGTGATTCATTTCAGTAATGGATTTGGTGAGTGAATTTGGTGATTCATTTTAATAATGGATTTGGTGAGTGAATTTGGTGATTCATTTTAATAATGGATTTGGTGAGTGAATTTGGTGATTCATTTTAATAATGGATTTGATGAGTGAATTTGGTGATTCATTTCAGCAATGGGTTTGGTGAGTGAATTTCAGTGCTGCATGACTCTGCACACGGTGTACAGTTCCCGTGTTTTCAAGTTCTATGTATTTGTAATATAGACTGTCTTTCTCTAAATCCTCATCCTTTCACCCAAAAGCACGTAAGAGAAAGACATAAGATGAGACAGGTACCGTGTCACGGCATATAATGGGAACAGAACTTAAACCCAACACTGCAGCAATTGAGACATACGAACATTCAGTAAGTGTACGCATGATTTTATGCTTTATTCTCATTTTATTTGTCGAGGTTTATTTTTCACTAAAGCGTTAAAGAGATCTACTAGTGCGTGAAAGAAATCGTATTTTGCTTTACACGCTAGACTCGCTTTGGAATACTAAAAAAAACCAACAAGACCTCCGCACTTTATACTTCTTGTGACAGTGGAGGGATCAAATTGATCGACCAAGGATCGCGCTGGCTCCATGCAACCTAGCGGCACCTCAGAATCCACTGAGCGTGACTGACATTACAGTAGGTTTGCTCTAACATGCTTACAAATGACAAACAGAAAACCCTACATAGAATTGGATATCGGCTATTTACAACTATGCCTATCATAAATAAAACACTATAAAGAGCGCCGGGTTTTAAATCTATGAGTGCTGCTCCATTGGGTAACCCAGATAACCCCGTGAGTTTAACACAGGTGATCGGAAATATTGTACTGTGGTGTTTTTCGCATCCACACTGACACAAAAGTACATAGTTGTACAAAACAGAATCAAAAATGTATCATCAACATTTCCTATGGTCTTTCCCAAACTACACTTATGTCTCACGTATTGGTGAGCGACCATAAATATTAGTATTGTGGGAACACTCACTTTTCCCTTACCTCACAGCTTTAGAAAGAAACCATGCAGGTCACAAATGACATGACTGGTCAACACCAGAGATAGGGCGTGTCTAGTTACATCAGTCGTTCCAACTGTAGATAGTGGAATGAACAGCCTAATAAACGAATTGATAGTGGATGATTGTTGTGAGCATAGGAGGAAAGAAAGACGAGAAAAATGAAGTGCTGGTTAATTACTCCCCTGCCCATTTCTGGAAACTAACCCCGTTTCTAAGACATGCGCACACAAACAATAAATTGATGCACAACAGAAATGAATAATCACAAATAGTCTAGTCTTAAGGTAAGCACATAAAATTAACATCTAGCTCTAAGCCCCCAGACCTCTCTGGTGAATTCTAATCCTATGACTAATACATATATGACATAACGGATTGATATACAAAGAGTCAGGATTATAAAGTTAAAAGAATTTAATAAAGAAAATAAAATATAAAAATAGTGGAGTAGTGTCTAAAGAATTAAAATAAAATGAGCCTTTTAAAACTCATCACAAATGAGTGTTCATGCACAGGTATAGCAATGCTAATGTTTGGTAAAACAATGCCTTGTATCGCAATGTCTTTTGAGAGTTTATGTTTTAGACTTAACTTTCCATTCAGATTACAAGAGCACATGTCCCATCAGTTTGAAAACAGCATCAGTGTGTAGTCTCTGGTCATGTTTGACGACTTCTAGATGCAGACATTGGAATATAGATACAACACTTGAGACAAGCAACCTTTCTTTCAGTTGGGTCACAATGCATAGAGACAGTTGCATGAACAGTCTTGATTTCGAACTGGTCAGGCTGCAACAAAGTTCAAGGATGATAGATGAGTGATCAGCCTTTTCTTAGCTGTGGTCAGTCAACTTGTACCAGTTTACCAGGCTGCAGATAAAACAAAACTGTTCCTCCTTTCATGCATTGTTTACGATTGTGCAGCCGAACAATGTCACTTGCACTCAATCAGACAATTTAGAGAGATGAGGAAAAGTGGGAGAGCACTCTCACACTCTCTCTCATTCAAACATTCATTACTATTTATTAATTTGAATAATGTAAAACCAATAACAAGCTGTGGAATAAAGAAATATTAATTTGAACAGTAACAGGCTAGAGAAACCATGACACTAACGTTCTGCTGGCAATAAATCCTGAATTAAAAACCCATGGAAAACATTCCCCAAACAGGTATAAAAGACATAATTAGTTTGTCTGGAAAATTACTATAGGAAAATAGATACTCTTTAGGAGACACTCGTGGTAATCTAATTTTGGCTTTCTTTAATGCACCTCTTTATGTGTTCTTCCAGCCTTTTACAGTAATCTTTTACTTGGTTGAAATGTCCATCCTCCCATTTGAGTGGACGCTGACCATGTGACTTGGGTCCATTCACCAGACACTATTATTTTGTGCAAACCTACAGTAGCCAGAGCGTGTGACAAACTAGACTAGGAATTGCATAACCAGCAATTTGAGGATTTTGATGCTATGTGTCTGAAATTTAAGTTAGAAAATTAGTTATAAAGTCATAAGTATTATTACTATTTTAAATTATTATGATTATATTTGAAATATTATTTTGAAGCAAATTAATTCTATCTCTTAATTATTTACAAAAAGTGTGAATAAATGGATTTGTACTTCACACCCTCTCACTAAAATAATTATAATAAATAATATAAAATATATAATTAATAACATAAATAATAAAATTAATCCATGGTGGATTAATTTCCATTTCCAGTCCTGGTTTCATTAGAGAAAATAATTGTGGACTTATTTTAGTCCTAGTCACATCTCAAAGTTTTAATCATGTTACACAAAAAAATAAATTTGTAAAACAAAAGTCTCTGTGTTAAATAAACAAAATTTTGAAAGACATACATTTAAAATAAGATAGGCACAGTTTATGTGAAGCGAATTAATTCTTCTCTTAATTACTTAATAAAAGCGTGAAAAGGTGGACGGACACATCACACTGTTGACTACTACTTGTACTACTACTAAAGACGGACAGAAAGAGAAAGAAGATTTAATAGAGTACTTAATGTTATAAAAGGTCTAAGTGCTTTACAATAATCACCCACAAAACATAGATTTTATACCATTACTTAAACACAGAAAAACGCTAAAGACCACAAAACACAGATTTTATACCATTACTTAAACACAGAAAAACGCTAAAGACCACAAAACATAGATTTTATACCATTACTTAAACACAGAAAAACGCTAAAGACCACAAAACATAGATTTTATACCATTACCTAAACACAGAAAAACGCTAAAGACCACAAAACATAGATTTTATACCATTACCTAAACACAGAAAAACGCCAAAGACCACAAAACATAGATTTTATACCATTACGTAAACACAGAAAAACGCTAAAGACCACAAAACATAGATTTTATACCATTACCTAAACACAGAAAAACGCTAAAGACCACAAAACATAGATTTTATACCATTACTTAAACACAGAAAAACGCTAAAGGCCACAAAACATAGATTTTATACCATTACCTAAACACAGAAAAACGCTAAAGGCCAAAAACATAAGATTACTTAAACATATAAAAACGCTAAAGGCCAAAAACATAAGATTACTTAAACACATAAAAACGCTAAAGGCCCAAAGTATAAGATAAAAAATTCACATGCAAAATGAAAATATATGTCAAATAATGGTATTTACAAAACTGCTTTTTCTCTCTTTGTGTGTGCATGAGTTCATATGTAGAAAGCATTATTTAGCTAACATACTAAATAAAATATAGAAAGAACTAAAATGAAGGAACAAACCAAGAAGAAACAGAAGAAAAGGTCTTGAAAATGAAGAGCATAGGAAAGAAAAGGAAGAAGAATGATCGCCTAATAATTAAAAGAAGACTAAAAAATGACTGAGAGAAAAATCAAGCGGTGGGAACTTCGAACTTCAAATGTGAATATTACGGACAAGGGTGAACAATTTCAATTTCAGCAAAAGAAATAAATACAATAATTTCACAATATATTATTTTATGATGATAATAGAGTATATGTCCTTTAAAATAAAAGCTAATTCTAAAATTTATTCACACGTTCATAGATAAAATTCTGTTTATTTTTCTCATACCAAAATAATATAATTGTATCTATGATCACATTTTATAAGTATTCCAGCTTGCTCTCACATAACTCACCTTGAATTAACATGGCGTCTAATGTTATTACCTTGGAAAGAAAAAGAGAGAATGAAACAATATTGGCTGAATTCATACAGATTGTAAACATTTCATTTCTCTGCATACCTTTCGCACTGATTAACTGAACAACAGACAGTTTAATGAAATACATCTTCTATTTTGCTGGTACAACGACAGTTATTTGCGTGTCCTCTTGTTCATACCTAAAGCGATTGTTCAAAGTTTTAATATAGCTAACGCCATAGCGAAATATAATTACCTGGTGTGTCCTCTCTAGAAGGGGTAATAACACTGCACAACGGTTTTCAGTTGCTACCTTTTAACAGCCAAGTACAAATACTCTTCTCCATTTTACGCTTTACTGTTTTAGCCATACGTACCCGTCTGATTTTTCACGCATTCACGGCTAGAAGTATGGACTCACCAGACATACATGGCCAACAATCCGAAAGCAAACTACAAGTAAATCGACCAACATTCTTTGGCTGATCAGGGTCCATTTGTCTGGAATTCTCTAAGCTGGAATACTAAGGGATCATGACGATATTCAATCTGACTCTCAAGGCATACCTCTGCGACTTTGTTTCCAGCAAAAGAAGCACCATCCCGTCTGTATTATTTTTGTGCAAACTTTACATTTGAAAATTCGCTTCTTTTGTGCTTCTTTTTGTGTAAGTACAGTAGTATTTTGTATATTGTCAGTTTGCATGGGAAATCATTTTGTTTTGTAATATTATATGCATTTTCGAAAGTGTTGCTGTAGTCCTTAGAAAGATATTGCATATTTTAATGTTAATTAAGCACTATTAAATCTGTTATTGTTTGTCACAAACTCTCCCCGCTGAGCCGCCAGGAGTTGTCTGGAGGTAGAATTGAAAGAAATATTGTCATTAAATGTGATTCCCAAGAATATTTGGGACTTAACACTAAGGATCAGAAACCACTGGGGGGATGGAGAAGCTACCCCTTCACATCAGAGCATTTTCACATACACATTATACCCTGAACATTCAATACCCACATATTGCTAAACTAACAGCAATACAAAAAGCAATTTCACAACTAAACAACCACCCAATAGCCATCATTCCCCCCCCCCCAAAAAAAAAAAAATAATATTAATACTCACAGTCTCATTCTCTTCAATACCAACACTATTTGATGCAAGAAAAACTCTGGCAGAGTAAATTTGATTGTCCCTAGTTTAAAACTTCATTATTATGTAGTTAATTAAATGTCAATGTGACATGACCTTTGGGTACTGTGCATGACGATATTTTTGTAATAAATAATAAGCTAGAACTTGCTGATGCAATCCAAACCAATTCAGAGTGGATAACTAATTTTTGTTAGCCAATAGTAAAGGTTTACAAATAATGAACTAGCCAATGGATAGAGACTGAAACTTATCTTTTAAGGAAAGTTGTTAATTCTAATCAGTTTGGTTTTGATGTAACTCAATCCTGGTCATAAAAGGCGATTGCTATCTTAATGGTGAATTAACTGCTTGACTGAGAGAGAATGGACTTAGAAATATTTTGTACACCATGTTATTAGCATAATAAATTTATAAAGATGTAATATGTAATTTGTAAAGATGTAATATATAATTTGTAATTTAATATGTAATTTACAAAGATGTAATATATAATTTGTAATTTAATATGTAATTTGTAAAGATGTAATATATAATTTGTAATTTAATATGTAATTTGTAAAGATGTAATATATAATTTGTAATTTAATATGTAATTTATAAAGATGTAATATATAATTTGTAATTTAGTATGTAATTTTTAAAGATGTAATATATAATTTGTAATTTAATATGTAATTTATAAAGATGTAATATATAATTTGTAATTTAATATGTAATTTGTAAAGATGTAATATATCATTTGTAATTTAATATGTAATTTGTAAGGATGTATAATGTGAAAAGACTATCATTTCTGCAGTTGTGAATTATGATAGTTGTATGTAATATACTAAATACATTATATCATTTCTGACATCAATACGTTTGTAATTGATTATGCTGTATTTATTAAGTTGCATGGATATATCAGGCTAATAAATGCTGTTGCAGGAATTGTAAGTTGAGAATGATTGTATTTGTAAGAAAGAATGAAGAATAGAAATGATTACATTTGGGACTCATCGTTGCATTCTGACATAATGTTTCAGAAAGGAGCAAGCCTTTTTTTGGTTTCCCTTTCTTCTTGTATGCTTCAGCTAGATTAAAGAAGTTTCCATCCATCCTAGAAGATGGCAGTTGTGTTGATGCACTGCATCCTGTTTGTGTGCATCAGCAAGTGTGTCTAACTTCATTGTGGAGCTTTCTAGCAAATGCATGCTAGAAGTTCATTACTGTCATTGCCTATTCTAGAAGCTAATATGGCGAACACGTGCCTAGATTAGTCCTGAGGGATCTACAGTTTTGGAACATCTACAAAGTGCTTAGCATAGCATGTGGAACTTTGATTAGTCTATTGTGAATATAAACTTGTGATATTGTTATGAAAGTGTGCAAAGGACTGTTGTGGCTTTCGTCAGTGAACAGATTATGTGCAAACGATTATCATATCATTCTATAACTCCATTTCTTTATGCTAAGAATAGTCCTGTGATTTAATTGAATAAATTGGATTGCTGAATAATGTGTTAGGATGTAAGACTGCATAAGTATTGGAATTACTTGAACTTTTTTCATGGAATATTGATGTTAATTAATCTTCTCATTACATTTATCATATGTATATTTGATTGTTGATTTAATAAATTTATTGTTAAATTTAGTAATTTTCTTGTACATATTATTATTAAACTATATGTTGGAATGACAATGTGTGGATGGGGACTAATTAAATATAATTAAAGACGGATTTGTTACTCCTTTAGTAATTAGTTTCCCCACCTGCTAAAATATTGTGTGACAGTAAAACGTCTGTCTTATTATTGTGGAAGAGAAAAGACTTTTACTACACCCGTATAATCCTACAAGTGAGAGTAGAGTGGTGGCTCCAAGGAAAATTATTAATAAACATAAATTAAGATTTCTCCATCACATAATTAGTTATGGAAGATGAATAATAATAATCATCATAACCAGTAACAAAGGGTGCCATGTCACAAATACATCCACAATACACACCACGAACCAAATAAAGAAATAAGAGAAAAACAACATTGTTACCACCACACTTCAATGGACATCCAGCCACATTTCAGGCAAAGAAGCAGCAGACAAGAGAGCAAAATACAGAACAAAACTAAGTAGACAACTATACCCCCCAAAAAAAAAAAAAAACCAAAAAAAAAAACCACATAAAGATCGGAAATGAATACATTGTCACTGCTGTATTCTGGGGTGACTTTGTAATAATGAATAATATCATTGTTAGCGTTTAGTTATGATACAAAATATCTACAAGTGCCAATGAGTATGTTTATATATGCATATCTGCAACTGTAATGCTGATATGCAAATGTGTCAGTGTCAATTGGACTCATGGCACCCCCACTCAGTAATTTAAACCAAGAAATACATTTTATACAACATCCCTACCCCACATCTACTACTCACTCGGCAGATTAATTTCTCCCTTCACCCTTGTCCATTGTGGACTTCACTACCAAAATTAACTTTATGCAACATTTTGAAATCATACAAATAATAAATAGCATCTCATTTAACAAATATAGATCAAAATATAAAAATATATATACAGTATCAGTGCTTGCCAAATTACAAAATAAACAAAAACAAAACAAAACAAAAAACAGCGCTCCTTGGAAGTGTCTACATTCTCCATAAAATCTGCCCTAGAATCTTAGTAAGAGATCTCGGCTGGAAACCAACAGTCAACAGAGGTTGTGAAAAAAAAGACTGAATAATATAAGAAGGTAAGTGTGTGAAATGAACATAGAATGACAATAAGTAAAACAATGCAATCATATATTTAATGGCGCTTTCGCAGAGAACACATTGTTCGTATATAGTGACGTAAGCATTGTTTGTACACATTGACCTAAATACTGTTCGTACATAGTAGATGAAAGCATTGTTTGTACACATTGACCTAAATACTGTTCGTACACAGTAGATGAAAGCATTGTTTGTACACATTGACCTAAATACTGTTCGTACACAGTAGATGAAAGCATTGTTTGTACACATTGACCTAAATACTGTTCGTACACAGTAGATGAAAGCATTGTTTGTACAAGTGAAGTACCTATTGTAACCACGGCAAAAGACCCCAAATGGCCTAACGGACCATCTCAGATTTTAAAAAACAATTTCCAAAACAATTTTCGAAATATTAATGTCTTAAAATGCGAAATGGACTTCCTGATTCTGCATTCGAGAGAAAATCCCATATGGTGAGCCTTTAAAGCTGAGATTTGCTTTAAAATTGTCTAAAGTAGATACAAATTGTAGGCGCTAATGAAACGCCTGTCATCGAGAGAGATACAAGAGAAATCATGTAGCGTGTTGTTTTGTTGTAGACTATTTTGTACATGATGGCAAGAGTGAGGAATTGGAGAGAGAAAGACAATGGTTTGAATAAAGTGTGCATACCTTTATAAATCAAACATCAGCTTTGAGACTAAGGCTGAAGTAAACCACTTAGCACACAGACACTTTACAGTAAGATGTTAAACAGCGTGCTTAAGACTTCAAAAAACTGACTTTCCACGCAGTTTGTTGTAGTATCATCAAGATAGAATTATAAACACTTGTGATATAAATCAAGAATTACGAAGCCATTATTATCACGGAAGTTGACGATCATTGGCCACGGTGTGAGGTCACCCTCACCTTAACCTTAAAAGATTATACCCAAAGAAACCTTGGCCTCCAACGCTTTTTTGAAAAAAGCGAGATAACAAAATGCAGCTATAGTAAATTAGAAAATTAAAGATTAAGCAGTGTATTGATACACTAGAAACAGGAAGAAGACGGTTCTCTTAAATTTTAAAACCACACCCAAACACGATATAGACACACACACACACACACACACACACACACACACACACACACACACACACACACACACACACCACTGGCTTGAGTAAGATGGCGTCATGATTTTTAAAACAACCACCCCATCTTCCAACCATCCCGTCTCTCAAACATCTGGAATATTAAGGCTGAAGAGTTCTGGATATAATTAAATTTCAGGGTCTTATAATCTATCTATCTATCTATCTATCTGTGGCGGAGTAAATTTACCTACCCCTATTTTAAAATTTAATTGCTATATAAATTGTAAAATTGTCAAAGTAACCCGACTTTGGACACTCCTTATGACGGTATTTTTAAAAGTGTCAGAGTTGGAAATAAACAACCCGATTTGAGAATGTGCTATAAATTGCTAATGTAATGCAAACTATCCCAACTGAGTGAGTAGTTTTTATTATCCAATAGTTTTGATTTACGAGAATGAACCCAGCCAATGGGCTGAGATCTAAACGTTTAACTGCTGTAGGGAAATCTATTATCTGATCACTTGAATTTGAAGTGGAAAAGAAGTCCAGTCTTGAAAGGCAGCTTTCAGCTTGATGGCGAGTTAACTGACTGGTTGAGAGAGAATGGACTTAGAAATATTTCATGCATTTTGTTATTGATATGATGTACTTGTGTTTTAATAAGGTATTATGTGAGTAGACTATTATTTCTACAAAAGTTTGAACCAAACTACTCACATATAGTATTCTAAACATTTAACATTGTCTTCCTATGAAATGTGCATATATTGGGCTAATAAATACTATTGTAGAAATTGTAAGTTGATACTGGAGTGTAAGAAAAAATGGAGTTATAAAGTGATAAACTGGAAACAGAGTTGCTCTTTGATAGGGCAAGCAGCCTTTTTCTTTCCAAGATTCATATCAATGTAAACTGCTACAACCGACCATGGTAGAGGCAGGAAGCAGTGTGTGTAAGTGTAAAGAATGCACTACACTCCTTTGACGTATGGTGGCAAAGTATGCTGACTACATCAAAAACATTTCTGGTATGGGGAAGTACTAAAAATTACAAGTGCTGTTCTGCTCGAACAAACTGGTATAGTCTGGAGGTTCACACACTTTTCTTTCTACTTGCAGACGTCCTAAGATACACTACAGTGTTTTCTATCTCCCCTATATCTGGAGGCTTTTTCTTCGCATTACTCCCCTTCCAACATTGTCATACATTTCCATTTGTCACACTCCACCCAAGTCTGGGATTTGACCTCTACAGAGTCCACCTCCAATTACTTGACTGTTTGCATTCTGTGCACCGGCAAAGCTGTCATACATATATGCTTGCCATTCTCTTGCCTCTTACAATTTTACCATGCCTGCTTTCATCAGCAAAACAGTCAACTTACACTCCTCCATTTCGCTTCCTTCTCTCTATGATAGTCTGTGATGTCAACACTTAGTTATTATTATTAATAATAATTAAGTAATCATCCAAATCTAATTACGTGTGATGAGAATCTTAATTTATTTTATTATTGATCCTCCAGAAGACACCCCTCGTCTTTCTCACTTGGTGGATATAAGGGTGCTGTAAACGTTTTCTCTCTTCCGAAAGATTAAAGATAATCATTTTCTGCCACACAATATTCCGTAGGTGGAAAACATCTTACTAAAGGAAAAGACAAATCCGTTTTCAATCTATATTTAGCAAGCTCCCATCTATCCGCTTTCTTCTTTAACATAAGGGTATCAATATGCTTAAGAAGGTCAATAAATTTAACAATAAATTTATTAAATCAACAATCAAATGTACATTTGACAAATACAATGAAAAAGATGACTTGGACATTAATATTGTTATGAAACCACGTTTGAATAATTTTTATAATTCACAGTCTTATGCCTAAAATACAATTCAACAATAGTGTCAATAAAAATCACAGAAAGTTCTTTATCAGAGAACAAAAATGGAGTTATTAGAGATAAGCGATAATAGTTTTTTTTTTTTTTTTTTTTTTTTACATAACCTGAATTAAATTCAGTCTCAATAGTCTTTCACATGCTTTGCAACAGTGTCACAAGTTTATTGTTTACCATCAGCTCCTCATGTGTCTCTCTGCATACATTGAAAGCACTGATTCACTACTTATTCTCTTGAGCTAACCTGGGCGCTTCACTCACTGTACCAGTTCACTCAAGCAGAATAACAATTATAGCAATTTTAGTACTTCATTATACCAGAAATTGCTCATGTAGTCAGCATATCTTGCCACCATACAGCAATGAATTGTAGTGTATCCTTTACACATACATACTCCTCCCCGCCTCTCTTATGGTCAGTCGTAGCAGTTTTCAATCAGTAGACAAGGAGGTTCATATCACACACAGAAAGTAGAAAATAGAATGGCTACTTGTTCCTGTAAAAATATAACCAGGGAACAAATGCCATGTTTCCAGTTTATTGCTTTATAACTCCATTTATTCTTACATTCAAGTTTCTTGCAACAGTATTTATCAGCCCAATTCACGCATATAGCCTAATAAATACTGCACAATAGTTTAACAGAGTCAACTGTTTAGAATACTACAAATGAGCAGCTTAGTTCAAGCATTTGTAGAAATAATAGGCTACTCATATAATACATCTCTACACAAAACACACATATAACATATCAATAGCAAAATGCACGAAATATTTCTACGTCCATTCTCTCCCAACCAGTCAGGTAACTCACCATTAAGCTAATGGCTGGCTACCTTTCATGATAGGACCTCTTGCCACTTTAAATTCCAGTGATCAAACAATAGATTTATCTACAGCAAGTAAACGTTTAGATCTTGGCTCATTGGCTGGTCTGGATCTCATTAAACATAACCATTGGATAATAAAAACTACTCATAGGTTTGCATTACATCATCAATTTCTAGCTTATTCTCAACTCTAGTTGTTTCCTTCCAACTCTGACACTTACAAAAGACCATCATAAGGAGTGAACAAAGTTGGGTCACTTCGACAATTTAACAATTTATGTAAAAATTAAATTTTAAAATAGGGATAGACAAATTTACTCCACCACAGAGTCGCTCACAGTTATCATCTTCTTACACATCAGACACTTATTCTCTCCCTTCCATAAAACAACTGTCAGCCCTCAGTCTGGCAGTAGTCAACACAAGTATATGCTCTTTTCACAAAATAACTTTGTAACAGCAGCCATGCTATCAATTACAGAGTTGGTGACATCATTGATGACAGGCATTGTACATAATTCTCTTAAAGGAACTTGGAGTCCACAGTTACGTCGGCTGTAGCTGACTGACTTTGCACAGCAACCAGCTGCCTTTCACCTAATGGTACAGAACAAATGTTGGAACTATTCTCACTCTGATTGGCGTTGCAAGACTGGTAGTTTGATATCGCACCTCCAGTTTGGACCAGCTGATACAACTTTGCAGGGCCTCTGGCACTAGTATTCCATACATTCAAATGCCACTTAGACATAACTTCATGTGTTGCCATCAGTATTTCTAAACTTAACACTTGACTACCATTTACTACACTCCAACAAAAACACACAGTTCCAATCCCCAGAAATTGGTTACATATGCCAAATTTCTTGGGTTCACATGCATCACTAATTTCCTGCAGGTGACACATGTTTGTTGACACATCTAATTGTGCATTTCTGAGCAAAGGTGTCTCCATTGCCACCCCTCTGGCAGTAGTCACTCTCTCAGACCCTGACATAGCAACTTCACTCTCCTTAACCGTGCTCTCCATTGTATGACAGGAAGTGTCTTTGCTTTCACAGCATTCACAGCAATACCACACACCGCATTACTGTGCTCCCTTACTATATTCTCACTTTGAGTGTTATCTCCCGTACACACCTCAGCAGTAGCAGTACCCTCAGTATGATGTCATTTTCTTAGTGTCATTTGTTGACTAGTGGTTGATGCACAAACATTGGATCCTTCACTGGTGCCTCAGTCTCATGCAAGATATATTGGCATCCCGTAATTACTTGTATGACAAAGCTTGGCAAGCAGATAGCTGGCACACGTCCAGTTGCGTATTTAGACTCTATATTGATGAAAGCAATAGGCACTACCCATTTAGCACTGTCCGCTAATTTAGTGTAGTCAGACTCTTGAACCAATCTCGGATCGACTACCGACCCAATAGTGCATCCATTTTTTTTCTATTTGCTCTTTTTTTTCTCTTTCTTCTCTCTTTAATTGTTTTTTTCAACTTTCCCTCATGGTTGTGCCAGTATTTACCTCTACTTTGGGTTGCATTCCCAAACATCCCAACTCCTGAGATGCTCGCAGCTATCCAGCCAGATACCAGTAAAGGCCTGACACCTGCTGTGGGATTTGTGGATCCACCTGTTTACCTCTAGGCAGTTTCACATACTGTTGAAATCTCTCTTCAAATGTTTTGGTTGCTACTAATTAATCATCCATGAAATTGGGGACTGTGTCCTCTTGCATGGGCTCATGAAGGAGCCTCATCATTTTGGTAAACACTGCAGGTGTGGTCAGAATTCCAAAAGGCATCCCATTCCATTGGAAGTGTCCTTCTGGGGTGCTAAATACAAGTTTTCCCGTACCATCCTGGCTGACATAATCTGTCAGGCTCGGGAATGGGTTCTGAAGAAAATATTACGTTTTTATTTCTTTGGCTCTAGTTGATGCAAAACTGGTGAGTACCATCTTTCTTGTGTATGAATACAATTGGGGAACTGTAAGGGGAATCAGCCTTCCGGATGATCCCTATCTGCATATTTTGCAATTCTTACTTGAATACTTCTTGTTTGGTATAAGGTAAAACATATGGTTTCGCAACAAATTCAACTAAGAGTTTCAGAGCATAAAAAATCAATTCTATAATTTCCTAAGTGCACACATGTTTAGCTACAAAATATTATCTTTTCCAGACATACCAGATGTTTGTGAACTTTACTGATTCAAACCTCAAAATCAGGACTGGTATTTAAATATTTTTCTCAAATTTGAATATATATATATATATATATATATGTGTGTGTGTGTGTGTGTGTGTGTGTGTGTGTGTGTGTGTGTGTGTGTGTGTGTGTGTGTGTGTGTGTGTGTGTGTGTGTGTGTGTGTGTGTGTGTGTGTTCATGTATTTTCTTGCATTGATCTATCTGTAATAAAGAGCATTTTCAATACCCAGCCCAGGAAAGGGCCTCTCATTGATGTTTCATTTCTTGCGCAAAGACACCTGTCCACTTGAAGAAACACATGATCGGTCTGACAGCTCTTGCAATTCCTGTTTACAATGTTGGTCAGCATTATTGTGCTTAAGTTGGGAACTTTAATTTGCACAGGTGGAGAGATGGTCATGAAAATGGCTGTAGGCAACTTGTATCAATGCCAGAGGACCTATAGAACTTACCTCAGACGGCCACACTAAGAAGAGTCGATTACAATAATATAGACATCGCCAGAGTATCCTCTCCAACTCTTAACTAACAATTAACACTTCAACAGGTCTTTTGTAACCTAACTTAACAAACAGGTAAGAAATAATCCCCTTGTGTATCAATAGTTACTATAGTAAAGTACTTATCTTCTTAAATAAACAAACCTACAACCCTTCTATATCTATAACAGATCGTCGAATAGTAGGATCAGATATCCAGTTTATGGATTACCGATCGGAAGTGAGCTATGTTGTCATGGTGATGGCAGTAATTATCATGTGTTCACTGTCATGTCATCAGACTACCTTTAGATTATATAGACAATAAGTATTACTAAATATAACATTAGTAAATATCTAACAACCTTTTACGAGTATGCTTGATTTATTGAAAATCTTTTGCTGCATAGATTGCGGTAACTCGTTTTATATGTCTCCAAGAATTCTGTCTTCTAAGTGAACGAAAATGCTGACCATTCTCTCCCGTTAAGTATGTATATATATTAATATTATATATTTATTATTTCGCCGATATATAAAACAAATTGTATTTTTAGTTCGAATGCTAACAAAGCTATTTGTATGCACTTTGATTATATGCAACTGCATAAATAATTTACATTTAGTTAGCAAAGTTTAATGACACGTATTAGCATATATACTAGTAGACATATTTCAGTTTGTCTTTTCCTCGTGCATTTAATTTAAGGGAAATAACTCCATCTGGAAAAGAAAACCAATAGGTAGCGTCCCATGCTCCAGGACTGCTCACTGGGGATGGCAGCCTGGTGCGAGAGGAAAGGAATGGCAGCAACAATCAAACCCGCGACTTGGAGATTAAAGATTTATCTAAGCACTCTTGTATTTTTTTCTTTTCTGGTCTTTGCTTTTCTCTTTCTTAAATTGTAGCTCATGCTTAAACACTATTCTGTGTAGCTTTCTAGTTGAAACTGCTTTTCGGGGAGATTCCATTATCTTCCTTCGTCCGGGAACAGGTTCTTGCTCTCAGTTCATGGCCTCAGTGGTTCAAGCTTGAATGTTGTGCGCGTGTTCTTTATAATGTCTTAATAGTTCAGTCTTCAGCATTGTGTGTGTTTTTTAGTCTCAAAAGTGCAATCTTGAAAATTGTGTGGGCTCTTTATTGTCACAATGGTGCAATCTTGCTTGAACATTGTGTGATTTCTTTGTAGCCTCAATAGAGCAATCTGGAACGTTATTTGTGTTCCTTATTGTCATAATGGTGCAATCTTGAATATTGTGTGCGTTCTTTTTAACCTCAATAGAGCATTATGGATCGTTAAGTGAGCTCTTTATTGTCATAATGGTGCAATCTTGATCGCTGTGTGTGTTCTTTATGGCCTCAATAGAGCAATCTGGAACGTTATGTGTTCTAAGACAAAAGAGCAAACTTTAGCACTGTGTGTGTTCTTTATTGTCTTAATTGTATAATCTTGAGCTAGTGTTCAAATCGACTATATGCCGAGACAGAGACTTTAGACAACGGGAGTTCTAGGAGTCTGCATCCCTGGGTTTCTTGGAACTTCGTCCTGCAGAGATTACCAGTGTCGGACTTGTGTGCTCTTGTGGAGGAGGTAACGTGCGTTCCTCGCCAGATCGGAGAAAATAGGAAAATGTGTTCTTATTCACTTAAGGAGAAAATAGGAACAGTGTGTTCTTATTCACTTAAGGAGAAAATAGGAACAGTGTGTTCTTATTCACTTAAGGAGAAAATAGGAACAGTGTGTTCTTATTCACTTAAGGAGAAAATAGGAACAGTGTGTTCTTATTCACTTAAGGAGAAAATAGGAACAGTGTGTTCTTATTCACTTAAGGAGAAAATAGGAACAGTGTGTTCTTATTCACTTAAGGAGAAATTGTGCTTGTGAAAAGACTGTCAACAAAAACTCTGCTGATGCGTGTGCGTGGATCAGAGGTGCCAGCTTGAACGAGGGACAAACAAGTGCCAGCATCGTGCCAGTGACATCACGCCGCACGAACAGAGATCAGGTCAATCGTGTTATATACTTTTCCTATTTCTAAAACTCTCATTCTTAAGATGAAAACAGGTAGCTATGAGACTGAGCTTTATAGGGATCGTGACTTTCGCTGAACAATCTGTAGATAACATTTAAGTCAATTGTTCGTTGCAAATAACTGTGTTTTTTTCGTTTCTTTCATTTTAAAAAGATATTGTTATTTCTTATAACTAGCTTCTTGCGCGTGATTAATTAACTAGTTTGGGGTAGAGAATGGGTGGGGGCTGAAGTAATTAAAGTCGGGTCAGAACCTATCCCTTAAGCAAGGAGTTCCCGTCAGTAGTATATTTGTGTGACAGAAGGATTGTTATTTCTGGTGTGTGCATTTAAATAATATTCTGAAAGTTCCAGGAAGATCTGCAAGGTGGGAATTAGAAGAGAGTTGTCCAATTAGGGCTAGCTTATACATGTGACCCGCCCATCTGTATTAATATAATTATCAGTTATTAAATGTAAATATTGATAATTAATAGACTCACGGCGCCGTCATACATAGCTGTTTTTAATCCACTGGATGATGATTCTATAGTATGTAATATGGGAAAGATATTTCTAGGCCCAATGTAGTCACGTAGATGACGTCTTCCCAGGCAGGATTACTCACTTAGGATAAGTGACTGACAGCTAGGATTATAGGATTACTCACCTAGGATGAGTGACTGACAGCTAGGTCTATAATGAGACACACTGACATCCAAAATAACAGTTTACGTCTGGAATTTAGCAGGCAGTTTTTTTTTTTTTTTACCAGCATTGAGCCAAGCCGGAGACAAACTCTCTATACATTTGTGTAAGTGCAGTAGAAAGTTATCCAGGGAACAAACTCTTGGGAAGTATACTTCTCGTCACTGTAGCTATTCTAGAGTGAGTTAACCACGCCAGTCATTCACATACACACTATTCACCATGTTCGTTTTAAAGGAATGGTAAATATCAAGTATCAAAACCGTTTTATATAATCAAATTGAGGTTCCTTACATCTGAGTAAGTAAAAACTGTTATTTGGTTTCTTCATTACGTTTTGATGCTTGGCTTCTACCTCCTCCGTCTTTAGGTTCTTTTGTGTCAGTTGTAGAACAGTATATAGATTGACACATGTCTCTAACTTGTTTGATAGATGTAAGTTGAAATATTCCGCCCATTTTAAGGCTGATTCCTTTTTTGGGGAAGGTCTATTGTCGACCTTGCAGTATGAATGAACGCTGTCATGAATATCATGAGCATGGATGATGGTGGATTCAGAATAAGGAAGTCTTCTCTAACAATTCGCATATTTTCACCAGAATTCGAACAAAGAGAATTTAACTACCCTGAGTTGTAAAACCGTCGCATAAAATAAAATTACAAAACCACACTGGTTAAAATAAAAGCATGGAATAAAATGAATAATAAAATTTAAGCAAAAGATTTTGTCATAGCACAGGTATTACTTTCATTTGCTCTATTCTTAATCAGTGCAGTTTCGAAGCAAACCGGATCTGTTTGTTGGATCTGCAAGCTGCCAAAGCTATCAACACGTAGGCCTGTGTTTCACTGCAACAGGTAATACTATGGACAGCAAAACGCAAAATACTTTTTTTCTTACAGACAATGGGTTTCTCGGACAATTACATGGAAATAGTAAAGATGTAATATAGCGAAAACACACACGATGTGATTTGGTATTCTGAATTAAATGTACGCTTATGTGACAAGCGTTTAGAGAAATGACGTAGATTTGTGAATGCTTACAAACATGTGTTCGAACATTTACGTACTACGTTATGCTTTTTTGTGAGTCAGCATATTTAAAGACAAGTTCCATCAATCTTTAAAACAGTCCCTCTGCGTTACCGAAAATAATGCAAATGCCACGCATTTCTCCCCGTAATATTCGTGTTAAGCTCTATTTCATCCGATAGAGGCCTAGCTATTATCGAGAAAATAAGTCACTTGGGTGCGATTACTTCCCTTTGAAGACTTCTCCTCTCTGCTCGTAAACTGGTGTCAACACCGGCACAAAATGGCCGAGCCCTTTATCGAGGTATCGTTGACAGCGTGATCCATTTACAGACAGCTGGATGAGGATTCCATGCCCCCGATGTTATTGACGAGATTTCCGAGTGCTCGTTATCATGAATTGTTAGGTTGTTGCTGTGCTATTCCTCCCCTACCTCCCCCTCCGCTCCACACCTATTCCCTTTCGTCAAAAGATTTTAACTCATAATTTTATGCAGCACACTGAAGCCAGAAATGTTCACGATGTTAAATCCAGAAGAAAACATTTAAATGGATAAAATGATATGAAAGGGCTGGCGAAATAATTCAATCACGTGCTTTTAAAGGACCGAATTCGGTAATTAAAATCTACAGCAGACTTTGTTATTACAAATATTATAGGATTTTAAAAAAATCTTTTTAGCTGCTGATTTCCCCACTGCTCTTGAGAGATAAACATCAGCATCTCCTCCTCACTTCCACAACCCATTTCATGAAGAAACCTAAAATACAGTTAGGCACTTTCGCCCTTGACCGAAGCTGACTTCCAACTCACCGCCCGCCCACATTTTAAAGCACACGAATTTCATAGCACGTTGATTTCATAGAAAACGTATTTCATGGAACATAGAATTCATATTTCAAAGCAGTATATACGAGGGCCTATCGTCAAAAAATTGCTGGATTAAAATATTTCGTTCTCTAATTGTCAACTGAGTCCTTTCAAGAACTGACTCATTTTAAAGTCATATTCTACTGTCAAAAATCTAGAGTGGTTAAATTTTAAAGAATGTGCACATGGTACTCTAATTTAATTACATTCTTGTTTATGCAGTATCCATCGTCTCTTTTGTTCATTCTTAACGAAATACTATGTCTGCCCAATCCTTGTCATTTGTGTTTTAATGTGCTCATCAAACAAATCTATCTATCTATCTATCTATCTATCTATCTATCTATCTATCTATCTATCTATCTATCTATCTATCTATCTATCTATCTATCTATCTATCTATCTATCTATCTGTCTGTCTGTCTATCTATATCTGTGTCTATCTGTCTGTCTGTCTATCTATTTATCTACATAATGAACAAAATATCTGGGCACTTTTTCCTTTACAACTACACCAAAATCACCTGTAAACAACTTTCAAACAGTTAAAAACTATTCATAATTTAATCAGGCCTACACAAGAGCCGGATATTTACACACCGGTATTATAAAACAAAGGTGATGCATATAGAAATAAGAATTTTAGGGACTAAAATTAACCGGAGTTTGCTAGAGAGCTGACAGACATGTGTTAGGTTATTTAATTTCCACATGCATTAAATAAAATAAACTAGGGTATTTGGTTATCGATGTATGAGACAGTTCTATTAACAAATTACCACACACATAAATACACACACGCACACACGCACGCACGCACGCACACACACACACACACAGACTTTTAGAATAAAATGAAATAACCAACTATCAAAGGCGAGTAGAACTTTTGATTCGATCCATCCTGTATGCTTCAAGACAAAGAAAACACGCACCGCAGTACCAATGTTCACTTTCACATCAATACGCAATAATGCAGAAGTGCACCCACCCATTCCCTCCCCACACCTCATCCTTCTCTGCAGCGTGTCCCGCGTGTGTCAGAGCGAAGCTTAAATTGGAGCTTGGGTAAGCTTCAGTTTATCTTCGAAGACTCCTTCCAAACTTGCTCATGCTTCCCGTTGGCCGATTGCTGGTACCTTTCTCCCTTCCATCATTTCACGGTTTATGTAGTCTGTGGCCGCGCTTGATCTCTGATGTTATCTTAGAACGAGACACGATTTGTTTACCTCTAAATACCCAATTTACACCAGAAAAATGCGTCATTAAGATAAGCCTGCACAAAGGGGGAAGTCTAAAGATTAAAGTGCAAAGAAAGATGGAAATTGAGTTGTGAAAATGTTCGTAAAGGTTGAATTTATATTTACAAATGATGAATTTTTCGTCTGATTTTCTTTTGTTTTCTATGGGAAGGGATATTAACAAGTGGGAAAAGGGGACCGAACGACGCATAGGGAACAATACCCTTGTTTTGTACATAAGAACGTGTTTGTCAGAGTCTGTAACTGTGTATGTGTGTGAGCGAGATTTTATGAATGTATATATATATATATATAAACTTGAATTTGCGAGAAATTACTTTCTTGAATGCACAACTATAGGTGTTTTCCAAACAGTTATTGGAAAGGCACTGTCATGTTGAGACATAACTCAATACATTTTCATTAATTACTTTTCTTTCGCAGCATTCAGTCATTTACTTTGTATTTACAACAGTATTATATTGTAGTGCCTTTGGCCCGTCGCTTCATAGGCCCGGTTAGAAAGCTACCCGATGATGGAAATGAATGGGTGATAGACACACTGACTACATTAATTTAACAAGTCATATAATGGCTCTTACGAGCCCCACCCCCCAATTGTTATCACAGAACAAGAAGACAATGACAATACATAAATATGAAATGATAAGAATTTGACACCGAGATGACTAAAATGAAACTTAAGAAACTTTAGAAATTAAGAAACAACAAAATTAAATAGAAGAAAAGCGGAATTAATATGCAGGGATGCAAGATCAATTAAATCACAAAGGAAAAGAAAAGTTAAATTGATTATTGTCCCTGAAACAATCTAAAGGGTTTCTGCATCTTATTTAACTTTTCTAAAACACAAAGCTGTTCTGGCTTTAATGAATAGAGTTTCAATATCAGAGTCCTAATGGAGCCAGTGGTCACAACAAAACAAATCCATTATGAACTGGGTCCAACTTCTGTAATAGTTGTAGTCCTAATGGAGCCAGTGGTCACAACAAAACAAATCCATTATGAACTGGGTCCAACTTCTGTAATAGTTGTAGTCCTAATGGAGCCAGTGGTCACAACAAAACAAATCCATTATGAACTGGGTCCAACTTCTGTAATAGTTGTAGTCCTAATGGAGCCAGTGGTCACAACAAAACAAATCCATTATGAACTGGGTCCAACTTCTATAATAGTTGTAGTCCTAATGGAGCCAGTGGTCACAACAAAACAAATCCATTATGAACTGGGTCCAACTTCTGTAATAGTTGTAGTCCTAAAGTTCCAATCACAAGTCTACTTGAAAGTAGAAACACCCTATTTATCTTTCTTTCTTTCTCTAAGCCCCAAATTCTTAGAGTTGCACTTTGACATAAAGACTTAGTCCTTAGCTCTGGTGATGTCTTTCATTGCAGAGTGTCTCCCTTTTTTTTTGTTGAAAGCACTATCATTGTATCATAGTTTCTTTCAGTTCCAATCTAACCAATAAAATCATGCAATAATTTTTATGCAGCGTTAAGTATCTCAACATATACATGACATTTCATTTGTGAAGTATTCCCACAATTTTTAAGCTAACTTAAAGAAAACTCATTAATACAAATTTTAAATACTCATTCTCTCTGTTAATTTATAAACATTACAGATACCTTCCTTTGGGTTTTTGCTTGACACACATTTGAAAAAAATCAAATTCTTTTCCTCTTATAATTTTTTCTAGTCAAAATATTTTTACTATATTAAGTTAACTGTTACATAGTTGTATAGACTTTCTCTCAAAAGGCTCTGATGGACAGTACCATCTTTGGTTAGCCTTAACTATTTATTCTTTTTGCCATCTGGCCATCATTAATTCCACCCCCACAGTATTACTGTGGTTTTCTGACCTAGAGGGGTTCCCCCCCCCCCGGGGTGCCATGAAGTCTGATATGCATCATGGTCTGGTGAACAGTCTATCCACACAAAAGCGTTCATTGCTAAATGGTGGGTTTTTCTTGATGACTGCAGATAGCGCTCAGACCGATGTTATGTAAGAACTGTTTTCCTTGACCCTTTCTTCTAACCAACTAAGTGATAAAATTAAATACTGTGTGTTGCTTTCCATGGATGCACTACGTTTATTAATTATTATGTACAATTTTTTTCCCATGTACTATACTGATAATGTAAGACTGGACTAAATAATATTTATTATTGTACTGCAGTGCAACTGCCAAATCATTCCAATATGAGTTATTTCGTTGTGTTCCGGGTTTTACTCTTTTGCCTAAATCACACAGTTGGGCACAGCAATAAACATTGTTACATGTCTTTTATTTCTATTAATTTCATTGCTTTGTATTGAAATGGAACTTTCTTTTTTGGACGACATTTCCCACTTTTCTCTATGAATAATATTAGCAATGAAAAAAAGAGAGTCATAGCAGCCAGGGTTACTTTTAATTACAGTTAACTAAACATACCTTTGGATACACGTAATTCGTACAAATGCTGTTTTATGTTAAAGTAATGCATGTTAATAGTGCACACACACACAATTATGCATATATCCACACACAAACAAACACACACACATACACGCACACACACGCACGCACGCACGCACGCACACACACACACACACACACACACACACACACACACACATTCTCACATATGTACACATCTATGTGCATCCCATTTGTCTGCATTGAGTAATCACACAGTTTGCTTGTGTTCATATGGTCTGATCGATCTTGAGACCCTTATATAATAATTAATTATACAACCCCACATAAGCATACACCTAAAACTGCTGCTGCTTCTACTACTATTGCAGTGGTCTGTAGTCCGTCTCTTGTAATTGCATTTTGGTTCCCATCTGTGGTCACTATAGCTGATTCACCTGCAATTTGTCCACACAGCTGTTGCAGCTGGGAGCAATGCAGACTCAAGTCAGGTTTAGCTACGTGTCTAGTCGGGCGATGAAATCTACAGGAGAGAGCAGAGGGCCTGGTTGCTGGTCACAATCAGACTGGTGTAGTGCAAAACCGACGTACCCAATGTTTGTGCATGTATCAGATGACAACCAAATTAGAGGACATTTCTTGTAAAGTAAAAACACAAAAGTGTTGCGTGACATCTCTAGCAGAGTCGTTACGACGGATCCCGCGCAAGAGAGCCAGCGATCTCAAGGTCATGTGTATTTACTATTGCTCGCACGCACTCTTGCACTTCCGTTCATTGAGAAGAATTCGAATCTGCCGAGACACTGTGACCTTACTATTAATTATTTTTATTGTTGTCTTAAAGACTCAACCGTTTGGACAATACTCGAACATTTCATTAAGTAGACAGTGTAATCTATTAAGTCATGATTCTCCGTGATTGTTATTTTAATAAATTTGATTTTATACATTTTATTGTTGTTTGTAATCTACTTCTTCTTCACGTGTTATTTAACATGTCCGTATGGAAGGGTGGTGTATCCACTTGTAATTAATCAAATGATTATTTATAATATTAATATATTAATCACAACTAGCGTAGTTGTCGCCAAACATATTGCCCCATTTATTTTCCTTGCAAACTCAAAAAAGAGACTCCTTCCGGCCACTGACACCTTACCCGTCATGCAATACTTGGAGTAAACGCTGAGCGAAGTGCATATATACATGTACACATAAACAGGACGTCAATTAAAATCAAAAGTGTACACGTTTTGCGCTGTAAATCAGTTTATACTTTAACTAATTAAACAAGAATTAAGAATCTTATGTTGCTACCGGCGGTAGTTCTTTCTTTCACGACAGCTGTTAACCTTTTGGTGGCATTTCTGTTTTATGTTTCTTTAAATCCATATCCTTTACAAACAACAGAAACAAGTTTGATCACGTTTTCATCAAACACGTCTTCTAGACTTATAGAACGCCAGATTGTGCCGAAGACAGCTTTGCCAAACACTTCTTCTATGGGAAAGTACCCTCTGCGTCTAAATTTAGACTGCTTATTCTTAAGCCGGTGCTTTTAGCCGGAACAAAATTTCCTGTTAGTTCCTGCAAGTCCGTAGTGCGACCGTGCGGGTTGTCCTGCAACGCTTCAGCCGCAGATCAGTATGACAAGTTTGTGTAAGCAACTGTCTGCCCTTTCACCCTCGCCTCATAACACGGCACATGACTTCACGGAGTTAAGGTTCAACTCCAGTTTCACGCTGCACGTTCATCAAAGAGTGCGTGTTTGTCTTTGCATGTGCTTGGTTTCGTTTGTCAAATAAATAAAGTGCAATTCGTTCAGGAGCGAACTGCCCTTCGACTCAGACGTTATAAGCCACACAGAAAAAAATCAACAACAGGAGCTGTCAATTATTTTACTTGTCCTGGTATTTCTATACTTTTTTGTTGTTGTTGTTGTGTGACGTAGTAATCCGTCACAATGGCCTGTAGCCAGTCAACGAACTTTTTGCTTTTTGTGTTGAATACGATAACTACATTTCATAGCTTTGCAGATTTAGTGAAGGGAGATAATGTTACTTTATGGATTGAGCACGGCGAAAGTTTTACAGAAAATAAGAGTCCAAATTCACTCTTCGCGTATTTGTCGCAGTTCTTTGCATTAAGAAACACTGTTCATAAGACTCACAATACACATGAGCACACATTTACACATACACACATACATACACACACACACATACACACACACACACACACACACACACACACACACACACACACACATAAACACACACACACAGAAAGAGAGAGGGGATTTCTTCTTAAGAAAGACTGATTTGTGTAACATGACGACAACCATATTGTTGTTTTCATCTAGTGGTATAACTAAGTCAACGACAAAAGTACAGATAAAAATAAATATAATATTTTGTTATGAAAGATTTAAAAAAAATTATTACAAATATACTGTGTTTACGTTTGTTTTCATCAAGCAGAAATCCATAATTTTGAATATTTATAATATGCAAAATTATAGTTGGACTTTCTTTACTCACTTTGTGCATATGTCACAAGTCATATTTTTTAAACCATGGCTGTGTAGAGTCATGCAAAAATTGTTGTAGCCTTGATGGCTATGAAAAAAAAAAGAGGAGAATTTATTATTATTATCACTACTTTGACAAATACGTCTACCAGGTTTACCTTTGCTATTACTATTACCATTGCTTTTGAATAAGCGTGACTGAAGGCAATACCATTTCTTCTCAAGTTAGTCTTCTTAGTTTTAATGTTAGAAAGGCTAGGCATGACATAATGCATTAAGGCAAAACAACTACGCATTTATAGCTTAAACTATGCTTGGTATGTTAACTTCAGGAGATTGAGCAATCAGTTGGTGGGCTTCTCGTCCACTTGTAACAATTTCCAGTCACGCAGCATGACAAATTTACATTCATTAACAGGTGGACTGGGGCTGTAAATTAGTTCGCCAGAGATCAGTAAAAGAATGTGGGTGCAAAGAAAAACGATCTGGACAGCAAGCATGCCTGGGTAGCTATAGGGGTGGCGTACGCTACGGTCTTGACTGGTTCACGGGGCTGACCAGCGCTGATGGACTTTGACATAACGATGCTGATACTGATGATAACGCCGCTGAGGAAGCAAGCTGGTCCAGGCCATGAAGAATGTGAACTCCAGCAGAGATGGAGGCCAACTTTGCAGGGGACTGGTTCAATTTATTTATAGCACTTCGCACTTCAGCAGTACGGTTGCGCTCTTTGTTGACTCATTGGATATTTCAATATTCTATCTATCTATCTATCTATCTATCTATCTATCTATCTATCTATCTATCTATCTATCTATCTATCTATCTATCTATCTATCTATCTATCTATCTATCTATCTATCTATCTATCTATCTATCTATCTATCTATCTATCTATCTATCTATCTATCTTACCGACCGTTGGGGCACCACTGATGGCCTGACAACCAGTTTCCTCCAATCCATTCTGTTCTCTCCTAATCTTACCGTATTGCTCAGTTTCAGTCCTGTCCACTCTGAGATGTTATCCTCCCATCTTTTCCTCTGTCTTCCTCTCCTCCACCCTCCTTGCACAGTACCTTGCATGATTGTCTTGGCAAGCCTTGTTGATCGTGTAACATGTCCATGCCATTTCATTTTGCTTTTTTCACAATGGCCAATAGGGTTTTATAGGGCCAAATGGCTTGTTTAATTCTGTTTCTCACTTAGTCATTCGTGACATGATCTCTATACGAAATGCCAAGCAACCTTCGAAAGCATCTCATTTCAGTAGCTTGTATCCTCCTTTCGAGATCTGCTGTGAGGGTCCATGACTCATAGGCATATAAAAACACAAATACAACCAAGAAAAGGGTAATACCAGTGACATTCTAGAGTGAAAAATTTACATGAGTAATTATCTACAAACCGTATCAATATGATATTTGCTAATGACGATTAACCTTGACCTACTATTAAACGTGATTATGGTTCCGTTATCGAAAGATGAGTAAGAAGAAGTTCCGACTGTGTACAGTCAGGCGGAAAAAAGTAGACAAATTCTTGATCGTGTGTTTTCAGCGGGTTCGCTTTCGATGTTCATAGTTCGGGTTCAAACTGTTCATGAATTTACCACAGTTTTTTTTTTGCATACAGGAGCACTGTTCATGAATTACCACAATTCTTTGCGTAAAGAAACACTATTCATAAGTCTCACAATACAGATGAGCACACAAACATACACATTCTCTCTCTCTTACACACACACACACACACACACACACACACACACACACCAGAAATAATTTTCTCTCAAAACGTAGAATCATTGGGTCACAATCCACGACTTATATTTTTGCTCTCTATGCATTCTTTTACATGAAGGAGTACTACCCGCTGTCTTGCACACAGTTCGTACTAAATATTTCATTGGAGAGACTTTACTCTAGTAAATAAATAAATATTTGTCTTCGAAACGTGTAGAAAAATGCAAATACTTCGCTGAAAGGACGTAGATTTCACAGCTATATACTCAAACAATATTCAAATCACACCATTGCGCAGTAACGTCTCAAAATATTAAAGAAGTGTTTATTAATATCTACCTGAATAACTAAAATACTGAGGCCTCAGGTATTCCCTTCTATCTGCCCCACACCGGGTAAAAAAGATTAAAAGTTCGCCCTTCATCACAACAGGGATATCACAATCAAACGAAAAGCAGCGTTAGTTAATATTAAGCTCACCACGAAGGTATCAAGTTCTCAATTGAACTTCAAGCTAAAAATAGAGTACATGGAAAGAATGTAGAAACTTGAAAGCGTAGCACTCCTGAAACAGAATGGAAGAATTAAAAATAGTACGATTTCCCTCCCTCCCCCTCACAACTCTCTCTTGCCCCTTGTTCTTAAAACTTAACGCACGCACGATTAGCAATAGCTGGTACTATTTTTCCAGTCAACGCGTGCTTCTATTGACATTTTTCTGGTTAACATTTCTCAGTGACAGAAATAGTGAAATACAGCTTCCTTGCCAATTCATAAGGTATGAACAGTAACATATATATTTATGCTGAAACACGCACTGAATTCAATAAATTATTACACAGTGCTACATTCACTAGGTATTCCTGCAAGAAAAAAATCATTACTAATTCATTGTTTTGCAAATTCACTCTTATAGTCAGGAGTTTTTGTTGATATAGAGTATATAGACTTTCGAACAATTGATAAACCGACTTGTTACCCACACAATAATTTAGACAAGGGAGGGAAGCCAAGATTGACCTAGTCATTTATTTACGTGAACTAAGATATTCTCTTTTTAATGGTGTGAACCCAAGATTTATTATTGCAAAATTTTAATAAAGGAGTTTGAAATATTACTATATTTTAAAAATTGTGATATTGTATTTTAAAATAAACTGAATTACATTATTATCTGTGATATTCCACGTTGGAGCATTCTTACAGGATATGTTATCATTGTAATCTTTGGAAGTGTGTCATGTTTCTAGTAAGAGTAATATTACCTGTTTGCAAAAATGAGTGAAATGAATGTAATAAAAACGAGTATATGATAAAGTTATAGATTATATTATTGTAATCCAGTTAAAGCGTGTTAACTATATTAAATTATAATATTTAAAATAATATTTTGTCTGTGTGCATGTGTGTTAGATCTTCAGGGCATTTAATTGTTTTTGGATTAGCTTTGCGGCAAATATAACTGATCGTTTTGATGAAGAGTTAAATTATCCTGACGTCTACATTTACTGGACAAAAACAATACATGTATATTTAGATATAGCTTCTTGATCTCTTTCACACCACAGTAGTCATTATAAATAATGATTTATTTGGTTGTAGTTTTTTTTTTATAATTTTTAAAATGATATAGATTACCACATCACCAAGATTTCGATCTCTAGGCAGCTTCGGACTTGACATCAAAGAAGTTAGTTATTTATTTATCGTGGAACACTGCCTTCTGTCAGTCCTGGATTTGCTACAAAAATCTCATTTCATTGGCAAAATAATCAGATTTATGCCTCTCATATGACGTAACGTGCGCGAGCTCAGAACTCTATATTTAGAAATTCTTCAAGATCACGTGATTCGAGCGTTTTCGAGCTGTCCAACAAAAACGACCTGAATAGCTGACTTCTTAACCTTTTAATACACTACACTTTCGCTCCATCTCTCTCTCTTAATTTGTCTTCCTCTTCTTTCTCTCTCGATTTCCTTCTGTTAGTCTGAATGAAATTCTTTCACTCTGACTCTCTCCTTCAATTATTTTGTTTCTCTTACTTGTCTATCTGTCTCTCGAAAGCTTTTCTTTCTCTCTTCCTCCTTCCATTCCTTTTTTATTTGTATCCTTCCTCACCTCCCTCTTTCTAAAAAGATCAAACGAAAGTAAACATTGTATGAAAAATGCCTTTGTGGTTTAAACAACTCTTTTTAGAATCAAACCATGCTCTATTCTTGTATATTACATAACTTTGGGTTATAACAGATGCACCAAATTGATCTTGTAATAGACTGATCATGTGTACTCTGTTCACATAACATATTCAAACAACAAAAACACCAGACAAAACTAATGACCCCCCCCCCCACACCAAAAAAATAAAGAAGTATCCACCCCCTTCCCCAAAAGAAATTCAGCAAAACCAACAACAAAAAAGCTAAACAAAACCAACAACAACATTTAATGCGTTCGTAAAATTAATAATCACCATTATACTGACTATTAAAAACAAGAGAGATGGAAAGATGAAGGAAACCCTTTTTATTCGGTATTTGCAAAATGTGAATGAGTTAGGATAACGCTGTCGCCTCTAAAAGCCTGCTGGCCGTAAATAGGGACACGAAAATTGCTCCCTGCAATTAAGGTTTTGATCTTGACGAGAAAAAGCAGTGCGTCCTCAGCGTGTGTCCAATTAGGGTGCAAACCACGTGTAGTAATACACGCTTGTAGTGGTTGCGCTGGCGAACTATTTCTTATGTCGGAATTTAGGATGAGCAAACGATTTAGTGCTTCTATGAGGTAGAAGCGGGACTTCCTTCTGCAGAATGATGTATTTTCTTTCATCTCTAACAACAACTGTCAAGAGAAGTTTCAGTGACTCTACGAAAAAATGACGCACTTGTTTTCCTCGGAATGCTGTGTTACAGTTTAGCGACAGACAATGGCAGGTCGGTACAGTATAGAGACAAAAGGTGGCAGGTCGGAGTGATGTGTTGCAATATAGAGACAAAAGGTGACAGGTCGGTGTGCTGTGTTACAGTAAGGAGTCAAAAGGTGACAGGTCGGTGTGCTGTGTTACAATACAGAGACAAACAATGGCTGGTCGGAGTGCTGAGTTACATTGGAAGGACAGACGATAGCAGTTAGGATACTATCCTGTCACTCAAGCCATGATCGGAGTTCGATCTCCATAAGGGATAAAATGAAAGAAAAGAAAAACCATACGATCCTTAACGGCTACCTAACCCAAGGGAGGGTCTCAGTGTCTTGTCGATCCAATTGTTGTTCACCGTCAAATCTATTGTTCACTGTCAACTTAACTGTTCACCGTTATTTCAATTGTTGTTCATTAAGAAATAGATGTTGTTCATTGTCATTTCAGCGTTGTCCGAGTGAGTGTTGTAGGCCTATAGTTTGCGTGTATGATTGCTTTAAAGTCCGATCCTTCTGCTTTTTGTGAGAAGCCGAATGCAGGATTACTTAAAGTGAAAGTAAAGAATTTCATTGTTTGGATACATATTTCAGCATACAATCATAAAATGCTGACTGAAGTGTTTATTTTTAATGTGATGATTAATTACGACAGTTTTCATATAGTCACAACTGGCTAATATGAATATTTATATTATTGAGTGACATTAGTTTATGGATATATATTTTGTCTTCCATTGTTTACCATCTCCCATTTGTCTATGTGTGGTGAGCAAATTTTAGTTGAGTACGTTAGTGGGATTGAACGACCCAGGAAACTGTACGAAGTGGTGTAGAGTGTCTTGAGGGTAATGTGAGAAGTCCAGTGGTGTAGAGTGTGTTGCAGGTAATGTGAGAAGTCCAGTGGTGTAGAGTGTGTTGCAGGTAATGTGAGAAGTCCAATGGTGTAGACTGTAGAGTGTCTTGCAGGTAATGTGAGAAGTCCAGTGGTGTAGAGTGTCTTGAGGGTAATGTGAGAAGTCCAGTGGTGTAGAGTGTCTTGAGGGTTATGTGAGAAGTCCAGTGGTGTAGAGTGTCTTGCAGGCAATGTGAGAAGTCCAGTGGTGTAGAGTGTCTTGCAGGTAATGTGAGAAGTCCAATGGTGTAGACTGTAGAGTGTCTTGCAGGTAATGTGAAAAGTCCAGTGGTGTAGAGTGTCTTGAGGGTAATGTGAGAAGTCCAGTGGTGTAGAGTGTCTTGCAGGCAATGTGAGAAGTCCAGTGGTGTAGAGCGTCTTGAGAGTAATGTGAGAAGTCCAGTGGTGTAGAGTGTCTTGCAGGCAATGTGACACAGAGGAGCTGCAAAGTATATTGTAAATTTCTAAGTGTTGGAGAAAGAGTACACTTTGCGATTTAAATAATTGTAGTACGATAAATCATAAGACTATCTATCTATCTATCTATCTATCTATCTATCTATCTATCTATCTATCTATCTATCTATCTATCTATCTATCTATCTATCTATCTATCTATCTATCTATTCATCCATCAATCCACCTATTTATCTATCTATCTATCTGTCTATCTATCTATCTATCTATCTATCTATTGTAAGTAAGTAAAAAAAAAATCATCATGAGATGTATATTACTCTTACCTTGAAGGGATAATCAATATTAGACCTTACAAATGAGAAATTGTAGTATTTCAAATGGAAAAAAACAGAGGAAACAATATCAATTTTACTTCATCAAACAATGAATCACAGCAACAAATAATGCACTACGTTATCAAGTAAAGCATTTAATCAACAAGTAAAGCGTTAAATCAACAATTAGAGCTTTACATCAACAAACAGAAAACTGCACCATCAAGTAAAACACAATATCATCCAATAAAACACTTCATCGCAAAGTAAAACACTAATCATCATTGCAGAGTGCCTCATCAACAAGTAAAACACTCTCATCGTAGAGCGCCCTATCAACAAGTAAAACACTAATCATCATTGTAGAGTGCCTCATCAACAAGTAAAACACTATCATTGTAGAGTGCCTAACAACAAGTAAAACACTATCATTGTAGAGTGCCTCATCAACAAGTAAAACACTATCATTGTAGGGTGCCTCACCAACGAGTAAAACACTATCATTGTAGAGTGCCTCATCAACAAGTAAAGCACTATCATTGGTGAGTGCCTCATCAACAAGTAAAGCATTATCATTGTTGAGTGCCTCATCAACAAGTAAAGCATTATCATTGTTGAGTGCCTCATCAACAAGGAAAACACTACACCATCCAATAACTGACAGCATCGTCAGTTAACTAGTACAGCACTACAGCAAGTAAACTAGCATATCATCGTGTAAAATACATCTTAAAACTCATTGTTTGATCCAAGTGAGTCGAGCAAAAATATACAGCCAATTTCCATCCACACCTGTGTTAGACCAAACGTGGAAATTAAAATGTCCAGCTTCGTGCCAGAGAAGTGTATTAGCAGCAGCAAGCAGGTAAAGGCTGCTTCACCCAGTACTTTTAAAAAGATAACAAACAAAACAAGCACTATCACTCTATAAATTCTACTTAAAAATAAATATTACATATTTATTCGCATGATTGACTGTCCAAGACTGGAAAGTGAATAAACTGATGTGGAGAAGGGGCAACGGGGATTTAATATATATTTTTTTTATATGGAAGGCATTAAAGGTGTTGTACAAAAATTGAATCGTGCGGAAGGTCCGAGGTGCTTTTGACGCAGAAGAATGCAAGTCATAAATAAGGGGGCATAAGTCTAGAGGCAAATAAAATTTTAGCATCAAAGCAGAAACTCAGGTAACAGATCACATTGGCATGATAGAACTTAGTTCTGGCTGAAACTACGTAACAGATCACATCGCCATGATAAAATGCACATCTGACACAGAAGGATACTGATACATATTTTTTGCTAGAAAATATAAATACATTTTTGACTTTCAGATTTTATGATACAGAACCAGCACAGATAGGGTTGTACATGGTAATGAATTTAATGGAGATTGTTGGTTTTATGTATCTTTTTATTTTGTGCTAATTTCAAATTTTATTTTAAGCGAAATATTGACGAGTTGTTACTTAGTTTATATGTGCATTGATTAGAGAGAAAGGAGAAAAGTATCAATTTGTATTAATCGACAAAAGGAGTGAATTTCCTCGTAAATATCAGTTGTGAAATAAGGTATATATTGCTACACATTTTAATTAATGCATCTTCCGATCAATCAATCAATCAATCAATCAATCATTCAATCGATCAATCAATCATTTAATCAATCAACCGTAGCAGTTAGCCAGTCGTAAAGTGTTCTCTTCTGACGAATTCTTACTTACGACAGAGAAATGTATACCTACAACTGCTTGCATTAAAAATCCTTTGTCTTGAATTATCGTCTGCTTGTAGGAAACGCCTCTCACCTTATGACATGCACAAGTCCCCTCTTTAAACTCTGGCCATGCATACTGGCTCATCTGCACTCGGCCGAACGCTTCTCAACAACCGGAAATGCAAGTTGTCACGGCTTGCCGTATGGAAGCACTTGATAAGACATGTCTTTAGGATGCAGAGGTCGCTCTTTGTCCTGTAAATCAATTAAATGTGCAACTCTCGTTGGCAGAGAGATTTGCTGCTCGTGAAGTAAATGGAGAGAAAAGGAAGGGACTAAAAAAAAGAAAAGAATAAAAAAACGCAAAGGGAAACGCCCGCTAATGTCTAAATTGATGGAATGCCCATGGTTGTGTTCGCGTCCATTAAAATGTTGTGTCTTGCAGGAAACTGGGAGATATTTTCTTTGGCATCTCTTGCGGTTCGTGGCTTGCTATTTAGTTGAAATTTTCAGTATTTCGAAGTCAAAATGTAAAGCATACATGCTAAGAACTCAATTACTTCCAATTTTAAAAAGCTATAAAAAAATACATTCATATTCACTTGTATTTTTATTTTTTAAATGAAATACTCCATCTATTCACTACTTACATATTATTTTAATTTTCTTATTTATTGTTTTTGGCGTTTTTTCTAACTTGTCACATTTGCTTAATTCAAATACATTGCAATAATTGGGCATCAGTGTTGTAGACAGACGTTTATAAAGTTCTACAATTGTGTGTATGTTTGTGTCTGAGTGGGTGCTCAGTACATTGGTAGCAGTGCTCTTCTTTTTAGATCCAGGATTGCCTTTATGATAAAAAATAATTCTGGTTTAAGCTGCTGACAAACACCAATTTATTTAGTGAGAATTCTCCTACTTAGTAATTCTAATTATGTGACTTAGTTTGGCTCAAGACACCCGCCACACACACACACACACACACACACACACACACACACACACACACACACACACACACACACTGTGTATAAATCAAACGTATAGTCTATGAACAAATCAAACTAATGTGCTAAAGAGCATTAATTATAGTAGTAAAAATAAATAGCAAATATAGTGTTTGAAACTATATTAAATATTTGCTAATGAAAGCTGCCACTATAACGACAAAACATGCCCAGTGTGATGAGATTAGGAATAAAGAAATAAAGTATATTAATATGCATGAAATATGTTGACCGGATGACATAGTTTTACAAGTAAAATGACGTAGAGTCATCAGGAAAAATATAATGCTTATACACAACACACAGATAAAACGGACTAATGCATGTATCATTTGTATTCTATGTTGTATGTAAGTAATAGTAAAGATGAATAGGACTTGAAAGAAAGGCCCTAATCTTTCAAATCTGATCGTTTCACACACACACACACACACACACACACACACACACACACACACACACACACACACACACACGCACGCACACACGCACACATACACGAAGATGTGTGACAGTCAGGAATATTAATTAGTTCCTGTTGTATCCTTTAATTTAATTGACTGAGAATGTTAATCCGCCAAGTGAGAGAGATGAATGGTGTCTGCTGGAGATCATTAATAAAATAAATTAAAGATTACCATCACTTGTAATTAGCATTGGATTAATTAAATAATAATAATCATATCCATTAACAAAGTGGCGTTGGCGTCACACACAAATAATAATAATAATAATAAGGGATATAAGTATATTGGGATACTACAACATCAAGAAAATATGCAGAGAGAAGTGAAGTCCAAAGTTAAGAGAGAATATGAAAAACGTGTTAGACAAGTCCTGAAGTCCAAGCTAAATGGGGCGAACAAAATACAAGCCCTTAATGCATACGCAATACCTGTAGTAAGCTACACTGGAGGTATCATAGATTGGACAGCAAATGAAATAAATGAACTGGACAGGAAAACAAGAAAACTACTCACAATACATAAAGCCTTACACCCCAAAGCAGACGTAGACAGGCTCTATGTATCTCGAAAAATGGGAGGCCGAGGTCTGAAGAAAATCAAACATGTCATTGAAGCAGAAGTCATTGGCCTTGTGGACTACATCTGGAATAACAACAAAGATGATCCACTGATAGAAGCAGTAAAAATGAGTGGACTATTCCAACCCCCAGAAACAGACAAAGAAACATGGAAGAAAACAACGAAGCAAGAACTAGCACATACATGAGCCAGAAACCTCTGCATGGCCAGTATGTACGACAAGCCGACGAAATATCAACAAAGCAATCAACGTACAAATGGTTGAAAGAGGCAGGATTGAAAGCAGAAACAGAAGCACTCATAACAGCTGCACAAGATCAAGCACTCAACACCAAAGCACACAAAGCGAAAATCATGAAAATCTCAAATGATTCCAAATGTAGACTCTGCAAATTAATGGATGAAACAACTGAGCACATACTGTCTAGATGTCAGATTCTGGCTGGAACAGAATACAAAAAAAGACACAACGAAGTGGCAAAACACATACATAGAAATCTGTGTGAGACCTATGGCATAAACCCCCAAGAAATATCATGGATGCACCAACCAGATCAATCACCGAAACAGAAGAAGTGAAAATACTGTGGGACTTCGAGATAAGAACAGATCGAGTGATGCTTGCACGAAGACCAGACATTGTAGTTCTCAATAAGTCCAACAGAACAGTAACAATTATTGATGTCTCTGTTCCAAGTGATAAAAACATAAAAACAAAAGAAAGAGAATAAATAGAAAAATACCAAGACCTCAGATTAGAAATCCAGAGACTGTGGAATGTAAAAGCAGAAGTGATACCTGTAGTGATAGGAGCCTTGGGGAACATAACAACTGAGTTGGAAGGTTATCTGAATACACTCCCTGGAAACCACACACTCGCCCCACTACGTAAAGCAGCGCTCCTAGGAAATGCCCACGTCCTCCGTAAAACATTGGATCTCCCAGAATCTTGGTAAGATTCCGAGACCTTGGATCACAACCGACAGTTAAACAGAAGTCGTGGAAAGAGGCATAATAATAATAATAATAATAATAATAATAATAATGAAAACAGATGTCTTTAATACGACCATGGTCTCTTTACGCCTCACCTCAGTAGGCAATTCGATGCAGGAAGCTGGCAATCAAAATATTGCTTGTGGAATGTTGAAAACGCACTTGACCGTTAATGACGTGAATACGCTCGTGATAGAAGTATTCAGGGTAGATGCCAGGCAGCGAAGAACAGCAGAGAAGAGACCTTATATTCTGTTCTGATATTAACGGGTAGCTGTTGACTGCTGTGAAGCAGACTGCATTGATCGCCTCTTGATTCTCGAAAATAATCCTGCTCCAGTGTTTAGAACAGTTTGGTTTGGATGAGACCATAGCGGATCAGCGAGAAGAGTACTACAATATCAAGTCGAGAGAGTGCTAGAAGAAAAGTGAAAATATAATGTGCGCGCAGTCCTGATTGGCTACAAGTATTGAAACATAGCTTTACTGTCAGAATCATTCAAGAGTGACGATGAGAGTTCGAAACGACTGACTGAATTTAAAGGGACACATTGATTCTGGCAGACGTGTGTGTATATATATATAGCTCGCCATTTGAACACGGCTTACCCTCGTGAGTCTCAATATGTTTTCAATAAAAATCAGTTTAATTAAATTAGAATGTAATGTAGCAAGTAAATGAGCTTCCGATTTCGTTTCTGCGAAGTGGTTCAAGAAGTGACTGCGCAGTCTATTACTCCAGATGTCGTAATGTTTTCTTTTCATAAACCACTGAAAGAGACGAAGCATGAATCAATAAAGGCAGACACTTGTTTTAACAAAAGTACTTGATTTCTGTTTCTTTCGTTCACAGATGAGCTACATTCACATTTCACGTCATTACTTCATAGCCAAGTTCTGTGACAACTGATGTATCGGCACAAACAAACAAACAAACAAACAAAGAAAATAAAAAGAAAGAAATTTCTTTAGAAGACGCATCCTTGGGTTGGTGTAAAAGGTGATATCACAGGTGACGTTTTCTGTGGTACGTCTCATTAATTGTAGGCAGACAATTTAGTTCATTCTAAGCACTCTCGCAAAGGGCAAAGGGACGAAACCGACGAGAAAATATGACAATGCTCTATGCTATTAATGAAAAGCGAGTCTTCCTTCACCTCTGACTATATTGCTGACGTTTGCATATTCTTGTAAATAAAAATAAGTGCCTGCTTTTTTAGAGAGTAAAATGACTAAAGCGTCTTTTAATCGTACTCTCTCGAATTTTTCCTTCTGTCCGCGAATCTCCACCCCTGTCTGCATGCGGTCGCACCATGTAGAAAAAATGTGTTGGTGTTTGTCGGTGTGTCATTAAAAATTAAACTTTCCTTCAAATCGAACGTAATATATTTCCCGTGCTGCGAGATTATTTAGCATTAGCATTAGTCTCTTCATTATCAAATCTTAGCCGAGCTTTAAAATTAAGTCAAACTGGTTCAACCGTTTGGCAAGAAGAATTAATTCACATCTTCCCTATGTAATACAAGATTGACCTGCACAGTTTAGGCAGTGACTATAGAACAAAGAATAAGAGATGGAGAATATGGGTGGGCCACGGATGTAGGATTAAGACGCTCTAGTTCACCGATAACCCATAAAGAAAAATGAAGGAAACATCCAGGCTCTTTGCGGGACGTTTATAAAAACCTACGATCATACACCTTCACAGTGGTGGGTGGAGGGAGAGTCTGCGTCAGGGCCAAATTCGGTCATAAACATGTCATTCACGTTGCGTGCTTGGTATCAGAGGCTAACGCAACTGGGTCTGTTTGGCTCCCTGCCTACTCCGGTTTCGGGCCCAATGGGGTACCGTGGACCAGTGGTACCAATGTAGTACGCGAGTTTCATTCAGCAGCTGCTGCTAAGTTTTAAGAGAAATAAAGATAAATGAATAAATAGACACACGGACTATGTGATGACCATAGACATGCGAGACGTAGATGAAGTATGTGGAATCGTTAGAATGATTATCAG
This sequence comes from Sinotaia quadrata, assembly GCA_028829895.1. NCBI lineage: Eukaryota > Metazoa > Mollusca > Gastropoda > Architaenioglossa > Viviparidae > Sinotaia > Sinotaia quadrata. The sequence continues at coordinate 46,761,219 of CM054181.1, read as the reverse complement.
CACTATCAACGTACCATTTTTTGGTATATTTTCTTGCACTTCTGCTGCGTTATGTACGGCTCAACATTTTTGTTATCTTTATTTGCTCTTATACTGCGTTATGTACGGCTCAACATTTTTTTTTTTTACTTTGTTTACAAACATACATACACATACAGAGTTTAACATGTTCTTCTGTATGAGCGTTAACGCTTCGACAATATTCATTTTAGCATGTATGAATTATTCAACTACTTTGAAAGTTAACATGATGTAATTGCGTTCAGGTTTGCTCAGACTTTCAGCAATGAAACCACTAACACATCACTCTTTCTCTGTATGTGTATGTGTGTCTCTCTCTCACACATACAGACACACTCTCTCTCTCTCTAGGCGCGCTCACACATACGCACACAATCACATTTTTCAAACTGGTCACTCCCTCTCTCGACTGACAAATATTTTAGTTCCATCAGAATTTTTTTCAATAAACAGTACAATGCATCGAACTGAAAGCGTCTTTACCATTCCTGTACTTAAAAGTATTTTACTGCCACTTGAAGTGTCTACAACTGAGACCTTTCTACACAAACACCACTTGCACACAGTACTTGATGAACAGTAGCTGTACTAACACTGTTCTCACATTCTACGATAAATATTATTTAGTTTATCTAAAAGTGAAACCAACGAATGACTCTTCGCTATTTAATTGCGATATAATCTGACAGAGGAGTAGTTATCCGGAGAAGTGACTGCTTATGGATGCTTTGAGCATTACATGTTGTGTTACAGTAATGAGGGTATATAACAATGAGTACAAAATAGATGTGTCTGTAAACATTTATAATATATCCTGTTTATTGACTCAGCCTCAAGTATAGATAGATAGATAGATAGACAGACAGACAGACAGACAAATAGATAGATAGATAGATAGATAGATAGAGTTACAGATTCGTGAATGTGGACTAAAGTATTCCTTACAAATAGGGAAATTTGCATATTGTCTACTGAGTGAGGAGTTTTTTAAAAATAGAAAAGTTTAAATAAAATAACACAATAAAATATTTTACAAAATGATAGGGTAGAAATCTTTATCTCTTCTGTAGTAACAGTATAATATTAGACCACTATCAGATCTATTATATACATGAAAAGAAAAGTCTGGAAAGAGGAAATATTGGAATCGACCTTTATACGCTATTGAAAAGATTTAGCAGAACACTCCTATTTTTTAAAAAAAAATAGTATTTCGGATATAGATGGAGAGTCTTCCATGAAGTACTCTGCGTGTACCCTACTTTTATTTTCTTTTGAATGTTAAAAAATGAGCAAAGTTATTGGACCTTATAGACTCATTAATTATGTTATCTATCTATCTATCTAACTATCTATCTATCTATCTAACATATCACTAATCTGTTTTGAGCTATGATTTGCTAACCTAGTGTGAACACAAGTCACATCTTTGCGAAAACTCACTGCTCGTTTTGGGAACAGCCCTGGGTAGCTAATAATCTGCATATATAGTGTAAACATTTTAGATTTGTGTAGTTACTGATATAGTGTAAACATTTTAGATTTGTGTAGTTACTGATATAGTATAAACATTTTAGATTTGTGTAGTTACTGATATAGTGTAAACATTTTAGATTTGTTTAGTTACTGATATAGTGTAAACATTTTAGATTTGCGTAGTTACTGATATAGTGTAAACATTTTAGATTTGCGTAGTTACTGATATAGTGTAAACATTTTAGATTTGTGTAGTTACTGATATAGTGTAAACATTTTAGATTTGTATAGCTACTGAATTAGTGTAAACATTTTAGATTTGCGTAGTTACTGATATAATGTAAACATTTTAGATTTGTATAGCTACTGAATTAGTGTAAACATTTTAGTAGCTACTGATATAGTGTAAGCATTTTAGATTTGTGTATTTACTGATATAATGTAAGCATTTAGATTTGTGTAGCTCCTGATATAATGTAAACATTTTAGATTTGTGTAGCTACTGATATAATGTAAACATTTTAGATTTGTGTAGCTACTTATATAGTGTAAACATTTTAGATTTGTGTAGCTAATTATATAGTGTAAACATTTTAGATTTGTGTAGCTACTGATATAGTGTAAACGAATTCAAACGTTTATAGCTACTGATCTAATATAAACTAAATCAACCTTTTGCAGTTACTGATGTACTGATGCAGTGCAAACACAAACAAGTCTTTGTAAGTCGTAATCCGTGGATCTAATCATATAACTTCAAACGCTGCTAGATGGACGTACTGAGCCAGTGTAAGCCAACATAGTCAAAAGATGTTCTAAGCAGAGCTTTGCTGTAAACATCAGGAGATACAGGGGGAGATAAAAGTTGCGTGTAACTTCTCAAGAACACATGGGTATAACCAGTGCTGTCGCTCTCAATTTTGATTTTCTTGAGCCGCTTGTGGTCCTGTTCGCCCCCCCCCCCCGGTGGTTTGAGTAGCAGCCCCTGTTCCACGTGACTGGTCGCCAGTAGCAGGCGGTAGTCCCCTTTTACAGCCTGGTGCTAATCATTCGGCCTTGCTGCTCAACTGGGATTCTGTGCCCTGCAGTCGTCTCCATTAATCTTGCTGAGTAAGCATGCATCCTGTGACAACTTCTCACTGGCATCTGTGGAGCGCGTTTGACTGGTACCATTTACGTGCTCTGGAAATTACTGCTCATGAACCGTATGGTAAGCCTTCTGGGCTGTTAATCAAGAATCGTCGCCGTATGGTAGGCCTTCTGGGCTGTTAATCAAGAATCGTCGCCGTATGGTAGGCCTTCTGGGCTGTTAATCAAGAATCGTCGCCGTATGGTAGGCCTTCTGGGCTGTTAATCAAGAATCGTCGCCGTATGGTAGGCCTTCTGGGCTGTTAATCAAGAATCGTCGCTGTATTATGTAGCACAATTAAAATTAGACATATTTTATAAATCAGATTTATTGCCCTTTGTAAGGGTGTTTAACACGCTCTATACATACTCTCTCTCTCTTTATATATATATTCACGATGAGTACTTTACACTTACACTAAACAATACGCACACATATGCATACACAATAGACATTCTTTACACATGCAATTTGATTACACTCGCGTTTTGATGAATGTGAGAAGGCGGTTTCACACAAAGTAATTTAGGATTTGAAATTTGTTGTTGGCATATGCTACACAATTTATATCTGAAAAATGTCAGTAGAGTAAGAGCTCCAATACTGGAATTATTATTTGTAAGACACGTTTTAATTTGGTGCTGACGAAACAAAACACAGAACGAGATTGAGCAAGAAATGAGAAAGTGAAAAAAACTGAGAAGATAAGTTTCATTTCGCCTTCAGGTCTTTGACTGACCATGATGCCACCTGTGAAATTTCAAGGGCCATTAGCCAGATTTCTCCTGAAAACTACGTTTCTGAATGTAATCAGAATACAAGGATAGCGTGACTTTGGGGCCATCATGTGCGTGATACTTAAGCATAACCTTTTTGTATTAACAAGAATGATACTTAAGCATAACCTTTTTGTATTAGCAACACTGATACTTAAGCTTAACCTTTTTGTATTAGCAACAATCACGATTTTACCAGCTTAAGTACGACTTGTGTAAAAATAGTGGGCAATTTCATTGCTCTTTACTTCCAGCATTTGTGTTTTGGGGACAGTTCCTTCTTTCTCAAGACACAATAAAATGCTTTGGGGCAGCCTTTAGCGAGAAATTCATAGTTAGAGAAAGTAATGAAATATGTTCGAATATGTTTTTATCTTGATCAAGTTCACGTGTTACAATAACGTTGTTATGATTTTCACAGGTATAATAATGTATGTCTGAGACAGAGATAGAGAGAGCGAGCGAGCGAGCGAGAGAGAGAGAGAATGGATGAACTCTTATAGAAATATTCGCATGGTGGCTCCTATTCGTTGGGTACTCCATCAAACCTCTTTTGTCTGATTCTTGCTTGGGGTTTCTTTCTTCTCATGCATCATGAGATTGGCAGAGGGATGAAACTGCATTGTGTGAGATTGTGTTTATCTGGACAGGACACCTAATTGTGGGCATTGTGTGAATACACTCTATGCTGTCTTCTGGAGCCATCAGCCGGGGCAACTCTATGTATATAAACTGTCTGACAAGGGCCAGACTGGAGATGTTCGTCTATGAATTATTGGAAATTGGGAGCATGGCACCCGTCACAAAATAATTCATCTCCTCAACTACAAAATTCATCAGGTGAAACCCTCCAATTTTAACCTCTCATAAACTTTTCTTTATGACGAATTTTCCTTTTCTTACTCATGTGTATCCATCTTTTGGATATTTGCCATGTCATATTGTTTTCAATAAAACAGAACAACATAAAAAACTGAGTAAGCTAGAAATACATATTGAACTGTGAAAGACAATTATTCTTTCTCATGTTATATGCAAGCATTTTGCATTAATTTTGGAACGGAACTGTCTTACAATATTTTGTATTTAATTAAAACAAGAATTAATGTTAACTGTGCGTGTCATATATTTGCGGGTAATATTGTTCGTTTAAGGAGTTTTGAGATTTGACCGACATTTTCCGTCCGCAATTATAACGTAATTTCCGATGACGTTATAGGGATTAATCAAGCAAATTATCAATTCATTAACCCTTTTCATCCAAAAGGATAATGTTATGTACTATATATTAAATTGAATCAAATAAATTAATTAAAAACAACTTTTATTAACAGCAGCAACGAGAGATTCACTCAGGGAAAAATAAACAAGACGAGGAAAGTTAGTTTTCTAGTACATTATTTTTTTAATGGCAACAACAATTGTTATACTTTTAATTGCTTGAATAGTAATAACAATTGTTATACTTTTAATTGCTTGAATAGTAATAACAATTGTTATACTTTTAATTGCTTGACTGGTAATAACAATTGTTATACTTTTAACTGCTTGACTGGTAATAACAATTGTTATACTTTTAATTGCTTGACTGGTAATAACAATTGTTATACTTTTAATTGCTTGAATGGTAATAAAACTGTGATACCTTATTTGCTTGACTGGTAATAACAATTGTTATACTTTAATTGTTTGATTGGTAATAACAATTGATATACTTTTAATTGCTTGTCTGGTAATAACAATTGTGATACTTTAATTGCTTGAATGGTAATAAACTGTGATACCTTAATTTTTGAATGGTAATAACAATCGTCATACCTTAATTGCTTGAATGGTAATAACAATTGTGATACTTTAATAGCTTGATTGGTAATAATTGTGACAAAGTAAATTTGCCCCTCCCTATTTTAAATTTAAATTGTTATATAAATTGCTAAATTATCAGAGTAACCCTACTTTGGGCACTCATTATGGTGCTATTTTTGAAAGTGTCTGAGTTAAAGTAAACATCTCCAGGCAAGAACATTCAAGATTGCTGACATAATGCAAACTGAGTGAGTAGTTTTCCATTATCCAATGATCATAATTTATGAGACCGAGACTAGCCAATGGGCTGAGTTTAAAGAGTTCTCTTGTTGTAGAAAAGTTTGCATTCTAATCATATTGAATTTGCATGTGAAAGAAATCCATCTTTGAAAGGCAGTCATTAGCTTGATGGTGCATTAAAATTGACTGATTGAGAGAGAATCGGTTTAGGAATATTTCATGCATTATCGCTATTGATATGTTATTTGTGTTTATGTAGAGATGAAATATGTGAATTTACTTTTATTTCTACAAATGTTTGAAATAAGCTGCACACATGTAGTGTGCAAACATTTGAAATTGTTTGATATGCTTTGTTTATTTTACCATTTTGTGTATCAGGCTAATAAATACTGTTTCCGGAGATTGAAAGTAGAGAATGGGATGTGAGATAGAAAGGAGTTATATTGTGATAAACGAGAAACTTGCTGCTTGATTGTATTTTGCAGTGAACAAGTGGCTTTGGGTTTCAAGCTTTGAGTTTGAGTTCCAAGTTTCAAGTTCCCAGTTACCCTTCACATGTTCACTGTATGATATATATACTGGACACAAGTGGAGAATTCTAATATATTGACATTGCTAGAATTACTGTAATCATCATGTTCTGCTTGAAGAAATGGACATGGTGAGGAAGCACTCATGTTCTTCAAGTAGAACAGTATGTCAATAGTTTCCATGCGTGTGGCGGGAGACATGTGTTGACATACAACATTGTGACATTGTTGCAAAAGTAAGTGAAGGAAGTTATTAATCCAGGTAATGTAAAAGATTATATTAATCTATCTCTAATAACTCCATTTCTATTCTGTGATAGGACTAATCTGCAATTTGTATTGACTCTATTGTTGAATTATAATTATATATTTTTTATGGAGAGAGACTGTGTAACATAATATTATCTGAACATTAGTTTGTAGAATTTTGTTGTCAAACAATTTATTTCATTGTAATTGCCATATATATATTTGATTATATATTGCTAAATTTATTGACCTTCTTTCCTGTATTGAAAATCTATTGTTGGAGAAGAAAGTGGGTGGATGGGAGCTCGCTAAATATAGATTAAAGTTGGATTTATCTTCTCCTTTAGTAAGAAGTTTTCCACTCACGGAAATATTATTTGACCGTAAATGTTGTTTTATGTTGCGAAAGAGAGAAAACGTTTACAGCGCCCGCATATCCGCCAAGTGATAGACGAGTGGTGTCTGTTGGAGGATCATTAATAATAAAATGAATATTCTCATCACTTGCAATTATTTATGAAAGATTAATTAATAATAATAATTATTTTCATTAACTAAGTCGCGTGCCCGTCACAATAACAATTGTGGTACTTTATTGATAATAACAATGTTGGTACTTTAATTTCTTGATTAGTAATAACAATTGTAAAGCTTTAAATGCTTGAATGGCAATAACGATGATATTTAAAAACGAGAACATGGAATGGAGGTGCAAGTGTTTATGTTTCTTCAGGTTTGGAGGCTGAACATCGATTTGAAGCACAACACTCGTCCATCATCTAGAGTATGCCGGTTTTTTTTGTGCTATGTTGCATTATTATCGATTATATATTTTAGATTATGTTTGGCGCATTTAATAATCTTACTGCCTGTGGTAGAATTTTACATTAGTATTTCAACATCTACACTATAACATCAGCTACAACACATCGATACCAACATTCGCACAACTATATCCAAACCTACGACACCCGAACTCTAGCAACATTAGTACCCCAAATTTAGGATCCAGATTACAATACTCTTGTCGCACAAGACCCAGTCTACAATATAATGTCCTCTACACCAATCGGATTAGAACGTGCTGACTACAATATATTGACGTCTAATCCCATCTGAGTAGAACGTGCAGATTACAACATTCAAACTTCAATACAAATTCCAGAGCACTCTTGCCACAGCATACACACTGCAAGCCTTTAGGTGGACAGGTGGGTGTTTGTTGAAATTTCTGTTTTGTGTATCCATTGTAGCAAAGAAAACTCATTCTTAATCAAACAGTTATTTCATTATTATCCATGGACACCGTTAACAGTAATTCAGTGGCTTCAAAAGTAATTCTAATAGAATAAATTTATATATGTGGAACGAAGGTTAAAGGGTTTCTTTTCACTATGGGCGACTCACTGAGAATTATGGCCTAAGTAAAACATACTACATTATGAACTCTGTCAAATATAAAACGCTAAAAGAGACACAAGACACCGGCTGAACCCCCTCCCTGTCCCCAAGACTATAACTCTCAGATTAGTCCCTGGACAACTGTGCCCTTTCTGCAACAAAACAAACTACAGCACACATATTGCCGATCTAGAACCTAACATGCAGTTAACAATACATGTCTACCGATGCTGAACCTGGACTGCAGACACTCACTTAATGAGCCCCGATTTATGAAATAAAATCAGACTTTTGAGAATAATTATTATTAACCGAGCGGCAGGAAGCAATGATCATGCACATTTACCTCAAGACTGAAAGTATTTAGCTTAATTCTTCCCCACAACTAGAGAAACATTCATTCTTCAGTCTCAAAGACAAAAATCATAAACTCATAAATTACTTACGAAGGAGAACACTGAAACAAGAAACAAGCACACAGAAAAAAAAAAGGACAAGAACAACAGCAACAAACCTCCCCCCATAAAATTTATTAGCAGTTAGAAACCTGGCAGACATGACTGATTTGGCAGTATCAGTCTGTCCCACTAACAACTAAGAACCAGAAGAGTGGAGAGCATAAAGATCCTAGAGACTGCTCAGGCAACCGTCTGCCCGCCTCTGCGCGCGCAGGCCCGTGACGCCGAGAGCCAGAGTGAGTTCTCCCCCCTTGACGTCGTAGAACCCCTCTGTTATTACCTTGCTCGCTGGTTGTGTCCGATCACTTTTATCTTTTTCGCCGGTTTGCACCCCAAAGAGAAAATCGGCAGAGGTTGAAACGCGAGATTTCTGATATGTTTGAAATTTTGACGCTGCATAGGTTTTGTTGTATTTGTATCAAAGACTTCATTGCCAATTAGCCAAAACACTTTTTTTGTTGGTTCGGTGCTGGAAATTGTGATACTTTTCTTTCAGTTTTTTTTTAAAAGTTCCACTGAATACGAGTTTTCATCGATTATTCTCACTCGGTCGAAAAAGTGGAAACTGATTTATATCTAAATAAATCTATGAGCTAAAAATTAGCACCATACGAAACTAATTCTGTTCAATGTCAACACTTTACTGGCGAATAACAGCTTTTGGCACACTGAGCATATAATTATGTGAACTTTTATTCTTTGTTGCATTGATAGTATAAAAAAGAGTGTGTTTGATGACGTGACATTCAAGTGTGATGAACTGGAATATTGTCATTGCTTAAGTGACAGAAATGAAGGAACATTGGGGTCTAGAAGAGGCACTAGTGCCCTGTTCATGAAAACTTTTGCAAAGTTCCGCGGAACAGATGTGAGGCATTCGTGTACATTACCGGGTACTCTGACTCTAAAAAATGGATTACCCGTATCCAGCTCTCCTGTCCTTGTTGGGTATGTTTGAATTTTGTGCATTTTGTCCGGTGCATGTAAGCGATTCCGTTTGTATTAGTGTTTGCACGCGCGTATGTGTGTGTGTGTGTGTGTGTGTGTGTGTGTGTGTGTGTGTGTGTGTGAGAGAGAGAGAGAGAGAGAGAGAGAGAGAGAGAGAGAGAGAGAGAAATGAGTGAGGGGACTGTGTTTTATTACTCTATTTCTCTGTAAGTGTGATTAGAAAATAATTTCAATTGTCATGTGTATGTGATGTGCATAACTGTCAGAAACAGTTCATAAAAATATTTATGACACCAAAACGAGAGTGCGGGCATACGCCATGTTCGACAGTTTAGTACGTGTACACCGATGAGTGATTTAGTGTGTATATACTGATCTGTGCGTGTGGATGTGGATGTGTGCGCGAGCATGCGCACTCAACCCTGACCCCGCTTTTCTTCTGCACGTTCTCGATGTTGTCTTGACATGCTGGAGAAAACATCCCGTTGTCATCGAATTTGGAACCACCAAACTCTTACGCACGAACTCTCGCTTTTAAATTTATTAAATTATTATATAAATGTATACATCCGTTTGTATACGTGTACGTGTGTGTGTGTGAGTTTCTCGTCTCTCGTGCTTACCCCAACATAAACACTCAAATCTCTTTCTGTTTTGTGCATCTTATGGTTAATGCCTTCCGTTGCAGCACTTCCGCGTTTTGAATGTTCACTGAGTAAGACCTTTCGAGTGTTAAACAGAGATGTACGTTAAATATAGCTGTATCTTGAAAATTTATTTGCTTTTTTAAAAAAAAAAAGGTCAATCACTTACAGTGATAAGAAGCCCTGTTTTAAGTGCAATACTGTGCTATCAATGCAAAACCCGCAACTCAAGACAAACATAATGAACACATGAAAAGGTCAAACTGACTTCGCATTAAATGTTTGGGTTTGTGTGGCTTATTTGTTGTTGAATACAACTACAACAGACAACGAAACTTGCAAATTTCGTACTTAGTGACTCTCTGTTCTGTGTGGACTACTCGTGTAAGGTCAAAGACATTTTGAATGCAGTTTGAAAGTGAGCGAATTAGGCTCGACCGTTATCAGTATTGTTGTCTCCAATCGTAGACAACGCTTAGACGTTAAATAAGAATTTAATTTCAATTCTTGTTTTTATGTAAATTTTTAATTGATATTGTAGGTTACAATTTCTTTCGCTTTCACTTCATTTCAAATTTCAAAAAACCTCTATAAAAAGCAAAGAAAGAGATAAATAAACGATTTTTTTTCAGTCCATTAAAACCATCATTGAAAATTATACATTTCAAAATTTGTTTATTTATGGCAGTATGATTTCTGTTTTTGCTTTTGCATTCATCATTAAATTTCTTTCTTCTTTAAAATGAATATAAAATAGTTATGTAAATAAAATGTTCACGCGCGCGCGCACGCACGCACGCACACATACACACACACACACACACACACACACACACACACACACACACACACACACACATAATTATAGATATACACACCTATCAAACATTACTAAGTGCACACGTTAAAATGCATGGCCTGCTTGAAAAACAGGAAAAGATACTGATGCAAAAGATTTATAGTTTGTTGTTTCACTACTTTAAATGCTTACGAATAGTAAAAAAAAAAAAAAATCCCACCGGATCTGGTTGAGATTAGATTTCTTGTGCTAGTCAGCGAACGGATTATCTAGTGAGCTTGTGAAGCAAAAAATAAAAAAAATAAATACATAAAATGCTTGGCTATGTTAGTAGATGCAAAGGGAAAAATAAGAGCCAGCGCTCTGAGTAGTTGTATGGTGTCATTTATATAAAAAAAAACCCGAATAAATCACTATACTTAGAGTTTGTGGGCGGCATAGTTAGCAAAAAGAGACTGTAGACAGAGAAAAAAAAATACAAACTCGTGAAATAAAATTTGCGATGGAATTGGACGATAAACTGTCGACGGCTGCTGCTTCTTGAACAGTTGTCGGACTCAAGATTTCAGCATTCTCACGGGGAGAGTCATTCATTGACAATGCATGTGTGTGCGTGTGTGTGAGAGCATGTTATTGTATGCCTGTGTATATGTATGTTTATGTGCATGTGTATATGATTGCACTTGTGTATGTATGTGTAAATCTGAACGTGTATATGTGTATGTCTATGTGCGTAAATATGCCTTACGGTCATACGCGTTCACACACACACACACACACACACACACACACACACACACACACACACACACACACATGTGTATATACATACATACACGCGTGTGCGTTCACGTGTGTGTGTGTGTTTGTGTGTGTGTGTGTGTGTGCGTGTGTATGTGCATCAATATATCTAATTTATGGAGAGAGAGAGTATACATACATGTATATTAACATCTATAATTATATGTACTGTGCGTGTGTGTGTGTGTGTGTGTGTGTGTTGCATATATATGCTAGTGGAGGTAATGCTAGTGGAGGTACGTGTGAGTATATAAATGCATGACAATATGATTTCATGAACACGGTGGCTCAAGTACCCTTTATGTACATTTGTGTGTGCTAATTTCTGTGTAGATGGGTGTTTACTTGATTGCTTATGAATGTACTGGAAATTGTGTGTGTGTGTGTGTGTGTGTGTGTGTGCATATACTCATGCGTGAATAGATAAGCAAGTGGTTTTTGTTTGTGTAGATACGAACATGTACATGAACGGAAAGTCTATAAGAAGAGCTTTATAAAGCTAAAGTCATTACATAAGTTGAGCCTCATCATACGATTTGCTTGTTTCCCTGTTGTAACAGCTAAATCATGTTTACCGTTCTTTTGAAATACGTTTTAATTACAAGTTAAAAATAACCAACACAAAACGTACAATATTTAAAAATATGCTATCTCTACTTTTAGAAAACAAAACAATTGCATTGATGGTACATTAGATCATAACGTGGCTGGCATACGTTATCAGAAAGCGTTCAAGTATTTACAAACAAAATGTTGTCAGAAACCATTCACTAAACAGGGGCTTTTACAAACAAAATTTGTCAGGGACGATTTATATAAAGAAAATGTTTACAACATTAAGTTTTTCAGAAACCATTCACAAAACAATGGGCTACAGTTCTAATCTTGAAATTAAACCTCGAAGATAAGTTTTTAGGTTCAAAGCCGAATAGATTTACGAAAATATTTTCTAGATAGGAAGGCTACATTTTGTCTTTCAAACTCTAAAAAATGTTAATCTGAGATAATGTAATCCATCCATCCATCCATCCATCCATCCATCTATCTATCTATCTATCTACCTATCTATCTGTGGGAGTGTGAATGTGTGGTAGTCTGTAGTTCTGTTGTTCACCTTAGTTATTAATATTTAATTTTAATGGAGTTAGAGATCAAATGAACACACCGGCCAATGACAGATACATTCTTTGCCCTCTAACCTTTAATAATATGCTTTGTTTGGTGTGTAAACCAGAAACTAAAACATGTTTTCCTTTGGTTTCTAAGCCAGAAACTTAAGCTGAGTATTTTAAACAGGTTCATCAGACAGATTGCTAACAAGTGATGCACATTTTAGCATTAATAACAGACTTCTATACAGCTCTGAAGCCAGAGACGGAATGTATTTTTCTTTAGAGGCTTCCATAAGACCGAATTTAAGCCGCAAATGAAATATATGCTTTCATTAATAAAAAGGCTTCTTATGACGGATTTTAAGCCGCAAATAAAAAGAAATATTTAAATTTTCTATAATAAAGGCATTATTGAAATACAATTAAAGTTGGAAATCTACTGATCACTTTCTTTATTTAAATGTTGTAGTTTAGCAGATTTTAAGTGGAAATGAAGTGCAATTCTTCTTTAATAATAGCCTTCGTAATGACACATTTCAACCCGGAAATGCCATAGTTTTAAATTTAGACAAATCTTAAGCCGTGAATGAAATATATCTTAGCTCTAGTATTAGGTAGGCAGGTTTCTAAATAAAATATTGTAAGCCGGAAATAAAACGCACCTGCAGATGTACAAACGATGCCACCAGTGTGGCGTAGACGGAAGGCAGGTGGTTAAATGTACACATTCTTACACCTATACACTTCACGGGGCGTCGTAACTGGCGTGCTCTGTACAGGGTTTTTACGTCTGCTTGTGTTTCTCACGAAGATACTTTTTAAATTATTGAAATTTGAATGTCCAGATTTACATCCCTTCAGCTTTACTTCCTGTTTGCATGTGTCCTGCAATAATGTAGTAAATTAGTTGCAAATTACATGTGTCCTGCAATAAAGTAGAAATTAGTTGCAAATTACATGAAAAGAGATAACATACGTTGATGTAAAAGTCTGTTGATTGTTTTATCAACACCTTATAAGTTATATTCTACAAATTTGCTCGCTGATCTCGGATAATCGCAAGCTAGGGAGAGAGCGTTATGACTGGGAAAAGTTCTTAGTCCTGTTGGATACCTAACTCCAAAACAAAAAAATAATCTCTTTGTCCCAAGAGTAAAAGAGAAATATGTTAGTAAACACTTTCTCTGTACTACGAGTATAGTGCTTAAGATGTACAAAGCATATGGACAGTATTATCACACGTGTCATGAAGTTTCATAAAACACATGCCTAGCGAGTCACACAATAGACCACGAAGATACATAAAACATTTTGTCTAGGGACTCACACATGAGGATACAAACATCATTTGTCATATGGACTAACACAATAACCCCGAAGGATATATAAAAGTTTGGTCTATGGACTCACACAGTAACCATGAAGATACGTGAAATTTGGCGTGGGGATTCAAGAAGTAGCCTAAGAGGATACAGAAAATATTTGGCCCAAGGACTCACGCAGTAGACGATGGGGATACATACATCATTTGGCATAGGGATTGACACAATAGCCCACGAGGATACATAAATCATTTGGTCTAGTGACCCACACAGTAACCCTGAGGATACAGAAAACATTTGACCTAGGGACTCAAACAGTACACCATGAGAATACATAGAACATTTGGCCTAGGCCCTAGTGTCTGACACAGTAGCCCATGAGGATACACAGAGTATATGTCTTAGGGACTCACACAGTGGCTCAAGAGGATGCATAAAGCATTTGATTTAAGGACACACACATTAGCCCATAATGATACAGAAAACATTTGGCCTAGGGACACACACAATAGCCCATAATGATACAGAAAACATTTGGCCCAGGGACACACACAGTAGCCCGTGATGGTACGAACAACAAATGACCTAGGGATTGACACAGTAACCTATGTTTAAATATTTGGCCTAGGAACTGACACAATACCCCATGAGAATACAGGAAACATATGGCCATGGGTCTCACTCAGTACCTCAAGCCCAGACCCTGCCTTCTGTATTCATTCAAATTTATAACGGAAATCTGTATTTCATATCGTGAACGATTCTTGCTAACTTGACCAGCTGCACATTCAAGTAATAATCAAAGTCTGCTAATAGTCACCAGTCAGCTAGTCTCTAGAAAACACAACACCAAAAATGTGTCGACCTTTCTTTCATTTATTATGTATACTCGACATGAAAGTAATGATGTAACTGTAAATACTCTGCTGATTTTAACATTAAGCCGTTATCAACAGATCTGCATATTTAAAAATAAATATTTATATTTAAGAAGTAGCAGTTTCTGAATATCTATCTATCTATCTATCTACTACTACTACTACTACTAATTAACTAATTAATTACATCTGTTGGACTCTCTAGTAGGTATATGCAAATGAATGTATATGTATATTTATTCCTGTCACTTATAAAAATGCATCTTTAACAGAAATATTTGTAACTTTATAGCCAAACAATTTTTCATGTTTTTCCAGAAATGTACAATTGTTTAACCTTATGAATCAAATACGAACACCATAATATTACAGATGCATTTATATATCACTTATCTATTACACAATATGTGTTCATTTATCACTGAAAATCTAACACGTAATATGTTTGTGTATTTATCACCCGTTCACTCTTATGTTTTGTGCACTAATCAACATTTACACTTTGTCTTGGGTTAAAAGAAAGGCATGAAGCCTCTTCCTTCAGACCAGTCTACTTCTCACACCTTCTCACATAATCTGCCCCGACACTTAATGTGTTACGTTTTAGGATCAATGAACTTTACTTGTCAATTTAGCTTTTTATTTTAATATTTATTTATGGGGGAGATAGGGTTATATTTAACAATACTTCTTTTTAAAGTCCTAATTAAAAAAAAATTCCAATTCTTAAACTTAAAAAAGTCTAATTCCATTTGAAACCGGTCAATTTTACTTTGATATAACATGATGTATTTGGCTAAAGGAGCCACTGTTGTATTCTGTGCTTATCAAATCGGAGTTTATTGCTTTTTACAAAACGACTCTTGACCAGGAAAGACGCTTTTATATACACGCAGAGAGAGAGAGAGAGAGAGAGAGAGAGAGAGAGAGAGAGAGAGAGAGAGAGAGAGAGAGAGAGAGAGAAGGACAGAGAGAGAGAGAGGAGAGAGATGGACAGAGGGAGAGAAAGAGAGAGGAAGAGAGGAATGGGAAGGACAGAGAGAGAGAGATGGACAAAGATGGAAAGAGAGAGATTGAAGTCAGGACTCCTTTTCAGTAGGTCACTAATGGGTAACTTTCGTTCACGCAGTCGACTGCACTTTGACATTTTGCATTGAAATGTCAACAGAAAAGTCCAGTGTACATTGCTAATCTGCAGTAATAAGGCGGAGATCGCTATCTTTGACCTTCTCATTGCTTCCAAGGGCGGCAATCTGAAACTTGAGGCAGAGTAAATTTGCCTATTACTATTTCTAAACTTAACTGTATATAGAATGTGACATTGTCGAAGCGACCCGACCTTGGGCACTCTTTATGATGGTATTTTTGTAAGTGTCAGAGTTGGAGTAACACTCGAGAATATGCCAGAAAATGCTGATGCAAATCAAACTAGTTCCAACTAAATGAGTAGTTGTATTATCCAATGGTTAAGATTTATGAGAACGTGACCAGCCATTGGGCTGAGATCAAACGTTTACCTGCTTTGTAAAGAATTCTATTGTCTAATCCTTGAATACGGGTGGCAAGAAGTCTGGTCTTGAAAGGCGGCCATTAGCTTAATGGTGAGTTGTGAATGATTGAGAGAGAATGGACTTAGAAATATTTCATGCATTTTTGCTATTGATGTGTATTACTTGTGTTTGCGTGTATCAAGCTAATAAATACTGTTGAAAGAAACTGTAGTTGAGACTTGAATGTAAATTGTGTTAAGAGTGATATCATAGGATATAGATACGTTCTCAATGGTAAGGGCACCCCAGATTTACTCGACAATGCGTGTGTACTCACATGAATTTAAGCTGCAGTGCAGTTAGCTGAAGCTAAATGCATATGTGAAGGTATGCAATGTGAACCAGGAATTTCCAGTAGCAAGTGCGATGTGTGGACGACATTGGTGAAACTTTCATTGGTGGGGCATGTCACCAGGAAGTCACACCAACTCAGTCACGGCAGGGCAGATGATTGTTTCTGACTGTTAGACTGTGGCTGACCTGAGGGGGAAAAGGCCCTGCTCAGAGCAGCACAACTGTCAGATATTCTAGAGAAAAGTCGAGTTACTATCATTTCTAACGTTTATTTTCCTTTAGGCAAATTATTAATGATTGAAAAGTTTGACTGCATCAACAGAGATTGAACCACTAATTGTAGTGAATGAGTGAAATTAATGCTGCAAATATATCAATGCTATTAAGTGAATGAACGAATATAGATGAATTTTAGTAGTTTATTGAGTGTGTGAGTAATAAAGAGATTCGCCCAGTTATTTAATGAGTACATAAAGAAGGTGCAGGAAGCTGTTCCCATGATTTATTGATTTCATCACTTAATAAGTACATCAGTCATCGTCCTTTATGAATGTCTTTCTTCATAATGAATGCTGTTGATTGTTGAATTGATTTGAAGGCTGATTCATTGAGGAAGTATGTTAACCTCATAATTGGTTTGCTGAATAATTTCATTGATTGACTGAAACAATACTGAGTACATAATGACAAGATTGAATTAGTGAAATTGAGAACAGTATGTTTAGTTTCTGTAATATCTATGTATACAATAATATACTTAAAGCATAAACTATAAAGTCATTCACACAAACCGAAATGCGAAAATACACGTTCGACGAAGTATATATCTATTTTCTTTTCTCAACTTTAAGGCAGAGATTACCAGGAGTGCACTGAAAATTATTTGTCCTGTAAGATCAGAGTAAATCGTGAGATTGAGTTGATGCAGTCAACTTTCTATCTCCTTTATTCATGAGGTGGGTGGGTGGGTGAAGTGAGCTCCATTGCCAACCTAACGCATGTGTACGCTGGGCAGTTGCCCGGGGGCTTCGCGAGCATAGGGGCCCCATGCTAATCTATGTGTGTTTCATTTCTGTGAGTGGTTGTGTAGGTAGGGGCCCCAATGCACTGCTTTACCCGTGGGCCTATAAAGCTGGTGGGGTCTATAATCTCAGCACTTGCTTATACCTGTATTCCGGTTGCCTGATAATAGAACACCCCAAATCTACCTATGTTCAGTCATTGATTATCAGTGTTTTATATTTCTATAATATTTTCCTACAAACATTCCTTAGCCACACCGTCACTACCACTTTTCAGGCACTGGCGTTGCTGTCCTGGCAGCCAGACATTGGCAAGACAACAAAAGACCAAGTGAGCTGAGTAGGATGGGAGGGAAAAGCCGGGGAAAATGAATGTTAGCTTTTTACAAAGCCAATCTTGTGTTTATTGGTGAAAGCGAAGCATGACTCCTTTCTTTCTTCCTAATCGGAAACCTGGCTGTGCTTGTGTCTAATTAAAACCAATGGCGTTTTTGTCTCCCCTTGTTTCTTTTTAAAAAAAATCCAAGAACAACTGTACATAGCTCCTCTGCAGCCAATCTTAACACAGCTCAGAGCATCATCATGAACAAAGCCCGTAACGCAGTTAACTCGGCTCAAAGCATCAGTCATCATCGGAAGTAAAGTTTGATTTCAAGACCGAAAGACGTTTGAAACACTTCTGTTTCGTAAGATCTGATACTTTCCTGAAGTTGCTTTGAAGTGGGTCACACAAACAAAGGTCAAAATGATTGGTTTCCGGTGTGGGTTGCAGAGAGTCCCTCTCCCTGTGGATGTGTCAGGGAGGTGAGATGTAAAGTACTACAGTAATGACAAGCAGACCTTTATTCTTTTTATTTAAATATTTAATGAATGCAACGTAGTGTGGGGAAGAAGATGTAGTTTTTAACGATTCATGTTGTTATGTAAGTTGTGTGTGCGTGTGTATGTGTGTGTGTGTGTGTGTGTGTGTGAGAGAGAGAGAGAGAGAGAGAGAGAGAGAGAGAGAGAGAGAGAGAGAGAGAGAGAGAATGTCGACTGAAAGATTAAAGTAATAAGAAAAACAGTAAGTAATCGTTAATTTGTCATAAATCTTTCTGTTTCCATTCTGTAATGCGCTCACCTCTTTCGATATCTTAATGACCACTGGCTGCCTCTCCATCAGAACGACCCTGAAAACCCTTTATCCATGAAGAGCCAAGAAACTCCATTCGCAATGACAATGCATCGAAACAGGTGCGAGAGAAACAACACATAAAGCCCCCAAAGAATTAAGTTGAAGCTTGCGAAAACACAGGTGCATTTGTGTTCTTTCCAACAACTTCGTGGGTGGCGTAAGGGAAATACAGCAGTAAGAGTAGGTATTGAACAGTTGCATATTCCGATCTGCGCTCTTACCGGCATTTCTTACTGATGGCGCTGAATTCTTTTCGTTATGGTATCACTTTCTCTTTCTCTTTTCTCCACACTCTCTATCTCTTTTCTCTTTCCCCGTTTCTACATCTTCCTCTCTCGTACAGACACACACAGATACACACCCATACATAACGTGAAATTCTACCGACTTGATGCAATGTAGGAAATTGAATACAATAAAGCATTGGATACAGCACAGGAAATAGAATTTATAAAGCATTGGATACAGCACGGGAAATAGAGTTTATAAAGCATTGGATACAGCACAGGAAATATAATTTATAAAGCACTGGACACAGCAAAGGAAATAGAATTCAATACAATAAAGCATTGGATACAGCACAGGAAATAGAATTTGTTCACAATCACGTGGTTTACAACAAGTCACTTTCTTTCTTATTAGATGATGGTCCAACATACCCTCTTTGGCACATTACACAATTGTTCCAGAATCTTTGATGCGCTCACAAAGCACACCATGGAGAATTATCCAGAACTTCTCATGTGCCATCAAAGCACATAACAAGGAGTGTTCCAGAACTTTCGTGTGTGCTACTCAAGCACACAATGAGGAATGTAAAAGAATCCTAGTGAATTCTTAAGACCAAACTCAAACTTCAATTTTCGTCATATTGGCCTCTTGAACAGAATTCACAGGAATCAACTTACAGCAACACACTTACTGTTAAGTTCGACGACAACATTGGATGCACATCTCAATGTGATCTGATAGAGTACAGTAGTCACTGCAGTCTGAAGCTGTTACAAGGTTACGAAACATGAAAAACATCAAAAGGCATGCTCCTCTCATAAGCCAAAGATCGTCTTTAGGACCGGACTCGAGTTACGTGAAAATCAAAGTGGCTTAGATTATAGAACTTTCATCAAAAAAAATGTAACTTTCAGTCCATCTGCAATGGATGAAATTGTTATGAGCAAGTATGAGACCATTAGTCAGAAAAAAAAACTACTCATCCACTTGGAATTGATTTGGATTACATCTGCAAGTTCTAGCATATTCTTTACGTGAGTTGTTAGTTTAACTCTTGTCCTTACAAAAATATTATCATGCGCAGTTCCCGAAGGTCATGGCACATTTAGTGTTAATAAATTATATAACAATTAAATTTAGAAATAGGGACAGGCAAATTTACTCTCTCTCTCTCTCTCTCTCTCTCTCTCTCTCTCTCTCTCACACACACACACACACACACACACACACGCATTTATATATATGATCAAAGTTCATTAATAAATTTTAGTGGCTGTCCTGCTGTGGGTCAGCAATTATTACTTTCCACAGCCCAATAATTAATATCTATTATTATTTCTCAGCGTTTGTTTCACTTCTCACAAATGTTCCTAAAATATTCTTACTGTCAATTGACGTACACACACAGCACAGCTCCTAACATCAAGAGAAGACAAAGATTGTTTAGATAGATAATTTTTAAGGTTGACTTGACGTGAATTGCAGAATTTCGTCTTTTCTGCGCCATTGTCAGCGGCTGGCTAAGTCTGAGTAACGTCTGAGGAGGGTCGCTCCACACGTCACCTCAGCGGGTCACTTACAGTCCGTAGTCAGTTGTAGCTCTCAGTAGGACCTCAGAATCAAGAATGAAACAAGGGGTAACAAGGAAAAAAGCGCTGCCAGATTTGTCCTGAATATTCTTAAGTATTTTGACACAGCTCAAATTATCTATCTCTCCCTTTACATCACTCATCAGATTCAACTTAGTAATTACAGAGTTCAAGTATTCAGCTCTCTCAGCCTTGGCTAATTATGTTACACCATTACTATAGGTAAACAATGAAACTACACTACACGCTTCTCTTACAAATTATACTTAAGTCAAAACACAAAGTATTTACGTTCAGTAAATGTAGTGATCTTTACAAGATTTGAGTTGTACATAATCTTCATACAGTCAAGTATAATATAAAAAGTAGTATTTAACACATCAGAATAGATCTAATATATAAATATATATCTTTATCACTTATAGATATAACTAAAATAGATTACTACTGGTTGAAAGAAAACACACACTAAAATTCAACCTATATTTTTACATAAGCAAAAACCAAATGTAGACGCATGCAATTACAAGAAAAATTCCTTTTCCAGACATAACCTTTCCTGAAGTAAGCTGCTCACAGCGCTGTTCAAAAATGTAAGCCATGCCCAGTTAAGTATTTAACGAGAATGCAAAGGAAAATGAATAACAAAAGCCAGAACATCTGCATTAAGTGCCTCAAAGCAACCAGTGCTGCCATCATTCCCACCCACCCGCCTATGGTCTGCCCCGACTCTCCGGGGTGGCGGCTGTACCGTTTCTCAACTGGGAAAATACATCTGCATGTATGCTTTCGGTGGCTGTCGTAGGCGGATTTGCATTAACTGCAGCAGAATTCATTTACGCACCTTAGTGGAATGTTCAACAGACTTGTCGTTTTAGCTCAGGACACGTTATTAAGATCTTGAACGTGTAGGCATGTAGTGAGTATGAATGTGTGTATGTAGTGAGTATGAATATGTGTATGTGGTGAGTATGAATGTGTGTATGTGGTGAGTATGAATATGTGTATGTGGTGAGTATGAATGTGTGTATGTGGTGAGTATGAATGTGTGTATGTGGTGAGTATGAATATGTGTATGTGGTGAGTATGAATGTGTGTATGTGGTGAGTATGAATATGTGTATGTGGTGAGTATGAATGTGTGTATGTGGTGAGTATGAATATGTGTATGTGGTGATTATGAATGTGTTGTGTGTATTCTGTCATTTTTTAGAGTGCGTATAAAGAGAAGGACGAGATTTGATAAATATACTTCTATAGTCAATGTTACAGTTTTATGAAACTATCAAACAACGAATCAAATAAGGAAACTACCAACGAAACAAATACGAAACAATGAAACAAATAACGAAACAAACAGTAATAAATAACTAAACAAATACAAAGCAATAAAATAACGAAACAAATAACGAAACAAACAATGAAACAAATAATGAAACATATAACGAAACAAACAACTAAACAAATAACAAAATTATCAATGAAACTAACAACGAAACAAATAACAAAACAAACAACAAAACAATACAACAGAATTACTTGTAAACACTCTTTAAAAAAAAACAAAAACAACCTCTTCAAGTAAAATATCAAAAGCACGCCCATTTACAGTATTGACCAGAACGGTGCTCAACAAACTGAACAGAGCTCAGTCTTTCAATCACGTGATTTTATCGATATCCTATCTCTATTGTTGGCACCAAACTGATCCATCTGCACAAAGTTATACATAAAGTCTGCGTTGAAGAGAGCATGAAAGACTACGATTCTCGGTATAACTGGTTCCTTTGACACACATTCACACGCACACACTCTCGCAGACAAATATACATGTGACAGAATTGTCCCCGAGAGCAACATCGAAGCAAACTTCCGACAGCCAGTGACAAGAAAGTCGTACAAATCTCAGACGACTGTATGCAGAGGACGAAGAGAGGAAAGCATCCCAGACTCATTATTTCAACTAGTAGATAAGATTTTTGTCAGCTGGAAGTTTCTAACTTCCGGGAAAACGCATGAAAGCTTTGATATTAAAATTACACTGATTTCAGTTACCAAGCGAATCCATAATCCCCAAAATATCAAAATCACTTTAGCCCCTAACTACTGGAGTCAAAGGCGTACATGTTGTCATAAAGTAAGATACAATTGCATGCAGAGTACTGAGGGCAACTAAAAACTTCTGACAATGAGTGCACAAGAAAAAATGTCAGCAAAGGAAACCAAGGAAAAAGAAACTGACAAGAAAACAGAACTAAGTCGCCGAAGCCCTCAACAATGGAACAAGGCGAAATTAAAAGTTACCAGGAAACCAAGATGTAACGAAAGAAACACACTTACAGCAATATCAGACTCAACATTTCTTCTCTAATCAATATGCATTTAAGAATCCTTTCTAAGAGGATTCCGTCCTTTCTTACCCTTTGACTCACCATTCCGTACTTTGTTTCCAAACCTTTTAGCCATCCTTCTTACTTTCTTTGGTTATTCCCTGGCTCCTGACGTCTCTCCTAAGGACGAAATGTTGCTTATTTCATGGTTCATGTTTGTTACGCATTATGCTTCAAAGTCAACTAATATTCAATGCGCTAGTTTGTGCATAACAGTGGGTCAGTCTGATCTTGACAATACATTACGTTGTGCTTGACAACAGGACACTCTGTGCTCGACAGAACGTCACCCTGGGTATGAGAATGTGTCACCCGTGCCTACAAATTCGTCACTTTTTCCGTGATAATAACTCAGTGCTTGACAGTAAGTCACTATAGACTTGACAGGGAGTTACTCTGTGCATGGCCATACGTTACTCTAAGCTTGACCATGAAGTGCATGGGACTGTATAACGAGAAACCGAAGGCTTGACAGTGAGGCGATATGAAGTTAACAGTGGTCTTTTTGAGCTGGACAATGGAATGCTCTGAGATTGACAATGGGGAACTTGGGAGAGTGGGGTTGGCAATAGGGTTCTCTGGGTTTGAAAATGAAATGCTGAAGGTTTGATAGTGGGGCGCTCTGGGGTTGACAATGGGGGGAGGGAGCGACAACGGGAACGATCTGGAGTTGACAATGGGACGCTCACGGATTATTAACAATGGGGCGCTCTGTGGTGGACAACTGAAGCTGGGCGTCTGACAATGGGACGCTCTGGGGTTGACAATGCAGTGCTGGGGTGGTGGTGGTTGACAATGGGATGCTAAGGGGTTCACAATGAGGCGTTCTTAGCTTGACTTTGAAATACTCTGGATGTGACAAATCTTTGCAATCTGGGCACAACACTGGAGCGATCTGAATTTTCAGAAGAGGAGTTCTGAATATAATAATGAGGAGTTCTAGGTTTGATGATGAGATGCTTGAAACACCAGACATATGCAAAATGCCTATTTCAGTGGTAATTCAAAACTTGCAATATTTACAGATCTCAGATGAACAAAATCCTACCCCACCAGGCATCGTATTTTCTTTGGTATCACCGAAGTTTAAAAATCCCACACAACAACGAAAACGAAACAAAATAGCAATGAAGGCAAAAACAAAGAAAACAAAATAGCAATGAAGGCAAAAAACAAAGAAAACAAAATAGCAATGAAGGCAAAAACAAAGAAAACAAAATAGCAATAAAAGCAAAAACAAACGAAACAAAATAGCAATGAGGGCAAAAACAAACGAAACAAAATAGCAATGAAGGCAAAAAAAAAAAAAGAAATCAAACTAGCATTGAAGGCAAAAACAAAGAAAACAAAATAGCAATGAAGGCAAAAAACAAAGAAAACAAAATAGCAATGAAGGCAAAAACAAAGAAAACAAAATAGCAATAAAAGCAAAAACAAACGAAACAAAATAGCAATGAGGGCAAAAACAAACGAAACAAAATAGCAATGAAGGCAAAAACAAAGCAAGACTAAATTAAAATAAGGAAAACAACTACCAAGAAACAAACAATAACTCTCTGACAACAATGATAAAAGTAAACAAATAAAACAAAATACAGAACAAAACTAAACCAATCGAGGCATTACATGAAAGGAACAAACAAGTAAAGAAAGAAAAATAAACAAACTGAGAACATTAATTAAGAAACCAGACTCATTCAGATCATAGAAAGAAAAAAAAATGAAAAGAAAAAAAGAATCAAAGAAAACCAACTGGAAACTAATAAAGGAAAATGAAATACTAGTATATACACACACACTTACACACCACAATACACAACGCACAGTACAACGCAACACATGAACACAACACACACACACACACACACACACACACACACACACACGCACGCACGCACGCACGCACGCACGCACGCACGCACACATTCTCTCTCTCTCACACACACACACACACACGCACGCACATACACACATACTCTCTCACACACACACACACACGCACGCACACACACATACTCTCTCTCTCTCTCTCTCTCTCTCTCTCACACACACACACACACACACACACACACACACACACAATGAAACAAAATCTAAGTCTGTTAATTTTTATGTAATGGTCAGAAAAGCGTGTCTACCCCTACACACCCACACCCAGTCTCACATGCACAAAAGTAATTGCCAAAGTTGCAAACGCGTGCTTACTGATTCATGCATTTTCCTCAAATAGAAATCATATTGTCCTTATAGCTACAGTCAACGTATTCAAAATCTTAATACTATAATTATAATTTTACGGGCTCATCTTTTCTTGTAAAATATTTATTTGTTAATCTCAAAATAAATTACGAATTTTAAAATGTTCCAGATTCCAGAATAGTTACTGAAATTGTTTTAAGGAGGGGGGAGGGGTCATCGGTACCAGATGCTTCGGTCATCATTGCCAGACCAGGTCTGGATAAACTAAGCGTTGGTACCGTATGAAATTGTCTCATAAAAAGAGAAGCACGGTATGCTACGGCTCCACCTAAAAGTTCCAACACAAATAAACCAGTGGCATGCTCTTGTGTATTTGTTCAGTCCTCTTGCTAGAGGTATAGGGATTGATACGAGACATCTGAATGGAATAATTTATGTTCTTTTAATTAACGCGCGTTTAAATGAAGTTCGACAAAGTGAAATTTGGTAATGAAGTTCAGATGGGTTTCCCGGATATTTTTGTTTTCTTTATATTATTTATTTCCACAGATGAGTTAAGCGCGGTTACAGTTCTGCGTTAGGCTTCGTTTCAACATTCCGTTTGAATTCATGAGGTATTTCTCTTCCTTTTTATTTGTCTGCGTGTGTGTTCTTCATTTCCGTGTTTAAATACACACTTAAACATTCACACATGCACGTATGCACATCAACTCACATAAACATAAACTGGAACAGCACTCATGCATGCTCAAACATTTATACCTACCACACAAACACACGTACCATCACACTTATACCTACCATTAAACACACACACACACACACACACACACACACACACACACACACACACACACACACACACACACACGTATCATCACACTGATACACAAACACATTACGCACAGCCATATACTTACTACTTCGCGCTCGCAAACTTAACGCACGTATTTACCAAGCAAACGTACAGTTACTACGCATCCTCTAAAAAACACCCCCTACACATCTAGGGATTCCAAAGATTACGTGGCGTGTTATGGACGTTTTCATTTGCTGCTCGGTCCATTTCCGCTACCTGGGACAGTTATGTCGAAGGCAGTCCTCGTGAGTGCTGCGTTTTATTTCCTTCGAGCGGCCCCGAGTTGTTATTAAATGTTTTATTTTTCTCTAAGTTGTCTACATGGGATTTCCTCCCAAAACCGCAAGAGGCCCAAACTCTAACATGAATAAGTTAACTTGTTTTTCTCTCCTACCCCTCCCCCCCAAACCCAAAGTGTTAAAGTTTCTCACTAAATATGTCAACTTTAAAAAAATTTTTATTAGTGAAGTATATAAAGAATCATCTTTAAGGGATGTACCCATAGCAGTTTAAGGCTCTGCATAAAATCTCGACATGCTGTCAGTAGTTGTCTCATCCACTGATGGATTTTGGCTCTTCAGAGTTCGTCAGGTTCGAAGTTCAGAATTTACAGAACGATCGAATATGGCACAACTGAACGAAGGGTGCATTTTCATTGCTGGATACAGGGAAAGAGACGCAGTTGTTTATTTATGCTTTACTTCTCAGGATTTAAGTTATGCAGTCGAAAAAATAGGGGCGAGGATTCTCTCTTAACAATTGGATTACAGAGACCTGATATAGTAATCTGGCGGCTGGCTGTCAGCATGGAAAAATAGCTCACACAACTAGTTTGATCAAAATTAAAGAAAAAACTAATAAAACAAAATTCTCTTAAATTTGAAATAATCATAAGAAGGAAAAAATGATATTTATTTGCTTTCTTCTCTAATATAAAGTAAAATAAATATTTTTTCTTAAAGTCATCTGCAACTATGAATTTCCGCAAAAGTCTCTTGGAACGCTAGAGTGTGCAACGCGTGACGCACTTTAAATTATTTGCATTCTCGAATACACAGTTTGCTCATCGAAGTTCCAGTGGCAAGATGAATGGTGGTATGGTGTGACTAATGACTTGGTTGAAAGGTAACTTCTTCTGTGGCTGTCTTCCTTTAAGTAACACGCTTTTGCGGACTTGTTGCTTGGATTTTAATGTTAATGTGTTCTCAGCGACGTTTGCTGTCCGTTGCCCCAGATGAGACCTCACTGACAATGAGTGTTTGCATGCTACTGTCTACTTAACATAGGAATGAGGGTTTGCATACCACTGTCTACCTAACATAGGAATGAGTGTTTGTCTACCATTGTCTATCTAACATAGGAATGAGAGTTTGTATAAAAGTGTACTTTGGTGTTAAAATTGACCCGCTCTTCATAGCTCAACCAGTCTATATAGTTACGTTTTCTTAACATTGCAACTTCTGACTCCGTGCTAGAGTACTCGACTATTTAAGTGACTTAGTAAGAGTTCGATGACTCCAGTTAATTTGTCTAGTGTAAGTTGACTTCAGGGGCTCGGATTCACTGCTAGATGAGTTCAGTGGATGGGTATAGATCTAGCGCTAGATGAGTTCAGTGGATGAATCTAGTACTGGTGCTCGACGAGACTCGTGGATAGATTTTGTGCTAGATTAGTTCCATGGATTAGTGCTAGATGAATTCATTAGATGGATCTGATACTTGAGTTCCATGGATGGATCTAGTGCTAGACGAGTGCAGTGGCTGGAACTAGTGCTCGAAGATTTCCATGGATGGATATAATACAACACGAGAGTTTGATGGATGGGTTTAAAAGGCTGGATCTATTGCTAGGTAAGATTAATGGCTGTTTCCTACTGATTTTAATTAGATGGATGATTTATATGCTTACTGAAGCTAATGATATGTAGACCACTTCCGCACTCTGGTCGCTCGTAACGGCTATTCATGACAACATAAAAGTGTGCTACCTTGTGTACAATATGTACAGAATGTTCCGACATGGCCGCTCTTGATAACACAACATGTGTTTGCTTTAATTTCGAATAATACATTGTGTAAAATTTATAGTTGGTCACTTTTGACAGCTTAATTTTGTATGTAGTGGATGACTGTTGTATATTAAATCACTTAGCACAGTACATATATATTATTATGTGGTGGAGTAAATTTGTCTACCCCTATTTCTAGATTTAATTGTTATAGAAACTGTTAAATTGTCGATGTGACATGACCTTTGACACTCCTTATGATGGTAGTTTTGTAAGTGTCAGAGTTGGAGTAAGCAACTTGAGATGAGAATATGCTAGAAAAATGATGATGCAATTGAAACCAGTTCCAACTGGATGAGTAGTGTTTATTTTCCAATGGTTAAGATTTATTAGAACAAGACCAGCCAGTGGGCTGAGATGAAAAGTTTACCTGCTGTAGAGAATTTTATTGTCTAATCACTTGAATTTAGAGTGGCAAGAAGTCTGGTCATGAAAGATGGCCATTAGCTTAATGCCTTTCCTTGTTTTATCTGAATCTTCTGGTTTATTGATTATAAACTGCTACGACTGTGGGAGACACGGGAAGTATCTACCTTAGTGTATACATGTAAGAAATACACTGCTCTCCATTGATGTATGGTGGCAAAGTATGCTGACTACATCAAACAATTTCTAGTACAAAGAAGTTACTGGAAATTGCTACAATTGTTCTGCCTGAGGGAGTTAATTTAGTGAAGGAGTGCCCAGGTTAATCTCGAGGGAAAAGCAGTTAGTCGGTGCTTACAACATAAGGGAATCACAAGGAATTGACAGTAATAACAAACAATATACTTTTGACATTGTTACATAAAGTGTATGAAAGACTATTGAGACAGTGCCTAAGCCAGGTTAAGTACAAACTGTTTTCGCTTATCTCTAATAACTCCATTTCTGTTCTGATAAGAATTATCCAGTGGTTTATATTAATTGTTGAATGGTGATTTAGGATATAGGACTGTACAGGTATTAAATTATTGAATGTGGTTTCATGGAAATATTGATGTTAAGTAATATTTTTCATTGTATTTATTATATGTATATTTGACTGTTGATTTAATAAATTTATTGACCTTCTTACACACACTGATTACATTATCTTGGAGAAGAAAGTGGGTGGATGGGGGCTCGCTAAATATAGATTAAAAGACGGATTTATCTTCTCTTGTAACAGGTTTTCCACATACCGGAAATATTGTGTGACTGTAAATATTTGCTTTAATGTTGTGGAAGAGAGAACATATTTACAGCACCCGCATATCCGCCAAGTGAGAGAATGGTGTCTATTAGAGGATCAACATAAATTAAGATTTCCATTACTTGTAATTAGTTATGAATGATTATTAATAATAATAATCATAACCATTAGCTAGGTGGCATTGGCGTCAAGGTTATTTCGAGTTTTAACCGTCATTTCATTTCTATACTGGACAGTTGCTTCTGACAAGTTTAAAAAATAAAACAGTGTCGTATTTTGGTAAGTTAGTTTTTTAGTTCATAAAGTTAACGTTTTTTGAAGTAATAACGTGTCGGATTCAGTCTTTCTTAAGTTAAAAAAAAAGCCCAGCGTGGTTCTCTGTTCAAAAGTTTAGATTGCTTTTAAGAGTTGAGCTTGAAGTCATAGTGATTTTTTTTGGGTGTGCTATAGATGTGTGATTCATGTTAAATTTGGTCATTCTACAAGACCTCCATTATAAAGCTGTGCCACTATTGCATAATCCTATTATCTGGCGACCATTAAGATTTAGTTTGAAAATGTTTCCTTTTTCAACTTCAGTAGTTTTCAATAGTGTGATTCACTATTAAAGTTTGTCAAACAATTGAAATCACACATTTTAGATTTTTGCTGATGAAATAACTGGGGCTTCACCCATCATGTACATATCGACTGGAGCCGACACAGAAAGATAACCGATCACGTATAATGTTCACACTTCTAAGTACAAAAAGGCACGTGACCCCGTGTTAGTAAGATCGATCACGTTCCTGAACAAAATTTGTTTATAAGTGAATCGTTACCAGTAATCTGCTTGACTTTCGCATTAGTTGACACGTTTCCTGAAAATTCCGCAATTACTCACGAGTTAAACATGACAGCTACAAGTTTCCTCCCCATTCCCTTTCACCCCCACACTCATCTATCCTCTCAGTGCTCTGAGAGCGGAGCAGACTGTACACAAGCCTGACTCTCCTATCCGTCACTCATCTGACAGGAATGACAGACAACCCTCACTCGGCACTTGCAGGCACTCTCGACTAATTATCTCCCGTGAAACGATGCGCTACTTACCGCATAAACATTTACGCTCTCTTAACTATCCGCTCTTGTAGTCACAGTTGGCAGAGATTGGGGAAAATCACCTGTTACAAGAAGGACGCTCTCCATTTCTCTCCCTTGACGCGGTTGTCGAGAGCGCTGTTAAGTCCAATGTGTGGGTCTAACCAACTCAGCCGGCCACATTCGGCCTCAGGAAATCATAAACGCCAGAGGGGATTTACAGTTTTCAGACTGAAATATTCACACAAAAGACAAAAATAGGTATCATGATATGCTGATTTGCAAAAGTAATCGAGGTCTTGTTGAACGGACGAAAGCAATTTATGTCTTATTCAACAATCGCTGGAAGACATCACACATACTGACGAGTGCAAAACATACATTAATTGTCTACCTCAAGAAATCTTTTTCGCACTAAACATATTTCTTGAAAAAGCGGCGGAAGCCGAAAGCGGCCCCTACATTAGCAAGCAAGCTCCAAGAGTTCTGTACATACATTCCAAAGTGAAAGAAACGTAGGAACAATTAATTGTCTGAGAAAAGTAAAAGAAATGTAGGAACTATTAATTGTCTGAGAAAAGTAAAAGAAATGTAGGAACTATTAATTGTCTGAGAAAAGTAAAAGAAATGTAGGAACTATTAACCCTCAGGAAGAAGGCATCATTTCCAGGTGAAAGAAATTAAAGAATAATTTACTGTCTGAAAGTTTGTTTTCCTTGAAAGTTACAGCAAGTGTAGAAATAAAAATACGGTAAAACTCCCCCCTCCCGCGCAGTAAAAAAGAAAAAAATAAATAACAGAAAAGAATGAAAAAAACTGAAATAAAATCAAACAAGGTCAAAAAATAAAATGAAAAATAAAAAAGAGAAGAAGCAGTAAGATAAACTCAAGCGCTTCAAAACAAAGGACAAGGACGTACACCAGTTTCCAAGACAAAATAAACACTTTGTTCTAATATCCGGAACTGCAACTTGTCAGAGATGGAAGGAGGGCGTACTGAAAGTACAAGGAGAATTAACTCAAGAGTGTAGTTATGCAAACATTTTTTGTTACGTCCCTTTGTTTGTTTTATACTCTCCCTTAGCTTGTACTGTTTCGCGTTACTCAACAGTCCTCAACTTTTACAAATTTAAAAACAAAGAATGAAAGACAACGAAAAGGTTAATCTGAATAGACAATTGTTGTTATTGCTTTTATTGTTTGTATTTTATGAAAAAAAATCCCCGCAACTGTTAACGCTTATATTTGTATTGCTATGCCAGTCCGTGATCATTATTTTGAGAATGTCATGGCTACTTGAGCACCAAGCACGATGAAAAGGAGAGACATACACAATGAAACACGGACACGTGGTAGTCATGCAAAAGGAGAGACATACACAATGAAACACGGACACGTGGTAGTTAAGAAAAAGGAGAGACATACACAATGAAACGGACACAGACACATGGTAGTCATGAAATATTTCCACACAAAACTAGAGCGCACAATTATCGCTCACGAACGCACAAATATGCACACAGACAAGGAAACGCGAGCTTACAAGCAGAAGATTATAGACAAACATACGCAAGCTTACAAACACTCCAAGAAGCACACCTGAACAAGTATGCACGCAAAACAAGCATAGACATAACATTACTGACTGACTCACTCACTAGCATTCACACACACACACACACACACACACATACACACAAAAGTAATGAATGCCTAATACATGAGCTCGACAGAACATTTCTTTTTTTAAAAATTATAATGTCAGCAAGATATACAATAACTAACGGATACTCACATATTTTAGTAAAAATAATATAGGCAACTTGTTATAGGCGAAAAAATCTCTAATTAATGCCAGTTGAATATGAGTACAGTTTGGAAATTTTTACAAAATTGTTGTCTGTCTGCCATAAAAACAAAAATAGAGATTTGTGCGATTTTTGCAACTCCCAAACCGAATCAGTTTGGTGGCGTTTTCCAGGTATTCAAAGCTTTGGCGTTGAGTGGCATTTGGGTCTTATATAGTATGGTGTTTAACCCCTTTTATCCTGTGGGCATCATGACCTCGTTTTGAACCCGTGCAGAAAAGTGAATAAAAGAAATTATGCTGTACGAACTATTTTTATTCAGTGATTAATGTTTGCAAATTGTAAAGAACATGCACCGAAATGGTTGCCCATTAGGCTTTTTTACGAGGCCCAGGATGTACTTTATCTTCGTGCGTAAAGCAGGATTCTTTGTCACTTTAATTCCAGAGACGAAAGCAAGGAATAAATATCTCGAACTTATGAGATGTAATCACGAGTAAAAGGAACATATATACTTATATCGAAACCCTTACTCTACTCTGTTTAAGTTGAAAAGTAAGTATAAGCTATAATTTAATTTCACAACTTCAAAACAGGCATAACCAAAATTTAATTTGAAATAAGCAGCCAGTTTGGATAGCATTTTCAAGCAATGGTTAAACTATAGTGAAACTACTCGGTAGCTTACAAAGTTTCTTTAATTTCAAAACTAAGTGCACTACAACACAAATCAAGTTTAAAGAGATGTCTAGGGCTTTTTTCAGAAATCTACATTTTATTTGCTTAACGTGGTTAGGCCCTAGTTATGGCTGGATTTAAGATTTAACTAGTGTTAAGTTTGTTTGGAATTAATTTAACTAGATTTACCAAGGGCGCGGCATATTTGAACCAGTTAGATTATTGATTTCAGTCTGCACGCTTGAAGTATATTTATTCTCAAGCTTGTTGGCCCGATGGCCCGACAGATATCGCGTCAGTTTGTTTTGAGCCTACTTTATTTTGGGAAGAGGTCGGCTTGACTAACAACTGGATTTCGTGACCGTGAAAACAGTGACAACGAGACTAAAATGCAATTGTTGTCCGGAAATAAATATTATATTTGATTTATAACTTGTGTAATGTTATTTTTTTAAAAATCCGATTTCAATAAATATTTGGATTTTATTTTTCCGATTCTAATTATCGCCACAGGGTGATCAGCACGATTTTTTCTCTAAGATTTTTTCTCACTCCATTCCATACTTGTGCTGTTCTTTTGTTTACTCTCATTTTATCCTCTCGCATTTCTAGATGGATTACAGGCGTTGATATTATCGTGTCCTCTTATTGCAAAACTTAGATATTAGTTTTGTTACCTGCTGTGAGCTGATGTCAATGGCCACAACTGCTTCCAAGATATACTGTAGATTATGAAGTGTTTTCGTGTGATTACTTTAAGGAAGAAGACTGCGACAGCGCTGTTACTATTGTTACACATGACTGTTGTCGGGAGTATCCGGCTTACGTCATAAAGGGGATACCGTAAGGCAGTACTTTGCTTATACATGTTCTTACACGTTTAAGTAATTGGTCAAGTTCGGCATCTTTTCAATTTTAAAATAGAACAAAAATCAAAATAAACAAAAAAGCTGAAGAAAGGACAAATAATCTTTAATTTAAAAAATTGGCGATCTAAAAAATAAAAAAGAATAAAAGCAAAAGAATAAATGAAAACAAATGCATTTGAATTCATTATTAAATGATTAAGTTTTCATTAAATACAAAGTACTGAACACATTTAGAGAAATATGTGGGTTTTATAACTTAAAAGTGACAAATGGATATTTAAAAGAAATTAATAAAAAAAAATTGAAAATGGAGAGTACTTATTTGCAGAAGTAGGGTTCGAACTTGTTAGATTGAACAATGCTAACCGCTGAACCAGTTTGCTCCTATAGTGCAGATGCACTAGCATCTTGAGTGAAGTAGCGTAGGTGTAGGGCCTAACTTATCTCCCCTTGGCAGTTCGGTGGAGATTAGTCAATCTCATTTTTCATGGTGCATTGAAATATCGTTTGCATAGGATGCGGAAATCAAGGACTGTGGAAGTCACGAATTTTATCTTTTTTCTTTCTCAAAATATGCAAAATCCTCAGACATATAAATAAGAAATGTATATATACAGAGATTAATTATAGTCTCGCTGATTAACTAAACAATACATTACGAGAAAGATGAAACAGATAAACTCTGTGGAAATATTAAATATTCATCGCATGTGGTCTTTTTGTTTGAAGTCAGTTTATCAAAAGCTTCAATACTTACACAATGTCTTTGCAGAATATTAACAAAACCGATCATTGAAGCCACAAACATTAAAAAAAAATAGTTGTTTTTCAAAAATAGATTAAAGTTAAGAATTTTGTTAATGCTGTTTTTATTGATTTTTAAAACTTCATAGCTTTCTTAAAGGGCTAATTCTTGAAAGGAGAGCCATCAAATTTAATGATAGTTTTTTTTAAATCGCTAAAATAGCCTTTGTTAACACAGTCATGTCAATTTCTGCATGCAGTCCATTTCAGTGACCACAAACAATGCCATCGACTGTAATAGCACATTTCAGTGACCACAAACAATGCCATCGACTATAATAGTACACTACAGCAACCATAAATAATGACATCCATTACAATAGCACACTTCAGTGACCATAAACAATGCCATCGACTATAATAGTACACTACAGCAACCATAAATAATGACATCCATTACAATAGCACACTTCAGTGACTAAACAATGAAATCGACTATAACAGCACACTTCAGTGACTAAACAATGAAATCGACTACAACAGCACACTTCAGTGACCAAAGTCCGTGGCCCGATTAGAGGAGTACAGTTCATTGACAATCAATACATGGCGACGATTACAGTGTTACACATCAATGACCACAGATTATGTCACTGACAATAGCAGTACACTTAACTGACTATTAAATATGGCACCGATTGAGGTGCCGCACTCAACAGCCAAAGCGCCAGCTCAAGTGCTCAAGTCAAGGCATTGACTTTACTGATATATTTCATTGAGACCATATACCTATGGCACCGACTATAGTGATACAGTTCAGTGTGACCGTAATAATGGCACCGACTATTATAGTACCACAATAAGGAATTTCAAGTATATTGATAACAGAAGACTATATTATTAAATTACAAACAAACAAACAAAAAACACCGAAAACGTTCAAAAAAAGTAACAGAGCCACTGTTGGTCACTAACATATGAGAAAAACAAACAGACTGCAGGACGGACGCTCGGGCTTTGACTTCGAAAGTTGGTTAAGCGGAATCGAGAAAAGTTCTCTGTCACGTTAGAAATAAATAGTCGAATTACACTTTCATCTGGGAAATTTCGTTTTTCATTTTGTGTCCCATGCCATGATTTTGTGTTGACCGAACGCGTAAAGAAAGCCCTTTGACTGCACAGTATCATCCTCATACGTCATGATTTTATTTGGTCATATCTTCTCTAGTTTCTTTTCTCGAAATATCTCGTACCAGATGCTGTCTATAGCTGCTGCACCGCAACATCGCTTCGGTCTTACGTAATGCGAAAAAAACCGCAAAGTGGCTCAAATGCCAGTGAACACGTGTGGGGCTGAGATACAATACTTGTATTTAGGTTGTGCTAAGGGCCCATAACTCAACTAGAATTGACGGACCGGTTATACACAAAGTGTCTTCTAAAGCGATACCGAATGTGACGTATGCTTCTACACAACCCATACCCAGCTTGATTTTAGAAGTTTTTATTCCCTTTTGTTTGCTTTCCTAAAATAAATTGCGGGAAATTCGGTTTGAAAGAGGGAGGGAGGATTGAAGGTTGTGAAATCAGCAGCAAAGCAAATACAAAACAAACTTATTACTGGTTTGCACTTTCTTAACTTTAACCGCACCGTGAGTTCATTGAGTAGAGATCTAAATTTTTCCACCGCTTAACTAACTGTCGTGCGTCATGTGCTGGTTCTTTTTTTTTATTCCTATTATTTGCTATCGACGTTAGTGATTATTTTAATAGTTTTTCTCTCTATACATATCAATAAGCAATGTTCACATTTGATATCCTATGATCTCCAAACGCTTATCAGTGTGTACACACTACACGCAAGTTTTGTTGATCTAAAAATCCAAACGACATTGTTGGGTCTCGAACCCGTGAGCCCAGATATTCTGCAAGCAAGCACTGTAACACATACGCGCGCGCGCACACACACACACACACACACACACATACCCAACAAAGAGTTATGCTTTTGAGTTTTAAAAAATATGTATTAGTTTACTCTTTTACTTTTAAGAACTGGATCTATAAAATGTATTATAAATTTACATGTGGATATCTTATACATAAGGTCTGACTTTAGTCTGTGGCATATTTATTTATTTATTTGATCCTGACCTTCTTTCTCCAAGGAACATTTTAAAAATCAAGATAGCAAACCTCCCAAGTGCAAGTTCAATGCACAAACGACAATTGACAGACTTCTCTTCCTATTGTACAATGCGCCCTACCGTACGAGGTTGCACACTCCACTTGGCAGCCTCGTTTTATGGCAAAGGGAGCGGTACGAATTTAGAGAAAATTAGAAGCACGTGCATCGTGTTTACATTAGCGTGACCGTGTATATTCTTTAATTTTTTTTTCATTTTAAAATATCTGTATAGATCTGTGCGCGAGTGTGGTTCATGTTGAGCCAAGAAAGGGATGGCAGCTAATTAGCAAAAGAAAACGGATGCGGCTTTCGAAATGAGTGGCTTTTGAAATGAGTGGCTTTTGAAATGAGTGGCTTTTGCAGCAAGCAAGCCAAACAACAACAACAAATCGCTGCAAAGCATCGACGTCCATCAGCCTGATTGATGCACGCTCCATGTTGTATCCGACAGACGCCGAGCATCGTTCGATAAACAGCAAGAGTGCAGTTTTGCAGCTAATCTTCTCAATCTATCACGAGCTAAATCAGCTTCTGATCTCGAGTATCCCGCGAGATCTACAACGAGCAAGAGGGGAAGAGAAGATGCAAAATAAAAAAAGGAAAAGACCAAGAATTAGGGGGGCAGATTGGAAATGAAGAAGGAGGCGGATTGCTGCACAGGTACACACGACTTGAAGCAGAATGCCAGGAGGTTGAGAAAGCGACCAGACGGCACTCAAGAGTCCGGCTGGAATCAAGGATAAGTAGGTAGTCTGGCACTGAGCTTCCGTACGTGCTAGTCGGTGTGAACGTAGAACTGCACCGTGTTCGGTAAAAGTGCGCGCACTTTGATAGCGTTTAGCTCCCTAAGCTCGACCATCACCCCTCCCCCTCCCAGACACGCTGCTTGTAAAGAAAGTGTACAGGTAACTTTGTTGCGCTGAAATTCTAGCTTATCTATAGTACAATATGGCTCTGTATAATCTAGACTACGTGTTCTGTCACAATGATGAATAATGACTAACAAATGCTTTCACACACTTCACACACACACACACACACACACACACACACACACACACACACACACACACACACAAAACTAAGAAAAGTCCACATGAAACAATGAGATAAAAACAATAACTTCAATCAGCAACAAGAACCATAGTAAAATGACAAACATAATTCAGAGAACAAAGGAAAAGAACGAAATGTAAAAATGAAACAGCATTACCCCCCAAATAAAATGAAATGCCGTGCAATACATCGGGCATTAAAACTGAGACTAAAAAGGCAAACATAGTCAATACATGGTTTTCCTACCTTTAGCAACACATAAATTCACGCGTAACACAAACACACATACACATTAAGTGGAAATACACTTAAAAGAAAAAGACTGTGTAAACGCTTTCTACACTCACTCACAGATACACACATACAAACATACACACACGCTCCCGTTTGTACATATACACACACTCACACATATGCACACATGTGAAAACAGACTGGCGGAAATGCACTGCTTCTTGTAAACTGTTTAATTTATATTTAACCTATTAACTGCTTCAAAAGGGTAGCGACATTAGATTACAAACAGTTAACACAATGCTCAAACCGTACATTAACATTGTAGCTTTGATGTAACGTTCTTCATTTAAACATTCATGTAGGAATACAAGCTTTTCAAAACGTGTTTAATGGATAAAATGACAGTATTTATTCCTATAACCGAATGTGACTCATTTAGAACCACTACACGCTTTAACCCTCTTTGTTTTGAAAAGGCATAGCATATTGTTAATACTATTAAGTGAAAGAAAGTAATCATTAGTAGATGAATTCAAGAAAATATTACAATTAATGGCCCCTCTTGACTTCCTTTATGAACTAGTTAACGTCTTGATTAATAAATTGTGACGTATAAAGTATCTCAAAGCACTGTTTCACGCCCACCCTTGCTCTCATGTCATTAGCTTGGGTCATTCGACAGAAACTACCCGTAAGCATCGGCCATCAGGAATGCGCGAACGGCGTAAGCATGGAATAAACGCATTTTACTAATTGCTTTTTCTTTGAAAGCTAGAAAATTCTGCACATTACTCTTGTGAGCAATCATTATGCCCCAACCATACTCTCACACATTACCCACTGCAGCCTCCAGCCGATTCACTGTTGGGAAGAAAATAGCGCCGTCAAAGAACTGTTCACTTAGTATTGGGGATAGGTATGTAGTGTGGCTTAACTGACAGTTTAATTTGAATACGAGAATTCACAATAGGAGGTGTCCGAAATATAATTTGCTTAATCGTGATACAAGTACTACATAATTAGCTAATAATTTTTCCCCAAAAACGTGAAACCGGAAACAGCCGGAGGTAAATGTTCATAGCTTATAATGATAGTGATGTTGCCACTGCAGGGATAATGGCAATAAGGAGGTTAACATACGCCCCCGGGGTACGTAAGGTTAGTTTTCGCACCTCAAAGAAAGTTAAATTATCAAATCTAGTTCATAAATGTATTTAGAATTGTAAGAGTGTGCTACATAATTATGGGATGCATTTAGAAACTCTTTAGTACGCTCTTATATCTGTAAGATGTCTCTCTACAGAACTGTTACAAACAATAGTATCTTGTCTTTTAATTTATTTCCCGACATTTCACCAGACATTTAAATACAATTGTTGCTAACAACAACAAAAAAAAGCAAATATCGTAATTTAAAGGAAGCACAATAAAAGATAAACGAGGAGAGAAAGGGGAAAAAAATCTACATAACTTTCAAACAACGACTAATAATCAAATAAACACACAATACGAAACCAACTAATGAACACAAATATAACAATCAAACAAGGAAACACACATGTCCAGCAGGGAAAAAAACATCTGCCACCTCTGTGTATTTGAATATTAGAACTTGAGAAGACATTGTCCTCTCTGTTGTGTCTTGTTACTAAACGCAATAATTTTTCTTTCTGCAGTAGTTAGAGTAACATTTTTTTAAAAAAATTTTCCTTAATCTTTGCTGCCATTTCAAAGCAAAACACTCTTTAAAGTATATTAAAAGATAATGACTGCAGATTTGTTTTGTACAAGGCGTTTCCTTTTTCCCCATTTATGTTTTGTTGTTACAATATTTCACATGAGACGTCCGGGCCTGAAACCAGTCAGCTTCTGGGACGAGGCAAGGTCTATAAACTGCGTAGTAATTTAATGTTCATGGATGCCATCGCCATTTGCTCTTTGTGCATAGCAGATTTTCACAATATATCTCCACCCGATCACTGGGCCTGCTTAAGGCAGCTCCATCTTACCCGCCTTTTTCTCTCATCTCTGGCTAGACACAACCATCGCCACAGCTGTTATTCGACTCCAACATACAAGCCGAGCAATTAAATGCCAGGCCCGGGCATGCGGGTAGTTTGGTTTTAACTGTTGTAATTGGACTCAGAGAACACGTGTAGGTAAACAATTTTCATGTGTATGTTTTTTTTCCTTTCCTTCTTTCTTTTTTCGTCGACGTTTTCCTTTGCCAAAAAGAAGAATAATGTAGAAGAACATGAGTAAGGTTTCCGTTGGAAGTATTTAAATTCCAGAATCATTAAGGACCCCTTAAGGAACCTTACGGTTTAAATGGCGAGTTGTGTTTTCTTTTAATCTGGCGTAACGGGGACCGACCGGTCTCGCATGTGTTTGGAGCTAAAACCCAAAAAAGAAAAAAAAACATGTTGTTGTTGTTGTTGGTGGTGGTGGTGGTGTTCATGGTGGAAGTATTCACAACATGAATAGATCGTTAGGTACAACTGACAAACATGTTTTAAGTTTGGGTTGACGTTTAGTTTATTTGCTATAATTGAAAAAATTCCCAACACAATTAAATCATATTTCTCTGCATAAGCAACTAAACCGAAGTCTGTGGACAATAAAGGATGGCAAGAGGGCTAATTGACAAGGTCTTATCGGGTATATCAGGTATATATTTTTGAACATGTGTATTGGCTGTGATGATGGCACGAGTCTCAACAGGAGAAGCCAGAACACCAGATCAAATTTTAACATAAAAGAAAACATATGAATGAAATTTTATCTATTTTATAAAACGACTTGAAAAGCATCGCTGGTAAAGCGAAAAAGAATTCATGCTTGCATCACTGGTACAGCGAAAGAAAATTAATCAACACACACTGCCCGTATACTTTTTCATAATTTAGTATCATTTAATGTGTGTGTGTGTGTGTGTGTGTGTGTGTGTGTGTGTGTGTGTGTGTGCGTGCGTGTGTGTGTGTTTGAGCAACTTACCATCATGCTGTCGCTTTATTTGGCGTACTTCATATGAAAACCAGCTGTACATTTCAGCGACGTATAGAATTGATCTAAGCAGACACGTTGTCTTTGAAAGTAATTTATTGCTTTCCCTTTATGGCGCAACGGCACATGTTAAGTTCAGCAATAACTTGTAACTAAACCTGAGAGTTGCCTCTGATTATACACAATTTTCTTTTTAACCTTTTAGTTTTATTAAGTAAGAGAAGACCTCTCAACAGTTTCCTTCTCTCGCCACCCCCCCCCCCCCCCACACACACACACACACACACCTTTGATTACTGACGATAAGGCACATGCTATGATTTGAATTCCTTTTCTGAAGTGTAAGCAGGTTGGAGTTCCTGGATATAATTAACTACACCTACATTCGATTGACAGCGACTGTTCAGTAGTCAGCAATAGATGTTGGAGGTTAAGGCATTGCTTTATTTCGCTACAACTGGGTCAGTTGTAACACATTTATAATGAAAAGAATAAAACCACAAAAGCCCAATACACCAAGCAATGATATTTACAACTTGGTCAGCATTAGCATCCTACTCTTCTATCAAAAACAAAGTTACAGGCACTCAGTATATAAACAATTTATAATATTACCTACTAGGTCTGTATACACAACACATTTAAGTTATTTAAGATAAAGTTTTAACGATTTATAATACAGAAAATAAGTTAACACGATAGCAGCAACGTGACCAGTATTTAGCAAGTTTAGCAATTAAGGGCACATCACAAAAGATCCAGTCTACAGACAAAAGCTGAAAAGTACAATAGCAAGTTATTCCATGTGTAACAAAAGCGTTGCTGTTTCAAAAACAAACTTATGTTCAGCCAAATATAAACATAAAAGACATCGATTTTAACAACACTTGTGTAAATTAACCATTACTTGTGATTCCCCCCACCCTCCAATGACAAATAAAACAATCCCAGAAATATTGTTAGGAGAGATCTAGCTATGTGATATAGTGTCAGGAAGCTCCCTTCCCCTCCTGGGTGCTGTGAATATTGTTTACGAGGTGTACATCTTTGCAGTCAGCAGTCCCCAAAGTATTTACACAGTAGTGACCATGATAGATCTTGTCTAGACATTGTTTCTCTCCCCCTTCCCCTCTCTCTGTGTCTCTGTGAAAGATTTGGAATCACTTGTACACTCGTTTGATTGCTATTTTAATTGGCAGGCGCATGCGCACCACTGACATCTTGTATTATTTACTGACATCATTACAAAATCAATGTTGGTAGGCAGAGATTTCCAAAAAGCATTAATCGGGCCACTATGTAGACAAGAATAGACAAGTTACTTATCAACAGAGAACTGATTGACGCTCAAACTATAATTGCCTTCGAGATGTAAACTTTCCGGCACCATTCTTGAAATTTTAAACCAATTCTAAGTTGTGAGAAAAAATATATTTTCTAGCTTAACTATTCTGTAAAATTATTTTGTAACTATATCTATGATCTCTCAGATTATTTTAAAATAGTATGTGCTTTAAATGTGACATTTTAAAATCCGTACATGATTTTTATTTAGGTATTACTAGTAATGATATTTTCTAGGAATTTTTCTTATATGATTTTTTTCTACACTTAGCAGCATATTCTGTTATCATCTATTCAAGCATTACTTTACAGACATGCATCATTGTCTCTTGTTAAGATTAAATTATATAATTAACTCTTTGATTTCCTAATCAGTAAAGCACGAGTCTTTTACTCTGAGTGTTTGTGCTAGTACCGAGTACTGTTGTCTTAACAAACGTTGTAAAGCATGAGTCATTTACTGTGAGACAATGTACTATTACCGAGTACTTCTGTCTTAACTGACGTTATAAAGCACGAGTCATTTACTGTGAGACAATGTACTTTTACCGAGTACTGCTGTCTTAACAAACGTTGTAAAGCATCTTCATGCAACTAGCGCTAGATAATTGTATTATGTTATTATTGTGCTTGTGTTAGGAATGATATTGTCAGTGTATATGTTATTATTTTGCTTGTGTTAGGCATGATATGTCGGTCTATATGTTATTATTGTGCCTATGGTAGGCATGATATGTCAGTGTATATGTTATTATTGTGCCTGTGGTAGGCATGATATGTCAGTCTATATGTTATTATTGTGCCTGTGGTAGACATATGTCAGTGTATATGTTATTATTGTGCCTGTGGTAGGCAGGATATGGCAGTGTATATGTTATTATTGTGCCTGTGGTAGGCAGGATATGGCAGTGTAAATGCCTCAAATGTCATTAGGATGCTCTATAGGCTGCACAGTGTAGCAACTGAGAGCTCTAAAGGAACATAAAACTTAATATGACAGCAAAAGATTTTTACTGTAGCAATTGGGCTATTTGCTGGACTTTACATCTTGGATGGTGGTA
Organism: Sinotaia quadrata; assembly: GCA_028829895.1. Taxonomy (NCBI): domain Eukaryota; kingdom Metazoa; phylum Mollusca; class Gastropoda; order Architaenioglossa; family Viviparidae; genus Sinotaia; species Sinotaia quadrata. Next base: position 46,718,008 of record CM054181.1, on the reverse strand, counting down.
GAACAAGTGCCCATTTTTAATAGATTCACGTTTTCACCTCCTGTCACATGAAATGTATGTCGTACTCTGTCCTTGAGCCCCACCATTAATGAGGTGTTTGTCACACAACCTTTCATAGATGAAAATATCTGCATGGGATGGACTTACTCGTAATAATGTTGATGGCTAAGTGGCTTCTGACTGTCAGTGATAAATTCACCAAGTGTTACTGTGTACCCGAGCTCTGGATCTTAACCTCGTGTTCAATCTATTGACTTTAAATATTTCTGTTCACACCTCATCTGATACTATGACGGAAACCTCCAGCACGTTTTTGATTTTGACGTGTTTGACTAAATTTTATGTGTGTACACTCTTTTAGCTTTTATGACATTCCATCTTATATAAAATTGTATATTTTAATGTATTAATATTTATTTAATGACTCCAGGGATAAATAATATCAATAAATCTCTGAGAAGATTGACACTCACCTTAGTCCAAGCTGTCAACTTGTCCTGTCAGCAACTCTGCCTGGGAAGACACCCACTATAAGACCTCATCTGTTCTATCCTCCTCCTCCAGCAGAGATAGTACTTTGCAATAATAATTGGAGAGTGCAAATGTATTCACACTGGTCAACTTGTGCTCACTTGCTCACTTAATAGAGTGAACTCATGCATTATAACTAGGGCTGTGGTAGCATGCATATAGACTTTATTTTTTATTATCTCGACCGTAACATTGTTTTAATTATCAAGTAGCAAGCAGTTTCAACCTAATCCTTTGTGACAGATCAAATTTCGCCAGTTCTTTCGTAATACTCTTATCATTATTCTATTAATTATCTACACTTGGCATGAGTGATATGACTTGGGGATGAGCCTATGTCAGTCTATTGAATTGTATGCAACAAAATCACATCCATTTGTGATAGTAAACATGCTATGCTGCAAGTACACACAGAATGAATCACTTTCATCCACACATACATCACACAATTTCTTCTATTGAGGAAAAAAATACACAGAAGCAATATCTAATCAAGAACATTTATCAGCCTCTTAAAACTCATTAATGACCCTGCCTCATTAGTTGTACCCTGCATGCATTTAAATAGTTTACTATTTAAATAGAACTAATAAACACACACACATACGCTTATATGGCTACAATCTTTTATTAAATTATGTTTCTTATTTTATTCAATGCTGTTGCTTATATTTTTTAGGTATTATATGAGTTATATTTTCTAGCATTTCTCTTGTGTGAATGTATCTACTCTGTACACTGTTTTGTTTCACTTATTAGTAAAACGTCATTTACAGTATTTACTCTGAGAAGTTTGAGAAAGCCTGTGTACAGTCATTCTGTACTGTTTGTCTTAGCTAATCTTATAAGACGTGTTCATGCAGTTTGTGCTAGATAATTAATTTGAAGTAAAAACTTGCCTTTGTATTAATATGACAGTGTACAAGCTTGCTAAGTCGGGTGATATAATTAAAGCACCTAAGGCAGTAAGGCAGTAAGGCAGTAAGGCAGCTGAGTACAATGCACAGCTTGAAAAGTACAGGAAATGTGAGACTGTAATGTTTAGCAGTACCTTTTAGGCTAAATATCTGTACTGGAAAGGCATTCACAAATTTATAAGTCTGACTTCTGTATGGTCCATGTTGCATATGTGTGTGCAATGTGTAAGGAGAAAAAGATAGAAGGATAGCCTCCCTCTAATTGTTTCCCCCTTCACGTACTGAAGTTCTAACCCGACCTTTCAGCTCACACGTACACCATCTCCCGACAAAGATGCACAAAAACATGTCAATGTCTAACCTATGGCTAGCAATATTTAATATTAATTCTAGCTCTAAACCCTCCAAATTCCTTTAAGATAAACATAAATGGACACAATGACAGACAAAGAAGTCACTTTGAAATATACCTCTTGTCTGTTTGCACTAGCTGGACATATCTGTCTAGGCATATTTGTACTACGTAGCACTGTGTTGGAAAAGGAACTACAACTAAAGAAAAATGGTCTGAATTCGCACATAGGAATGAGAAGCCAGTGTTCTTATTTAGTTGTACAAATACTAACTTTGAAACATTACAAGCACAATACATTAATTTAAAAAATAATAATGACAAGGAAAATTAAAGAAACCAGTTAAATTTAGACTGATTCATGAATTAGAATGCGTAAGCCTAGCCAGTTCAGTGGATTAAAGTCAGATCGAGACGTGATGTGCATGCAATCCAAAAGGGCCTTAACTCACTAGATGAGAGAAATGCTAAAAACAAACCGCTATATTACACGCAAAGCATATGTTAGCTGCTCTAAAATTGCTTTAAGAAAGCAAATAGCAGATATTGCAAACATACTGAAGTTTAAAGTATATCCAATGTTGGCAGGATGTAATAACTTGTCCCACACTGAACTCATCTTTCTTCGTCGTACAAAAGCACAAGAAGGATCAGGAAAATGGAGAGAAAAAATTATCCTCATCTGATAATATATATATATATATTGGACATCTATCCATGAGCTCTGCTGTGAACGGTCTGCCATTTTATACTTACTTCATATATGATTTCCGGTTGTTATAAAGGTCTGGAATGAAAACTGTAACAGTATAAATAATAGCATTAGTAAAATAACTGTTATATGAAAATATTATAAAAATAATATAAAGCAGACGTATTTAAGCTGAAATAGATTATAAACAATGCCATAAATTATGTAAAATTACAGAATTAACAAAGAAAACATTTATCTGGTGTCTGCATATTAAAATTCTTTGTTTTTGGCCCTCAGATTAATACAAGTATTAGTAGGTCCGGCGTGTAGATCATACAACAGTATTGTTTATGATGACATCAAAACCATTTTAGTAGAAAACCGTAGTAAATATTAAGTAAATGGCTTTGTTTTATTTGTCGGTAAATAATTATTAAAATAAAAAATACTCTTGAGTAGACACTGAACTACAAGTGAATTGCCTGTTCACAGTTACAAATGCAAAGAAGTGTCGTTGTTTGAAGCTAGGGCGTTCTATTAAACAAAAATAATCAATGGCTCAATCAGTTAAAAGAATCACCAATCGAAACGTTGTTAAAACTGACGCAACAGTTCTCATAATTTACTCTTTTTTAAAAAGCAACATATGTCTGGCGACAATCACGTTGTTCCTTAGCGTTAAGATGCCAAATTTAATGGCTTACGCAACCCGTTTTCTGCCCATCTCCCAGGTAACAACTGACAGTGAGAAAGAATGAGGTCTGTTTACGGGCTAAATGGGTGTCAGTGTCAGGACAGACGGACGGCAGGGGAAAAGCTCTTGTCTGGAACAGAAGTTTTAGACACACATCATCGCGCTTTAAACCTTTCCGGAAACGTGATACTTGTTCCCTCCCTTGTGTGTGCTCTTGTGGCAGAGTGTCTGCTTCATGGCTGAAGTATTTGTTTTCACTCACAGCGGGATAAAGCAGTCGACATGACTTCCAGAACATTGAATCATCTGGATATTGAATCACTCATGAAACTTTGCTAGTCCTATTATCACAAAAGAATCTTCTACTATTACTTATAAATACAATAATATAGTTTCTTTCTTTCTTTCTTTCTTTCTTTCTTTCTTTCTTTCTTTCTTTCTTTCTTTCTTTCTTTCTTTCTTTCTTTCTTTCTTTCTTTCTTTCTTTCTTTCTTTCTTTCTTTCTTTCTTTCTTTCTTTCTTTCTTTCTTTCTTTCTTTTTTCTTTCTTACCTTGTCATATCTATCTATCTATCTATCTATCTATCTATCTATCTATCTATCTATCTATCTATCTATCTATCTATCTATCTATCTATCTATCTATCTATCTATCTATCTATCTATCTATCTATCGTAAGAAATCTGTAGTTGACGTTTTATTCCAGCTATTTTTATTGAGTTATGATCATTCGTGTGTCGTGTCGTCAGTATCTTTACGTATCTACAGTGACTATTTTACTCCAAGCTGTTAGTGGGTTGATTGCAAGCATTCAACGTACCGTAAGGAGCATATGCCACTCATTTGAGAAAAGGTCAAAGTAATTTGCGTCGAAAGATCGCATGGGATTTTTCAGCATACACACACAAATTAAAAGCAACGAAGACTGGTTGGGTGTTGTGTTAGTGCCAATTTACATTTAGCTTCTTTGTAAAATAAACATTACGGCATAAACATCCACACCCACACACCAACATATACTCTAACGCACAAATACACAAAGGAAATGCATACAGACGTGCTTGTACACACCTATATTTTTCCCACCCCCATTCTCTTACTAACTTTGCTCTCGGAAGGAATAGTTTTGTCGACGCTAGAGTACCCACAAAGAAGGTTCAAGCATGCACACATATGTACATACTCTGTATATGTTATGTCTCTCTCTCTCTCCTTTTATCTATTCATTCCCTCAAACATGTATTACACACTCACCATTTAATATCAACATACACAAACAAGCACACACACACACACACATACACACACACACACACACACACACACACACACACACACACACACACATACATACATTTTTGCAAAAGTGTTGATTGGGGCATGTATTTATTGAAGTAATGTATTAAGTACCGAAATATTGGAGGCGGCAATTTATCACCTAATAATTCGTGCTTCGCTTATTGTGTTTCCCTCAAATATCAAGTCCTGGAGCCATTATGTCAGGGCCAGACCTTACTCGAGCGTGGGAAAGTTCATTTTTGTCCATGACAGAAATTTATGCTCAACTATCAAAGTGCAACAGGCAGCATACTTTGTGTTCATTGCGTTGTCATACAGTACTGGCAACGTTCATACCACACTCATAACAAATAGCACAAAGACCGTAATTACCACACTCATAACAAATAGCACAAAGACCGTAATTACCACACGCAGAACAAATGACCAGAGGCATTTACAATCTTTATCCTTTTTTTTTAATACACAATCTACAAATAGGCTGGATGAGATAGGTACTGTAATTGAATGGAAGCACATTAAGGAATAAATACAACATCGCCCTAAGTACAGCCCTATGTTATAAGATACGAGATATATTATAGCCTATACTTGTGGTGCTACGGGAATTGTGAGAGCAGTCAAAGATCTTCACATGAAAAGGAGTCAATCATACGAACTTGGAAGATCGCGAATGTATTCTGTAAACTTCCCAACTGTCCAACTGTTGGCAATAGGCATGAATTATGCTTGCACGTTATTGCCAAAGTCAATTCCTATTTTAATCAGGTGTACTTGTGTTTCACGCTGTCACATAGAAAAAGAAATTATGAAACCTGCCTTTTATGGCGTCAGCTCCCGATGAGGGATTTTTTTCTCTCCTGATATTCCACATCTTCTAAGTACAGTCTTTTTCAGTATGATGTCTTTGTGCCATTTCCGGGTTTTATTATACGATCATTCATATATTTATAAAAGCGTGTGCTGAATTCAAGCATGTCATTAAATTTTCTATTTATAAAAGAAATTAAATTTATTGAACTTTTCAATATAAATCGACGGCGATAATGCCCAGGTCAGTCATCTCATAATATTATTATTTTACTGATAGTCAGGCATCATTATTATTTGGGCATTTATTATTCTACAATTAATCAGAGATACATTATTATTACACCATTAATCGAACACTCATCAGCATTGTTTCTCACCTTTAATCAGTCATCATCACTTTTACACCTTTAATCAGTCATCACCATTTTTACACCATTAATCAGACATTCACAGTGAGGAATAAACTCTTATTATGACACACATACAAATGCAAATAATTTTTTTATCTTAAAAAAGGTTTCGTATGCATTCAAGAAATAATTTTTAAAATGCTTTTGACTACCTATTTATGTGCTACCTACTTGTTCTACTACCTTATTGTGCAGTCTTAGCTAGCAGCGGAAGAAGACTGTAACAAAGACTACACGATGTGATGACTCAAAGGCTATCACAAATTTAAGCGAAGCATTGAAAAAGGCTAAAAGAAAAGACAAAGGGAAGCAATGAAAAAGGCTAAAAGAAAAGACAAAGGGAAGCAATGAAAAGGCTAATAAAAGACTAAGGGAAGCAACGACAAAGACTAATAAAGACTAAGTGAAGCATTGACAAAGGCTAAAAGAATTGACTAAGAGAAGCAAAGATTCACAGATCATGACATGGTTTTGCAAGCAATAAATCAAAGGTCTTTATGACGTGGTTTTGCAAGCAATAAATCAAAGGTCTCAAAGACCAAGCGAAGCAACAATTCGAAGTAGCATAATACGTTTAACTCACAACTGTTGCGATAGTCGCTTCATACATTTATCTCGTATTAATTAAACGCTAGCGGTTACTGTTGATAAGATCAGATATTGGGAAGAATCCTTTTCTCCGGGTCAGGTCCTGCTACTGACCGCAAACAGATGACAAATGAACTAGTCATGTCGTAGGAACAAGCAACATACGGGTCAAATAAGTAATAAAAATAACGATTAGTTTGGGAAAAAGTCACAATTTGAGCTGACGGCCTCAAATTTATCTGATTTTAACTCCCAAGGCATCTTAATGTGTAGTATCAGAGACACACAGTTCCGACCTCTCGTCCAATCCCTATGAGCGGTACCCGGGGATCGAAGTCAAGCCACTCGAGCAAGAGGCTAGTGACCTACCCTGTGTACCAAACTCCTGTCCCTAAATTCTGGCAAGAATCTCAACGCTAGAGGAAGCCACAAGTGATATCCAGACTATAAACGCTGTCACGTGGCTAGCATTTTTGAACCCGTCGTGGCTTCCTTTCCTGTCATCAGTTTCATGGGCAGATTATATTAGGGAAAGCCAGCTAGTGCCGGCGTTTTCTTTTCATTGGAAGCAACACAAAACACACATTTGTGCGATAGAACTCCCCCCCCCTCCCCCGAAATCTGCTTAGCACATTTTATTTCAACACGTGCAGCATGTGTTGTGCAGATCAATACCAGACTTAGAACTTACTTGGCTAGTACATTAGATTTCATTTGATTCGTGGACCCGGTCACAATTACGCCGTGAAAAAAGACTATTGTTTTGCTAGCTCGCGAGTGAATTGGTTCGTGACTTAGGTTGCTCGTGACTTAGGACTGAATTGACTTAACTCATAAGACCGATGTGGTTCGCGGAATAAGTCTGCCTTGGTTTGTGACTTAAGTCTAATGTAGCTCGTGAAATGTGACTAAATTGGCTCATGACTTAGGACTAAATTGGCTCATTACATAAGTCTGGCCTGACTTGGGATGAACTGACTCACGACATGAATTAACTGGCTTGTAACATAGATCTAATATGTCCCGTGACTTAGGATTGAATTTATCTCGTGACGTCTGACGTGGTTCGTGCCATAGAATCGAATCGGTTCGTCACACACAGATTGAATTGGTGCGTGACTTATGGCCGATGTGAAACGTGACTTAGTACTGAAATGGTTTGAGTTGAGGATCAAATTGACTCGTGACTTAGGACTTGCATGGCTATAGGTACAGACCTGATTTGACTCATAATTTGGTCCAAAATGTCTCTTGATTAGTAGCCTAGCTCATAAATTCATAGTGAATTCGGCTCACGAATAATCTCTGACATGGCACACGAGCTAGGCCTGGCATGGCTCCTGAGTTTGGATTGCCATGGATTACAAGTAAAAACTGACCCGCTTTGGCTCATGGGTATGTACTGTCTATGATCACGAATCAGGAAAGTTGATTCACGAGTTAGACGTGATTCTGTTTATATTTGTATAATGTGACGAATACGCCTTCTTAATTTCGAATTTCAGTCCAATAGTAAATAAGTATTATGAAAATGTACAAAAGCTAACCAAAGCCCAATAGTAAATATTCATAAGTATTACGAAAATATAGAAAGCTAAACAAAGCCCAAAGCATGTCGTAGTATCAACATTCCTTTCATATTCGCCTTGACAAAAAAAAAAGATATTTTATTTTATTTTTCTCCTGAAAACAGAGAACAAAACAAAAATCCCACTGCCGGCAACAGCAACCAGAAAAGGGCACACTGATGTTTTCTGAAGCTCCATCTCACAGCTTGAAGAACTTAACATGGCAAAACCCTTCTGTACATTCTTAATAAAGCACCAAGCATTACTAGCGTAAAAGTGGCCTTCTGTACATTCTCAATAAAGCACCAAGCATTACTAGCGTAAAAGTGGCCTTCTGTACATTCTCAATAAAGCACCAAGCATTACTAGCGTAAAAGTGGCCTTCTGTACATTCTAAATAGAGCACCAAGCATTACTAGCGTAAAAGTGGCCTTTTCCTTGCAGATTTCATAGCGACGTCAATGCTATAATGATAGCATTAGTCATATTAAGCGTTCCTGGCTGTACTTTTTATTTACACGAGTAGAAAATCACAGAGTCCAAGATGGCGTCCAAACTCACGGTCTCAGTGATATCAGCTTGTGGATGACATAACTCAATGGTCACTTCCAGCATGCCTCTGCGCTACCGGCTCAGGCCTGTTTGGTGCGACACTATGGTTCTCAGTTATAAACCCCACTGTGTAAAGTCAGCACTAAACACCACACAGCGACTTATATGTTCCTACTGCATAAGAAACAACACCAAACCGAAAATACACCGCACCCCCACCTTTTTTCACTTGACTTAGAACCCACACCTTCGCTTGTAGACCTGAGTGTTTAATTTATTTTTTCAAATTGAGCGCACCAATAAAGCTTGCAAGAGTGATAGGCTGTTAAACACGTGGAGGAAAAAGACAGCTCTCACAGCATGAACACAAAAATGAAACACGCAAAACCATTTCCACTTTCTCACTTTCGCCCGTTTTCATTATTTCCGAAGAAAGTGCATTTTGTGAGATAATGAACAGAAACAAGACATGGAAATACAGATACCAAGTGACTACATTCACTGATGAGAGGCCACAGGAGTAACCAACGTACAAACTCTATTTTCACGTTGTAAATTAGTTTCCGCACGGAAAATGAAAGCTAAAATTGCTATTCCTCCACCCTCATCTACTCACCCCATATCTTTCTCTCTTTTTGTTGTTGTTTTGACTTGACATTCTTGCTGTGTCGTACAGTTCACGGAGTTGGGAAACCCTTTAGAGCAACCTTTCTCAACCTTTGACCCTGGAGGAACCCTCTGAATAATTTTCAGGTTTCAGGAAATTCCTGAATAGAACTCATTATATCTACATCTATGCTACGTTAGCGTGATCAGTAAGTTATAGATATAATAATCCAATAATAACTGTCAGTGTTCTTTTCAGCATGGTATTTTTCTGTGGATCTGTTCCTAGTGGTCAACATATTGGCCTACTCTTTTTGTTTGGTTCCATTTCTCTAAAATACATATCAACTATAATGCAAATCAGTATTATAGATAGAGGAAACTTTACGTTCTTTTCTTTTTTAATAAATATTTCTACTGATTTGATTACCTTATTGAAGTAGGCCTAAACGTCTTGTCAAAAATATATGTAAAACAAATTATAATTTGTTTATTTAAAGAAATAAGAAAGAATTTTACATCATATAAACAGAAAATACTCTTATATGTTAAAAAAAAAAATAATGTCGCAATAGATCAAAATGTTGATGAAACATAGCTCAGAAAGTTGACCTGATTGAACAAAACCGATGTCATTTTTGGATCCAGCACAATCAACTTGCCATAAATCCGTCAAAAAATCTTAGACAGCAAATTTGTTGTTGCCCAGTGTTGTTCTTCACGATGTCTGTTAATTCAAATGCACCTTAGTTGTTTCACGATGTTTGTTAACAATTTGTACATAATTATTTATAAAAAATAATTTTATGATAACCACATTTTACACTCTGTTTATCATATATCTTTCATATAATGTTATCATGCCTGTTGCTTCGCACACCCGCTCCCTCCCTCTCATTATATCCATCCATTCGTCTGTCCGTCCGTCTATCTATCTATCTATCTATCTATCTATCTATCTATCTATCTATCTATCTATCTATCTATCTATCTATCTATCTATCTATCTATCTATCTATCTATCTATCTATCTATCTATCTATCTATCTATCTGTCTGTCTGTCTGTCTGTCTGTCTGTCTATCTATCTATCTATCTATCTATCTATCTATCTATCTATCCCTGTCTCTCCCTTTAAATGAAATACTATTGCTCTGAGGATGAGAACGTACTAAAACGAATAATTTATTTGGGAAGCCCTGGAAAGGTTTGTTGGGAACATACTCTATATCTAGCACATTTGTCTCGGATCATAGCATCTTTAAACATCTGTGAATTCGTGCACACAGAATAAATGACTAAGCAAGAAAGCATTAAGTTTTTTTTTGCTTGTTTGTTTGTCTTGCTTTTTTCCTTAAAACGATGCAGATAGCACCATTAAGTTCACTTCTCCCGTCCTTGCTCCTGTTATTTTGGCGTTTTGTTGCTTTCTTTCTGTTCGTTTTTTTGTTTTATTGTTTTTCGTCTTCTTAGCCTTCAGTTTGTTTCTTCTTTCATTTTTTATTCTTCATGGTCGTGATGCATTCTCACTTCAAGCTTCTTCCTGTTTGTGTCCACCGCAAGTCTGAATATCTTCTTTCTGCTCTTATATTGCTGGTATCTATCTCTTCCTGTTCCTCCACGCCAGCAACAAAGCCGCATTAGTTTCTCCACCTGTCTACTTGACCTATCTTCTGTTTGCCGCCGTCTAGAGCTGGCTTTGATCACAGAGGGGAGACTAAGTATGGGGCAGCATTCTTGGTCTTCTCAATCGTCCATCATCCATTCTATTCTTTTACATTTTTTCTTTGGGCATCAAACGTTTGGTCGAATCAGAGCGTAGTTGAGCACTCATGCTATTATTGGCTTTTGTTTCCATGTCTTTCTGGAACACGCACTACGGAAGATGAAAGCTTTGTCGTTTCTCGTTTTGATCACTGGCGCGACGCAGTTCATATCAGATATGCTTTTGTGTATGAAGTAAATTACATAAAAGTACCTTCCGGGTTCCTTGACGTTTCTAGGCATGGACGTCTTCAAATTTTTGTTATAAAATTTCAATACCATGTCGGAGATATGAACTCACCTCTTGCTTTTATCCCAGAACGATTTGACAAACAACAACTCATCATCCTTATATTTATAGAGATGTTTGTACCGTCCAGGATTCAGGTGGTTCACCGATTCCAAAACGCACATTGTCTGAATGAAAAGTATTATAATGAAAAAAAACCAAAAAAAACCAGCTTGCACTTAAAATGATCCCAGACTTGAGCGTCACAGAATGCTGCCTAATTGAACATATCATCAACCATTTATGATTGTGATTTATCTTTAATAGCGGCCACTTCTCATGCTTTAAGTCGTTGATTGAAGTTAATGAAATATATGTAATATACTTTAAAATACGTACATTGTTTATGTGCATATGGAACGATATGGTAATAGTATAAATATGCCAAATTTAAAAAAAATCTTTAAGGAAGTGATCCCATAATAACTCGATTAAAGGAAGGACGTCCACAAAATCCTATCAGAACAAATTGTTAAACTCAGACATTCATTTTATAGCACCGGATTCTGTTTATTATTTCATGAAAACTCAGTTAAGAGAAAGAAGTCCCACAAAATCCTATCGGCGCAAATTGTGAAACTTAAACATTCGTTATAATGCTCCAGATTTCTGTTTATTATTTCCCTTGTAATATGGTTATCGCTAGCAGCACATTAAATAGTTACCATGTCCCCTCAAATCCCAGTTCATCTTTCACTGCAAAAAGATAATACTGATAGCGTACTTTTCCTTTTAGATAATGGTTGTGTGTGGTAACAATACCTCGTGCAAGCAGACAATGCTGATAACGTACTTTGGTTGTGCGTGGTAACAATACCTCGTGCAAGCTGACAATGCTGATAACGTACTTTGGTTGTGTAATGGTTGTGTGTGGTAACAATACCTCGTGCAAGCTGACAATGCTGATAACGTACTTTGGTTGTTTAATGGTTGTGTGTGGTAACAATACCTCGTGCAAGCTGACAATGCTGATAACGTACTTTGGTTGTGTAATGGTTGTGTGTGGTAACAATACCTCGTGCAAGCTGACAATGCTGATAACGTACTTTGGTTGTTTAATGGTTGTGTGTGGTAACAATACCTCGTGCAAGCAGACCTTTCCATACTACTCGATACTAATGAAGTCTGCAGTAGAACTCATACAAACGTATCTGGTTTAAACCGGTTGCACACAGTTCTTCGGACGGTGAACGAATGACCAGGGATATTTACTGAGGAAGAAATGGTCGAATTAATTTAAAATAACCAACTCAGGTTAAAGAATTTGATTCTTCTTGTTGATGAACCTGGTCGCAATATATTGTATTAGACGTCTTGACAATCGCATGACAAAGACGTAATTTAGTCGAGGGCAACCGTATGACAGTGATGTAGAAATGCGATGCCCACAATATTCATGCTTAACTAATGGAAGAAATTGGACTGCGCTTTATGCTAATCATACGTTTAGCTTTATGGTTTATGACGCTGCAAAATCGCCAGCCAGTTCAGTTACACTGTTCAGAGATTTTTTGACAATTTTTACTGTATCAGAAGTTCTGTGGAAAAATACTGCAGAGCACTTATAAGGCAATTTTAAAATCATTGTCAGATACATTCTGGGAAAGTCGTATATACAGCAAAAAAGTTTTTAAATATAATGTGCCTGAAATTCGCCTAGCATTACACAAAATTGCAGGTACGATTGCGGCTAGTGTTGCTACTGAGATATTATTGCACCATTATATGTTGTTACTAATAATAAGCGCGACATTTTGTTTGCGAGTAACAAAATAAGCGAAAAGATACGCAGAATCTGTCAGCAGGTATTACTATGAATGATAAAATCGGTGTAAACTACGAAGAAATGTAAAAAGAACTCAGAAGCAATGAGTCATTTAACGCATTCATCAAGTCAGCTGAAGAAATTGCACTAAAACTGGGCATCAAGCCAATTTTTTCTTCCAATAGAAAAGTAACGTTTATTCGACAAAGAAGGTGTTGTTATATCACTGAGTGGAGAATAAAATGCAAAAATAAAAAATCGAATTTTCAAAATGCCATAATAAACTTTGCCTCAGCTTCGCTAATTTAAAGATCTGAAATGCTCGATTTTTACAATAAAATATCGGGGGTGGAGAGTGGGGTGAGTAGCACAAGAAAAAAAAATCATAGTCTAGATGCAATGCCTGGATTTGCCTTTCCAAGCCTGCCTTAGGATTTCGCATTTCCAATCATACCTTAGACTCTTAGAGTCTCGCCTTTCCAATCGTGCTTTAGGGTTTCGCCTTTTCCATGCCTGCCTTAGGATCTCACCTTTGCAAGCTTACTTTAGGGTCTCGCCTTTTCCAAGCCTGCCTTAGGATCTCACCTTTGCAAGCTTACTTTAGGGTTTCGCCTTTTCCAAGCCTGCCTTAGGATCTCACCTTTGCAAACTTTAGGATCTCGCCTTTCCAAACCTACCTTAGGGTCTCGCTATCACCCAGGCCGCCACTGCGTACTTGATGAAATGGTGATAATAATGAATATTTTTGCATTAAAAAAAATATTGTTTGTACAATACACACGCACACACAAACATTTATGATTATTGTACATATATGTCTTAATACATATAAAAATTCCTACATCTTACATTATAATGTATGCCATGCACACTCATACATGGTTAAACATTATTTGCATATGTACATTTATTCTTTCACTGATACGCTTGTGAGTTCTGAGAATAACACTGACTAATCAACGATTCTCAACTGTTGTATTCATCTCTCTTTCGAACACGGCAGCAAAACAGTATATATATATTCTACAGGAAGACAGAAAATTAAATATACAAATACTTATACAGACTGAGAAAATAGAAAGTACAGACGTATCTTAGCTCCTGGTTACTATAACGTAGTCATGACTCACTATTACTACATCAAATCTTGTTTATGTTGCCTTCCATCGTCGGCATTTTGCTTCTATCTTATAATGATGTTGCATTTGAGAAGGACCCCACGTAATCCAGCTTGTAGTAGATCACTTTCTTTGGCTTATTTCCAAGTATAATAAAGACATTACCTAACAGAAAGGTAACAGGGCCTAAATCTAACTATATTCGCAAAATAAGAGCATATTAAGTTCTGTGTGAAAGAGGATTTTATCCACCGCACGCTCAGAGGGTTGTTCGTTCATTACACGAAATTTGCTGCCTGAAATCAAGCGCCTGGGTTGGAGGGTTTATTACTGACATAGGTCTACAGATTACATAAAACAGTCCAATGATTTGACGAGATACAGAGGCGGTAGGCAAACTGTTACTCTAGACTTGTGAGAAACAGGCATGATTAGCGAGACACACACGATGCGTTTAATATTACAGAGTAATTCATATTTGCAGATGGTTACAGAAAGAATTTTGCGTATTTTAATATTTCCCACCGATACGCGTCCCACTGAGCCAAGAGTTGAAACTGCTACCTTATAGCTTTAGGCGTTCAAAGAGCTATAACGTGTTGTAAATGGTAATCCCATGAGTTTTAACTTTTATAGTTAAAGTTTTACGAATTTTAATATGATCATATTGACTGGTCTAGGATACAGAACATTTGGAAATGTTGGAAATAAAAAGTGTAAGTATATGAATTTCAATGCCTTAGTTATTGTGTTCAAATATACACTTCTTAAAGGCTTTTCCAAGTTTTAGTTCTAAAAGTCTTAACTTCTTTACTTGCGAGCCTCAAGGGCAGAAATCTCATTGCTGATCAACGAATCTTGCAATTGTTATAGTTATGTTTTATCAATCGTAACATATCACAGGACACATTGACTTAATAGAAGATAACAATGTGTCTATGAGAAATCTGGAATGAAATGTTGCAGTGACGTTCTTTGAGGCCGGGTAGAAAAGGAACTCGATGTCGACATGTATTCACCTCATGTCGATATTATTTTATTGGTTATGTTAGTAGTATAGTGCTTAGTGTGCAAAGGTTATGTTAGTAGTATAGTGCTTAGTGTGGAAAGGTTATGTTAGTAGTATACTGCTTAATGTGGAAAGGTTATGTTAGTAGTATAGTGCTTAGTGTGCAAAGGTTATGTTAGTAGTATAGTGCTTAGTGTGCAAAGGTTATGTTAGTAGTATACTGCTTAGTGTGGAGAGGTTATAAAAATAATATATTAAATTTTGTGAAATGGTTATACTAGTAACATACAGTGTGGAAAGTTTAAATTGGTAGCATAGTGCGTAGTGTGAAATGGTTATTTTGGTAGCATACTATGTACTGTGAAATTCTTATGTCAGTAGCATATATTGTAATGAGAAAGTATTATGTCATTAGTAACCTAAATGTGAAATGGTTTTGTTTATAGCTTTTACTATGTGGTGTGAAATGGTTATGTTAATAGCATAGTATGTACTGTGAAATGTGTATGTCAGTAGCATAATACTGTGAAAAGGTTATGTTAGTATCAGACCGCATACAAATCTGTACTAAAAATTTATTTGTTGCACTTTTGAACATGATTTTAACGTTTAGATTCATTATTTATGCCTTCAGTTAAAACAGATTTTGTCTGGCACTGTCCTCGCATAAATACAAACTTGACATTATTGACTCCATTTGTTACGTAATGGATTAAACGTATACTCTTACTTTGCTGTATTTGACCTTGAGAATGAATTTATGAGAAAGTGAGTGCTGATTGGTCACCAAAAGATTAGCAGATTGTGTGATCTGGGAAATGAAGAGATAGGGGCGAGCGAGCTGAAAGAGAAGGGTAGATTAAAAGGACTGCAAAAGAGGTTCATCGCACTCCGACATGCGAGTTAAGGGGCAACCCAGTAATTTGAGGTGAGAGGGGGAGCTTTTCCTATCCTGTTCCAGAAAAATGAATGTTTCAGGCAAGGAAATCCAACACTTTATCTTGCTTGCTTAGTATGCCATCATGATTATCTTCTACCTATCGTTTATGATATGTTTTATGTAAGATTGTATGCGTTTAAATTAAATTTACACACATATTTACAATATGCATGTTCAAGCTCATTCACTTGAAAACAAAGTCATAATAGTAATAAAGCCAGAGAATAGAACCTACCTAACAAAGAGAAAAGATTATCCTACAGCTAGTATAACCGCTCAAGGGACAAACCTACGTTAAGACACACTTTAAATGTACAGACCAAGGTCTGGACTGTGCTCTGTCCCAAGTCGCACATTCGTTTACTGTAAACTCTCTCTGTACGCTGCAATGTCGTTACACTCTGTGCGTCACAGATGCTAAGCTAATTCAAGCGTGTCCAACGTAATTATTCTATTTGTTCTTCCTTGTGCTGATCTTGTCACTCTTTGTCCTGTGATCGCATCCGCTAAGTGCTCGATGGTCATACACGACTCCTACCGTCATTGGTATGCTGCTCGAACCATTAATCTACGTCACCATTTCGAAAATGGCAGAGCGCCTTTAACATGGTGACAGTAACGTCTTTTGTTTGTTGGTTGTAACTGTTTTTTGTCCGGCAGATTAATTTCTCTATAGAGTGGTGATCGTGTGCTGCAAGGAATACTTTGACCCTTTGTTTCCCTCTTGTAACAGTAATATAACACGTTGGGTTTTTTGTTGTTGTTCTTTTAGTGGTTGACTACGTACTTGTCTCAAGGAGGTTTGAAAGATGTGACGTAGAGTAGTCTTCTCTGATGTCAGTCTTTACAATTTCTATTCATTCGTAGCATAATTCAAGTTTTGATAAGTTCGACATTTGTTTCTACGGGATCGAAGATGTGTGTTTGTCACGTATATAAACTAACTTGGCAAATGAAAGGTTAAAGAGTCGAACTCATCTTTCGACTCTTTTATATGATACACCATATCTCATGATTGGCGAGCATTCTATTACTGTACAACGCTAGTTTTGATGTGAAGAAAGCCTTCAAATTGCAAGAAAAGATTTACTAACATACTAGATGAGTGGATGATGGCTGCATAGATGAACTTGAACATTTGGCTGGATGAGAAAGCTGTTGGGTGGTTAATAAGATGGAATGACGCACAGGTGAAAGAATAGACAACTGTCGCAAGATATAAGTGGATAGAAAATGCATGACTAGGTGGGTAGAAAGATGGTTATTGGATGAGAAGATAAAAGAATATGCTGGTAAAGAGCAAATAAGTCGGTCAATAAATGGATGAAAGAATGTTTGAGAAACAACTTGAAAATTGAATACGTGAGTAAATGTAAGAAATACATTACTGGATGAATAGATAGATAGATAGACGAATGCCTGGATGTGTAGATGGAAAGACGAGTAACTGAAAGAATACCTGAATGGGTGAATAATTGTCTGCATAGATGTACGAATGGAAATAACTGAAATACAAGAAGAGATACAGAAATTAGCGAAGGTTGTATGGGAAGAATAGTAGACGAAAGAACGGGTGAACGGGTTAACGACTGGTTGAATAGATTGGTGTATGAATGGAGAGAGGGTAGATAGATGGACGAATGAAATCGTTGTCAGAAAAATGAATGGGATAAACTGTCTAGATGGCGGGTGAAACACTGCACTTATTCCTCTGCACGTGTGGCTGCAAGTACAGACAGGCAACTTAGAGCGAGTAGGAAGCGCGTTTGCTGATCATGTCCACATTACCTGCGTGCTTTATCACAGCCATCTCCGTACACAAGTGCGTTAGACATGTGGTCAGAATTACATACAGGCGGTAGGGACTGCCTTGCACTGGCGTTCCCTCATTCACTAGTTTATGACTTTTTTTTTTTAATCCTCATCCCCTGCAAGGCACGCATCAGGCGCCAATCCTCGAAAATATCAGTAGATCAAGTCATTCACTTAGAGTTGTCTACGGCTACAAATGGACCATAGTCAGAATCATTTAGGATGATGGGTGGGGGGTCAGAGATGTTGGATGTGTGAGTTTTAAACTGAATTTGGTTTCACAAACGGTTTCATTAGTTGTCGTACCTGAAAATTGACATTCGCCGTTTAGTGCAATAGAAGATGCTGTTATCAGAGGCTAACTGGCAATTGTATATGAGTATATAATGTGGTTAGTAAAGTAGTTTATCTAAAACAAGCAATCTTTTGTTCATTTAATTCATGTCTCAATTATCTTAAAGGGAATTTCCCCACCTCTATACCTTTCTACACTTTCTACACAGGGAAGAGGGTGGCTTTGGAATCGGCGTTGATTCCAAATACACTGAGACAAAAAGCGGTAGAACCTTCATGACAAAAACGTAAATTTATCTAGAAGCTTATCTGGGAAATTATTCTGAACATAAATTTAATGGATCCTATTTTCATGTAGATTTGTCTCTGCTATCTAACTGTATGTGTTTTGTATATACGATTCCTATTTTATATTTACTCCGAAGGACTAACTTGGCGCGCTGACTGATAACCTTGTGGCCACGACCAAAGGGGGTTAACTCCAGCAAAATTCCTCGCAGTTTTGTGTATGACTGAATTGGCTGATTATTCTTCAATTTGATAACAAGCCATGAAAAGACACGGAACTCCATTTCTGTTATCTCTTTATCAGAATACTTTCTCGCTATCCTCAGCGCCGTTGATACCATTAGACACTGAGTCGGGCAGACGTGGCTGTCGTTTAACCTCATTAATTAAAGATCTTAGGATTAGCGATTAATCATAGTGAAAGCCTCAAAGAAAAAGCAACTTTAAATATGCCATGTGAAAATATCTGGTCTTACAGCAAGGAATCTTTACACATATGTTTTTGAATGATTTTGATTGGGTCTCTGCATTTAGTAGACATAATACAAAACGCTAACACAGCTTAGTTGCGTTACCAGGTTGTATTTAAAAGTTAAATGTGTGTTAAATTTAAGGATGAATAATTTAATGAATAAGACCCGATCTCCCATTAATACAATCTGTTTTGGACCGATATATCCATCAACATTTATTAGCAAAACTGCTCACAACTATACATTAATTGCACCCACGTACGTTAGCTTAGTTTAAGTTCGTTTACAGAACATTAAATGGCTTAATCATTTTTAACATTTTTCTCTCATATCTTGAAAAATACAGATCCACCCTCTTTTATTTTAGACAGTATCTAGGACCCAAATTACAATCGGAACGAAATAGTACAATAAGGTTTTATTTTAGACAGTATCTAGGACCCAAATTACAACCGGAACGAAATAGTACAATAAGGTTTTATTTTAGACAGTATCTAGGACCCAAATTACAACCGGAACGAAATAGTACAATAAGGTTTTATTTTAGACAGTATCTAGGACCCAAATTACACCCGAAACGAAATAGTACAATAAGGTTTTATTTTAGACAGTATCTAGGACCCAAATTACACCCGGAACGAAATAGTACAATAAGGTTTCACAGAAATGATCTGTCAGAAGTCTAAAGCGAAACTTTTAATGCAGTAATAAGTTAGTTAGATTTTTTTTCCATGTTAGTATTGTCGTTTACTTATTTCGTGGTGGTGGGACGCTTGCAAGGTTACAGATTCAAATTGTTAAATAAAATATTGAAAGAAAACTCAGAACTCAAAGTAATAAACACACACACACACACACACACACACACACACACATACGCACACACACACATACACACACACACATACACACACACACACACACACGCACACACACACACACACACACACACACACACACACACACACACACACACACACACACACACACACACATTGCAATTAAATTGATGGTTGCTTTTATTGCTTTAAAATGATTTTGTTCCTGATAATTCTTCACTCGTATAATAATGAAAGCTTTGGACGCACGTAGAGTGCATGAGCACTTCTAATTTAATCATGTGTCAGACTGTACTAGCCTCAACAATAAAACTAAATTGTAGACCGTCACTCTTTAGTTTACATATAATGGGTCTGTTATTTTTGAGTGGAATCTCATTAAATCTATTTGCAGTGTAATTAGGAACAGCGCCAAGGGCGAATAATTTGTGCTTTTGAAGGGAAACAGTAGGTGAGGAGGTAATAAATGCTTAAAACAATATCATAAAACTGGAAATTAAATAAAATTAATTCGCTCCATAACTTTCATTTCTTGTTGCATGGAAAAAGAATAGCTTCGAACCTGTACTCTGGAGAAGCTTTTGGTCTGAGCTCACAGAGGAGCTAATTCTACGGCTAAACGCAGATTTAATTAGCACGGATGCACTGGACATTTGTCTGGTTGACTGTGCCCACTCTTGCTTTGAGACTTGCATGACTCTTCCATCCGGCAAAAGAGCAAACGTGAGATTGTGGACCACTGCACGTCATTTTGGGCAAAGCGCCATCACACTATGAACTACTATACTTTCCTAAGGCTATTAAGATGAACTAAGAACTAGGGAACTGACATACATGTCCGGTGTTTATTAAATAAATGATAATTTTAGAGATTGTAGTTTTTAGGTGTATTAAGATGAGCTAAGAACTTGGGAACTGACATACATGTCCGATGTTTAATAAATAGATGATAATTGTAGAGATTGTAATTATTAGGTGTATTAGAAAGTTGAACTCGTTTTAGCCCACGAAACGTCAGTTCGGTACAATGCTTTATTTGTTCGGTGCTTGATGTACTACTATGCTTGGTTTGGTGAATAAATTGCACGTTTACATACAACACATTTATTTAAATTAAATTAATAATTGTTATCGTTTAATTTAATTTCGCTAATGCATATGTTGGGGGTTGTCTTCCTAAATGGAAAGAAATATAGAACAAGCTACAAACCACTTGGTATTTACATTTATACTCATGTAGAAGATGAATCTCTTAAAAAGGCGTTTGTTTCTTTCCACCTGTTAGGGAATAATTGTTTGATAAATTTGTTGGAGGTGAGGAATGGGAAATTGATACTTACACTTTGTTTTCTTCAAAGATAACTTCAATTTTTTTTTTGCTTGTTGCTTCTTGTTCTTTCGCCTTGAGTTGCTGAAGTTCGGGAATTACTTTTGTAAAGATGTCAGGGTCAATGTACCTCCATGCGTAAACAAGTTAAATCATTTGGATGGGTACGAACATCAAAAGGAGAGGAAGCTAGTTCCCTGACTATCTTGCCTGTTGCTGGAGTTAATTTGTGCAGGTGATGGTTGAGCTGGTTCAAATGTCGTGCAATTTATCTGATGCGTCTTCTCAAATTTAATTGGCCAGACCTTGAGCCACGACACTGACCTTCAAGCGAGGGTCAAACTGGCACGTAATCGCAGCTGTAGTATAGAGTTAAAGTTTCTTCTCTAGGAAGACTCCACATGAATCTACCAAAAATTCCGAGAAAAACTAAAGAGGATGAAAAGTTTTCATGCAATTTCTGTGGAGCAAGAAAAGTTAGCGGTACTACTTCTCTCTGTACACCCCCACGTCTTCCTTTCTATTCCGTCCACCATCCAGGTTCGCTTTCTTCGTCTAGTAGTAACCAGTACAAGAAGGAAAAAGAAATCATGCGCAGTGATGTGTGAAATGAGAAATTACGTGTTCTCTGTTTCAATAAACAAAGCTGATCTCTACGATAATTTATCCTTGCATGACTGCCGCTAGTCCAGCTGGGAGTTCCTCGTGAGGGATGCACGTGCGCATCTTAAGTGTTGTTAACGAGGCCGACCTTTAACCATCATTACGTGTCTATGCAAGGATGGCCTTGAGAAAAAATAAAGCATCCATTCATCCATCCATCCATCCATCCATAATACATAGCACGAGAAATACTTTTTGATGAAAAAGTAAAAATTCAGATAAACATTGAATAGTTGTTATGCGGTAGTGTCAATCTTTAAATTTACAAGGAGGTCATTTACAAGTCATTAAAGGAAGAGTCGATAAGAGAGATATTCGACTGAAGTTTATTGGCATTCATTTGTTAATGTTTCTGAATGCCTAATTCTAGTCTGCACATAATCATGATGATGATGATGATGATTGTGACAGTAATAGCAACACAGAAATAAACTATATTAATTTCTAACCAATCGAGAATATGTATCAAGTGTGCTTTAAGCAGATTAAATGCAATCAGAATTTAAATACATTTTTAGAAACAAAATACAGTCTGTTCTAGAATATTTAGCCATTACTACCCCATGTTGAATACCGAAACCTGCAGCTGTGATTATCAGAAATGTGTTTTCAAGTGAAAACAACTCACATTAAGCATATCACTCACTCACACTCACTCACTCACTCACTTACTCACTCACTCACTCACTCACTCACTCACTCACCCACTCACTCACTCAAAATCAATCAGTCATTCACTCAAACAAGAATAATCAATCTATTAATCATTAAATCAATAAAATATTCATTTCAGCTAGCATTTAATCAATTATCAAATATATCGTTCAATCATTCGGTTGAAAGAGTAAAGTCTCGTTAACATTTCAGAGCAAACTGAGCAAAACTGCAAGTTGTTGTGTTCTGGGTATTTGCAAATATAAATCATCTCCTCAATTTATTTACCACATTAAAGTCAACCAGATTGCATGAAATTTGCTTTCTATTTATAAAAAGAGACAACTGGCTAAATTGTGATAACATGATGCAATGCGTTTCGACGTATTCGCCACTGATACAAAATAAAGGAATTTGTGAAAGCATAGGAAAATAACGCAATTAATGAGTTCTGTCAAGGGAAGTAGCCCATACTTGTACATGTGCTTTTTAATTTTCTTTTTTAGTGTTCACAAAAATAATTAAAGGAATTATAACTGCACGTGCGTTTCATTTTGCGCTTGGCACTGCTTTCTTTTCTTTTTTTCTTTCCATCTTGTGTTTCTGCTGCCATGCACTAGAACGGGTAATGGAAGGCACCTCTCTGTCATGTGTTGATTGGGAAAACGGATTAAGTCTCAGCATTTGACACGGCTTAAGACAGACGCGCAAAGTGAAACAAGATTAATTTTCTTACAAGGATTTTGTTATGTATATTCAGTTTCCTTTTAGTTTTGCCATTTTCACATACAGTTTTGAAATGACAGAGAAATATGTTCTTTGTTCATTGTCCGTTTTGGGGTACACCTTCGTCGAATTATAGGTGAATAATTGAAATTTATTTTTTGAATGTGCATATTGATTCAATTCATACTCTATCTATCTATCTATCTATCTATCTATCTATCTATCTATCTATCTATCTATCTATCTATCTATCTATCTATCTATCTATCTATCTATCTATCTATCTATCTATCTATCTATCTATCTATCTATCTATCTATCTATCTATCTATCTATCTATCTATCTGTCTGTCTGTCTGTCTGTCTGTCTATCTATCTATCTATCTATCTATCTGTCTGTCTGTCTGTCTATCTATCTGGTTAAATCGGAAACAGGTAGGATTGTACAATTTAGTTTACAAGAATTATATTCAATTACCATGTCAGGTAATAATTAATTTTAAAATGCTCAGTCTGGTGGCACATTCGAGCAGACACAGGTCATCACTGATGACATGGTTCACTTGTTGCATTTTGCTGTCTAGACAACTACAAATATAGGATAGGAATCGGCCTTCATTGGTCTGTAAATGCTTGCTAAATCCGGCCTTTCTTTCAGTTGTTGTCTTGGGTACAGTAATCATATATTCTTTAACAACAGTTCTTATAGCATTGCAACAGCGGAATTGATCCTGTCTTCACTGTAGCCAGATTTGAACAACCTCCAACAGCTGAAGAGAGTGGAGTAGGGGAAAGCACTTTCATCATTTCTAGGGTCAAATGCTCAGTCCGTCAAACAGTTGCAAAAGCTTGCAGCTGAGATATATATGCAAATGTGCAAAACTCATCACATTCCTGGACCTACTCATCGCGATCAACTCGGGAGATATATCACGAAGCCTGGGGGTAATGTGTGGAGCGAAAAAAAAAAAAGAAGACAACATTTAGAAAGTTTGTCGGGTTTCTTTGATAGCATTTTCTGCAGATTTTCAAGCTCGTCAATCGTCTCACAGCTTCTTCAATTTGTCACACATTCCGCTTGCTCGTATCCCCTTGTCGAAGGTCTCAGCGGGAAAAAAGAAGACAAAGCGTGGACCGTATGTTAACACTTCAACTTATCATATGCTTCATTAGCAGAAAAATCAGGAAGCAAATAGTCCGCTATCTATGACATCGATCATCGCCTTCTTCTTGCAATGAAAATATTTTCTTGGCAGGAGCAGTTGGTATTTTGCATATAAACCAGGAGAGCCTACAATTGCCTTGAGCACAAAAAGCGCTTTCCTTTCCTTGACTCGGAAAGAAATTTGAAAGAATTGACACAAAATAAATGACTAGCATAAGGGTTCTGGGCAATCTTTATATCTTTATGCCTGTCACCTTGCTTTGCAAGGAAGATGCACAAACTAACACGATGACGAACAAAGACAAAGAGAATAAAAAAAAAACACGACAAGTTAGGCTTATGAAGACATTCCTGCTATACTAATAAGTGTGTGTTTTGCTCACTTTCTTTCAATGATGGTTTGCTCTTCAGCCCAAGCACAGATCGTAAAAGAATCGCAGATTTCTTGAAGAAGGGTAAAAGAGAAATTTAACGTTCCCAAAAATAAATTAAGAGAAAATTCAGAGCAAAAGTAAATAAATGATAAAATTACATAAATAAAGTTCAATACACAGCAGAATGATTTCTCAGCGTTAAATCCACGGATGTGTCCTGTTAATCACTTGCAGGTGGAATCTATTAAATTCAGCTTAGAAACAGTACTGTAGAAGTAGTGATGTTAGATAGAAGTAGTGAAGTTAGAAATAGTAAAGGGGGAGAGAAGTAGCAAAGTTTAAAGCAATGAAATTAGAAGGGGACAGAAGTAGTAAAGATAGAAGCAGTGAAGTTAGAAACAGTGATGATAGAAGCAATGAAGTTAGAAGTTAGAAGTAGTAAAGGTAGAGACAAGAAGCACAGTTAAAAGCAGTGAAATTAGAAGCAGAAAAGTTAGAAGTAATAAGGTTGAAGAAGTCGTGAAGTTAGAAGTATTGACGTTAGATTTTAGAAGTAGTAAAGGAAAAGACAAGTGGCAACGTTAAAAGCAGTGTTAGAAGCAATAAATTTAGAAGTAATAAAGTAAGAAGCAGTAGAGTTATAAGTAGGAATGTTAGAAGTAGTAAAGGTGGAGATAAGTAACAAAGTTAAAAGTAGTGAAAGTAAAAGAACTAATAAAATTAGAAGCAGTAAAGTTAGAAGTAGTGAAGTTAGAAGTAATAAAGTTAAATTTAGTAAAAATAGAAGTAGAGAGAAACAGCAAAGTTAGAAGCAGTAAAATTAAGATGTAATAAAGTTAGAAGCAGTGAAGTTAGAAATAGTACGGTTATAAGCAGTAAAATTGAAGTAGTAAAGTTAGTAAGTAATAAATTTATAAGAGTAAAGTTAGAAGTAGTAAATTTATTAAGTAATAACGTTAGAAGCAGTGAAGACAGACGTGGTAAATTTGAATTAGAGGAGTAAAACTAGTTCAATTTAGAGTATACAACAGTAAACACGTCATCCGGATTACCTATGGGTGAAGAAAATTAGCGAAGGATACATACTTCCTGGGTTTTACTTGTTTGTTTGTTTGTTTGTTTTTTATTGAAGGAAAGCAGATGTAATGAGAGATATGTCCAGAGCATCTAAAGACAAGAAGGAAAAAATGAAATAGAACAATATTTCCAGTCTGTTTTCTGTACATTTTTCTAGATGCATATCAGTTGTTGCTAGCCATGTACCCTACAGCAATGACGACACCCTGACTTCAGAAGCAATGCTACAAATGACTGAAAGTCACTATTAAGTGAGTTTTTAATAACATACATCAAATTGGGAATCGACCTCTATTTGACACAGGTGACACTTGAAATTAAAACTGCAGTAGCTTATTTTAATATTGACAAAGACGGAATGAACAATGCAAATCCCAAGATATGAATGGATATGGAATACAGAAATTGCCAAGGTTTTTTGACATATTACTTATATAATACTTTGAAAAATCATATAACAGAAAACAAAAACAGAAAGTAATAACAAATTTCAATTGCACCAAAATTCATTGTGAAAATTAAAAACATGAAATACTTGGAAAGTTAAAAACACAGACGTAAATACACACACACACGTGACACAACACCACCCTAGTTATTGGTTATTATTATTATTGTTATTATTATTATTAATATTATTAACACAAATGACGCGAATATTAATGTGTGCTATTAATAATCCTCCAGAAGACACCACTCATCTCCCTCACCTGGCGGATATGCAGGTGTTGTAAACGTTTTCTTTCTTCTACAACATTAAGGATAAACATTTACTATAACAACGTATTTCCGTAGGTGGAAAACATCTTACCAAAGGAGAAGATAAATCCATTTTAATCTATATTTAGCAAACCCACATCTACCCACTATCTCTATAACATAAGATTATCAATATGTGTTAGAAGGCCAATAAATTTAACAAATCAAATAGACATACAACAAATACATGTT
Source organism: Sinotaia quadrata (assembly GCA_028829895.1). Classification (NCBI taxonomy): domain Eukaryota; kingdom Metazoa; phylum Mollusca; class Gastropoda; order Architaenioglossa; family Viviparidae; genus Sinotaia; species Sinotaia quadrata. Next base: position 46,691,457 of record CM054181.1, on the reverse strand, counting down.
TCAGTATATTCAATAGTATATTCAATGCTTATACAGTCTTCTATCATAACACATAATTCAACAGATTAGTATCAGTATAACTCATAGAATCATTCTAATCATAGAACAGAAGTGGAATTGCAGAGAGATAAGCGATTATGGATTTTGTTTTACATAACCTTGTCAAGATGATACCACACTAGTCTTTCATGCTTTTTGTAATAATGTCACAAGTTTATTGTTCACAATGGAATTGTGAATTCTTCACGTGTTTCTCTAGCAGGCTGTAGAGTGTTTCACGAATTGCTGTTCTCTTGAGACTAATTTGGGCACTTCTTCTTCACCATAATAGTTCCCTCAAGCATAAGAATGTAGTCATTTTCAGTAATTTCCATATACCAGAAATTCTACGAGATAGTCATTAACAGAGTGCAGTGCATCCTTACGCTTACATGCTGGGGTAGAGACTTCTCGAATCTACCATGGATATAATGGTATATAAATCAATAAACTGGGAAATTCTAGAAAAGCTGCTTGTTCCCAGTAAAATATAATCAGGGAACAAACATTATGTTTTCCAGTTTATCATCGCAACTCCATTCTCTCTTACATTCAAGTCTCAACTTACATTTTCTGCAACAATATTTTTTTTTAGCCCAATACACACACATCATAATAAGTGCAACATAATAATTTATGAACTTGCTCACTACAAACTCTGTCATATGTTTAACATATTATATAACATATTATATACAAGCATCATAATTCACAATTGAAGAAGTAATAGTCTACTCACATAATACAACTCTACATAAAACACAAGTATAATAATACCAATAGTAAAATGCATGAAACATTTCTAATTCCATTCTCTTTCAATCAGTGAGTTAAATCACCCTGAGGCTAAAGGCCACTTTTCATGACAGGACTTCATCGTGCAATTAGAGCAGATAGATAGGTTGGCAGAATATCTTAGAGCATAACTGTGGAACTATTTTAGTAACAGACACATAAACCACCACAAGTTTATTTTTACATGTGTTATTACATTTTTTTATTACCTAGGGCTCATATCAGTATAACAATTCTCGTGATTTGCACATTTTTATGATATGGTTTGGAGTTATGGGCCTTTGAGCGTACGCAGCTCCACCGTTCACCTATTTACTAAGCAGTGGTTAGGCGTTCGTGTCGTATTCATCATTTCGACTGCAAACGTCTCCCCTCCCCTCTCCCTCACCTGTGATGCGTGCATCTATCTTGCAACCGTCGCTCCACTGGTGCAGATCAGTCAACAGAAAGTAAATTAGTTTGGTTATTTGCAGAAAGTGTGCAAAAGGAAACAAAGCCAGCCTCGAAATGTTTGCACAGCCTAAGTAGCAAACTGTTCGGTCTTAGTTTTAATATTATTGTAAGACGGAAATTCAGTGTAGCCGAAAGCGTGTGCTGTATGTGTGTTACCGAGTATTTATTTTAACTTCCGTTACTGTGATCTTATTAAACAATTTTATTTTAGTCTATATATATATATATAGAGAGAGAGATTGAGAGGAAGAGAGGGAAAGAGAGAGAGAGAGGGAGAGAGGAGGGAGATTGGGAGAGAGAAGGAGAGGCAGAGAGCTTAGACGTGTGTATATGGTTGCATTAACATTTTTGTAGTTACAGTTTAACTACTTATTCATATTTATACTTATGAGACTTGTGTTAACTGCAATAAACAAAGCTTCATATACACTATTTTATATTTCCCCCGCCTGATACTAAATTACTTGGTAAACTTTAAAACAGAACAATACAATAGACTGATTATTGCTTTTCAAAGTTGGTCTGTGTTGTTTCATTATAATCCCCACCCAGAATAAAATAAAGTAGGAATAAAAGAAAGCTAAAAAAAAAAAAAAAGGTAACATAAGAAATTACTATTAAATAAATACATAAGAAATTACTATTAAATAAACACATAAGAAATTACTATTCAATAAATACATTTTTATAAAGAACATGAAACAGATGCTTAAAAATCAAGAGAGTGTAAAAATTACATTGTTTCAAAGAAGAAATCAATAACTACCAAATGAATCTCCAGTATATAATAATCCAGTAATTGTTGGTTTGGATTATGACACGTTATCAAGTGCAGATAGGATAGGAATAATTATTTAAAATAAAATAAAAAATAATCACAATTTCAAAAACAAAATATTGCGTACAATCTTTCTTAGATTTTGAATCTAACGAAGGACTATATTATCCAGTCACCCAAAACATGCTTTCTAAGGGGAAAAAGAACAGAAAAGGAAAAGAGAAAAAAGGAAGGGGAAGGTTTTTTTTTGTTGTTATTGCTTTTTTTTTTTTTTTTTTTTTTAACGATTTCCCCGAAGGACAGTGCGATTCATGAAACAAGCACTCCCGTAGTCTCCCGACATTCCATTGTTTCACTAATGTCTTGGTGGCGGTTGTGTGCCGTCCTGCCCATTATGGCAATGGTCTCGGTGCTAGATGGCAAGCTGAGACTGCTATGTGTGCGCATGGTTTCGGTACTGGAGGGCAAGCTGAGACTGCTATGTGCGTGCACTTCGTTCAATGGGTGCGAGAAAAATCGAGAGTGGCGTCTCGCAGCATGCGTAAATGAGCTTGGGCGGCTGCATGCAAATGTTTCGGGGAATGGCGATCGAAAAGGTGAAGAAATTCGGCTGACATTAATATTGCTGGTACAGGGATTTTGTTTGTAAATTTTGGTCATAAATACAAGAGCTTACATGCTTTGTTTCTTCCTTTAGGGAAAATGAGATACCTCCCCACTCACCCCTTCTGAATGGTCATTGGTGCCTGAGAAAAATAAGGAAAAGCACACAACTGCTGCATCTGTTAAAGCAGTATGTGCCACAAATCACACACCACGAAAAAAAAATATATTCACAGAAGTGAATAGGTTAACATTTTAAGGATTTAAAAGAACGCTCTATCCGTTTTGAATTTCCTGTCTTAAAGCCAAATCGTGTGAATTTTTTGACAACTAGAAAGTTAGCACTGAACGTGAAGTATGTCGTCTGAATTGGGCAGATAACATTAAGAAAAAAAGAAGAAATTGTAAAATTTAAAAGGAAGATGGTATGAAAAATGATTTACATAAATATTATGAGTGGGTGGGGAAAAGATAAAATTAGGAATAGAAAATATGGATGTACTCTCGCTCCCTCTGCAAACACACACAACACATTTGTTGAGATTAACGGGATGTATATTAGAACGTTTGCAAATAATAAACATACAGTGCTAATATGAGTCTTAAATGAAAGAACTGTTATAGTGCTATCAGCCCTATCAACAAAGCTGTATATTGTACGCAATAATATTGTCCAAGAACAAACACAGTAGGAAAACATTATTATAAGGGAGATAAAAACGCAGGGAGCAAAATATTTTAATCAGTTAATAACGACTAGATTATAGAAAAAGGGACAGTAACAAGAAAACTATTATTTTTCTTTTATGAAAGTATCCTTAATATAGTAACTTATCATGTCCAGCTGTTTCTTCATGATTTCTGATATTATGGTCTTGGCTTTTTCTGTATTAATTTTATTTTAATGCCACAACTTAGATAAATCTTGGAAAGCGTATTTTCATATAATCATATTATTTACTCTAGGAAAACACATACGCTTCCCCACCCCAATACACATGCAAACAAACTCATACAACCTCGTTCCCAAACACACACAAGTATGCACGTACATACTTTATTTTTATTATATATGGTCTTCTGTAATTATACCTGCATTCTGACCATAAATTCAAACTAATTCTGCAGGATCAAAGAAATAATGATATAGGGCAACGCACCCAAATGCATACGTTCTTCGTCATGACGTCATGTAATTGGCAATTTAGTGCAGCATAAACTCGTCCATATAAACTTCTGTTTATTTCTATTGCGAGTCAGAACACTCACGATTCTTTATTTAATACAGTTCTAATTCTAGTTATTCTTTATTAAAAGTACAGTTATAGTTCTAGTTATTCTTTAATAAGTACAGTTCTAATTCTAGTAATTCTTTATTAAGTACATATCTAGTTCTAAGTATTCTTTGTTAAGTACAGATCTAATGCTAGTTATTCTTTATTGAGTACAGTTCTAATTTTAGTCATTCTTTATTAAGAACAGTTCTAACTTTACTTATTTTGTAATAAGTACAATTCTGATCCTAGTTATTCTTTAAAAAGTGCAGTTGTAGTTCTAATTCTTTATCAGGCAACGTTCTAATTCTAGGTATTCTGTATTTAGTACAGTTCTAGTTCTGGTTATTCTTGATAAAATACCGTTCTAATTTTAATTCTAGTTATTCTGTAAGTAGTACATTTCTAATTCCAGTTATTCTATGTGTAGTACAGTTCTAATTCTAGTTATTCTTTATAATGTACAGTTCTAATTTTAATTCTTCTTTCCATTATTACTTTGATAGAAGAATCAGCCAGATATCAATAATGTACAAGCTATCACAATAAATTAAATACTTATCTTAGAGAACAAATCTAAATCAAGTTATTTTTAAAAATTCAGTCCGTCATAACATCTGTATTCCATTTCTACGCTAACATTATTTTTCTACCGGCACTTAAGTGTCACTCAGACATATTTATGTGAAGAATTCTTATCCATTTCTAATGCTAGTTAGTATGTCATTTACATGTTATTTGATCATAATTTAAGGTGCTCAGTAATGTGGTGGATCAGATATGTTCTCGAAATGCATTACAATTCTTTTGTGAAAAGTGTGCGTCTTCTTTTGCCTAAAGTAGGCTCTTTCTCAAGCTTAGCCACTAACATTTTTTTTAAAATAGAAACACATTTTAAATGGTAAAATACCTGCAATGTGCTACAGTCAGACATATTTTAATTAGAAACACTTAGTTAAATTGTTTATTTTGGGATGCTGACAGATATACTCTAATTACACAGAAACAGGACATTGTTAAACACGTAAACTTTAAAACACCTGGTAAAACCTTTCGTATTGCTCCTAAATAGCATTTGCTCTAACTAGAAACAACTCCAAACCAATTTGTTTTTAATTTATCAAACAGTTATGTTTTTTGTTAATAGGTGCTTAGCTTGACAATAGTTAGACAAGCTGTAAATGGAAAAAATCTTTGTGACGTTTTGATATGTGTTTTGTATTGAGACATTTGACATATAGTACAAAGTTCTCAACATATCGTCTGCAACCAGATTTTTGCAGTTATGTCCCGTTTTCACACGCACACACGCACGCACGCACGCACGCACACACACACACACACACACATCTATATATTACATCACTTACGAGACAAGCACAAACAGCACAAACACAAACTTACACTACACGCGAACTCATTACATATATACACAAACATATCACATCATATACTTACACAAATACCTCAAGTGCATACACAAACACATCACACGCATTCATTCAATACCTTATTACCTCATGTGTATTTATGCAATGGCCAAGACATTCACGTGAGAGTGTGAGCCCCACTCTACCCCACTAGAAACGCAGTTATCAATTTTATGATATCTATGATTCATACTCTCTGCTGTAAAAACCAGGAAAATGTTAATCACTATCTAGAGCGATATTAAATATCTTCAAGAAAATAATTGCTTTCAAGGTAAAATTTTCAATATTTAAAATGAGTAACACACATAAACAGTCAGATGTGCACATCAGTTACAGTTTCAACAATTCCATTGTTGTATGGGTTTGGTTCAGTCTTTTAATTTTGATTCTTTGTTGCTGGTAAATTGTAGCTTTTATGTATAAAGTATAATAATAAATATTGTGCGTGACAGAGCTGGTAATTCGTCTGATTTGTTGAAGTGTGTTCTTCGTAATTTTGAATAAATGTGTTAGAGTATTAACATACACTTGCTTAATTGATGAAGTAAATCTGTCAGATTGTTACCATACACATACCTACTTGATGGGGTAAATCTGTTAGATTGTTAACACACACCTGCTTAACTGGTAAAGTCAGTCTGTTGATTGTTAACATACACTTACTTAATTGATGGAGTAAATCTGTTAGATTGTTAACATACACTTACTTAATTGATGAAGTAAATCTGTTAGATTTTTAACATACACTTGTATAATTGATGGAGTAAATCTGTTAGATTGTTAACATACACTTGCTTAATTGATGGAGTAAATCTGTTAGATTGTTAACATACACTTACTTAATTGATGAAGTAAATCTGTTAGATTGTTAACATACACTTGTATAATTGATGGAGTAAATCTGTTAGATTGTTAACATACACTTGCTTAATTGATGGAGTAAATCTGTTAGATTGTTAACACACACCTGCTTAACTGGTAAAGTCAATCTGTTGATTGTTAACATACACTTACTTAATTGATGAAGTAAATCTGTTAGATTTTTAATATACACTTGTATAATTGATGGAGTAAATCTGTTAGATTGTTAACATACACTTGTATAATTGATGGAGTAAATCTGTTAGACTGTTAACATACACTTGTATAATTGATGGAGTAAATCTGTTAGATTGTTAACATACACTTGTATAATTGATGGAGTAAATCTGTTAGATGGTTAACATACACTTGTATAATTGATGGAGTAAATCTGTTAGATTGTTAACATACACTTGTATAATTGATGGAGTAAATCTGTTAGATTGTTAACATACACTTGCTTAATTTGATAAAGCAAATCCTGTAAGATTGCTAACGTACGCTTGCAAAATTGAAAAAGAGTACTTTGCAGAATTGTGAACATACACTTTGCATGATGTGAAAGCATGCCCTGCAGGATTGTTAGAATACACTTTGCATGATGTGAAAGCATGCCCTGCAGGATTGTTAGAATACACTTTGCATGATGTGAAAGCATGCCCTGCAGGATTGTTAGAATACACTTTGCATGATGTGAAAGTATGCCCTGTAGGATCGTTAGGATACAATCGCATAATGGGAAAGTGTGCACTGCAGGATCGTTAACACACATTTACATGATAGTGAATGTGTACCCAGTAGGACTGCTGCATGCATCTGGTTGACTGTGAACGTGTACCATGTAGAACTGTTAACACACTTGCATGATTGTGAAAATACTTTATTCAGGAGACCGTAAATTCTCAATACGAAGTAACAGCACATTATTCAAGGGTGTATAAGGGTACCCTAACAAATCTGAAACTATGTCAGAAGGAATTGTTCAGGAGTGTGAAACACACTGTACAGGATAGTGAAATCAAATAATTCATAAATGTGAATGAGTAGTTTACAAGACTTCTCGCGTACGCATGAAACACCGCATAGGATGCTGTGCAAGACAGAGATATACTCGACTGTTCACCTGTATCCTGAAGCACTGCAAAAGCACGATGTGCAAGACAGAGATATACTCGACTGTTCACCTGTATCCTGAAGCACTGCAAAAGCACGATGTGCAAGACAGAGATATACTCGACTGTTCACCTGTATCCTGAAGCACTGCAAAAGCACGATGTGCAAGACAGATATATAATCGACTGTTCACCTGTATCCTGAAGCACTGCAAAAACACGATGTGCAAGACAGATATATAATCGACTGTTCACCTGTATCCTGAAGCATTGCAAAAGCACGTTGCACACGGTTTTGAAAGCGAACATACTATTCACTGCATGTTCGGTGCCTCATCATACTTGGCATTTCCCCCCTCCCTTTTTTTTTTTTTTTAACCCTTTGCCATATGCTAGCTTAACGTGTCAAGAATACATACGGCACATCATTATACTAATTGTAATAATTGCGGCAAGCTATAGGATGCGCAGGAAGTTAGCTAGCCAAACCACCTAATCTGTTATACTCAAACACACAGAACCATTGACTACCAGCGCAGACATTGTCTGTTCATGCCAACCCTATACTACAATTATCGTGGATGAAGACGTAAAGATTCACATTCTATGGGTCTGGGTTCAACAGGCAGTTCGTTCAAAATCGCAGGCCCTTGACAGAGAAAGGAACATTAACCTGTATGGCTTAGTCTTGATTGCTGGAATACCAGGAATGCGAGTGCCACAGACAGCATCTTAACAAAAGGAAAGAGAGCACGCTTATATGAGATTGCGGAAATGGCATTCAGCATTGACGACAGTCACTTAATGAGAATGAAGTCAGGAAGAGAAAAAAAACTCAATCAGTGAATGAGAATTGAGTGAGTTAGAAAGAGAGACAGAGAGAGAAATCCGTCAGTAAAAGAAAATAAAGTACAGTCGGTTAATGGGAATGAAGTAATGTAGACAGGACTACAGTCAGTTAATGAAACTGAAGTCAGGTAGATAAGGTTAAAATCAGTTAACGAAAATGAATCAGATAGAGATAACTACAGTCAGTTAAGAATAGTGTACTCTGGTGGAGAAAAATAATGTCATTAATGAGAATGAAGTAAGAGAGAAATAAACTTATTCATGAGAATGAAGTGAGAAATAAGCTCATTAATGAGAATGAAATAAGAGAGAAATAAGCTCATTAATGAGAATGACGGCAGATTGAGAGAAATAAACCCATTAATGAAAAAGAAGTCAGGTTGAGAGAAATAAACCCATTAACAAAAATGAAGTACGGTACAGAGGGCTATTATAGTCAGTTAACGAGTATGAATTCAGGTAGAGAGAATTACATTCAGTTAATGAAACTGATATGTGGTATGGAGAACTATAGTAAGTTAATGAAACTGATATGTGGTATACAGAACTATAGTCAGTTAATGAAACTGATATGTGGTATACAGAACTATAGTCAGTTAATGAAACTGATATGTGGTATGCAGAACTATAGTCAGTTAATGAAACTGATATGTGGTATAGAGATCTAGAGTCAGTTAAAAAGAATGAAGTAAGGTAAGAGAGAAAAAGAGGTTGTTTTTTTGTAGTCCAAGACGTATATGACATTCTTGCAAATAGAGGTGCGTGTGTGTGTGTGTGTGTGCATGCATTTTTGTGCGTGCTTGTGGGAGGATAGTAATACTTCGATTCCATGATTAAATCCCACTTGTCACAGTTAGTTTCAGTTAAAATGTATATTTACAAAATATATCGACAATGATTAAACACATTTTTAAGTCACTACAGGAGATTAGTGCAATCAGAAATTGAGTTACAACGAATCTTGAAGCAATAAAATTATGGCTAAAGTGTTTGACTTTCCTTCCCCAAAGGTGGATAATCAAGGTACGTGGTTAATAAAGTAATTTACAACTGTGGGTTAATCAAAGTACGTGGTTAATAAAGTAATTTACAACGGTGGATTAATCAAAGTACGTGTTTAATAAAGTAATTTACAACGGTGGATTAATAACACAAATGAAACAGTTGACTTGATTGTGAGAAGGAAGAAGAAAAATAGGCCATTTGAAGACGCAGGGAGAAAATGGCAAACAGTGCTCAAGACCCATTTGTCACAGCCTCACCCATAGCTTACGTATAATTTGAAATAGCTTCGGTCGCATCAGAGAAGTTCCAAAATAAATTATTTGTTCGTTTATGGTACTAGACAGGCCACTTGTATATGAGTGCACATTCGAATGATATTACCTATATCAGCAATAAAACTATATGCCGATAATTTCACTTGTATTCGTCATTATGATATTTTGGTATTAGACGTATTTGAAAGTTGAATGAGGCTTGGATAGATAATATAAACGTGTGCTCTGCATTTAGGGTACTTTTGTTTTCTTCGTACTTTTCATCGCTTACTTCATTTTCAGTGTCACGAAATGTTTTGTTTCAAGACAACCATTAAATTTGTATTAAAATAACCTCTACTCCAGATTTCGGGCATTTAGATTGATAATTTACTTGTTTCACTGATATTCAGTGCCATGAAATGTATTTTTATCTATCTACCTACCTACCTATCTATCTATCTATCTATCTATCTATCTATCTATCTATCTATCTATCTATCTATCTATCTATCTATCTATCTATCTATCTATCTATCTATCTATCTATGAAATAGATTTAAGCTATATACGTATTTCTGTATTTTGCGAAATTCCAATTCATTTGGTTTTCAAAAGATATTCATCTTCAACAACAACAAGAAGAAAAATATTAGTAAATCAGAGTATTGGAGAAATACGCTAAAATAAACAAAGAAAAGAGTCAGGGTACGAGAAAATGGTCGCTCCAAATTGTTTTCCTTGAGAATATCAACCCTAGTAAAAGAAAACACTCGACGCCTGCCACATACATTCATCTTTTTTTGGACAAATTCTTTCTTAGGTCTATGTAGTCAACTCGTAAACCTGGCAACTTCCATCACGAGTGTCTCGGAAAGTATTTGGCCAATGCAAGTTAGCGCGACTTTCGTAATAATTGAATTCAATGCTTACACCAGGGATAACAGTAGCGTCTTGCCCGCACCATCAAGCGCCCGCCCAATCTATTTGTGAGACGTCGGAGTAATCGCTCTGTCTTACTTCTACAATACTCTGTGAGTGATGAGCTGTGTGTTATGTATGTGCGCGCGCGTATATGCTTGTGTGGGATTGTGTATGCTTATGTGTGCGTGCGTGTGTGTATAGATTATGTTATTGTTTCTTTCTTCTTGCGCTCGATCACCCGGGAATGTGCGTACACTACCTACTTTCGTAAAAGTATTCTCTTTTGTTAATTTATTTCAGTCTGTGCTCCGCAACTTGGTGTTCAGTTTGTGAAGTGTTCGGTTTCTCTTCTCGTTGTTGTCTTTCGCTTTCTTTCCTATGCCAGCTTTGATATAGGTTAGTACAGAATTTGTGATCTTTTCATTTTTTTTTCTCGTTTTGCAATCCACCCCTATCCCTTCCTTGACAGAAAGACTACTGTCACCAGTACTGTAAATTTTCTTTTCAGGCTCATTTCATCTTTATGTGCAATCACAGTCAGAAAGAAAGAAAGAAAGAAAGAAAGAAAGAAAGAAAGAAAGAAAGAAAGAAAGAAAGAAAGAAAGAAAGAAAGAAAGAAAGAAAGAAAGAAAGAAAAGAAAGAAGAAAAGAAAAAGAAAGAGAGGCATTTGTGATCTGTAGTTTGTTAAGTCATGATGATTATGCCCGAACTGACAGTAACAGTGACAGGTCTGAAGAAGACAAGAACTTCGTGGTTTTAGAGCGATGGTCGTGATGTTGATTGTTTCGTTCTACACACTCCCTTAACAAAACAAAACATAAAAATGTACATACTATTTTTCTTAAAGTGAAGGATGTGGATTCTGACAGAGTTGTTGAAATAAATGGAAGATAATTGACGTGACGTGCAGAAGGAAAAATGGGGAAAGAAGAAAAGACAAAAATTCTGAACACAGAATGTATGACGTGAGGACACAGCAGCCATTTTGTGTGATGTTTGAAAATTGCTGTGCTTCTTCATAATAATTTTGTAGGCGCTAAATAAACCCAGCCTGGACGACGTGTCCAAGCTCTCGACCACCGTACGTTTTAATTAGATCCCTGTGGTCGATTTTATTTTTCAAGCATTCCTCTTATCTGTACTCAGTATGGCTTCGAATCACCAGTGCATGTGTATGTCCAAGATGTATCTGCGTCCGACCTCATAATAATCAAAACGGTGATGGTGATGTAATGGTGACTTTATAGACCGCTTTCTGGTGAGAAAGTTCTAACATTACTATGTGTATAAGGCATAAAGACATAGCAAGTTTATCTATTTAGTATAGCAACCTAATTTGCACGGACATGTAAAATATGATAGATAGACAGACAGACAGATAGATAGATAGATAGATAAACAGATAGATAGACAGATTGATAGATAAATAGATAGATAGTTAGATAGATAGACAGACAGACAGATAGATATATAGATAGATAAATAGATATATAGATAGATAAATATATAGATAGATAGATAGATGTAAGCTAGATCAGATGATGCTAGTGTATTTGCACTATATTAGCCACGAGCCTGTACAATACCTTTTCTAACTTGTTAACCCTTTTCGTTTTCTTACAGTCGCAGCCGTTTTGTATATCTCACTTCTGCCTTGCATCGCAACAGCCAATGGGTTAAAAAGTTCAGGTATGTTATTTGCATGTTTGTGAGTGTTTGAATACGAGCGAAGGAATATGTGTATTTAAGATACATGGCTGTGAATATTCTCATGTAGAAAAGACCCAGCAGTTCAATTTCGACGGGAAAATATTTCTTTATCCAGTAGGACTACATTATCCCGAAACAGCAGCAACAACAGCATTAACAGAAACAACGAAACAAGAGATCCTGCGCTAGATACACAATGCACATGATATTGTCATTCTTCTGCAACACAAGCTTGCGATTATTTTTTCCTGCTCCTAATAAAAATTCTGCACATTTGGAAATTCTTTTGTACTCCTCTTTCTATTTCACCCCATTCCTCCTTCCCTCCCTCCCTCTTTCTCTCTCACTCTCTCTCTCTCTCTTGCTAGCTAACCAGTCTGTCTGTCCGTATCTATGTATCTGTCTTTCTCTATATACCCACACACCCACCCATCCATTCATCTATCTTTGCTTGTATGCGTTCATCGTATTTTTATTACATCTATTCTTACTCTCTTCCCCCCCCTCTCATTTTCTCTGATTTTCCTTTTTTCTCTCTCTCTTTGTCCTTTCCTCTCTCTCTGTATTTCTTTCTTCATCTTCTCATTTCATTCTTTCTCTTTGCCTCAGAAAGGAAGAGAAATTCAGAATGGATAAAGTTTGTTTTTTTAATTAAAAGTGAAGACATATGAAGGCATTTGTTATAAAATAATCTTTTTTGGTATGCTTGAACCAGGAATAAATGGCAAATATTTTAATTCGTTTTCTTCATTACTACCATATTTCTTATTAAATCAACATAGAACTATTGCCTCCAAAAATACAAAGGCGTTTTACTTGTAAAGAATGTCCACTATGAAAAACGCGTGAGAACTTTGTCGCGGAAAGAAGATGAGAAGTGCCTGTGATAAGTAAATGGACTGTTTTCTCTTCAACATTCATTACCTACTCTCCAACTCGCCTGGTTGTACCTGTTATGTAATATACATGCATACATACGTATGTGATGGGGTGTCCTCTGGTGTAGAGTGTTTCTTATGGATCACCCCAGGACGCGAGATGAAAACAACGATGTTGATGGAGGGCAATACGTCACATCTTCCACGACAGCCACGACAGTGAGATGTATACAACACGCAACACTTTGTTTACAGCTTACATGAGGCCTTTATTCATGGCGGCTCACCGCTAGACTATCTGTCTCTGGTCGCATAGCTCTCTGTCTCTGGTCACATAGCTCCCTGTCTCTGGTCACATAGCTTTCTGTCTCTGGTCACATAGCCCTACGTCCGCATACATCCAACCAAGCATCTCCTCTTTTTGACACAGTGGTAGTAGTGCTTACGCTATCATTTTAACGTCACCACTAGAGCTAGCGTTGATTATTTCGTCAAATGACGTTATCTGATCTGGAGTAGTCTAGTGGAACCCTACAGCCTCACATTGCGCCCCGAGATGAGGACGGTGAGTATACGTTGTGAGATAATAAATGTCAGGTTGCACAGGACACACAAAACACAACATGGCACACATATAATACATTAAGAAGTCCTTAAAACATTAATAACTACTTAAATTCATTATTGCATTTTATTCTTATTTAATTGTTCTTTTCTACGATGACACTAAACCAGACATAATTGTTCTAATGCTTGTGATATATCCTACATTTTTCAGTCCGTGTGTTGCTTTAAGTCTTAATAGATTTTCTGTTCAGTCTTCAGTAATAATTGCTTTAAGTCGTAATGGTTGTTCTGTTCTTCCCATAAGTGTCCAGTCCTAATTGCTTGAAGTCTTAATGACTATTCTGCCTATGCTCTTCGCATATGTCCTCAGCCCTTGTATTAAGTTTTCATGGCATTTCTACTTATGCTCTCTTCCGAAAGTCTTCAGCTTGTGTTTCACCATATACTTGCAATAATCAAGCAGTGTAAGAAATAAATAAGTAATTATCCCTGCACAACTTCAAGTTTATATTCCGGTAATACAGCGCACTGAAATATAAACACTTTATTCCTGATGCCGGGCGCGGGTGAATAAACATGGCGTCCAGAAAGTGCCGCCCAAAATATGCTCCTTAGAACGAGCAGGGATTTCTGCAGTCTAGAATTCAGATAATTTGATTCGCATCTCCCCACTCCTCTCACACACCCCCTTCCGCTTCTCCCCTCTATTTCTATTTAAAAATTGATTCTGTATCAGGTGTTGCGTGCTGATAGTACACCTACACAATTTTTGGTGTACACGACCAAGTACAATGGACAATAAAGGCTGTTTGTTTTAACGTCTATGTGTGCACTAGAGATGGACTTGAGTATGGCTAGAATCATGGTCTTCACATACTTTCTTATTATTCCAGTAATATAATTCTTGTGTTTGATACTGGCCGACAGATAAAGTAATGTAATTTTTCTTTTGTACTGGCCAGCAGAAAAAAGTGAACATGTTTACTAATGTAATTCTTGTTTGTACTGGCCAGCAGATAAAATGAACACGTTGAGCAATTTAATTCCTGTGTTCGTAATGGCAAGCAGATAAAGTGAACACGTTCAAATTAACTGTTTGGTAAGGGAGTGGTAGAAATGAGCGCAAAGCTTCAGGGCACAGGTGAGTCAGGTACGCAGCAATGTCTAAGCCTCTAAGGCAACCTGATGGAAGCCGTACTAGCCGGTAACAGTTATGGAGTCGTCAGGTAGACTGAGTGCATTCATAGGAGCACGACGCCTTAAGGTAGAAGCGATCCAAATCTGCTATCAGCCCTGTTCGTTTAGTCTGAAGCTCAGTTATATTGCGATGTGAATCTGGCAGAATGCGCTTTGCCAAATATTTGTCAAGCACAGATTCTTTTGCAGAGCAACTGTTGGTTTTGTTTTCTCTTTTAAAAAAAATACAGCGAAACAAAACACAGAGAACGAAGAGAAATCAAACAACCTCATGCTTACTTATTTGTTTGTTATAATTTGATTGTTTAGTGAGTATTTTATTGTAGTTATGCTATTGTGCTACTCTAATTTTAATTTCCCCCATGTGTTTCAGAAATTCACAGAACGCCTATGAGTATACAATAGCTGTAATAACTTAAAAGGATCATGTACTGAAAGCGATTCATTGGGTCATGAATAAACGAAGAACTGTTCATATTATACACAAGTAAATAATGAAACACTGGAGAAACCCAGACCAACAAAAGAAAAAGAAACCCCGTCTTACTAAAACAAGATAAACGAAAACAATAGAAATGCACAAGGAAGAACACTAATAAACCATTAAACCACCATACCAGTGTTTATGCTAGGACTTTGTACAATGCGAGGCATTGCTCATGTTAGCGTTTCCTTGTATTAGTTCTTGTTACAATGTGCAGGGTTGCGTGACGTTCTATAAGCACACATTACATTTAGTACGTCCGTGTTACGGTAATGTGGTCCTTGTTATTGTCACAAGTCTGATAAAAATGTCCGACCTGATGACCCACTTAGCCTTGTTTACTTCAAATTCAAATATTTGAAACCCTTGACTCCTTTGTTCAAAGCTTCCTTTTTCTAGGTGCTTCTAGAACAGGTCAAGATGTTATGTAACTTTAGGACCATTGTCCAGTTCTCGAACCAACCACATGCTTTGCGAACAGTCACGTGATACGCAATATACCTTTCTATATATGTACCCACACGCTTCCGCTCCCTCACTTCGAGCACATTTTAGCTAATTCCATCAGCTTACTCGGGTCGTGAGAGGCAGCCGGCGCCATAGAGAATCAAGGTACCCTTCGACTTCTCTCAAAGGTATCATTTTATTTAATAGTATTTGCCTATGTATTGTTTAAGTATGTATTTGTGCTATGTATTATATGATTTCCATATACACTTGAGCATGGTTCAGAGAAATAGCTGAAAACCTATATGTTACGGAATATAAATTTATTGTAACCATTTTTCCATTTCTGTACTTTAATTTATATTGTTTTAATTCACTAAGAGCCAGAATGCTGCGCTCGATATGAATTCTTCATGTAATTCAATTATTGCGTGTAATTTTAATTGTAAATTGTGAAGCGCTCTGTCGGTTTGAATTACCTCTTGTATGAACATTAATTTAAACGTTGTATCTATTTTATTGCTTCATACGTCATGACTGTTAAATGGAACACATGTGAGACGATTATATTTTTTCTAAAATCTAATTGTAAGCGACGCGAGGTCGAAACTCTTGGTTCAGCGCATTTAATTGAGCCATGCCTAGGTAGGACCTGTTAGGTTGAGAATTATATCCAAACACGTTGCATCCACAGGTCGGCTCATGGTTCATGTTCACCCATGCCTCACCTGCATTAGCTTATTGGTGTAAGCGTGTCGAAATCCACTCTGAGGGCCATGCTGCAAAAATTCCAGTTCCTAGCCACTAACAAAGGGACATCATTCCTTATGCACCACGTGTGTCGTTAAAGGGGGACTGAGGGAACGAATCAGCATGACTGAGTGTTGAGACCAAGGATACAAGAATAGAGCTAAGTGCAAGATCAAGTGTACAGATCTCAAAGGAACACTTTTCTGGCAATTTAGATTGACAAAATCAGGCATAGGCGCGTAAAGACAGAGTGAAGACTATTCGCGTTGCATTCGATTTATTGTTAATTTGTTAAACTTTATTAAATCTTATTTTCTTTGTTAATACCTCTTAGTAGTTGATTTCTATGCACAATAGACCAATTAGATTAATTCTTAGATTTGAATGGGGGCGGATGAGCAGAAAGATTGATGACGAGTGCATATTAATTTAGAGGGATTTAACTGTTTTCAAATCTAGCTAAAAGTTCGCAGTTTATTAGTCTGTAAATTTGTCGTCTGAACTACAAGACGCACTTTTAATTAGTCAGATAATAAATTGAGCAACCAGTCTGCGTAGAATATGAGAGGAAGAATTAATTATATTTAAAGTCGTTTAATTATTCTAAGCAGGGTCTTTAAATAAATACTGGAAACGTAACAAGTGTGGGTCGTCGCGGGATTGATATGTATTAAATTGTAAATTGTAACATTTTTATACATAGGGCGCATCATAACCTAGAAACGAACGAACGAACAGAATTGCCAATTGTTCTTTTGATTTTTGTATCACTGATTTTCTTTGCTTTTGTTGTGACATGTGCATGTATTCTTTTGCAGAGTAGCGTGCATGTTAGTTAATGTTGATATATTTAAGCGTAGTTAAATATGTCATGTTAGCTATTGAATGATTTATTTAGTATTGTGTTACTGAGTACTTCATTGTGAGGAGTCGAAGGTTATACCGCCAGCTAGGAGAGTTATCGGTAGTAACAGACTTCGGACTATTATATTTAGGGTGCTAGATATAATGTGTAATGTTGTATGGTAGGAGCCGTGACATTACGAAAGTCTTGGAACAGCGGACACTGTGACAAGCAGGTGAAACGTGTAAGAGTTAACGCGCAATTTATTTCGGAAGGTGTTCTGAGTAAATTAAATAATTTTTGTAAGGTTGTAGCCTAAAAGTTATTTTCGGGATAAGCGGAGTTATCGCCGACGGTTAAAACACACAATTCACGAGATACATTGTTATTGTAGCCAGCGCGCTAAGACAGTAAAATGGATCGCAAACAGGTTCTCGAAGACCTGAAAGAAACCGGTATCATGATAGGATATCAGGGTGACGAACTGACTAGCTACATTAAAACTGAGCTAGAGAAAGCGGAAAAGGAGAGACAAGAGATAGAAAGGGAAGAACGGTTAGCTGCCCGCGAAGCTAAGAAGTTAGAGGCTGAAAGACTAGCTGAAACCGAGGCTAAACGCATCGCAGCGGACACAGAAGCAAAACGCATCGCAGCGGATACAGAAGCCAAACGCATCGCGGCAGACGCGGAAATAAAACGGTTAGAATGGGAAGTAAAGAAACTAGAAGTTACCAATCCAAACCGTGATCGCAGAAGCAGTGGTGATTCGCATTCTAGCGATGGAAATAATCACAGTAGAATTGAAAATATCATTCCAAAGATAAATATGGTCCCATTTGATGAGAACAAAGATCAAATAGACGCGTATTTAAAAACGTTTGAAAAGTTAGCCAGAGCAACGAACATTCCAGCGGAACATTGGGCGATAAATTTATCGGGGTTATTGCAGGGCAGTGCGAAAAACGAGTTCAATAAGCTTAGCGATTCTGAGTCAGATAATTACGACACAGTCAAGGCAGCATTATTGAAACGTTACAAACTCACAGCAGATACATACCGACGTAAGTTTAAACAGGCCACTAAAGCCAGTTCAGAGACGCACGCACAGTACATACGACGCGTAGCTGACTTGTTCCAAAGATGGATAGATCTAGCCGAAACTCCACAGACGTACGCAGGTCTTAGGGATGAAATGGTAAAAGACCATATTCTCGGGTCATACAAATCAGATCTACTGATTCACTTAGCAATAAGGGAAAAATCTACGCTAGAGGAGATAGGCAACGCCGCCGATCGCTTTGATGACGCACATTCTCAATTCTCGAACGCACACGCGAACAACAAGTCTCGACCGAACGAACCGCAGACTCGAAAGGATAAGAAAAATGACGGGAAGGCACCTAATGAGCGTGATGATAAAACATCTAAACCCGACACTAAAAACAAGTCCGACAAACAGAAAGATAAAAAGAATCTTGCATGTTACACTTGTGGTGATAGTGGCCATTTTTCACGAACATGTCCTGAAAAGAAAACAGCTAAAGTTTACGCAGTAGAAAGTCATACACCTAAAACAGAAAAGTCGAATCGAACACCAGTACAGGCAAACGGTCACGATACAATCGCTTTGCTTGATACAGGGTGTGAGCTAGACGCTATTGTAAATGCATCATTAGTTAACCGTACCGACTACACAGGGGAGACAATCTCTGTCACCTTTGCAAACGGCGAACAAGACATTTTACCAGTAGCTGAAGTCTCGATTGTTTCAGACTTTGTAGAAGGAACAGTCAAAGCGGCAGTTATGGAAAACTCACCGCATGACGTGATCCTTGGTTGCAAGTATGTTTTGCCGTGCAAAAAACAAACTTCAACTGAACCACCACTGGTTAACGCTGTAACCAGAGCAGCGAGTAGTAAAGACAAATCTGTAACTGCACCGATGTCTGCCGCACCAGCCGTAGATAAAGCAACAGTTAGCGAGATTAAAATATTACAAGCTGAGGACGAAACACTAGACAAGTTACGCAGACAAGCTGTACTTGTTAGTGACGTCAACACTGACGATTCGAATAAGAAAGCGTGCATTATTCTGAAAAAGGGTTTATTGTACCGCTATTCGAAAGTGGGAGACGAATTTCGGAAACAATTAGTCGTTCCACAAACCAAACGAAATGACGTATTACGATTAGGTCATGAGAGTCTTTTTGGTGCACACATGGGTGTACAAAAAACAACTAGTCGTATTACAAGTGAGTTTTATTGGCCGGACATCACTGCCGATATCCGTAGATTCGTGTTAAGTTGCGACACATGCCAGAGAACACAGTCTAAAAATTCAATCAGACCCGCACCGTTAGGAGAGCCTGAACTGATCAGTGAACCCTACAAGCGCGTAGCATTGGATTTGATTGGGCCTATAATACCCACATCAACGAGAGGTAATCGATACGTGCTGACCACTATTGATTACGCAACAAGATTCGCCGACGCAGTACCATTGAAAAATATTGATACTGAAACTGTCGCCGAAGCCCTTTTCGGTCTTTGGAGTCGTGTTGGAATTCCTACTGAAATTTTGACGGATCAGGGGAGTCAATTCATAGGCAACGTAATGAAGGAAGTAAATCGTTTACTTTCCATCAAACATCTTACTTGCACACCATACCACCCCCAGGCAAATGGTCTGATTGAAAAATACAATGGGACATTAAAAACAGCACTTAAAAAGCTCGCCACAGATAAACCGAAAGACTGGGACAGATACATCCCTGCCCTACTATTTGCATATAGGGAGGTGCCACAATCTTCCACCGGGTTTTCACCATTTGAGCTACTTTACGGACGTACTGTACGCGGACCGATGATGATTTTGAAGGCACTTTGGACTGATGAAAAGACAGATGACGAAGTTAAGACAACTTATACATACGTCACTGACTTAAGAAACCGTCTTGAAACTATAGGCAAGATAGCACGGGAAAACTTGACGATAGCTCAGTCTAGACAGGCAGAATATTACAATAAGCACACCAAACCTAGAGAATTTGAAGTTAATGACAAAGTGTTACTGTTGCTTCCTGAAGCACATAACAAACTTCAGATGAAATGGAAGGGGCCCTTTGTAGTTACCGCCAAGCTAGGGGGACTGAACTATAAGGTGCAGACAGGAAAGAGAGAGAAAATCTTTCATGTTAACCTACTCAAAAAGTACATAAGCCGTGAGGATCAAACCACTCAAGCTGATTTTGTCGTAGCGACGATAGTTACAGAAGACGAGGGGGATACTGATTGCGTCACTGGTACTTTACCAAACTGTCCTCTACAGACGGACGAAACTGTCAAAGACGTTAGGGTAAATGAAGCCTTGACAGAAAGACAGAAAAAAGAAGTGAATGAATTGCTTAATGAGTTCTCATCTACTCTGACAGACAAACCAGGGTTGACAGACTTAATAGAATTTTCACTGAAGCTGACTGACAACAAACCGATACGTTTGAAGCCGTATCCGTTGCCACACGCTAAGATAGATGACGTTAGACGTGAGATTAAGACTATGCTAGATCTAGGGGTCATAGAGAAGACTGACAGTGCCTACGGATCACCCATCGTGTTGATTAAAAAACGTGATAACTCGTTCCGTTTTTGCGTAGACTACCGCAAACTCAATCAAGTGACAGAGTTTTGTGCCGAACCTCTTCCTGATCCGGATCTCATCTTCACTAAGCTAGCTAACGCTCATTACTATACCAAAATAGATTTGTCACGCGGTTTTTGGCAAATCAAGGTCAAGGACACTGATCGACACATATTAGCTTTCACTACACCAGTAGGAAACTACACATGGAAAGTTATGCCTTTCGGAGTTTCAAACGCTCCAAGCATTTTTTCTAAAATGATGCGGTCATTGTTAGAACCACTGTACGGACGTGGAGTTGAGAACTTCATGGATGATTTAATTCTAGGCACCCAGACATGGGAGGAGCACTTAACACTCTTACGAGATGTGCTAGCCAGATTAAAACAAGCCAACCTCACTGCCCGCCCTACGAAGTGTGAAATAGCACAATTCTCCTTAGACTTCTTGGGACACAAGTTGAGTCATGGAACTATGTCGCCAAGTGAAGCTAAGATAGCACAACTTAAGGACACTTCACAACCGCTAACAAAAACACAAGTTAGAAGTTTTCTTGGTCTTGCTAACTACTACAGAAAATTCGTACCAGATTTTAGTGCCATTGCATGTCCTCTGACTGACTTGACACGTAAGAATATGCCTACAAAAGTAGTGTGGACTGATGCATGCCAAAACGCTTTTGACACACTGAAATCTAGACTGACTTCAGATTTAGTTGTTAAACTGCCAGATCTGACAAAACCATTCTTGTTAAGGACTGATGCTAGCAACACAGGATTAGGAGCAGTGTTATTACAAGAACACAATGACACCAAACACCCAGTTGCATATGCAAGCCGTAAACTCACAACCACTGAACAGAAATATTCCACCAGTGAAAAGGAATGTCTTGCAATAGTTTGGGCCATAAAAAAGTTCGAAAACTATTTGTACGGAAAAACCTTTGTCATTGAGTGCGATCACCAGCCGTTGGCCTTTCTCGGACAGGCGCAATTTACGAACAGCCGTTTAATGCGTTGGTCTTTGTTTCTGACACAGTATGACGCAAATATTCATTACATCAAAGGGTCTTTGAATGTTGGCGCAGATTACATGAGTCGTGCTTGATGCCATCAAGTGCCGGTACTGATAGAATGTTGTTTAATCAATTAACTGAACCCTACGGATTCCTTCCTGTAAATATGAAATATAGTTGCACACTTTATTTCTAGGAATGTCGAAATTTTTTTTTTGTGTAAATTTTTCTTCATTGTGGACTTCTACATTTTATCATACATAATTTGTAGGAGGCATTTTATCTTTGGTAAGATAAACGCCTCAAAAGCAAGGGGGTGTCACAAGTCTGATAAAAATGTCCGACCTGATGACCCACTTAGCCTTGTTTACTTCAAATTCAAATATTTGAAACCCTTGACTCCTTTGTTCAAAGCTTCCTTTTTCTAGGTGCTTCTAGAACAGGTCAAGATGTTATGTAACTTTAGGACCATTGTCCAGTTCTCGAACCAACCACATGCTTTGCGAACAGTCACGTGATACGCAATATACCTTTCTATATATGTACCCACACGCTTCCGCTCCCTCACTTCGAGCACATTTTAGCTAATTCCATCAGCTTACTCGGGTCGTGAGAGGCAGCCGGCGCCATAGAGAATCAAGGTACCCTTCGACTTCTCTCAAAGGTATCATTTTATTTAATAGTATTTGCCTATGTATTGTTTAAGTATGTATTTGTGCTATGTATTATATGATTTCCATATACACTTGAGCATGGTTCAGAGAAATAGCTGAAAACCTATATGTTACGGAATATAAATTTATTGTAACCATTTTTCCATTTCTGTACTTTAATTTATATTGTTTTAATTCACTAAGAGCCAGAATGCTGCGCTCGATATGAATTCTTCATGTAATTCAATTATTGCGTGTAATTTTAATTGTAAATTGTGAAGCGCTCTGTCGGTTTGAATTACCTCTTGTATGAACATTAATTTAAACGTTGTATCTATTTTATTGCTTCATACGTCATGACTGTTAAATGGAACACATGTGAGACGATTATATTTTTTCTAAAATCTAATTGTAAGCGACGCGAGGTCGAAACTCTTGGTTCAGCGCATTTAATTGAGCCATGCCTAGGTAGGACCTGTTAGGTTGAGAATTATATCCAAACACGTTGCATCCACAGGTCGGCTCATGGTTCATGTTCACCCATGCCTCACCTGCATTAGCTTATTGGTGTAAGCGTGTCGAAATCCACTCTGAGGGCCATGCTGCAAAAATTCCAGTTCCTAGCCACTAACAAAGGGACATCATTCCTTATGCACCACGTGTGTCGTTAAAGGGGGACTGAGGGAACGAATCAGCATGACTGAGTGTTGAGACCAAGGATACAAGAATAGAGCTAAGTGCAAGATCAAGTGTACAGATCTCAAAGGAACACTTTTCTGGCAATTTAGATTGACAAAATCAGGCATAGGCGCGTAAAGACAGAGTGAAGACTATTCGCGTTGCATTCGATTTATTGTTAATTTGTTAAACTTTATTAAATCTTATTTTCTTTGTTAATACCTCTTAGTAGTTGATTTCTATGCACAATAGACCAATTAGATTAATTCTTAGATTTGAATGGGGGCGGATGAGCAGAAAGATTGATGACGAGTGCATATTAATTTAGAGGGATTTAACTGTTTTCAAATCTAGCTAAAAGTTCGCAGTTTATTAGTCTGTAAATTTGTCGTCTGAACTACAAGACGCACTTTTAATTAGTCAGATAATAAATTGAGCAACCAGTCTGCGTAGAATATGAGAGGAAGAATTAATTATATTTAAAGTCGTTTAATTATTCTAAGCAGGGTCTTTAAATAAATACTGGAAACGTAACAGTTATAATGCTCAAGGTTGGGTTATATCGCTCAGAACCGTGCTATGCTTTACGCGAGAGCGAGATGCACAAACGATGGAGGCGGCGTGGTGCAGTCGACGATTAGAGTTGCACATCTAACATATAAACAAACTATAGATGGCGGCGCGGTGCAGTCGACGATTACAGTTGCTCATCCAACATATAAACAAACAATACAGAATGTGTAAGAGGTTCCATACACTGAGAAATCATAAATATAAACAACCAAATGCACGTGTGAATACTTTACTTACATATGTATTTGAAAAATATCAGACTGACAAATCGACAAATTATCCTTATGGAGAATCGTGTATAGTGAATGCATAGTAAATGGTTTTGCGCTATCTATCTATCTATCTATCTATCTATCTATCTATCTATCTATCTCCAGACAGACAGATAGACTACTGTGCTAATAATAAATAAACACGCGCGCGCGCACAAATTTTCTAATTCATGAAGTTTATAAAAAGAACAATGCAAAACATCAACTTTAAATCACGTGACATCAAACTAAGCAAGCGCACATAAAACACAAACCTAAAAGATAATTTGAAAATAACGCAGAGAGTCAGACAAGCAAATGCATAGACAAACATGAAAGTCACCAAACCAACGAACGAATGAATAAAGTGCAAAATAAGAGAAAACAATTTAATAATCGGAAACAATTTAAATAAAATTAATTAAATAAGGTAAAGTATAAAAATCCATTTATCAACCATAGTTGATAAAACAAAAAAAAAAGTATCAAGCATAAATGTGTTACTCACATTAATTATCTACAAACAATCGTCATAAAGCCGTAAGCCAGTTACCTTATATATACTTACACTTCAAAACGCAAACTAATTAGACCTGTTATCTATTCGAGTAGGGCTGCGACAAACGCAACCGGTAAAAATGTTGAAAAGCTTGCATAAATATTTATTTGACCCAGACTACAAATGACTTTACCTTGCATGTCAACTATTACAAACACTGTGGGGCTGGGGCTAGACTGGAACAGCAGAAACCTAGCCAAATTACCTCCCCATGCCAAACGTGCAAATGTTTGTTTCTGTCTGCAATGATCACAGCCGGTGGCAGTGGGACATAGCAGCATGGTCGGTGAGGAGAGACAAGAATTCGTTCGATACAGGTCAGGAATAAAATCAGATGTATGTATCTAAGTATCCTCCGTTGTAGAAGCATCCTGCCTCGCCTATGTTAAACGCGCTCCGGCGTAGAAGGCAGTTGGGGCTGGCTTTCGTCATGTTTTCTCACGTTTGTAAACTGGTTTCAGCCATATTTATTTCAATTTTAGAACAATATTTTTTTCCCCGTATAAATACAACTCCCCCTCCCCAATATGCACTCATTTCTATAATTTTCCATCTATCTATCTATCTATCCATCCATCCATCTATCCATCCATCCATCTATTGCCCTCCATTACGTCTAATAGACATAAATTGCATAATTTCTTGCCCATGTCAAGACTTGTGTTTACATGATTCATGTGATTTCCAGTATCACAGAGGAATTATGACAAAGGTAATAAGCATTTGCTATGAACAACAAATCACTCCTTAGTGACTTTTATCTGTATCAATACTTAATTAACCAAGTCGCAAAACACTTCCATATTTTACTTTTTAGACACCTTTGGGGAACAAATCAGAAGAAATCAAGAAAGAGACAGAATCAACCAACAAACAAAAAATTATTAAGAAAATGTGGTGAAATAAAATTATGAACACTGATTACACGCGAACATCCACATTACCCCACAGCTCGCATATTCTTCACCCTCATCACAGCTCACATAACCTCCACCCTAATCACAGCTCACACAGCCTCCAGCCTCATAACAACTCACATAACCTCCACCCTAATCACAGCTCGCATAGACTACACCCTCATCACAGTTCGCCTAGCGTTACCCCTCATCACAGCTTGCATAGCCTCTGCCCCTCATCACAGCCTCCACTTCTTATCACAGATGACACAACCTCTACCTACGTCACGTCGACATGAAGGAGACAGTATTACAGTTTAGAAGTAACTCCACTTTCATTCTTTTACTGATGTTTGCATGATCTATCAGTCCACAGACTTTTATTATGTTTGTGTTGGTGTCAAGACTACACAGCCACATTTTACTGTATATTATGCGTCTCTATAACACTGCGAATAGATCCTACCAATCCTGCTATACGCTAGGACTTTATATTCCTTGAATAACCCTCTTTGAAGAAATGACGTTGTGTATCCAGAACACCTTGTCCTCCCTTCAAGTAGAAGCCAGTCGCCCGTGAACTTCCGTTCTGCAGTTTATATTGAGCCTGTCAGTTATTTCTGAACGGCATCTGGGCTGCTGACTATTTAGAAACATCAAATAAAACAAGGCGTAGTCTGTTTGATCATGCCTGAAGGTAGGACGTGATATCTTAGCTTGTGGAAACTGGCGGGCCCTTCTGGTCTGTAATGTGCGCAAGATCTGCTACAGTTGGATGCTTGCTTACTGCCAGCTCGCTGCCGCGTGTTCGCTAAGGTTGAGAGCATGAGGGCGCTCTGTAATTTATCATTCGAAGCAAAAACAGGCATTTTGCATTTCTATATTTGAAAGTCAAACTTTCACTAATTAAATTCAAACTCAATAAAATAATTATGCAAAAGAACAGATAATTATTATTTTTTAATTAATTATTTTAATGTGTGTTGTTCTTTCTTCAAGTTGTACTTTGTCCATGTATGCACGTTGACATGAACGCCGGTGTTGCTATGATTATTACTAATATTAATTAATAATGCATAACTAAACACAATTGGCTGGAATCTTAATTCATATATTAATTATAAATCCCACTGTTTCGCCCAACTTGTTCCACCTGGCGGATCACCTGGCGCTGCAGAACTCTACCTTTTACTCACAACATTTATATAAACGTTCTTTTGACACATTATTTCTTCTACAGATGGAACTTCTTACTTATCTCTTAAGTTATTTTAACGAGCTCCCATCCGCCCATTATCACTCCAGACATAATTGAAATAGTATGCATATGAATAACAAATGATAAACAACAATAAATTTATTAAATCAACAATCAAAACATACAAACTAATACAGTTAAAAAAGACAGACACATATATTACTGCTGAGGATAAATGTCCAGTTAATGTCCACCAATTATTCAGTCTCTATCCCCAACCGTAAAATAATCTAATTAATTGTCTCTACTAGATTTATGAATTTACTTCTCATCACTGAATCAGAGCAAAGTATAGCAAAAATAACAATTCATTTACTTGTCCTTTTTTATGGCAAAAGCTGTTGCAGCTGGATGGTTTTTGCAACAATGTCACATGCTCACTATGCCTCATGTTGGATAATGGGTATGCTAGGCATGCCATCCAAACTGTTCAAGAATTATGCAAACATGAAATCTCTCAAGACCAAAGCCGGACCCAACTTCTGATATATGATTCTTGTACAGAGATCCATCATAACCAATTTCCAACAAGTGTAACAAATTGTGCTGGATGCATGTACAAATGTAGCTCAAGTAGAGTGCAGTAGATCACTACATTCCGAAGTGGATACAAGGAAAAAAGACACGCCCTTCTCTGGAAAAATGTCAAATCAAGTGACAGCCATTAAGATTCAGACCTAAAATGTTTCTACACTCACATATCTTTCTGCAAGCATTCTCAAGCTTACATTTTTGCAATAGAGTTCATTAACTCCATACATACACATGGGCATAACTTATAATACAGTTAAATTCACCATTATCATTTCCACTAGGAATATTGACATACGATCGATAATGCAATATACAGAATCTCTGTAATTACAAGCATATTACAATAGTTCAGAATACACAAAATCATCTCTGAGTCTAATTACAAACCATAAAATCAACATTCTAAATACAAAAAATCGTCTCTGTGTCTAATGACAAACAACAAAATCAGTATTTTAAGTGCATGAAAAATATTTCAAAGTCTAATTTTTCTGCACTCCTTATTTATCAGTCATATAAATCACCACAGCTCTCGGTTAGTCGTAAGACTGGACTTTGATGACAGCAAAAGTCAATGTGATAAGAGATAATGATCTTTTCTTACAGGTCACTTTCTGCCTGACTCCTATTAGTTAGATTTGTTTTGGGCCAGTACCAGGCCGTCGGTCGAATATAACTGGATAGTTACTTAAAACAGCTTAGCATCACTGGGTAAGCTGTTTATTACTAACAAGGTCAGTGGCTTGGCTTGCTCACTTCAATGAAACTTTGGCTATTAAAGTCACAGGGCACAACACCGGTGGCATTGAGTTATAATATTAGTGCAGGCTACTGTTTAGCTCTGGTCTTTGGGGAATTCTGTCTTCCTTACCTGTTGTTCTTATTGTGCAGTGCACTAGGTGTACTTTCAAATTCTTGCTGCATTAAATCATAACAGCATAAATATAATAATCTCATAAACATGTGCAGGTAACTGTGCTGTCACATGCATCATTTGCACCTTTTTAAAAATTTGTATGTACATTTATTTGTTTAATACTGCCTTCACCAAAATATGTGTACTTCACGTCTGAGTCTCGGCAATTTGACAAAGATATTGTTGAGCGTGTGTTTATCTCTCTCTCTCTCTCTCTGTGTGTGTGTGTGTGTGTGTGTGTGTGTGTGTGTGTGTGTGTGTGTGTGTCTCATCGTGGTGGAATAATTGTCCTTTTAAGTTTTCTCTCTATATATGTATTTATATTTAAATGTTTGTTTTCCATTGGATTGGATTAACATCTGGGAAGGCTGCACAATTATATGGAGCACACTGAATGGAGTGGAGAGCAAAGTTCGCAACAAGAAAACGTAAACACTTTAAAGCTATAGAATTTTAAAACCCAAGCAATTACTACATTTTTGCGCTTCTTTTCAATTTATTTTAATTTAGTTTATAAAATCAGTCTTTGCTATTTACAGTAGGAAATTGAAATGGGTATTTCCTCCGACTGAAGACTTTGTATAAATATTTGATAACGTGTCTGTCAGACTGAAGACTTTGTACAATTATTTGATAACATTGTGGTCTGTCCGACTTAAGACTTTGTACAATTATTTGATGACATTATGTCTATAGGACTGAATAATTTCTACAATTATTTGATGACATTGTGTCTGTCGGACTGAAGACATTTTACAATTATTGGATAAAGTGTCTGTTGGACTGAAGACTTTCTACAATTATTGGATAATATGATGTCAGTCGGACAGAAGGCTTTCAATTATTGGATGACATGGTGTTAGTCGGACTGACGACATTCTACAGGATTTGGATGACGTAGTGTCTGTTGGACTGGTCATAACATTTGAATCCTTAAATCTTCTTCCACCGACGTGTCTGCTTATCGCGTAGGATCGTGTCTTTTCATAAACATTTTCTAGTTTGTGTTTTCACTTGTCTGAACTTTGTGATTTGCAGAAAAGTGTGAATGGTTCGGATCAATGTCTCACCATAGAATTGCATTACGAAACACATCGTGATTCTACGGCCAAAATAATGGACGTATGACACGTCACTGTTTAACTCAGTGACCGGGATTATCATTCTCACACATATATTTGAGAGAGAGCAGAAAGCTTTTAGGATTGAACGAAAAAATGAGCTGTTTTAAAAATGCGATTTTAAAGACTTGAATGTCGATCATTATAGCTATAAACACATACCACTTTAATATTAATAAAAGTTTAATCCCTGTTAAGTTACAAATTATGGAAATAATAATTCTGTGCTTACAAAAAATGCGCCCTACTTTTTTTTTTTGCAGATTTCCCAGCCGCATTACGAATACGTCCGCCTCCTATGACTGCTGACCCCATAGCGCCTGAGTGTTACAACTTTACTTACGGTAACTGGAGGAAACAAGAGTTCTATTCTCCTAACTACCCGGGCGAATACATAAACAATTCAGACTGCGTTCAGTACTTAGAAGGTATCAACCTTATATATCTCGGTGTGTGTGTCAGTGTGAATGTGTGTATGGATGAACAGGAGTGCAAGCGAGTCTTTTGTGTAATTGCATAGGTGTATGTGTACAACTGCACTTGTGTATATCAGTAAATGTTTGTTTTCTTGAGTAAGATAGTGTATGCGTGTGTGTATATACGTGTGAGTGTATATATATATATATATTTATATATATGTGTGTGTGTGTGTGTGTATATATATGTGTGTGTGTGTATATATATATATATATGTGTGTGTGTGTGTGTGTGCTTGTACTTGTACTAAAATGTGTATAAAAGTGTTTGTGTCCATGAGTTTCCTGGAAATATTGATTAAATTACTTTTGCGCTGTGATAAATGTTATCATAATAGATTTTTATGGTTAACTTCCGGTTTTTAATGCGCACGTTATAATCTTACAACGAATCACTCGCATGCGATATTATTTTTAAGAAATAAATTTGAACAGAAGCACTGAACGCACTCTGCAGAGTGTGGATATACTTAATGGAGAAAATTAGAAGACGCATTAAATCAATCTTGTTTTGAACATTTCCCAGTCAAACGCTGCGACAGTCAATGTGATGCACTCTTCACTTCTTATCGAATGCCATCAGGGTCAAATCTCAAGAGACACTTTGCTGAAAAATCCTTCATAAATGTTTATGTATGCTCTTTGTATTTCACTGATAAAACCTTCCAATGACACCCAACAACTATTCAACATGAGCTTATTAAATAATCAACAGTGAATCCGTTAAGGTATAGTCCATAGTCTATAGTCTATACACTAATATAGCTGTATCCTCGCGCGTTCTTCAGGTTGACAAATTGAAAGGGTTTTCCATTAACTCCCTATTTTCGAGTGCCTGAATTTGTCAGTCAACAATGTACGTAGTGCAGGGCTGGGCGGGACAAAGACAAATGAAACGATATTCATCTTCTTCACAACATCCGTAGAACTTCAGTTCGGCCTAAACTCGCCGATCCATCTCTTGAGTCCCTGAAAACAACAGAGTAAATGGGAAGCAACTCTATAATTTCAACAAAACATAATGACACGTTATTTTTGTGTATAATTGTTGTAAATCGCTTAGGACTTTTCAGTCTACCTGTTAATTATTTTATTCCTCTTTTTTTTTTTTTTTTTTTTTACTGATATCTTTAGTTTATAATAATTATAGAAAGATGAACAAGAAAGAAAAAAGAAAGAAAGAAAGAAAGAAAGAAGCAGGGGAAAAGAAAAAAGAAAAACACAGAAAAAGAAAAACAGAATGAGCGAGAGAAAAAGACAAACAGTAAAATAGGAAGAGATGAGGGACGAGTATGAGCGAGAGAGAGAGAGAGGGAATTAGAATGAAACAGAAAATAGAGAAAGAAAAAGAGAAACAGAGAGAGAGAGAGAGAGGGTGTGTGTGGGAGAAATAGGGAAAACATAGAGGAGGGGGTTGCAGAGAAAAAGGGAAGAAAATGGAACGAAAGGGAGCGAGAGAGAGGAGAGAAAGAAACGAGAAAAAATGAGAAAGAATTAGAGGGAAAGAGGAACAGAGAGAGAGAGAGAAGAAGAAGAAGAAGAAGAAGAAGAAGAAGAAAGAGAAGCAGAGAGAGAGAGAGAGAGAAACAAGAGAAAATGAGAAAGAGGGGAAAAGGAACAGAGAGAGAAAAGGAGAAAAAAGAGAAGCAGAGAGAGAGAGAGAGAAAGAAACAAGAGAAAATGAGAAAGAATTCGAGGGAAAAAGGAACAGAGAGAGAGAGAGAGAGAGAGAAGAAAAAGAGAAGCAGAGAGAGAGAGAGAGAGGAAAAACAACAAAAAAGAAATTATTAAGAAAGGATAGACAGAAAGACAGCCACAATGTTACATCATCTACCCCCAGCTTTGTGTGTGTGTGTGTGTGTGTGTGTGTGTGTGTGTGTGTGTGTGTGTGTGTGTGTGTGTGTGTGTGTATTGATACTGAACAGAATTCATAGAAAAACACGACCTACTCTTTTCCTTGACTGAATTGCTGCTTATTTCAAACAATTGCTTCTTGTCACTTTAATGAAGCCGGGTGCTTTGGTTATACCGGAAGTGTGCAGCTATTCTTTTCTTTCTTTCCTTATTTTCTTCCTTATGTCCTTTCTCTCTTATGCACGGAAGGAATACTTTGCCAGTCTTCTGATTCTTTGACAGTACCCTTTCACTCGAACTGTAAGTATTCTGACGTCACCGTGTTCCGGAAGAGAAAGAAAGAGAGCGCGCCATTTTGTATATTGCATGAGAAATGTTCCTAGTGTGCGCCAGGGCAACAGGCGGCTTGAACGCGCACACATGACGTCACGCGGTGCAACAAATGAGGCCTGACCAAACAAACATATGCCACTCAAACCCCACAACCTTAATATGTTAAACGGTTAAAGAGATTTAAAAGAAAAAGAGTCCAACTAATGCCCCTGTGTGTCGGTGTGTGTTTGTGTTAGAAGGAAGCAAAAGGAGAAAAGGAGAAAAACATATCGTTTGTTTCTTTCAAAGTCTCTATCGTTAAATGGTTAACTTTTTATTGCATGTCTTTGTACTAAAGAGGAAATAATTATTGCATTATAAGTTTTGAATTGTTTTTAAATAGGCAAAAAAAAAAAAACGAAGCAGGCAATTATTGTGCTGATTATTATATTTTAACATTAATTTGCATTAATTAAGAAAACTGTTGATACATTCTTGCCGTATTTCGTCATCAGAACACTATAGTAAGCGTAACCACGGTACTCAAGGGCTAGAGTGATAGCACTATAGTTAGTGTAACCATGATAATCCACGGCTGCAGTGATGACACTAAGTTGTGTAGCCGTGGTACTTAAGGACAAAAATGATGGCACTATAATTAGTGTAACCATGGTACTTAAGGACAACAATGATGGCACTATAATTAGTGTAACTATGGTACTTGAGTGCCACAGTGGTGGTACTATATTGAGTGTAACTATGGTACTCAAGGCCACGGTGGTGGTTCTGTAGTCAGTGAAACCATGGTACTCCAGGGCCACAGTGAAGGCACTTTAGTGAGTGCGACAGTGGTACTCAAGGGCTACAGAGATGACTCTACAGTTAATGTAATCATGGTACTCAAGAACCACACTGCCACGTGTCCAGTTAAATTTAACTGCCGCTTTATCAGACTCCCAAGTATCAATATTAGATTACTATTTCACTTCAAATACTAGCGGCAGCTAGACGGCCTGACTTATCCTTCCCCTAATATGCCAGATATTCGGGCTGTTATTCAAATGACATACCAATAGATAAATCAGCTGACTTGTCTAGCAGGTAACGTTATCTTCCCCTTTTATCAATTATCGTTATAATATTAATTCCTCTGGCTCGGCCATCATACTAGCTTCCAAGTTGTCATTCACAACAAATTATGCAAATGTGAGTGAAGATAACAAAGTATAATTAATAACAATAATAAGAAAGAAAGGGCGACAATTTCCGTATCCCGAAATATTCAATGAGTTCGTCTATCCTGCCCTGCCCGATTATTTGTATAGAGTTCGTATTCGACTGATCAGTTTATTTTGGAGAGCGCACAATTAACTAGAGTTTTCATGAAGACCAGCAACTGCCCGTAGCATCCCATGACAGAGTGTGACGTCACGTAGTGGTTGTCTACTAGGTAGAAACAACTCGGTGCCGATTAGGTGTGCTAGACATCCAGAGACAAATATACCTTCACACCAGGAACAAGCTGAAATGAACAACATTTCTTCTATAGCAACTTATAATCATGAATAATCACCTGGGCTTCATGGCGACAGTGACAGATTACTCTTTACAATGTTCATCACAACTGGTTAGCTACACGCTAACATATTCGCAAACTCAATGAAATATTTTAAGTGAACAATAATAGTTCCACTCCTACAATTACATAAATTCATAGATACAATATATCCAACAAGGGTTGATTTTAAGGACCATACGTTCGCACCATTAACTGTCTTTAATACTATAAAGAACACACATTAAGACATTAGTGTTGAAAATAAAACATTATGTACAACTCTTAGTACTACAATGTTATTAGGTAGCACTTGATTCTAATAACTTAATCGCTTTAATGATAAGGACTCCGTTAACTCCTGTGGCAACTATCTTTGCTATTACGAAGGATCCTATGAGTGCGTATTAACCCCATCATAGACTATAGAAATAACTTGTTACTAACTACTATGCTGATCAGTTAATACAGACAATGTTAATAATAGAGACATTGGTGCGGCATTATTGAGTTCATTGACACCACTTACATCCAGTTAGATTAATTACAATGTGCTTATGAATCAACGTCAGCTACGTCTTTA
The DNA here is from genome assembly GCA_028829895.1 of Sinotaia quadrata. Classification (NCBI taxonomy): domain Eukaryota; kingdom Metazoa; phylum Mollusca; class Gastropoda; order Architaenioglossa; family Viviparidae; genus Sinotaia; species Sinotaia quadrata. The sequence continues at coordinate 46,657,328 of CM054181.1, read as the reverse complement.
GGATAACATCGTAGAATCATGTATGCTTATGTACGATAATTAAGGACATATAATTAGCCGATTAGAGCTGTCCGATATAAACATATGTATACACACTCACTATTGTTTCCATTTTCCATTTCCATCTTCTGAATACATTTTTCTTTATTGCACTTCACTTACCTTTACCGCGTGAAGTTCTGAGAGTTCTATAATCGGAATATCGATAAGAAAAGGATCCGTTATTGTCACTGCAAGCGATGCTGGGGATTTGCCATGTAGATTTACTGGAGAAAGGGCGGATTCTCGAGAAAGTCTCACAGTTTATGTTGAGAGAGGATTACTTCTGTGTGTCTGCGTCCTCATTCTCATCGTTATCAGTGCACGCGAGCACCAGAGAATAAATGTCACAATTTTGACAGCAGCCCCGGTCGTGACAAGCCACGTGCACCCGAGTCTCAACGCTGTCTGCACGCAGATGCAGTACAGAGATGACCTGCACATCCGGAGTACAATTTATCATCTGTGTACCTGGATAGCTAGCTTGGTTTATATTAAACCTGACGGTCCTACCGCATACCTTGGCCCTTCCATTTATACATTTTTTTTTTGGTGGGGGCGTATCTCGCCAGCAAACATCTATGAATACGTTAGCCAACTCAGGTGCCAACTAAGGTGCATTGTGGGTTTTCGCTGTTGTTAAATGTGTTGCAAATAGTGCACCGTGAAACATTCACAACCGCACGCGTGAATTTATGCAAAATTATGTCAGTTTAAAATGAGTGCTTGTACGCGATTAGACGTTATGTCATCGTGGCGAGAAAGATAAGCGCATAAAGAGTTATCTGTTCTTGCAAAAGTTCGGGACTGCAAAACGACCGGGGGCGAGAGGTGGTTAATGTAAGTTTTCTTCTATTTCTGCTGTTTTCAGTTTTAGTTTGTTTTTGATATTATCGTCTTTAGTCTTAGACAACGCATGGCATAAACGGAGGTCAGAGCATAGAGAGATGTTTATAATGCGCTCACAGGTCGGTCTTTCGCTGTACAACTACCAAGATGTATACAACATTATATTATTATATTATTAATTTGATATATTACTGTCTGTCGTCACCATTATTACCCATTACTCTAGAGATGATTATGATATAGAACTTCACATTATCATTATAAATAATTTTTAGAGGTGACTACAAGAATTGAAATTTGAAATCACACCATTAGATATATTTAACTGAATTCCGTTCTTAATAATAAAGGTAAAAACCAAACTTCAACACGGAAATTCATCATTATCACTACAAGTCAAAACTATACTTGTAAAATTAAAATTCATCATTATCTCTACAAGTCAAAACTATGCTTACAAAATTAAAATTCATCATTATCTCTACAAGTCAAAACTATACTTGTAAAATTAAAATTCATCATTTTCACTAGAAGTCAAAACTACACTTGTAAAATTAAATTTCATCATTATCACTACAAGTCAAAACTACACTTGTAAAATTAAAATTCATCATTATCACTACAAGTCAAAACTCTACTTGTAAAATTAATGATGATTACTACAAGTCAAAACTATACATGTAAAATTGAAATTCATCATTATCACTACAAGTCAAAACTATACATGTAAAATTAAAATTCATCATTATCACTACATGTCAAAACTACACATGTACAATTAAAATTCATCATTATCATTACAAGTCAAACTATACATGTACAATTAAAATTCATCATTATCATTACAAGTCAAACTATACATGTAAATTGAAATTTATCATTATCATTACAAGTCAAACTATACATGTAAATTAAAATTCATCATTATCAAGTGTAAGTCAGAACGCCTTGTTAGCGAAGACCATTCATGGTGGTTATAAACTAGTATATCTATTTCTCTTTTCATTCCAGAATCTTTAGTATGTGCATCGCCAATCGCCAACTTGGTGAATGAATACTCTCGACAGATCCATTTCATTTTCACTTTATCTCTCAAAAAAATGTATATCTTTTTTTTTTCATTGGTATGAGATTATTCTCTCAAGTTCCTAAATAGTTCCTAAAATATCACAAAATTTCAGACTCACAAAAGTCATTGACGAAAAGCATTGAAACGGATAAAATTAAAAGGTCATAGATGCTTTAACAGAGCTGTGTGACGTAATAAATATATCACGGGACTACTTTACGTCAAAAGAGTAGTAGTCTGCATGCACTCAGTAATTTTTACATGAAAGGGAACGTCATCACTTTATTACTTTGACGTGAAGTAACGAATAAACAGTCGTGCATTGACATTTCTGTTGACTGTGGAGAAATTATTACCTCATCCTGGCATAAAGCAGAGATCGGCAAAAAATTTTTCGGCTATCTTAAGTGCACTTCGTTCAACAAAATAAGAAGAAAAAAAAATAATTATAATAGGTGGAATAAACACTGAATAAATAAATAAATAAATAAATAGGTGGAATAAACACTGAATAAATAAATAAATAAATAGGTATTTTTTCCTCTCTGTGTATCTTTCTTTCTCTCGTAAATCCACAGAGGAGATAAATATATAGATGGATGGACGGACGTATGGATCGATGGATGGATGGATGGACAGATAGATAGAGAGAAAGAGAGAGACAGAGAGATAGCGACTGTAGTTTTTTTTTTCTACACTACAGTGAGACCCACAAACAGCTTAAAATCTTTTTCATTCCGCTGCTGTATCGTCAGTAATCCAAGTAAACCATCAACATTCCTGTAGTTTCTTTTCCTTGAGCACCCATAAATAATTTTCTTTTTGTCTTGTTTGTTGACGCAAGGTTGGTGTTGAAAATAAAGGCCCGTAACTCTAAGCAGCGGTAGTTCCAAATATTATCGTCGTCTGAAGAAAGGGCAGCGCAGCCTTGACGCACATGTCAAAACACTTAACCGTGAGCAGTACTGATTAAATAAACTGCCCCGTCTCGATGCGTGTCTATATTACACAACAGACAAACAACCCATGCATGCGAGGGCCACACCGATCTGGATCTAAGTAAACCAACCACTTTGACATTAGATCGGTCATGTGAACTCCAGAGATTGAAGTCTGGTGGTGGCAAGGTGACAGGTATTTTTTCTTTTTTTCATCCGGAGCCCGCCCAAAGATATCTTTTACTAATGAGAGGCTAGAAAAAGTGATATGGCCCGACCTCCTTCCTTGTCCGAGTGCCAAAGATCTTTTGACCACTAGGCTAGGTCTGACCCCGGAGGTAAAGCAAACAAGAATGGGATAAGAGATCTTAACAGTTATTTTAAATACTTCACTTTGATCTCATCTCAATGATTGCTTTCTAGGAGCATATTCGAGGGTTTGAACCAAAGCCATTTAAATGATTAAGTTTGAACCAAGTGTATTCCAGACTGGAATATTTCGCAGAAAGTCAATAATCCGACAGTTTTTTGCATTCATGGTAGTCTTGAATTTGCACTAGCGACGAATTTTCTCACCCTTCAATCGCGGCAATCCATCCATTTATACCAGGGGTCGGGAACCTTTTTGTCTGAGAGAGCCATGGACACCACATATTTTGAAAAGTAATTCTGTGAGAGCCATACATTATGTTTAAAACTAAAAATTCAAGTAAATGTGTGCATTTTGTGTAATTTCAACACTAAAAGTACAATAATTATGTCTCTGAATTCATTTTAATAACATTGTTATGCTGTTGCTAATCAATAATGAGTATTTCTTACCATTAATGCGACTTATGGTGCTGCATGGCTTTGCTGATGGCTTTGTAGTCTGGTTGATACGTGGTGAGGTTAAGCTTCATGCAGGCGTTGAGACTTTAGTAGACAAATAGCTCATTTGTAGAATGAAATATTGATATGCAATTAATATGTAGATCAAAGGAGTCTAAAGAAAGATTTTTTTATAATCGAACATTTGTCTGCGAGTCAGATGCAGCCATCAATAGAGCCACATCTGGCTCGCGAGCCATAGGTTCCCGACCCCTGATTTATACGATAGTGGTGGTGTCTTTGAAATCGCGACATTATCTCTGCACTGGTGAAAGCCATCCAATCAAAACTGGTGCGGATCATTTAATTTTTGCACTGGTGAGAACCATTCTGATTACCATAAAAATGCGCCAATCCTTTCATTTGAAAACCACTTTAACTTTGTTATCTTGCACTCTTAATAACCGTTTACTGCCAGAACGTGATAACTAACTCAGTCACTGATATCGTGAAACGCCTGTGTGCAGTCGTGATATTAGTCTCTGAAGTCGTGATAACCATTCGGATTCTGTAACCGCGACGACTCGTTTGTAAATATAAACTCACACTCTATAGAGAAGAGGAAAAACCTTCATGATGCAATTATTTAAATGTCATTTCGCATGATCCTTTGTCAGTAGTTCTGACAAAGATACTATGGGAATGTGAGACATAAGCTTGATTTGACTGGAATAGTTTATAGATTTTTCTACAGATAACAATGTGTTTATTGACCACGGTCATTTTCTTTGCTGTTGCTGTCATATTTGCTCAAATGTCTCTTATCATTGGGGCTACATTCTCCTCATCCTCAACAAGAACAACAACTTTGCCTTAATCATTTCTATCTTCTTTTCATCTTCATTATAATCACAATCAGTATAATCAATCGCCTCGGAATCGCCATTATTCTTGACTTCATTATCACAGTCGTTGCCATCGTCATTATCGTCGCCATTATTCTTACTATTAAAATCATCGATGTATAATTCATATTTCTTATTAAATATCTATTCTGGTGCAAAAAGACCTATATTATAATCTCATTTATAACGCTTGAAACAAGGAAATCTTTGGTATTGTATTCCTTTTTACAGCCAGCGATATTAAATAAGGCGATCACATTCAGCATTTGAGTTTAGTTTAAAGGTGCAATTGATAGTGGAATATTGAGTCTTGCTCCAACATCTGTGGAAAGGAGCTGACATTAAATTACAACCCCAAAAGAGCCGTAATTGTAATGCAATGAAAATCCAAACTCAAAAGATAGTTTCAACCATAGAATACTACAGTGGCCAAAATCATGCAAAAAAAAAAGCCAGACTTTAAATGTAATTCGAGCCTTAGACTACTACAGCAGCGCACAAAGTTCTCTCCTAACAGTTAGAAAGGTCAAAAGGTCAACAGTCGATTCGTAGTCCAGAATTATGAAGCGGGCTGTAAGTGCTGCACTTCCGACACAGCAACTTTTGCTATTCGAAGAAGTCGCAGATGACTACAGTTAAAATTAGACAATGAAAATATTGCCTTCTTCTTCTAATAATAAATCTTCTAATGCATTATCTAATATATAAGTTTTCGAAGTGTTCTCTTGCGTCAGTGACATGCGAGATCTAAAGCAATACCAGACAAGAATGGACACAGTTAAGAAACTTAAACTCACTCACTCACTCACTCACTCACTCACTCACTCACTAGCTCACTCACCTCTTGTGGGCACTTCCTTTCTAATCTTCTGGAATCGATTTTCACTTTAAGCTGAAGTCCGTAAACCGTGGTGCATTAACTGTTGGAGCAATTGAAATTTTTACAAGTTTGATGTGGCCTGCACCGGGGTGAGTTGTGGTGGGGATACATTTATTAAAAAATAATACTCTTTACTTTTATAGCTTTAAAAAGTACTTTAGTCGTATACATTATCTGTAAACCAGAAAAGAGAAAAAAAGATTAATTTACTACATTTTAAAGTGCTACATTTATGACGGATACTATTAAGAAAGTGACGGACTAAGATAGGAAAATGAAAAGGGCACATCTAGCTCGATCTCGAAAGTAACTGTCTTGTATTTCGGCTCTCGAGGGACGTCATTTCCTCTGCTACATATACAAAGAAACGCCCGAATGATGTGCTACCTTGCTCTAATCAATTTATTGAATTTTCCGAGAGACTCGTGAGTGCTATCTTTCGAGTTCATCAAGACCAAAGTCAGTGTTACAAAGGCGAAAAGCGCAGCTGAATCTTGGAAGGAAAGGTGGTGTTTACTGAGTGGTGTCCCCTTTCGCCTAGAGACTGCAATATGTGTAAACTGTTACAGTGATGTGCGCGGCACGTATCTCAAGCTAAAGAGGACATTCACGTGCTGAAAAAGAATATGGAGGGAGGAGGTGGATGGCAAAGGAATGAAACAACAACTGTCTGTGGAGATACCTAGCTCTAATCTCGAACGCTTATGTTTCATAAACATTGCTTGTACTCTTTAGACATTAACACCCTTCGCTTTTCAGTATCCTAGTGCGTTTCTTTGCAGACATTGCTCAGCTTGTCATAATATATCGTCTCACCGTATCGTCATATCCGGTCTCAGAGTTTCGTCATATCCGGTCCAGCTCCCATGGAAATGACATAATTAGTTGGTCCAGAGAGACTTTAGATGTCATGTCAAAGGTTATAAAGGCAGACATCAGACTTCTTTACCGTTTACCGGACCCGGTACTTTTTTATTTTATTTAAAGGGTATTTTGCGTGCACAATTTCAATAACACTGTTTTATGTTTGCGTGTTAAAATATTTCATATTGTAGGTCTTTGTTTCTAACATACAAAACAGATACACACACACACACGCACGCACCAAATGTCCAGCAGATCAAAAGTCGGCTAATAAACAAAGAGGCAGTCAGTAGCAACCAAGCAAGCAAGCCACCTCATTAATGTATTTCGTAGAAGCCGACAAATAAAGAAAAAAATATTTGTGTTATTTGTTATAGTGTAGAGTACAGCTTTACATTTGAGTGTAAACAAAATATGTGAATACAGTTACAATAAACATACACTAAATCCTAATTATTCATTGCATTATTTGTGTTTTGTTATATAAGCATGTACCCACACCTTTATAGTCGTAATACCTTTCTCTCTATTTCTCTCTCTCTCTCTCTCTCTCTCTCTCTCTCTCTCTCTCTCTCTCTCTCTCTCTCCATCCATCCGTCTGTCGATCTCTATCTATCTATCTATCTATCTATCTATCTATCTATCTATCTATCTATCTATCTATCTATCTTTCTATCTATGTATGTAGCACACCTCTCTCTAAAATGGTCTCGGTTTACAAGTGTGATTGAAAGACTGGTTTTTATTTGAAAAGAACACAGCACTCTTAAACAATACTATAAACAGTCTAGTACTCGATTGACCTCTGCTTAGCGCGTTGAAAAGAGCTTGCAAAATGTATAGACAAGTATCAAAATAAGCTGCACACCACTGGTCATTTCGATACTTTATGAGTTCAACCAGCGTCCTGTCCAAGAGAAATTTCGTTCTCATTTTGCTGTACTCCTTAGAATCTCTTGAGTAACTCGCGCTGAAGACAAATTAATCAATCGATCTCTATTTAGCACCTTGAAACAAAGTTTTCTATCTGATGGTTTCTGCTGAATGTTTCCAAATAAGCTTTAAAGAATCACTTGGTGTCAAACGGGTGGATCCAAATTTGAGAACGATTTGGTCCGTGAACGCTCGTGAAAACGAGCCTACACTGTGCAGAGCTTTGACCCACTAAGGATAAAGCCCTTTCTGACTGTGCAGAGCTTTGACCCACTAAGGATAAAGCCCTTTCTGACTGTGCAGAGCTTTGACCCACTAAGGATAAAGCCCTTTCTGACTGTGCAGAGCTTTGACCCACTTAGGATAAAGCCCTTTCTGACTGTGCAGAGCTTTGACCCACTAAGGATAAAGCCCTTTCTGACTGTGCAGAGCTTTGACCCACTAAGGATAAAGCCCTTTCTGACTGTGCAGAGCTTTGACCCACTAAGGATAAAGCCCTTTCTGACTGTGCAGAGCTTTGACCCACTAAGGATAAAGCCCTTTCTGACTGTGGTTTCTAAACGACCAATAAAGGGAACTTGCATCAACGCAGGTCAAGTAGATTTTATTAAAGGAAACATTTGATAATCACAGTCTACGCGTGTACATTAAAGGTGAAATTGTTGTTTTCGTTGCAATGGTAAAGAATTGAATAGAATTGTTACTATTATGGTGCCATTTTGCCTTGTGCTTGTTACGTTTCCAGTATTTATTTAAAGACCCTGCTTAGAATAATTAAAAGACTTTAAATATAATTAATTCTTCCTCTCATATTCTACGCAGACTGGTTGCTCAATTTATTATCTGACTAATTAAAAGTGCGTCTTGTAGTTCAGACGACAAATTTACAGACTAATAAACTGCGAACTTTTAGCTAGATTTGAAAACAGTTAAATCCCTCTAAATTAATATGCACTCGTCATCAATCTTTCTGCTCATCCGCCCCCATTCAAATCTAAGAATTAATCTAATTGGTCTATTGTGCATAGAAATCAACTACTAAGAGGTATTAACAAAGAAAATAAGATTTAATAAAGTTTAACAAATTAACAATAAATCGAATGCAACGCGAATAGTCTTCACTCTGTCTTTACGCGCCTATGCCTGATTTTTGTCAATCTAAATTGCCAGAAAAGTGTTCCTTTGAGATCTGTACACTTGATCTTGCACTTAGCTCTATTCTTGTATCCTTGGTCTCAACACTCAGTCATGCTGATTCGTTCCCTCAGTCCCCCTTTTACGACACACGTGGTGCATAAGGAATGATGTCCCTTTGTTAGTGGCTAGGAACTGGAATTTTTGCAGCATGGCCCTCAGAGTGGATTTCGACACGCTTACACCAATAAGCTAATGCAGGTGAGGCATGGTGAAACATGAACCATGAGCCGACCTGTGGATGCAACGTGTTTGGATATAATTCTCAACCTAACAGGTCCTACCTAGGCATGGCTCAATTAAATGCGCTGAACAAAGAGTTTCGACCTCGCGTCGCTTACAATTAAATTTTAGAAAAAATATAATCGTCTCACATGTGTTCCATTTAACAGTCATGACGTATGAAGCAATAAAATAGATACAACGTTAAATTAATGTTCATACAAGAGGTAATTCAAACCGACAGAGCGCTTCACAATTTACAATTAAAATTACACGCAATAATTGAATTACATGAAGAATTCATATCGAGCGCAGCATTCTGGCTCTTAGTGAATTAAAACAATATAAATTAAAGTACAGAAATGGAAAAATGGTTACAATAAATTTATATTCCGTAACATATAGGTTTTCAGCTATTTCTCTGAACCATGCTCAAGTGTATATGGAAATCATATAATACATAGCACAAATACATACTTAAACAATACATAGGCAAATACTATTAAATAAAATGATACCTTTGAGAGAAGTCGAAGGGTACCTTGATTCTCTATGGCGCCGGCTGCCTCTCACGACCCGAGTAAGCTGATGGAATTAGCTAAAATGTGCTCGAAGTGAGGGAGCGGAAGCGTGTGGGTACATATATAGAAAGGTATATTGCGTATCACGTGACTGTTCGCAAAGCATGTGGTTGGTTCGAGAACTGGACAATGGTCCTAAAGTTACATAACATCTTGACCTGTTCTAGAAGCACCTAGAAAAAGGAAGCTTTGAACAAAGGGCCAAGGGTTTCAAATATTCGAATTTGAAGTAAACAAGGCAAGTGGGTCACGAAGTCGGACAATTTTATCAGACTGTGACACCCCCTTGCTTTTGAGGCGTTTATCTTACCAAAGATAAAATGCCTCCTACAAATTATGTATGATAAAATGTAGAAGTCCACAATGAAGAAAAATTTACACAAAAAAAATTTCGACATTCCTAGAAATAAAGTGTGCAACTATATTTCATATTTACAGGAAGGAATCCGTAGGGTTCAGTTAATTGATTAAACAACATTCTATCAGTACCGGCACTTGATGGCATCAAGCACGACTCATGTAATCTGCGCCAACATTCAAAGACCCTTTGATGTAATGAATATTTGCGTCATACTGTGTCAGAAACAAAGACCAACGCATTAAACGGCTGTTCGTAAATTGCGCCTGTCCGAGAAAGGCCAACGGCTGGTGATCGCACTCAATGACAAAGGTTTTTCCATACAAATAGTTTTCGAACTTTTTTATGGCCCAAACTATTGCAAGACATTCCTTTTCACTGGTGGAATATTTCTGTTCAGTGGTTGTGAGTTTACGGCTTGCATATGCAACTGGGTGTTTGGTGTCATTGTGTTCTTGTAATAACACTGCTCCTAATCCTGTGTTGCTAGCATCAGTCCTTAACAAGAATGGTTTTGTCAGATCTGGCAGTTTAACAACTAAATCTGAAGTCAGTCTAGATTTCAGTGTGTCAAAAGCGTTTTGGCATGCATCAGTCCACACTACTTTTGTAGGCATATTCTTACGTGTCAAGTCAGTCAGAGGACATGCAATGGCACTAAAATCTGGTACGAATTTTCTGTAGTAGTTAGCAAGACCAAGAAAACTTCTAACTTGTGTTTTTGTTAGCGGTTGTGAAGTGTCCTTAAGTTGTGCTATCTTAGCTTCACTTGGCGACATAGTTCCATGACTCAACTTGTGTCCCAAGAAGTCTAAGGAGAATTGTGCTATTTCACACTTCGTAGGGCGGGCAGTGAGGTTGGCTTGTTTTAATCTGGCTAGCACATCTCGTAAGAGGGTTAAGTGCTCCTCCCATGTCTGGGTGCCTAGAATTAAATCATCCATGAAGTTCTCAACTCCACGTCCGTACAGTGGTTCTAACAATGACCGCATCATTTTAGAAAAAATGCTTGGAGCGTTTGAAACTCCGAAAGGCATAACTTTCCATGTGTAGTTTCCTACTGGTGTAGTGAAAGCTAGTATGTGTCGATCAGTGTCCTTGACCTTGATTTGCCAAAAACCGCGTGACAAATCTATTTTGGTATAGTAATGAGCGTTAGCTAGCTTAGTGAAGATGAGATCCGGATCAGGAAGAGGTTCGGCACAAAACTCTGTCACTTGATTGAGTTTGCGGTAGTCTACGCAAAAACGGAACGAGTTATCACGTTTTTTAATCAACACGATGGGTGATCCGTAGGCACTGTCAGTCTTCTCTATGACCCCTAGATCTAGCATAGTCTTAATCTCACGTCTAACGTCATCTATCTTAGCGTGTGGCAACGGATACGGCTTCAAACGTATCGGTTTGTTGTCAGTCAGCTTCAGTGAAAATTCTATTAAGTCTGTCAACCCTGGTTTGTCTGTCAGAGTAGATGAGAACTCATTAAGCAATTCATTCACTTCTTTTTTCTGTCTTTCTGTCAAGGCTTCATTTACCCTAACGTCTTTGACAGTTTCGTCCGTCTGTAGAGGACAGTTTGGTAAAGTACCAGTGACGCAATCAGTATCCCCCTCGTCTTCTGTAACTATCGTCGCTACGACAAAATCAGCTTGAGTGGTTTGATCCTCACGGCTTATGTACTTTTTGAGTAGGTTAACATGAAAGATTTTCTCTCTCTTTCCTGTCTGCACCTTATAGTTCAGTCCCCCTAGCTTGGCGGTAACTACAAAGGGCCCCTTCCATTTCATCTGAAGTTTGTTATGTGCTTCAGGAAGCAACAGTAACACTTTGTCATTAACTTCAAATTCTCTAGGTTTGGTGTGCTTATTGTAATATTCTGCCTGTCTAGACTGAGCTATCGTCAAGTTTTCCCGTGCTATCTTGCCTATAGTTTCAAGACGGTTTCTTAAGTCAGTGACGTATGTATAAGTTGTCTTAACTTCGTCATTTGTCTTTTCATCAGTCCAAAGTGCCTTCAAAATCATCATCGGTCCGCGTACAGTACGTCCGTAAAGTAGCTCAAATGGTGAAAACCCGGTGGAAGATTGTGGCACCTCCCTATATGCAAATAGTAGGGCAGGGATGTATCTGTCCCAGTCTTTCGGTTTATCAGTGGCGAGCTTTTTAAGTGCTGTTTTTAATGTCCCATTGTATTTTTCAATCAGACCATTTGCCTGGGGGTGGTATGGTGTGCAAGTAAGATGTTTGATGGAAAGTAAACGATTTACTTCCTTCATTACGTTGCCTATGAATTGACTCCCCTGATCCGTCAAAATTTCAGTAGGAATTCCAACACGACTCCAAAGACCGAAAAGGGCTTCGGCGACAGTTTCAGTATCAATATTTTTCAATGGTACTGCGTCGGCGAATCTTGTTGCGTAATCAATAGTGGTCAGCACGTATCGATTACCTCTCGTTGATGTGGGTATTATAGGCCCAATCAAATCCAATGCTACGCGCTTGTAGGGTTCACTGATCAGTTCAGGCTCTCCTAACGGTGCGGGTCTGATTGAATTTTTAGACTGTGTTCTCTGGCATGTGTCGCAACTTAACACGAATCTACGGATATCGGCAGTGATGTCCGGCCAATAAAACTCACTTGTAATACGACTAGTTGTTTTTTGTACACCCATGTGTGCACCAAAAAGACTCTCATGACCTAATCGTAATACGTCATTTCGTTTGGTTTGTGGAACGACTAATTGTTTCCGAAATTCGTCTCCCACTTTCGAATAGCGGTACAATAAACCCTTTTTCAGAATAATGCACGCTTTCTTATTCGAATCGTCAGTGTTGACGTCACTAACAAGTACAGCTTGTCTGCGTAACTTGTCTAGTGTTTCGTCCTCAGCTTGTAATATTTTAATCTCGCTAACTGTTGCTTTATCTACGGCTGGTGCGGCAGACATCGGTGCAGTTACAGATTTGTCTTTACTACTCGCTGCTCTGGTTACAGCGTTAACCAGTGGTGGTTCAGTTGAAGTTTGTTTTTTGCACGGCAAAACATACTTGCAACCAAGGATCACGTCATGCGGTGAGTTTTCCATAACTGCCGCTTTGACTGTTCCTTCTACAAAGTCTGAAACAATCGAGACTTCAGCTACTGGTAAAATGTCTTTTTCGCCGTTTGCAAAGGTGACAGAGATTGTCTCCCCTGTGTAGTCGGTACGGTTAACTAATGATGCATTTACTATAGCGTCCAGCTCACACCCTGTATCAAGCAAAGCGATTGTATCGTGACCGTTTGCCTGTACTGGTGTTCGATTCGACTTTTCTGTTTTAGGTGTATGACTTTCTACTGCGTAAACTTTAGCTGTTTTCTTTTCAGGACATGTTCGTGAAAAATGGCCACTATCACCACAAGTGTAACATGCAAGATTCTTTTTATCTTTCTGTTTGTCGGACTTGTTTTTAGTGTCGGGTTTAGATGTTTTATCATCACGCTCATTAGGTGCCTTCCCGTCATTTTTCTTATCCTTTCGAGTCTGCGGTTCGTTCGGTCGAGACTTGTTGTTCGCGTGTGCGTTCGAGAATTGAGAATGTGCGTCATCAAAGCGATCGGCGGCGTTGCCTATCTCCTCTAGCGTAGATTTTTCCCTTATTGCTAAGTGAATCAGTAGATCTGATTTGTATGACCCGAGAATATGGTCTTTTACCATTTCATCCCTAAGACCTGCGTACGTCTGTGGAGTTTCGGCTAGATCTATCCATCTTTGGAACAAGTCAGTTACACGTCGTATGTACTGTGCGTGCGTCTCTGAACTGGCTTTAGTGGCCTGTTTAAACTTACGTCGGTATGTATCTGCTGTGAGTTTGTAACGTTTCAATAATGCGGCCTTGACTGTGTCGTAATTATCTGACTCAGAATCGCTAAGCTTATTGAACTCGTTTTTCGCACTGCCCTGCAATAACCCCGATAAATTTATCGCCCAATGTTCCGCTGGAATGTTCGTTGCTCTGGCTAACTTTTCAAACGTTTTTAAATACGCGTCTATTTGATCTTTGTTCTCATCAAATGGGACCATATTTATCTTTGGAATGATATTTTCAATTCTACTGTGATTATTTCCATCGCTAGAACGCGAATCACCACTGCTTCTGCGATCACGGTTTGGATTGGTAACTTCTAGTTTCTTTACTTCCCATTCTAACCGTTTTATTTCCGCGTCTGCGGCGATGCGTTTGGCTTCTGTATCCGCTGCGATGCGTTTTGCTTCTGTGTCCGCTGCGATGCGTTTAGCCTCGGTTTCAGCTAGTCTTTCAGCCTCTAACTTCTTAGCTTCGCGGGCAGCTAACCGTTCTTCCCTTTCTATCTCTTGCCTTTCTTTGTCCGCTTTTTCTACTCTCTCCTTTTCTGCTTTTTCCGCTTTCTCTAGCTCAGTTTTGATGTAGCTAGTCAGTTCGTCACCCTGATATCCTATCATGATACCGGTTTCTTTCAGGTCTTCGATAACCTGTTTGCGATCCATTTTACTGTCTTAGCACGCTGGCTACAATAACAATGTATCTCGTGAATTGTGTGTTTTAACCGTCGGCGATAACTCCGCTTATCCCGAAAATAACTTTTAGGCTACAACCTTACAAAAATTATTTAATTTACTCAGAACACCTTCCGAAATAAATTACGCGTTAACTCTTTACACGTTTCACCTGCTTGTCACAGTGTCCGCTGTTCCAAGACTTTCGTAATGTCACGGCTCCTACCATACAACATTACACATTATATCTAGCACCCTAAATATAATAGTCCGAAGTCTGTTACTACCGATAACTCTCCTAGCTGGCGGTATAACCTTCGACTCCTCACAATGAAGTACTCAGTAACACAATACTAAATAAATCATTCAATAGCTAACATGACATATTTAACTACGCTTAAATATATCAACATTAACTAACATGCACGCTACTCTGCAAAAGAATACATGCACATGTCACAACAAAAGCAAAGAAAATCAGTGATACAAAAATCAAAAGAACAATTGGCAATTCTGTTCGTTCGTTCGTTTCTAGGTTATGATGCGCCCTATGTATAAAAATGTTACAATTTACAATTTAATACATATCAATCCCGCGACGACCCACACTTGTTACGTTTCCAGTATTTATTTAAAGACCCTGCTTAGAATAATTAAAAGACTTTAAATATAATTAATTCTTCCTCTCATATTCTACGCAGACTGGTTGCTCAATTTATTATCTGACTAATTAAAAGTGCGTCTTGTAGTTCAGACGACAAATTTACAGACTAATAAACTGCGAACTTTTAGCTAGATTTGAAAACAGTTAAATCCCTCTAAATTAATATGCACTCGTCATCAATCTTTCTGCTCATCCGCCCCCATTCAAATCTAAGAATTAATCTAATTGGTCTATTGTGCATAGAAATCAACTACTAAGAGGTATTAACAAAGAAAATAAGATTTAATAAAGTTTAACAAATTAACAATAAATCGAATGCAACGCGAATAGTCTTCACTCTGTCTTTACGCGCCTATGCCTGATTTTTGTCAATCTAAATTGCCAGAAAAGTGTTCCTTTGAGATCTGTACACTTGATCTTGCACTTAGCTCTATTCTTGTATCCTTGGTCTCAACACTCAGTCATGCTGATTCGTTCCCTCAGTCCCCCTTTTACGACACACGTGGTGCATAAGGAATGATGTCCCTTTGTTAGTGGCTAGGAACTGGAATTTTTGCAGCATGGCCCTCAGAGTGGATTTCGACACGCTTACACCAATAAGCTAATGCAGGTGAGGCATGGTGAAACATGAACCATGAGCCGACCTGTGGATGCAACGTGTTTGGATATAATTCTCAACCTAACAGGTCCTACCTAGGCATGGCTCAATTAAATGCGCTGAACAAAGAGTTTCGACCTCGCGTCGCTTACAATTAAATTTTAGAAAAAATATAATCGTCTCACATGTGTTCCATTTAACAGTCATGACGTATGAAGCAATAAAATAGATACAACGTTAAATTAATGTTCATACAAGAGGTAATTCAAACCGACAGAGCGCTTCACAATTTACAATTAAAATTACACGCAATAATTGAATTACATGAAGAATTCATATCGAGCGCAGCATTCTGGCTCTTAGTGAATTAAAACAATATAAATTAAAGTACAGAAATGGAAAAATGGTTACAATAAATTTATATTCCGTAACATATAGGTTTTCAGCTATTTCTCTGAACCATGCTCAAGTGTATATGGAAATCATATAATACATAGCACAAATACATACTTAAACAATACATAGGCAAATACTATTAAATAAAATGATACCTTTGAGAGAAGTCGAAGGGTACCTTGATTCTCTATGGCGCCGGCTGCCTCTCACGACCCGAGTAAGCTGATGGAATTAGCTAAAATGTGCTCGAAGTGAGGGAGCGGAAGCGTGTGGGTACATATATAGAAAGGTATATTGCGTATCACGTGACTGTTCGCAAAGCATGTGGTTGGTTCGAGAACTGGACAATGGTCCTAAAGTTACATAACATCTTGACCTGTTCTAGAAGCACCTAGAAAAAGGAAGCTTTGAACAAAGGGCCAAGGGTTTCAAATATTCGAATTTGAAGTAAACAAGGCAAGTGGGTCACGAAGTCGGACAATTTTATCAGACTGTGACAGTGCTGACCATTTATTTGTTTAGAAAGTGACATTATTATCTGATGTTGTACTAGATTAAAACGTGTTAATTGGCTTAACTGCGATCCAAAGTATGATTTTTAAGAAATGATAGAAAGATTATAAAAGAAAGTGCGCAATTCTCTGAAATAAAGTAGGCGCAAAAACAGGCAAACTTTAAATATGAATTCTCCTTGAAAAAAAAAATCATAACGGCAAGCGCGGTAGTTCTTTTATTGCTTGTCACGAAAAGACAGAAACTCTCAAAAGATGATAGGAAGTTTACTCCTGTGAAATACGGATGTGTATACGTAGTCCCGCTTTGCCTGGTGCGATCCCAGAATGCATCAAAGTTTTCACGTAAACATTGATGCCCGGTTTGCGGTGACAGGTGCTTCATGACGTCTGGAACGACTTCAAGATGTTCTGAAAGGCTTTATTATGCAGATAGACATACAGACAAACAAACAGATAGATAGATAGATAGATAGATAGATAGATAGATAGATAGATAGATAGATAGATAGATAGATAGATAGATAGATGGATAGATAGATAGATAGATGGATAGATAGAGACAAAGCTTGATGCTTGTTGCACGAATAGATAAACTGACAGATTGATTAATACACGAATCATTGCATACCTACATATTTACATACAAACATATACCTATACACCTACAAGTAAGCTGGCTAGTACTACTCTCATTTATTGTTAAAAGAATCTATTATTACTTGTTCATTCTTATTCACACTCCAAGGTCTTCATACGTCCATACGAATATTCTTTCTTTTCGTCCCCACACACACACAAACCGACTGTAAATGTTCGTGAAGACGAGCTGCTTATGAGATAAAAATAAGAAACCAACACATCTAACTAACCTTAAGGTAACTAACCTTTCGTAACCCATGTATTTGTATTATGGACGTCGAGTAAAACAATAAAACTGCAGCTTTAATCCAAAAACATTTAACTTCAAATGTTTTCTTTGCCATCCTACTGAAAACAATGTTTTCATTATGTTGTGAAATATCGATCAATATGTAAGGTCAGGACAATTGATACGACTTAGTGGTGTACTGTAATTCCAATATTGAATTTGCGCTCTGTCCAGTGTAAACGTTCGGCTTTTCTTCACCAATCCGTCGACTTGTGACCATACTGTAAGTTTACAAGAATTGAAATGTCCATCCAGGGGTCAATATAATTTTGTTTCGAGCGAGAATATGCGTTGTACAAATTCAGTCACAATCACGTGACGTTAATGTCCTTGTACCGCCTGACACAAATGTAAAGGGACCGTGGGAGATTCAGATTCCAGAAGAAAAGATTTTAAAAATCTCCCAAGGAAAAAAACATTAGTTTCTGAAACGATGCTATTCTTTTCACGTCGTTGATTTGTATTTGTTTACATCCTGCATCCAAATGTTTGCCGAACGTTTCGTTATTGTTTCCCTTTTTTCGTTGAGAGTTGTCCTAAAATAAAAAATGGAGTATATATTATTTTTGAAGATGAAGACTGAATCATCCCCCCTCCACCCGACCTCAACAACAGCTTAACCGCTAGGAATTTACAGAAATGCTGCCAGACATTATTTCAACTGCACTTTTTTTTTTTTCAATTTATTTTTGCTGATCGTAGACTGCATTCTCTTAGCTCACTTTTAATGGACATGTGCCAGCAGATATCGCGCAGTCATTTGTTTTTCATTTCCATCGCTAGATTCACGCGAGAAACACTGAGGCTGTGGACGGGGAGCGAAGCTTACCAATGGTCTACTGCAAAAGCAATTTCTTTCGCCTGTATTGTGGACAAAAATAACGCCATTGGACGACAGTGTTTTGGTTTTGTTCAGTGATAGATAAGACGACTGACAACGCCATGGTTCGCGACCGCAACTGAAGATCTTTTCATTACGAAAAGAAACACAAAGAACTTTGTGGAAAAATCCAATGAGAAACTTGTAAACGAAAAGTCTGTCATAAGACAGGCCAACCCTATAAACATATAACAAAAAAAACAACAACATATGACTAGGTAAAATAAAGTCTGTCATAAGACAGGCCAACCCTATAAACATATAACAAAAAAAAAACAACAACATATGACTAGGTAAAATATAGTAATTGCATTTTCGAAAATACTATGCAATGTTTAAAATCATTATATCCGCTAGTAACTGATTGAAACTAGGAGACTAAAGAACGCTATAATACAGGCAACGTAAACAGAACAGATAGTGTAATAAAGATTTCATAAGAATAGTATACTTGGTTAAGGAATAGTCTCTTACGAATGACAATTGATGGGTTATGAGAACAATGAATATTGATATTAAAAGAAAACTACAATAGAAATTTAAAAATACTATAATTTCTCGAATACTTTGGCTTTTGGAAAAGTTAGTGATCATTTGTATTAATAGTATTTTTTTTCTCTCTCTCTCTCTGTCTCTCTCTCTCTGTCTCTCTCTCTCTGTCTCTCTGTCTCTCTCTCTCTCTCTCTCACACACACACACACACACACACACACACACACAATTATTCAAAAAGTTTGATTAAAACACAACTACTGTACCATAATATAGCTGACGTCAAAGGAAGGAATGGGCTATTACTCTCTCCCAATCGAGCACTAAAAATATATGCGTGTGTATGTTGTGCATGCGTGTGTATGTTGTGCATGCATGTGTATTTGTTCATGCGTGAGGTGTTTTTCTCTCTCTGTAATATAGGTGGTAGGGGACGGATTTATTTATTCTTTAACAATGAAGAAAGGAGCAATAACATTTATTCTTTACAAAATGGTGTAATAGGCGTTATAAAGTGGTCATGTTTGCTAATCATTCATTTAACAATAGCAATGTCAAGTTACCATTGTGTTTTAATTTCGTTCGGGGTAGGATTTAGCGAATGAAATAAGAAACGTTATTACTTCATACTGAACACGGTTCAATTACGTAATATTTTTCACACTTTCATTAATATTACTGACATAATTTTATCTTAAAACAATTTTGCCATGTCAAATTATATTCTCCCATTCGAATATGTAAAAGATGTGTAGCTGTAAAACTATTCGATGAAGCATCTAGACCAAGTGTCCGATTGCGCAGTGCTGAGATAGTGAAAAGCACAGAGACAAATCTCACAGCACGTTTTAACCTGAGCTGTCGGATACCATTCTCTTTTACTGATATTCGTGCTTTAGGAATGGACCACCCAAAGATCCATTCATCAACGCGCATGCCAAGGCAGTTACAGAGACAAAGGTTGTTGCACATTTTCATCATGCACGCTGTGAATGTGTGATTTGCACGTAGCAAGGCAGTAGGAGACAAGAGATACTGCACACGTTCATCATGCTACGTGTATGGAAAGTGAGCGTGCAGGATGGTGGATTCCTGTCGCGACTCCACTTCCGCTGATCAAAGTCGACACCAATAGATATTTACTGTCTTCAAACAAGCCTGTGTTGATTTCAACGTACAATTTCAAACTGATGTAAATTTAATCATTTTCTGTTATGTGATGGATAAGCAGTGAATATGAGCACAATAAACTGTAGTCAGCCTATATTCAAAGTCACTGATATTTGATGTCTCTTAAAATAACATGTAGTCATCTTATATTCACAATCACTGATATCTGATTTATCGTAACATTGACTGTAGTCAGCCTATGTTCACAGTCATTAATATTTGATGTGTAGCAAACCAACCTGTCTGTGCATGAGTGGTTATGAATATTAGAATGACATCTTGTCAGATTCTTACAAAATGTGCTTCCATGAGAAAAAAGAAACATTTACGTTTGAAGGCACATTTTAATGAATTAATGCAAAAGAAATTTTAGGTAAAATAATTAATGCATTTTACTGTGTTTAGAGGTTCCGTGTGTCTAAATACTAAATACATGTATAGAAGGCCTGGGAAGAAATACAGAATTTGTTTCTTACCGACAGTATCGTGAGCAATTTCGAGGAGTGAAAATCTACTGAATCGGGAATTATTTTTTTCTTAAAATGTTAACTTACAAACCAGTAGCTTAACTTCGAATGTTGCCCCTCATCCCGGCTGTAAAAAAGCTAAAAAAACACTCTTTGTGCATTCGCCACCTCCCACCCCAATTTTATGCTTTTCTGCTCTACAGAAAGGGTGTAACCTTTCGAAAACCTGACCATGTGTATATGTTTTAAAGTTCAAGTACACTTTTCTTTTGAAGGAACAACTATTGTACCCCTTCTGTTGAAAGGCCCCGAAGCCTGGCGGGGGTTGCTGGGGCAGTAGTTACATCCCTATTACACTATCACTATTACAAACCCATTGAGATAAAAATGTGAAATAAATTGCTGTCCTCTAAATAATTAATCCGTGAACTCATGCGTTACATCATTGTAATTTTAAAACTATTTGTTAGATTTTCATCACTAACATTTTTAATTGGATATTTTTTCTTTCTAGCTCCTCCTGGATTTCGTATTCAACTCGATTTTCGAGATCAATTTTTTCTTGAAAAATCTGACAACTGCAAGTATGACTTTTTAGAGGTCAGAGATGGTCCATTCGCATACTCGCCACTCATTGGTCGCTTCTGTGGCGCCCAATTTCCGCCGCTCATCGAGTCTACTAACAGATTTTTGTGGATGAGATTTAAATCCGATGATTTACTGCAGTACAGCGGATTCAAGGCTATATACTCCTACCACAAGGACCATAGTAAGTATATTTCTACATTGCTGTCTTTGAGATGTGTTCACTCTCATTACAAAAAAATAATATTTATTCCTGTCGCCATTCTCTGGGTCAAACCCTCTCTTACGGTGTGGTCAATTAAGTACTTTGTGTGTGTGTGTGTGTGTGTGTGTGAGTGTGTGAGTGAGTGAGAGAGAGAGAGGTTTAGAGTTATTTATTTATGACTTTCTCACATTTCATTTACGTGTAGTCTGTTTGATATGATTATTAACTGGTAATGAATTAAAAGATATCACTTTTATAAAGAAAGAACCTTTGTGAATATAATAAAAATGTCTATTTGATTATTATACTTTTAATAATATCAGTCATTGATCTATTTCAAACATCTGATTTCAGCTCAAAACGACGGAACTTCACTCAGCAAAGGTAAAATCTATTATATTAAATTTTAAAAAATAGAAAATACTAATTTTTCTTACAAAGGTAAACTCTATATTATTTGGAATGATGGAAAACAAAATTGTATTCTACAAAGGTACACTCTATATTATTTGGAATGATGGAAAACAATATTTTATTCTACAAAGGTAGAATCAATATTATTAGGAATGATAGAGAACATTATTTTTTCCTACAAAGATAAAATCTCTATAATTTGGAATAACAGAAAATATTTTTTTCAAAAAAGTGCAATATTTATTAATTATCTTCATAAATTGCTTGTTTTAACATACATCGTAAAAATCTTTGGAGTATAAATACATTTACGTTTGTCTGTCTTTAACTATATACACATTTGTCTATGAATCCATCTATCCATCCATTCGTCCGTCCGCCCGTCTGTCTTTATCTATATATCTATCTATCTATTTATCTATCTATCTATCTATCTATCTATCTATCTATCTATATATCTATCTATCGATCTATCTGTCTGTCTATCTATCTATTTATCTAATTGCACACACACAGGCATATATATATATATAATTATTTGCATAAAAATTTATTGACTTATGCAAAGAAGAATGTATATGATTATTTCGCCTTCAGTATTTATTAGTGTGCACGTAGGTGTCTGTGTGTGTGCTTGTAGTTGGTTAATCGTACAGTTGTTTTCATCAACTCAAAATTAATGGTATTAATGACTTTCCATATATATCTATATTTGTTTTCTACAACTTCATTATTTCATTATCACATCGACCCTTTAGCAATTAAGAACTCACACTCACAATAATACATACAACTGCACGCACAAGCACGCGTGCACAAAGAAATGAATAGCCTAACTGTCAGTTGTTATCCGTATGTTAACTCTCATTCTATGCGACTTACAGTGACGTCAACAGTATGTCGGATCGCAGTGAAATTAGGGCCAAATAAACCGGACGGAGTACTAACTTCACAGGATGTACCATTTGGAGATACATTAGACCCAACTTACCCACGTCACAGGCCCGTTGATTGCACCTGGGAAATTTTCACTGACCAGGGAAATGCTGTGAGTCAGCAATATTATCTGTTTACGTGTGCATGTGTTGTGTCTGTGTGTGTGTGTGTGTGTGTGTGTGTGTGTTTCTTTATATGCGTGATTATATGTGTACAGAGATAATAAATGTGTGTAGACAAAAGTATTTAGCTGTCCTTTTAGCCTTTTAAGATATACACATTGATTCCATTTATATACAAACCTTTAACATTTCTTCACGTTCTTTATTTATTTACATGTATCAGATAAATCTCCGCACACTGAAAATAAAGCGCTGGAACGCAGCCAACTGTGACGTCAACAATGTCACCTTTTATAAAGGGACCACCCTGGAGAAAGATCGGAGTGTCCGACTTTGTGCAGATGGACACCAGGAAATGACGTCACTGACCTCCGAGCGCAACCGCGTTTTCGTGCGTCTGTACGGCAGCACACTAGACAACAAGCCCGAACTGGAGATGGTGTATTCCTTGGTCAAAACAGGCAAGCGTTATGTTTGTACTTTTAATACAATCGTTATTGATTTGGAGATGAAGGAAAGGGATCGTTTCTACAGCAGTTTAATACAATAACAGACGGTTCAATTGTTATTCATTGTGTGACGCAGTGCCCATGAACTTTGAACTATCTGTTCTCGAAAGCACGCGCTCATATACTCATGCTTCTTTTTCAGGCGACGGCTGTGTGGAGGGCTACTTCTCGTGCGGGGACTTTTGCATAGCGAGTGACATGCGTTGTAATGGAATAGCCAACTGCCCAGATAATCGTGACGAGAAAGACTGCTCAAGGCAAAACCAACGGGGCAACAAGGGCGACAGAGGCCCTTCGGAGGACAAGGATGACGACGGCGACTACGACAGTGTGTTCGGTGAAGAGGGTGATGTCGCTGACGTAGACAAAAGTACAGATGGCAAAGACTCGGACGCCGCCACAGGTGACTGTGAAACATATCTAGCTCGTTTCGTTTTTGTTGGAATTCGAGTGTTATCAAGAGATTCCAAGTGTTAAGGTACTAGTCTGCTATTTGGAGAGATGTAGTGCTGTCAAAGGAGCATTTTGAAGGCAACGAATTTTGTAAATCAACACTAAAATAAATTTCATTTTAATCGATGCAACAGGAAGTCCCTCTTTCTTACGTTTGCTCATAAAATTTTAAGAATAAAACCACCCGCCTCTTTCACCTTTCTCTTTTCCACTTCTCTCTACATTTCACAAAGAACTCCATAAAATAAATATATAAATATCACAAAGGAGAACATCTTTATCTTTTTCTTTTAGAATAATAATAATTTTGTAGTAGTAGTAGTAGTAATAGTATATTACTGATGAAAACTAGCATAAAACATTTTTGACACTGTATTCTTGTCTTGTAGCTCTTCATAAAATTTTTAAGTTTCTTGACGCACACTTTTACCGATGAAAGTTATTCATAATTCTCTTTTATGGTCTAGGGTATTGCAGGTGCTTTAAATTTGAATGTTACTGAGAAGAAGTAGCTCGTTACATAAGTAGTTACTTACATGAAGTAGCTATTTACATGAAATAGTTAGTTACATGAAGTAATTAGTTACAATAAGTAGTTACTTACATGAAGTAGCTATTTACATGAAATAGTTAGTTACATGAAGTAATTAGTTACAATAAGTAGTTACTTACGTGAAGTCGTTAGTTTCAAGAAGTAGATAATTACATAAAGTAGTTAGTTACACGAAGCTAGTTACATGAAGTAGTTAGTTGCATAAGTGGTTAGTTACATGGAATTAGTCAGATAAATTTAAATAAAAGATTTGTGTTATTTTGCAATATGTCCTTCATTTGCAAAATCTTTCGACTGTACGCTAGGTGCATTGGATTCACTCAGATGACAGCCGTGTACAGCACTTTTGTGAAGAAAGTGTTTGTTTTGAATTACTGACAAAGAGTTCCATTTCTTTCTAGAACATCATTTTGCGAAACAAAGAACAAAAGTCAGTATGTCACTGGAAAGAAAATGCAAGCCATTATTATCAGAGTCTATCCATATTAAAATGTTGATCGAAAAAGTGAGAGCTTTTACAAATTTCGGCATTAAAACCGAGCGAATACCCCTTAACGACGTCATCATTGTTTTCTATTTGCAGACTCCAATAGTGAGGCAAAAATTCCTCTCCACATCATCATTGTGGGGGCCATCGGGGGCTTTCTTCTGACATGCGTGGTCTTTGGCCTGTGCATCATGTGCCGGTCACGCAGAAAGATGGCGGAGAAGAAGAAAGAAGAGCAAAAACTGAAAGAACGTAACCAACGCAACGCGCTCGAAATGGCGGTGTCGTCAAGCTCCCACACCACCCACTCTTTATCGCGACAAAATGGCGGAGATGGCGGGAAGGACGGCGGAAAGCAGGTGCTGAAAGGTCAAGGTCAGATTCAAGGCCGTTACCTGACTTTCGCCCAGGTGACGGGCAACCCTAAGGACAACACGCATCGATACAGCTTGACGAGTTCGAACCCGCAGTCGCCGGAGACCGAGACCAGTGACCAGATGTCCGACTCCGGTCACTACCGCCGCTACATCACAATGGAAGTCACTCCTGACGACATCGACGAGTCGTCTCCCTGTCCGTCGATCTATTCCCAAGGCACCGTGATCGGTATGACCCACATCCCTTCTCCAACCTCAACTGGACCCCACTCTCCAGTCGAAGGCAGCGGCTACAGCATTAAGTATCCACCAGGAGGCAATCAGTGGAACCGCGGCATTTTGGAAGATCCGAGCATGACTTACCCTTATACAGCGAGCCTGACGCGACCCACGCCCTTTTTGGGACTCTCGAAGCCCTTCCAGCCCTCGGCCGAGTCTAAGTATCTGAAGTCCATGCAAGCTTTGAAGACGATGGATGAAGAGATAATGCGGGAGAACCCGACAACTTAATCTCCACAAACCCTGATCGGAAGACTTGGTCCAGATGTGTAGTCTAGGGAGTTGGGATGGAATAGAGTGCTTGCACATCGTGTAGTTTCTGCGCTGCGAAGACTTACACCGACCACAACACTGAATTTACTGGAACAGGCAACTTCATGAAAGTGGTCTTGAAGAAAAGGTTTTTCCTTCACGACTCGTCCAAATAGTTTTTTTGTGGTACCATCGGTTGTTTGACTGGTTGAAATAATTTTTATTATAAAGAAAGCGAGCAGCGTCCAGCGTGCTTTTGTAGATACCAGAGACATGAAGGATAACCAGAGACATGAAGGATAACCAGAGACCTGAAGGATAACGTTCAATAGATTTCAATATTTGCACATATCAACTGAATTAAAAAGAGAAAATTCAAAGCTGATTCTTCTTGGATATCTTCATTGTTCTGTCACGCGTATTCGTGGAATGCCCTATTCAAAGGTTACTACATCAACTTTAGGATGAACCAGATTTGACAAAGTGGCATATGTTGATGTATTTCAAGCTCATTAAAAATGTAAAGTAGCACCTGTACAAGTGTGTGATTGTATGGAGTTTAATCAGAAAGTGGACTTAGCGGTATGTTCAGTTTATGTTAATGGAAAATGTGGTTAATTAATCCAACATTAATGAGATTAACCGAGGCCTACAATTGTCAATGGACTACAGTATTTAGTGAATGCACTTGATATGGATGATAATGAATGTGTTTTATCAAACATTTGATTTAAAGTTAAATCAAAGCATCAAATACAGTAATAAAAGCGTAAATATCAATTGCTCATAAAATTTTAAGTTCGAGACGTATCTACTGTTATGGTATGCTTACAGAGTAGCGCATTCACGAAACAACATCACATTACATGTAAGAAAACTTTCTAGATATTCAGCAACTCTCAGTACTTTCTAAGTAACGAGACAAAGAAGCATGATTTTTTTCAGGAACTGTCCAAAGTTTAAATCGTTAATGCTCGCAGGGCGACGGGCGAATGGTACTGACAGGGCAAGTAACTAACAAGCCAGTACAATCAGAAAATACACTCAGTGTGTTCGGATGGATTCTAATTTATTTGTTTATAATGTAGCTTTACTGCTTAACTTGGTCAGTTCTTGGCGGTAACATATGATTTGACATTGTCAGCACTGCGTGTTTTATTTACTACTGACCCAGAAACCAAAACAATTTAGAGTCAACCATCAGTTCACACAATTTCAGAGAGGGTGATTTCTATTTCATATTGTTATATCTTCTGAGCAGTGTAAATACGTTTCACTACTATTTCAGATAGGAACATTATTTTTCATGGAATGAAACATTGAAACAACGAAACCGATCGAACGATTTGATCAAGTCATTTCTCTAATGTTATGTCCGTCGGCAGACATCGTACTTAGAAAGTCTGTAACCTATCAGGTGACACCGTTGGCTGCAGAAGACAGATATTCTAGTACATTTCGCTCACCCGCACCAAACGAGCTTCATTTCACCTAAGAAAGATAACTCCCCTCCAAATAACAAAAAAATAGCAAAACTTTTTCACTTGTCGCGAATGCACCTGAAAGCACATGCTAAAACTGGCAACAAGATTGTCTTAGGATGACAAAATGATATCTCCAAACAAAGCTGACGCACATTATGTGGACACAAATTGTTCATTGCTGTGAGTTAAAGAGTGAAGATCAAGAACATATCCGAACGTGTGACATTACTTTGTCATTTTCGATGAAAATGTCTTCAGTATATGAACCCACTTGCCTTTTTCGCCACCCTAATCAGAATGTGTGACCATATAATCGTGAATATAGGAGTCAGCTGATTGTAATTTGGGCGACTTGATGCATTAATTATTTTTGTGCCTGTTGAACACTGATGCACATTCAATAAAGAAAGTATTATTTAAATACGGAAATATACGGTTTTATTTATAGAATGAAGAAATAGACTTCTTTTATTTTTGCCACTTCTCTCTCCATCCTATTCATCCATTATCACGTATCGACTTTTATTTTTGTTTGCGACACACTGAATGTGTGTTTAATGTTAAATTACCGGTCTAACTTACATACTCTGTAAGAATCAATTGCCGTCTTTGGCAGAATGAAACAGTATTTACAAGCTAAACCGGATCTCAGAAAGCAAACTTTAATACACCTGCGATTGTGAATGTCAAAATGACACGAGCCAGTCTCTCGAGAACAGTAAAGGTACGCCATTTCAAACAGCGTGCTTCTGTGACATGCAAAACTCTTGGGTACACATCTTTGTTGATGCAAAACTAGTTTTATACGTCATTCTGTACCTTACTCATGGAGTTTGATAGAGGTGATCTTCGGATGATTATCGATGACCGCCTGTTTGCCGGCCAGATAGAATGGGAGATCTCATCATTTTGTTCTCCTGCGCGTTGTTTTCTTTTCCCATTAAACGAAGTTGGATTCTTTACAGGTCAAAAGACAGAAAAATAAGCAAAACCTTGAATATCAGGACACGTGGATCTCAGAATATGTTGCTAGAAAATAATTTTATGACGAACTGTGTATTGTCACAAGTTGCTTTTGTTTCGCTGTGAGGACATTTTATCATTGATTTCTTTGCTCGATTGAGTTAATGATGCATCGGAAATTCTTGTATACTGAGAAAACATGACGTCATCACAGAGTGATATTTTTGCTTACAGACAAAACCTTTCTTCTGACGTCAACACAGAATAATAATAGCATACACACTGCACCTTTCTTATGTCTTAATAACAGAATAATATTTGTGTACAGGCAATAAACCTTTACTCTGACGTCATCGATGATCGAGTCTTGAAAAAAATCAGGAAAGAAATCTGAAACATGTCGTTTATTGAGTGAAAGTTTTTTTTCAGACACTTTGGACTTTCAACGTCTGTAGTAGTGTATCTATGTTTGCTTGTGTTGCATAATATTTGTTGTACTATCATGTCAGTATCGTTTAGATATTTTTGTGCTTTTTAATAATTTGCTAACATCTCAGGAAATGAATGTAAACATAAAATGGCAATTTATAAAAATAAGAGTCTAACAATTTGTAGCGGAAACAACTAAATAAAAGAAAAAAAAAAGAAAAGGGCTTCACTGTGCTTTAAAAACAAGAAGCGAACATTATTATTATTATTATTATTATTATTATTTTAAAATAAAAGTTGAGCTGAATTTTGTTGCATCTTGTCATCGGTATTATCTTCAAAGTCAACATTATCATCTCCTTTATTCTCTATGAACAGTCTTTCCCATTGCTATCCTCTTCCATCATCCACTGTCCTAATCGTCAGCACAAATAATTTCAGCAGCAAAAGCATCGTCGTTGTTGTTGGTACCATTGTCGCAGTCACAACCCTCTTCAGCTTCAGATTCTCATCTCCATCGCTGAAATTATTCAGTCATCATCATCACTACCATCCCTATCACCACTACCAGCACTATCATCATTCTCATTCAAATTAAATTACATTTCCCGTTTTGTAGTCCTCTTTGCCTTTTTCTCATAAAGTGTGAACAAAACACGTGTTTACATCATTCTTCATTGATTTTATGCAAACGGTCTATGCGTTGACGAGCAATTCTCGTCTCCCTTTTTATTTTCTCCGTTTTAATTTTGGGGTGGGTGGGGCATGAGTGTTGGAAGATTTAATTGGTCACGTATATGATCTTTGCGAACGATAGTGTAATACTAATAGCATGAATAGTAAAGAAAGAAGATGAAAGCAAAAATAGTAGTACAATGACTTAAAACTGTGTAAAATACAACATTAATATACTCGATTCACTAATATACACGAAGACTCAATTTTAAGGCATTGTGCAAATGAAAACATTCAAGAATTTGACTCAGTGATATTTAAGATGACATCTTGAACCGTCGTAGTTTACTGTTTCATAAATCAAACCAATAAAGAGTTTACTCATTAACATGTAGGATTTCATAACATGTAGAGTTTGAGGTCACTGGTATGTAACTCAAAATAGCAAGGAGCTTGACTTGCTAACAGAAAAGGCAAAGCCTGTAAATGCTTGGGATGCTTTCTTAACGGTGAAAAACGTTATATTTAATTTGAATATTGAATCCGTATGAAGATTATATTAGCTGTTACTGAGAACACTAATCTTGTGATGCTAAATGTTTGCCTATTATGTGATGGTCGGTATAGACCAGGGGTGCACAAACCTTTAGGCCACAGGGCTAAATTTCCAATTGATCGTGCATGTAGGGCCGCAAGTCAGATTGCACATGGATGGCTCAGTAAAAAATCAACACCACCAACAACAACACAAATAATGAAATAAAGTCCTCGGGGTAGGGGGGGGGAGCACACAGAGCCCTGTTTCGGGCCGCGGTTTGTGCATCTCTGGTATAGACAGAAAGAATTCTAGCATTTTTTATTTCTTGCTAAGCAAGATTATAATTGCTGAGTATGACTATTTGAATGTGTACGTGTGTTTGTTCTTTCGTATCAGCATTATTATTGGTGTCCTCATCTCATACATCCTTAAATTTTGATTTTTGATTACTTTGTGCTAGTATGTGTGGTCAACTATTAATGAAATATGTGCAGAGCACTGTCTGTTTTTAATCGCCTGTATAATTATTTGTGTCTTCCTATCCATTTGAGGCTCTGCTTGTCTCCTCCCATTTTAAACATTGGGTTGATTCAGACTTGTGGAGGTTTTTACTTTATCTTCGGATGAAGGTGTGCATTGTTTAGCCAACTGTAGCGAATTCAAGCTCATCTGACCGTTGATTAAGTGTCAGTAATAATTCAGTGACGTAAAAGAAACAGATATGCTGCACTGGGTTGCAGTTTAGTTTAAATTAGGATGTTCACTTGTTATCTTATAATTGCAGGCGTAAGGAAGTGCATTGTTGTTTTAATTCGTAATTCGTCTTTTTTATTTATGGTACTGCCACTTACCACCACCGCCACCACCATCACCACCACTACCACCATCATCATCACAACCATCATCATCATCATTATTATTATTATTATTATTATTATTGCTGCTGATACAACTATTATGTTTGTCGGCTGTTTACTGCTTTTGAATTTATCTTTTCTAATTTTATTGTTCTGAGTGAACTTGGCAAAGAGTTGCTTTTTTTTAATACCCTATGGATATGTCTAAAATATCTCAATGTTTCTTGTTGGTTTACACTCTAGTGCCTTGGATCTTGCAATTTGATATGTCTGAACTGCCTTAATGTTTGCTTTAAACATTCGTTTACATGAAATAACTGGAATAAGTTTGAAAACAGTAAATAAAAATGTTGTTTCAATTTTCATGACATGTCTGGACCATTGTGTTATAATGGTTTGAAGTACGTTTATATATGTTTGTGGACTTACTCAATGTGTATTTCTTGGTATTAAAGAAACTATAATGAGTGTTGACATATTCCTGTAATATATATAAAAAAACCCCTACTTCTAGCTTTAGGTAGACAATGCCTTAAAAACCAGCATTAGATGGACCTCAGTTTATGTATACAACCTTCAAATCCACACTTGAATTCACAGGAGAAACTATTGAAATATGAAATATGTCAAAGGTAACTACAAAAAAGATAATAGAATGGCAAAATGAGGTTTTATTTATACAAATAAATAGTAAAAGACTTAGGCAGACCACATATTTGTCTGCCTAATGCTGTGGGTCGACATAAGACTGGATTTTAAGCATGTTTGGCCTGGTCACTCATTTTTATTTTTTACTCCAAAGAACACACCATTTCCTGTGTTCCTCAGGCCCATACAAAAAAGTCTATTGATTCCTGAAATAGCACAATGAATAAACCATTCGCTACTAATGCCACATCCGGTGCCACTATCTAAATTGAAACCATTTTCTAGTTGCATGCATAAGTTTCTGCTTCTACTGTGTCAGTACCCTATAAGCATATAAGAATTTTCAATTAATTTATATTGTCTAAAATGAATTCGAGTATGAATTTGACGTCATCAGTGAGTATTTACACATTCTTTGCAAGTGAGATGGAAGAGATTCGTTCTAGACTTGCATTGTAAACAATCAATACACACAACATTCAACATTCCATTGTGTATTTATAATGCAAATGAGTCTTTGCGTAGGTAAAATCTCTTGCAGTTTTCTTTTTAAAAAAATCATGGTTCATTCAATAAATGTTTATGTTTGAATTTTAATTATGAAAAATATTATTTCTACAACAACTACTATTACTACTACTACTAATACAACTGCTACTGCTGCTACTATTTATTTTGCTAGGAATATTATTATCAATTTCATTTTTACTTTACTGCTTTCTTATGTGTTCAGAATTGTGATCAAATTATTGTAATTTTATTATTTTAAGCTGCGTCTGACAATATAATATATATTTAATACATTTTAAAACATTAACTGTAATTTTCATAATACATTTGAAAAGACTTGGTTTTAGAAAGGTTTAAAATAGAAGATAACTGTTGATACAATTTCCTTAAGAAAACTGAAAAGAAATATAATTAATAAAACGTCATTGTTAATGCAATTTCTGAAACCTCATATGACTTCTGTAAGTTCCTTAAGAAACGTGATATGAGTTGTATAAAAAAAAATAGACACTTTTCATGCAATTTCCTTAAGAAACCTGATATGAGGTGAAAAAAAGGACAGTGTTGAATGGATGTGCTAAGAGGTGAAAGAAGGTTTCGCAATAAGGCATGGAAATGGTTTTGCAGACCTGTGAATATTTTTTCCGGATTGTAACAATCTGTATTCTGAAAACAAACAAAAAAAAACAAAAAATAAAAATAAAAAAAACAAAAACAAAAAACCCAACAAACAAAGAAATAAAAAGGAAAGGCGTGATCACCACAAATGATTACGATGACGTCATCACCAATAGCGGCCATGATCATCACTGAAGCCATGCTGTCTGACAGAAACATGAACAGGTCTTGGCTATGTGCATTTTCAAATGGAGTTCATAAAGTGATCGAGTGGTGAGGTTAAAAATCAAAAAAGGTTTTACGTAAACTTATATATAAATGAAAAATAATAACATTTAAAATATCCAATTACATTTTTTTGCACAATAGGAATCAATTGAATTGTTTCGGAATTGCAATATATCTTAAAACAATAAGGAAAATCTGCGATCTCATTATTCGGCAAGCTATTCACTTCCGTGCGATATGTCTTGTAATTTTTATCTTTTCCGTTGATTTCTCTGGCTCAATTCCATAAACGTATGTAAAAAATAAATACAAGAAAAACAAAATTCTATATATAGCCATCTCGTATTCACGTATGGCGCATTACGATGAAAGACATATCTCTATGGCAACAATAAAACGTTCATTTAGAAGCGCTGTAAAGGCGGGAAGTACACTGGTAATATTCATTTTCTAGCAGGTGTCTTTTCCATAAACACTGCATATGGCATTTTATTTGCATTTGATCTGAGTTTTATGTCCTAGAGATGCATTTTTAATATCTCTGCTGAGATTAAGAACTTTTCGGTTTTTCGTTATTGCTTGGTTGATTTTTCTTAAAATACTTTTTGAAGACGCCATTTGTTGTAACATGCACGCAAAAGTAGACGTCATCATTACGTACTATAGTTCACACGTGGTACACGAATATAACAGTATTTTTGTTTTACTTTCTAGAAAATAACAAACAGTTTTTATGTACTCTTTCTATGAAGGAGTCCACCACTGATAGATCTTACAGCTGTTATGATTTAAGCAGCAAAGAGCAAATATCATTATTTGAAGAGATAAAGAGGAAAAACGATTTAAACTAACAATAAATAATGAAATGAACGGAAACCGTGTGCCATTTAAGGAAGATGAATGTTTAAGTGTCCTTGTAGACTTTAGGGCGTGTTCTCTTTTTGAATTTTAAACATGTTTATAACTTTTAATACTCTGAAATCAGTTCCGCACAGAAACGATCAGAAATCTCTGAAATATTGAAGTGTTCGATGATTTAGGGATTTCACACATAATTCACACACTTTACACTACATACCCTCGACATCTACGACATCTATCATACAAGTATATGTGTGTGTTATAGGCATAGAGATAAAAAATATTTGTGTTTGTATATGTACATTCATTCTATCTATCTATCTATCTATCTATCTATCTATCTATCTATCTATCTATCTATCTATCTATCTATCTATCTATCTATCTATCTATCTATCTATCTATCTATCTATCTATCTATCTATCTATCTATCTATCTATCTATCTATCTATCTAACACTTTGAACATTCCATATAATCTGTATAGTAAACCATAATATCATAATTATGAAAACCGTAATGTATTTCCAGTCATTGATTAACATCACTTACTCTTCTGCTAGTATAACGTAGGTTTTTAGAAATATATTAGAAAAGAATGAATCATAATTTCAACCCTATCGTGGCCAACCACACGCCTCGTTCAATATCATCAGGATTTGCAATGTATGAGAGAATGAAAATGTCACAAGGACTATTAATTACAAAATCCTCTACGAACCCCCAATTGCAAATGAGGTAATAGGCAAACACTTCAAAAGGTAAAACAGCAAATACTTATAACTAAATGGGGGAGTTTAAAATATAATAATAATAATAATATAGAAATAAAATAATAATAGCAGAAAGATTATGTTAAAATAAAAAAATATGTGAGCGCATGCTGATTGTTCGATTTTTCCAGTGTATTGCACAGATTAGGATTTATTGCACAGATTAGGATTTCTCTTTGATATCGCTTAGACCTGCCGGGCTGGCTGACCGTGATGGCTTGATAGTCTGCACATGAGCTTTGTCAGCAGTCTGGTACAGCACAAGCTTTGAGATTTGTATCTATTTGTGTCAGTCAGCAGTCTGATACAGCACAGGCCTTGAGGTTTGTATCTATTTGTGTCGGTCAGCCGAGACATGCTGCTTGGATCTCTTAATAGGGCGCAAGGAAGTGTACAACACCATAATGGAGAAATATCGGTGCAAATGCACGACTAGCTAAAGCACACAAAAGAAGACTGTCACTTTACAAACCTCTTTGGAACCACCCTTGACCACACCCCAAACAGTCATCAATGGTTTATTCGTGTCACCTCAATGCATGAAGAACGAAGCTATTTAGTTCTGGGTCATCGTGACAAATTATATAAAGAAAAAGATATAATACTTGCAACTTGAAAATACAAAAAAGAAAAGTTCCATTTGTTTTCTTAACCAAGAAAAGAAGAAAAAAGTTCAACTTTGTAGAGAGGAGGAAAATAGAATACGTAAATAATACGAACGAAAGAAGGAAAGGGAAATTGAAAAAAAGCGTGAAAAGCAAAAAAGAAAAAAAAACTGTGAATGTAACCTATCCCAGATCTAAGACTGCGAATCCCATCAAGTGAATGCACCATCAAACGCTTCATTTGTCTAACGTATTTTGGGCTCCCAGATCCTCGCGCTGCCAGCTCTGGTTTCCACTCCCCCGTGGCCTGAACATGGTGGCCGGACCACATTGATTGGTTTAAAAGACTTCCGCTGAAATCTTCGGGTGGATGCGCACCATTTAGAGCGGGTATAACTTTGACAAAAAGTCGTTTGATAGGAAAATGTTTCCAGATGCATGCAATTAGGACCGCAGGGCCTGCAGGTTTACACGAGTAACACTTTTTCTTAAATAATATCAGTTCTAATTTTAGTTGCTTGATTCAGAATTGTTTAGATATAAAATAATATTTAAAGTCAGTTAGCGCTGTCTAATAAAATAGTATGTGTTAAAGCTATTTAGTTAAACAAAATGCTTGCATAGAATTTCCTGCTTTACTCACTGACAGCCTTATCTGTGTCAACGCTATAATAGGCACGTGCGTTTGAAACAGTATCAGCGACATCGCGGTAACTGTTGAGTCATCAAACACTTGAAGTTCTCTCCCCTCCACCCCACCTCCCAACCCGCCATCTCTCCATCACCCTTGTCTTTCTTTGACTATTCAATATTTTCTTTAGAATGAAGGACATATCTAACTAGCTAGATAGATAATTAATGTGAAACAAACGCCACAATTTTTCTCGTTTGTTTAATTATAATCATATAATTAAAATTAATAATAAATAATTAAAAATAGTAATAATTATTATTATTTAATCAACCATAACTAATTACAAGTGATGAGAATCATAATTTATGTTATTAATAATTCTCCAGGAGACACCACTCGTCTCTCTCACTTGGCGGATATGAGTGCGCTGTAAACGCTTTCTCTCTTCCACAACATTAAAGACATACATTTACCGTCACACAATATTTCCGTAAGTGAAAAACTTCTTACAAAAGGAGATCATAAATCCGTCTTTTAACCCGTATTAAGCGAGCCCCCATCCACCCACAATCTCTCCCACATATATTCATCAAAATGTATACGAAAGTCAATAATTTATCAATAAATGTATTAAATCAACAATCAAATATACAACATATGAAATTATTAAAAGAGAGATGAAATTTACATCACTTGAAAACAATGTTCTATTAATGCTAGACAATCATTCAGTTTATCCTAGGATGGACATCAGTAGTCAAATTAACAAAAATATAAATAATCAAGTTCATTGATTTAATTCATCACAGAATGAGAGTACAGTTTTAGTAAAATAATTAAAATAAATGTTTTTAACATTTTCAAAGATAACAGCTGTCATCATCACATTTTCACAATCACGTGGTTTTCAACAAGTTACTGTCTTTCTCATTTAGACTATGGTCCAATGTACCCCTTCTATGCACATTACACAACTGTTCCAGAATCTTCCATGTGCTCACAAAGCACACCCCTGGAGAATCATCCAGAATTTTACACGCACTATCGAGCACATCAGGTGGAATGTTCCCGAATTTTAATGTGAATTACTCAATTACTCAATTACTCAAGCACACTATGAGGAATATTAAACATAATCTTCATGAATTCTCAAGACCAAACTCAGGCCACACATTTCCGCCATATTGGTTCATGAACGGAATTAACAGAAAATTAATTACAGCAAACTGAAGTCGTGGAAAGAGGCTGACTACTACTACTACTACTACTACTACTACTACTACTAGTACTACTACTACTACTACTACTACTAGTACTACTACTACTACTACTACTACTACTACTACTACTAGTACTAGATTATTTGATAAAGCACTTAATTTTATCAATGTTCGTTGCTATAATTAAGTAATAAAGCACACAATGCTTTGAAACAAATTACTTAATAAACATTCGCTCTCCTTATCAGATAAAGAACGGATGATAAATTGCAAACCCCTCCTCTTCTTTCCTACTAAGTGTATTTAACTATCGGGCAACTATAGACTTGACCTGTTGTTCTTATAATTCTGTTTTTCGTCTGTAACCATTGCATTGTAATTCAGCAACATCATCTTGAATTATATAAACAGTCTATCTGCCACTTTGCTAGCAATCCACCTCAAAGACTCCATGTCCCACATCAGTGGTTGCTAGGTGACAAGATGCCATTTATGCTCATTGTTAATAGCCATTTGAAGATTGGTAGGTTGGGAAAAGGTCTTATAAAAAACTCTTCTTACTGGTTATTGACAAAGTACAGTAGAACATACTTAAGTTTTGGATAGAGTCGCCTAATCTGTCCTCTACATTAATTATATTTTACCTGTAACTCTGAAAGTGACCGGTCGAAGGAAGATGGTGTTCATTTTTTTCCTCTGGGATTATCAGTTTATGTTCCGAACTTGGACCCAACATACCATCAGACACAGTAAACATATAGAAACAGGTGCACGTTTAGATATCTCACACGTACATAAACCATAAACACACAAAAGTATCTGCTGCATTCTGATCGTCACGTCAACTACAGTTTGTGCGCTGACGCAAGAGCTTCAGGCTATACTTCCGATTTAGCATATGGCAAAGGTGAAAGGAGTCTCGCACAAACAAATTTCGTTTCCGGTCCGACTGAAAGTCGTAAGAGATGGTGTTGTATTCCACCAGCAGCCGGCTTTGAGAAGGCTGAGTGCAATCTGTATGATATGTATGCCTCACCACAAGCAACGTTACCCTCAGGATCAAGCAAGACTGTATCATATTCATGCATGTAGCTTTTCATTTGCAACTTATAACCGCAGTGAAATACAGATATGGAAACTATTTGAGGCAACTGCTCACACTGATCTATCTATCTATCTATCTATCTATCTATCTATCTATCTATCTATCTATCTATCTATCTATCTATCTATCTATCTATCTATCTATCTATCCTTATGATGCTAGTCCTAACAGTGGTCCTGATTATCAGCAAACAAGAGAAGAAAGTGAGTGGAACTAGTACAGACTGGCCATTGCCCACACAAAGTTGTTCTGCTAAACCTGACACCACATGACCAGCATTAATTGTCGTTTTCCAACCAGACCTTCACTGCATGATTGAAAATATCTCCAACAGCATTAGGTTTTCAAATAACGACAAAATCTATTGCGAGTAATATGTGTTTCTTGCAACATTTCATATAATAATCGTGCATGTTCATTTGTGTAATTTATATATGTCGCTCCTAAACGGCTCAGTTTTAGGCCAAATGTTTGCCTCTACTACTACGATAATTAAGGCAGAGTATATATACAATTTTTGTACGCCACGACAGCAAGACATATAATAAAAGACAGTATGGGAAATTGGATGAGGAACCAATCCAAGTCGTGTTTGTACGCCACGACAGCAAGACATGATAAAAGACAGTATTGGAAATTGGATGAGGAACAACGCCAAGTAGTGACTAATAATACAAGGGCGTAAATAGAATAACATGAATAAAGGCTGAAAGTATTCATAACTGTTATACATTAGTTGTTTTCTTCTGTTGCTTTTTGTAAATGTCTTTTCTAATTGTTTCTTTGTTGCACTTGCATGAACATTTGCTTGTATAACATATCTTGTCACAGTATTAAGCACGTTGTCTAGACAACAGACGTTTTTTTGTCTTATTACGCTAACACGGTGAGCTAACTCCTTTCGGCTTTTTGCTATGTACATTTTAATGCTGAATCACTTTACCGCGCTGCCCAGCAGAATTTTCTGAGTAAATGACACGTACTGTGAACATGGGACTTGCAGCAGGCGGCTGACACGTCTTGTCAATTGCTATTTTTTTTTTTTTAATGATGCGACTCGTGTGATGACATTGAGTTAAATAATCTTACATTTCATTTATTCTTTAAATTTAATTATATTGGAGGTGGTGGTTAGAATGTGACATTTCTGATCTCCCAAACACTGAATACATCAGTGTTATTATAAAAAACAATCAGTAATAATTATCACATGCTAGTTCCTAGAAAACACTGAATACATAAGTGTTATAAAAACAATCAGTAAAAATTATCTCATT
The DNA here is from genome assembly GCA_028829895.1 of Sinotaia quadrata. Classification (NCBI taxonomy): domain Eukaryota; kingdom Metazoa; phylum Mollusca; class Gastropoda; order Architaenioglossa; family Viviparidae; genus Sinotaia; species Sinotaia quadrata. Next base: position 46,618,462 of record CM054181.1, on the reverse strand, counting down.
GTGAACTCCTAGAAAACACTGAATGTCATATTTGTCAAGACAGTTTTGATTTCGCAAACAGTGAAGAAGTTATAATTATTATAACAAGTACTTATCTTTGTAGAATCAATGTCATGATATGTAGAATTCATTTCACCGAAACACAAATATGTTACACTTCCAATTTCTTTGCTTGCTCGAGCAAGGTTAACCAGTTCAGCGTCACGCTAAAATGATAATTGAATTGGTCATTGTGCTAAAAAATTAAAACCAACTGTATTAATTAATGGATTTTTAAAATTTAAATTACTACTTTTTATTAGACATATTGATTAATTTAAGAACACATGTTTAATTCAGACTGATTGGTAAAAATTAGAATGTCAGACATGCTAAAATTAAGCCTGCCCATGGGCCCAGGCCTATTTCAACCCAAAGACGCTGGTTCAATTATATAAGCATTCTCTAATTCAAATCGAAGATTGATAACAAACACGTATGAACTATTTAAGTCCATTCTTTGTCAGTCAGTTAACTTACCATAAACTAACAATCGCCTTTATGACTGGACCCAAATTAGGTTCAAATCAAGTGATTAGAAAATATATTTTCTTCAACAAAGAAACTTCCGGTACATCTCCATTCGATGAATTTGTTATGAACAAGTATGAGACTATTAGTCAGAAAAAAATACTCATCCAGTTTGAACTGGTCTGGATTGCGTCAGCAATTTTCTAGTATGTTTTCAACTGGAGTTGTTTACTTCCAACACTGACACTTACAAAAAGTGCCATCATATGGATTGCCCAAGGTCGGGTCACATTGACAATTCATATAACAATTAAGTTTTAAAATAGGGGTAAGAAAACGTACTCCGCCACAATATATATATATATAATGAGAGAATTCTCCCGCAATAGACGTCAGATGCTTGCAAGCACATCATGGTTTTGTCGCAACTTAAGAGTCACGAATAGTGCTTTTTAAAAAAAATGAATAGTTTTGTAATTATGGGATAGCATTCCTAATGAACTAAAGACACACTGTTGACGTTTAGAAAATACGAGTAATATGTCTTAAACGTGTAAATGGGTGATTGAGAAATGGTTTGTTGAATGGATTTATGGACTAAGAAATAAAAATGTACACAAGCAGTGTGTGGATGGATGGATGGATAGATAGATAGATAGATAGACAGACATACAGATAGATAGATAGATAGATAGATAGATAGATAGATAGATAGATAGATAGATAGATAGATAGATAGATAGACAGACAGAGACAGCAGGAAGAGATAAATGACAAAGAGAAAGAGTGAGAGATAATGAGAAACAGAGATAGAAATGCATGCATTCATCACCCAGAGCAACCCATCCTCTTTAGGACAGCCGTCTGGCAACGCTTAATCGTGTCAAGATCTGTCCAGTCTTTTGGCGTCTCTGAGGGCTCGACATTTAGTGATGCCTTAATTTGTTCCACCGTAAAGGAAACTGACCAAAAAGATATCTGATCTTTCATCACCTTTACTGTTGCTCGAGCAATGTTTCGTCGATTTGAACGTGGGTGTCCCGAGCTTCCAGGCAGCCTTTTTCTGCAGGGAATGAATACCAAGTGTGAATTTTATCACTAACATTGTTTACGTGGTGCCGGACACAGGTAGACATGTTTACATTGGATGCCTTTTCAAGGGATGTGGCCGGAGGGTGAAGTGGTAGCGTGTGCCAGGTGAGGGTTAAAAATATATTGGTGTTATTTTCAACACTGAGAGATTTATTCAGGCTTCTTAGTTTGGGAAAGGTTTAGAGCGTACTATTTTTAATTACATCTTACAAACTTGTACACGTCTTCACACACAGAGGGATATAACAAAGGAACAACCATCCATCCATCCATCCATCCATCTATCTATCTATCTATGTGTCTGTCTATCTATCTATCTATCTATCTATCTATCTATCTATCTATCTATCTATCTATCTATCTATCTATCTATCTATCTATCTAGTACATCAACCATATTTACATTTTCAAATTATAATAAATCTGAATAATAATTTATGTAATGTGTTATTAATTAATACTTAGTTCCATTTATTCGTGTAAATTACATCCACTCAATAGCATACTTATAACCGCAAAAGGGAATGACAAAGATGGATCAACGCTGTTTAGCTATGAACAATGTGTTGTGATCATCACGCAGAAAAACCATACCTTGAAAAGATTTAAATATCATTGTTTACTCAGTGTTTAATCTGAGCACTTTTCATAATTTGTACAACAAGGTTTGCTCATTACACTTAAAGCATGTTAATTTGTATATTAAAAATAATGAATTGAATTTAAATAATGAAAACGGTGTCATTTTCAAAGATCTTAATAACAACTATGCGTATAAACATGCTTTAATTAAAGATTTTACAATTCGTAAGAGACTCTATTGAAGCATGTATTACATTTTCATTGCACTTTGCACTATAGCAAGTTATACTTTAATTATGCTCTTGTGAACATAGTAGTACACACAGAGTCATTAACAATTATTAATTGTCACTTGAATTAGTTTTTCTTAATATCCTGATGTGCTTATCTGATGATGAAGTGTAAAGTAGCAAGTCATACTTCATTTAAAAGTTAAAGATCGTTTCTAGTAAACTTCTAAAGTTCTAATCACAAGAAAATTAAAACTGTTCAGTACAATACGTGGAATATAATTCATTTCATTTTTCAAATAAATAACTCATAACGAAATGCATAAAGAGCAAACTGGTAATGTTAACACTCAGTTGGAGAAGTGATATTGATTTTATCGGCTGCCATTCTACCACTTGAGTATATTTAGAACTAAAACTATAATACTGGAATTTGCAACTGAAACTTAAACAAATATTACCCGTGCAACTGTAACTAGAAAAATCTAATTTACAAATAAAACTTGACTAATGTACCTTGCAACTAGAAAATCTAATTTACAAATAAAACTTGACTAATGTACCTTGCAGCTATAAAAAAATAATTTACAAATAAAACTTGACTACTGTACCTTGCAACTATAAAGCTATAATTCACAAATAACTTGACTAATGTACCTTGCAACTAGAAAATCTAATTTACAAATAAAACTTGATTAATGTACCTTGCAGCTATAAAAAAATAATTTACAAATAAAACTTGACTACCGTACCTTGCAACTATAAAGCTATAATTCACAAATAACTTGACTAATGTGCCTTGCAACTAGAAAAATCTAATTTACAAATAGAACTTGACTAATGTATCTTGCAAGTTCAACTAGAAAAATCTAATTTGCAAATAAACTTTACTAATGTACCTTGCAACTCATCAAATGTCTAACGCGAAATTTCCTGTTAGAACAATCAAAGGTGATTAGTTTGCCGTGTCAATAGCCCTCTGCACACTAAGAGCTCTGTACTCTTGACAAGGTGATTAGTTTGCCGTGTCAATAGCCCTCTGCACACTAAGAGCTCTGTACTCTTGACAAGGTGATTAGTTTGCCGTGTCAATAGCCCTCTGCACACTGAGAGCTCTGTACTCTTGACAAGGTGATTAGTTTGCCGTGTCAATAGCCCTCTGCACACTGAGAGCTCTTTGCTCTTGTCAGAGTGCTATTACTTCACCGTTAGAATTTATTACAAATCATCCAATCTTCAACAACTTCAGCATCTTTCTCAGGCCCAATGTTGCATACTTTTCCCCAAAACTTTTCACTGTAACAATGCATTTTGACAGTAGCCTTGAATTGTTACAGTAGCACTGAAATTTCCTTTGTAACACTGAAGTCTTCCGTGCGTTACAGTTCCTCATTGTAATCCTGAAATGTTTAGGCAGTACTGAAAGCATTTGTTTTAATGAAACATCATTCTTTGATGCCACTTATAAACATAAGATTATTATGTTTTCTGTGATCCACTCATTCTTTACAAGCCCTTTTGAAAGAAAGGCATGATTATTTTTCACTATGCGTATTTATTTAGAATTCAGTATTTATTTATGACTCTTTGCCACAAATAGTTTCTTGCTCATTAATTATGATCTGTCTCCTTAAGAAAATTATTCCGTCTGGCACGTTTTCTTTGTTTCTTAATTTGTTGAAAGTAATACAAATCTCTGAATCCTCCTTTTTTAGTTTCTGATATTATACAAAAATTAATTTTCTTTTAAGCATATTATTTTATGTTGATAACTGTGAGATTTCTTTCATTGCACTTTAATTCAAAACTCTGAAACTAGTAACAGTATAATGCAAACAAACAAATTTTCATTAAATTGTATTGCTCTGTTTGTTTCTAATTAAGTTTAAATTTTTGCCCTCATATTCTTGACCTATCGGGTGCTGATACAAGAATTAAACCGAGCTATTGTTTAATGATTACAAATAACTAAAAGAAGGCAATATCATAAAGGTAGAAAGGATCCCGAACTGTAGAGTCCAAACTCAACACGAAACCTCAAACTACCCACTGAGCCACTTCCGTCTTCCATCAACGGGAATGTCCGCGAATTTCGCCTAACCGCTCGTTTAACCTTCGGAAACTGACATGGAACGCGAGCAGAACCCGTTTGTTTATTCTTTTAATTGTTTGCCGTAAACACCATCCTGTCTCCTCTCGGTGATGAACAGGTGTGGCTCACCACCACCTCCCTGTTGAGTGTCACGCTCTTTCGCTTTCATGTCTATAGGTTTTCGGTTCCCTGAAGCCCACATCTCGACTTCGGCAGTCTTTCCGAAAGAATTTTGTGTTCTGCTGTAGATCCAGATATCAGGAGGTCGTCTGCTAGTCTCTAATCCCGCGAGGTTTCCAGACATTCATACCTGTGAAGGTGAAAAGCAGATCATAAATTGTGTTCTTCTGTTTTATTCGCCTTTTCTTTGTTTCTTTGCTTCTTTGTTTCTTTGTTTCTTTCTTTGTTTCTTTGTTTCTTTGTTTCTTTCTTTGTTTCTTTGTTTCTTTGTTTCTTTCTTTGTTTCTTTCTTTGTTTCTTTGTTTCTTTCTTTGTTTCTTTCTTTCTTTGTTTCTTTCTTTGTTTCTTTGTTTGTTTGTTTGTTTCTTTCTTTCTTAGCAGAGTTGATGATTCAAAAGGAGAGTAAACACGGAAGTCCGTGACTTCTGTATATTGTGCATTCAGTAAATGGATATATAGTTAAAATAACCTATAATATTTAATAAATAACCTTTAATATTAACATACCCATTGAATAATCCTTAGACAATTTAAGTAGTATTAAAATTAAAGATTATTCTTTATAATTATTGAGATCCTTTAAAATTAATTTCTTATTTCTATTTTGATACAGTGATAATAAACAGTGATTATAAGTTTAATACTTAATTTTTACGAATTATATACTGACATTTTTTCACTTGCATTTATTTCTTTGTTGGTGGTTTCTATTCTCAGACAAATTTGATATAATTTTTAAAATTTTTAATCACGCGCCCCTACACTTCAACAAACTGCACAAATAAATGATAAGTAACAAATTTTAAGTTTAATAATAAAAAAATATATATTTTGCATTTAATAACTGCCGAAATATATCATTCAAGCAGTTACCGTTAGAGAGGGTCCTAACCAGTGTACCATTCCCCATGACTGCGTGCTGTACTGATGACTGACTGCAGCACTAGGATACCAGTCCCATGACTGCGTGCTGTACTGATGTCTGACTGCAGCACTAGGATACCAGTCCCATGACTGCGTGCTGTACTGATGACTGACTGCAGCACTAGGATACCAGTCCCATGACTGCGTGCTGTACTGATGTCTGACTGCAGCACTAGGATACCAGTCCCATGATTGACTGCCGTATTGATACACCAGTTCCGAGACTGGCTGCAGTAAAGATACACCAGTCCATGATTGACAACCGTACTGATATACCATTTTCATGACTGACTACGTACTGATACACCAGACCATGACTGAGATATAAAAGTGTTATTGCTGTATAATGCATCGAAAGATTAAAAAAAATATCACAAAACGTAACGAGCATTGTATATTCGGTGTGGCCAACACCAATGACAATTTCTATCCGTTTCGCTTTGCGCTGTGGTGATGATTGGAAAGAGAGTATGTGTCTGTTATAGAATGAGGTGAGATTGATGGAGACGAATTATTTCCCAGAAATTGATTATCTCAAGAGAAAAAATGTTTGCAATGCTCCGACAGAGTGGTGTCAATGGGGGTATGAAACGGGTACAGATGGCAGAGTGGTGTTAACGGGGTGTGGGGTGGGCATGGGTAGGAAGTGAGTTCAAGTTGCTTTGCTTGTATTTAGTGTATACTCACTTCCCTATCTACAAGTCAATAACGACAAGAACGCAGGGTAAAAATGTACACTGCGAAGAATAATGCAAGACAATCTTTCCTCTGGGCTAATGACAAAACCATCTGCATCTCTTTGAGATAAAAATCGGGTTCAGGCCTTACCGCCATACTTCAGTCGAATGCAGTGCCACATTGTTTAACCAAGAAGAAGAAATATTTACGCGAGCGAAGGCATGCAAGTCCAGGACCTGCCTCCTCTGAAGTGGACGGATGAAGGAGGAGACAGAAAACAGTGTCAGGACTCATAACATCGCCGTCAAATGATTATACCGACAGTCGACTTTTTACACTGACTAACAACAATCGGCCCCTACAAGATTCCATTGAATCGCCCTGCTCAGGTGCGCCTCTGCTAGCTCAACACTTGTATGGTACCATTCTAAAAAGAGAGCTGTACCCGAGAGCCTCTATACATACAGGGAAATAAATTTATATATATATACATACTTCACTCTCCGCTAAAAAGCACAACTGTCATATTGATTACAACGCTGAGAGATACTGATAAAGTGAAAAGAAATGCATATGTTATGAAAACGTATCTCCCCTCCAATCTTCACAGATTCAAATCAATATTAAGATGTCTTTTTACCCCTGTTTAAACAACCCTAACATCAGTATTAAGAAGTCTTTTTACCCCTGTTTAAACAACACTAACATCAGTATTAAGAAGTCTTTTTACCCCTGTTTAAACAACCCTAACATCAGTATTAAGAAGTCTTTTTACCCCTGTTTAAACAACCCTAGCATCAGTATTAAGAAGTCTTTTTACCCCTGTTTAAACAACCGTAACCGCACCAAGATATCTTTCTTTCACCTATTTGCCGCTTTCTCATGACTAGACAATAAAGATAATTATTCGTTCAGTTAACTATTACTAGATAGACAGACAGACCGATAGATAGATAGATAGATAGATAGATAGATAGATAGATAGATAGATAGATAGATAGATAGATAAGTAGATAGATAGGTAGATAGATAGGTAGATAGATAGTGTGACTCAGCGTCACCCTATTTAAAGGTTATGATTATTATTATTAATCATCCATAACTAACTACAATTGATGAGAATCTTAATTTATTTTATTAATAATTGTCCAGAAGACGCCACTCGTCTCTCTCACTGGACGGATACGTGGGTGCTGTAAAAGTTTTCTCTCTTCCACAACATTAAAGACAAACATTGACTATCACACAATATAGACGTAGGTGGAAAACGTCTTACCAATAGAGTCAAAAGAACGTTGACGTTTACATCACTGCACAACAATGTTCTTTCCTTACCAGCTAAACAAGAATAAAACAAATATTATTACTACTGTCAACATAGACAAATCAATAAAATCAATACATAACGAAGTAAGAAGGACAACAAGACAGATAAATAGTTACATGACCATGAATTTCAGAGTTATCTTCTCTTGACACTTTGCTGCTGGTGGTGTAAACATTGCATCGGCGGCTATATTTTGGTTTGTTACTCCCCACTGTTGTGCCCAGCAGGTCAAAAAGTTGAACAAGTGGGTCATAATAGATAGCAAACCAGGTAGACACAGGAAGAGGAAATAAGGTGCCAAAAGAAAATAGAACCAAAAACACATAGGAAGCCAGAAAGGCCAAAAATTGTTGCCAGTATTCCTGCAACAACAGTGCTTACTTCATAAGAGCCTGACCTGTTAATTTTATTTGTTCTTTTCATTAAATAACTTATTAGATTAGATTAATAAATACAGAATTTAATGATTTCATTTCTCTCAGACGTGGCTGATTAACATGGCTGCACCACTGTTTGCAGCACTCTCTTATTTAATTAAATCATTATACACCAATACATGCAATATACCTATGTTTGGAAAACTGGCCATTGCAATTCTAAGTAACAATGTCTACACCTTTTGGCATGATAATTACTTTCTATGAGTTATTTCTCCACGCTCAAGTTTTGTGAAAAACAACTTACACTGGCTTCTGTTAATATTGCTCTTAATGCGCAGAGCACAATGTCTACTTTAAACAGTTATAAGCATTATAGCAAGAAAAAAATATTGTACATTTATTGCTTATAAATATTCATGTAATTAAATGAAATTTGAGGCAATGGCTAAATAGAAAGAAAAAAGGAAGGAAGGAAGGAAAGAAAGAAAGAAAGAAAGAAAGAAAGAAAGAAAGAAAGAAAGAAAGAAAGAAAGAAAGAAAGAAAGAAAGAAAGAAAGAAAGAAAGAGAGAAAGAAAGAAAAACAGAAAGAATGCAGTTATATGGATATTAAGCACATACATTTCAAGAGAGTGGACTCGCAGAGAAAAGACAGATCACTGGTTTATAACCATAACGGTAAACTTGGTAAAAGAAACAAACAAAACCACAGTAAATAATATGATAAATGAAATGCTACAAAGTGTAACTACACAACAAAGACAGTTTTAACGTAGAATAATTATGAAAATGCACACAGAAGTTAATAATACTGTTTAAAGTCAGCATGTGTGTATGCATATATGAAACGGGCAGGAACTTTTGCCAAAAAAGCATAGCTATAAATAAATATTATATTGGCACTGGCCCAGTTGATAAAGATGTAAAACTAATCATCAGTGTTTTATTTTGTTTTGAAGTGTCAGATGATATTGGCCCAAATGACCCTCCACTTCCCCCCTCTCGAATCGCGAAGGTTTTCGTAAATACATCAAAAGATATAAAGTAGCGTTTTAGGGTGCAGTCAGTTTTTTACGACCGTAGTGATTCTAGTAATCATCTTTACATGTGTTTTCCCTCCCACAATGATCAGCTTTGTTGCAGAGGCTTTAAATCGTCTGACGAGTGAAGAACCTAGTAAGATTCCTGGTTAACTTGCCTGAGGAACAGGAGTGAACGTGGAGATGCCGGTCGTTGGAGAAATGGGCGAGGGCGAGACAAGCTTGTGGGTGGTGTAAGAATAAAAGGAAAAGGTAAGACTCGATGGTTTACGTCACTTAGATCGCTTACAGTTCGCTGGGATTCCTGTTTGCAGATTTTTTTGTTTTTTGTTTTTTATTTTTTTGTCGACAAGAGTACTGCACAGTTGTGATCGTAAGAGCAAGTGTGCGCACGAATATCCACATTTTCCCGCCTCCTCTCTCTGCTTAGATCAGGCCTTCTTCAGCCCCCTCCAACCCTTTCTAGCCTCCCCCCTCCCTCTAACCCTCTCGAGTCTTCTCTAGCCCTCTGCTTCCAAAATGACCTATAAGAAACAAACAACAGAACACAACATGATCTTGTTCAAAATGGCACAGATAAACATTTATTTTGAATTAGCGTGTGTTGGGGTGGGAGTGGGGGTGTGGTGGGATGGAGAATAAGAAACAAATGTAAGGTCTTTTGCTAAATCCTACGCATATTTTTATTTTGAATTGGCAGGAGTTTGCAGAAAGAGAAATGATTACGTAATTGTAAAAAAAGAACATACAAACAGATTACAAGCCTGCTGTTATTATGTTTTTTTCCCGACTTGCAATAAAGTGCATAATTTTACGTATCTGCATTCTGCGACTGGTACTGATGCTTAAAAAGTATTCGCTTGGTTTCAAACTTGTGTTTAGTAATATTTTCATAATCTCACCTTGGTTCTGAAAAAAGACTAGTTTCTATGCTTAGCCACAGATGACAATAACTGTCAAGCTACAGATTATTATCGAAATTGCTTACAAATATCAATTATGCCTCCATACAGGTATTAAATAAATATATTCGCAATGTTTCATGTTACTATTAAATAATTATGTGTACTAAATTATCAATTTGTATTATTGTTTGCACTATCTTTAACTAGTATTAAAATAAATATTTACATTGGTCAATTCGGTATTTAAATAAATACTCGCACAGATTAAACTGATATTGAATAAAACTTGCCATGTGTCAAATGGTATGCTATGAGTATGAGTACTTGCATTGCATTAAACTGATAACACTACACGTCTCAAACTGGTATGCTATGAGTACTTGCATTGCATTATATTGATAACACTACACGTCACAAACTGATATGAAATGAGTACTTGCATTGCATTAAATTGATAACACGACACGTCTCAAACTGGTATGAAATGAGCATCTGCCCTTTCTCAAATGAGTTGTACTATACTTAATCACATTGTCTCAGTTTGGCATTAAATAAATAATATTAAAATTATTAGCACAGTTTTAAACTGGTATTAAATAAAATTGCCACTATCTGAAAGTTGTATTATATTAAGTTTTTGTACTGTATATAAATGGTAGTGTATAAGTTCTTAAACTATCAAATTGATAATACTGTACTTATGTCTCAAATTTGAATTGAAGTGTGTATTTGCACTGACACAAATTTGTTTTACTATTAATAATCCCGCTGTTTCAAATTGGTATTAATTAAGTATTTCAGTTCTCTCAAGCTGATTATATAAGTAAAAGAAATATAAATTATAAATACGCTGTGTTTCAAATTGGTATTAAATAAATATATACATTGGCTAAATTTGGAATAAAATAAATAATTATACGGGCAAAAATTGGTATTAAATAAATATTTACACTGGCTATAATTGGTACTTAATAAAATTTACACTGGCTAAAATTGGTATAAAATAAATATTTAAAGGGGCTAATATTAGTATTAAATAAGTATTTGCACTGTCTAAAATTGGTATTAAATATATATTTACACTGGCTATAATTGGTACTTAATAAATATTTACACTGGATAAAATTGGTACTTAATAAATATTTGCACTGCTTAAAATTGGTATTAAATAAATATTTGCACTGCTTAAAATTGGTATTAAATAAGTATCTACCCTGGCTAATGACATGTTTTGGGGAAGTGGTTCTGCCACAAATATTGAAACTGTTATGTTACAAAGAATGTAGACACGATTATTCAATTATTTGTTGTTAACTTTTGGTTCCAGTTATTATTACAGTCATAATAAATTAGAAATTGTTGCTGCTCAAAACAAATCAAATAGATTAAGTTAATTTGCATTTAAGCATAAACTGAAATTATGATTTTCTAAACGGGTAAGTCGAAAAGTTAGAAATAATTCGTTGTTTTCATCAAAAATGGGGAGACGTAACATCTAAGCGTAATTTTCTTTTAATCAATGATGGATTTTTTTTTTTTTATCTGAGCGCACGTTTGTTTTGAATCAATGATTTATTTTAGATGGATTATTTTTGGATCTGAGCGCACGTTTGTTTTGATCAATGATTTATTTTAGATAGATTATTTTTGGATCTGAGCGCACGTTTGTTTTGAATCAATGATTTATTTTAGATGGATTATTTTTGGATCTAAGCGCACGTTTGTTTTGAATCAATGACCCATTTTAGATGGATTATTTTTGGATCTGAGAGCACGTTTGTTTAAAATTGAATTGTTTGTTTGTTTCAAATCGTTGGTTTACTTTATATAAATTATGTATATATCTAGTTTATTTTTTTAAATAGTTGGTATACTTTAGATAAATTTTGTTTATATCTAGTTTATTTTTGTTTTAAATCTTTGGTGTACTTTAGACGAATTATTGCTGGATCTGTAAAGTACATTTGTTTTAAATTATTGGTTGACTTTATATAATTTTATTTTACTTTTATATTTGCATTTCTTAAATTTAAAATAAATACTTTGGTTTAGTGTAGATAAATTATGACTGTTTGTGTACTTTTGTATCATATTGTCGTTTTACTTTAGATAAATTATGATTGTGTGTGTACTTTTGTGTCAAATTGTAAATTTACTTTAGATAAAGTGTAACTAAATTCTGTCTTCACTTAAATTTGTTTGTATAAACTTTGATTTTGTTTGTTGTTGTTGCTGCTGGTGTAATGAAGGTGATGAGGTCAGGGTTATGTCTATAACAGTCTAACTCATTATATATTGCAAACTCAGCAAAAGTTCGACAGATGCCTTTATACTGAGTCGAATCCTCTCTTCAGCGTTCTTCCCTCTACTATTTCGTTTTCTCCATCCGCCTTCTTCAAACACCCCCCTTAACCTCCTCTCGTTCTCTCCCCTAAATTGTCCTTTATAGACAGCTGCAATATTTTTTTCCAGCTATGTGATTTTTCAAACGAACAAAAATATGTATGAGTGTTATAGCAGGGTGATAGGGTAGACGCGCGCGGCGTGTGCGTGCGTGTGAGTGTTTAAAAATAGATCTGGTATTAGATAGACAGGGGAGGATGAAGGGGTAGTAAGATGTGTACAATAGGCAGACAATAGTAGCTCACGTGTCTACATTTTGCTTTATATCAGACATTTGACAGTCTTCCTAACAAGACGAGCATATATTTTGCCTTTTTGTTTTATTATACCTGTTGTACAACTTTGACCGTTTTTGTTACAGTGATTAAAATAATAATACAGATTTATTTATTTGATTTTATCATTAGCTTTTAATATTACGATTGATCTCTTCCTTTAGATTTAACATGACAGTTTCAAACTCCACAACCCACCAGTTGTCAATAATGTAAATATATAGATAAGCAGACATACTGACATAGATAGATAGATAGAAAGATAGATAGATAGATAGAAAGATAGATAGATAGATAGATAGATAGATAGATAGATACTGACAGAGAGACAGACATACAGCCAATTGATGAAAAGATAGAGAGTTACAGACAATAAAACTAATAGACGGAAGGATGTATATTCTGATTACTTACAAGAATGTTTGTATGATTATTACACACAATGTTAATACCTACATAAATCGACCTTTTTTTAAAGTCGCTGTGATAGTGTACCAATTCTCAGCACGCACTAAAACATTTAGCATTATTGTGTTTTATTATTGATTTCATGAATAAGGCCGGCCTCCACTACCTCTCCACAAACCTCACAATTAAAACTTATGCAGTCCGGCATAAGTCTTCAACCCTGTCGCCAAAGATTCCCCTTCCGTACTCCCAATCTCGCCGCCCAGCGCACATCTCAAGTGCCGTCAGTCAACGCAAGTTGTCAATCTGCATTGAGTCGGGGGTTGTCCGGTTGACAAGAAAATGTAAATCTAGTTGCGATTACCGATGATAAACCACAATAGAATGTGAGTTCTTCCCCTTTATTTCCTTGTTCTCAAGCAGCCCCCCACCCCCAGCTCCCCACCCACAGTCGCTAATACCAGATGTTTAACGTTCCTTCAGCCCAAAAAATACTTGGCGTATGAAACATAAGCTGGAAACTTTTCTTGTAGACGGGCGTCGGAATGGTAATTAAAAAGAAGCAAAGGTCTTGTAAGACGGCAATTAACACATTCCACCTTCACACGCCGTTAGTCCGACCTGCATTTCACACGTCCCTCTGACTGCAAAACTGACAACTCAAAAGCAGTTGACCTCTGACTTCAAAGGGTGGCTGCACATCATTAGCCTAATGCTTGAAACAACGCTTTGTGTGTTTTGTCTTGTTTTGTTTTCAAGTCCTTTCCTTTACGTTTTGTGTGAATTCCGATAAAGACGTGATATGAGTGTTATTTGCTTCTAGGATAAAATTGTGAACAAATGAGTGTCTCTGGGATACAATTGTTAGTGAATGAATTGTCTTTTGGATACATATGTTAGTGAATGAGTTGTCTTTTGGATACAATTGTTAGTGAATGAGTTGTCTATTGGATACAATTGTTAGTGAATGAGTTGTCTTTTGGATACAATTGTTAGTGAATGTCGTGTTCCTAGGATAAAATTGTGAGTGAATGAGTTGTTTCTAGGATACAAATGTGATTGAATGAATTGTTTCTAGGACAAAAATGTTAGTGACTGTGTTGTTTCTGTATTTTGTAAGCAAAAAATTTCTAGGAATAAATTTTGAATTAGTGTATTCTTTCTAGGAATAAATTAATTGTGAGTGATTGTTTCAAGTGTTATATTGTGAGTGAATGAGTTGTTTGTGAACTTACATTGTTAGTGATTGAGTTGTTTCTAGGGTTATATTCTTGTGAGTGAATGAGTTGTTTCCAGGGTTATAATGTGAATCAATGAGTTGTTTGAAGGTGTGACACCAACGCCACCTAGATAATGTTTATTATTATTATTAATTAATTAATCGTTCATAACTAATTTAATAATTTATTAATAATTCTCCAGCAGACACCACTCATCTCTTGCTTGGCGGATATGTGGGCACACTAAACGTTTTCTCTCTTCCACAACATTAACGATAAACATTTACCGTCACACAATATATCCGTAGGTGGAAAACTTACTAAAGGAGAAAACAAATCAGTCTTTAATCTATATTTAGCAAGCCCCCATCCACCAAGTTTCTTCTGTAACAGAAGGTTTTGAAGATGTGTAAGGAGGTCAATAAATTTAACAATAGGAGTTTTAAATCAACAATTAAATTACCTATAACATATAAAATGAAAAAATTACTTGACATCAATATTTCCACTAAACCATGTTTGCATAGTTTTTATATCTACACAATCTTCTATCCTAAAATACAATTCAACAATAATGTCAATACAAATCACAGGATAGTTCTTATCAGAAAACATAAATGGATTTATTAGAGATAAGCAATTATGGCTTCTACATAACCTTGTATGGGTGAAGGTGCAATTGTCATTTTCGCGTGATTTTCATATCAAAGTCACATATTTATTGTTCATGTCAATACCACATGTTTCTCTATTCACATTGAAAACACTGCTTTCCTGTTATTCTCTCAAATCTAACCTGGGTGATCATTCGCCATACCAGCTCCTCCAAGCCAACTACAATTGTAGCAATTGTAAAAGAAATTACTGGGTATAGTCAGCCTACCTTGCCACCATATATCTATGGAATGTAGTGTATCCTTACACTTACACACTGCAGTAGATATTTCCCGTGTCTACCACGGTTGTAGCAGTTTATAATCAGGAAACTAGGAGATTCAGATAAAACAAGGAAAGGCTGCTTTCTCCCTGTAAAATATAATCATGGAACAAATATTTTTAAGTTTCCAGTTCATTCCTTTTTAACTACTTTCTTTCTTACATTCCAGTCTCAGCTTACAGTTTCCTGCAACAGTAATTATTAGCCTGATACACTTATACAGCATAATAAATACACCATAATAGTTTAATGAGTGGGTTACTTAGAACCAATGTCAAGTGCTTAGCATACTATATATCAGCATGGAAATTCAAACATTTGTAGAAATAATAGTCTACACACGTAACGCATCTCTATTTAAAACATGAGTATAAAACATCAATAGCAAAAATGCATGAAATATTTCTAAGTCTATTCTCAGTCAGTTAACTCACCATTAAGCTAATGGCTGCCTTTCATGACTGGACTTCTTGCCACACCAAATTCAAGTGATCATACAATAGAATTTTCAACAGCAGGTAAACTTTTGATTTCAGCCCATTGGTGATCTCGCTCTCGATAAACCATAACCATTGAAAATAAAAGTTACTCATTCAGTTGAAACGGGTTTGCATTGCATCAGCAATTTCTAGCATATTCTGAACTCGAGTTGTTTACTTCCAACTCTGACACTTTCAAAAATGCCATCATAAGGAGTGTGAAGGTCAGGTCACTTCGACAATTTACAATTTATATAAACATTAAGTTTAAAAATAGGAATAGGCGAATTTACTCCGCCACAGTAGGGTTACAATGTGAGTAAATGAGTTGTTTGTAGGATTGTAGGATTAAATTGTTAGTGAATGACTTGTTTCTTGGGTTATAACGTGAGTGAATGGGTTGTTTGTGGGGTCATAATGTGAGCGAATGAGTTGTATTGCAGGGTTATAACGAGTTGTTTCTTATGTTATAACGTGAGTGAAAGATTAGAAAATGTAGGAATAATGCATGCAGATAATATATTTTTGTATATTATTCGAACAATTTATTTTCAACCCATTCTATTTTCATTTAAAAATGCAAACAAACAAACAACACAAATGCTCTTCGTCTTCTTTAAACATTTCTAATCTCAACGTGCACTGATTTGCTTTGACCTTGTGAGGTCATTGTGCACCAGTACAGAAAGAAAGATGCAAAGTATGTTGCAGGTTCCTCCCATTCTTTGCAGATAAACATGTACGACGAATCGTGTGGGACTAAATGACGCGCACTTCCGGAAGCATGTGAGTCAATAAAGGCGTATGATTCTCTTAGAGTACGAAGGGCGTACGCTTGAATGCCGGTAAGGGGAGATGTATTTTCCCAAAACACAAATATTGGCAGCGGGCATGGAACCGGCAAGAAAATACAAGCAAGGGTCCATGATAGTGTTCGTGCAACCGCATCTATGACTGTTTGATTACGTGTGAAAGGGAGGTAATATTGTGTTCTTCAAGATGTGACGTTTAATTTTTTAAATGTAGGGATATATTCACGACTTATTAACAGTCGAATACGGAAATGACAGGACGGAACAAAGACTAGCTTAATATTGCATTTGACTCATTTTAAACGTGTTAGTAAGAAAACTACCACATCAAAAGTACCGGGAAACAAGCTGACAATAAAACAAAAATAATGAAACACAACAAACACACACACACACAAACACACACACACAAACTGTTACGTGTGTGTTTTTTTTTTAAAACACGACCCTGTTATAGTATTACTTATTAAGATTATTAATTTAGACATTCAATATTAATACTAATAGCACTATTATTAACTCCTGTTGCAATAATTTACGGGATAATTAATCAACTTAACATAGTGACCACCAGACTACTTAACGTTGCCACTATTATCGGCGAATGTTATGTCCTCCTCTTAATTAATTTACACACAGTCATCCAATACATGGCTGATCCCCTTCCCTCTACATCAGCTGAAACCAGTTAACTTAAAAGCCGTTGACAGAATTAATTAAGATATGGGGAAAAGATAACAATTTAATAACAGAAGTAACAAATAATAGCTTCAAATTACTCTGAATTCAAAACGGATGCATGAATACAAAGCGTTGGAGATTAATAGGGGGCCTGTACATTTCACTAGAGAGAAGATGTTGTATGTTTGTTCAGGCTTACCAAATATAAAGTATGTTTGTGGCGACGGTCGTGACGATGGTGGATAGACGACGGTCACTCCCTATACACTTCCCCAGATCGAGAGTACAGTCATTGCTATGTTGCAGACAATGCAGATGGTTATGCAGCATGACTGTGTGGAAGTGGCGCAGTTAAGGTAACTATGGAAATCTAGATTAGCAGCATAAGGTGCAGCATTAGATTGGCGCATTAAATACAGCCTAGAATGCAAATCTATACAAAGAAACAAATTCATTGTCCCTGACTTTCTGGTGGAATGAAAGTAACTGCTTATCACTCTTTGATAGGCTATTCAAAGTTTGGTATAAACGAGGGTAGCAGAGGGTGTTCAACAGCTGCACAATAAGGTGAAGTACGAAGAAATTAGTATCTGAAAATGGATACATATATTATAATAATTATTATTACCATACTACAATTCAACTTAATCTAAATGACCTCTACCGGCACAAACGAAGGCAGGGTTTCTGACCATCAAGTTATTGTGACATTTTACCAGTTTCAGTTTAGGAAAGCATTTCAGTGCCTCTAGCTGTGATAATACATGAAAGCAACAGTGACACAATTTAGCGTACTAGCTGAAAAGATAAATAAAAGCAACGCTGACGCATTTGGGCGTACTAGGTGAGATGATACGTGAAAGCAACTCTCGAACATTTGAGCGTACTAATGTAAGCATGTCTAGAGTGGCTCAGATGGTCACTTCTTAGTGGTGGTAGTAGGCTAAATGTTAAACTAATTATTATAACTTAATCTACAGCGCAGTCTACTTCAACAGCCAATTAGGAGATTAGTTCAGGACAACAGTGGGAGTCAGATAAGGCTGCTTACTTCCGCCTATTCTCTTCAACATCTTCCTTGAAAGAATCATGACAGATGCTCAGGAAGACCATGAATGAACTGTCATTATTGGAGGCAGAACAATAATGAACTTACGCGCTGCTGATGACATCCATGGCCTTGCAGGAAATGAGGAGGAGTTAGCTCACGGTGGAAAAACTGGACAGGACAGCTACTGCATTTGGTACGGAAATCAGTGCAGAGAAGACCAAATTGATGACCAACTACACCAGTGGTATTGGCAATGACATCATGATTGGCGATCAGAAACTGGATATAGTTAATAAATTCAAGTACTTAAGAGCCATCGTGACAGACGAGGGATCAAAACCAGAAATACTGTCCAGGATTGCACTGACAATAACAGCAATGGCAAGGCTGAAGACAGTTTGGAAAGATAGAAACATCTCAATCACACCAAAGATCAGACTGATGCGCTCCTTGGTTGTATCTGTGTTCTTATATACATGAGGGTCATGGATCATCACAGCGGATCTCGAAAGGAGGATACAAGCTATTAAAATGAGATGCTTTCGAAGGTTGCTTGGCATTTCGTATATAGATCATGTCAATAAGGAAGAAATGGGAAACAGCAGTAGGCAAGCCATTGGGCCCTATGAAGAGCTTTTGCCATTGTGAAAAAAACGGAAAATGAAATCGTCTTGGCATGTCACACGATCAAAAAGGCTTGCCACGACAATCATGCAAGATACTAAGATACTGTGCAAGGAGGGGGAAGGAGAGGAAAAGATGGGAGGATAACATCTCAGAGTGGACAGGACTGAAACTGAGCAATGAAATATGTTTTTCGAATTAAATATTAATTTAATGCACACGATCCTTTATAGAAAGGGTTTTTAACATGGGGTCCATGAATGGGCTTCATGAAGTCCGTTAAAGTCAAATATTCACTATATTTTTATATTCTGCTTAAATGCAGTTTTCTGGGGAGAGGCTCCATAGCTTTCACTAGATCATAGGGGACCGTGACTCAAAAAGGTTAAGAACCACTGTATTATAGTTAGATTCAAAGTGAAATACTCGTTAGTCCTTAAGATATCATACACGATGTGTTCATTATACGTAACCTTATTGTCCAATAATATAATAAATAATGTTTAGAATGTGGGTACAAATGAAAAGTTACAGTAGGTTTCTATTGTCAGAGTATTTAAAAATGCTAATTTTTGTCTACGGGTACTGAGGAAGTATAGGAATTAAAACTATTACAAGTAAATGTAATTCTATTTCGTAATTCTATTTACAAGTAAATGTACTTCTATTTCGTACTACAGAAATATGGAAGTCAACAAAATAGGCGATGACTTTCTTCATTTTCTTCATCAATAGTTTCTTAAAATATGAGACAGGAACAAACACAGTCAGATGGACATTAGTCCGTGATTGAAACAGCAATACGTTATTCTGTTAATGAGCAACACACTATCAGATGGACATTAGTCCGTGATTGAAACAGCAATACGTTATTCTGTTAATGAGCAATACACTATCAGATGGACATTAGTCCGTGATTGAAACAGCAATACGTTATTCTGTTAATGAGCAACACACTATCAGATGGACATTAGTCCGTGATTGAAACAGCAATACGTTATTCTGTTAATGAGCAACACACTATCAGATGGACATTAGTCCGTGATTGAAACAGCAATACGTTATTCTGTTAATGAGCAACACACTATCAGATGGACATTAGTCCGTGATTGAAACAGCAATACGTTATTCTGTTAATGAGCAACACACTATCAGATGGACATTAGTCCATGATTGATGCAGCAATATATTATTCTCTTAATGAGCTACATAACCAATTTTATAGTGTCTAAAACAGTTCATATAATATAACAATACGGTTTATAGGAAAGACATTTGCTTATTTAAAAAATAATTTATTTTAAATTCTTTGCTGTCATTGATCAGTAATATTTATTTTTTCTAAATACTTATATCTAATAATATATGTTTAAGATCATATTTGTGTGACCATTTTGAAAAAAATTATAATATATATCGTTTAACTTGATTATTATTTTTAATGAGTTTTAGACAGATGATGTAATATGAAATGGTTGCATTTATTAATTATATTTTCTTACTTTCCATTACAAGATCAGTTTTTCAGTTTTAATAAATGCATTGCAAGGGATATAACACATTGTGCTTTTTCACACGCCAGCGCAAGAAAATATTGTTATAACTTCCCCTGAAAACTGCACCCTGCGTCGGAGAACAAACAAGCAGCCTATTTGGGACGCATAGTGTGTGTGTGTGTGTGTGTGTGTGTGTGTGTGTGTGTGTGTGTGTGTGTGTGTGTGTGTGTGTGTGTGTGCTGAAATTGTCAATGGCATATCAGCCTTATTATTCTGATGAGGGTAGCACAAGAGATTTGCATAGTAAAAAGAAAACATAACATATATTTTAACTGTAAAATGGTATTAAAGTATTTGCAACATGGATAAAGTGAAATGTATGGAAATCTATTATAATACGTGTATTTAAAAAATATATATATATTAAAAAATATTGTTTCCGCTCGAAAGACCTTACTCTTTAATACAGTTCATTGTCTCCCCTAATTATCTGAAATTCACTTTATATGAGTGCTGTTACTTTACATTTTGAATTAGTACGCAAGTCAGACAAGTTGTATATCTTTAAAAGGTGGAAAAGTTTGATGATTAAGTACAATGCGTGATGAAAGAAACCCGTTATTATTGCATGGATAATACTTTGTATGTATATGCACAAAGTATGATGAAATAACCCGCTATTATTGAATGAACAATAGTATAATAAATAATATTTAATCCTGTTCTTGTAGCCAGCGCGAAAGCGGCGGAAGCAGGAAGCGCCCCCTACACTAGGCCGATGTTCTTTTAAATAATCTTTTAACATTGTTCCTTATTGAACAGTATAGAAACTAGGTTCGTGTCATGCCTGTTAGAACCCCCAAACCGTAAAGAGAAATAAGATACTTTGTGTGTTCGCTTGGGGTCGCAAATCGGCCGTGCGTGACCATACTGGATGTTGTTGTTACGCTCATTTTCACAACAGAGACTTTAGACTTTAGACTTTTTATCTTCCAATATTTTCGGCCTTGGTATTCTTCTGGAGGACTTCCTCTCTTTTATCGGTTCGAGGAGAGTGGGGGGTTGGTTTTGCGTTTGGTGGTGGAAATTTCTCTCGCATGATTTAGCTGGTAGTCTGAAGGCGATGAAGGTGTGTTGGGTACTTTTCGGTGGTGGGGTTTAGTTTGCCTCTTGGGGGGATAGGATTTTGTTCTTATTTTTTAAAGTATGACGTGTGTTTAAAATGTGAGATTGTGTATGACGATTATTCATTGCATTTTACTTTTATTTGTGTGTTGTTTATGGTGTGTCTGAGTGTAGCTCCTAAGTGTGTCTTTTGTTTTTGAAATTCTGATTTTGTTTTGATTTTTGTGTTTATTGGTTTCGGTACCAGTTTTAAGTTATGCAATTTTTCCCATGTGGGTATCTATATATTATTTGTATTCCGAGTTTAAGTTATGTTTGGTCTTGTTTTTCATGGGGAGGGTTGAAGAATAATATCTTCTGTTAGTCTGTGGGGTTATTTTGTATTTTTAAGTGTGGTTTTGGTTTTATTTGTGGGTGCATAAACGTATGTAAAAAAATACAAAAATATAAAAATATTGAATTGTGAGTGTTAATTGTGTTTTTGTCTTGTGTTTTTGTGGGGGAGTTGATTGGTGTTAGTGTTGTGGTTTGGGGCTAGGGTTTGCCCATCTGTCTGTCAGTCTATCTATTTGTTTATTTGTTTGTCCGTCATGTTCGTCCTGTCTGTCATTATATGTGAGGATCCTGTCCTCGGGGGGCAACGAGCCACTGGAGCATTTGACCTCAAATTGTTGTGCATTTCGTGACGTCATCGTACGGGGTACAAACATCAAATCTCAAACGTGGGCGTTCCCGTTGCTAATTGGGACATGCCAGGTCAGTGCTGACCTATTGTGCCTATCTGTGCTGTTAGGGGTACGAGAGTTGCTCTTTCACCCAAGACCGCAAAATGAGAGGTGTGTAATTATCATAATGTAGAGAGATCATAATAAAATTCTCATAATTTAAAAAGACTCTCGTGATAGTTTCAAATAACCTGCCGCAAATATATGCTTATATTATTAGTCCAGTCTTGTTTGTATGTATGGTGTATTAGTATCTAATAATTACAGTCCTGATGTATGCTTATATTATTAGTATTAGGTTTGCATGCAGAGTGTATTAGTATCTAATTATTAAAGTACCAATGTATGCTTACATTTTGGGGTATTACTCTTACTTGTTTTTTATTATTTTAAAATGGAAAACTTTGCAAGAACTGAGAAGTGTCTTTACAAGACTGATATTTCTCTTCATTATTTACAAATGCTTGTTTATTTGATGATTTTAATGTCTTTTTATTTATCTATGACGTAAGAAAATAGGGCGCTGCAAAATGTAACATCATAAGAGGCTGAGGTAATGCTTTCAAGATTAAAATAATTTGTGTAATTATTTATTTAATTACAGAAGTTTCAATGAAATAATGCAAGTAACATTATGATTATTTTGCCATGTCGACCGGAAGGAAGAAAGCATATTTTCCTCATTTTCAAAATTGCAGGACAGAAACAAATTTATCCTCCCAATACTCATTCTACATATTAAAATAAAATTAAGATCTGAATTATAAGTATGATTTTCAGGAATAAAAATTCGATTGAACGGAGAATGAATTACAATGAAAACAATTTTCTTTATTTTCAATATGTTTCAAGATTTTCAATCAAATTGTACTTGTTTAAACGTCTCATTGCTACTTCATTGTCAAACATAAATATCTTTAGGTAAGTTAGTACATTTTCAATTTAAAAATAAAAGGAAAATAGGAACAACATCTAACAAAATATAGGTGACACACCAACACGCATATCTAAAACACACACACACACACACACACACACACACACACACACACACACACACACACACACACACACACACACACACACACACACACATATATATATACACAAAACAAGCAATACGAACGCCACTAACAACTAGCATAAGGGACAAGTACCATAAGCTTTTGTATTCTATGCGGCAACTGTTTGTTATTTTATCAAGCATTAGTGATCAAAGCACGAATAACTGTTTATGTCAAGCCTTCACAAAAACAACAAATCATGACGTTTATTTCTGGGGAACAAAATAATACTAACAGCTTAAAAAAACGGTGGGTGGACGTTTTGAAAGTAAGATATCAAACTCCTCATTGTGGAGTATATATATATGGATTTGAAAGTAATTTCATTCACTGTAGGGACTGTTAACACTACCCGCCAACGATGAACACACCGGTATTCTCAGCCAACTTCAGTCGACCGTTAGTACTTTTCGATTTTCTTCACGGCAGTTAGGATTTCATCTGGAACCGCTAGATCTGTTCTACATCTACGGACAGCACAGGACAGAGTCTACATCCCGGACATTCCTGCACAAAATGATGAATAGTATACAGGTATAAGTGATTTCACAAGGCAAACGTCATGAGAATTGTTACGTCACGAGAACTATGTCACGGGAAGTGTTACGTCATGAGAATTGTTGCGTCTTGTAAAGAACAAGTATTCGTGCGCACTGGAGGGTGCAGCAAAAAAATCGTTTTACGGAGAACCGTATCACCGTAGTGTCGGTAAACTGACTTATTTTTTGTCGCACCCTGTGTAATAATTTAAATAGCATATAATAATAGGTTTAGTGGTGATTACCGTCAACTTCTGTTTCAGTATGTACTATGGATACCATGCTAATCATTTAAAAAAAAAAAAATATTCCTATTGTGTTACTATGTATTACATTTGTGTGAATCCTTCAACAAACATGAATACGACCACATAATTTGAAAATGCAATCCTGCCCATCACTGTTTTATTTATCAAAATGCAATACAGTATTATGTGCATACATTTTCACGTCTCCCCCTCCCCCCCCCCCAGCCCATTCTGTTATGCGCAAGTCCTACAATGCCTACATTATTGTAAGCTGCACTTTTAAAAATAAATTCATCGCATTCACTACACTCACACGCTTACAAACATGATTGTCCGTGATATTTTCTCCTCCACCTTCTATTCTAACAATTAACAGACACGTAGTCTTCTTTTTAACAAGCAAGCAACTTAAAAACGTCTGCTTTGTTGCTGGTGTTGTTACCATATGCTATTGCCATCTACTTCCGTTTACAGAAATATTACCATCTACATTCCGTGTCTGGCATCGACCAAGGGAATCTAATTACGTTTTAGACACTACGAGTATCTAATTCTGCTTTCGTCTGGTTCTTCATTCACTTTCAACTTCCCCTCACTCCGTCATCCCTGGAAGCTGAAATTATTAATAAGACGGCCATAATAACTGGTGGCGTGTACTCGATTAGGAGTTGGGACAAAAGTATTCATTGGGTAACCCCGCGTGCCATAACGAACACCATAAGTTGACTGCATACCCGCGGGGCATTTTCCTTTCACGCAGCGGCCCAGTTGCGCGTTGAAGTAGGAGCCAGACGGACAGAATCTGGGCCAGTAGATGCCGTACATGCAGATGGCGTACTGGCTGCAGTTACCCACACAGGCGTGCATCTCCATGTATTTGCTGCATTTGCGCGAGTTGGTCGTGTGCTGACACGGCAAGTTGATCGTGCACTGGGCAGAGATGGCACACTCTGTAAAGGGAAATAAGAAAGACTGCTCAACAGCAATTCTTTACTGGGGTTACGTCTCTTGCCCATGGTGTTGTCAAGAAATAAATAGCAACAAATCAACAAAAGGAATATACCACTGGAATTAGATTAATGTTTGACAAAACTAAAACTAAAATAGAAAAGTAAACAAATTTATAAGAAAGATATCTGGATTTGTTTCCGATTTTTCCTTTTTCTTTCTTTTCGGGGGGTGGGTGGGGGGAGTTAAAGCAAACTTTGCTTAACAGAGAAAATTCCTTTTTAAAGGAGATACATAGTTAAAATGAAGTTCTGCGTATTTGAAATGGTGCAGCAAATATAAACTGTCATCATTTTAAGTTCTAACTATCCTTTGAAACTGCTCTAAAATATTTGGCGAATATTACATTAAAATAAAATTAGCTTTTATAGAAATAAATTAGTCCATATCTATCTTCTAATAAAGACAAACCATTTCTCTAAAAAAAAATTAAAAAAAAATAAAAAAAATAAAAACAAACTAGAAAACCTATCTAAATTAAAACAGAAACAAGTTCAAATAATTTTTTAAAACTAGAATTTACTTGCATTATTATCTCTACCATAACATTATTATCTCTACCATAACATCAACAAAGAATTAATGGACATCCTTACGCTGTGCGCCTCCTGGGTACGTCACAAGCGGTGGCCTTGGTGAAGGGGTTGGTGGTGGCATCGTCGATTTTCCAACCCACGGCAGGTAGTCGCGGTAGTCGCAGTAGAAAGTGAGGAAGACATCATCGAGGGTGAAGACCGGACAGTCGGAGTTAGTGGTGTAGTCGTACACGCCGAGCAAGGCCTGCTGGTAGGAGCTGCCATACTGTTTGGGCAGTTGTGACGTCACTTCCACAATGCCGGAACAGGCTTCGTAGCGTGGGGGGTTGGTGTTAGGTACCTTACAGGAGGTGTGGCAAATACGGCCGCAAGAATCGTGAGCACGCAGAATAGCCTGAAAATGTATCGTAATGTGTCATAATGTGTAATGTGTCTTAGTGCATCGTAATGCATTGTCATAACGTGTCGAAATGTATCATGTAATGGGGTGTCATAACGTGTCGTAATGATTATTAATGTTTCATAGCATGTCGTAATATATCGTAATGTATCGTTATGTATCGTAATGTAATTTTTATATTAGGAGGCAAATATTTGTAAATCCAGAACTTAATTTATAATGTAAATAAAATCATTAGCTCGAGTACTATTTAAGATTTCATTTTAAAAAAATTTCTTAGTCGGAATAAGAACATGTGAACAGTATGTACTAGAATATATATTTAGCCTACTTGTTTGGACAGCAGTAAGTAATATTCTGTATGTTCTTTTAATTAGTGTACAGCTAAATGATTATAATTGAAAAAATATTTTATTTACATATCTTGTTGTTACTACCAGCATGCCAAATATTCTACTGTAATTGATAAAACATGTGTTTAAATTTTGTAATGTGAGTGAATATTTACATTTGTATGTCATTATGTGATTGAAATTTTCGGAGAGATATTATTGCTTCTGTGTTTTAGTTATCTCTTTCATGACAACTTTAGAAATGATATTAATCTTTTGTGGTATTTTATTCCCTTTGAACTGACGGCATAAGTTCTATAAACATCTCTGCTATTGCAAGAGTAGGAAACTTTAGTTCCCAAATGCTTGAAAATATACAACAAATATTTTAGTATTCATTTCTCGGGCATGGTCTGTACCCACCTGAGTTACTCCGCTTGTTCCTGGATCTTTGACGGCGACATAAGTGACGGAAATTGATGTAGCCAGACGCTGGTCGATGATGGAGGATTCCTTGTATTTTCCTTCGTAATCCACTCCCTGGGAGGTGACAAAGATCTTTCCTATACCATCAGCCACATCGCACTTATCGAACCCCTTCGGCTTTCCTCCAGTACTAGCGATGTATCTAGAAGTAAGTGGACAGCGGACAGTGGAGTAAGTGGACAGTGGTGAAAGACGAGTTGCATGTCAATGAATTAGTTCTATATTTAGTATATAAGAACTGAAAAGCATAACTTTAAACTAAACACATAAAACTCAGAGAATGATTGCAATATGTTTGAATGAGTTCTAACTATAATGAAGTGTACTTATCATTTATAAACAAATACATATATCAGTCAAAAGATTGAATGAATAATAGGCCTAAAATTGAAGTGTCACAGACTGTCACAAGTTTGAGTTACGTCTTCAATGTTTATACTATTTCCAACTGTTGGTCACATTTAACTCCAACAAGACGTCATCATTTGTGTACAATGTGATATTACATGGAAAAGCATAAATTAAGAATTGAATCCTAGCTCCATGGCATTCTCACCTGTTTGTGTCGGTGTTGACTGACGGTTCGTAGATATCGTTCCGCCGATTAATCATGCCGTTCTGAACCGGGTATGACATATATTGCTTGAACTCGGGTGGCCTGTGCGCTACGATCTTCACGGGTATCCACACCCACTTATTGATATCGCAGACCTTGTTGATGCAGAAGTTGTTTTGGTACGCCAGAGGTCTGGGTTTCGTGCAGACGTGGGGTAGGGGTGGTGGGATAGGAACGTGCGTGGTGGTGACAACTCCGGGTGTGGTGTAAGGAGGGATGGTCGTGGTCACGTAGTCAAGAACGGGGGGTTCGATGGGAATGCAACGAGCCCGGGCTACGTCACAGGCCAGGTACTTGGAGCCACAGTTAGGGTTTCGCGCGGAGCATTCTGGGGACAAGGCATAGGTGTAGCTATCGGTCAAAGCGTCCAGGTAGCCTTCTGCATGAGTCACATTGCCAAAACCCATGGGCGCGGTGGGTTGATGAAAGTCATTGACCTCCGAGTTCAAAGGGTAGCGTTCAGGGTTGAAACCATTGTTACGCATCTAGAGATGGTGGGAAAAAGTCAGGAAAAACAGCACAGTCAGTATAAACAGATGTCTTTAGATATTTGGAAAAAGTGTATGCAAACCTGACATAGAAGAAGTAAAGATTAGACATAAAAATAAAATCTTCAAGATTTTATAGTAAAGTAATAAAGTACTAATCTAAAAGTAATCCACCTTTTGACGGAACAGCTCCCAGATGTAGTCCACATACGCGTGGTGCATAAAAAAGACGGGGTCAAAGGCCGCTGTGTTCAGGCGCTCCATGTCACCGCCGATAAAGACGTGAGGTCCGCCGTGATGGAACTCGAGGTCATACTGGGGATCAATGCCGGGCAAGGCAATCTCTTCATGGGTTGACCGTGACATGATGTCTTCGATGATCTGACGTGTAAAGAGCTGGCCGTCACGCCCCACTGAGCGCCTATTAGGAAAGTAAAGGAGTGAGTTGTGATTTAACATCGTTCGCGAAACGAGCGATAGTAGAAAGACGTTCTAGAGGAATCCACCCATCAAACTTGGAATTCGAAATAAAAATAATAATAATGAATATGAGTTTAATAACAGTAGATTGCCAACTGTAAGACTTCATAATAAAAGATACAGAAACATTGATATTTCTTATGCAGTACGGAGACGAACCGCAGGTTATATAATGTTAAGTTAAAACAATAAAAATAAACAAGGCATATTTATGATAGCACTTTCTAGTCTGGAAAAAGTGCAGAAATAGAAACGAACACATTAGTAACAACATAAGGAAAATTCAACTAGAATTTATTTATTATTTTAAAATCCCAGCAAAGATATTTTTTTTGAAAGCGTACCACAGGATAACTGTTTTAATTTTTATTCTTATATGTCTTTGTGTTGACTTAGACATCAGTTGTGTTCCAACTATTGATCTAGAACTACATTTTGGATTGATATACTCTGTTAAATCTCGCAGTCCACTTGCCTGAAGGAAAAAAGATATATGAACCATTTAATATGAAGCTGAGCAATGACTTATTAAATGCGAATTAATTTCGTAAGAATGGGACGAGGTATGTTAAGTTAAACATTGAAAGTCAATTGTACACTGCTGCTAGTAGATCACTGCTTCAGTGCTTGATAAATCTTCCTTACGAACTGAAAGTTGTAAAAATAATATAATGCTGGTAATTAGTATATGGTCACATTCTATTGTATCTTGTCTACTCTATAATGGAGACTTACATGAGTGCTGTGCCCTCGGGTGTCTGCCAGCCGGCAAACGGACCGTTGGTGACTTCACCATCCCCACCTCCAAAAAACTTAGTGCTGAATATATAGGACTGGGTGGGGTTTGGCAAACTGTTGTCAATCGTGGAATCCCAATATGGTAGGCAAATTGTAGAGTCTACTTCCTGCAACGCGGCCTCAAACCTGAATACATATTAAATAACTTTCAATTTTAAATTCGACAGTATTGCATTTGTTTCAATTAGAGTGATATTTCTTTATATTATTGATAATTTGCGCGTTTATCAGCGATTTGTTATTTCGACATGGTCTTCTTTAGAACATGCCTGACAAGAAAGAGAAAATTAAATTAAAGAGGAATACATAGTGAGAGAGAAAGAAGGGGAGAGGGAAGGGGAGAGAGATGATAATATCCAGATAAATAGATGAAGTTGATTTATCTAAAGAAGATAAGAAATCCTCAAAAAGTATAATAATTAGAAAGTATATGACAAGCTAGTGATTGTAAACTGTAAGTCCTAATATATTCTCACCAGCATCCGCAAATATAAAACAAATAATAAAAAACACATAATATATAAAATATACACACACGCACACACGCACACACACACACACAAACACACATATTAATTATTATATGACAGTTCTTTCGTATTTATCTTGGGTAAGAAAGTACTCTATAATGTACATTCCTTTTGTTATTTCTTTGTTTTACTTTTTATTTTTAATTTATTTACAACACTATTTTTTCTCAGTGATCGTAACCGACTGTTTAAACACGTCAACAAACATTTTTAAAAACTACCTTGATGTAACGAGGGTGAAAGGAAAGATAACTCACATAAGAAGGAAAATACGATGCCAGCCAAAGAATCCAGGTCCGGCGTGAGCAACGAAGACTGCAGATCCCGTGTGGAACAATGCCAGCGCGTCATACTTGTTGGGCTGCACGGACTGTGATGATAAGATAAACAGTGTTGTAGATCATGACATGATTATGACATCGATAATTATAATGATAACGACCTCGGTTTACATCACTCTATATTAGACCGCTTGCTGAGTGCAGAACAGAGTGACTTTTATTCTACAGACGTTCTGTATTATAACGTGCGTATTGTCTATGTTCTATAGATGTTCTGTATTATAATGTGCGTGTTGTCTATGTTCTACAGATGTTCTGTATTATAATGTGCGTGTTGTCTATGTTCTACAGACGTTCTGTATTATAACGTGCGTATTGTCTATGTTCTATAGATGTTCTGTATTATAATGTGCGTGTTGTCTATGTTCTACAGATGTTCTGTATTATAATGTGCGTGTTGTCTATGTTCTACAGATGTTCTGTATTATAACGTGCGTATTGTCTATGTTCTACAGATGTTCTGTATTATAATGTGCGTGTTGTCTATGTTCTACAGATGTTCTGTATTATAATGTGCGTGTTGTCTATGTTCTACAGATGTTCTGTATTATAATGTGCGTGTTGTCTATGTTCTACAGATGTTCTGTATTATAATGTGCGTGTTGTCTATGTTCTACAGATGTTCTGTATTACAATGTGCGTGCTTCCTATGTTTTTCCTAGGTTCTGTATTATAATTTGTGGGTTGTATATGGCCCAAAGACATTCTGTATTATAATGTGTGTGTATTTTATGTTCACCTTTCACTTATTCGCCTCTTAAATGAAGCGAGTGTTATTGGTAGACAAAGAACGGCGTGACGTACTGAG
The DNA here is from genome assembly GCA_028829895.1 of Sinotaia quadrata. NCBI lineage: Eukaryota > Metazoa > Mollusca > Gastropoda > Architaenioglossa > Viviparidae > Sinotaia > Sinotaia quadrata. The sequence goes on along the minus strand of CM054181.1, from coordinate 46,587,614 downwards.
CGACAAATCAAAGTGTGTAGGTACATACATAGACATGACTAGAGGCAGAGATGTACTGTAAGAAATAAAATACCCGGTGTTTAACGAGACAATGTCAACCTAATGAGGGTACGTGTCTCTAGACTAGCGCTTTCTAGCTCACAAGGAAACCGTACAACAGTAATTTCAGTTTTCACATTGACATGTAGACTTTTGGTTTTGTTTCATTGTTTTAATCGTGATCATTAATAATCAAATTCTTTGATTTCATTCACTATTTTTTTCTTTACAAATCCATTAAAAAAATTCGTTGATTTCGCAGACAGACCAATATCAGTCTGTGTACATATACCGGCAGACATGAAATAGCCAGAGCTGGAGTAATGAACACAAATCGTTCATATTTTATGTTTTTAAATGCCAATTCTCATTATGTGCAAATCTAGTGCTTTAGTTTTAGTCAGACATGTTTGAATGCGATTTTTGTACTTGGATATTTATGATTTAGTCTCTTATGCTATGTGCACCAGCTAACGTTCACTTAAAGTGTTAAACAGACAGAACATGGAAAGTCAATCCAAGCAGCACTTACTGTATCTCGTTTGAGCGTGTTGATAGCGTTATGGAACTTGATTCTTTCGTCATCTGACAGCGTGCGGTACTCTCTGCGCACGCAGCGTGACGTTGCTTGTCTCCTTCTCCTTTTGGCCAGGTACAGATTTGGCTCTGCCAGTCTGCCGTACAGATGCTGGAAGTAACTGTAACAACCACAGTAAGCAGTTTAAGTTATGATGGACGAAGCTGCTGATTGGGTGAAACGTGATTATTACCTCATTAACTATCCTAAAAATGTTAGTAACAACATTAGAGTATTAGGACAGTAAAGAAAATGGTAGGATTTGTATGCAACAGAGGCGTACATGCTCTCACTAGCAATAATGATATTATTAATGACATTTTTATTCTACAGTTTGTTTGTTTTTTATGAAATGACATTAGTCTTTTATTTTTCTTTCTGACTACGTCAACAACAACAATGACGTTGATAGTCACTTCTTTAATAAAATGTTTTGGGTAAAATAATGTTTATTGTTACCCCGTGAAATGCACGAATGATGTTGATAGTCATTTATTTAATAAAATGTTTTGGGTAAAATAATGTTTATTATCACACCCTAAAATGCACGAATGATGTTGATAGTCACTTCTTTAATAAAATGTTTTGGGTAAAATAATGTTTATTATTACACCTTGAAATGCACGAATGACATAACAGAAACGTCGGGATGTGGACTTATAAAACCAAGTCATTTACAACATTTTCTCTTGTCCGAATATCTTGTGTTCATAAACAGGCTACTTTTTAAATCGAAAGTAAAAGAGTTTTACCCCAAACCCAAGTATCTTGTATTGTCTGTACAATTTACATCGAATACAAAAGATTATCACCTGCTTTGCTGGGCATTAGGGGGTGATGGTGCTCCATTGAGTTGAGTGCGGATCGGTGATTCGCAATACCAGCAGTAGAGACTGCCGACGTAACTCTCTGTCGAGTAGTTACGGGCCTTGGTGTAGCAGTCTCGCAAGGGCGCTGGCAAAGGGATTTCTTTTATAAGGGCTTCAGTTGTAGAATACAGGGACAGGAAGGCTCCAATGGCCAGGACAAAACCACAGGGATACATTGTTCCCAGTAAGTTCATTGTGCTGTACTTCGTTTCACTGAAAATTAGATAAACCAACGATAAACAGAGAAAGTCTAGATCAATAGTTACAGAATGACTAACTGCAATATTTTGACTGTAAAGTCACTCTGTAAAGAAATGGCATTGATAACTGCAACGAATCAATGTATTCCGAGTTTTAAAACTGTAAGAAGAAAATGTTTGATTGCAAAGTGTCCCGTTACTTGTGCCTTAATGTTAACCTTCTATTGTTTAAAGTACAATTGAAAAGAACATTCGGATTTGGATTATAATATATAGGAACTAACTCTGCAGTTGTACTATTTTATAAAATTTTAAATTAGACATAGAGAAAATATCCAGCTAATAATAATTTATTTCTTACAATCACCACCACATTCTTTCTAATGAAATATCAAACACATTCGCTTAAAAGAGACTATACAAATGAATTTATACATGCATACTTATGTATACTTCAAACAGACTCTTCATCTTAATTTAAAGTTTTAAATGGAATAATTTGGTGTATATTAATTAAAAATAATTTTATATAATTGGTTTTGAAAATAATTCATTTTGCTATTAATTTGTTGAAATTTTTAAATTAAAAAAATATTGAATTAGAAGACTGAATATTGTCTATTTATATGTTTTTAAAAAATTGGTTAAGAAGTAAATTTCAATTTTCTACAAATGAAAATCTATTTATACTATAATTATGCAAATTGATTACAAACTTTGTATATCTATTTAAAAATTAATCCAGATCAATTTGTACTGTGTTGTGTGCCTTTTTTGCATGAACTGTGTTACCGAGAGTTTACGTGCACTTTTCCTATTGTGAAATGGAGACTTAGCTCTGTCAAAATGTAAATGTGTTCTATTGAGCTTTTCTTTATTTGTTTACAGTCTCTCGACATTATGTTTATATGTTTGACTTCATGACTCTAGGCTCCGTAACTTTCTTTGTACTTTGCCTTCACCTTATAACGTAAAGCGAATGAGTCTTAAGATTTAAACTGTGAATATAATTATTATTTGTATTAAATGTTGAGTCAAGGTGGAGTTACATGCCTTTTTAAATGAAATTTTTGTGCACAAGCAAACTAGAAAAACTGATGATTTGTCTTTATAATGTGTTAATTCTGCACTTTTTCAAATTTATTACGACTACTTATCGGAATTGCATTTATTTACATTTTATATAATGAATTTTTCTTTTTCTAATATTTCATTATTTAATTTGTTTCTTTCTTCTTTTTCATTCATTCTTTCTTTCTTTCTTTCTTTTTTCTTTCTTTCTTTCTTTCTTTCTTTCTTTCTTTCTTTCTTTCTTTCTTTCTTTCTTTCTTTCTTTCTTTCTTTCTTTCTTTCTTTCTTTCTTTCTTTCTTTCTTTCTTATTGTTGCGATGATTATGGTGGTATGTATGCTACTATTCCCACTACTACCATGGAAAGTAGTAGTAGTATTAAGAAAGAAGTAGTAGTATTAAAAAAGAAGTAGTTATAATGAAGCACAGAGTGTTTAGAACAAAACCGCTAATATTTGCATAAAATTATTTTATAACAAGTGAACATTAAACAAACTATGAAAAAATATATTTAGCAGTAAAATAAATAAATCGGAATTTTAACAGAATATTTAAAAGATTATTTACCTTTTCAGATGGTTAGTTACGGCTTCGTTACAAAGAGTGTTACTAAAGTTTCTGTTTGTATTTTAGGGCCCTACGATTTGAGATGACCTGGGACAATGAGACGTGCCGTAACTTATGGCCTGGGCATACTCCTTTTATGTGCGGCCGTACAGGATATGTGGGCCAATCAAAAAGTTTTACAAGGACAACGCGAATCAGGACAGGAAAGTGATTGATTATACACTTTCCTTAAGACCCAGTCAAACATCACCAACCTTCTGCTCACGTACACACATCCTACCTCTTTCCTTCTTGTCAATGGCACCATCCCTCATTTTCTTGTCAACCATGTCTGACCTTCTTACCTTCTTTTGCTGCCTAACACTCAACCTGGAGTAAAAGATTACACGCATGCGTATAGGGTAATAACGGGATCGTCAAGGTTATCCTTCCCCATTACCATATCTCCCTCTATCATACGTTCTCTCTTTCTCTCTCTCACAGAGAGAGAGAGAGAGAGAGAGAGAGAGAGAGAGAGAGAGTCATATACACATACTTCAAATTGCGACTCGATATTTATGTTGTGTACATGCGGATTAAGATGTATATGCAATTGCAAGTGTCTAGCCTGCAACCTGCTTGTCCGTCACTATATTATTTTAATTTTGTTTTAAATTCATTTCCCTTCGGTATTAACTAAATGAATAAAGATAATAAATTTTGCAAACATTGGGAAAGGAGAGGAAATGTATATATTTCGTAAACAGAAACGTTAACTAAAAGAAAGGAAGAAAGAAAGAAAGAAAGAAAGAAAGAAAGAAAGAAAGAAAGAAAGAAAGAAAGAAAGAAAGAAAAGAAAGTGATGAATACCTGTCTTAGTGCAAACTGCCAAATGCGGACAAATAATACTTCAAAGATATTAGGTGTTTGAATGAAAGAAATAGAGGGGAAAATAAAAGTAAATTGACCAAACAAACACAGGAAAGGAAAGAGAGAGAGAGAAAGTAAAGGTAGAGAGGAGAAAGGGTGGTACACCAAGGGATTAATACTAAGGAGGAAAGAGAGAAATACAAGACGGGGGTGGGGGTGGGGGACTCTGCACCAAATGAACTGCTTTGGGGTTCATACAGTGAGTGTACGTTTGACGCAAGACTGGGTAAGCATTTTAATAGCTTTCGAATTAATTACTCGTCATTTAAACGGGGAGTAGGCTTTATAAGGATGACATAGAAAAAATAGAAAAGCATGATACAGATATATAGATAGATAGATAGATAGATAATTGATGCCTCTGGGCATCCTTCACTATTTATGATTATTTATTAATAAATAACTAAATAACAAATAATCGATAATCCTAATTTATAATTAGTAATTCTCCCACAAGACCAATATGTCTCTCCCTTGGCCCATTATAAGGGTGTTGTAAATCTCTACTCTTTACACAATAATAAAATTGACCTTTTACTGTCACATAATATTCTGCAGATGGAAACTTCTTACTAAAGGAGTAATAAATTAAAAAATCGATCTTTAATTATATGTAACGAGCCCTCATCCATCCACTAGTACTCCAGCATAAGGTTTTATATATGTGCAAGAAGGTTAATACATTTAACAATAATTTATTGAATCAACAGTCAAATATACAACATATGAATATAATCAAAAGCATGTTTACATTTACATCACTCCACACCAATGTTTGATTAAATGTTAGACATTCATTCGGTTTATCCTAGCATAGACATCAGCAGTCAATATATATATAATCAAGTTAACAGATATGGTTTCATCATTGATAGATAGATAGATAGATAGATAGATAGATAGATAGATAGATAGATATATAGATAGATAGATAGATAGATAGATAGATAGATAGATAGATAGATAGATAGATAGATAGATAGATAGATAGATAGATAGATAGATAGAGTTTGAATTTTAATTTGAAGGAATATTTCAAACAGAAACACGGAATACCTTGTACATTATCGTATCGAGAGTTAATTAACAGTCTTTTGTCAGATAGAATATGTCTGAAAACGGGTCTTGTTGCTAATACTTTCCAACAACAGAATAATTGAAATACTTAATGACTCTGCAAGAGTCTTATTATTATCATATGAGAAATTATAAATGTATTTAAGAATCAATCTAAAAATTAATTAAACAAAATATTTGTGGAAGAAATTTTAGAAAACGGGAGAAAAAATGTACTGGGAATATAATTTAGTTTATTAACAAACTAAATGTATGCATGTAGTTTAATCCCTAAATTACATGCATACATTTAGTTTGTTAATCCCTAAACTACATGCATACATTTAGCTTGTCTCGTACTAGAGGCAGTAGTAACAACGGTATTTCTACATAGGGGGGAAACTGTGAGTGTGTTTATATGTGTGAAAGCACGTGAGTGTGTACATTCGTACATATGAACATGCTCTCTATGCCCCACATAATCTATTTGTTAACTGCATTGTTTGACATTCTTTATGAACACCATTAATCAGCACCATATCCGCAACATCCCCTTACAGACCCACAAACAGATCCGACTTTTCACGAGCTGCTTAAATGTGGTCTAAGGAGTGTTTGTACCTAGAGACTGCTCTCGTGAACAGCTCGCAATTTGACGTATCTGTAAGTCGGTATGAGTTACCATGGGGAGGGGTTAAATGGAGAAAGAGAAAAGGTAAAACAAATGTATCCACGACGAGCGTATGACGTTGTCATTTTGTCATTCAGATAGACTTCCGTCATGTTATCGCGGGATCGCCGTCGAACGTCTCCGGGAAGTGAACGGGTTAATGTTTTATGTGGGCGTGGCTAAATAATTTTATTGTTTGTGTTCATGGAATGACAAGAAAGCACTCATGGTGAAACAAATAGTTATCAGTTTATTATTTATTTATTTATTTTTTATATTTCTATCTCACATACCGCAAGTTCACATTAAAATACCCACCCTCAGACACGTCTGTACGATCATGCACGCAAGCATACACATACTCACACATCTGCATGCAAATTCGAACACTTTCGTAAAGTGTATAAATGTATAAAATGAAATAAGAAGCGATTTTATTGATGCGGCAGGTAATATAATGTAGACGAAATGTTATTGACTGCATGCCATTGTAATTTTATTACAGAATAACTAAATCCTAAGCAGATTTTTTATTTCCGTAAAAAGAAAACTTTTTGGACACATGACAAGTGACATTATTGTACTTTATTTATAATTTGTCCTACGTAGAAAGTTAGTTCATTCATGACATGGCTCATTATTTATTTCGTATAAGGACTGTTAAAATAAAAAGATTAATTTTCCTATGACTAAATGTGAGTCTTAAAATAGCATAACGAGCAGCAAGTCAAAGTCCTGAAGAATTGTCACTCTTATTATTCATTTGTTGTTTATTTTGAAGGTAACCTTATGTGTAACGATTTAATTTCCTACAGCATCAGGAGACATTGCTTATGCGCAGTTTATATTTGTTCTGAAACGTTTCTTGCTTTTATTCTTTACATGACATTTTGAAATAACTGCAAGATGTGACTAAAGGTCAAGGTTGGAATACAATTTATTATAAGAAGATACTTATAGATATTACAAGATTAATTTATAGTTGGATTCATTCCTCTTCTTCTTCACGTCCAACTCACTGTAACGTAAAATTATATATAAACCCTCTTTTCTCGCATTTCAACTATCCATCCACAATGTCAATCAGACATCATAAAACCCACACTTCTCTCTCTCTCTCTCTCTCTCTCTCTCTCTCCCTCTCTCTCTCTCTCTCTCTATCTGTCTGTCTATCTATCTGTCTGTCTATCTATCAGTCTGTTTGTCTGTCTGTCTATCTATCTATCTATCTATCTATCTACCTATCTGTCTGTCTGTCTATCTATCTATCTGTTTATATGTCTATCTATCTATCTATCTATCTCATCCCGCAGTAAAGAAAGTCTTGCTCTTAAACACAGAGCCTTCCATCCAGAGTCTGTGTTTGATTTTTGTGTCGTTTCAACTTGAATGATTAGAGGAGCATAGCTCTCGCTTGTCACATATATTCATAAATCTGTCAACAAATGTTGTACTGACGTCACCTTGTAATTGATTGACAGTCAGAAGAACGACACACATAATCTCATCATGCTTTGTTTTTACGGACATACTACAAAGTCATAATATCTATAAAAGCAAATTTGAGAAACGCATGCATGTGCTATTTAGCTGTTTGATATTTAAAAAAAAGTATTTAATAAATTTTATTTATATGAGGATTTTACTTGAACGAAGGTAATGATAATTCAAGGAGCAAACGCTAAGTCATATTTCTGAGTGGAGAAACATGCTTAACCAATCGAATATTATCTCGCCTGCACCAAGTCATGACGCACAGAAAGTATTAATGAAAGACGTCAAAGCTATTATTAGAATACAGGTTGACCTGTCGGTCAGTGACTGCCTAGGAGAGACAAGCCCGTTTATTTCCGAAAGCGAGCACCGGAGCGCGGATGGATACGTGTTATATAGCATGTTGTAGAGTGTCATGCCATAAGTGCATATCGCATGTTGTAGTGTCATGTCATAAGTAAATATCGCACACTGTAGAGTGTCATGCCATAAGTGCATATTGCGCACTGTAGAGAGTCATGCCATACCTGCTGTGGCGGAGTAAATTTGCCTATCTCTATTTCTAAACTTAAAAATTATATATTTGTTGCCAATGTTAAAGTGACCCAATTTGATTATGATGAAAATTTTGTAAATGTCAGATTTGGAGTAAACAACTCAGGTGCAAAATATGCTAGAACTTGCTGATGCAACCCAAACCAGTTCCAAACGCATGAGTAGGTTTCTGACTAATGGTCTCACACTTGTTCATAACACCTTCATCCATTGTGGATGGACCGAAAGTTATTTTGTTGAAGAAAGTCCTATATTCTAATAATTTTTATTTTGACATAACTCGAGTCCAGTTCATAAAGGCGATCATTAGCTTATGGTAAGCTAACTGACTGATAAAGAAAGAATGGACTTAAAAATATTTCGCACAAGTTTGCTTTTGATCTAAGATTTGAATTGGAGATTGTAATTGATCTAATGCTTCTATGTTCACTACTTTGTAAAGTATACATATGAACTTTGATTGATGGTATATTTCTTATGCTGTGTGTGTATCAGGCTAATGAAATTGATGCAGGATTTGAGAGTTGAGAATGAGTGTGAGAGAGAAAGGAGTTTGGAGATGAAATATGCATGAAATTTAGCGCTGCCTTAATTTGACATTTTTAGAAAGGAGCGTTCATTTTTTACTTTTTAGGCTTGTATCTGCTACAGACCTCAGTGACGACTGTACTCTACTGGATCACATTGGTGTGTATATCCAGCATTGTCATCGAACTTATCAGTAAATGTGTTGTTGTAAGATTCCTGTAAGTTAAATTGAATGAGTCGTCTAACGTTTAACCAAACATTGTTGTGATTATATTCACATGATGCAAATTTCATTGCTTATTCAATAATTTTTTTGCATATATATATAAACAGTTTATTTTATTTGGTGGAATGAGTTTTAGGAATACAGATTAAATTATCTGATAGATAGATAGATAGATAGATAGATAGATAGATAGATAGATAGATAGATAGATAGATAGATAGATAGATAGATAGATAGATAGATAGATAGATAGATAGATAGATAGATAGACAGATTTTTCCTTTTGAGTTATATGTATTATGTTTTCGCCTTGTGTGAATCTTTATTTTTCTAATGCTAACACTTTTTATTTTCCTAAGAAAATAAGACTCTAAGAGAGTGACTTATATTTTTTCAAGTTTGGCTTCGTTGTTTGTTTCCGATCACAACGAAATGGCATACATTGCTTTTTAATTGTAGTAAATTACAAGATGATTAGCATTCTGTGGCGGAGAAAATTTGCTTGTCTCTTTTTATAAAATTAATTATTATATAGTTTGTTAAATGCCAACGTGACATGACCTTTGTGTACTGCGCACGATATTTTTTTAAGTACCAACGTTAAAACAACAAACAACAACTCAGGTAAAGAATGTGCTAGACTTTACTGATGTAATACAAACCAGTCAAGAATTGTTGAGTAATTTTTGCTATCCAATAGTTTAAGGTTTACAAATAACGAACTAGCCAATCGGTAGAGACCAAACGTTACCTGTTGAAGAAAGTTCTATATTCTAATCACTTTCATTTTGACGCAACTCAAGTCTGGTCATGAAAAAGCGATCGTTAGCTTAATGGTGAGTTAACTGATTGATTGAGAGAGAATGGACTTAGAAATATTTCGTACACTTTGCTATTGATATAGTATGTATGTCTTGTAGGAGAATTATTAATAAACATAAATTAAGGTTTCTACATCCCTTGTAATTAGTTATGGATGATTAGTAATATACAACCATTAACCAACGGGTGCAGGTCACACATTCGCGATTGTTTTCTGCTCTAAAAACATTCAGCCGAAAATAAGGAAGCAATGTATCGCAGTTAATTGCAGTTATTATTCATTATGACAGTCAGAACGAAATAGGTTAAACGCGCGTTACAATCCGGATGTTGCTTGCACAGATTTATCTGCTTTCGTGACGTTCACAAAATTACGTCAACTAACACAAAGAAAGCTATATAAAGAAAACCTTGACACAATATATATATACATGCACTCACACATGTAGACCTGTATACATACGCACTCACATGTATACACACACGAATACCAACACACTGACACGCGTGCACATATTCGCCTAAGTATACACAAAGGCAAGTTTACATCACAAACACACCCTCACATACGTATACACATATTCAACCTCGAATATTGACACAGGTGCACACATGTATACACAAGCTGCCATAAGGATGCACACATTGACACACGAATACACACACGAGTATGTAAGAAGGCACTCTTAAACATACGCATGCACACTCACACACACAATATATATACATACAATTGTCCACACACTCCAGCGCGCACACACACACACACACACACACACACAATTGTTTACACACTCCAGCACGCTATACACACACAATTGTCCACACACTCCAACACACATAAACACGCAATATACGTACAATTATTCACACATTCCAGCACACACATATACACTCATTATACACACAATTATTCACACTCCAGCACTCATATACAATGCACGTACACGTCGACCCAATCGTGCAAGGCGTACACACACACACACACATACACACTTACTCGCACGTACGCGTACACACACATTGTAGATGCAAATCCACACTCACTCACACATTCGTACACAAGTGAAGCAAGCAATCGCGTTCTGATCACATGCTCTCAAAAACTAAAACTATGTCTGAGAAACATTTAGGTCTCGTAGTTAATTAATAATGATTTTACACAAAAGTACTTTGTATAGCTATGTCTTTTCTCTTTATACCACCCTCTAAGTCAGGAATCTCAAACACACGGTCCGCCAATCTTTTTCCTGTGGCCCGCGAAGCAATCATTCTCTTATAACGAAATAATAGACAGTATGGGATGAACTAGAGGGCATTATGAACAATCGGCTCGCTTCAGTAACTGTAGGCTTAGGACTGTAACCTGAAGGGGAGGGCGATGTGGCATCAGTAAATAAAAGTAGACCTGATGTAAATTTAATGAAGAAATAGCTACGCGAGGCTGACGAAACATCCTGAATTCTATTTGTTTTCTTGCCTGTTGTCACAAACTGATAAAGGTTTTAAGTGTAAATATTTATTATTATATCCTTCGTCTCAATAATGGCTTCAACATCCAGTTCTAAATCTAAGAAAAGAAAGCTCATGGAAGAAAAAAGAGTTTTCCAAAATATTAGAAAATATGTACTTTGTCAAGGAGATCAAAGATAAAGTTCAATGTTTAATTTATCTTCAAATGCAAAAACAATAAAATTTTTGTCGCCACTATGAAACAATTCTCTGTGGAGCGTATGAAAAAACCACGGGAAAATGAGAGAAGAAAAAATTCTGAAACTTAATACAAAATTTTCCAAGCAAACAAATTTCTTTTTGAACATTAACAAATCCAGTGAAGATATAGTAAAAACAAATTTCTTATTAAGTGAAATGATTGCTAAATCATCAAAGCTCATTACAGAAAGCCTTTTTTGTTAAAGAGTTTCTTGTTAAAGCAAGTGAAATTTTCTGACCTGACAAAAAAGAACCAAGTCATAAGCTTGTCCGCTAATACTTTTGTAAGCATAATTACTGAGCTTGCTACGATGTGAAGCAATAACTGATCCAAAAGTTGCATGAAATTAAATAATTTCAATAACACTTGATGAGGGTACAGATGTTTTCGACACCATGCTGTTTGCAGTGTTTATCAGTGGTTTGGATGTCAATTTAAACATAACTGAAGAGTTGCTTGACTTAGTACCAATGAGGGATTACTACAACAGGATGTGACGTATTTCAAGGACTAGAAGAGTGCATAGAAAATGCTGCACATGCTGCACAATCATGGAACAATCTAGTATATGTGGCTAAGGATGGTGTGCCAGCAATGTGTTCTGCCAACACTGGTGTTGTTGGGTTACTGAAGTCTAAACTGAATAGCCTCACTACACCACGAAATAATTTCACAAGCATTCATTGTATTTGGCATCAAGAAGCTCTTTGTAATAAAAATATACAAATGAACGAGTTACGGATGTTATTGTTAAATCTGTCAATATTATTCGTTCAAGAGGACTAAATCACAGACAGTTCATATCATTTTTAGACAGTATTGAAAGTGAATTTGGGGAGCTTCTTTATCACACTTGCGTTTGGTGACTGAGTTGAGGAAACGTTTCGAAGTAGTATTTTTCACTTAGAAAAGAGATTGAATCCTTCATACAAATACAAACAAAGATATTTATCATTTTTTTGATTCAAACTTTCCTTGTAATCTCGCTTTTTAACAAACTTAACAAATCATCTAACACTCTGAACTTACAGTTTCAGGGTAAAAAAGTAATTAACAACATAGATCCATGACTGTGTTAAGGCTTTCGGCGTGAAGCTGACATTGTGGGAGAAACAGCTTATGGGAGGGAACGTGGCTCACTTTTCATTTTCACTTTTAAAATCTTTGGGAAACGTTAAAGCCACATTATTAAAAGAATATGCTAAGATCATTTTTGACTTGCACAAGTGACTTAATAACTGATTAAAAATGTTGCACGTGAACCACAGTTCCGTCTTTTCACAATCCATTTTGCTGTGGACATGTAAATGGAGCTTGTGGAGCTTCAGCGTGACACCATCTTGAAATAGAAATATATGGACATTGGGGTCCGAGAGTTCTGCAAGTTTCTGTCTCGAGACAGATTCCTCAAGTTGCTTTCTGAAGCTACAAAGTTCATGGCTATTTTTGGCAGCGCTTATATATGTGAGCAGTTTTTCTCGTCTATGAAGACGAGTAGAACAGTGTTAGGGTCACGACTCACTGATGAACATTTGGCAGCAACCTTGAGATTGGCATCATCTCAGATATAAAGACAAATATTGATGTTGACGTCATCTCAGGATATAAAGACAAATATTGATGTCTTGGATGAGGCAAAATGCTGCCAACTGAGTAGCCTAAAATGGACTGAAGTTGCATTGATCGCATCCGTTTTGGTATTCATTATTGCTTATTTTTCATTTCTGTTAAGAATACAATCAAAACAAAACTACAGCCTATAATTACTATATTTTTGTATAATCATATATAGGTTTATAGCGTATCTATTTAAAACAATTTAATAGAGTACTAGACGTTAGCCTTAATAATGATAGATGGAGGCGTGTTGTGGCCCTTGGGAAATCAAAATCATCCTCGTGCGGCCCTCAGGTCGTTTGAGTTTGAGACCCTGCTCTAAATGTTATAGTAACGGATAATTAACACCTTTATTCAATACACCACTAGTTTTCCTTTTCGAAGTTTTACTATATCTTCTAAAGTTAGCGTCACTTAAATATTGTGTTGTAAAACTGAATAAAAATATAGTATAAATTAATACAACGACAAATGCACATATATGACCTATACTAAATTGTCCATTCATATAGAATAATTACTTAACGTGTCGTTATATTAAACACCTGTATTACATATAACAATTTAATAAGCAAACTGAACAACAACAAAACAGTATTAATAATATTTATTCATCTTTATTAAAATTACGTATTTTATAGTTAAACGTAAATCAAAATTCAATTATGATTTTATAAAAAATATATTGATTTAAACGAAATAATAAAGATGTCCTTGTCCTCAAATCAAAATCGCTTACGGCATTGCAAAGAATGAGTAACAGAACACCAAGGCGATACGCGGAAACAATAACAAGAGTTATGTGTACTTCAATATTCAATATTATTAGCATGAATGTGGTTTCAAGCAATTTGATTTCAGGATTTTTGTTTAGTATATTATCGCTGACCATAACATTAGCTGATTTCACGGACTGAATCAGAACTTCATGGTTCATTGGACCATTAAATTACATTATCACGTTTTACCACCACACGGAAGATCAGCCCTGTTCTTTTCCATTACCTCTGAATTTTCTGACTTGAACATAAAAGTGAAACTATAGCACAGGTCCGGTAACTCCAAGATCCGGCCCTTTTTCGTAGCCGACTTTTACGTACTTCGTGTTCTCGCCATGCTGTCTTGGCTTGCGTCATTTTATAACCGTACGTTTTTTTTGCTCCCAAATAGCTTGAGGCTGAAAAGCATAATGCACTTGCTAGGCGCTGAATCATCTTTTATAAATAAACAAGGATACATCTCACTTGTAATTTCTTTCCTTTAACTCTTATGAAAAAATTCAAACAGTGAGTGAAAGACAGGAAAGTAGACAATGTATAATGTGAACATAAACACAACATTCAATCAATACTTAGTCAAGTCGTTTGCTCGTTCAACAACATAAACACAACATTCAATCAATATTTAGTCAAGTCGTTTGCTCGTTCAACAACATAAACACAATATTCAATCAGTACTTAGTCAAGTCGTTTTGGTAATAACTCATGCTTGTTCTACAAAATCTAGCCCTACCACACTTCTATCTCAAACACTTCAGTCTTAAACAAATTAAATTCATATTCTACCAAGCAAAGGTAAGTTTAAAAATGAAACGTATTGAAATCATGTTTTCAGGGAGAAATTTGTTTAAAGGTTTTCTTTCAGTTTTCTGATTTACACAGTTACTAATTAACTAGCAGGATGTACTAATATCTTTCATTTTATTTGAAAGGAATTATATAGAGTTACTTCACACACAGAGTACACTTGTAATTTACTGAACTATTTTACTGACCTAGGTTTAATTTCAGTTTTAGATCCAACTGTACTTCATGCTAGTTGAGTTATTTGATTTAGAGATCGACTGACTCCAGTTAACCTCACTCACCCAATTCCATTTTTAGCAACAAATATCTCTGTTTGATGTCATATATTTTTTCCTTCTGATTTGAGACAGTCAAGTGTAATTGTCCATAAATTAATGCACCTCTTGGGTCACAGAGACTATGATTAAAGGTAACAATTCTTATCAATTTTATTTCTACTTGAAATTTAAGTTCTCTGAATTTATCACCAAACACCTTTCTATTAATAATTTTTATTTCAAAACCAGGAGTTTGTGAGATAAGCTGTTTATCGGCATGCGTGTTTAAGGCGGAAACCACAGTAATACTGTTGCTTATCGGCATGTGTGGTTAAGACAGAGACCATAGTAATACAGACTGTTGTTTATCGGCCTGTGTGGTTAAGACAAAGACCATAGTAATACAGACTGTTGTTTATCGGCCTGTGTGGTTAAGACAGAGACCATAGTAATACAGACTGTTGTTTATTGGCATGTGTGGCATATTTTTCTGTTGAGTGAATGTGAGAGGGAGAGAGAGAGAGAGAGAGAGAGAGAGAGAGAGAGAGAGAGAGAGAGAGAGAGAGAGACAGACAGACAGACAGACAGACAGACAGACAGACAGACAGACAGACAGAGAGAGAGAATGACTAAAGTACAGATGTAGAATGAGTCAGATAGAATTTAATTATAGATTTAAAAATAGATGCGGGGGGGGGGGGATTGCACACTTATTATTCTTTGTGCATAATTAACTGTGGGCTGACGATGCAAAGAAGTTTTTATTCAAAATGCGTTCATTACAAGTCTTCTTGGCCTGCTACTATATAGCCCAGGACTGGGTGTATGTCAAAACACTAAAACCATTTATTAATAACCGAAAAATGCAAATGATACAGTACAGCTGTAACATGTTATGTGAATGTGAATAGTGGATGCGAGGTAACCATATGTAAACAGAAGATTAGAAATGTAGCATCGTTTAGTTTAGAGTGAATAAGAGCATTTCAAAGGGTTGTTTACAAATATATCAAACTGTTTGCCACTGAGATTTAATTCGGTAAAATCACTTTGTGGTTTTGTCAAAAGAACTGCCCAGTAAAGTTGACATTGCACTTCAGGCGATCTTAGTACTTACAGTTTCAAGAAAGAACTTTAAAAAATTCTTATAATCGGAAATTGATTATCTTCAACAGAAGCAGTATAGTAGTTTTGTTAATTTAATTTAAGCTCTAGATATGATTGTTAAAATACCTCTGATTATACTGAATATGACTCCTAATCACCCAGGAGTGGATTAAGTGAGGTGTGTTAATAAACAACACATATAAACACATATGTGCCGTACGACATACGATATTAAAAGGAAGCCTCATGCAGCAGTGTTGCAAAGATTGATGCTGTGGGTGACATGCAGTGTGAAGGCATTTCATTACATCTGTTGACCTTACTTATGGAAAATATTTTAACTTAGAAATATTAAACTGAATTGTTGATAAATCGTAAACACTTTTATTTCATAATATTTCCCAGCGGCTTCGCTCGCGAAAATGTCGGTTTTCATAATATGTTGCTTACAGTAAAATTACTTTATAATACTTATTGTTAACGCCAGATAAGAAATATAATAGATTAGAAATTCGATTATTCGAACTAAATGGGAGATAATTGTTTAGGATAATCAAACAGACATGAGATTACCAACTTCGAGTGAACCAAAGTGTAAGTAGGCCAACATTTAAATGATTGTACACCTGGTTATTACTCCGAATTTTGAAATATGCTAACCTCCGCTCACTACCACACTCCCCGATCACAACACACTCTCCGCTCCCTACCACACTCCCCCGCTCACTACCACATTCCCTGCTCACTACCACACTCCCCGCTCCCTACCACATCCCTGTTCCTTACCACACTCCCCGCTCACTACCACACTCCCCGCTCCCTCCATACTCCCTACCACATTTTCCGCTCACAATATACAATGGTACAGCAGCCAGTGATGCACCGAGGTCACCGGGAATTGCCTTGAAGCCATCGTCACTGAAGCCAAAATTTGATTTTTAATTCGTGTAATATCAAATAAAGACTACTTCTATGCTATATTGCCTATATCTTCGAAAGAATCATCGGAAACGAAGGCATTAACCGGCAGTATTGAGTACATATTCTTAAACAACGCCAACGTTTGTGTCCAAAAGATTGTAAAAGGGAACTACGCCTGCCTTGTGATATTAATAATTCTCCAGCAAACACAACTCGTCTCTCTCACTTGGCAGATATGCGGGCGCTGTAAAAGTATTTTCTCTTCCACAACATTAAAGACAAACATTTACCGTCACACAATATTTCCGCATGTGGAAAACGTCTTACTAAAGGAGAAAACAAATCCATCTTTAATCTATATTTAGCAACCCCCATCCACCCAATTTCTTCTCTAATATAAGATTATCAATATGTGTAAGAAGATCATTAAATATAACAATAAATTTATTAAATCTACAATCAAATATACGTTTAACACGATTACTTAATTGATGTTTCCACGAAATCACATTCGAATTATATTAATATCTATACAGTCTTGTATCACAGAACACATTTAAGCAATTTAGTATCAATACAAATCACATGATGCTTCTTTCATAGAACAGAAATGGAGTTATTAGAGATAAGCGATAATAGTTTGTACATAATCTGGTTTTGGCACTATCTCAATATACTTCTGTGCACTTTTTATAAGAAAACAATAAATTTATTGTTTACGTTATTGCTGTCAATTCCACGTGATTCCCTTCTCACGTTTTAGAACACCGATTCGCTGCTATTCTCTCGAAGGTAATCTGGGGCTCTACCATAATAGCTCCGTCAAGCAGAACAACAATTGTAGCAATTTCCAGTAACATCCTTGTATCAGAAATTGCTTGATGTAGTCTGCATACTTTGCAACCAACATCAACGGAATGCAGTGTATCCCCTTTATTAAGCCCCATTTACAACTTAAACTTTAAAAAGGGAGATAACTGAAATGATCCTATTTAAAACCAACTTATTATTCTTGATATAATCTCATTTCTTTCTATGTCCTATTTGTTTTCTCTACAACGTGTGGATAATTTAAATTTCTAAACATTATGGTGTTTGACTTATGTCGTTTTTGTGAGAAAGTAAATAATGTGAAGGATAGGTTAGTTCAGTTTAGAAAGACGTTGTGGCCATAGGAAAAATATTCATGTATGAAGTTGATGATCTTACCAAATATTTGGAATAATAGATTGCTTAGTATGAAAACCGAAAAGAGAACAGAAGACAGAAGAGAAATAGAAAAAAAGAATTCAAATAGACACTGAGTTATAAAGGCAAGAATAAAAACGATCAGGAAGATAAAATGGGAGAAAGACAATGACAGGGTTTGGATGATTTCTGAGATGGGCAGGGTTTAAACATAACTTTTTGTTTTGTATCATACATGATAGGTTCATCAAAACTCCGCATGGAACTCTAAACCGGTCAAACACCATCTCAGTCACAAAGACAGCCTCAAAATAAGGAACGCCATCAGGATGAAGGACATGTTTGTACCATTGTCTGTAAAGTACTCTCTTCTTTTGAATGCAGGATTTTCACTCATCATTATGTACTTACCTTCCATAATTGATGCATTTCTGTAGCACATAATTCAATACTTTTAGGTTAAAAAAATAGTTCACTCATCTCCAAACATTGGAGGACGTCTTTGATCAGTAGTATATGTGCTCTTAGCGTCAGCAGCAAAGTCCATAAAACTGTGGAAATAACAAATGATAATTAACTAAATGAACTCTCACACCCGAATGCAAGACGTTTGTTTTTATTTGTGGGAAGAATGTTCAATGATAATGATCCTAAGAGAGAACCACAAATCTTTTCTTCACCATTGTTACATGTTGCATCAGTAAAAACTTTCCATACATTACATTTATAGAAATC
This sequence comes from Sinotaia quadrata, assembly GCA_028829895.1. Classification (NCBI taxonomy): domain Eukaryota; kingdom Metazoa; phylum Mollusca; class Gastropoda; order Architaenioglossa; family Viviparidae; genus Sinotaia; species Sinotaia quadrata. The sequence continues at coordinate 46,568,907 of CM054181.1, read as the reverse complement.
TTTACAATCCATTCTACAGGCATTAAAGTTGCATTCCCTGATTTGACGAAATAATTAGATGTGTCAAGAATTAGCAGAAAACATAATCTATTCAACAAAATATTTACAGCTTTTGCTGAATCTTTGATTATAAAACATAACACTTGTTCTCTCTCTGGTCTCTCTCTCTCTCTCTCTCTCTCTCTCTCTCTCTCTCTCTCTCTCTCTCTCTCTCTCTCTCTCACAAATATATATACAGAATAATTAAAATAATTGTGAGCTCACACTGCCTTCTGAATGCGATGACTTATTCTAAATGTTCTGTGATGTAATCATTGAAGAAACTTAAAACTGCTAACAGTATTGAAGAGCAGTGTAGTAAAAAGTGTTATATTTTTAATGAGCACACAAAATGAGAAAATCAAGATGGACTATGGCATTGATGAATTACTGATTTTTAATTACAGTGTTCCAAGATTATGAAGTAAATTATGTTCGTATATATGTGTGCATTCATTTAACTGGACTGGAATTTCTTTTGACAACAAACAGCAATAATACTTAAAACGCAATATTTTTTATATTTAACGATTAAAATAGTTAACTTTATGTAACACGATAGCTTTGCATAATTACATAAATGGGAAGACAATTATTTATTTTAAGTTCAATTTAACATAGTTTAATTTTTCTTTTGAAACTGCATTTTAAAACAATTAATTGTATATAATTTATTTTAAAAAAATATGTTAATAATTATTACATATTTTGTTCATGAGTTATTATTATAAATCCCCTTTATATACATAATATAAAATGGAATGGTTGTGTTTATTAATTATATTTTTTCATTGTTCATTATACAAGATCAGTTATTTAATGGTTGATAAATACAAGGGGTGCAACACACTATGCGTGTTTGCGCAGTTTGGTGGGGGGAAAAATATTATCACCTCCCTTGAATATTTCAGTTTCCATTTAGGAATAAGCTGACCACAAATTTCCAACATTTTCTTGTTGTTGTTTTTGTTTATTTGTTGTTGTTGTTGTGCGTGTACGTATGTAATGTGTATTAGCATACTCTGATGAAGTCGAGTTATCTCCATTGAAATGTATAGCATTCTATAATGTATGGAGGAAAATTTATTTAGGCTTAGACAGAGTAGAGGGATGTTTGTAGAAATTATATCAGTGCTCAAATTAGTCAAATTAGGGAGAGCGCTTCCGACCTAGGCCAATGTCGCGCTGAGAGGAGGGGTAGAGGGCCTAATGGATAAGTCGAAGTTGAAGTAGAATTTAGTCGAAGTCGAAGTTGTTATTTTTAGGATGTCACATGGTGCCCGTGTCTGACCGATAGAGGCAAACATTAGCCCGGTTTTTCGTGGGCTAATGTCGTAGTGGTACTTGTTGTCATAATCTCGATGTTGTAAGAGAGAGGATGGAGTCTCACAGAGTCCAGGAATGCAGCACAGCAAACCTGTATCTAGTGCATACACATGCCCGGGATGTTCACCCGCGTCCTGCTTATTGATGTTGTTATCGTCGCTGTTTCCGGTGTCCGTTAGGAGTAGACGGGTGCTGGCGGCCAGTAAGGATAATCGAGCATTATCTGATTCATGTCCGCAATGGAGTGATTAAAAAATCCACATTTGAGATACTGTTTTCTATGTGCTGCCATTGTTGTTGTCATTGGTAACGATGGTGGTAGGTGTTTCTCTTGTGTCTTTCATTGTTGTCTGGCTTGCGTTGTGGAACAAGGGTTTGGGAATGGTAACTCTCCGTGTGTTCTTCCTTTCCATTCTTAATCCGGTAGTCCCGTAGAAAAAATAAGTATATCGGAAAGCAAACACTTCTGACTTGCTTGGCTGCTCGAGTGGAAGTGTGTCTATATGAAGAGGACACAAGCGTAAATCCGCTGTCGCCAAACGTCCGCCATATTGAAAAGACCAAAGCAGTGTAGCGTCTATGACAACTGCGCGTTTGGCATCCACAGTTTTCGATATACTTATACCCAATTTTAAGAATGTATAATTTAGTAAATATAATTAAATTTACAACGCAGTAAAAGGGAAAAGATCTTCAGGACTATCACTTCAGATAATAATTATCAATGAAATGGAAACGTGTAAAGCGATAGCCTTACGTTGTAGAAAAATGTACACGGTCTACTTTAAAAAAATCTACATTTATGAAAGATATGGAAAAAAATTGTTTAAATTATACGTACATTGTATTTGCGATACTTGTCTGACTTTGAAAAAGTCAGTCATTCCCAATCGATCAAAACCTAGCCCATTTTCTTTATATTGTAGTTATTGTTAAACTGTGCATTGAAGGTTAAAGAGTTGGCTCTGCCGAAGAGGTTTTAATTAGTATCATTTATGAAACAATCGTTACTGTGAGAGCTAACTCTACATCAGTGATTCCAAAATTCATCCATGTTCAGAATAAGCCAGTTTCATTTACACAAGCATTTTCTCCAGTACTAGTGTCTGTATTCTGACATTTGGCTAGTTTTGTGTATTACTGTCATATGCCCGATTATATTTAACTTTTTAAGCCCTGTTGCAGTATCAGACTCGAAATTATTAATCATCAGATTATTATATTAGCTCTAATACTGACAACAGCCAGGTGGCCTAATTTATCTTTCAGTCCTATGCCAGATCGTTTCGGGGCTATTAAATTAACATAGCAACATAGAAATTAGTTGACGTGCCTGGAGTTGGCAGCATTACCCTCCCCTTTGTTTAATTATGACTTATAATATCCACATATTTCTGGCTCGTAATCCCCCAGCCAGCTCTTCTCGGTCACACTAACAAATTAATCAAAATGTAGATTTAAGATAACAAAACAAGAAGATTTAATAATAAACAATAAAGAGACATCAACACATTTAATTTCCGAAAATACAGGTCAACCGAGACCGTCTATATACTGTCCCGCCTTTATCAAGTAAATCAAGATTGTCCATCTGATCACTTATCGATATGGTGTGGATGGATCACTTCACCTTGTAGTTGAAGGTGAACCCGTCGTCGTTATTTCACCAGTGCAGTACCTCTCGCCTGGTCGATGACGTCACTTCGATGACCGTCAACTCGCGACAGGAAAGGCGTGCGTTTTGGAGTGAATACGGATATCAACTCAGCAAGTAAAGACGTACGGACATCAACTCAGCAAGTCAAGACGTACGGACTACGAAAGAACGAAGGACGAACGGAGGCCCGCTGAAATAAACAATGTATCCATACGCAGCGGCTGATAAATACAGGAAAACGTTAAGACTCTGTGGCCACAGTAATAGACGACTCTTCCAATTTCACGTCATTGAACATTAGCTACACGCTAACATATACTTTACAATATCTCAAGGAGAATATTTACAAATGAAATAATAATATTTCCATTTCCATATTTACCTTAATCTCAATAGATACAAGCATAAGCAATGAATGGTATATATTAAATACTCATTGAATAATCATATCAATCTCCATTAAGTTTTATTTGCTACAAATGGTTTACAATACAGAAAGCATAGCGCACACACATGCTTATCCCATTTCATCTATAAATACAGTGTGAATTATTACTAGCGCCACTCAGCCTTCTCTGGAAGAAATATGCCGTACATTCTTACAAAGATCGTTATCAAAAAATACACGAACATTCTACACAACATTTTCATCAATAATATATACAAGTAAATTCTGAGAAGTCAATATATTTACCACTCGCGGAAACGTGCAAACCCTTCTTTTCCATCTATGCGAAATTCAACTCCTCTGAATGGTGTGGGCGGGGTGCATCTGCCTCAGCGTGGATTTGGTAGCATATAGATATGAATGACTCGGTCAACCTATAGGTTCTTCTATCTACGTCATTGTGCAGAACGCAAACGTCCATATAAGGGCATCTCGTATCCTGCCAACATTCACCAAATCTCACTGTCACCCTCCCCCCCCCCCTTTCAGTACATTTCTACTGTCCAAGCGTGATCAATGAACTTGACCTCAGTCCTTTTCTACGTGTAGTATTTGCGAGAGCGGCAGATTGCGTAATCGGCCACCTTAATTGACCACCGGAACTAATAGTTCTCAATTACAGATTATAATTAATATAGAAACAAAATAACAGAAAAGAAATAATAGAACGCAAAGAGCATAATTTGCCTATGGTCCTACCATAACCATTACCTTTCCATACTCATCAGGATCAACGTCAAGTGGGTATTTTATCATAAAGATTATGTTGTATGTGCTTTGAATTTGAAAAAGACAATATACTCTCTTAAATATATACAAATTATTTAAAAAAAATATTACTAGAATTGTTTAAATATTTTTATTCACTAACATTTTTCTTAAATGTGATAACATAATATTGTTAAAATAAAATATTAGGTGAATGTATACTGCAAGTTTAAGGTTCCAAATAATTTTAAGAATATTTAATTTGATCACAAAATATAAAGTGATTTTTACTTACAAATATTAAAATCAAAATCGCTAAACGAAATGTCTAATAAAATTCATTTGCTATAATTTACAACTAGCATTATAAATATTTAAAACCAAAAAGTACTGATCCATTTTCATGAAAAGGCTACCACTATATATTGACTAAAAAATTAATTATCGTATCATATCTATGTTACTGTACTAGGGTATAAGTTCTACCATTGTACGGTGATATGTCACTCAAGCTAACTAGATAGCAAAAATAAAAAATAAAAGTGAACAATCAGATTAGATATCCATGGTTTAAAATATAAAAGGATAATTAATTTGCTTAATTAAATAAAATTTATTTCAAATTATAATTTAGAATTGTGATCTTTGCCCATTTACACTCTATCAAAGAAGAAACCAATGATTAAGGTAATCTAAGTGTGCCCCCAAAAAGGCCCATAATTTAAATGAAATGACATTGTACCTCACCCATGCAAGTTGCTTGTCATGAATAGTTTTTTTTCCATTGTTTTATCTGCTGAACCACATGTTTGCAAAATATTCTATGTAAATATTTGGTTCATTTCAGCAAATTTCTTTTACTGTTTCTCTAAACACAAATTGAATGCTTTTAAAGAAACATATTATTTTGCGGAAAGCCAGTAGTAATTAAGTATTTTGTTAAATATTATATATGATATTTTAATAGTAATTATTTCTTAATTAAATTAACAATATATATATATGTTAAGCAATAACAATAAAGTATTATAATAAGTTGTTAGTACCTCTGGTCATTGTTCTGACAATAAGATATCTAAAAGTAATATTGTAATAATTTCCAACGAAATATTTGAATATTTCAAAAATATGTCTGATGAAATATAGTTATCACAAACGCAAAGTTAGTACAGTGTGAATAAAAAATACTGATTAAAGCATTATTTAAAATGAACTAAAATTATATGAGCACACATTTGAAATATATATATCTTAGGATTATCAATATTTCTATGCTGGTATACTTGTCTTCATATGTGAAACTAGTGTAGAAACATAGACAATTAATTAAAAGCATTTAATCTAATCAGAATTTGCATGTTTTAAATCATATGATACCTTAAAGATATAAATAAACATAGTCGGAACAAGTACAATTAATACTTCAACAGAGTAGTATCATAACCTCATATCATATTAAAATGATTTTCTTTGTTTTTCTCCACTTTTATATTCACGTTAGCCTCTTCCCTTCTTTTTCGATTCCTGCTGACGATTGAAACGGTCCCTGAAAAGTCTGTGATAGCGCCAGCAGTCCCATTCGTTGATGGGCGTGGCACATGTCGGACACGGTAAGGGGTCGAAGGGCTTCATTACCAAAAACATTTTTTTAACATACGCATCTAAGCTGTCTGCAGCAAAAATGTGTTTGCAAGTTGGTAGTCTGACCAGAGCCGTTTTAACTAGGACGTTTCTTGAGATAGCCCCAGATGTATCTATTTGTGAAATGTCATTCATATTACAAGTGTAGCAGACACATGTTTCACCGCAGTATCCTTGGCACCGATGCTGACAAGGTAAAAGCTTCAGGCACATCAATTTGCAGGGTACGCAGGGATTAGAGCAAAGGGAATCACAGGGATTTCTCTGATGATCGCATTTCCAAGGACAGGGTTTCCTGCAAGGAGGGCAGGGTACGCTGCATTGCTGACGACATGCGCCGTGTTTGCAGACGTTGAGGCATTTTTCGGTGCACGTGGTGAGTGTAACTGTGTGTTTGCAGGAATGTCTGCGGGGTTGTGGCAGCAAGGTCTGGCATGAGAACTTGCACGGTTTGTGGAAGCGGCATCGTAAGCATTCGCCACATGACCCAGAGCACCTGTGTCCACATTTCAGAAGTGAGCCACATGGCTCCTGGCAGGAGAGTTTGTCTGGTGCCGCGTAACAAAAAAAAATATTTTTATGACCGCAGGATGTCTTAACTGTGACCTGCAGGGAAACGGAAATAAAATTGCATTTCACTGAAATATCACAGACTGAAATGACAGACTAGTAGAATACTATAAACAATGTTCATTTGGTTTTAGGTGGAAATGTAAACTGACACGAAATGAAAATCATTGCAACTATAGCAGAGTTTATTTGGAAACGTATTTGTCTTGACAGACGTACTTAGCAAATTACAAAACACAACTGAACAATACATGCTTAAATGTTTGTCGCCTTTTTATAAACAAAGTAACAAATAGCAGCACCTAAGTAACAAATTAAAACATTAACGCAATAGGCTAATGTACACAATTAATGCATACATTATATTTTCTTAAACGAAGGATCAAACAATAAGCAATTGGGTAAATATGCATATGATATGCAAATGTACTGAATATGTATTTCTTTTAAAAGAAAAATATGACAACTATTATGTTATTCATAAATTAGAACCCTTTAAAGATGTTGCCGGTGTTGCTACTGACGACGGCGGTGATAATGATGAAGGGAGCATGTTCTTGTTAAAGTAATCTAAAAGACTTTAATAAAAACACCGCTATTTAGTCTCAGTACCCAAACTATGAGCATATGCACCTACACTTATGCAGCTTGTCCAAGCCACTGTGGATCAAATTGCAACAATTAACCGAATATTTAGTCTACTGACCACATGAATGGCTGATCAGTTGGACCGTTTTGCGCGCGCTAGGCTAGCAAATCAAAAGGGTGCCGGATACTTCAGACCATGAACGCAGTATCAGAGTAACACCACAGCATTCTTTCTCAGACCAAAAATGGTAAAAAGACCTTAGCCGAGGTCAATCAGGTTTAACCTTTGTAAATCTTGTATTAATAAAAATGATAATAATAATATTTATATAAGCATAACTATTTAATTAAACCAGTTTCTTTCTATTCAACCATAGTATATAACAACTGTTTTCAAGTTATGACTGAGGTATGCTTCGTGCGTTAAGCGCCAATTTTTAAACTTAAGGAAAGGAGTTCTGTATATACACGGCACCTTGTGCACCATCCATGCACCTTAAGCAAAAATCAACGTAAGTCATGTGACTGCATATGTGAGCAGAATTGTAATTGTAAACTGAAAGACCATTTAACGTTGCTGAACTACACTCAGCCTTTCTCTAACTTTAGGGAGAAAGTAATAAGTAACAACCCAAGATCTTGGTACAGGATTACTAACATTGCAAAAAAAAACAAAAAACAAAGAAAACATATTGAAATTATTTTGAAAACATGACGATTTGTAGAAATTCTATGTGGAAACTGAGAGTAGAATGAAATGTGTTTATTACCTGCTAAAACAAGAAACATAAAGTAATTGTAAACTTGCATTACTGATTAAAATAGTGTTACAGAATGGGAACATGCTACATAATAGCAGTGATAATTATGACTGTACAACATATATCATTATTTGTTTCACACAAGGTTTCATCTGCTTCCTTCTCCGTCAAAATATTTTATTTGTCTTTCCATTGTGTTCGCAGGAGTGTTTGGAATATATTCTTGCTATGCTGATAGAACTCTATTATAGGCGTACGTGTCTATGGCAAAGCAGTGACCTTAATCTGGCTGACTCAGTAACATTTTACCGGATAGAGTTGAGACTGCTGAATGCCATTGAAATAATGCATGGACAATAAATGTTCAACGAGCTCTCAAGGCTACAATCATAGGCAAGAGAAATAAAAACTAATTAAATGTATTAGGAATTCAAACCCGACTTGCTACATATATTAATGTGTAAGTGTAAAGGAATCTAAAGTACACTTAATTGACTGTAAAAGATCAGGATTTTCATATATATTGTCGTGCCTACGAATGATAATGTATAATTGCCATACGACTTGACATAAATCTGTATTCTATATTAGCTTTTGAAATGACAAACGAATGCTTAGACAATTTGTTTAACTATTAAATAGAATGTTAACGTATTGTATTTTAATTGCAATACACAATACATGATTGTGCCACATAGCGGCTCGCAAACATACCATTATGACTAGGTGATATCAGCTGTATTGTATCGTTGAAGAAATATTGGAATTTGTATAAATCGGTAGTTTGTATTTAGATATTATTAAGAGAGAACACTTATCACCCCATTGTATTTTTTAAATTTGAGATCTCGCAAAGTGCTAACTAGTGCCGCTTTGAACCTGTTTTAAAAAGTTTTGTATTAAGAAATATGTTACTTTCTCAGAAAGTTCACACAGAGCACGATCAATGTCTAGTGATGCCAACCAAACAGCAACCACATTATGATTGTATATGTTAATTTTAATATTCTATTTTCTGAGAATGCTAATTGTAAAACTAAATTTCTGTCTCACAGACTTGGTCAGAAAAATAGCAATCAATAGTTATCAATATGTTCAATAAGGTTAAATGCATCTCTTGAAAGATATTTGATCAGTATTTTTTATGGTGAAAATAAGAACAACAGCTCATAATGTTCTTTATGACCATTTGTTTTATATTAAGTGTAGCCACAGAGTTCCTTTTTGAAGCATTGACATTTCTGAACGTCTTTGAAATATTCCCTTTAGGAAAAATTGTGAGTGGAGACGAGACATTACGGCTCCGCTTAGAGTTGTCCTTCAGGGGTTGTTCAATTACGTGAGTCCGGAATTAGCTCGTATCTTAGCTAAAGGATGCGGGAAGTACACACGTGACACCGCCACGTCCATGTCAATACCAAATGTCACGCATATGACACAACACCTTAACAACCATCTCAATACCAAACGGCACAGATGACACAACGCCGTCACACAACAATCTGAATACCAAACGTCACACAAATGACACAACACCGTCACATCAATCTCAGTACCAAACGTCACAGATGATACAACAAAATATCAAGCAATCAAACAAGCAAATAAGAAAGAGTAGTGTATACCTTTTCAATACATTTGGCGTGGACTTTTCTCGTCCTACACATGTGACATTCGTCTTTGCACTGGTGACCACAAGGAAGAGTATGCTTGCAGAGTTCGCTGCAAGGCCATTCACTCGGGTCTTGGCTGCACACCATCGTAGCAGTATGGCCACACTCTGGAATTTTTTTGGACATTTGAAACATACAATCACCACATTTCTCATAGCACCTCTTGGTACAGGGATGCCTCTTCCCGCATGTCGCTAGTTTTGCACACGGTTCCGTGCACCTGAGACAAACAACAATAAAACCACTTTCAAAACAAACACGATGGTTATGGGAGGACGCGTTTCAAAGACTAACTTCCTTACTGCTCAAGACAGAAAGAGGTGTATTAATGCCACCACTCTTAACCCAACATAACTGCAGTGACACTTTCATCAATTATTTTTTTACTGCTCAAAATATTTGATAAGCATACCAACAATAATTATAACATTATAATTATAAATAAACCAATAAACTAAATAAATACACATATTTGCTTTATATTTGGAAAGGAATAAAAATTACAGGTGTTTCCTGTCTCTCTGTTAGAAAAACAAGATTGTGTTTAACATTGTAAACTGATATTTATGCAGGGCACTATTATTGCCAGTTAATGAAAAATAAATAACAAGAAAACGTGTGATTTCAATGAGGAATTCATACTCAGAACAGATTCTTGTGATGCAGGACTAGATGCTGTACTGATATAGAAACACAGTGATATTTAGTATCCAGTAGCATAGTCCCGTCACATATTAAAGAATTTTATTGAACTTTTTTTTATTGAATTGTGTTTTAGGATATAAAATACTATATGTATAAAATTATTCTAACTTGGTTTCATGGAAATATTGATGTCAAGTAATTTATTTCATTGTATTTATTATATGTATATTTGATTAATGATTTCATAAATTTATTGACTTTTCTACACATATTGATAATCTTATGTTGGAGAAGAAAGTGGGTGGATGGGGGCTCACTTAATAGAGATTAAAGACAGATTAGTGTTGTCCTTTAGTAAAAAGCTTTTCACATACGGAAATACTGTGTGACGATAAATGTTTGTCTTTAATGTTATGGAAGAGAGAAAACGTTTACAGCACCTGCATATCTACCAACTGAGAAAGATGAATGGTGTCTGCTGGAGAATTATTAATAACATAAATTAAGATTCTCATTACTTGTAATTAGTAGATGATTAATTCATTAATAGTAATCATATCTATTAACTAGTTGGCATCGGTGTCACATCGAAATGGAGCACAAACATTGACACTTATAATTGATATCCTGGACTGTTAGAAACTCTTATATAGCAAAGGAAAAGTGTCGATACTTATTAATAATACCATGGATAAGTGAGACTCTATGAGTTCCAATATAAGATCAGAAGCCAACTAGAATATAGAATTTTTTCTCTATTATCATCCGCTCTCTAGAGTCTAGATAGTACACGTAAACATATCTGTACTTACTTGTAGCCCTTGTGATCACCAGAGTGACATCTCTCTTGACAGACATGTTTACATGGAAGTCTATGTGTGCACGGCTTTTGGCACCAGCCTTGAATAGCTCCGATTAAATCCTGCAAACACAAAATCACACACGCACGCACACATGCATAAACACAATAACTATATTACTAATAAGCAAAAATATTATTAAGAGGCATTGCTTAAATGATTTATTAATTAACCTATTTTTTTCTAAAGGTAATTCAAAATTTCTTGATCTCATTTTACTTCGGTCTTAATTGCAGTGCTTACATGACTATAATCTTTAATGAACAAATGACAATTTTTAATTGATTAGAATCAAATTCTGATCAAGGAAACAAAAATAGTAAACCGCTGTTTCAGCGCCTAACAGTAAAAGAAACAAATTTGAAAAAATACATTATACATACATTTTCTTGAATTAAAATCAGTTAAATAGATTGAATTTAAAAAAGGCATAACTTGTATCTTGTCAAATGAAATTTGCATTAAGTAAGGTAACAAACATTATTATTATATAGAGCACAACACACCAACACTAAATGAATGTTAGAGTAAAATTCTAATAGAGAACTCATTTATTTTCTAGAATCATACAGAGATTATCAATACTTAAGGGCACACAGGTTACTAATAGGGAGATTGGGAATCTACTTCATAACACAGTGAATGAACAATGGAATGATAAGACGGTTAGAAGACAGTCACCATATCTAGTTTAGCTTCACTTCTACTTCCAAGTGGGAAGCAAAGCAACGCGAGATAAAGAGTATGTGGAGACCAAGCAAAAGTGAAAAACATCGAACAAAGATGTGCCCTTGGGACATTAAATGCATGAGGCGTTTTATAACTTCATAAGTATATTCATTACTGTGATTTCTTCCTGGAAATCAAACAAATATATATTATATATTTACTTTTAATATGACGGATAGCGTTCCCGTTCGTTTTGTGAGAAAGTAAAACATAGTTAAATGCACTATTATAGCTTTTCTCTAATTACAAAACATACCTTTGCACTTTGCACTTCTTTCACGCTTTCTGGATGGTTCACACACTGTAATGGTAGAGTTCTGCCGAGCTGGTTGTTCTTATGAGCTGTTATCGCAATTTTTTCCCATAATCTACTTTTTTCCCACAACATTCTGTTGAATGTAAGAAGATAGAAATGCTTACAAGCCTGTTTCAGTATTTTATTCCATTAAAATAAATGTATGTTATATGTTTACAATGTCATCAAAGATACTCACGAACAAAGAACAAGAACATTTCCACATTTAAATTCTTTCTCCCTATTAAATAAGTCACTATAATGATAATTTGATAAATGTTCTTAATTCTCGATTTGTTATAAGAATGACAAGAATTTTTAAAACATTCTAAAGTGAACATCAAAGCAATTGGGTTGCAAGGCGCTACGGATCATTTGATTTCTTCGCTGATATTGTAACTTCTTTAAGTACAGTTTTAAAAAGTCAGAAGGAATGGTTACAGTTTATGAATGTATGGCAAAGTAAATTTGCCTATCCCTATTTCTAAACTTGTGTTTTATATAAATTATTAAAAACCCGACCTTGGATACTCCTTATGATGTAGTTTTTGTTAAGTGTCAGAGTTGGAAGTAAACAACTCGAGTTGAGAATTGCTAGAAATTATGATATGATGTAAACCAGTTCCAACTAGATAAGTAGTTTTTATTATCCAATGGTTACTTTTATGTGTGAACGAGACGTTTACATTCTGTAGAGAATACTATTGTCTAATCACTTGAATCTGGTGTGGCAAAAAGTCCGGTCTTGAAAGACAGTCACAAATTTAATGATAACTCACTTACTGAGAGAGAATGGACTTAGATATATATTATGTATTATTTCTACAAATTGTGAACCAGGATGCTTATATGTGGTATGCTAAACACTTGACATTGTTTCTAGTGAGCCCGCTCATAAAACAGATATGCTTGTTTATTATTCTGTGAGCATGTATCAGGCTAATAGAAACTGTTGCAGGAAACTGTAGGTGGGGACTTGAATGTAAGAAAGAATGGAGTTATAAAGCAGTAAACCGGAAACTTAATATTATTTCCATGGTTATATTTTTACAGGGACAAAGCAGTCTTTCCTTGTATTAAATAAATCTCCTGGTTTACTGATTATAAACTGTTATGACCATGGTAGTTGCAGGAAGCCTCTACTGCAGTGTGTAAGTATAAGAATACACTAAACTCCATTGACATATGGTTGGCAAGGTATGCTGACTACATCGAGGAATTCCTGGTAGAGGAAAATTACTAGAAATTGCTACAATTGTTGTTCTGCTTGAAGGAGCTGTATGGCAAAAGAAAGCACCCAGATTATCTTCCAGAGAATAGCAGCGAATCAGTGTTTTCAATGTGAAGAGAGAAATACGTGGAATTTGTTATGGATAATAATTTGTGACATTGTTACAAAAGCTGGCAAAAGATTTTTGAGAAAGCATTTAAACCATAGAAACTGTTATCACTTATCTCTAATAACTCAAATTATGTTCTCCGATAAGAACTATCAAAGTGATTTGTATTTACACTACTGTTGAATTGTATTTTAGGATATATGATTGTGTAGTATAAAAATAATTCAGATATGGTTTTGTGAACATATTGAATGCCAAGTAATCTACTTCATTGTATTTGTCCATATATATATATATATATATATATATATTAATGTTGATTTAAGAAATATATTGTTACATTTATTGACCTTCTTACATATATCGATAATCTTATGTTGGAGAAGAAAATAGGTGAATGTGGACTCGCTAAATATAGATTTTGGATAGATTTATATTTTCCTTTAGTAAGAAATGTCCCACCTACAGAAATAATACATGACGGTAAATGTTTGTCTTTAATGTTGTGGAAGAGAGAAAACATTTTACAGCGCCCGCGTATCTGCCAATTGAGAGAGACGATTGGTATCTGCTGGAGAAATATTGATAACATAAATTAAGATTATCCTCAAATGTTATTATTTATGGACGAATAATTAATAATAATAATAACCGTTATCTAGTCGGTGTTGGCGTTACAGTATATATGCAAATCTTCAGAAAGGTAAAATTATTTCTATTTCCATTAGGATGGTGGGGGTGGTTAAATCATCATAATTTGCACAAGTAAGTCTCTGCGGTATGGAAATTAACTATACAATGCACATTGGAAAGTTAATTTAAGAAAACCATTTTCACAATTAGAGGAATTGTTCTCGTATAATTTGTTGTTAAATTCAGTCAATGGGAGTAAAGGTATGAAAGGTGAATTACAAAGATATTCAGGCAGTGAAATATAAATCTTAATTGTGATCAATTTAAATCAACGTCGCACGCCTGATCTTAGCCTCCCTCCCCCACTGAGAATAAATACGTCGCCAATGTCTTAGTAGCTGTCGTTTGTTAACCTAAGACAAGGACATTATTTCCAATTAGGGTGTGATTTCTTGCAACATCGTTTGCAGGTATTGACACAGACAATATGAGTGGTCATTTGACTCGTGTACTTCAGTCCTCGACTTTACGATCATCTCTGCTAAAATATTCTATTTGCTGCGGTGTTTAGATGTCCGCTGATGGTGGGCTTTTCACATTTTAGAACAATCTCAAATAATTTCCACATGTGAGGGTAAATTTAAAGTGAAAGCAATTATTAAAACTGAAGCCATGCTGAACATACCCAAAAAGTCACGTGTCTACTATAGTGTAAGAGACGTCTACGTAAAAGTCGCCAGATGTTTGCGCTAATAAGTTTTTGAACAGTCACCATACTTATTTTAGTCACAGGCAAGTGTATACAACTTTCATTAATTGTCTGCACGTAGCGTGTTTACTACACTCACCATATCTACTTCAATAATAGACAGGTCTATATATCATATGCTAGTTGAAAGCACTCACTCATTGTATGCAAGTGATACATACTTAGAAATAAATACATCTGTACTGCAGCATTATAGCAATGCTTCATGTCGTTTAGAGACTGCAATAGTTGAAATAATTCAAAATGTTAATGCTATGTTCTCCTTGGCATTTCGCATATTCTGGGTTTCACACATCTGACTATCTCTTGTGCAGAAAAAGTACGTAGACACCTTTCCAATGACTACAGACTAAAAGAGCATAGAATAATTATTAATTATCATTACATAAGAAGTACGCTGTCACGCATGTACTGCATATACTACTTCGGAATGTCTTAAACACCAGCCTTGGCTTAAATAGCCAACATTCCACTTTCACCTTACTTACTTGAAGTTACCGAGCACGTACAACCCGTTCCTGGCTCGTGACATTGCCACACAGACTCGATTATCTGTCTTCAGGAATCCCACCTTTCCCTCACTGTTGTTGCGTACTAGAGACAAGATGATTATATCATTCTCCTCTCCCTGGTACCCATCGATGGTGGTCACGTGCACTGTAACAGTTTTGTTTTTTGATTAATTATATTCATGAAGACTGAATCACGCATTTACAAAATAGATATTGAGAGCTGCTAATAGTGTCTGAAGAAAGGCATATGTAAGTCGTTTCAAAGCTGAAATAAGTTGAGGTGCAATTGCAGACATTACTTTCATTTTTAAGAACTGGATAACGTTACCAAAACTGAAATCTACTTCAAGCTTATTTCGAAACATTAAATTCTACATATTTCTAAACAGGAATCAAGCATAATTCCTAGTTACTCTGTGTGGCGCAGAAATTGCAAACTGTAAAAATATTAAATTTGAAATTATTTAATTTTTCTTTCTTAATATTTAGAAGAGTTTTCCCATGATAAGAGAATTTCTTTCATGAGAAAACAAGTCTTTGAAGTAACTGTCTTAAGCAGCCAGGACAAAAGACCACATGTTTATGTCGGTTAGAAGCGAACTGACTTAACCAGGGTGTGGGGGGGTGGACACCTAACCGGGGGTAGATAAGCTACCAGAAGCACTCTCGCATCTCTATGCAGACAATGACGACAATACTTCTAAAGACGGGGAACGCTTTGGTCTCACAATAGAGTCGGAGATTCAAAGACAGACGAACCACTTACAGTCAGGTACAGGCAGACGCGTGAGAAGGGAAGACACTTACGATTACGTAACAGAGACGTATGACGTCAGGGAAGAGCGACCAGCGATCTCAGATCGAGCAACTTCTAAGAGCTACACTGCAGGTACTAACAAGCCAGCCTTTCTGCAGACGCACTGAAGCGACACTATAGAACAATAGACCGCAGAGAGTAAAGAAGTCTATCCTCAGGGCAGATTAGTACGAGAAATCTTGCGATAGTTTAAATAGTCCGTCTCGAGGCTGACAGCTCATTCTGTTACAAACCAAGGAATCTCGTGTTCGCGTCCTTCCACGATTAGAAGCAAGCCAGATTGTCTGAGATGGTAAAAACTTAAGTTTTGTACTTAGATAAATTTTATCTTTTCTTATTTGCACTTATAGATTTTTATTTAATTAATATTGTAAAACTGTAACTGCATTTTGTCAAGCAAGAAGGAAGTAACTTATGTGAAAAGAATTTAAATGAGAACTAATGTTAAACTTGCAGGTTTATGTTATTTAAATTCACGAGACTGATGCGTGGCAAACAATTACTTGTATATTTACAGCTGAAGGACGCTACGGTAACCGCTACGATAACCGCTACGGTGACGCTACGGTAACCGCTACGGTGAAACTACAGTAAACGCTACCGTGAAGTCTACTGACGCCTACTGTATCGCACACACAAGTGGAAGGGAATCTGAATGAAGGTAGTTTTACCGAGGAATCCAACTCTGGCCACAAACCATTGTAAAGGGGGCGATCAGGCGAATTTACGAAGTCTTGTTTTGTCGAGGGAACAAGCGCACATTGTCATGACCAGACGACCTGGAGCGTGAGGTGTTAATCTACGTTGGTTGTCATTTACTGGACTGGAATTTTGTGATAAATTCGGGACATGTGTGAATTCGGACATTCGTGAGACTAAAGACCTGTGGTAATTCTGAACTGTTCCAGCAAGCTGTAATTTATGGATATACATATTGGCCGGGAGCACGCAAATTATCAGGTGATCTAAATCCTTGTTTTGTCTCGTGAAAACCTGTAAATGTTCTGTGATTTTTGTAATTCTTGTATTGTTCTTCCTGTCTTCAAATTCTTATAATGTTGCTATAATCTTCTTTTTTTCTATAACGTGTTTCTGGGGTGAAGGAGAAATTCTAATTTAAATCTCAATTTCAAATTCTTGTAACCTTAATTTGTCATTCATTTTTCTTTAAATTAAGAATTACTAAAAATGTATTTGTTATAAGAGACAGAGAGCAGGGAATACTCTTTCTAAAGTAACATGTTATTTTTCTTGTGAGATCTGCGAATCTCGGATTTTGCCTATGTGAAACCAATTTGAAATTTCGTAAACTTAATTTGTTATCATTCTTTTATATTTTAATAAATTTTGTTAAATTTAATAACTTGCTCACTCAATTACGTAATCTGAGGCAAATGTGTAATAGGGGACAGTGGGGGCTCGTAAAATTGACGTAATTTACGTTTTGACAAAGACAGTCGCGACACATTTCTTAGAGCAAGTCTGTCACCTAAATAGGGGAGAAATTGTGAGGGCCTGGTAACGGCTGAGACTGAAGAATAGATTCGTTCAGTTAGGAGTCGGTTATCTGGACGGGTAACACTTGGGGTGGGAGACGTAATTTATGACGTACCCCAGGGCTTGACCTAGTCACTCCCAGACTGCAGAAGACAAAGACCCTGTCGTGGACCTAGTGTATGATTGTAGACGGATTGGAAGTGGAGTGGTAATTAATTCGTATTTTAATATCATCTTCATTTAATAATCATTGACACTAGCACATCCATTCACATAACTGGAGTCGTCTGGTAATGTCCTTGGAGTCCATTTCACACTCTGTATCAACTTTAATACCTGGTCAAGAAAAGGTGTTTTGTCACTATATTTTCAAAACATGAAGGACAAGTACAATCAAGTACGCGTTTTGGAGTTGGATGGATAGAAGGACTATGTATTTTAAAATACGTATTAACAAAAATCACAACAAACAAAAAAAATAAACAAAAAGTCAATCAATATATAAGCTTAAAAGCACCACGAAAAATTCTTCTCGATCAACGCAAACCCAATCGAGGAACTAAGTGTGTATTTTCTATATCCTTATAATTTTATGCATTTTAAAATATATATTATCGTAATTATTGGAATCAGATTATCAAATCACGTATGTGACGTACTGGTTAACCTTTGCACTATTTTAGTAAAATATAATCATGTTTCATCTTATAATAATATTTTAAATTTAATAATAATAATTCGAATTTATAATAATATCTTAAATTTAAATAGGTAATTCATTCAAATCTTGGGTTTATCAAATGTATTCATTTATTTAATTTCTGGTTTTATCCTTGATAATATGTTTTTAGCTATAAGGCTAGTTGTCTGTAAAATGTCCTCTTATTATTAATATCGTAGACAATTTTATACATGTTTTTAGCTATAAAGCTAGGTAAAATGTCCTCTTATTTTTAATATCGTAGACAATTTTATACATGCTTTTAGCTATAAGGCTAGGTAACATGTAACATGTCCTGTTTTTAATCTAATTTTAATATTAGGTTATTAGCTATAATGCTAGATAACATATAACATGTCCTCTTATTGTGCATCTCTGTACCCGTATCTGCGGATGGTGAACTGAAAGTAAGGGTTAACAACTTCAATAAGTGCAGGAGGAAATTTTCACAGAATAAGTTACCTATTTTTCTTTCTTTCTCTGCACGCGCACATACCGTAAAGTACATAATCAAATTACCTTCCGATAAATTCAGAAATTTTAGCAGTCGTTTGATTTCCAGCACCTGACCAGAGTAAGCAGTGATGATGGTGACTGAAGACTCTTCATAATCTTGGCGCAACAGATAGGCACACAGCCACACACACAATTCTGCTTCATGCTTGTTAGACTTGCTTTTGGTTTCTGCATTACTCTTCTCTGAGACCTATGAAATTGACGAAATGAGTAATTAAAATGATTAAGCTCCATGCTCAGAATACACGCTCTCTAATTTTCTCTTTCTCACTATCATTTTTCAAAATGTGTCTATTTTCATCATTAACATAATCAACATGACCCTTTTCATCATCATTATTTTTTCTCCATCATTACCTCGTTCTAACATTACCCCGTCAGAATAGTATTATTTATCACATCTACTATCATCATCATTATCGTTATCAAAATCAACGTCATTAAAATAGTTATCATTTTCATCACAGTTATCTGCATCATTAATAACAAAGACGACCACCATCATCTTAATATCCACACTAGCAGCAATTCACAACTACTACAATAACAATGGAATTATTTGCTTAATCAATATCATCATCATCATCATTACTAATAATGACGACCATCCTCATCACAATAGTCACCACTAGCAACAATTTGCAACTAATACATCCATTATTATTCAGTTATTTCCATCATCATCGTCGTCATTAAGCGTTAAACGTTAATGTATGCGTCACCTCGTGGTGTAGCAAGAAGACATTGTGTTTCACACCCTTAATCTTGGGTCTGTTCAACGTTGACACGTGATCCTGCAGAGCTGGGTACACATGCCGCACGAGACGCGAAACTTCTGGACGCATGCGGTGCTGCACAGATAGCATGGTGTGCGGGACCTCGTTTTCGACGAGTCGCTCGAACAGGGACTTGTCGAGATGGTAGTGCACAGACAGCTCGTGCATGGTGGGTTTTGGTCGCAGCTGCTGGTGGTCTCCGATCAAGATCACGTGACTGCAGGAGTCGTGCAGCGTCGTCACAACGTGGGCTTCCAGTATCTGGTTTCAGAGAAATCTTTTCTTTTAAAGCAAGATCATTTTATGCACAATATTTTGGTTTACAGATATCGTTTATTATCGGGCAAATACTCTGATGACTTAGTTGGTACGCTGATTGTATGGCAAGTACATTGATTACTGTAGTAGATTGTGGTAACTATGTTTATTACCTGGTAATTTTGTTAATTAAATGGTAAACATAAATACATTTAATAGAAATGTACAGATTACGGTAGGTGTGCTTATTAAATGGTAAAAGCATTTAATACCCAATTTGTTTATATTATTAAAGTTTATTATTTTAGTCTTTTATGTAAGTATTTATTACGACTTTTATGTCTAGTACATTTCATGTAGTTCTCAAATACTTTTTGAAATACTGTTTGAACGAATATTGTTCTTATAAATTGTCTCTTTGTACTGCAGATTTAGCTGCATTCAAAGAACTTTAACTCTTGAAAAGAGTGGTTAACAGAATACGCATAGCTACATATTGATTTTTATCTGTTTATCTGTATTTCTTTAATCTGTGTGCATCATCTCACAATTGCTGTTAAAACATTTCACGTTCGCACCCTGAAAAAAACGATAAATGATACTGAATGTTTTTATTTTAGATAACTATTTTAAAATTATTTAATTAAAATAATTACTGCACCAGTAACGTACGAACTTACTCTCTGGCTTATTTTTTTTTAATTTTACTGTATATCTTTCGGTCACATACTCTCTGGTTTAAATTTTATTTTACTGTATATCTTTCAGTCACATACTCTCTGGTTTAAATTTTATTTTACAGTATATCTTTCAGTCACATACTCTCTGGTTTAAATTTTATTTTACTGTATATCTTTTAGT
This sequence comes from Sinotaia quadrata, assembly GCA_028829895.1. Lineage (NCBI taxonomy): Eukaryota > Metazoa > Mollusca > Gastropoda > Architaenioglossa > Viviparidae > Sinotaia > Sinotaia quadrata. The sequence continues at coordinate 46,548,267 of CM054181.1, read as the reverse complement.
CACATACTCTCTGGTTTAAATTTTATTTTACTGTATATCTTTCAGTCACATACTCTCTGGTTTAAATTTTATTTTTCTGTATATCTTTCAGTCACATACTCTTAATCATATTACTATCATTCATATTGACCTTACTTTAAGAATACGTTTCATGAAGCTTAAAGCACAGAATGTAGAAATTGACTAGAAGTTGTTCTGATTAAGTTTGTAAGTTTGCATTCACTGCTTCAATCTTGAATACAAATAATTATGTAAGTTAAGTAACGGTACCGATACCACAATGAATTATGAAACTTAGCTGACTTTCTTTCTAAATTTACGACTTGCTTTTTCTTTAATTCAGTCACTTGTATCGATATCTATTTTTAATCTACAAAATAATCATAATGATTTGGATTTTGTGGATAATTATTAAAGTTGTTCATTGGGAGTTATGTAGTTCTAATTTAGTTATTTTAGTGGCATGTTAATAGATAATCTCTATAAACAACGAAATAAAATTTCTGATATAATAAATTCATTTACTAAAGAAATAATTAATATTTTCTTTTGCATCTTCAAATGTTCATATACATTGCAGAGCATGTAAAAATATGTTTTATTTATATATTATGCAATCACAATACTATTGGATTTCTTCTATTATTTCTTTATCCCTTCAATACTTGTGTTTATAAAAAATTGAAAGAAATCTGCAAAATAAGCACAACATACTTCGGATAAAAAGATGTATCTAAATTAAACAAAAATGCAATGTGTACTAACTAGAATAATGACGCTAAAAGTAAAAAGTCTTTTACATACCTTTAATTGCATAGATCCAGACTAGCTTATTTTCTCTATAAAGGCGTGTGTTATAAATGGGTTAGGTTTAAAATGTTGCTACCGTAGAGTATTAGATAGCTGACGCTTTTCGTAATGTGGCAATTTCGGGAATAAAATAAATTTATCTTCATTTATGTGTTCAATTTTACGGAAGTAAATTTGAAAATGCCATTTGATGCTAAAACAAAATGAAATATTTTTTCAAATGCATATTTACCATAAAGAAAAATAAACTATTTTAATATGCACAAATACGTACTGTTTGAATTTCATATTTGTAGTTAGCGGTTGCTTACGGCCTCATTTGTATAGATGTTTCCATATGATTGACAGTCAATATAGCACCAATGATATTTTAATAATTGATTACTTAAATGAAGAATAGATTATATAAACAATAAACAAACATGAATATGATATAGAGCACAAGAAACAAATATGTTAATTGGAACAGAATGACAGACGGAAGACTGATTTTCAATTCTAACCTCAGCCGCCTCTTCCACCAGCACAATAGGGCAGGCTACGTCCTTCAAGACTTTACGTAACCGTGCCGCACCAGTCGTTGTCATGCCAACGACTTTTGCGTTTATTAGAATGTCGACATCTTCCTCAAATCTCGCTTCTTGTAAATCTGCAGCGGCCTGTGTGTAGGCTTCACACATTTCTTGTGCCAGATTCTTTAACTCCTGCTGGTATCTAGGAAACCAGAAAATTGATATTACAAATTATATCATTCTTTAGTATTGATACTGTTTAATACTGACGCATATCTGATGATATAGGATTAATTATAGGTGATATTATACTGTTCTTTGGACACTATTTAATATTGACGTTTACCTGTGCATTTTCAACAAAGTATTTGTTTTGTTCTGTGCGATGTAATTCTGTGTACAATGCATGTTCGCACGAACATTCCCAACGAGAATTATCAAGATGTATATAAACCAAAACCATTATAGTATGTATTTCATTGACTTAAAGAAGGTCATGCAGTTATCAAGGTGTATATAAACCAAAATCATTATAGTATGTATTTCATTGACTTATAGACAGTCGTGCAGTTATCAAGGTGTATATAAACCAAAACCATTATATTATGTAATACATTGATTTATAGATAGTCATGCAGTTAATGAATTTTAACAGCTCGCGATGATATGTAACAATGCTATCTATTCTAAATAGTCTAGCGTGACCCAGGGCACAAGTCTACACCTTTGCCCACACAATTGAACGAAAAACTTTTCTGGATTTGGAAGAGTTTGAATCTGCAATTTATTTCGCTTTTCAATCTTTATCGAACTGACCGGAACAGCATCCGAACTTTAATATTAAAATGAACATTAGCGAAGTATCTCAACTCAAGAATATATTTAAATCGATCTATAATTATAATCTAACTTTACTCATAATCTTAAATTCTAATACGCATTAACTCTAAGCCTACAGTATTTCCATTTTCATGCTACCCGTAAGTCCTAATTATGTAGTGTCACTTACACGGGTCTACAATAGTTGTGTTTGATTAAATGGAACGTTTCTGAATTATGGGATTGTAGAAGTTTCCTCCCATTGGCTATTGTGTAGACTGTAGACAAACGTGGAAGCCTGTTGCTCCTTCTCAGCTGAGCCATTTCAGTTTGATAAAGTTACATGACAAGCAGTGTGAGCAAGATGTGAATACATTCAATATAATACCAATTGCGAATTATTATAGTCAGTGTTAGTAAATCTTTAAAAACATCCACATGAGACCGGTGTTTCTTAGTTTAAAAAACTGACTCTTAATATTGAGGATGATATTATTTTCCATCCACAATATACTACACTTCTTGATGCAGACTGGCTCAACGATATGGTGGCCTCTCCACACCCTCCCACCTACCCAAAGTTAGTGTTTGATAAATATGTATTTCGAGCAACATCGACCAGACATATCGAACTTTTAATCTCGCCGTGGTCATCCACACTATTAGAATGTCCTCGAGCCAGACCTCTTAATCATTATGTAACTACCCCTACCAAGGAAACTCTCCCCCAGATATTACTAGGAAGTAGTGGTGGAACAATAGAAAAATAGAAATTTATTTTTTTAACAATATAAATTTATCGCTTAGATTACACAACATATTCATTGAATCAGGTAGGAAATGTACAAACAAATAAACGTCAAGAAATCAGTAATGTTCTGACTTCTTCTCTTTGCTTGGAAAATTTTACAAAAATAAGGGGAAATAAAACTCTCCAAAGAAATTAAAAATTTTTTAATACTATTTTTAACCATGGGTGACCTTTCTGTTGTCCTTATTTCTATTGTTGGGAAGCGATCCACTCAAGGTATTCGCGTCTCTCATGTCGTTATCACGCCGGAGTTAAGCCCAAATGTTTCTTAATGTTTGTAAAGAATATAATTTATACACATCAAACAAAGCCCTTGCTATACTTCTTTACAGTGACTTATAATTCAAAGCTACATTGAGAATTTCATTAATAAAACTGTATTGTTAATTATACATGTAAGGCTAGGAGTTATATTATTTTTATTTTTGTACGTTGGTGCACATGAACAATTTCTACTATTGTAATATTTTGAGTGAATGGATGATAAAGAAGAATTGTTATTTCTGAAATATTTGAAGTGCGGTATGGTATATTTTACCAAATGTATTACTTGTATAGTAGAATTTGATGTGCATTGATGTATTTAGTATTTGCCTGAGGTAATAAGGGAGTGGAGGAAACTTTACATGTACTTCATGGACAGAAAGACCAACATGAACAATAAGGACTAAGTGACTCTCGTGTATTATAGAATTCTCTTTTTCAATGGAGTTTGAACACTAAAAATTCAGACAGGAAAAGAAAGGGAGTGTAGTAGATTTTGTGTCATCACAAAGAAACAATTTTGGCTGATAAAGGGTGGGGGGGGGAGAGACCCCTTTTTTCTTGTGATCACTGCTTTTCCATTTTTGAGCGCCCACACATTTATGATGGAAAATAACTGGGCCGCTTAAAAAAATCAGAGGAAGTTCGCCAGGACGAGATGGTCTCCACTTTAATGGCAAAATTCACGAAGCCACAACAGTACAAAAGTAAAACAAATCAGACAGGACATTTTAATCTGAGACAGCCAAGGGCCTTGAACGAGGCATATTTCATGGATGGATGGATGGACTGCACCTGGGTTGATGAATGATGGAGGGCAGTGCCATGCCAAGAGGACACACCCATTGAGCGACGATGTGTGACATCAACTGCCGCCGATATGGTGGTATGACCAAATCCTACAGATATGGTCAACTTATGCTTCCAGTTGCACACTGATCCTTTGGCACCTGATAGCATGTCAAGAGGGGAGAGCTACAGATGGACGACCCCACATAAAACAGACAAAGGTTTACGTTTTATCTACAAACTCGAATTCAGTGATTCGTCATTTCATTCTCTACATGGCCGTAAATAACATCATGTGAACAGTCTTATTCCATTCGATCGTGACTAAACGAAAAGGCTTAATATTATTCTAGTAAAAGAAAATCTCAGTGCACATAGTCTAATTATGAAAATGTAAGACTGTTTAAATGTTTAATCATTATCTATTTCGTGTGATTGAGGGCTTAATAGCCCCAGAATTCTCATGATTTTTTCATAACATTAGATCATTGATAACTGTTAATATTGTGTATGTTGAGAATTAAGTCGTTTTGTTGAGAATTATTTCTTTTTGTTGTTTATCACTTTTCATTTCATGTATTGCTTTAAACATTGCCCCAAGCCCCTAGAGAGTATGTTTATGATTGAATGGTTTGAAAGATGAGTGACTACAGCCACCATATGAAAGAAATATCAGTAGATCAATAAAAGTTAAAGTAATCTTCATCCTATTGTTTTGAAATGGGTGTGTAGTGTTCATGTTGTGTCATCCTATATTGTCTACATGTTCCATTTCTAATGCAATCTCGCATACAAACACATTGGTACATACATAACCCTTGCCCGTGCAATAAAGAGGGCAGACAAACGTCCATGGTGTGTGTGTGTGTGTGTGTGTGTGTGTGTGTTTGCGTGCACGTGTGCGCACATGTGGATTGTAATAAACAGCTGACAGTCCTATGTAAGTACTGACAAACACTGCACCACTCTCAGAGTTGGAAGAGAGTTGCGGTGACAGAAACATCTCCTATATTAAACTAGAAGGTTATAGTTGTGTTCGAAGCAAAACAACAGTGAGGTCATAGTCATACTGCTTCTGTGTTTTAATGAATGAACTAGACAGGCACTCCAACCATCAAGGTATCATATGATATACATACTAACATACATTTCTTGCGACAGCACACAAGCTGTAGGATTACCTTCTCAGCCAGGATAAATACAGTCGCCATCGTTCAACTCCAGTGAGTTCCCACACATTGACCACATCATCTTCTTCCTCTTCTGACATCGCCTTGCAACAGCGCAAGACGAGATGAAGTCTTCTAGTTGTAGGATCTTTTCGTATATTGGAGAGCAGCCTTTTAACTGCACACATTGTGAAAAGATGTTCCCAGCTGGTGTAACGTTTTAAAGTATTTATAATGACAAGGTGCTTCAAGTTATAAAAATAAACAAAGTAAATAATTAAATGAGACATTATCTAGTGTCTATCAAATATGATTCAGTCACGTTACTTCATGAATGTAGAAACAAGAAATATTTCTATAAATTGCACTTCTTATTGTGTGCAATAATGATATATAGTATGTATATATATATATATATACACACGCATACATTTGAATGATTATGTTTGTAGTTGTGCTGTTATAGAGGAGAGAATTAGTGAATATATCAAAATATTTATCTATCTACTAGACAGAATTCTTCATTGTAAGGATTTCTAAAAGAATTTAATTACTTGTTACCAAGGAAGCGTGACTTTACAACGAGGAACAAGATTTGTAGTTGTGCCGTGCGTTATATGAGTAATGAAGTGTAATTGTACATTCGTAAAATTTGCCTAGCTCGTAAAGGTGAATAGTTTTCAAATAATAAATTTTGTATTTCCGTTCTGAGAGCTAATAAGCATATAAATGATAAAAAGAGAGAATATGTGTACTGTCCTAGTGTTCATTTAAAAAATGCTAAACACAAAGAAAGCAATCCATTGTTTTAATCATGAATATTTATATCTCTGAACATAAGACATAGATCAATTTGTTTGTGACATAACTATAAAAACCTTTATTATAGTTGGGTGGTTTATATGCATCTTCATCATCAAGATCGACATCATCTTTGCCGTGAAATGCTTCGATCAGATTTAAATATTCCTTCCATTTGGTATTTTGATCTCCATCACTATCACACACTCCATCTTCTTCTAATAGTTGTTGCAGCACTTCCTGTGAAAACGAAAGTATTAAAAACTCGTGTTAATGTTTTGTGAACTAAATACGTCATTGCTTTGGGGAAGTAAGAGAACAATATAATAAATTAATACGGGAGGAAAACAATATACGGTACATTCTGTTTCACACAAGTTCTTGGGATGCAGAGGCAGTATACATGAACTCTATCTATCTATCTATCTATCTATCTATCTATCTATCTATCTATCTATCTATCTATCTATCTATCTATCTATCTATCTATCTATCTATCCATCCATCCATCCATCCATCCATCTATCTATCTATATATCTATCTATCTATCTATTTATCTATCTACCTACCTATCTATCTATCCATCCATCCATCCATCCATCCATCCATCTATGTACCTATCTATCTATCTATCTATCTATCTATCTATCTATTTATCTATCTATCTATCTATCTATCTATCTATCTATCTATCTATCTATCTATACCTTTGTCCATACTTGCATAAAGCATTAATGTGTATTAAAATTCTGTTAAAATATTATTTTGTAATATTACATTATGGAAATTATTTTTAAATCCTACCTGAATATTTGTTCGTGAATAAAATTGTCGGCGCCTGAAAGATTGGTTTGCTATTGTACCTGATCTCAACCATTCCTGCATCAAACTGTCAGTCAGATTCTCTTCTCCAAAGTCTTCATAATGGGTGAAGTGCATTTGGCTTTTTAGTTCATAAACGTTGACAAAAGTTTCAGTTGTCGCTTCAAGTTTGTCCAAAATTGTTTCCACACATTTCCTTCTCTGGAGCATTTCTCTGTAACACGAACTTATCTTGGAGTGAATGCGAAAAGGCACCTGTCTCCTGTTTTTCCTTTCTGTGCGAATGTTCTTTAAATTGAACCTTTCCAGCTCACGTGATTTGGATCGGCTCCCGACTCTTATAACACCATTTGGACAGAATTTCAGGATGCCCTCAAGGAATTGGTCTAATGCATGGTTCGTAAAGCAGACGACCAGAATGGGCCTGGGGTCATTGCTTGGTGTCCAGACATCCATATTATCGAGAAGAACTCTTGTTACTTTAAGACCAACGTAGGTTTTACCAGTTCCTGGCGGGCCCTGAATGATGGCGAACTCCTTTGTTAAAGCTGTCTTTATAGCTTCATACTAATGGAGAGAAAGAAATATACTGGTGTTGCACGGCTGTATAAGCCAACTTCTATAATTACAAATTATTTAATTTTTATGTGTATAATAGGTTACTGAATACAGACATAGGCCACCCACCTCATATTTTTCCGTCAGGGATCTATCTATCTATCTATCTATCTATCTATCTATCTATCTATCTATCTATCTATCTATCTATCTATCTATCTGTATGTCTGTCTGTCTATCTATCTACCTATCTATCTATCTGTATGTCTGTCTGTCTATCTATCTATCTCTGATACTCGAATCAAAGATATAACACATCTTAAAAACGTCTAATGACACGGCATTGAAATTCAAATAATAAAACCCGTGTTAGTTTTGGATAATTGACTAGTCATGTTTCAGAGTGGCGATATTTGGCATATTTTATTGTAGCTTTGGACTAAAGGTACTTGTGAATATAATAGAAAATACATTCAGTTAATAGGCCTCTAATGCATACAGAAGAATAAGTCCTGTTTTGTAAAAATAAATGCGAGGTAAATTTAAAAGCACAAATACTCTACAGAATAAAGTGTATAGGCTTACAACTTAAGATTTTGTTGAAAAGGAGTATATATTGTTTTAATTTGTTTTAATAACTATAAATAAACAAATTTCTTGTATACTTGTGAGTAATTGAGTTCCAATTTATCCAAGTCCGGCCATGATTGTGGGTCAGTCATGGTCACCATCGACGATGAGTATCTCGTCCCCTCTTTGAAAAGAGGTCTGAGGTCCATTTTGACCGCTCTACCGTGCTTAGTCAGGTATGCAGGATGCTTAATTGTCGTTTTACATTTCACGATATAGGAGGACATTGGGATGACGTCATCCAAAAGTATATTTCTCCTCCTCTCATGCATCCAACCGTTTGCAATTCTGGAAGGCATGATGTCTTTCATGCCTTGCAAAACGTGTCGGTAGGCTTCAAAAAAGGCAGTGTTTTCTGCCATTGTATAAACGGCACTCGAATCCTCCTGTAGGATACTTTCATTTTGAAAACAAATCTGAAGGACGCCATGTTTCAGTTGTTTGATGTCGCTATTGGTTACAACGGCGTAGTGCAACGTTGCAAAGTTGTCGGAGCTAAGACACACAATGCTGCCATACCGCAAGAAATCGCACGCACTCCAGTTTGCTTTGAGAGTCGAGATGTCGAACTGAACAAGATGCTCCAAGCTGTCGTTGCCACACAATAGAGTTAGGATTCGAACCTGTCTGTAAAATCTGCGATAACAATATTACGTTGATTTTATTTTAATTTAAATATAACAGTAAATCGAAGATTTTATATAGTTAAAAAGTATCATTCATTATAAATTATATTATGCGTAATTATGAATGATATATAAACGTTACTTTTAGTCATGTACATAGAGAAGCAAACAAACAATCCTAAAAATAGAACAGATAAGAAAATGTAATTATGTCTTTGTTTTACATAGCAATCACTATATTGAAAAGATCAGTCTGAGATAGCAATGACCATTCAGCTTCTTGGTGCTGAATTTAGTATATATTTAAATTTGATTTATATATTCTAACTTCTTACAGTATGATAGAGGTGTTTTCTAAGATACAATATGCAATCAAAATGATTCGTGTTTACACTGAACAATATATTTCATTTAAAACACATCACCCCTTTTCATATAGATGTATCAATATTGTGACGCTATTTGAATTGGTTTGAATCAGACCTTAGTTCACTGATGCTTTGTACTGATCTTTCTTTTCCAGCTAACGTCAACTGTTTGTACTCTTGGATCCCACTTCGGAAAGGCCGGATGTAATCTTCTCGTAAAAGACGAAAATGCACGTCAAGGTAGTGTCTGCAATCTTCATAGGGACCATGGATCTTGTTTGCACTGTAGGCAAGATAATATACATATATATATATATATATCTGTGTGTGTGTGTGTGTGTGTGTGTGTGTGTGTGCGCGTGCGTGTGTGTGTGTGTTGTGTGTGTATGCGTGTGTCTGTGTGTGTGTGTGTGTGTGTGTGTGTGTGTGTGTGAATTGTGAATTCAATGGAATTACTTCTATTGTATAGTAAAACTACTCAGATTCACAAACGCTCATGTCACAATGTAGGAGTTCCAAAATCTGCAATTTTAAAAGTTACAACGCTGCACTATGCCAGCAAATACACCCACGTTGAACTCATCAGCCAGCGATGGACAATTGCACTTGAGGCTACTATCGTCTGGGTTGAATCAACCCACATGCTACTACTATAATCTGGATTGAAACTAGTTCATCTGTGATTCCTATATTCTGGATTGAATTAATCTACCTGCGACTACTGTCATCTGGATTGACTTAGTTCACATTGGACTTCTCTCAGCAAAAGTGATTCAGTCCAACTGGGACTTTTGTCAGCTAGGTGAAATAAGTGCACTTACTCGTGAGAAGATGGACATTGTTGCGTCCCTTGGGATGTTGAAATATTGACCACTGCCGCTCTTCGGTAATTTTTTATGTGTATGATGTCTAAACTCCTACATGCGACGTCTTAGTTCTAAATTCAGAGTCACTATCTATGCTACTTAAGTGTATTTGTAACGTCTGTCGATTTATGTGAGGGGTTGCACGTAAAGGATTCAGATTTATATGCTGGATGGTGCGTGTGTATGAGAGAGAGAAAGCGAGGTCAGCGAGTACGTGTGCTTATGTGTATGTGTGTAGGCGCTTGTGTGTGATTTCATACATGTACATACGTAGACGTAATGAATAAAAATTAAAGATATTAACACTAGAAACATCACCTAACCTATCCCGACATACATATAACTCCGCCTAACTTACAAATTTAAAAAGTGAACTAGATTAAGTGTATAATGAGTAAGAAGTGGGGTAGATTAAGTAAATTATTTAAAAAATAACTTAAATTAAGTTTATTTTAATGTCATCTAAGCATGTAAAGTATATTTGAATTAGACAATATAGAATATAAATATCAACGATATTGCATGCATGAGTAAATGTAACATAACGGTAATTGTATATTTTAGATAAAGCTGATTAAATTTGAGACGGACAACAATTGGAATGAGAGAATATTTTCGATAATTTAGGTTACAAGTATTAGGTCCTGCAATAAAGAGATCCATTATTTTAGAGGACATATGAACTAAATAAAGAAAACAACCCCATGTGAATATTTTCTGAATGAAATAAACACTCGCCAGGTGCTCATACCGAAGGAAAGGTTCCTTTCTTAACTGTCTATAATCTTCATCAGGAAAGATAGACAACTCTGTGAAATCTTCAGGTGGCGATTTCCTTTCATCTGGAAGCCTGTATGCCATGTCCTTATTTCAAAATGGTTTTCCTAAAAAAAACAGTGAATAAATACCAATTTTACTTCTCAGAAAAGACTTTTTTAAATTAAAGATCAGAGTTTTAATTTAGTTTTTTTTTATTTGGACGTGAGAGAGTTCATACCATACTTTACACACCTGCTTGTTTTCAAGAATAATGTAATTTAAATGTGGTCTATAATCCTAATTTCGAAACCCTCCGACGGAATGCGGTTGATGATGTGCATCAAACTGGTGCGACCATTTTCATCCCCTTAGGCCAGCCCTCCCGCCCTCCACCTCGGGATGCAAAGTGAGGCTGTGGGGTCCCACTGAGACACTCCAGATCAGATAACGTTTGATGATGAAATGATCAACGCAAGCTCCAGTGGTGACGTAGAACTGCTATCGACACCCCTCCACCACCAATTAGATAGTAGATTATAAATGGATTTTTGTCCTTACGATTTTAAATACTGCGCATACTTCTTACTGTTCCTGGTAGCAAGCTTTCGTTTGTTTTGTACTTTCTGTTAACGCTAGCCACAGAATATGACAATCGCTTCTGTGATGATGTGATGGAACGAAACAGACAATCATTGTACATAGCAAACACCTTTATCAAGAAATACTCGCTATCGCCAGGTTCGAAAATTTCGTTACATACTGTATATAACGTGTTCATAGTACAAGAGCAAAGGCTGTACAGATGAGCTTTCCTAATGCGCAGCATAAATTTATGGAAATGAGACTGACATTGCTATGTTAAGTGAGATGAAGTAATGAAAATGAGACTAATGTGAAGTAAGATGAAGTAATAAAATAATAATAAAATTGATATGTGAGATGCCTAGGGATAGTGTATTAATTCCCGAAGTTTTCAGAATTGGAGTTACAAGTTCAAGGAGTGTAGGACCAGGGTACCAATGCCAGAAAATTGCGGGGAAGAGGAGGGTGGGGAACAATCGCAGGACAAAGTGATAAAAAGGGATCGTTAAAAAGAGGACGCAAATACTACCATTAAAGCAGATGAAAGAAATACACATCACTGCCCAAACACTCTTACTCAAATAAGTATGCTGTGTAAACGTTCATATTCAATGACAGAGGGAGCACTAATTAGTAACACTAAATAAATATGAAATATTATGTTAGAACTCCAGGAGTGAAAGTATTTGCACAATGTATTGTAAACAATCCAGTGTTAGTCTCCCCTGAATACTATTAAAACACATCTTCTCATGAACTTCTCTCTAAGCGAAGTAAGGTAGAAAGTTCTAATACGATGACACTGATTTGACAACACGTTTGTTAAAACCCATTCCCTGACGGAAACGCGTTTTCCCGCACTGAAATGTAAATTACATAAGCGCGCTTTTCCGCACTGGAATGTAGATTACATAAGGGCGATTTTTCCGCACTATTCTCTCTATGGCATAAGTACGTGTAAGCGTGTAAGTTCAAAAGCAGAGTATTTTTTTTTCTTTACTTTTGTTTTTTTACATAAAAACAAATTGAGGCCAATCTCGGAACTTCGTTCATTTTCAAATCAGTTTATGACGTCAACCGGTATTCTTATTTTAAAAAATAAATTAAAAAAACGTTTTAATCAATGTTGGCCTTATTTGCGCCAAAGCCCTGATCAGAAATGGCAGACACATCTCATAGCGGTTCTGAGTCAAGCGATGTCGAGTGTTTAGTTCCATCAGTTTTTCTTCAATCCAGTGAAGAAGGATCATTTTATGAGTTTCAGATTCAAGCAGATCACGATTTGAATGCAGATGATAGCGAGAATGAAAGTGATATTGTTTTTAGAGGAGAGCGATAGTAGCTTTGAGCTGACAACATTAGCAGAGATGAAAGCATATATTGCATGCAATATTTTGATGGGCCTGTCTCAGTAACCAGAGACTGATCTCTATTGGTCTGCAGATCCTTTTATCAGCAATTTTGGCATACAATCCGATCTTTGCCAGAAATTGTTTTACCAGCTGTGATGCCAATGCCAGATAGTTAATGGTTATATTATTATTATTATTATTCCTCTTTCTGCGACTCATGTTTGACTGTCGGTTTGTGATCCAAGGTCTCGAAATCTTACCAAGATTCTGAGAGATCCAAGGTTTTATAAAGAATTACACTTACAAAACGCTGCGGTAGGTACTTCTTGCATCTGCCACAGTTGTAGCTGTTTATAATCAGGAGATGCAGGAAAAGTAGGAAAGACTGTTTCCCTGTAAAATATAATCAGGAAATGAATGCTGAGTTTCCAGTTTATTCATTTTAACCCCGTTCTTTCTTACATTCGAATCTCAACTTACAGTTTCCTGCAACATTATTTATTAGTCTGATACGCTCATATAGCATAATAAATAAAACGTACTTGTTTTATGAACAGGTTCACGAGAAATAATGTCGTGTTTAGCATACTACATATGAGCATCATAGATCACAATTTGTAGAAATAATAATCTACTCACATAATACCTCTCTACATGAAAAGAAAGTACAACATATCAATAGCAAAAATGCATGAATTATTTCTATGTCCATTCTTTCCTATATCAGTCAGTTAATTCAGTATTAAACTAATGGCCGTCTTTAATGACCGAACTTCTTGCCACACCAAATTAAAAGTGAATAGACAATTGAATTCTCTACAGCAGATAAACTTTTGATCTGTACCCATTGGCTGGTGTCGTTCTCATAAATCGTAACCACTGGATAATACAAAAATTACTTATCCAGTAGGAACTGGCTTGGATTGCATCAGCAATTTCTAACATATTCTCAACTCGAACTGTTTACTCCAGCTCTGACACTTACAAAAGTACCATCCTAAAGAGTTCCCAAGGTTGGGTCAATTTGAAAATGTAACAGTTTATATTTAGGTCTAGAAATAGAGATAGGCAAATTCTCTACCACATCAGCCTAATAAATATCTTCACGCCAGTGAGAGATGGGCAGAGTCAAACTGAGATCCGAACTTTCACCACTTATACAAAGTGAAAGGAGTTTTTACTCTTGCAACTACATTTGCTGCTGTATTCAAACCTGATCGTCATTTGGCAGTAGATGAGATTTGTTTTACCATCAAACTGTGGATGCTCCGCGACAGTGACACTGCATATTTGTACAAGTTTGAAATTTATCTTGGCTTTGAAAATCCCCAGCCAGGGCCTAATGGACTCGGTCATTATGTTGTCACAAAGATGTCAGCAGATTTAGACTTCACACAGTTATTTTTTGGACAAGTGTTTTACATCTCCCAGACTTATTGAAGATTTGCTTGAAGGAAGGCCGTATACATGTGGAACTAGAAGGCAGAGAAAAAGATTTTACACAAGAGCTGAAATGGGTGCCAAATCTACAACAAATGAAAACAAAATTATGAGAAAGGGAAACAATAATCTGACCGCGCGTGTGTGTGGTGTGGCAGGATTAAAAAAGTGGCCTTCCTATCAACTTTCAGTGACCCAGCCTCCGTGCAACAAGCGTACCAATGTATTTGTATCAATGGTGCTCATCAACCTGTTCCACAGCCACAATCCCTCTTTGACTACAAAGCTCATGTGAATGGGGTGGACATTCAGGACCAGAAGAGAATAAAGTATGACTATGGGCGGAATTCCAAGAGGGCCTGGAAATACATTTTTGGGTTTCTAGTAAATTCTGTCATCACAAACACTTTCATACTTTATGGCCAGACTTAACTGCAGCCACCAATGCAAACACTTTTCTCATCTTGATTTTCGTCGTGAACTTGCCATTCAATCCGTTGCTGGATTCAGTGCCAGAAAACGACGTTGTCCTGAAGTTGTGAGAGCGATGTCCTGCGATGATGAAAATGTGCGGGGCCATGACAAGATGTCCAAAAGAAATCTCTGCCGATATCATCTCAAGCAACTAGTCAGCATGGATACGATTTTTGATTGTGCTCGAGTAACATTAATTTATACAAGGAGTGTCATGCCCCATACAAATAATAAACTGTAGTGTTATTACACTAACAGATATCAATCCCACTTACCCACTTTGTTTTGCAAGAACTTGTTTGTTTTTCAAGCATTTGTTTGTTTTACAAGCAGTCACAAGATTATAAAAATTACATTTACAGCAGCGTATATAGACAAATGTAACCACAAGAAAATACAAATATATGTTTATTTATTTATAGCTTAGATCCAAATTGTCAGTATGATGTTTCTATTTTGTATTTCTTTCTTACACAGCCACGCCCCTCTAGATTGTTTGTACTGTATTTGCATGTATGTTTGCTCTTGAATGTGAAAAGTTAATTGTTGATTAGTTTCGTCATCAAATCAACTAATCACTAAATTTTTGGGTGAGTACAAAACTTTCCATAAATCTTTTAGTTATTTACTAATTTTTATTCCTTCCTATCAGTTTTAGATTTATAAAATGTATCATTGGTTTTCTAACTATTTCACTGAGCAAGGATATTTTATAAATGGATTTTTTAATAATAAAATTATTTTTGATTAACTTTTATTACTAGTTTATAAATTGATTAGGACTCATTTTGTGGCGATATAACAGTTCAAATATGATAACCCATTTTTTTTTTATATCACTTCATAAAAACCCACCGTCTGTAGGTTTCAGATTTAAGCAAATTAACTGCTCAATTGGAAGCTGCTTTGATCTAAATGAGCGTCATTGAGACTGCTGTTCTATAAATAACGGCCGTCAGTTAAAAAGTTGTCATTTCCTTATTACTTGTAATTGTGCTGTGTTGTACCAGAGTGTTTTTACGTGAGAAGTGTTGTTGTCAGATCACATATCATTGCGCGTGTGTGCTTTTGAAATGATTAGTGTGATTACAAATCCGATGTTCGAAGGTAAACGGAATCTTCCATTTAATCGGGGGGGGGGGGAGGGGTGGTGGTGGACATTTAGAGGATGTTTATAATCGGCAGATGGAAATTAATATAATGTCTTTTGAAAAATAAGAAATAAAAGGCGATTTTACACATTTAGTGAATTTGTTGAAAAAGTTGAAATCAGTACCGAAGTGACCTTTCACACACTAATTTGATTAATAATAATTGATTTTAAATTTTGTAATAATCGTACTTTTATCCGATGCTTTCAAAACTTGCAATCAGAGCAGAGCTTCAGTTATACCTTTCTGAATGTAGAGTATATTATTTCTTTCATATTTTGTGTTTTATTTTTCTCTATAACAATTTTTATTTTGTATTCATTGTTGTTCTGTTCTGTTATTTAGATATTAAATATAAATTACTTTCACTAATTCAAGTGAGCAGTTTTGCCCGGACACCAATTTCGAATTGAAAATATACATTAACCCTTCAGACATTGAACGGTTATTAATAGATTCTAATCATGTAATTGCATCATTCACAATGAAAACGGCGAATTGTACACGTTTTGTTGCCACGAGAAAAATCAATCTTTGGAGCCAGGGATAAAATTATCAAAAAATAAATTAAGAAAAATAAATTAAGAAAAATAATTAATGAACGCATTCATAAATTCACACTGAACATTTACACACACACATTCACATATGTAACGAAAATTTTCTTATTTCATACTTTATCTAGAACTTGTGGCTATTAAAACTGTCGCAGAGATGTTCAATTGATAATTCACAATAACCTATATAAAATATTCTTACCTGTAATATCTATGAAATTTTAATATCGTTAAAGTGCGAACTTTCTTCTCAAGATGAATCAAACAATCTCTCCACGACAACAACCAGCCTGGAAGTGACTGTTTCTCGATAGCTTTTAAAGCGAAAGTGGAAGTAGCTTTAGGTTATTAAGTAGATTAAGTTGCGTTTTCTCTGTGTAAAAAACATATTTGAACCCGATCTAATACATATTACAAAACTGAACACAATGACAATATTCAATATATATTTTATTAATGTGTAGCTTAAGCGAATTCACCTAAATATCTATATATTCACAATTAAATTATCTGAACCTTTAGCCACATGACACGTTAACAGCTCGTAGCTTTATTTAATTGATTTGTTATCAAAGTTTTACTCTAAGTGGAAAATCGATAATCACTCAGCTGTGTTTAGTCAGTGTATTTTGCTTCGTGGTAATGAAATCGTCTCTCCCATGACGTAATAATCTCTGCACAAGTAGGTCCACGAAGCTGTGTTTCCCGGGTGTACTTTCGCTATGTTTTTCGTTTAAACCGAATGTAGGCCCCTCTCAGAATGTATACTCGCATTAAAACGGTTACATGTCTTCTTTTGTAACGCCACGGCTATAAATAGGTACAGCTCATGTAATATTTTTTTCATGTAGATTTTAAAAAAAATTATGGCTTGAGCTGAATACCGTGCTGTGATACCATCTGTTACATTTGTTCAGACAAGCACACTCAATCGATTCCATTCTGAAGGTGTAATGTTGCATAAAAGTAATGGTGGGCACACTTGACGAAGCTCAATATCAAGTTACGCCCTCCATTGTGGTTGACTAATGTGTTGATTCTATTCTATTCACGTCCTTGTTTTATTTTATTTTTTTAATTTGTGTTTTTCAGTAAGTTTTGTTGATACACGAATAAAGGACAAGTCGTTGTGAATGAAGATTTTTTACAAATTAGCAGGGACGAGGTCGACTAGCTAATTATTGTTTCTTTTTATACTTGACAATAGAAGCTAAAAATTGAATTAAGATTTAAAAAAAATACGACTCAACACTTTTTTTTAAAGGCGGAAGAGATTCATTTACAATGACTTTTACATATGTACACATAGATAGATACATAGCATATGTATGCATAGTCAAAGAGAGTGACAGAAAATGACAACTTACAGACACATATAGAGTAACAGCCAGACGGACAAATAAAATGATAAACAGAGTAAAATAATTTGAAAATCATAACAAACAAAAAGGAAGCTTAGCAAAACACTGTCAGACAAAAGGATAATAGACAGTCCAGCAAAAGAAAAGCGTACAGTGAAACAAAAGGAAAATAGACAGTCTAACAAAAGAAAAGCAGACAGTTAAACAAAAGGTAAACGATCAAAAAAGGAAAATACAGCATTCAACAAAAGGAAAACATAGAAAAAATGGAACACAGACAATCAAACGAAAGGAAATGAGACAATTAGACAAAGGAAAACAGTTTAAAAAAAAGCAAAACATACAGTCAAAACAAAAGGAAAATAGATTTAAAAAAAGAAAAGAAAAGAAAAGAGACAGTGAAACAAAAAGGCAAAGAGACTAAAAATTTAACAAAGATAGTCAAACAAAAGGAAAATAGGAAAAGAGACAGTCGAGAAAAAGGAAAAGAGACAGTCGAATAAAAGGAAAAGAGGCTGTGGCGGAGTAAATTTGCCTATCCCTATTTTTAAATTTAATTTGTTAAATTGTCAGAGTAACCCGACCTTGAGACATTCGCATAAACTTTTGTTATATATATATATATATCTTTATCTCTTCACGTGATTAATGATGCGTGTGTTTATCTGTTCGAAGAATAAAAAAGTATACTATACAGAACTGCTCGCCATGCAAAATCGTGTACAAGAGAGTGAGTGTTTTCTTGCTTACACTATTTTTTGCTTCTTCTTATTTAAAGTCTATTGTGTCGTTTAGTTTATTAACGTAAATAATATTTTCATAACACTAAAACTGAGGACTAGTCCATTGACTCTGTAAGAGTGAATGAACTTTAGTTTCTTTATTTTCCTTGTTTACTAGTATTGTTTTTACGTAAATACACAGGGGATAGTGACTGGAGTGAGTGAGACTAATACATAATTATCAAATTGAAGATGAACGTCGAGCATAAAATCATTAAATTATAATTATTATTTTTATAATAATATTATAATAATTTTATGCTCGATGTTCTTCTTAAATTTGTATGAACTTTGAACATTTGATTTTTGCATGTATGAAACGTTTATTGGTTTGTTTTTGATTAAAATTTTTAAAATTACCCTCTTCATACATCTTATTTGTGAGGCGAGAATTGTAATGTATTAGGGGTGGGAGGGAATAGAAATCTAAGCTTTGATAACGGGTAGCAATTGTAATAGGAATATAACCCCTAAAACATAACGCTCATCTGTAAACTCGAGGTAATGACGATATCCACATTATTAATATTAATGACTTGCCTACATGCTGGAAAGGGTATGATAAATTAACTCCCCGATTGGTTAGTGAGTATCAGACCTGCAAGAGGGTTAAACAATATTATATGAAATTTATACATACATCTACGTTTGTGTGTATGTGTGTGTGTGTTATATGTATGCAACAGGAAACATCAAGTCCAGTAATTTTATTAACTATATTATTATTCATATTCATGGCCTATAATTGTTGGTATGAATTCTGATAAAGAATTTCATTAGGTGATAAAGAATTTCATTAGAGTGGGGACATTAGCATAGAAGATACAGAAGATAATCTTGAGGGAATCTTGAGAGCGAATGAATGAATGAATGAATAGAGAGTTGCGAGCAGAACAGAAGTGTCGGGGCCTAAGATTGAATGTAGGTTAAATGAGGTTAAACATCTAACCCACCTAGAGTGTCATAATATTTACTATCAGTTCACATACTACAACCATGCTCACATATAGTGGTGGCATTTAATTTTATAGAGAACCTACTGCCAGAGGTTTACTACCATCGCCATATGTGTGTTTATAGCTGGTATAGAGTGAACAGAATTGGACATGGGTTTGTACACGAACGTTTTTTATTTCTGGTAAAGGCATTTTAGGATTATAAATAAAATGACCACTGACCAATCATTTAATTAATATACAGTCGCGGTTATTCGGGTGTGGAAGTAAAAAAATGTACTGGACAGAAATAAATTATAAATTACGTAAAAGGATAGTTCATATACTTCTCTAAACGAAATTCAGTTATTGAGAGGAATCAAACTGTTTAGGATTGGTTTAGCGTGGAGTTTTGTCATGAGCGATAATTTCGATGAAGTTGTTCAAAGTTAATAACTGATGTTTGGAACTTAACTGATATTTGGAACTACAATATAAATGTGACTCCATAATTGGGATAGGTTTATTCTGTAGACAAAGAATCAATGAACTAAATTATTCAAGTGTAACTAATTCGCTCAGTTCATAATTGTTTGACCATTTGGGTTTTGCGTATTTTGAACTTATAAGTGAGATAAGTTTGCGAAAATTATTTTCTGGCACTTGTTAGCGCCTTAACTAGTTTTTGTAAGTGAGATAGCCAAGGAGATTGTCTAGTCCTTAATAGCACCTTAACTAGTTTTAGTAAGTGAGAGAGCCAAAGAGATTGTCTAGTACTTATTAGCACCATAGATGACTGAATGCTGTTTTGAGTATTTATTAAAGCTTTGCTGAAGCAGAATAAGATGATAAAACCCGCGGATGTATGCATCAAGGGAAGCCATGCTGACTGCATTTGGCTGAAATCTTAATCGAAACTTGTCATATTTATAATGAATGCAATGTGATAATAGCGAAGTGAGTGAAACATTAAAAAATGATTTAAAACGTCACTTAAAGATTAATATATACAACCGGGCAAATGACAATGTCTTCACGCGCTTGGTGCTAAGTACTTTAAATCATATGCACCAGTAAACATTAAGGTCTTCACACGAAAGCATTAAAATATGTCTACATTTCCTCTAATTAAATATGTTTTGTACATAGTAATAAAATGTTAACAGTCGAAAAAATATGAGGAAGGACCGATATTTGTTTTCCATTAAATTATAGAATTTTATACTAACATATTCACATTCATTTGTCCAATGTGCTAATTTAGTTTATTTATAATACTTTATAATACTAGTATGTGCTTGTGTAAGTCTTATTTGTCAATTGTATTGTTTAATTTTAATTATCACATGAGCAGAATGACGTCTGATGTATTTCACAACACAGCTCCATGCCGGACACACAACAGTCAAAGTAATGTGGCGTCTCTGTTGAAGGGGGTTGTTGAAATGTGGCGGTTATTCAGTTCTGACCTAATTTGTTAAATTTCCTCTACCATGGCGGCAGTTTTGACTTTCTCCACAAATTCACATAAATCCTGAAAAACAAACAATTTATTTAAAATAAGAAAATATCTCGTTATGCTGGTAAGTTATAAGCAAAGGCTTAAAAACGAATACATTTTAAAATAAAATTATTCAGACCGGTAACAATGAAAAGTTAAAAATAACATTACACAGACAGATAACAATGAAAAGTTAAAAATAACATTATTCAGACAAGTAACAATGAAAAGTTAAAAATAACATTATACAGACAGGTAACAATGAAAAGTTAAAAATAACATTATTCAGACAAGTAAAAATGAAAAGTTAAAAATAACATTATTCAGACAAGTAACAATGAAAAGTTAAAAATAACATTATACAGACAGGTAACAATGAAAAGTTAAAAATAACAGTATACAGACAGGTAACAATTAAAAAGTTAACAACAACGTTATACAGACAGGTATGAGACGATACCAAGAACATTATACAGAGAGATAACAATAACGTTATTATTTTGGTGGCTCACTCGGAAATTATCCAACAAAATTTATCACATTTTTGCATATGATACTTTAATATGTATCTTAAAAGAAATGAAATACACTTTACGATTTTTATTTTTTTAAATTTAATCTTAAAAAACAACAACTCAAAATTACATTGTCTAAAACTGTTTTTAATAGGAAACAGATAAGCACTTGTCTGTAAAATCTAATATGCATAATTATTTGCAGAATCAAAAGGACACTGGTAGGATATTATTTTTCTCCATCCTCATCATCACCACCACCAACCATTTGTTTCACTATATGGATTTGATTGTGCAAGTGAATAGACACATTAAGATAACATTGATATAACCTACCTGGTTAGTTGGGATGTCCACAACAGAGGGGTTGATAAAGTTCATCATCACTGTTTTAAATTCAGGAAATATCTTCCCACATTCTTCAAATAGGTAATCTATTCCTGAATCTGGAATTAACACCTTTTCTTTGCCTGAAAGAGCCGCCATGAAAGATTGGACCTGCGACACGTCTCTTTTTACATCCGGGTTCTGTTGGTAAAGAAGATGTGCGCAGTTGAGGAGCGAAAGATTCAAAAGACGTCGCGACTCTTGGATTAGTTCTCGATGTCTTTGTGACGTCAGGAGTCTGAGGGGTTGCTGCAGGATTTTCCTCAAACCGATGGCTTCTCGCTCTATGGATGCTGTTTCTTTAAGTACACGAAGATATGTCCTGTTATAGACAGCGCGTTAAATGAGTTTTTAAAAAGTTAGATTTAGAAAATATAGAAAATATTGTACATTATTTTAATTTAATGCCTTGTCACGATAAGTGTAAAATGTATTCAAAATTAACTTAACTTTTACACTTTATTTTAGTGGCAATTAATGATTCCTCGCATCGAATGATCTTTTCTTTTGCCTTACGACTATTTCATAAATACTATTTCAACAAAGCGAAAAACTAACAAAACTAGTCAGTTATTTAGCTCTGTAATTTCATCTACTAGAATGTAAATGTAAACTAAATAATATAAAACTAAGACGATATAAACTTGTAAGAGTCTTGGAATAACATTATGGTAAATAATTTTCCTGACAAAATGAGAACTTTCACAATAAAATATCCACGCGTAATACTAGATTTCTATAAATATCTAGGGACCGTTGTTTGCATTTATTTTGCGGAATTTTCATTTGCGTACTTTGATTTTATTGTAGAGGGAGGGATGGTTGATGGGGCTCGATACTAAATAACGAATTAGAAAACTCACCCGTTGATTTGAAATTCACATAGCAGCCTTATGACTCTTTCAACTAGCCAAGCCACTTTGATCTGGCAAGTCAAAGCAAATGCAGTGTTCGCGTCCATGTCCCCTCTGGCGAGCAGGTCGCGCCAAACCCTGGAAGATAACTTCTCTTTCATCTCTACGTCACGGGTCAGTATATCGATTGATTTCTCAATCCTGTACTTCCGGTGAACAAAATCTGGCACCAACGCCTCAGCCACCACCCGCTTTTTGACCTCTTGCAAGCAGTCCTGGTGAGCTCTGAGCTGCTGGTGGTAGCGCCAACACTCCCATTCACGCATCCTCCTCTTGCATTTCTTAGCTGGACAGGGGAGAGAATAACCTGACAGAAGGGTCGGAATTGTGACTCTTACGTAAGCGTCCAATGCATCAGCGGAGAAAATGTGTCCGCAGTTTGGCAGTTTGACGAAGAGAGTGTTGCTGTCGATTTTAAGGCTATCATCATCTGGCCTCCCGTCAGGCACAGCAAGGGAAACAAACATGGAGGATTCGCATTGGTAACATACGCATTTTTTCTCGCCACAAAATCCGCGACATGCATGCCCACAAGGGAGTTGCTTTGAGCACGGGTTGTTGCAGGGTTGGCAAGGGTCACAGCACAGAGCCTTGCATGGCTTGTGTTCGCATGTCCAGGGACAAGGTTTGCTGCACGGTGGGCAGGGGATGGCACAAGGCTGGCTGCACTTGACGTGCGCGCAAGCAGTAGGACATTTTTTCTTATTGCAGGGGCCGCATGGAATCCCGCAGGTGAGAGCACACTTATGGCCGCAACTTGCCAGGCTCTTAGGACACTTGGAGCTGCAAGACTTGTGAACGTGACCTGTCAAACACTCCCAGCATGACCCCGAGCAGGTGTGGCCACAGTCCAGCGTCACCTGACAGTGCTCTCGACAGGGTTGTTCTTCAAGGGAAGCGGAACAAAGTGTCATAATGACGTGACCGCAAGGCCTCTCGCGCTTCACCTGTTGTATTAATACGTTGCACAGATAAATAAATATTTTAACACAATGATATTTCGATACAAACTGACACAATGATAACTGCATGTCTTCATAGATTCATACACCCACAGAATTACAAACTGACACAATGATAACTGCATGTCTACATAGATTCATACACCCACAGAATTACAAACTGACACAATGATAACTGCATGTCTTCATAGATTCATACATCCACAGAATTACAAACTGACACAATGATAACTGCATGTCTACATAGATTCATACACCCACAGAATTACAAACTGACACAATGATAACTGCATGTCTTCATAGATTCATACACCCACAGAATTACAAACTGACACAATGATAACTGCATGTCTTCATAGATTCATACACCCACAGAATTATAAACTGACAAAATGGTCAAATTTTGTGATATATAGTAAAATCATAAGTCATTTTCACGCAAAGTACTCATCGAAATAAAAATGTTCAAAGAGATTCAAAGATAAGAAGAATAATTTAAAATAAATTGGCAAACAATAATAACATATAGTTATATTCAAATGAAGCTAAGGTTAACAAAATGTGAAATTAAGAAATATTAAACATGAATGAATGAAAGAAAGAATGAAAGAAAGAAAGAAAAGAATGAAAGAAAGAAAGAAAGAAAGAAAGAAAGAAAGAAAGAAAGAAAGAAAGAAAGAAAGAAAGAAAGAAAGAAAGAAAGAAAGAAAGAAAGAAAGAAAGAAAGAAAGAAAGAGAAAGAAAGAGAAAGAAAGAAAGAGAAAGAAAGAACATGTTGCCATCTTGTGAAGCAATAAAATGAACCTTTTCACTGCATTTGCTGACATGGTCACATTTAATTCGGCATTCTCCACAGTTCCCGCTGCATTGATGCCCGCAAGAGAGATAACTCTCACAGCGCTTCCTACATTGCCCTTCACGGAGTTCTTGACTGCACTCTACCTTAGCCTCATGACCACAGGATGGATGTAGTTTTGGAACCAGAACTCTGCACTTTCCACACCGTTCACTGCAATTACTTGTGCACTGATGACCATCAGAGCATATTATCTTTTCACATCTCTTCTTGCATCTGATGAAAAGTAAACGATAATGCGACCACGTGTAAGCCGGACTACAAAAAATATCAATTATAATGATTACTGTAATGCAAACTGAAATTAAATTAACGAAATATTTTACTTTGTATGAATGATGAGCTATTATTTAATGAATGGAAAATATTACTTTGAAAGGGAACGAGTGACAGAAATATCTAGTGAACAATAACTGCGAAGATAAAAACAAGTGGATCTACCGAAGATGAAAGCAGGTGGAGCTACCGAAGATGAAAGCAGGAAGCAATCAACGTGTAGAAAGTGTTGTACAAAATAAGTCTAGAGAAAATGCAAAATGAACCAACTCCCTAGCAATTAGGGAAAATAAGAGAGAAAACCCGGAAGTCCTGCGAAATAATGGATTTGTGGCATTTGAAGCATAAAAACACCACTTGCAGTTTATCAAGACGAATCACGCTAAATGATTCGATATAAGTAACAATGAAAGAATAAAATGATGTTGACTTCATATTCTGTTAGGTTAATAATGCAAAGCGTCATACAAACTTACAATTTATGCAACCTTAATGCAAGGTACACATATAGTTCATTAATCAGTAGCTAATTAATTTGTAATGAAAATAGATCTTTTAAAATAATGATATATTAATTTCGTACTGATGTACACAAATCCTTATGAGTGTTTTTATGAGCCTTAATGTAGTTAATCACTGACAATTACAAGTAAGAAACATATATAAAACGTTATGGCACATCAACATTACAGGAGAGTTACAATTAATTTAATACATAAGAAACAAAGCAAAAATATCTAAATGTTTTCTTTGATTCAGAATTTTGTTATTAAAGTACCAAATTACATTTTTACTCCATTATGCCGTATTATATAATTTCCTTTTATAATTTATATTTAATTAATTAATTATATTTTATTTTATTTTGTTAATGAATGCAGGGGCAATAAATGAACATAAATCATTGGCAGTCTTGCACCTACTTGTAGTCAACATGCTCACGGTCATTTATGTGGCACAGTCGCTCGCAAACATGACCACACCTCTCAAGTCTGTGTGTACAAGGTTTCTGACAACCTCCTTCGGGTGCATTGTCAAAATCCTGCAACATGTCTCATAAGTCGGTTTAGGTGTCCAAATATTTTACATAGTCAGTGTTAAGTTTTAATAACAAAACTGATTGAAACTATGAGAGAGAGAGAGAGAGAGAGAGAGAGAGAGAGAGAGAGAGAGAGAGAGAGAGAGAGAGAGAGAGAGAGAGAGAGAGAGAGAGGACTAATCATGCTAATTATGCTAATAAGTATAATTGAACACTTTAATATTAAGAAAGGTTTAAGCATTGCATAAGAATTAATTAACATCTGCTCCTTAGGAAAAATTATTTGAATACAAACACACAATGTGAAAAGCATATTGCCATTGAAATTTTAAATATATACAGTTGCTAACAAGACAGAACAAAAACGTTTAACCCAAATTTAGCAACAGAGAAAGGCAAAGTAAAGCTCATGAATGACATGACAAATATATAATTTAGAAAAGTCCAGTGAAGAGAGGAAAAACAGTGACAGATAAATGTTGCATTGATTCATAAAACCTTGAGGTCTTTGGAACACATACATATGATGATATGACCTATTATTTTGTGTCTGAGATCAAACACAATACATATCAGATACAAGACTCCTGATATAAATAAAGATTAGCAATACTCATGAAATTAGATTTTGCCAAATAAAAACTGAAAAGATATAAAATAATTATACAAAATGTATAGAATAATTTGACAAAAATGTATTAAAATATTTGGCCTGAAATGTATAAAATAATTGGACACAAAGGTATAAAATAATTGTACAAATGGTATAAAAATAATTGAAGAAAATATATAGAATAATTGGAAAGGAAATTATAAAATAATTGAACTTAAAATTTAAAATATCTTAACAAAATGGTACAAAAATACTTGGACAAAAGGTATCAAATAACTAAACAAAAGTGTATGGAATAATTTGACAAGCAAATTTTAAAATTATTGTTAAAAATATATAAAATAATTGGACAAAACGTATACAATAATTAGACAAAATGTGATATATATATAAGTGGACGAAATGTTATAGAATAATTGGGGAAAATGTTTAAGAGAACTTGAGAAAAAAGTATAAAATAATTGTACTAAACGGTATAAAATAATTGGAGAAATATGTATAAAATAATTGGATGGAGCTCTATCAAATAATTTGACTGAAATGTATGAAATAACTGGACGAAAAAGGTACTAAATAATTGGATAAAAATGTAAAGAATAATTGAACAAGAAATTATAAAATTATTGGACAAAAGGGTATAAAAGAACTGGACACAAAGAAATACAATAATCAGACAAAAACTATAGGTAAAAGATAGTATCATATATTCCAATAACTTTGACGAGGGTCACTGAAATACAATGAAATGAAAGTTGTACTTTATCGCTTTTATGATATCAGTGTTGATTTTGAATAAGTAGATAAATATTTTTGATTATCTTTGGACTGTTCAAATCTGAAGGGAGTTTTAAACAATGGTGTAGTATTTGTACAGGACATCTTTAGGATTTACAGGCGAACAATACAATAGTCGAATCTCGGTATGTCTTTCTAAAGATCAAACTATGTCTTAATAACAACATGCAATAAAACAAGCACTCAATTTACTAAATCTTAAATAATACCGTAGAGCCTTATTAGTAGCTAGAACAATGAATGAGACTTATAGATAATATCAATGCACTTTAATTATAGGAATTACTTACTTTAGCGCACGTCACTCGAATTTCCGTTTCCGGGTGGTTTGCACATCTGAGAACCAGCGCGTCACTAAGTTGATCGTTCGCTTTTGCAGTTTTACAAATATTTGTCCATAATTCACTCTTCTCCGCTAAGATTCTGCGTAAAACAACAACATGGTTGTCTAGTAACTCAAAAGAATTATTATTTGTTCCTGTTATTGTTATAAACGTATTCATTAGTTTCTGTGCTTAACTATCCTATTTCACAAGTATCACTGTGTAGGCCAAATGTCAAGATTAATCCGTGATACTAACACGTAAAGTCTTAACACTACTATTAAGTTCTATAAATAGCTGCTTGTATTCAGCTAATTCAACAAATCATTACTTTATGAAACACGGCTCACACATTGATATTTAATACCTTTCTGTTGATTTAAATCGTAGTAGACTTAAGCCGGAAGCACCAAAACTAAAACTGATCATCCATAACGATTATGCATTCATTTGAGTCGCTTAACAAAGGTGAAACAAGTTTCAGCATTTAGTCTCTTTACGTTATATCTATGCAATAGTTTTCACTTTAAAAAGTAATACTATTTATTTATTTATTTGCACGCTTTACTTGTTTCTCTGCCTTTTCTATTTTTTTCTCGTATGTAGTTTGTCTTTTCTGAGATTTTTATTATTCTGGGAGGAGGGGTCCTTTTTCTTTCTCCTTTCTTTTCCTTTCGTCCTTCTTCAAAACGTTCCTCCACACCCCCTTTCTTTTTTCGTTCCTTCATTTTCTTTCTTTTCTTGAAATCTGTTTTCTTTCCTAAATTTCTGCAATTTTTCTTTATAGACATTCTCTATACTTAAAGTTGAAACAGGTCTTATATTTCAACTTGCAGACAATCAAACTGAAGTTACTCTAAATACAAATTACTTATTGTCATGTTTAATCGATAAGTTTGTAAATCTGAAATGTTGTGATCTTGTTACCATTCGAATTACTATTATATCCTTAAAATAAGATTCCTTCTCCAAGGATTTGAAACTTTTCATGAAATCAACAGATGCTTCAAGTAGGAATCAAAACTGCTCTAATGTTTATTTTGTAAACTTAAGCGAACATTCTTTTCATCACATGCATTTTACTCACTTGAAGTTACCAAGAGCATACAACCCATTTCTAGCGCGAGAGATTGCCACACAGATGCGATTGTCGGTCTCTAGAAAGCCGACCTTTCCTTGGTCGTTGCTGCGTACGAGAGACAAGATGATGATATCGTTTTCCTCTCCTTGATAGTTGTCGACGGCAACGACACGAACACCTAAAGAATCGAACGTAATACGTACTTTAAAAAAAAAAATATTTCAATGAGATGGAGGTCCAAATGTCGAACGTAATACGCATTTATATTTATTTAAATGAGAGCGAGATGTTTAATGCGCATTTATATTTATTTAAATGAGAGCGAGATGTTTAATGTGGAAATAGAGCCAGTGCTGAGCAAACACAATCAATAAACTCTAAGTCCCACAAGGAAAAAGTCATGATGATCTCAAAGATCTCATAGGATCCTCAGGTCGGTCAGAAAAAAGCATGGAGGGAACAACAGAAATGTGCACCACTGAATGCCAGCATATACTGGAACACATTACACCAAATAAACATAATAAAATGAAACATCATGTGTGTGTGTGTGTGTGTGTGTGCGTGTGTGTGTGTGTGTGTGTGTGTGAGCGTGTAATCTCGTTACTATGGGTTCATCAACTTGATACACTCAGTAAGCAATGGGTTCCTAAAAAAAAATGGGTTGTCAAAGTATGAACCCATTTTTTTAACGATTGGAATTAGTATAAAATGGGTCCACGAGGCACCAGAATTAATTTCAGACAAGTCACCCAAAATCCCAATTTTTTTAGTCGTGTGTGAAATGTCGCATACACACTTTGGTGTGTGTCGAATCAGTTTTTGCAAGGTTGTGTGTGAAGACCATTTGGAGCATGCGCAGTACCCATTTGACGTACGTCATAAAACCACATGACGCGATATAATATGGCGCCTCACTTTGTGCTTGGAATGTTTCGGTAAGTAAATAAATCTTGTTCTTGCATTATTTAATTTCTTATAATTTATTTATGTAAATTACTAATTTTCAATGATGATAACCTATTAAAAGATATCATATTAAAAGATTTGCCGATTATTGATGAAGTAGCTTTGGAGCACATTCGACCTATTGCGCATGCTCAATCGTCGAGCAGTTCGGTTGCCTGGCGTGCCTTAGCAACGACATATCGGACAGCGAAAAGCAGATCGAACTCATTCATAACAATCATTGTAATTTTTTTGCTTGTAAGTGTTTATCTCAAGATCGAAGCCTAGCATTTACTTGTGGCGTGAACGAGTGAAACAATGTAAGCGAGCAACTAAAGAAATGAACAATTTAAATGTACGATGTTCAACAAGATTTGCACATGCAGACGAAACAAAATTATATTTAATAAATAAATAAAGTTGAATGCATGAATATATATGGAAGCAGTTAACTAAAGAAGATAAATTAATATTAAAATTATTCTATGATAAAATACTTTTATAAAGTTTGGAGATATTTAATTTAGTACTATCAATATTAGTCCTACTTCAGCCGAATGTAACTAGTACATGTATCAAGATCTAGCCAGACTTGTCTCAAAGAAAACAATCATATAATTAAAAAAATAAGTAAGAACAAAAAAATAATTAATGATTCCACTAGGCGAAATTATATTATAGAAAAATATTACATTTGTGATATTATTTACAAAGATGATGTAATACATCATATACATAATACTTGAACCATATGATTACAACATACATTTAAGCTGCAATTCCAGAACTACTTGTACTTTGTTTAAGGGTCAAATTTTGGATTGTGGGTATGTTTATTATATTATATAATATATTACTGAAAGTCTGTTACCACCTTAATTTACCATGGCAAAGAAATGAGAAATTAAAATATTCATTTGATTTATATTTATTGGCTAGCATACAAACAACCTAATAAATTATGAGCATCTCTCACAAATTAAATTTATTATATGCCTATTCGTATGGACTGCAAGCACAACACAATTTTTGCTCAAGATTAAATTTATTCTGTTGGCAATATGAAAGTAATTTTTTTAACTTAAAATGTGTTGTGATAATTTTGTTAATTACTACTAAACAGTCATGTTTAAAAGTAAATACTTGTGTTTTATAATTAAACATAGGTAAAGTTTTAAAAACATATTTAAAATGTTATCTCAAATTAAGAATAAAGATGTAATTAGTATGTGTTTACAGTTCACATATTGTACTGTAAACATTTTAGTGTGCCAACTTATAGTCTGAAGTGCAGATTGAAAAGAGGGGATTTATTTTAACCAAAGTTTTAACATTGATCAAACTGCTACAACTTCACTCTATGCTAGGTCCTGCAGTGGAGATTAAATGCATAGGTCATCAATGTCAATGCCACTTGCATACTTAAAAATATACATGTAAATGCATATGCACATTGTGCAATGAATAAGGAAATGGTTGTGATTATCTATAGTATAAATAAAAGTTTTGAGATTTTATAATTATATCATGGTGCAATAAAACTGTCATTTGAGATTTTATACCTTGTAGCATTATGCTAAAATAAAAAAAAACAAAAAGAAAACAAAAATACATTTTAAAAAAGAAAGAAATTGTATGTAATCTTTAGTATGCTTATATTTATTTCTGATATGGTGCATTTCACTGATTTCTCTCTAAAGTTAATAGTGTTGCATGTTCTAAATCTAATCCAAATGACTAAGAAAAAATAAACTTGTGTGAATAATTAAAACAGT
The DNA here is from genome assembly GCA_028829895.1 of Sinotaia quadrata. Lineage (NCBI taxonomy): Eukaryota > Metazoa > Mollusca > Gastropoda > Architaenioglossa > Viviparidae > Sinotaia > Sinotaia quadrata. Next base: position 46,517,043 of record CM054181.1, on the reverse strand, counting down.
AAATTAATAATGAAAGCATAATCATGGACTAGCCAAGTCCCTACTGAAGTAATTTCATATTCTATAATTAACCTATTGAAGGAAATGTACTTATATAAATAGTACAATGCAACAGTGGATACATTCACAATTCTTCTTCAGAAAAGGACTGGGCGAGTGCATGATTATTATTATGTCACAATAAAATCTTCAGTTCATTCTCAACATATACTGTTGCTCAAGATTAAATGTATTCTGTTGTTGGCAAAATGGAAGTAAATTTTTAGCTTCAAATGTGTTGTGATAATTTTGTTAATTACTACCAATCAGTCATGTCTAAAAGTAAATACTTGTATTTTATAATTAAACATAGGTAAAGTTTTAAACAATATTTAAAATGTTATCACAAATTCACAATAAAGATGTAAATACAGATAGTATGTGTTTACACTTCATATATTGTACTATAAATAGTTTAGTGTGCAAGCTTATAGTCTTAAGAGCAGATTGAAAAGAGGGGATTTATTTTAACCAAAGTTTTAACATTAGCTATCAGGTTGATCAAACTGTTACAACTTCACTCTATGCTAGGTGCTGCAGTGCACAGATAAATGCACAGGTCACCAATGTCAAAGCCACTTGCATACTTAAAAATAAACATGTAGATGCATATGCACATTGTGCAATTAATAAGAAAATGGGTGTGATTAACTATAGTACAAATACAAGTTTTGAGATTTTATAATTATATCATGGTGCAATAAAACTGTCAGTTGAGATTTTATACCTTGTAGCATTATGCTAAAAAAAAAAAGAAAAAGGAAACAAAAATAAATTTAAAAAAGACAGAAATTGTATGTAATCTTTAATAATTTTATATTTAATTTTGAAATTATGTATTTATTTCTTATATTATTATTATTATTATTATTATTATCTTTTCATGATAGCGGTGGATTGATAATTATGTTTCAGGAAATGTTGGCTACAAATGTCAACCCATCAAAGATTCAAAGACTCAAGCGACATCGAGGACTTGTTCCAGAGTGATCCAACATATGTACACAGTAAAACAAGTAAAAGTGACACTTCAACACTTTGTACAGACAGTGAGGACTTGTTCCAGAGTGATGCACATATGTACCCAGTGAAACAAGTAAAAGTGATGTTTTGACAATTTGTACAGACAGCGAGGACTTGTTCCAGAGTGATCCATCATTTGTACCCAGTGAAGCAAGTGAAAGTGATGCTTCATCAGTTTCTACAGAAAATGAAATTGTGCCAGATTCTTGTGATGCTGATAGTACAGCCATAACACAGTATTTCCAGCTTTGTGTGCTGAAAAGTCAAGTGCATGCATATGGGACTTGCTGTTATATAAACATAATTCTACTTTGTAAGTTAATTCTAACAATCACAGGACTACTCAGGTCCAAGAGGTTGAGGAGTGATTTCTTTTTATTCCTCGCAGCTGAAATATAATTCCATAGAACTTAGCAGTGTGACAATTTTTTCTATTTTACTTAATGTGGTTATTTCTTTGTTAGCATAATGCAGTTATGATCATGCTAAATAATAGTTTTGCTTAGATCAGTGAATATTACTTGTTTAATATACTGTTACTTTTTACATTTTTTCTTTCTACCTCTTAGTGCAGATAAAAAAGCAGATATTCTTTTAATTTTTAATGAAATTTATGTCAAATTAGTGCATGTGTTTTATGCAAAGTAATATTTCTGCTTGGGACAGAAAATATTTATAAATTAATATGTAAAATAATAAGTCAATTATCTTTTCTTCAGTGTCAAGTATTGGTTTATTGTATTTTTTACTTAGTTAATTTAAAATAAAATAATTTTCATCATGAAAATAGTATTTCAGCTTAAACTGGTAAATATTCTTATTTACCAAGTCAAATATTGTGCTACCTAGATCAGCAATGATTCATATTTTCTTTATTAATTGTCAGATTTACAGTTTCATTGTTTTTGTAAGCAATTACAATATTTGAGTATTATTTGATTTAATGTTTGTTCTTTTTGTTTGTATTAAAGTTTAACACAATACACAAGCAAGAAAAATGTTCTGCTGAGAACAGTGAAAATTTTGTTATTTATCATATCAATTAATATAATAGATGCTGTTATATTCATACTTTGTTGATTAAAAAATAATAATTTCTGTTATATTATTTCCTCAAATTTATTTTATTTTATTTTATTATATCAATATATTGGTAGATGTATTTCTTATAATCACTTTTTTATGTTTCTCACTTGGACTTTATGTGCAATTTAAGAAAAAATATTTTTAAATATTCATAAGTTTTAATAGGAGAAATTTATTTTTTTTATTTGATTTAATCATAAGTTTTTGGGGGGTATTTTAAAGTTTATTAATAATAATTTTAATAAGTAAGAATGTATAATTTTATGTATTGTTTTGCTAATTTTATGTCTTGTTTTGCAGGTAAACATTTATAACCATACATATATAAAATTGCTATTGTTTTCTTTCTTAATTTTTTTACTGTCAGTAGATATTGGTGACAAGGTATGATTAATATCAGTCTCAATAATTATAAACTATGGCAGTTAAGAGCTTCAAACTGAATATCTTATGTTGTGATGTTTTAAGCCCTTCAATACAAAACTGGTGATCTCAGGGCTACAAAGTCATAATATACTAACACCGGGCCAGCTATCTAGAACTTTTAAGATTATACCATTCGCCAGTGTAAAACCATACCCTTATGCTGCCATTTATATATTTTCTTAATCAGAGTAGCTTTCTTTTTTTACTTATGAGAGCGCATGCTGAATTTGTACCTTGATTTTTGTATCTATGTTTATTTTTTGTTTTATTTTTACTTGAAAAAGAGCATAGCTAAAAAAAAAATTCAGTTTGTACTGTTATTAAATTAATAGTGTATATCCTGAAAGTTTATTTTGATGTTGTTTCTTGCATTGTTTTATTTTTTAGTAAATAAATAATTAATTCAAAACCTGAATTGTTACATTATTTTGTGAAGAATAAATTTGTTCTCATTGTTGATCTTAACTGGATTTGTGAATGAAAAAAACATCTCGAGTAATAGTTTAAAAGAATAAGGGAATGTATGATTCATTTTTAGACTGAATGCATACTACAATAATAAAGATAGAAATAATTTCTAATAACTGGATCTAAAATACTGCCAGTTTCTTACTTAAAAATATTGGATTTAAATGATAACTAACTACACAAAATGTTAGGGCCACTCCCACATAGGCCTACCAATAATCCAATACCCAAGGTTACTTTTTTACAGCATGTACATGTTATTTTTTTTCAACCCCCAAACCACAGATAAACATTTTATCTTCAGAGGGTAGAAGACACTAAAATACTAAATTAAAAATAATGTATTAAAATATGTCTTAAATAGTGTTGAAACAAAATATTGAGAGATACAAGTTCACAACTCATATTACTATCAATATAATATAAAATAATAATAATATCATATAATAATGGTAAGTGGCCAATATACTTAATAATTAAAAAATAAAAACTATAAAAATTATATTATTTTAATTGAAAATATAATTACTTATACAATAAATCAAATGATAAAGAAATAAACCCATTTATTTTTACACACCTGTGTGTGTGTGTAAAAATGGGTGCTACTAAATTTAGATGAACCCACAGTCTGCAAATAAACCCATTGTTTTGATCTTGCCTAGCACACACATTTTTTTAGTTATCATGAGGCATATGTGCGCAAAATGATCGTCTAGTACCAGTAGCTAGCGGGAAACCTATTTGCTGTTGAAAAAAGCGCGGCAAATAGGGGTTCCCATTTTGCTATGTGCAGACCATGAACCCATAGAGGCCGGAATACACGTTTGTGTGTGTGTGTGTGTGTGTGTGTGTGTGTGTGTGTGTGTGTGTGTGTGTGTGTGTGTGTGTGTGTGTTAGAAAAGAAAAGGTTTGATACTGTGTACTTGGAAATAAGCATAACTCGAGCAATCTTTGCAAGAAGACCCGAGCTTGTAACTGTCAGCAAGACAACAACAATTGTCGATCTTGCTGTAACAGACGACTAGATAGCAGGATCTCAGAAATCCAGAGACTCTGAACTGTAAGAGCAGAAGTAATACCAGTATTAATTTGGAACACTTGGGATCATAATATCCGGGCTCTAAAGATATTTGAATAAAGTGAATGGAAACCACTCTTGCCCCTCTCCTAAAAGCTGCTCTTCTTGGTAGTGTCCATATCCTTCATAAAACCTTGGATCTCCCAGAAATTACGTATGATTTCTTGTCACAAGCAAATAATGGAAGTCATGAGAAGTGTCATTCATGATGATGATGATGATTGTGATGATGACACTAATAAGCAGTGGGTAACATTTTCGACAATTCGTACTTTTCGACAATTTAAATTAAATACTAAGAATCGATAGTATATTCATACTCCAAATAATTGTTGCACGTATAACCTATTACGCGTGTACCTTGAAATAAAGAAATTTGTTTTTTCATTAACATCTTGACCGCGAGCACCTGTCCTGAGTAAGCTGTTAGGATGGTGATGGAGGAAGAAGGGTATCCTTGCTGCAGCAAATAGCGACACAGGCCTACACATAGTTCCGCTTCATGGTCATTGGACTTGCTCTTAGTCTCTGCGTTATCCTTCTCGGTGATCTTAAAAATAAATGGAGAAAATATGACATTCTATCGGAAAATATTTCAGTGCTGGCACAGTCAGAAATATGTGTTTCGTAAAATTTCAATTAAAGGAAATGCATGGTCCATCGAAAGGCATATGGAGTGCACTATAGTATTTCTGTATCCGTTTGCACTTAGAGGGAGCAAAGTTCTTTTAAAAATGACTTCTGCAAAAATAAGTCTGGCCAAAAATGAATAATATTAAATTAAGTCACTACTAATTACTTCTCATTTCGTTCGCATGAAACTATGTTTTATACAACTACAACAACCTACTCTTCTTTTAATACTCTCATACGAATGAAACAGAATATTTCTAACCACAACAGCCCACACTCCTTTTAATAGTCTCATACAAATGAAACAGTGCATTTTATAACCTCATTTTTGTGTGTTTGTGAAAATCTGAAAGTTAAATCTTATGATAATAAGTCTAAAAAAGTTTATTTTAGTCCTATGTATGTCTGAATGTGTATGTTACTCTCATTTTAATACTATCGTACAAGCAAAACAGTGCCTACAATACCCCCCACACACATTTTAATAGTCTCGTACAGATGAAAGAGACTTTTACAACCACATAGCTCCAATTGATAGCTATTAATGCTCTGTTTTCTTAAGCATGCAATAATCGGTACTGCATGGGACTAAAGAGGTGTAACCGCTACCACTCTGTAATCCAAATCCGCAATCACTGCTTGATTCTTACGTCACTACACATTACGTCACACTATGGTTCCTTACCTCATGATGCACTAAGAAGACATTGCTTTTCATTCCACGAATGTTCTCCCTGCCAAGTGTCGTTTCGTGGTCCAGCAGATGCGGGTAGACATGACGCACAAGACGTGCTACATCCGGACACATGCGATGCTGTACTGCCAGAGTCGAATGCGGCAGATTGTTCTTCACGAGGCGTTCGAAGAGCGAAAGGTCAAGGTTGTAACGGATGCAGAGTTCGTACACTGTGGGTGATGGTCTGAGTTGTTGGTGGTCACCTATCAGAATCAGGTGGCGGCACTGTTTATGGAGAGTCGTCACAACGTGAGCTTCCAAGACCTAGCACCACCAGCAGGTGAAAGCGTTAATATAACAGCTTATGTTCTGATGCTAGCATAAAAATTAGACCTAGCACCACCAGCAGGTGAAAACATTAATATAACAGCTTTTATTCTGACGCTAGCATAAAATTAGACCTCAGTGGTATCAAAAGCTATTTATTTGCTAATGAGTCATCAAGCGAAGCAGACTTAATGGACGCGAGCATGTGTACGCAGACTGCTGATTATTATTTTATTTTATTAATATTTTTCCACACCTGCTGACCTCAGTTAGTCTATATTTATTATAAACCTAAATTTCTGCAAATTTCATGCATCTTCTAGTATCGAACGTCTCAATACTCCTCAATCATCCACCCACCCACCGCGCACCCAAGCAAAACGAAATACGCGGCGTGGTCTGATGCATTTTATATTGAAGTGTGTCAAAAGTACTTCAATACATTACTTCAATACATTACTTAATACATTACTTCAATATATTACTTAATACATTACTTAATACATTACTTCAATACATTACTTAATACATTACTTCAATACATTACTTCAATACATTACTTCAATACATTACTTCAATACATTACTTCAATACATTACTTCAATACATTACTTCAATACATTTTGTTATTACTGTCAGTAAACGTTTACAATATTCCACTTTGCCAAGTTAACTCTTCCGAGTAAAAATAGGTAAGAACGCAACAAGTGTACTAGAAATACTCTTTTCCTTTCTCTCTTCTTTTGCTCTGTCTATCAGGTCAATGAATGGTTATTAGATACGTATCCGAGAAAGGTGAATGATAAAAGTGCATTAATCAGTGAGTGGTGAGATAAATGATTTATAAATTCAGTTGTGAGTTTGCATTAAATGGAATTATTTCTTGAACTAACCTCAGCTGCTTCTTCGACGAGTACAATTGGGCAGCCAACATCGGCCAAAACTCTGCGATATCGCGCAGCTCCTGTTGTTGTCATGCCAATGAACCTTGCCCATCGCAGAACTTCAAGGTCTTCACCAAATCGAAGTTCACGCATGCGTCTAGCTACGCTTGCATAGTCGAATGCTTCTTTCTTCACGTTAGATTTAAGGTGGTTCTCGTATCTTTCACAACATTGCACAATAACAAATGCTTCACATGCATTTCCATTCTCTCATAAAATTACAATACCTAGTGCATTGCATACACATTTTACCTCTCTTGTTGTCCTATTGAAATAATTTCTGTGTGTTTCTACGTCACAATATATTAAGTAGTAACATCTGTTTAAGCACGTTTTCCTTAATGAGAAATATATAACTCATACACACACACACACACACAAATAATCATTGCATTAATGATTTTTCTATTGCAAATCCTTTCGTATGAATTAACAAATGACAGAGATATATACCTATGCATATATAATTGTAAATATGAACTACAAATTACAAACACTAATTTCTACTTTTATTTTCTATAAGGTGTGATGGCACACGTATGTATTGCTTAAGAATGTTCAAATGCCTCTAAAGTTTAAACATTTTACAAGGTTAAACATTTTACCTCTGCTTCCAGAATAAGTACAGTCGTACACGTTCATCTACACTGAGTCGCCACACATCAAACACGCGATCCGCATGCTGCTTAGTCATTGGGTCTGCAGACTTAAGGAGATGCTGAAGTCTACGAGATTTTTGTTTTCTCTGCTGGGCTGGAATCGTCCATCCTCCTTCCATGTAACCGAAATGAATATTTCGTTCTTAATGCATTTGTTAGTGTGGCTGACGGAATTTTTCATATGCAAGCGATAACTACATAAACGTTAGTGTGACTGACGGATTTTTTCATATGCAAGCGATAACTACATAAACGTTAGTGTGACTGACAGATTTTTTCATATGCAAGCGATAACTACATAAACGTAAGTCTTGATTCGTCCAGGAAAGAAACGAAAAAAAACAAATAATTATAAATAATTATTTTCAGTTGACAGTTATTCAGTTTTATAAAATGTTTATGAAGATACACTTGAAGACAGCGTTGTTAATACACCTCTTCGTAATAGTTTAAATTTTAAATAAACGCCAATAAGGTACTTCTTTCACGCATTAATATACTTAACAATTACCCTCAACTCCGTCAGGTTCTGCAACCCACTTCCGTCCCTTTGTCGGTATGACCCCGAGCTCCTCCATGGCGTTCTCCACACTGTACTTTGTTGCCTGGACACCAGAATCGAAAAGGTCGTGATCATCATCCGCGTCGTCAAGGTGGCGTTCTCTTTGCAATAATTCTGCATCCTCTTCGATGTTCAGGTCCTCTTCCTCCTCGTCCTCTTCTTGGAGTTGGCTCAAGATGTTCTACAAAAGTAAAGTATATGTAAAGGCAGGTACACGCTTGCACACACACGCACGCGCACTCACACGTAGATTTCTATGTCTAAGTAAACAAACTAAACAGTGTTTAAATTTAGGATGGTGGTGGACAAGGGAAAATTATTTTTAAAAAAATACATTTTAATAATAAAATGCATTTCATTCCTAAATAAAATCTGTAAATAATATCCTTGAATATTTTCACACATAACAAACAATAAAAAGAACTGAATGAAAAATTGACTGGAAATAAGAAAAAGGTTTATAAAGGAAAATGTCTAATGAAAAGGCAGAAATTACAAAAATAATTTTATGGCAAATGTATTGTGATAAAAATTGTAGGTCGCACAGAAAAATGAAAAACAGGCATTTTACTTTAACAAATTAATACTAGAACAAAACAGGCATTTTACTTTAACAAATTAATGCTAGAAAAAAATATAATCATTCAAGGTTAATATTATATTTTATTATAATTATTCGCTTAATGGAAACAAACCTAAGAAAATGCCGTTCTTCTGTTCTTTTTAACAGTAACATTGCAATATATTCAGGTTATAATTTATATATATATATATATATTCGTGCTGAGGCAATAGTAATCCTCGAGTAACGCTTAATGAAAAAAACTTTTAAGGATTCTGATTCGCACATTACACATTGTTAATATCATCATCGAAATGCGTTTCGTATACAATTGCATCTATCCCGTATATCGTCAAAGCATCAACATTTCCTCCATTCCTAGACTGGATTATTGGATTAACATTTAATCCCTCGTTGCGTACGATCTATGAAAGAGCGCCGTTTTTCTGTCTGTAGGCGAAATGTATCAGTAACCATTTGGGCACACACTGCTTTGAAACATTCTCTAATCATCGAAATGCATCACCCATCTAAAACCTGGTTTACTCTTTGAATGTACGTGCATCTGTCCATCATCACGAAAGTATGTATTTTGTTATAAGTGAAGCTCAACAAGTACGTACAGATGTATATTTATTTATATGGATACAAATCTATTTCTGTAATGCTTTTATAGTTCCACATGAAAACTGCTTACCTTTAAAGTTCCTTATGAGGACTGCTTACCTTTAATGTTCCATATGAGGACTGCTTACCTTTAATGTTCTATATGAAGACTGCTTACTTTTAAAGTTCCATATGAAGACTGCTTACTTTTAAAGTTCAAAATCTATGTTCGGCATAAATACCTGAATGCCCTGGACGTTGCGCGAGTTGATCTCGATTCCTAACCATGTTCGGACACCAAAAGTCAGACCAACGTCCGGTTTAGAGGACGTGCTGGCCGCAATAAAAGAATATATTTTTTTATCCATAACTGGTTGGAGTAACTGGTCAGGTAGGATTTCAGTTTGTGCTTTTTTCTGTAGCGAACGTTTCTCTTCTTCTGTCAGTTTAGTGTCCATTTGCAAATTCTTGACAAATCTCTCAACCCAAAACCTAAATCAAAGAAAATAGTTTTGATATTTCCATGAGAAACAATGTGCCCCAAGAGTCATATATTAAACCCCATTGGCCTGTTATCAATATTAACAGCAAATAAAAGTGTTAATGTTATTTTTGTCTATTATTTCTTCTACGTCATTTTATTAGGTTATTCTGGATTTTGTTATGACTGCATTCCGCTTAACATCAAAGAGTTTTAATTTTATAGAGATAATGTATGACATAAAAAAATTCCGATCAGACATTCCTTTACATTCAGAAAGCTAAGGGTATTAATATTGCAAAATTGGTTAATTAAAAAGGTAAAATAGTACTAAGCACTGATCTGTGCTTTCCTGGGATTGGATAGATAGAAAGACAGACAGACAGACAGACAGACAGATAGATAGATAGATAGATAGATAGATAGATAGATAGATAGATAGATAGATAGATAGATAGATAGATAGATAGATAGATAGATAGATAGATAGATGAGGGAGGGAGGATATTTGAATGGATAAATGGATGGAGAGAGAGAGAGCGAGAGAGAGAGAGAGCGAGAGAATTTGCTGTATGTCACAAGTGAAAGTTATATTATATGTATCTGCTATCCGATATTTTAAATAATTTATCTATCCATCCATACATCTTTTCCATTTCTGCAATAAATTATTTCAACAGGATAACATATATATAAGGAATATAGAAAATATATGGTCTCAATTAATTTTGCTTAATAAATATATGAACGTGTACTTTATATGTTTTATGAAAACATACCTGTATAACTGTACTCGGACTTTCGGATGAAGCGTTTGTAAAGATTGAACATCTATGCCCGCAGAGCTTCTAGAGTCTGAACCCTGTAAGATGAGTGACGTCATTTCCTGGACAAGTTGCGCATACGAGTCGTTCCCAGAGCCATCTTCAACTACCGTCATTCCTTCCGTTAACCAGTCTAGCATGACATGTCCTCTCCCGATGTTTCCAGTGAACTTTTGTGTAAGGTATTTATACTGCTGGGGCGACATGAACTCTTGTAAGGTCTTTTCACTAATGATCCCTTTGGTCAAAGCTTTTAACTTGGCAGAAACCGCTTCCAACTTTCGTCGAAGTTCGCAGAGTTCTTTAAAACATTCCCCAATACTGTTGTGTAGCAGGAACTGCACTGCCTTCTCCTTTCTTCTGCTTGCACGAATTTGTTTCAGGTTGAACCTTTCGAGTTCAGGGATTTTACAGCGACTGCCTACCCGGACGATTCCAGTTGGACAGAACTGCAAGATGCCTTCCAAGAATTGGTCCAAAGCGTGATTCGTATAACACACAACTAAAATCGGTCGTGGACCTTCACGCCCGGACCATATGGCTCTATTGTCATACAAAAGCTTAGCCACTTTAAGACCCACAAATGTTTTACCAGTTCCAGGAGGACCCTGAATAATGGCTAATTCTTTCGTCAGTGCTGTCTTAACTGCTTCATACTGAAACGAAATAAATGATGCATTCTAATAATTAATATTAACTATTTTTTTTTTACTATTATTAAATTCCATGGATAAATACCTTTAGTCGAAAACAATTTATGTTGTTTGTTAATGTATGTTTGTCACAAAATATGTCGACTGTTAAGCCGACCCGAGCTGAAGTTAGAGATGCAAGGGGTGGAGTCTATTTTTGGCCTGCTCCGGTGCACCTTCAAGAAAAGCCCGTATGACATATGCCAGTAATATGTCGTGTCAGGTTGTTACATAGACACACATGACATACACCATTGATGTTTGGGTGGACCCAGCTTTTATTGGCTGTGTATGTTGTGAGCATGTCATGAAAGTGAATAAATGGACGAACAGACGAATGGTACGAAACAATACAAATACGAATTATTTCGCCCCTCTCAAAAACTAGGAATAACAAGAGAGTTGAAAGATGGTTAAATCAGATTATTTATTTCCTGATTTAAAAGGGGCACTACTCTTTCGCACAGTGATTAATCATACATTCAACTTTCCAATGTCATACACTCTGTGGGAAATAAGGGGGGATGAAAATGATGAAATTCAAAATATAAAATAAAGATTAATTACACAATTCTTATGCGACAAATGGGGCCGCTTCAACAATAGTCCACATATAAAATAAAGCATTAATTTTAACATTAAAGTTCATATTTCACAAATGATATAATAGTATTCATATTCTTTAGAGTCCTAGAGTTAAGTGTGTGCGCATTAGCCGTGCTAATTATTACTCACTATTAATGTCACAGTTCCAAGGAGATGACGTAATCTCACACGTCACTTATAAGGGGCACTTCAAAGCGAAGACACGACGCAATGGCGTTGTCGAATTACAGGTGAAGATTCTGCAGAATCTAGGCACCACTTTCAGATTATCACTGCAGAGAAATCTGATATTTAGCTGACTGTTGTCAGCCTCGATAACTGTCGTTGTTTCTTGGTTGTCGTGGCGACGGACACCCCAATGACGTTTAGCATTATCGGATGAAGTCGTCCAGTGGGATGTGTCCTATTGAGTGTAGAAATCCGAATATCTGTAAGACTATCTCAGAGCTAGCCCCTCAACTGCGGTATAGAATGTCAAACAAACTCAGACAGTGGGGGGGGGGAACAAAATTGGTCCCTCGTGTCGTTAACTGCATACAACCAGCGTCGCATACATCGGTTTTTCTTGACAGTGAACTTCCCCACTTTGCCAAAAATTATACTGAAGTAATTTTGCCTCGTTACTCAATATATGACATCAGACGGATGGAAAACGGATGGAAAGAGATTTTTGCAGCTTTCCTTTATATGAGATTTCATACGTGAAGTTAGACTGGCTTCACACGAATCGACGTTTTCAACATTGAGAGTAAAATCTTCCTTTGCCTCTTATATAGCTTCACTGAAGGTTTCCAAAACTTCCAGAAGCCATGCCTTGTGACTTGATTTGTCCTTGGATAATTTATTTCTGATCGTGCCACATGGTGGTCACTTCTAATACGCACTGGCTTTCTCTTTCGTAAACATCATGTGACCAATCATGCGTAATTACCCCAATTGTTCAATATACATATCCTTCACAAAATAATATATATATTCAACATGATATAATAACACACACTGTGTCAAGAACGTTTGTCTAACTAAAGAGATCTTAGGTGACCGTTACTGGAGTTACATGATACATATATGAATAATAACAAAACTCGGGTTACTTCAACTAGTTCTGTTAGCGGTTTTTTAAAATGAAACAAAATATAATTTTTGTTCCTCGTTTCCCGTAACAATGTTTTACTGTTTACTTGTTTGATGGAATGGGTAGCTAGTTCTCTGAAATGCATGACTTGTGTGTCAAGCGGCCTGTAGTAAGATCACTTTATCCTTTCGTCATAGTAAAGTATTGTTGATGTCAGTAGATGGATGCATTTGTTGGTACAAAATGTATAAACTGTGTGAAAAAACTGTGTATAAAAGTGTGAATATATGACTGGATGAGTGGATGGGTCACCTTTGCCATCGTCTTCTTGAAGAAGAATGTCTTAGGGTTCTAACAGTCAATTGAACAACACACAGTATCAAAAAGTCACTTTCAATTGTATAATTTAAAGTTATTAATTTATAACACGAGTTTGCATATTGCAAATAGACTGAATAGCTTTACGTTTCGCAAGTTTGATACAATTTGACAAGAGAGTGACCTCTAAAGAGAGGCGTAAAGATTAATGTAGGGTTCAATCAAATACAACGGTATGGGAACAAATAATTCAAACGGAAAGAAAACAAAATGGCATAGAGTGAATTACCTGAGACGAATCGAAAATTGTATCTTCCAACGCAGGCCATGAAGGGGAATTATGTCCGTATGCCTGTTTTCTCCCCTCGCGCATGATTGCCTGGAGGTTCAGCACAAAGTCACAGAGGTATGCTGGAGGCTCGATCGTTTTGCTGCACCTTACGATATAGCGGGCCATCGGAAATGCTGCGTCAGCATATTCCAATTCCAGCTCTGAGTATCTCTTCTTGACCCCTATTACGTCCTTCACAAAGCGACTCTTCATTTCCTTCATTCCTTCCAGGACGTGGCGGTAGACTTCAAAGTAAGCAGTAGTTTCTGCCATTGTAAAAACATTACTTTCGGCTTTACCAATGATATCATCCAAGCCTTTTTCGAAACAAATGATAATCTCCCCTTTCTCCAGGTCCTTGATTTCTCTGCTTGTCACGACCGCGTAATAAATTGTCTCAAAATTGTCCGAGCTGAGGCACACTAAAGAACCATACAGTAGGCGTTTTGAAGATTTCCACCTCATGTTTTTGAAATGGGAGTTATCGAACTTTATGCGATGCTCTAGGCTTTCTTTGCACACAAAACAGATTATTTGGACTCGATGGTAAATTCTGATTCAAAATAGAGAGAAAAGTCATACCCAAAATAAAAATAAAACACTTGAAAAGAAGTAGAAATCACACCAAAATGTGTTTTTAAAAGTGCTGAAATTCTTAAATACAAACGAATGTTTAAAGAAATTAGTCATTACAGGACACTAAGGTTTACTGAAATATTTTATGAACACAGACTCTGTATTGTGTTTAACAATATTTATTAAGCACATATTACATTTTTGTTTGTTTTTAGTTTCCCTCTTTTTAGTATCCCTCTTTATGTCATCAATTCTTTATATGTCGTTAACATAATTGTTTATAGAGAAAGAAAGAAAGAGAGAGAGAGAGAGAGAGAGAGAGAGAGAGAGAGAGAGAGAGAGAGAGAGAGAGAGAGAGAGAAGCGACACAAATCTAAGCTGTCTTGTAACATCATATATTTCTAACCATATAGTTTTAAATCTTAAAAAACAAAACAAGACTGCATCATCTCAAATCAAATTAAAGTCACTGTGATAATCTTCCTAAATGTATTCCATTCACTGCAAGGAGAAGATTTAATAGATTGTCCCACCTGAGGTCTTTATTTTTGTGAACATTTTCCCCTTTCTCGAGCATGCTTCGATATTCTCTGATTCCATCACGAAGAGGCCGGATGTAGTCTTCTCGCAAAAGTCGAAACTGAACGTCGAGATAATGGTTTGGGTCTTTAAACGCGCCCTCCTTTTTGTTTGCCCTGTAAATAACAACCATTAGCATGTATTTAAGATGGATTTTAAAATAAAATTATATTCAAGTTAGGGCATTATGTTTGATAGAAGTGTGACGGTAGTTAGTAAGCTGTTAGTCAAGAAATATTGTCAATATTTATTATAATATTACCGCACTCATACAACATTTATTCCACAGCAAATGTTACTTTCTAGATAACTCCAATTTTAAGGGAAGAGAAATAGATTGTTCAAAGCACACGTAACTTATACAAATGAGCTCTCAGAGACGATAAATGTATGAACTTTACAAAGGTCTAGATTTAGATATCTATAATTCATCAACCCAAATATATTTATGCCAGGAACCTAGTAATGAATGGAACAATAGTTCCTTAATATAAATTAAAGGAATAGTCCAAGTTCTAAATGAAGAAATACTACAGGTGTAAGTACCGTGACTGCAAAATTACAACCTAAGAAACATGCCACATAATATGCATATTCATTTAAAGTTCATTTCCATCAAATTATGATTCAAATGTTAATTAACAACTCCATTAATATAATAAACGGGGTGGGTATTTATATGAATAAAGTGATAGTGATACCAATGACATCATTTAGTGGACTTAAGTAAAAAATACATTCGAACAGAGAAAAATCATTAAACCTATCAATGCTAAAGGCTAAGAATTTAATCATTAAACAGAACCTAAATGTGCTGGTGAAACATTATTTCCTGGAATAAACGGGAAATGGGAAAAAGGATTCAGAAATTTAACAGAAACAAAGTGATTCCATTTTACTAAAGACAACAACAACATTTTACTAATAAGGTTAATGTACGTCGGTGTGAAAGCAAAGAAATGATTCTATTGATAAAACAAAAATAAAAGAACAAATATTGTCATTCATATTAGAGAAAATAATGGATAATTCTAAAGTTCTATTAACTGCTCGATTTCTTGGAGATTTCATTAAAATGCATTTACACAATGAGATATTTTTTTTATTGATACTCACCGTAGAAATGGTTTTTCAGACAAGTCCATGCAATTGTCATCGGGGAAGACAGACAACTCTTCAAAATCTTCGGGAGGCATTTCATCGTCATCCACGGGTCCATTCTTCCATCTGTCATTCCTCTGCTCAGAATATTTTCTCTCCAGCTCTTCATGGGATTTCATACTATATCTCCTGCTTTCTTGAAGTAAGTCATGGAATGCCTCGCCTACATTAAATCCTCTTTCGTGGGAGGCTGCCCGGTATTTCATCGCAACCACACACTGCAATAGGTTGTGCACTTTGCTAGCGTAAGACGGGAGCCGTTGACATATGTTGAACAGAAGCGTATGCAGCATCTGGACCAGTTTCACGATGTTTTCCTCTCGAGCGTATTGGCCACAGTCCACTGAATTCAGCAGCTGGAGGACATGTGTGTCCAGGAAGCGAGATGTGCACACGACGTTGAGAATATTCAGAACGCTTTCACGGTGAAGGTCACACGTTGATATTTTGGCCAGGAGACCAACAAGAGTATTAGTGTCAGCATGGCTCATCTTCTCTGAGTTAATGAATCCCTCCAACTTGTCGATGTCAGATGCAAGTTTCAGAGTGACTTGATTGATGTCTTTAGATTCAACGTCCATATAATCTTTCACTTGGAATCTGTGCTGATAGTAAGAGTTGCGAGTGTTGCCCGAGGTCTTGAGTTCTCTTCTGCTGCTAGTCCCCATTCTTCCATGATGTATTGTTTGGCTGTAACCCCTCTCTGGCTCACTGATTCTTGGGCCCAAACCCCTCCTTGCACCATTGATTCTTGGGCCAAAATCCCTCCTTGCATCACTGATTCTTGGGCCAAAACCCCTCCCTGCATCACTGATTCTTGGGCCCAAACCCCTCCTTGCATCACTGATTCTTGGGCCAAAATCATTTCCTGCCTCACCGATTCTTGGGCTAAAACCTCTTCCGGCATAATTGATTCTTGAGCCAAGCCCCGTTTCAGTTTTGAATGAGTTATTGCCCCTTCCTCTTACGTTCCTCCATCCTCTTTCTTCTGTAGTCAATCCTTCTGTTCCAAAGTCCCTTTCTCTGGTGCTATAATTTTGCCTTCTTTGATGTAAAAGTAAATAATTATTAATATAAAACATTTATTCAATAAAAGCCCATTATTAGAAATAATTGTAATAATTAGTCAGTGGGTATCAGTGATTAATACAGGAATATGCTATGAAATGAGAAGTATGAAAATTCAGAGAATAATTTAAGGAAAGGATTCAGTCAAAGAATGAGCATGCTGATGATAAAATAAGGCAAAACATTTGAGAATAAATCAAAATTTGAGATTATTTGTAAATTGATATTGATAGTGATGTGGAGAAAAAAAACAATTTATACTTAAAGATAGGAATAAACACTGAGGATGATCATATCTGATGAGAACTCAAATTTGAAAACGGAGCTAAAATTATAATTTACATATGCCTTACCAATACTCATCCTCTTCCTCCCTCTAATACTACTACTATTACTACTACTACTGCTACTCCTCCTACTACTACTAATACTACTATTACTGCTGCTATTACTACTGATGCTGTTAATACTAATACTAATACTATTCCTACTGCCACTATTATTCCTCCTCCTCTTCTTCCTCCTACAACTACTTCATTCTACTACTACTGCTAATATTACTCCTGCTTCTACTCCTCCTCCTTCTCTACCTCTTCCTCTTCCTCCCCCTACAACTCTTCATTTTACTACTTCTGCTGTTAATACTACTACAGCTACTACTACTCTTACTGCTACTACTAATACTTATACTCCTACTAATACTGCTACTACTGCTGCTACCACTACTTCTCCTACTATTGATACTACTAATATTCCTCCTCTTCCTACTGCTACTACTAATACTCCTACTATAATACTCCTCCTACTGCTGCTGCTAATACTCTTACTACTAATACTCCTCCTACTTCTACTCCTCCTCCTCCTACTACTGCTACTACTTTAATATTCCTCCTACTGCTGCTATTAATACTACTACTACTACTACTAATATTACTACTAATACTCCTACTCCTTCTAATAGTACTCATACTGCTGCTACTAATATTACTACTAGAACCCCCCCGTACTGCTGCTAATAATACTCCTCCTCCAATAGTACTCAAACTGCTTCTACTATTACTCCTCCTCCTACTGCTACTAATACTCCTACTCCTCCCACTCCTACTACTCCTACTCCTACTACTATTTAGTGCTACTTCTGCTTCTCCTACTTCTACTGCTTCTGCTACCACTACTGCTAATACTACTCCTACTGCACCTACTATTACATCTGCTACTACTAAATATAATTTTGATTTTGTTTGTAACTTAATAGAGTACTTATTTATATCAAAACAATAAGCCCTCTCCAAAATTTATACAAACAATAGAAAAACGTGTTCATATTAACAGCTTAAGACAACAAAATATAATAAAATGAAATGGTGTATCCATTGGGAGAAGGACAATATTTAATATTTAATGTGTATTTTATTGAATAAAATGCATTTTCGAATATTTGGTTTCAATAACCCATTATAGAAGAGATAGTTATGTTCTTGCGGATGAAAAAGCTATGGGTGACAGACAACACCATTCTTTTATCTTGCCTGTTTGGATGGCCAGCTATTGCATCCTCTCTCATCCGCTGTCTGTCACAACTTGCCCCTCCTCTTCTCTCGCGTGGTCCTCGTCCTCTGCCCCTCCTGTCACCTCTTCCGGCAAAAGCTCCTCTTTCTTGAAAGCCCTTCCTTCTTTCTCGCCCGGGATTGTGCACTTCGTTGTTCTCGTTGTCATCAAAATAGTAACATAAGTCGTCTAGCGAACTCCTGCAGAGTACGTCAGTTGGAGATAACACTAGGTACGAGCAAAGAGTAATTTGAGCCAAAAAAATAAATAAACGTCGTCTAACGAACTCCTGCAGAGAACGTAAAACTAGACAAAGCTAGGTACGTGAAAAACGCAGTTTGAGCTAAACTTTACAAAAGCAAGACGATCAAGGCTTTTGGAAACCACGGACCATAACGCCGTCCATATATAATTACTCTGTATGTAGAAGTGCAGACTTCTAGTGCTGTTGAAACTTAATAACATTTCTTATTAAAAACATATTTTTTCCTGTTGCAAGATTGGTATCAGTCTGTTCATTGTGTCCTTTACCCTTCACTAAGTTTTGCGTGTTCAATGCACTTCAATAAAAGACCCCCCGAATAGCTGTCATGGGGAAACAAAATAAAAGCTATGAAAGCCCTGCGATTCATAAGGTGACCTGCTTGACTACATCATGGAATTTCTGGTATAAAGAAGTTACTGAAAATCACTACATTGTTGTTCTGGAACTAATATGGCGACTGAGCGCCCATATTAGACTCGAGAGAAAAGTGGTTCGTGGAACATTCTACAGTGTACTAGAGGATAATACCCGATGAAATGAAAATTCTATTGTGGAACATTCTACAGTGTACTAGACTCAACTAGAGGATAATACCCGATGAAATGAAAATTCTATTGTGGAACATTCTACAGTGTACTAGAAGATAATCCCCGATGAATTGAAAATTCTATTGTGGAACATTCTACAGTGTACTAGAAGATAATCCCGGATGAATTGAAAATTCTATTGTGGAACATTCTACAGTGTACTAGAGGATAATACCCGATGAATTGAAAATTCTATTGTGGAACATTCTACAGTGTACTAAAGGATAATACCCGATGAATTGAAAATTCTATTGTGGAACAATAAACTCGTGACATTGTTACAAAAGCGTGAGAACGACAATTGCAGCAACATCATTGCGAAAGTTATGTACAAACAATTATCGCTTATCTCTCTATAACTCCATTTGTGTTCTATGATAATTGTTCTATTATTTATATGGGTACAAATCTGCTGAATTATGTTAGGATATAAGACTGTGAAAGTACTGAAATTATTTAAATGTGCTTTCCTGGAAATATTGATGTCAAATAATATTTTCATTGCATTTGGTAATTGTATATTTGATTGTTGATTTAATAAATTTATTGACCGTCTTAGAAATATTAATAACCATATGTTGGAGAGATAGTGGGTAGATGGTGGCTCGCTAAATATAGATTGGTTTTATCTTCTTCTTTGGTAAGACGTTTTCCGCCTACAAAAATATTGTGTGATAGTAAATACTTGTCTTTAATGCTGTGGAAAAGAGAAAATGTTTACAGCACCCGCATATCCGCCAAATGAGAGAGACGAGTGGTACCCTCTGGAGAAATATTAATAATATAAATTAAGATTCTCATCACTTGTAATTAGTTATTGAAAATAATAATAATAATAATAATAATAATAAATAAATAAAAACTAAGGTGGTGTTGTGTTACAAAATCGTCCTTCTTTCAAGATAATATACTTACATTACTTAGCATTTCGGAAGTAATAATGTAAATATGGGAGACAAATACGTTCTGATCTTAATTCATAGAGTACCTTTTCTTTTACTAATTATGATGATGTTAATGATAAACGAGTGGCAATATTTGTAACATTAATAATGAATTTTAAAATGGGTCTGTAAGAAAATGCCTTAACGTATCATCTTACTGTTACAAAATCAAATAAGATCACTTCCCTTTACATTATATTAATACGACTTCGGAATAGCCTGATATTGCCTCCCCCCCCCCCCAATACCACCACCATATCAATCAACCAATAGTTTAACACACTTTGATAGCTCAACATATCAAGATAACAGCAAGCCACTTATTTAAGTACAGTTTGATAGCTCAACATACCAAGATAACAGCAAGCCACTTATTTAAGTACAGTTTGATAGCTCAACATATCAAGATAACACCAAGACACTTGTTTAAGCAAACTTTGATAGCTCAACATATCAAGATAACACCAAGCCACTTATTTAAGCAAACTTTGATAGCTCAACATATCAAGATAACAGCAAGCCACTTATTTAAGCAAACTTTGATAGCTCAACATATCAAGATAACAGCAAGCCACTTATTTAAGTACAGTTTGATAGCTCAACATATCAAGATAACAGCAAGCCACTTATTTAAGTACAGTTTGATAGCTCAACATATCAAGATAACAGCAAGCCACTTATTTAAGCAAACTTTGATAGCTCAACATATCAAGATAACAGCAAGCCACTTATTTAAGTACAGTTTGATAGCTCAACATATCAAGATAACAGCAAGCTACTTATTTAAGTACAGTTTGATAGCTCAACATTTCAAGATAACAGCAAGCCACTTATTTAAGTACTGTTTGATAGCTCAACATATCAAGATAACAGCAAGCCATTTACACGCTTTCTTAGGATAATAGGATTTCCCTGATGTAGTCGTAATTTTCCAGGTACAATTTGACAGGTTTATAAATTATTACATGCGTAAAACTATATAAGGTCATTCCCAAAAGTTCAATCAGAATAATTCTTAAGATGAAAAGGATTAATAGCCAGAAAATATCGAACAAATACTTACATTTTGTATGTTGAGCTTAAAAGACTGCTTAGTTAAGAAATCCACCACTGCAACGTAAACACGTCAAATGAAAAGAAAGGAAAAGAAGTGAAGGAATCGAAGCAATACCGAAAGTACGTTTCTGGAAACATGCTTACGTACCACGCCCTGTAGCGTTTTCAGGTTGAGACATTTACTGTATCCCGTGCTTTAATACTAATACAATGTATGTGTAAAACCGGGTCTATTTAACTGTCTATACCGATTTACTGTTACTATTAATATCTTCAAATAAATAAACCCTTAGTCTTCATATAAATTAGTTAATAATGTTGTCTGTGATTAAAAACTCATATATAACCAATTGTTTATCTATCTTTCAGCGTAGATATCAAATTGGACTGAGGTATTGAAAATGCAGCTTTCATGACGCATTTCGTTGTATTGATGTTTCTTCGTTTTTCCTTGATCGCTCCATGGGCAATTATAGAATACGGAAATTCCCTATAATGTCATTCATTGAACTGACGTGTTGAAACATTTCTTTTTTTATCTGATGTTTTCCTTCTAGCACTATTTATTTATGACCAAGTCAGCATTTATTATTTTCACTTCAAACATATTTATGCTTCTATGAAACTGTTTATATTACTTTCTTACGTGAATAAAGGAAATTACATTTGAAAATACAACTGAAACGTGGTAAAGTCTGGTGGATGCATGGTAAAGGCTAAAATCTTGCAAGAAGGTCAATGGGTTATAGGCCAGCCTTGATTATTGACATTTTTTTTCAGTCATCATGCTGGTGATGCTTAGCAACCATAGTTGCAATTAATTAGAGAAGAATTAGTGCAAATATTAAATATTTATTATTATTATTAATAGCAGTGCGATAGTAGTAGTAGTAGTAGTAGCGAAACTTTGTTTTGGCTTAGACTTGTGAAAAGCACACATCTCACATACCAAGTACTCGTTGTCCATGTTAGTACTAATAACTGCAAGCTCAAACTTTTATTTGTCGTTGAAGGTGCCACTAGAAATGTTTGTTTCAGTTTACGCTAGAATGATTATTTTTGTTATTGAAAATAAATAAAGAATGAAGACTCTAAAATACATTGAGATGAACCGATCAAAAACAGATTTCATCACTATATAGATGAACAATAGTTGATCTGTGTGGTGCTTATAGAAGACACTGAATGAAAAATATAGGGTTGTGTGACGTCATCTAGCATATACCTGCCCCTCCCCTTCTGCCTAGTCCAGACTATTGATCAGGCATATTTGTGACCAACAACTGATATATTTAGTTGATCTAATAAAACTATCACCAACAGCCATATGTTCATGTCCGAATACCTGCAGCGGATCATCACTCATAGATCAAAATATCACAGTTTAAACTATATATGTACTCCACAAATCATCTACTAGATGTGCTTGACCTTCAAAGACTGACCTTCAAAAACTGAGTTTATGCGCATAATACCCAGCAACCACCTCCATGCACCACCCGTCCCTTTCACTCCCTTAATGATGTTCTTCTTTGGCCAGAGCTCTTTTGTCATTCAACAGTCATCATCAGGCTATGCCACATAATGCTCATTGACCAGTCCTGCTTTTATATATGAATAAGGGATATCACTGATAAATGAAATATTCTTCAGATTTGCCTATCTTGAAGAAAAATACATTATTTTGTGGTTTGGGAGCCTACAATCCCCGATCAATTAAGAGCAAAAAAGCTTTCTATCATCTGAACGAATCCAATGATATGAGATAAGTTGGACTTATAATGATAATTCTTAGGATTTATGACAGACAAATGACGTTCAATTTGTATGTATATATTTCATCGCATTTTTGTCGGCGCGCATTTGTATGGTTACACTCTTTATAGTGACCAGTATGAATAATGATATAAATAATGAGATGAATATTTCTGTTAGGGAAATGGAGTTATGTGCACGTCACTAAGGCAGGATTCATACTCTCTTAGGGTGATCTGTTTGGTGAAGAATGAATTAGATGGAAATTGAAAGCGTGTTGATTTACCTGAGGGGGACAAGGAGTTAATCGAAGCGCAAGACAGAAGTCAGAGGTCAGCTCTTCTTCCAAGACTTGACCTACTTCCGGCGGTGTGTTTTCGTCGGCTACTCAGGGATGAGGGGAGTGAAGAGTGTCAACATGACTTACCCTGAGAGAGTCGAGGCAGGATCCGAGCCAGGTGGATATTGTAATTTGAGTGAGCATTTGTATAACCTTGACCCTCATAACTTTATCTAGATGATGATAAAAGTCTGGTCTGCTACCTTCACATTGATTTATTTGATTTTGTTGGTATTACCTGGGAAATTCGCAGTTCTGTTATTGGTTTGGGTACATGTTAGTGGAATGATGGTGGAAAGAGTACTGTAAGGATGTATATAATTCGTGAAGTTTATTGCTTAGTTTGCGTTCTGTACACCATATGTAATTTGAAGGTAATAGAAACTAGATATGGAAACCTCGTACGATGTGTGTATGGATTTCTATGCACTGCCTGGAAAGTGAATATGTGTATATATATACGGGAGAGAGAGATACACAGATATATTTGTATACATATTATTTGCGATTGTCCATCCTTTCCCCCAAACCATGCATGGCAATCTGAGAACGTATCTTTCTAAAGTCAGTTGGGTCCATGAGCTCAAATTCTTCAGGTCAATGCAACACAAGTCCTAATATGTATTTGCTATTCAAACATTTAATCTATTTACCCTACTATTCATCTCTCCACTAAATACACTTTTGTATGCATATATTTATAGATGTCATTTAGCCTATTAAACCAACCATCCAATCACTTTCAAAAGCCACATAATGTGATCTGAATACTGTTTTGAAGACAGCTTTATTATGAAGAAAACTAATATGTTTATGAACACTTTAAATCCGGCTTTAAAATCTAAATCCACTGCGGATCTGGAGTACGAAATATTCTAATGAAAGATAAATTAACAAATATTTGTCTTATACAGTAATATTTTCCTGTCATTTACAATAAATATTTCAGAAATAATATATATGTACATTTCGCATATTAATGCAGAATGACCAACAGTTTCAAACAAGGTAACTGCCAAATCAATTCAATGCAAGATTTGCATACACACAGGCTAAGGACAAACTACAATTACACGTGCAATCTTACAATTTTGTATCTCGATACAGTCTATATATCATCGCCAGCTATAAAGACTGTTTCACATATACACCACTGCTAAATCATGTTTCTCTCTAGCTAATCTAACTGAAACATTTTGCTTTAGACATTAGTAAATCTGGATTTAGTACATATTAGAGTTAAATAAATAAATTATAAATGAAAATAACAAAAGTAAAATATATGGCAAGATTTGAGAGTAAACAACTCAGCCTTTGATTTATTTATGTACAAACGCAATTTATTTGTTAAAATTACCGTACTAATCCATATAAGTGTAATTTAGTACACACTGCAACAATAAACCTCCATATTATATGTATATAAAACAATGTAATACTATATTTGGCAAGATTTCATTTCAAATAGTCCAAATTTCCTTAATCCATAAATCCTTTATTTGTTGTATATTTGCATTAGATGAAATAGAAAATGCACAAATCGATGAGCACACACAGGGTTTTCCGCCAACATTCGTCCTCAAAAAAGTTTTCTACAAACTCACAGGAAACTCACTTTGTGATCACTAATAAGAGACGTCACTAATAAAACGTTACTTTTATGTCCTACACAGATACATACAAAATATCGTACATGCAAACATATATGCACGTAAGCGAACACATAGAGACACATAGAGAATGGAATGACTGGTGAATAGACAGAATGTTTGAAAAGAAGAGAGAGAGAGAGAGAGAGAGAGAGAGAGAGAGAGAGAGAGAGAGAGAGAGAGAGAGAGAGAGAGAGAGAGAGAGAGAGAGAGAGAGAAAACGAGTCTAAAGTGAACACAAATATAGCAGCGTGAAAATATAAACTGAATATACTGTGCTGCAATTCAGCAGCTTGTAATTATCGCAATGGAAAATGTTCCTTTCCTTAATGAAATGTCTCCAGCCATTTCTAAAATAATTTGAATTATTGTTTTGAATCTATTCACAGTTGACTATTCTATACAGTTTCGTTTTGGGGCAAAAGTATGATATCTTTAAATAATATGTGTATTGAGATATCACAGAATATGGTTATTTTATATTGACATTTGACACCGATGACTTGTCGGTGACCATACGAAGTTAAATTCGTGATCCAGTCAAGAAATTCAGCACTCTCTGAACGTTACTCTCAGACGGCAATGCTTGCAACACATGTCCAACAGCAGGACTCAGGGTGTCGTCACTTTTCATCAAGGCATCACACAAGTCCTAGCAAAAATAGGAAAGACATTTATTCACGAGAAAGCAAACGGTGAAACGGATATGAAATATAATAGGATTTAAAATGTTATTACCATAGTTACAGATTTCCATTTCAAAATTATCACGTTATAGAGGTATATTTTAGTATCATTGTACACATTGTGTGGTTGCTAAATTTATCTCTGAGAAGCCGAATCTTGCGAAATTTATTATTATTCATAATAATCGATGATGTCATGATAAACAATAATATGACACCTCTCTGGGCACCCTTCACTCATTATGATTATTATTTATTAATTAATAACACATAACTAATTACAAGTAATCGAGAATCATCTTAATTTATAGTTATTAATAATTCTCCCCAAAGAAAAAACACTGACTCTCACTTGGCGGATTATAAAGTGTCTAAAAATTCTCTTTACACAATAATAAGATAGACGTTTTACTGTCGCATAATATTCTGCGGGTGTAAACCTTTTACTAATGGAGTAATAAAGTCCGTCTTTTCTTTATATTTAGAGAGCCCCCCCACACCAACTACCTATCCAACTTATGGTTATCAATATGTGTAAGAAGATACATAAAATTATTAAATCAATAATCAAATATACAAAATGTTAATATAATCAATAGAGCGTTGACATTTACATCACTTCACAACAGTGTTCGATTAATACTGGACAATCATTTAGTTTATTCTAGCATTGACATAAGCAGTCATGGGTATCATTCATCACAGAAATGAGTTTGGAGTTTTAGAGAAATAATTAAGGTCAATGTACATAAACCTTTCAAAGATACTGTCACATGTTTGTGTTCACAATCATGCAATTTGCAACGTCATTGTTTTTCTTATTTAGAAGAGGGTCCAATGTACCTCTTCTAGACACATTACACAACTGTACCTCTTCTAGACACATCACACAAATGTACCTCTTCTAGACACATTACACAACTGTTCCGAATTTTCGATGCGCTCGCAGAACACACCGTGGGGAATCGCAAAAACTTCACATGTGCTATAACATAACATCGCACAGAGTGTGCTAGAATTTTCGTGTGCACTACTCATCACACCACGAGGAATGTTCAAAGAAACTTTCATGAATTCTCGAGACCAAACTCAAGCCTCAATGTTCTGTCGTATTGGCTCTTGAATTCACGGGAATCAACTTAGAGCAATATATTTACTGATAACTTTGACGACAACGCTTTTTCACACACCGACGTGATCCGGTAGAGTACAGTTGTCACTGTAGTCTGATGTGGATCAAATCATTAAGAAAAAAAGGCACACTCCTCTCTGCAAAAGTCGAATTAAGGCAGTGCTAAATTTCAGACATTTTTCATCTAACCTCCTTTCTCCCTTACGCACATTCTCAACAATCTTGCAAAAATCTACATTAACCCAATGCACACGCAGCATAAGAAATTCGGCATTGATTAAAATTCACAAGTATAATGTACAACATAATCAAATTAGTGAACATAGAAATAATGATTCACTTACATAAAGCATTCTCCAGTTCAAATCATAGATCAATAACAAACATGTACGAAATATTTCTAAGTCCATTTTTTTAAATCAGTCAGTTAACTTACCATAAGCTAACAATCGCCATGAATTATGTCAAAATCGAAGTGATTAGAATATAGACTTTCTTCAACAAAGTAACAACTTTCGGTCCATCGGCATTGGTTGAAGTTGTTATGAAAAAGTATGAGACTATTAGTCAGAAAAGCTACTTATCCAGTTGGAACTGGTTTGGTTTGCATTAGAAATTTCAATTTAACTGAGTTGTTTACTCCAACTCTGACACAAAATATACCATCATAAGCAGTGCCCAAAGGTCGGGTCACTTTGACTTTTAACAGTATATATAATCAAGTTTAGAAATAGGGATAGGCAAATTTACTCTGACACAAATACAACAATAATAACCATCATAATAAAAATCGCATAAATTGAAGTAGTCCAGTAGAATAGCAACAGTCACCAATGTTATGAAATATCAGCTGACACAGAATAGAAAGAGAGAATGAACGAAAGAAAGAGAGACAGAAAAAGAAAGATAGACAGTCAGGAAGGAAGGAAGGAAGGAAGGAAAGAAGGAAGGAAGGAAGGAAGGAAGACGGGAAATGATTGAAAGTTCTAAGATATCAGATAATAAATTATGCATTTAATAGAAAGAGAAACCAGAACTGATATTAGTAATAGCGCTAGAAACACATATATGAACTGGAAGGTTATCTGAATAAAGGTCCATGGAACCGTAGATCTCTGCACACTATTTATATCCGTGCCGGCTAAGAGCATCACTTCTTGGAAGTGCCAACATCCTCTGTACAATGATG
Source organism: Sinotaia quadrata (assembly GCA_028829895.1). NCBI lineage: Eukaryota > Metazoa > Mollusca > Gastropoda > Architaenioglossa > Viviparidae > Sinotaia > Sinotaia quadrata. The sequence continues at coordinate 46,489,089 of CM054181.1, read as the reverse complement.
GGTTTTTGTAAAAGTCCTCACGGTCGAAATCCGAGTACAATGCTCACTATCGACCAGCCGTCAAAAACACAAATCGGACTACTACTACCACTACTACTACTACTACTAATAATAATAATGGCGGCTTACTAAGCAATCCCGATTTACAAGCAGTAATAACTTTCTATCACTAAACAAGATTTAACGTCAAGCAATGTGTAATAGATGAGACTTACAAAAAGAAATAGCGAGTTAAACCAGATTTGAAATTTTAGAGAATGAAAGAGGTTCATCAAACTGAAAATCCTTTAGTAAATGAAATGAAATTTTTTTCGATATCTTGAATGGCTTATTGTGTAACCAAAGTATGTAGGCGCGCGCATCATACATCCAGTCCATACGTAACCATATGCCTGTAACCAAGTACCCAGACATTGCTGAAAGTGTATCATACCTCGTCAGCAGGAGAATCTAAGACGTAAAGGTTAACCGTGCTGGCCACTTTTATTTTCCAGATAGCAGATTTCTCTGCACAGCTTGCAAATATCGTCCTCAAGACAGAATATGGGACTTGTACGGAGCCCTTCCCTGTCAGCGACTCCAAATGAAAATCAATTTTCTCCCTGTCTCCATCTGCACACAGATTTTGGGTGAAGAGTTTGGCGCACAGAAGCAGGGAAGCGTAAACAAGGCGGCGAACCTCATCCTTCAATTCTCTGTGCCTCTGCTGGGTCATTGACTTGGCCGGTTTCAGGAGAGTTTTCTGGAGAATCGCGACATCTCGTTTCAGTTCGGCTGTCTGTTTGAAACAGGTGAGATTCGTCCTGCCATTGCCATTGGAAAAAAGCAGATAAAAAAGTAATATGTAAAAATGAAGGAAAATCTCTGTTTTAGTCATAGGAATTTTTCATCATACCATGTAATTTAACTCAACAATTTGCTTCTTATACAACACTAGATCTCTCCAAAAGTTAATATACAAAGCTACGTCATACATGCTAAGTGTATGTGTACATTTTCCCCAATACGTAAATATAGTGATTTTAAAGAAAATTTGTTCTCTGTAAAGACTGAAGTTAAATTATAAATTCATCGCTTTACATTATGACATCCTTTCAAATTATCATTAACTATATATTTGCATGGAAATAATATATTTTGTGAAGTAAAAATTAGATTGCATCACAAGTGTATGAGAGTATGAGCTAACATGCCATTTTGAGGCGCCGAATAAAGCACACTCTTGTAGAATGTGACAACGTAATGATTGTCAGCACTAAAAATATATCGAGTTGACCCGACTTCTCAATGCTTACCCAAGGACACTGAATCCATTCAACAACTCACTGCATTTCTCGGTTAGCCAGGTCATCTTGACCTGATTGGTGAGAGCGAAAGCTAAAGTGACATCCAACCCTTCTTTCGCAAAGAGTGCTCGCGATTGTCTGGAGGCGAAACTGTTCTCCGCCTCTGCTGAGTGCGTCAGCATGTCCATGGACTTTTCGATCTTGTACTGACGGTTCTGGACGTTGGGAACAACCATGCTGTCGATCAGCAGCTTCTTGGCTTCCTGTTGGGCGTCGTGGCGAGCTCTCAGCTGTCGGTGGTAGCGCCAACAGTCCCATTCCCGCACCACTTTGGAGCATTTCTGAAGCGGACAGCGCAAGGATTCACCTGGAGCCAGTTTCGGAACACTGCGGTTGACATAGACATCCAAAGCATCGCTTCTGAAGACGTGTCTGCAGTTTGGCAGTTTGACTAAAGTAGTGCCCGCGTTGACCTTTTCGCTTTCTAATTCCGAGATCACACCCTGAATGGCCACGGGTACGAAGTTCGCCTTTTCGCATTCGTAGCATACACAAGCTTCCCCACAGTACCCTTGACACTCATGACCGCATGAAAGCTGTTTAAAACAAAGGAATCTGCAGTAGTCGCACGGACTGGAGCACTTTTTGTCGCATTGCTGGTGTTCGCATTTCCAAGGGCAGGGTTCTTTGCAGGGTGGACAGGGCACGCCACAGGTCTGGCTACACTTACTGTGCTTGCACACTGAAATGCATTTCTTTTGGCACGGCGAGCATGCCACTCCACAGCCGGATTTTCCGCAGAAATGGCCACAGCCTTCTAGAACTTTTTTGCAAGGCTCTATACACGGCTTGTGCACGCGACCGCCTAAACACTCGCCACAAGAACCAGTGCACATGTGGCCGCAGTCCAGCTTCTGCTCGCATGACTTTCGACACGGCATGTCCTCTGGCAGTACATTACATGCAGAGGTCACTGCGTGACCACATGGCCACATTCGCTCTACCTGAAATCGAGGATCATGAAATTTAAAGACATATATTAACTGCTTGAAATATTTCGTATAGGATATCCATTCTTTCTAAACTTTCTTTAAAGTGATTACGTACTGTGTCCAATAAAATCCATCACACAGTGAGATTGAGTTTTATTTAATTATTATAGTTTTACATCTTGCATTTTATATTGTTTATGTGAAATAGTTAAATTATATTATTGTTTTAATACAAACCCTTATTAACATTATTTGATCTGACAAAAGTTTGTTTAAATTTAATTATATTATGGCATACAAATAGTATTTATCAACATTCTTGCATATTTCATACTATCTCTATTAGCGAATCGAAATGAGTCCCTTTAACTCTTAAACTAAACTAGTAATTCTCAAATATAAACGTTGAAAATGAAATTACTTACATGGTAGAATGTTTCAATGAAAACATAAACGTTGTAAAAGTAATAACTATAATAATTTAGTGATTAATGGTATAATTTAGTGATTAATGGTATAATTTAGTGATTAATGGTATATCCATAAATTGAATTTAATGTGCATCTCTACAACATATATTGTAATACGCGCACAACATCAAACAACAGGCTCATAAAAACACACAAACACATTTGCATAAACACAGGCATCGCTTATTGTGACCTTTGTCATTTGCATTATGATTGGACCAAGAGTCAAACTTGTAAAGACTGGGAATTTTGAGAAAAGAATAAACAGTGTGGACATTTTAAAAAAAAATATTTAAATAGAATATTAACAATGCACATATTTCAATCGTACCTCTGGCACTCAAAAAGAAAATTACTCAGACCAAATTCATTGCAATTGTATTTTTGTACAAGAAATGAGGGCATTGCAAGAGAACTCTTGTGTTAGCAATGAGGGTATACAAAGTGAACTACAGTGCAAGTAATTCGATTATTGCAATTGAACTGTCGTGCGCGCAGTGAAAGCATTACAATTTAACTGTTGTGCAAGTAATTAAGGCATTGCAAATGAGGTGCAGTGCAGGCAATGAAATTATTGCAATTGAAATGATGTGCAAGCAATGAGAGCATTGCAAATGAACTGCTGTGCAGGCAATGGCAGATTTATAATTACTTTGCTGTGCACGCTATAACTGCTTTATATTTAATTTATATTTAACGGTGTACAGGCAATAATGGCTTTGCAATTGAACTGTTTTGCGATTACAGCAATGAAAACAGCAGCTGTGTAGAAAATTACAGCTTTGCAACTGAATTGTTTTGCAGGCAATGATGGTTTTACAATTAAATTGTTGTGCAAGTACTTTTCCTGAAAATAACTCTTCTCTTAATGAACCAATCATATTTGCAAAGACGGGATATCTCTGAAATATGAATCTGTAAAAGGCTGGTTGCAATTTGTTCTAATAACAAGATATCATAAACCGCTTTTACTGTGTTATATGTGTGTGCGCGTGTGTGTTAGGTGTGTATGTATGAATGTATGCGTGTATGTATATGTGTGTGCCTGTGTCATGATTGTATGTATGATTGTATGCGTTTATGTATCCGTGTATGCGTGAACAAAAAATCTTATTTTGTCGTCTAATGAAATACACGTGTCAGTGACAAATCTTACTGAAGTCACGAAAACAAGCTGAGAATGGTATAAATTATTAAAAGCGGCCTCCTTCTCAATAACCAATTATTAGTTGATGACAAATATCAATGAAAGTACTAGACGAAAATATTTGTGATTGTATATAATGACCATTTTCTTCAGAATTTCATTGCTACTGTTCCTGAAATGAGAACATAAAGGCAGTAATTATATCGAATTAGAAAGAGAACGAAAGAAGGGTTGTCTAATATAAATAAGATTAAAAAAATTCCTAACATTTTAATAATGTGTACAAACATATTGTCACTCTCTACCTGTTCGTTACACACGCCCACGTGCGCACTTTTGGATCGGCATTCCGAACATTTTCCCTTACACTGATGTCCACAAGGGAGAAAACCTTGACAACGATTATCGCAGCGAAATTTGTGCGGGTCTAGGTAACAGGACATAAGACCCTGGTGCCCACACATTGGAATGTCCTTGACCACTTTGAACAGGCAGTTGCCACAGGGTTCATGGCATTTTTTCGTACATGGGTGCCCTTTGTCGCAGGCGCTCCTTTCACATTTTTTCCTGCAGCTGAAAAGAAAGAGAACTCATATTGGTGACAATGTGACGGTATAACTTATAAACAGCGTTTAAACAGGTCAGATGACTGTCACGGAGGGGGAGAACCCATTAACATTTATTCCTTTTAAAATTATTTTTATTATCATTGGTCACAGAGTGCAATATTTGTTTCTATCATGTTATAAAAGGACTGTTTACAGCACACACATGTATGTTCGGCTGTGTACATATGCGTTTGTGTGCATGTCTATATATAGTATTCATTGATGTATGATTGTAGAGTAATATATATATATATATATATATATATATATTAATAATACATATTGATAGTGTTAGAATGCGCCAAATCTAACTAGGTAGAATGAGCCAAGACTGAACTATGAAAATATTGAGTCAGTAAATTTTACTTTATGCAATGCTTCAACCATGCTAATGTTGACGAAAATCCAGACTTTCTACAACATGAGTATATAAGAAAAATGTGAGAAATGAGAGAGAGAGAGAGAGAGAGAGAGAGAGAGAGAGAGAGAGAGAGAGAGAGAGAGAGAGAGAGAGAGAGAGACGATAAACTGCAGTGATTAAGAAATATAATTCCTGCATTGACTCTGTGTTTTTTGTGTTAGCTAGAATATTCTAAATATTCCAGCAAAATGAAAAAGTTTGTCGATTCATACCTTCCACTGTGTTTATCGACTTTAATTCGTGAGTCATGCAAAGTACATAACATCTTGTCTAACGACATTTGTTTGGAGGACTTTATTTAAATCTTCATATTCCAGGTATGGTTGGTTATCTCAAAGCAGATGGATTTGTAATGTGGATAGCACCGTGACCTTAGGACACATTCACTAACATACAGACACACTGGCCACCAGCATAAGCCCTTCTTTTCTTTGGAAGTGCAAACCATCACTTTCTATTTTGACTGTGTGCCCAGCAGCCAGTCAGGAAGTCGGGCGATACACTGCCTCCTTTTTTTTTGTTACAGCATGGATATGTGTTTCTGTATTCATCATTTGATTGTCTCCCCTCTATGGTTTGGGAGATATTCACTTCTGGATTTACTATCGGATTTACTACAGTGGTACATGCTTTCGTATCTGGATTTATTCCCCTTGTGTAATGCATTCATTTCTTGGATTATTAGGCCAACAACATGTATTCGTTTACCACTACCCCACATCTACAATGAGTGAGTAACTTTATTTGGGTGCATTTAACATTTAGCATTTAATATTTAAATTATTATTGACTAGGGACTTGTTAATTGAACTGTTAATATTTTTATCTTTACTGAATTTTCAGAACATTTGTTGAACATTCCCCATTACTGAATATTTATTATACCCGGCTGTAAACCCTGAAACTTTAAGAGTTTTGACATTTGAATGCATGCTATGTTTGCAGTGTGGTTACTGCTTAGTGAGATTATTTATTATTTTATTATGGTTTTTTTTATTTTCCTTTTTCATCATTCATTGCTCTTGTTCCCCATCCCTTGAATGTGTGTATATGGTCTCGAATGACTGATTAACAATCGTGAGTAAGGTGCTCCACATTTTGCCAATAAATGTATAATTAGATATTTTAAAATGAAGTTTTTCTGTTTTTGGTTTTTGAAAGTGAGTGAAGGCGGCTGTTTCCTCGTTGTTCTGTCCATCATACATTTAACATTTCCATGGTACATTCATGCAAACAGACATGCCAGCGTATTCATAACCGTGCATGCAGAATAATAAAATTCGTTACAAACATCTTGGACCATTCTGCCATGTGGGTTCTTGTCAGAATATCTACATGAGACCCAGCGAAGCGTTCGCTAACCATCATCTCCCTTTCAATCCGAGAGAGGAAGGTGATAGTGACAATGACCAGTTCCCATTGAACGTTTTTTCTTTTCGTCATTCCTTTTTCTTTTTTCCTTTTTTATTGGAGGGTGGTGGTGTCAGTTTCTTGATAAATGTAATTACAAAATGTACAAAATGAATACTTTTAGTGTTTTAAATAGGTGAAAGGAAATTATAGATGAATGCTTTATCTAATAAAAATAAACCCAAAATGATCTAACTCAGTGTCATTCATTACTCATTGCAACATGTCAGCTCTTTTTATACATACCTTTTACATAAGCACAGTACCATTTTAAATGTTGTACCTTCAAATTGCTTTACATAAAAACCTCCACCAGTCAGTAGAGAGTAAATATAAAACCACAATCGTTTTATTGGTGAGAAGATAAAAGGCTTAAATTCAGACTAAAATAATAATCATGGGGAGATAAGTAGAATATCTCAAGGAAAGCAAAACACAGCTCACCAGGAAGAGTTTACAAGAAAGTACAGGAGAGGAAATCGAATCAGGTTATCTTGACCGGCAAGCATACGCTTTGGGTCACATAAACTGATCAATAGCTAGTGTTTGGAAACTGATCAAAAAGCAAATTCAATACATTATTGAAAAAACTTACGCATTTATGCTTCTGTACAATCAGGAAAGGAATTTGGCCTTCGTGGGAAAATAATCGGGCACTTGAATAATGAACGTCAGCTAAATGCAATTGAATTAGGTTATGTCAATCAACCATCAAACAGAAGCTGTTACCTGTGATGACAACATCAAAGAAGAAGAATACTAATGCATCACTTCTATAATTTAGAGTGGTTATGATAATAAATGATTGAAGCATTTCCCTTAGATTGAATTTGGTCCGCGTTTGTGAATTATAATTGCGAATGTAGTTAATTGCTTGTTAGGAAATATAAATAGAATTTACAAACATTTAGGAAGCATTCCTATGAACATCTTTTAGAGTGTGAGGACATTAATAGCAGGTCCATCCTAACTTTACTTTTCCAGGTTATGGTTCTCCACCACGGCGGAAGAGAAGGTAGTGGATTTTGTGTTACACTGGACCATGGATGTAACGATGTTACAAAGTCCGAAAGATTCATGTGCACAAAATGCACATTATCATGGTCATAAACATGGCACACGTTCTAAAGAATTTACTTACACATAATTTGAATGATCACGATCGTAGCCATGACACTGTCTCTCGCAGACATGACCACATTTGTCTAATCTGTAGGTACATGGCTTCTTGCACCCTCCCTCTGGAGCATTGGAAAAGTCCTGTAAATTTATGAGAAAGCTAATCAGCATCTACAATTAAATACATAGGTTGTTAAGGTGAAAACATTTCATCCCCACTGAAAGTGATTACGAACCCTTTGCAGAAGGTTAGTCCTATTAAGACTTGAACCATGCAAGCATACTAGTCAATTGTAACACTTTCCACTTTAAGACTTGAACCATGCAAACATACTAGTCAATTGTAACAGTTTCCACTTTAAGACTTGAACCATGCACACATACTAGTCAATTGTAGCACTTTTCACATTAATTAATTAGATTCGTAATTCGCACTTCACGTCTTTTGCAAGGAATTATAAACGATCTGTGATTTTAGAAAGAAAATCATACACTAATAGTTTACCATGGGAGTAGAAACTTTTATTTCCATTTCTGGATGATTCTCACAGCGAAGTGTAATGAACATGTCCATTTGCCCATGTTCCTTCGCAGTTGTACAAATCTTTCTCCAGAGTTCGCTGTTGTCTGCTAGGATCCTATTTTTAGGAAAAGAAAATTTTAGTGTAAAGTGTTAAAGACTATTCACAAATGAAGTTGACTGTGAATAAGGATAAGAGGGGTGTAACCATCAGACTAAGAGATATAGCCAAGTAAAGGTTTGAAGATAGATGATGCAATTTCCAGCGATTCTATGAGACTCACAAATCCACATTTTAAAGCATCGAAATACTCCAATAGCTTAATGTAGAGTGACAACTGAATTACTAAAAAAATAGCTGAGTAAATGTTTACTAAGAGTAAAATGACTATAAATAGTTTGTTTCGGAATTCTATTTTCAACGGATCAAGATAAATACCGTGGGTGAATTTTCGAATAGGATTAGACTGATGTGTATTACATGTAAACTAACTAATTGTTTTTAGTGGTGATGGCTATAAAGTAGTTATAAGGTGTAAGTATATTTTAAGTGTTGGTGAATAAAGCAATACAATTAAAGAAACTAATATGATAGGAGTGTCCACTCACATTCACACACATACATACACACAAACACGCACACCAAGTACTAATGGCGCTTTACAAACATACTTGAAGTTGCCAAGTGCATACAATCCATTCCTTGCGCGAGATATTGCCACACAGACGCGGTTATCTGTACTTAGAAAGCCCACACTTCCTTCCTTATTGCTCCTGACTAGGGAAAGGATAATGATGTCATTCTCCTCGCCCTGATAATTGTCCACAGCTGTCACCCGCACACCTAAACAAAAACAGTGGTCACTATTTTCATCTATTTATTATCGCGAATAAACTACACAGACACACACACACACACACACACACACACACACACACACACACACACACACACACACATATATATTAAGTAATGTTGAAGCAAATATATGAGGAAATTGTAAATAAGTAATCAAATGCACATATTACCTGGCAATTCATATACAGTTTAGATCATTATACAGTTGTATGATAGCAAATTAAAATACGAACATTATAAACACAACATAGGAAAGAAAGTCACAGTCATTAATTTTGAGAAGTGTGCAAAGGTGCCAACCAGACAAAAATTAGTTTTGACGTTTGAAATTGTGACATCGTGCAAGCAACTCGGAAAGCAGCATTTTGTATTTCTTTTTAATGTAGGGAAAGTGAAGAGAAGGGATGAATGTGACGTTTTAATAATTTACGTCACTCACCCATCCACTTATACCCACCCACCCAACCTTTCTCCTCTATTCAGAAGCTGACCTATATTGTCAAATTATTTATAAAAGCGTCATTGGCATGTTTCTGTTTTTATTTTGCACCGATGGTTTACCTGTTTTTAAATTATTTGTTAAAAGTATTCCGAAAAAACTCAATGTTCTTCTGAACGTTTTATTTGATGTAAATCTATCCTTTCTTAACCTATATTTGTTTTTTTTTTTTAAATAAAACTATGACTGCCTCAGCTTTACCAAATAGAAAATGCTATTTTGAAAGTTTATTTTTGTCACTTTCCTTATATAATTTTATCTACACAAATACAATATTTTAACTATTTATGGTTGTAGTGAACTTATATATCAATCTGTCTATCGTTTTCATAGCAAATTAATTACTGCATTATGGCTTAAGGCAAATACTGTTTGCTGTTTTCTTTTGATTAGTACATAATGATGTAAATTTGGTTGTGCTTAATAGATAATATTGTGACGTCACTCAGAATACTACATATAAATATGAAATCATGCAAATCTACTGTGGCTGGTGACAACATTATGTTGTTTTTTTTAGACTATAACATCGTTTCGAATGCTTATAATACACCTACCTAAGACTGTACATTTGTCGCACTGTTTCGTGCACAGTACACGGGCATTTTGTGATTTGATTCATGATTAAGCTGTGGGATGCAAGGGGAATGAATGTAGACTCTCAGGACCATCATCCATAGCCGCATTCTCATCCATACTTCTGAGACAAATTTGTGGAATGTGGGGAAATATAAAAAACAAAACAAATTACACGAAGGTTAAGAAAACAAGCAGGATGTGACAAATGAAGATGCAGGCAAACGTAAAACAGGAAACATCTTTTCACTTAGACACTGGCTGGTAGAAACGATAAACAGTTCGTCATTCCAGAGCATTCTACATGTTCAGATATGTCGGTCGGACGTACCTTGAAAGAACTTGTCACTCTTCCTTATCAACTGCTTGAGTGCAAACACCTGTCCTGAGTAGGCAGCTAGGATGGTGATGGAGGACGGAGGGTATCCTTGCTGCAGCAGGTAGCGACACAGGCCAACACATAGTTCCGCTTCGTGGTCGTTGGACTTGCTGTTGGTTTCAGAGTTATTCTTTTCGGCAATCTGCATAACACATAAATGAAAGTGAACTTACGTCAACGTATGTGAAATAAAGTTAATAACTAATTTTAACACATTTCCACAAACACACATACACAAACACCCACATTCTGGTATACATATAAACACAAAGCCAGAGTCCAAAACCAAATAAACAGCAATAAAGTTTCCTTCATATACCTCATGGTGCAAAAGGAAGACATTTTGCTTTAATCCCCGGATGTTGTCCCTGCCCATGGTTGTCTCATGGTCCCTCAGATGTGGGTATATGTGTCTTACGAGATGCGCAACCTCAGGGCGCATGCGGTGCTGCACGGCCAGTGTCGTGTGGTGCAATTTATTCTTAACAAGGCGTTCGAAAAGAGACAGATCCAGATGGTAGTTAACGCTAAGGTCGTACACGGTAGGAGATGGCCGCAGTTGCTGATGGTCGCCGATGAGGATCAGATGCTGGCAAGTTGCGTGGAGAGTTGTCACTACGTGAGCTTCCAGTACCTGGTCCAAGAGAAGAGAACTCTTGTTATAGGCATTTGTAGTGCATCTTTCTTACTAGCAAATCGCGTTCTGGTGGTGTCGATTCACAGGGCAAAATGTCTTGGCAAACTCAAACGCGGGAACTGGGATACATATCGAAAGTTACTGGATATGTATTGAGTATTCAAATTGAATGAGTAAAGTGTAATACGGATATATGAAAAATGGAATGAAACATGCATAAAAAAACCCCGTTGAAAAAGGCTCTAGGTATGTTTAAAGACGAAATATTATCATCGGAGGTCTTGCTGCTTACTGCCTTGCTAATTGATTACGTTTTAAACTTGTTTTTTTAAAAATATTTTCACTGATATCCGGGTCAATATATAATTATAATTATAATTGACAGTTTAACAGTGTTTCATAGACGTTTTGAACAGCAACCGTACGTTGCATGATTAAACTTTAAGAAAATACATAATACATTAAAAAAAAACCTCAGCTACTACCATCATGGTTGTTTTCAAAACTTTACTTAGCTTGTTGAGTGAGTTGAGGCTTCACACATCTATCTGTCACTGAACAAACCTCAACAAATTTGATTGTAAAAAAATGTATAAACAAATTAAGTTACAAAGTTAAGACAACTGAAGCCTTATTAAATTAGATTGTTTACGTAACGTACAAGAGCAGTTTGAAAGTTTTGAATAACCGAGCGGGTCGTCATGACCGATCGATTAGCTCTTGTCCTCCGACATCAACCACAATTTGTTGGGAGAAATAAACACAATGGATTTGTTGGGAGAAATAAACACAATGGATTTGTTGGGAGAAATAAACACAATGGATTTGTTGGGAGAAATAAACACAATGGATTTGTTGGGAGAAATAAACACAATGGATTTGTTGGGAGAAGTAAACACAATGGATTTGTTGGGAGAAGTAAACACAAGAAACTGTAAGAGAGAAATGTTCAACCTGTGGCTCGGTATTCACCAAAGCAATGTATCACGCATAAAAAATATTAAAAGTCAAACAGATAATGATAACTGATGTGGCTGACCTGCAGACCTGTACAGATTCAACATGGATGGATTTCAATGAAATCTCAAAAATTTCAGGATAAAAGAAATAATTATTGAACATTTGAAGGTAAAGGAAATTTATCTTTAGAGATATGAAGAAGGTAAGGAAATGTATCTTCAGAATAATGGAGAAGTTAAGGCAGTTACCTGCAAGAAATATGAATGTAAAGGAATCTATCATTAGAAGTATGAAGAAAATAAAGGAATATGAAGAAGGTAATTTATTGCTAGAAATAAGAAGATAAGGAAATTATTTGCTAGAGATATGAAGACAAAGGAAATTTATCTTTAGAAATAAATGTTAAAAGAAATTAATTATGAGAAATGTGATGAATAAGGAAACAATGGACTATGTTGCTTTAGCAAGCAATCAGGCAATGTTTTAATGTTTCCCCTGTTTCTCATTTTATTGTTAATTTTACTAATCTATAAATAGTAATAATGGTTGCCGACTCAGTATCGGCCATAGACTACATGAAACCAATGTCTAATGTGTTTATTTTGTGATAATATCAGATAACCAAAAAAAAAGTTTTTATTTATCTAAAGCTGGAGTGAGGGTAAGCTGGCTGCTGGTTGCCTAGTAAAGCATGTTCAAAACTCCAGGACAAATTTCCAGAAATTTCATAAGTTATTGAATGAAGAATTATCTCCAGTCAATTTGTGAAGTTCATTAATTTGTATTGCAAATGCAAGACGTAGATAAAAGTTTATACTTTACAAAAGTAAGTCGTATCGGTTGTAGAAAACCAGCATTCTGGTAATCAACAAACTACTTAAATTTACTTACTGAATCCATATTCTCGTGTGCCTTCCCTCTTATCGTCGACATTATAAATACATGTATTGGTTTATGAAGTCCATTATTAAGAAAATTCTAAATTTTACTTCCCACATGAATGAACAACTTCAATTGTTTACGCCTTGTGAATTAAACTAAATTACTCTTCTCAACAAATCTATACTGAGTGACAGGCCGAATGAGTGAGTGATGTTTGGCTGGTAGGTAAATTGGCTTTTATGTACGTAATCAATGGATTACTAACTGAATTAATCGCGGATGTGTGAATTTTCTGGATATATTACTTTTCTGATGGCTGACGGCATCACTGTGTACATGTGGACGTAGTTGGTAGATAATGTGAATGGTGAATGAAATATTTTGATGGATGAAAAATCTGTTAAATGAAGGATGAGAGGAAACGGGAATGATGTAATGCACAAACACAGTTGGTGGTGGATTCAGAAAATTATTACCATTGCAACATTATACCAATACAATTTCATTCGTCAGCCTACCTCGGCCGCCTCTTCAAGAAGCACAATGGGACAAGCAACTTCCTTCAAAACCTTCCTATAGCGTGCCGCGCCTGTTGTTGTCATGCCAATGAACTTTGCCCCCTTCAGAATCTCACTGTCTTCACCATACCGTAGTTCCGACATCCTTCTGGCTTCTATTACGTAGGCATCACATCTGTCCTTGACGTCATCTTTAAGGCTGCTTTGGTATCTGATAATTAATATGAATGTAGAATTGAGAATTGTACTTCATTTAAATTGTAGGACAGGCAATGCTTATCAATTTCATTTGCGAATAATGCACATTTGTATTAATTTCAAGAGAAACTTGCCGCAAGTATGCATTCAGTGACGTATTTCTAGACTGAGTTTCATTACGTACGCTGTCTCGTTGACATAAAGTGTCATTATTTATTTACCGTACACACACATACACATGCACACACATACACACATATACATAGACACACACACACACACACACACACACACACACACACACACACACACACACACACACACACACACACACACACAATGCTTTTATGAAGTTATATATTATTACTTACGTACTTAACTACGAACACATTTGCTCATATGTAAAGAACTAAGAGAAAGAACTTTTGGATTTCTTTCTTAACAGTTTGTCGCACGTCATTACTGGATAGATTATACAATACTCTTCCACATTACCATCTTCTATATATTTATAACTCTCATTCGTTCCCACATATATGCATCATTTCACCAAGTTAACGTTAAATTTGCGACATTTAATTTATTAGTAATCAAAACACTGAAAACACTTTCAATCATCTTATGTGTTTTATAATGCAATTTTCATTTTACCTTTATATCCAGATGTATACTAGCATAAAAGGTTTCATTCTACCTTTGTAGCTATATGTATATTTGAAAACAATTTTTATTCGACCTTTGTAACCAGACTTATATTTGAATACAATTTTCATTTTTACCTTTTAACCAGATGTATATTTGAATACAATTTTCATTTTACTATTGTAACCAGATGTATATTTGAATACAATTTTCATTTTACCTTTGTAACCGGATGTATATTTGAATACACTTTTCATTTTACCTTTGTAACCAGATGTATATTTGAATACACTTTTCATTTTACCTTTGTAACCAGATGTATATTTGAATACAATTTTCATCTTACCTTTGTAGCAGATGTATATTTGAATACACTTTTCATCTTACCTTTGTAGCAGATGTATATTTGAATACACTTTTCATTTTACCTTTGTAGCCAGATGTATATTTGAATACAATTTTCATTTTACCTTTGTAACCAGATGTATATTAGAATACAATTTTCATTTTACCTTTGTAACCAGATGTGTATTTGAATACAATTTTCATTTTACCTTTGTAACCAGATGTATATTAGAATACAATGTTCATTTTACCTTTGTAACCAGATGTATATTTGAATACAATTTTCATTTTACCTTTGTAGCCAGATGTATATTAGAATACAATTTTCATTTTACCTTTGTAACCAGATGTATATTTGAATACAATTTTCATTTTACCTTTGTAGCCAGATGTATATTTGAATACAATTTTCATTTTACCTTTGTAACCAGATGTATATTAGAATACACTTTTCATTTTACCTCTGTAGCCAGATGTATATTTGAATACAATTTTCATTTTACCTTTGTAGCCAGATGTATATTAGAATACAATTTTAATTTTACCTTTGTAGCCAGATGTATATTAGAATACAATGTTCATTTTACCTTTGTAGCCAGATGTATATTAGAATACACTTTTCATTTTACCTTTGTAACCAGATGTATATTTGAATACACTTTTCATTTTACCTTTGTAACCAGATGTATATTAGAATACAATTTTCATTTTACCTTTGTAACCAGATGTATATTTGAATACAATTTTCATTTTACCTTTGTAACCAGATGTATATTTGAATACAATTTTCATTTTACCTTTGTAACAGATGTATATTTGAATACAATGTTCATTTTACCTCTGTAGCCAGATGTATATTTGAATACAATGTTCATTTTACCTCTGTAGCCAGAATAAGTAAAGGCGCACTCGATCTTCCAGCCCTAACCGCCACACGTCCTTGACTTGTGCTGCCTTTTGCTCGGTCATGGCCGCTGATGCGCGCAGTAAATGTTGAAGTTTGCGAGTTTTTTGTTTCTTTTGCCGAGCAGGGATCGACCAGCCATCTAAAATGTCGTTGCAAAATTTGTCGCTGCCATTATTTGTTGATGTTTATTTTATATACGTATTCATGTGTAATTTAAATCATGTTAATAAGCCCTGTTGTTGATGATAATTTTGTAAAGTATACTTGATGTATTAAAATATAAAGTATCATATAATTATAAATTTTACATATATAGATGCATCAAATATTTTTAATTGGAATAATTCTATAGTTAAATGTACACAATTAAGATTAGCAGAGAAAATATTGTTCTTGCTATTATTTTCATTTGGTTTCCTTTGTTCTGATCATTTTGTACAATACCTATTTATATGTGCCATAATAAAATAGTATTAAGAAAGTAAAATAAAAGCTATTATAATGTCATTTTCAAGAGCGTTTGAAAACACACCTCAATCACCCATGAGGAATAGCTCTGTCACTACTATTTGTTATTTGCAGGAACTGTGTGATTGAAAGTCCCTGTGTATATGTGTTTGTTCTCTGTATATGTTTCGTCTCTTTAGCAGTAAGTTTGACAATGTTTGTTGTGTACTTGTATGTCAAGATTGGGTTTTATAGCAGTCTTACATACGTGTCTTTAGCAGTACGTTTGTTGTGTACTTGTATGTAAAATTCGGTTTTATAGCAGGCTTTCATACGTGTCTTTAGCAGTAAGTTTGACAATGTTTGCTGTGTACTTGTATGTTAAGATTGTAAAGCGTTTAGAGGTGTTATAAGAATAAATGTTGTATTAAATTAGTAGTAGTAGTAGTAGTAGTAGCAGCAGCAGCAATAGTAGTAGCAATAGTGACGCAATGTAGTGTTGTAGTATTAGTATTATATTGTTGAAGTAGTAGTAGAAGCAGCATTGATGCAATGTCATACATTGATATAAATATTAAACATGGAAAAGATCGATGGAAAAACAATCTCTCGGTTAACTAAAATATTTGATGACTGGGACATGATTATTTATACACACTTTTGATATCATGGTATGGTTTCGGGAAATCGCTGTCATCAATGAAGAGTACAATTACGATGTGTTATTAAAAAGTTGTATGTTATTCTACAAATGTCACTGTCAAGAACTTGTGTAAGTTAATACACAATAATACTTATTTGTAAGACGGTGTGTGCTGTAAGCTTTAAAATCTGTTTTCGAATTAAATAAGCTGTCTGTTAACCATTATTAAAAGTGTCAAATAACTAATATACGTAAGCAAATTAAAATTTAAAATTTATTATTATCAAGTAAAAGACAGTTACAGACCTGCATCAACTGTCTTGTCATCTTTCTTGCTCGTTGCCGTAATAACGCCGAGTTCGGCCATGGCGTCTTGAATATTGTATTTCGACTTCTTGACGTCGAAATTGAAAAGATCGTCATCGTCCGCATCATCAAGCTGTCTATCTCTTTGTAATAAGTCCGCTTCTTCAAGGACGTTTAGATCTTCATCTTCGTCTTTTTCGTTCTCCTCGTCCTCGTCTAAGAGTTGCTCCAACACGTCCTAGAGCGTGCATGAATAAGGTCAAGGTGAAGTACGTATAATTATCTCTAAGACTCAGTCAATGACTACTACTACGACCTAGAGCGTTCATTAATACGGTCAAGGTGAAGTACATATAATTATCTCTAAGACTCAGTCAATGACTACTACTACGACCTAGAGCGTGCATGAATAAGGTCAAGGTGAAGTACATATCTCTCTAAGACTCAGTCAATGCAGTTCTCTCTTCACCACAGTCTATTAATAAAACCTGCTAATAATTTCTTATGAAGACTCACTACTAAGTTAAAATTAGCATTTATAGCTTTTATAACCTATATAAAGTAGAACATTACTAATCCAGTAGTTAAGGAAGGTTTACTGACTGATGATGAGAAAAAGAATGACTGGAAGCCCGAATAAGCTTTATATCTCAGTCGATTTCAGAAAGGTAACGCTGTCATCACGGTTCTAACGCTGTCATCACAGTTCTAGCGCTGTCATCACGGTTCTGTGTCCTACAAAGGTGGGCCTGTTATATGTCAGTAGCATACATTTTCAATTAAAGCACACAGTGTGGAAAATATCTTAATACTATATTTATTAAACAGGCCTAAATACACATAACTACATTAATAATAATAATAATAATAATAATAATAATAATAATAATAATAATAATAATAATAATAATAATCATCATCATCATCATCATAATAATAATACAGAATATAATCTTTAGCATTTATATAACAAACGCAAATACCTTCGCATATTAATCTAAAATAAGAAGAAAAACGGAAGTATTATTATTACTACTACTAATAGATAGATAGATAGATAGATAGATAGATAGATAGATAGATAGATAGATAAATAGATAGATAGATAGATAGATAGATAGATAGATAGATAGATAGATAGATAGATAGATAGATAGATAGATAGATAGATAGATAGATAGATAGATAGATAGATAGATAGATAGATAGATAGAAAAATAGTAGAAATAATATGGTATAGGATTATTCATGAAATAATCAAGATAAATTATTATTTCTACTGGAGGAAATAATGTTTTAGCGCTCAACATTGTTACGGATCTATTCTCAATGTTGTGTTTAGATATTTTATCCTTACAACTGATTTAATATGGTGGAAGTTAAAGATGTCATTTGCTCACTATTGAATGCAGATGTAGAATGTACGAAATGCACTGTAAATTTCATTCCAACAAATATTACGTTTTTCTATTATTGTTTTAAATGAATATGCTTTGCATGAATCTGCATTCAAATGTATAGACTACCATATCCATGATTAGAGTTCTTTTTGGTCATATACTAACTAAATCGAGGATGCAAAGCGTTAGAGCTTAGCTCTATGACGATGTAGGGATATTGTAAATGATCGTAGAGCATTATCTCCCTTCAATGTGCGTCAGATGTTAAGAGTCCAATGGGACCTGATTGAAAGATGAATCCTGGAAAATAATAGGTCACATGACCCTGTACAATGAGTACAGGTTCCATGACTAAAAAATGATTCACGATGAAAATGCTCTGATGGAGAACCACATCAGTTTGTTTAAATATGGAACTTTCGTTGCAGTTCATCCTCTGAACCATACAATTAAACTCTGGACGTGTAATGTAACCTTCCTTTTGCACTGTTATTACAATTTCGTCTACTCTGTTTCGTTTTCCTTTTACGTGATAATGAACTTTCCTGTTTTTCATAGTATTTCCCGTAGTTAATTAGATATATGAAACTCATACACATATTATCTCCCGTAGTTAATTAGTTATAAAGCTAATAGATACAAATGCTAAATTTAAAGTGGCGTAAATGATCCCCAGGGTGACAATTACTGAGACGTTTACCCTAACTGTACACTTGTTAACCTTTATTGTGATACTTAATTTTCCATCACAATCTTTAAAGATTAAGTGACAATACTTATGGGGGAAAATTCCTGTCCACAGTATATGATAATTCTCACCTGTAACATCTGAACATTTTGCGACTTGTCCTGAATTCCCAACCACTCCCGGATGCAGTATGAAGGAGCATGTCTGAAAGGCCCACTTCCCACAATGGCAGAGTAAACTGTTTTGTTCATCCATGGCTGAAGAACCTGGTCAGATAGAATATCACGCTTGGCCAAATTTTGCCACATCAGTTGATCACTCGGATCCTGACCATTACTTAACGCTATGTCTGCTTCTTTTTCTTTGTCTTCAAGAACCTTGGCCAGCCAGTACCTGTTGGTGGTGATAGATTTTCAAGCTTGTATTTCATCAAAATAGATACCTTAGCTAAAATATGTTTTTTTTTGTGTGTAAATAAGGTAATTCAGATAACCATAAGATGTATTTAGTAGACAAATGAGCTCTGCAAATAAGAAGATTGCTATTTAACTTCTTTCGATCAGTACCACAAGTTAATCATATTCATTCACAACAAAAAACTAAATTAATTTAGACGTTAGCCACAATTATTAAAGAGGACGTGGTTCTGACAAACGTATTAAAAATATGACTTCGACTACTTATTTGTGATCTAAAATTTTATTCTTGTTCTGTGAAGACGTAATCTACATAGGAAATATTTAATGTCCCATTTTTAATACTTGGGATTTACTATTTCCAATACATAGTCTATTTTGACTATTGATAAGTTAAAACTAGAGCAATGACCAAAATTGTCGTTACATTTTGGAGACTAAAAATATAGAATTGAATAATTTAAAATTTTACAACTGTTCATTTGATTAATTTTACTTGCTTGAAGATTCGGTTATTTTGTTACACTTAAAATATTTACACAACATATAATTAATTAACAAAAAGCCGAACTATGAAACCCAGACGCTTAGCACATTCATTTGTGAGAACTGATTAATCATTAAACTGTTGCAGTGCCTCTTATATATGACATCGATAATGCATTAGCCAAGCCAGTATATCGATATGGACACGATACAGTAGGTCATTGCAGTTCCTATTATTTATGACAGTATTTAAAGACATAGATAATGCATTAGCCTAGCCAGTATTGATATGAACACAATACAATAGGTCATTGCAGTGCCTATTAAATTATTTATGACAGTATTTAAAGTCATAGATACAAATGCATTAGCCTAGCCACTTTACTGATACTGATAAAATACTTTATGTCATAATGAGCAGGACGCAAATATGTTCTGTATGTTATTTTAAGAAATATTTACCAATGCAAATTCTTTAGATTGTAAATCACACCTACCTGTACATCTTTGCTCGTATCTTCGGGTGAAGAGTATACAAGCTACGGATGTCTACTCTTTCATCACTTAATACACCGGAGCCTTCCACTATTTGTGACGTCACTTCCTGGGCAAGGTGAGTATAGGAACCCTGGCTTCTGTCTTCACTCGAAGTTGATATGCCAGCAGTAAGCCAATGAATCATAGTCTGGCCGGGTTTCCCTGCCACCATAAACACTGATACGTCCACGCTCTTCAGAGAGTCGTATTGATTCCCTAGCATAAAGAACTGCAAGACCCTTTCGCTGACGATTCCCTTTGTCGTGGCCTCCAGCTTGGCCGACACGGCTTCAACTGTTTCCCGTAGATTACACATCTCTCGGAAACAGTCTCTGATGCTGTTTTTAATAGACAAATTCACTCGCTTCTCTTTCCTAATTACGGCGCGAATTCGCTTCAAATTGAACTCTTCTAGCTGTGGGTTTTTACAGCGACTTCCAACTCGAACGATGCCATCGGGACAAAATTTCAAGATCCCTTCCAGAAACTGATCTAAAGCGTGATTCGTGTAGCAGACAACAAGAATTGGTCGAAGTCCTGAAGACTGTGTCCAGACGTCCCTGTTGTCCAGCAGAACCTCGGCAACCTTGAGACCCACAAAGGTTTTTCCTGTTCCCGGGGGGCCCTGAATAATGGCCAGCTCTTTAGTCAGGGCTGTTTTTACTGCTTCATACTGTTAAACATGAATAGGTTCAATTACTCATACTTGTCTGATTAAATTCTATGATAGGACAGAAAATGCATTGCAATATAAATATTTCAGATATGGAAATAAAATGAAAACCTATTTTCTAATTCACTCATTAAAATAGATGTGACATCTCTCTTGCCTATGTAATTGAACGATTATTTTTATACTCACTAATTTTGATTATGTTGTACATTATAGATGTGGATTTTGATCGATACTATATTTTATATGCTGTGTGTGTATTGGGCTAATAAAAGTTTTCAGGATTTGTAATTTGAGAATCCTTTAACAGAGAAGAAAGTTTTAAAGATGCAATATACCTGAAATTTAGTGCTATCTTAATTTGACTTTTGCAGAGAAACAGGCCTTTTTCTCTGTCACATCATGCTACAGTGACCACTGTATTCTACTTGATTACATTGATGTGTTCATCCAGCCTTGTCACAAACTTATCCGTAAAACGTGTTGCTGTAAGTTCTTTCCGTGAATTCCATTTGAGAGCCAATATGGCTGAAATTTATGGCTTGCGTTTGGCCTCAGGAATTCACGAAACGTCTTGAACATTCCTCATAGTGTCCTGCGTAGCACACACGAAAATTCATGAACATTCCTACTGATGTGCTTGATAGTGCATGTAAAATTCTAGATGATTCTTCATGGTGTGCTTTGTGAGTTCATCGAAAACTCTGGAATAGTTGTGTAATGTTTCTAAAATGCACACGTAGGACTACCGCCTGAATAAGAAAGACAGTGACTTGCTGCAGACTGTGATTGTGTACACGTGCTGGCGATAGGCGCCCTCTATGAAAAAAAAATATGTACATTGACTAATTATTTTTTCTAAAACCTCCACTCTCATTTCTGTGATGATATGACATCCATGATTTTGATTAATTATGTTAATTGACTGCATGTCTATACTAGGATAAACTGAACGATTGTCGAGTGTTAATTGAACATTGTTGTGAAGTGATGTAAGTGTTAATGCTCTTTTGTTGTATATTTGATTGCTGATTTAATAAATTTACTGTTCAATTTATTATTTCTTACACAAATTGATAATCATATGTTGGAGAAGATAGTGGGTGAATAGGAGCTCACTAAATACAGATAGAAAGTCGGATTTATCTTCTCATTTGGTAAGGTTTCATCCTCGGGAATATTGTGTGACAATAAATGTTTGTCTTTATTGTTGTGGAAGAGAGAAAATGTTTACAGCGCCCTCATATCCGCTAAGTGAGAGAGACAAGTGGTGTCTTGTGGATAATTATTAATATCATAAATTGAGATTATCATCACTTGTGATTAGCTATGGGTGATAAAATAATAATAATTATCACAACCAGTAACTAGTGTGACACAGAAACCTACTTGAGACTCATCAAAAAATGTGTCCTCCAAGTTTGGCCAAGTTCGTGGGTTGATCATTGTTACTGACAATCCCGCATACTTCCGGTCATCACGCATGAGAGCCTTTAGATTCATGCGTGCCGGCAATCCACCAGCTGTTAAATATACGGGTGGCTTGACTGTCGTGCTACATTTCACGATATAGCGAGCCATCGGGAAGGTCCTGTCCATTCTTCGTAAATCGTCTTCCGTCATTTCCGTGTCTTGTCGGGTAACACCCGTCCTCATTTCTTTCAGACCTTCTAACACATGACGGTAGGCTTCAAAGTAGGCCGTGGTTTCCGCCATTGTGAAAACGTCACTTGGGGGTTTGCCCAGGATTTCTTCCAAACCGTTTTCGAAACGGACCTGAATGACGCCATTCTCCAGGTCTTTGAGATCCCTGTTAGTGACAACGGCGTAGTAAATTGACTCGAAGTCGTCTGAACTGAGGCACACGAGGGATCCATACAAGAGTCGCTTGGAGGACTGCCATCGCATTGTCTTGAAAGACGTGTTGTCAAACTGGATGCGGTGTTCTAAGCTGTCCTTGCATACAAGGCCGATAATCTGTACTCTATGGTAGAGCCTGCAATTAATATTTTAAAAAAACAAAATTACAACTACATTAAGCAGCACCTCGTTTGAAAATAAAACAAAATCAATTATTATTTTTTAAAAAAAATAATGCTATACTAATACATCTTTTAAGAAAAAGAACATTCAGATACGACTTATCCACTGTTATTCTTTGGTTTGTATGTATGCTTATATGTGATTATGTATGTGTTCGGTGACTGTGAAGTCTGGTTTTCTTTTAAATACCATAACAATAACAACTTCTACCTTAGTTTGTTCATCACATACATTAACTTTTTGTGCCTTTAGATCTAACAGAGAGTCCATATTTGGTTATGCATGCTTCTTCACGTTAACAAAAGGCATCTAACAAAATAATTACTAAGACAGAACGGTCATATGAAATAGAGATTATAAGATCAATCACATTTGAGTTAAATAATATTTGATAATGGTAAAGGTCTTCTGCTGAGCTGAACTGTACAATGCATCTGACGATTAAAAATTAAATTAAAAATGCAAAAGTTTAATAAATGTTTATTAGAATCAGGCAATGTAATATTGGATGTGACATATATGATGGATTATTATGTTTTCCCAAACGATTGAGAGAGCATTCAATAATTACTTATGTGAGTCTAAATCGGTTGAAATAGTTTTAAAATTTTAACGGGAAATTTAAAACTACATATAAGGGATGTATACAAGATTACACTTTTGACTTTTTTAAATTTCAAATTGCTCAGTTCACACTCTAATCAGTACGTACAGTAGAACTCCAAGGAAATAGTTTATGGTTAAAAAAATAGCTATTAAGCTAAAAGTAAACTCATTTAGGCTTGCCACTTGCTTTAGAAAGTATGGAAGATATTTTGTCAATATTCTTCTTTCCAGCCTAACCAACAACATCCCAGTTCACAACATATCTTTGAGATTAAATTCAAATCTTACCTCACGTCCTTGCTCTTCTTGACGTCGTCGCCCTTTGCCCTCAAGCGCCTGTACTCCCTAATCCCGTCTCGGAGAGGTCGGATGTAGTCTTCTCTTAAAAGTCGAAACTGCACATCCAGATAGTGGTCGGGATGCTTGTATGCTCCCTCTTCTTTGTTTTTCCTGAGAAACGCCAAACACTAAAGACATGGTTTCTATTCATAACTGCATATTAAAAATGCAATATTTGTCAGTAGTTTATTTGCTCGTGTTTTTTTTAAATGATAATGATATGTGTCATTACTGAATAAATTGTTAAGTGTTGCACTATTAAAATATGTTCGTATCATCTTTCAAACATAAAAATATATATGTCGATAACAATACGTAGGCTTGTATATTGTTTTATCTACAAGTCTTTGTTAAAATTATAATTTACTAAATAGTCTTGATTTTGTAATCTGTAAACAAGATTAAGGAGACAGATCTCTCAAATAGATTCTACGAAATAAAATTTATAATTCTTTCAGCAGTTTATTTTTTTAAAATATCGAAAATAGAAATATTTAGAACAAAATTATTTAGTGAAAATTATACATTTATTATGATCAACGAAATGTTATGGTGAGCATCGACGAAGTGAACTCTACGGCCATTGAGTAAGGTATATTAATACTCATTACTCTCTCATTGTTAACATGGTGTATAAAGGTTTTAGTCTGCATAGAGATAAACTTCATAAGTTTAACAACAATGCTCTCGTAACCTAATTAATCTGATATACAATGATCTTCTGCAGTACACACATTTCTATTATTAGAATTTGCACTAACCGGAGGAATGCAAAGTCTGTCAAATCCATTTTATTGTCTCCGGGAAAAATGGATAACTCTGCAAAGTCTTCTGGTGGTAGTTCTTCGTCCTCATTAGTTCCGGGCCCAAACCGAGCACCCCGTCTTGCCAACGCATTCCGCTCACTCGTTTCTCGGGACAATCGGCAGCATTGCGTGCATTCTTCAAGCAGCTTTTTGTTCTCCTCCTGCAGGGCGGAGTCCGAGGCCAGCACATTTACAAAGTTCCGCAGAGTACTGAAAACTGTTAATATAAGAAATGCCTTGGTGGAGAACGATGGGACCTTTTGGCAAATGTTGGACAGTAGCGTGTGGATTAGTTTGATAACTTCCAGAATTTTATTTTCAAAAGTGAAGAGGGAATTCTCATCATCTAGTTTCCGTAGCAGGTAAGGGATGTGAGTGTCGAGGAAGCGATGAGCACACACGGCATTGAGAATTTTCAAGACACTTCCTCGATGAAGTTCGCAGTTCATGATTTTAGCTAGGACCTTGAGCAAGTTTATAGTGTCATCATGAGTCATGTAGTCAGATTTCATGAACTCCTCAAACTCGTCAAAATGGGACGTCATCAGCAAAGTTAACTGGTTGGGATCATCGATTTGCATATATTTGCTGACGAGAAACTTTCTAGGTCGATCCCGGCCTCTTCCTCTTCCAGATCCACCCCGTTCTCTTCCGCTTTCCCGCTCCTGATTCTGCGAATATTCCCCACCTGTGCTTCCTCTGTCATTACCGTGATCTCCTCTTCTTCCTCTCCTTTGTCCATCCCAACCGTGACCGCCTCCCCTTCTGCCTTCTCTTGTTCTTGTCTCTCTCTCTTCGCCATACCTGCCGCCATCATTTGACCTAGAGAAAATAGATCAATAAAACTAAAACTACCGCTATGTTTACTACTACTAGCTACTGATTACTACTCTTACTATTGATACTAACTATACTACATTTACCACTACTAGTACTACTTGCTAGTATTAAATGATATTTTAATGGAATCAGTTAACAGTGTACGAGTTATATCAGCTACAAAGAAACAAAATGTGATTGAACATTTAAACGTGTGAGAGTTTCTAAGCGAATATTACGTTCTACTTCCTTGTCACTTAGAGTGGGTCGAACAGTGGATAAGCTGTGACACACTCAAGTGGTAATACACTGGAGTTAGCTCAGTGACTAGATAAGCTGTGACATACACAAGTGGTAATATACTGGAGTTAGCTCAGTGACTAGATAACCTGTGACACACTCAAGTGGCAATATACTGGAGTTAGCTCAGTGACTAGATGACCTGTGACACACTCAAGTGGCAAATATACTGGAGTTAGCTCAGTGACTAGATGACCTGTGACACACTCAGGTAGTAATACACAGGAGTTAGCTCGGTGACTAGAGGTTCTACATTATCGTGTTATTCATTTAGAAAGAGGAATTATTTCCTTTAAATATGATGAATGTGGGAAAGAAATACTTGAAATATTATTCAGTCTCCTTAATTTATCATTTATCAGTGTTATACCCTATTGTGATTAATAATTAGTGAAGTGATATGTCTGGTGCTAATGCAAGAAATAGAATAGATACATATTATAAGTGTGTATTTCTGTATTTGCGTGCGTACAGGTGCGTGCATGTGTGTGTGTGTGTGTGTGTGTGTGTGTGTGTGTGTGTGTGTGTGTGTCTGATTGCAAATTGATGTGAGAAATTACA
Source organism: Sinotaia quadrata (assembly GCA_028829895.1). Taxonomy (NCBI): domain Eukaryota; kingdom Metazoa; phylum Mollusca; class Gastropoda; order Architaenioglossa; family Viviparidae; genus Sinotaia; species Sinotaia quadrata. The sequence goes on along the minus strand of CM054181.1, from coordinate 46,462,644 downwards.
GACAATTCAGACATGAAATAATAAGTATATAATTCATGGAAAATAAAAGTAATATTACAAAAATGAAAGAAATCTTACAAAAGTGTTTTCCTTAGGAATGCAAAATATAGTTTAAGAAGCTTATAAGAACAAAATAATAGGGAGTTAACAGAAGAAAATACGAACTTGAAACTATTATAGTGAGTACAAGTACTTGCAGTCAGCATGTTTAAAAAGAAAAAAACTATATGATTATTTAATACTTAAATAACTATGCTCTTATTTTAAATTTTAAATTAAAGTTGGAGTTTTAAGCTAAATGATATTGATAGTGATTTAAACATGCCTTGACAGGCTGTCGGTTGATGAATATCTGCGCAAATTTTGATTGTTACTGTTTTCTCTTCCTCTTCTTCCTCCGTTATCCTCCCAACTTCCTCTTCCTCTTCCACCTCTTGAACGAGGCTGAAACCCATCTCCTCTTGGTCGACCTCTCCCTCCCCTTCCTCCTCTTCCACCCCTTATTCCACTAGGAGTGTGTCGATTCTGCTGTTCGTCGTCGTCATTGTCGAAGACGTGGCACAAATCGTCTGACTCATACCTTAAGAAAACAGAGAGAAATTACACTTTTAAACTGAGCAGATGTATCAGTAAAACCTTCGTCTGACTAGTACCTAAAAAGAACAGACAGTAATTAGTAACTAAAAAATAAAAGCAGACAGAAATTAGTCTTAAGCTGAGCACATGTATCAATAAAAACTTCGTTTACCTTATATATTTCAAACTATTTACCACACCCTTTTCCTTGCGCAAATTCTTCTAATATCCAAGTTCTGGAAGCCACAAATAACACAAAGGTATCTTCCAGCACTGAAGTATGGCCCTCCAATGGTAATGAAGTAATCTGATGATATAACAGCCTGTTATGAAACTTTCAATGAGGTGATAGTCAGCCAGAAACTATAAATAACAGTGATCCTCTTCAACACCCCCACCCCCCTCAGCCCGTAGACAAATAACGAACATTGTGTGATAAATTACTCGTAGCTGTCAGTGAGACCATTGTTAATTTTGCAGCACTCTGTGTATGAGCAGCCAGTGAGGTCATTGTTAATTATGCATCACTCATCGAGAGGATAGTCAGAGAGATCATTGTTAATTATGTATCACTCATCGAGAGGATAGTCAGAGAGATCATTGTTAATTTTGTAATGCATGAGCAGCCAGTGAGGTCATTGTTAATTATGCATCACTCAGCGAGAGGACTGTCAGAGAGATCGGATTAAAGTAATATTGATGATATGTTCATTAGTATAGTTTCCTATAACTACCTCGCCTGCTTTTAGATAAAAGATTGAGGTTAGGGTAAATGAAAACGTCTTACTTGCTTGGGTGTTTATAGTGCTCTAATCAACGTATGAACGACGAACGATATAAAAAAAAATAATTCATTTTCTATTAATGATTTACGTGTAACTGACCTAGCTGTGAATCTAAATCAGAATCTAAATACACGTGTAGCGCTACTAATGTATGTCAACAGTACTAACGTATCGTTGAATAATAAACAAACTTCAACGTGGTTTTCAAAAGAAGGCCTTGGGCAAAGATAAGTTATACATGTATTGTGTTTATGTATGTGTGTTCGTTAAGTATCCACATGAACTAATGCATGCAGTGAGAGAGAAAAGAAGAAAAAAATAATAGAAATGAAGGTGGGGCTCAGTTCCTAAGCCGCACTCAATCACGCATTCAAGTTCAAAGGTTACAGGTCGTTGTTTACAAGTCACGCTCTGCTGACGGTCCAACGAGCACAATTCTATTTTCAGTTTTGATAATCTCCAAAATCAGCGAAGAAAACGCAAAGTATTACGTACGCCGTACGTTAACGAAAACGTAGACCGAGCAATTCACATTACACGTATACGTCATTACACAGATAAGGCAACACAACGCAGCATGGAGTACGACTAAAATGCCTTTAGCTCTAGTAAAGGCGTAGTTATTACTATACATAAATATCCCTCTCTCCCCGACTTTGTCACGCAACGAGTGAGATAAGAAAAGCAAACAAAATATGCTTCATGCCAAATTACTAATTTATTCTATGTATTTTAGAACAAATTTAGCCAACTGATCATTGATTTAATTGCGAAAATATATTAAAAAATATTTCATTTTGAAAGTCTATAGGTCATCATGTAATGCGCAGTGTATCAGTTTCGAGTTTAGTACAGAGAGTAAATAATCAAACGAACATCGATACGTTTCAAAAACGTTACAACATGGCAGTTACTGAGAGAAAAATAGCGAAATTAAAACAGTACCCTGAAAATCTCTTGGCTCTTTTCTCTTTCAAAACATTTTCACGCACACAGAAAGAGAATGTATTCGAACGAAAATGAGTGCCGTCACGCGATAACAGACTGGTAGAGTGCGTGTGATGTGACGCAAAATAAATTTTAAAAAACTGCACAAATTTTGTTCTAAATGAATGTACTTACATTTATCTGTGCGTGTGTTTCCAGTTAGACTATAGCGGAGTGAAACGTTCTTCTCTTCTGCAAAAATGAAAATAGACGACAAAATGGCTGTATTGACAAACGGCTTGTTTAGGCTTGCGTGTTCGTTCCAGGTATTTTTGCGGCAATCCCCGTGCGGATGCGTTTTCATTAGGATGCGTGTATTTCTGCTAATACAAACACGCTAATGAGATGCGAAGTGAGTTTCTTGTATTTTAGGTGTGTCAGTAGAGTGGACGTTTGGGATCTTTCGGAAAAGTATTTTAAATAGATATGAGAGCTGAGGCTTCTACATTGATGAGTTCTGAAGTCAACATTGATAAGTAAAATTTTGTAGGAATAATAATATTAACTTTAGCACGAAACACTAAGGACCCATAACAGCAGAACAAGGGTCCTTACATGCAGTGCTTATTTTGATTAGGAGGATGTGGGTTGTGCTTATGACGTAGATTTCTTCTTACATGTTACGTCATATAGTGACGTCAAAATTGGACAGTAAAAATAAAGGACAGCATCGACATATATTTTTTTGATGAGTGTATGTGTGCGCGGCTCCTGACTTGTGTGTCGAACTCCAGCTAAGTTTCTCCTCACAAACTGACCTCATAGACCTTTTTATTTCAATGTGTAAAAATTTAGATAAAAGTGCCCCGTCTGGCTGGCTGGACGTCATATGTGGGCGTTTATTCCCATCTACTTGATCTAACCATCCAACGAAACCTGTCGGCAGTAACCATCAGTGTCCAAACGTGTCGGACCAGAGGGCAGTTGGGTCAAAAAAGAAGAGAACATTCGTCATACTTTTCATTTGGGTTTTCATCACTTTATGTTTTCTCACTTTTCATCGTGAAATATTCCTACGTGCATCAACGAGGAAGAGCATTTCGGGTCTTCACTTGTTTGCAAACGTGATCACTCATCAGTGGCCGGCATACCACTTACTTATCATTTCACCAGCGGGTGTTCACTTTTTTATTCCTTCCGAGGAGGGAGGTGAACTACTGTGAGTAACATTCTTTAGGGGCGCATTCTCAAAGATAGGCAGATAGTTTATGATTATCATTGTTATTGTTAATATTATTGTTAATATTAAGACATTGGTGACCATTGACATTTTTGTCTAGAGAACATTAATAATTTGTTTATTCATAAATTTGGGGGTTTCCGCCCACACATTTGTGCGAATGTACATCTGATTGTTCACGGTTATCACCACTGGTTATATTGTGCATTATGCTATTACTACTATTACTATTTCTTTTGTTTATTCACTTCATTGCTCTGGTCCCCTATCCCATGAATGTGTATGTGAATGACTTATTGGATGAAAGACTAACAACCGTCAGCTAGTGTGACCCAATACCGAGAATAAATTCTCATTCGTTATTATTTCATTTACTGAGTTTGTCTTGGTTTACGGAAGTGGGAACTAGTGCGGTTGATTGTTTGTTCATCCCTTTCACCCTCATTTCACATTCACATCCCACATGCTCTCATTCACACAGCTCCACACTTTATCCAGCATTCTGAATAAAACCCACCATTCCTCCTCCTTCCCCCAAGAACATCGTGGTGTCTGCGTGCAAGAGTTTGTTTATTTTCCATCTTGCAACTCGGCGGGCCGTCGGCTAGGTCACAACCCCCTCCAGTGTGGCGGTGACATGTACATTGGTGTACTTCTAGTATATATTGTACATTTGTACACATTGTGCATTGGTGTATATTTAGTGTACATTTAGTGCACGTTGGTATACATTTAGTGTACATTATACATTGGTATATATTTAGTGTATATTGTACATTTAGTGTACCCGTAGTGTATTGTAACGCTCAGTATGATTAATAGCTGCTTGGATAATTTTAGTGCACATTGCACATTGGTGTACGTTTAGTGTACCTGTAATGTAGTGTAATACTCCGTTCGATTAATAGCTGCTTGAATAATTTAGTGTACATTTAGTGTACCTGTAATGTATGGCTAATTATGATTTATATTGCACAATAACTACTTTAATATCCCATTTTACCGGAATTACGGGGAATAATGTACTATCCTTGCACAATAACTTCTTATCCTGTAATTCCTACATGCCACTTGCTTTTCCTACTGCCCGCTCATTTACACACAAAGACAACACTTCACTGGTTCAGATTAAATGTTGTTCTAATTTCTGCCGGATTGATCTGACAAATATTTCATGTATTCAAGTTAATTAATTATTTGTTTATTTAGTGCTTGAATATATTTAATTAACTACTGGTTATATCAAATCCTATGACACCTGTGTATTTATTTAATTTTCACATATTTCGTTTTGGCTTTAATATACAAAGCCACGGCGCAAAAGACAAGTATTTGTCAAGAATTTCCTTGAGAGGTTATAATTATATTCATACCAGCACAGGTAGACACACGCACGCGCGCGCGCGCACACACACTCACACACACACACACACACACTCACTCACACACACACACACACGCACGCACACACACACACACACACACACACACACACATATCCGAAAGAAGAAGAATAAATCATAAATTGGATAACAATAGTTTGTGGCATACATTTTCTTACATTTAAAGAAATATAATCTGATCTGCACGCTCATTTTTAACAACTCGTTTATATAAATATTTCATATAAATACAATTGATGTGGCTGTCATTATTGATTTATTTTATGACAAATGTAAACAGTAACTGAAGATTGAAATGTAGTCATTAGCAGAAAAGGGAAATTAAAAAATATATTCTAGTAAACAGTCTCATAACACTATTAGTATAATGAAAACGCACCGTGTCAGAGGCGTGTCTACTTTCGTTTTCTCTTCCATGCGCAGTGAATAAAAATAGACTATGGACTTCTCCCTTATGAAGTCTGTGTTGCCACATCTAAAAACAGGAGTGTAGTTTCGTTTTCGGTCCGTTTACATGTTATCTATTCTTTCTCATGGCATCATTTTTGTTTCAGTTTGGAGATAGAAGATTGGGAATGACAGAAATGTATGCGGTGCTCAGAAATGTGTGAGTAATTTTATATTAGGGTTATCTCACTGGTCCTATATGATTCATGTAAACGCAAAAGATTCACTATTTTATTTTGTGCCATTTAATACGATATACAATAGCGCTTTCACTCATTGATGTCTATAGTAATTGGATTGATGACTATTTGTTTCCAGTTAGATATAAAGGAACATCACAGTACCGTCTTCTCCTAGACAGCTGCCTTATTTCTATAATTACATTGAGTCGAAGTCTTTGTGTATTGTGGACGGGGAGGGGGATCTTTCTGTTGGGTTTAAATTTTATTTTGAGGGTGATGGGGGAAGACGGTACTACGACTTCATGGCTTGAATGGCAAAGTGGGCGTGGTTCAACAACAATAGATGTGGCTGTCGAATCCGGCGATTGCCACAACTGATGTTTTCAAATTGTTCTCGTCTCGTTAGGTTAAATTTTCATCAGTTTTATCAACCATCAATCCTGTATCCCATATATAAGTAGTTTTCTCTTGTGGGGGAAAAAACTGTTAGCAAATTTAATCTAATAAGTTGTCTACTTTATGATTTATAATTTTAATCCGGATTAAAAACGAAAAGTATAAGAATTCTACTATATTTTTTTTTTAAAGGAACATTTTTCTTTTTTCCTTGTGGTGGCGAATGTTTGTCTTTTCTTTCCTTTTCCTTTAAATTTACTATTTTTTATACACATTTAATATGCTTTTTCATATTATCTTTTTCAGACACTAATGCCACCCTAGTTATTGGTTACGATTAATAATAATAATAATAATAATAATAATAATAATAATAATAATAATATCATCCATAACTAATTACAAGTGATGAGAATCTTAATTTATGTTATTAATAATTCTCCAAAAGACACCACTCGTCTCTCTCTCTCTCTCTCTCTCTCTCTCTCTCTCTCTCTCTCTCTCTCTCTCTCTCTCTCTCGTCTCTCTCTCTCACTTGGAAGATATGCGAGCGTTGTAAGCGTTTTCTCTCTTCCACAACATTGAAGACAAACGTTTACTATCAAACAATATTTCCATAGGTGGAAAAACTTTTACCAAAGGAGAAAGTAAAGCCGTCTTTAATCTATATTTAGCGAGCCCCCCATCCATCCACTATCTCTCCAACATATGGTTATCAATATGTATAAGAAGGACAATAAATTTATTAAATCAACAATTAAATATACATGTAACAAATACAATGTAAAGATTATTTGACGTTAATATTTCCACGAAATTTGAATAATGTCAATGCCTATACAGTCTTACATCCTAACACACAGTTGTGCAGATTAGTGTCAATATAAATCACAGGATAATTCTTATCAGAGAACAGAAATGGTGTTATAGAGGGATAAGCGATAATAGTTTGTATATAATCATGTCAATAGTGATGCCGCAATTGTCTTTTGTGCACTTTTGAAACAATGTTACAAGTTTATTGTTCACAACAGAATTGTCAATTCTTCATGTGTTCTCTAGCACGTTGTAGAATGTTCCAAGAACCGCTGTTCTCTCGCGACTAATCGGGTCGCTCTTTTGCAGTATTAGTTTCCTCAAGCAGAACAACAATGTAGAAATTTCCAGTAACTTCCTTATACCACATATTCTATGATGTAGCCAAGGATTCCTTACCTTCATACATTAACAGAGTGCAATGGATCCTTACACTACACCCTGGGGTATAGACTTCTCCAATGTACCGCAATCGAAGCAGATTTTAAATCAATGAACCAGGAAATTCTAAAACATTGCAGAAATTCTAGAAGTTTCATCCTTAGAATCTAATTGTCTCAATTCACCTAATGCAATCAGACAGTAATAAAGCACTATAATTCATTGTCCATTGAGGAGAGAGAAAGAAAACTAGTTACAACAAAAATTCATGTTTGCCAAATTGTAGTATTTATCTGTTATTTTTTTTAATAAATTGTAATTTAGAACTCTCCTGGAAATTAGTTTATTTTGTTTTTATTATGTACATTTGACTCACAGTTTGTGAAAATAAACTGAGATAAAGTTAAGTTCGATTTAACAGGATCTTCAAGAAGAAGAATTCTTACAAACTGAATAGCATGTGTTTATGTTTTAGATGAAAATTACCATTCATTAATTCTCACAGACTGAATAGCTTGTGGTTATGGATTAGACCAAGATTAACAGCCATTAATTCTCACAAAGTGAATAGCATGTAATTATGGATTATTATTAAAATTATCATTCATTAATTCTGACTGAATAGCATTTATTTTTTCTTAATTGCAGACGTACTTATTTTTTCTTAATTGCAAACATGTACTTATTTTTTTCTTAATTGCAGACATGTACTTATTTTTTCTTAATTGCAGACATGTACTTACTTTTTATTTATGTACATCTACTAAATTAATTTAATTTCACCTTCCACATTTGCACTGTGCAATAAAGACAGAAATTAGTATTTATGCAAATAATTAAAACGCTCTTGGTTTTCATGGTGGAAGGGAGATAATCCAACCAAAGTTTACTTTACATTAGTTATTTCCTTTAGCATGATTACAGAGAAACGACATTTTCATTTTATGTCGAGAGCTGTTTGTAAATGCGAATTGATATAAATATGCGTTTGTATGCGTGTGCATATTATATTGAAATATCACGAGATTGTAAATAAATAAATATTGATTTATCCGTTGTTAAAAGTTTAGCTCATAGGATTGTTGTTAGTGTGCCAGGGAATAGGGTAGACAGTGCGCCAGGGAATAGGGTAGACAGTGCGCCAGGGAATAGGGTAGACAGTGCGCCAAGAATTCTCGTGCGAGTTATGAAATTGTAACCTTGTATGTGTCCACGTGTTTATTGATGGTTCGAATACTTTTTGGAAACTTCTAGAAGTATATTATATAAAGGGAAACATAAATTTTCCCTCCCAGAGCTCAACACAAAGAGCAACCCATCAGAATCTATGCAACGTTGCCCGTTTCTGTTTTTCAAGATTTTTGAAGGAAAATCTTGAATTTGGATAATTGTGAATTCAATTTCTTCCCTGCAAACTTAATTTTCGTCAACAAGAGTTTTGGTGCAGAGCGAGACGAAATAATTTGATAATTATATCTGGTCCGAAGTTCCTTGAAATCTATCTATTCCGGTTTTCGTCCGTCAGCCACTTGGACAGTGAAATTTGTCCACTTGGGCGAGCACGAGCTGTCGATGGTATTGTCCAGGCATACAGCAACATGGTCATATAAGAGATCAATTTTACACTTCAGTTTATCAAACGCGAAAGCGGCGGAAGCCGGAAGCGTTCCCCACATTCAATCAAATCAATCACTTTATCAACTGGAAGTTCGACGCACACATTCACTCACGTCTGATGTTTTACAGCTGACATCAATTCTACTAGTGTTTCCGTCTCCCTGCGGTGGAGTATCGGCTAAGTTATCGAGAGATTTTCTACGTGTTTTTCGTGTTTGATTATGTATTTCATATTGGATTATCGTGTAATTAGTAATTGGATTATCGTGTAATTAGTAATTGGATTATTGTGATTTTCCTTGTTAGAGTTATGTGTTCATAATTGGATTTACTGTGAAATTCATTTTTGGATTTGGTGATATTTTGTAACGGGCTTACATGAATTTATTTATTTTTTCATTGGATTTATGTGAAGTTTTCTTGTACATTTATTGTGTTATTCCTTGCGCTGGGATTTATTCTGCGTCTGAATTAGTCATCTGAAACTCTTGGTATTTTCGTCATCGACATCCAACTCTGAATAAATAGTGAGTACTGTATAAATAAATAGTGAGTACTGTATAAATAAATAGTGAGTACTGTATAAATAAATAGTGAGTACTGTATAAATAAATAGTGAGTACTGTATAATTAAATAGTGAGTACTGTATAAATTAACTTAGTGCTTTTAGTGGGGTTATATTTAAATTTATAATTAGTAGAACTCATTGAACACTGACTCTAAATATATTTCTTTAAGAAATTGAGAACATTTTGAATAATTATTTCTTTATTGTAATCATATAATAACTGTATGCAAACTGTTTGAGTACATAGCTATCGCTTGAAGTAATTGTTTGTTATTTATCTTTTGTTTATTTTTTGTTGTTGTTGGTATCATCATCCATTACTCTTGTCCTCATCCCATGCTTGTGTGAGTGGAAGGATATGAGTGACTGACTAACGACCGTGTAAAAGGACTCCCCTTTGTTGACTAAATTCCTTGTTAAATTTGTTAAACAAATCCTTGCCTCTGTGGTTTTCGGATGAAAGCGAGTGCGGATTGTTTATTCGTTGTTCTGTCCTTTCACACACTTCATTTCCATCTTACGTTCGTACACACACACTTCATTTCCATCTTACGTTCGTACACACACACTTCATTTCCATCTTACGTTCGTACACACACACTTCATTTCCATCTTACGTTCGTACACACACACTTCATTTCCATCTTACGTTCGTACACACACGCCACCCAATTCATACCCTACACACAGAATAAAACTGATATTCCAAATAAGCAACTTGGTTCGTTCTGTCGTGTGAGTGGGCATCAAAACAACTACATGAAGCTCAGTGAATTTGACGGCTAGCTATCATTCTTCACTTTCCACCTGGTGAGCGGAGATTGGCAGTGACATTTGTAAAGTAATAAAGAATATTAGCTGTTAAGAGCTTAAAACAGTAATACTAGTAATGAATTATTAAATATAATAATTCTTGCATTTTTGTGATGCTAATGCCATCTAAATTTACTAGCTTCTCATATGGTTGTTTATATGCTTGTACGTGATGCAAGTATAAATGCTAAGTATATATATATATATATATATATATATATATATATATATATATATATATATATTTACTTATACAACTGCCTTGTTCAATATATATATCCAGCTACTTCAAAATTGATCAATTAAGTTTAGAAATAGGAATGGGCAAATTTATTTTGCCTCTATGTATCTTATCTATCTATCTATCTATCTATCTATCTATCTATCTATCTATCTATCTATCTATCTATCTATCTATCTATCTATATATATATAATTTATTTATTTATACAACTGCCTTGTTCAATATATATCCAGCTACTTCAAAATTGATCCATAGCGTAAGATAATTTGGAAGGTAAGAATAATGTGTATTTTCGCAATATGTTTACTGACAAAATTGGGCACACCCAGTTCTATCGAATATTATATAAAATGGTTATGAATGAAATCACCAGTCGCTATATGTACACTCTTGTTCACTAGTATTGTTCCTGCCGAAAATCGTTTATATAGTTTACAACACAATATAGAATTATATATGATTAGGGAAAATGCTCATTAAGAGAGGTAAGCCAATGAAATAATATAATATGTTATGATTATATTTAGTGAACAACAAAAGTTATAGTCAACCATGCCAATGAAATGATTCTTAGTCTAAATATGAGACCTCGAAGCAAATTTAGATATCAAAACAAATAAAATATTCTACAGTTTCTTGAGTGAATATATTTAATACAGAAAATAATAGATGTTGTCTTGCAAGCAACTATCTCATGCTAATTCATTTAATACACAGAGAATATGGGCTCTATATTATTATGATAATTACAGAAATAAATAAACATTTGTTACCTTGATTTACAGTCCCTTTCTTTTCTTTTCAGTGGTGGAGAAATAGACCACACCAACAGTTGCTACAAAGTCTTCCGTAGGCCTACTTTGTGGCTTGGTGAATAATTTCATTGAAAGCATATTACCTTAGCAGGAGGTGAGTTGCACTTATAGGTCGATGCTATATGTAATTGGTACTTTAATGTTGTAATGTTAAAAGCAATTTTATTTATTACTTTTATCTTAACAAAAAATGAGTCACTATGCTTTTTCTTTATCAATTTTTTTTTAAAATTAAGAATATCGTTTAATTATATCCTATCAAATCAAAATAATAAAGAATCTTTGAAAATAAACATATGTGTCTCAGACACACATAAATATATATATATATATTTACAAATACACACATACAAACACACACATAGTGTGTGTGTATGAATGTCTTTATGTATAACTGTATGGAAAATAGTTTAAATAAGTGTTGAGATATTCATAAACATAAAAACACTTCAAAATCACACAAACATTATTCATTTCTTATAGTATAAATCATTATAAATTACAAGAATAATCTTTATCATCCATACTTAAATGCATGTGGTTAAAGTAAGGATACAAAAGCGACGATTATTAATGATTAAAATATTGCACAATCTCATAAGCGAAGCAAATCGGATGTTACAAATGTGAAAGCGCGCAATGGGGAACAATTCAGTAATCTCACTCTACACTTGCGCACCCTAAGCATGCCAGAAGATTGGAGGAAGAAAATCTTATACCATTCCCGAAAGGATTTAAAACTTTACATTATGGCTGCATTATGCGTTAACTCCCCTTGAGGACTTGACAATCACAGAATCACATCGAAACTCCAAAGGTAACACCTGTTCACGTTTGCTGTAGCGAACGTGTCTATTATCAATGCTGGCAAAGAGCAAGCTGACAAGCAGTGAATTGGCTACTTAGTCCATTACCAAACAACAACAGTAACACTTGTTGTAACAACTCATGAGCTCCTTACAGTCACAACTAACTTCAGTATATTTTATTTTCTCCTGAGGGCGAATCTTTCCTGCAGCATACAAGTTTAAGTATAATGAATACATACGTTGATATATTTTAATATCAACACTCTCAACCTATCCATTCTCAACCAATCTTATAATAGACCCAGGCCATTCTCAACAACTCTTATAACAGACCCAGGCCATTCTCAACAACTCTTATAACAGACCCAGGCCATTCTCAACAACTCTTATAATTAACCCAGGCCATTCTCAACAACTCTTATAATAGACCCAGGCCATTCTCAACAACTCTTGGTATAGACCAACACTTACTATAGAACAAGGACAAATTAGCATTAACGCTAAGCATTAGCCCTTCGTTTGTAATATAGCTTAAATAAATTAATACTTATATAATACATAAGTGATGAAATGTTGGTCTAGAGAAATATTTAAGTGCGTTTCAGAAAACAGAATAACTTCAAACTATTCGTTAATGGTGGACAGGTTAGGTATTCGTAGGGACCATTGGATTTCTTACATGGAAATTTCCTAATGGTGATTTTCTACTAAAGTTATTTCTCCTCATTAGTGACGTCGTGTCGAAGATACGTAGCCACACTTCCCGCTGGTTTTTTAGTGACGTTTATTGTGTAGAGGGAGATGCAATTAATTGCTAACACACCTGTTGTGTTCTAGATCCCCAAATAGATATACCATAAAGTTTAATGATTATGTGTCATCAGTAAACTTTATAACCATCTTGTCCTTTTTACACCCGAAGTGCTTGAATGAATGGTTGGTGGTTTCAAACATTATGTTTAACAGTGATCACCCTTTGCTTGAACGATTATGTACTGGTTGAGAGATTGCAGACCAGATCGACTCATAAGGGTGTCTTGACCTATATCCCTTTAGTAGATGCTCAGGTGAAAAATAATCATTTTAAACAGCAACAATCTACTCTGAACAAGTGTAATCACGAAAGTAAAGTTTTTACATTCCAGGTCTCCTGAACTAAATTACAAAAACAATGTTGAAAAATTCTAGATCTTCTGAAGAACATTAAACATAATTACAAAATAAAGTTTAAGCATTCTAGGTATTTTGAACAACATTACAAAAGTGTAACCATTCTAGATCTCGTGAATAATATAACAATTATAGTTATTATAAATTATAGCAATCGATATCTTCATACATTACAGTTTATTCACTTAGAATTATGTACTCGTATATGTATAAATGTGTGTTTGTATATGTCGGAGGTGGGGGTGCATTTGTGAGTTTGTATGTCAGTGCAATACAAATATCGCTCTTCATATAAGCATATATTAACCGATAGACGTTGATTATATTAGTGTGCATATCTGATTCATGTATTATAAAATAGACTGTCTCAAAACTGAGTAGCCATACAATTGAATATATATTATTCCAACGAGGCTGTGATGTGCTTTTGCTTGTTTTGTTTATGTTTGTTTTCTTTAGTTGTAGTGAGGGGTGCATTAAGGAGAGATAACTTTGTTAGTAAGCTCTTATAAATTATTTATCTTTCATGCGATTAGAAATGTTAAATCAAAAGAAATGTATGTTGAGTTACATAGTTCATTTTTACAGATGTATGTTATATTACATTTTTACGCATTTCTAAAACCCCAGTATTTACTGTTTTCAGAAATGCTGGTGAGTAACTGTCTGCTGATGCTTACGACAGTGGTCTCCATGTATTGATTTTACTTTCCTACTTTCGCTCTATGTGTAGAATTAATTGCTGTTGTAGATCGCGATATAACAATATATAAATAAATTTGATTATTGTTTTTGAATTTTTGTTTAGGTGTACAATATTTCCGTGTTACCATCAATGTAATTTATTTGCACACTCCACTTAATCACTGTGCTGAAATTTAATAATCATGGCATTTCATCTGTTGTCTTTAGCAGTTATAATGTTCGAATATAGGTCAGTGTAGCATATATATTCGCTGTATTGATCTGCTTGTTTAAGCATTTAGAATATATTAGTCAGTGTAGATGCTCTTTTCACGAACAGTTATAATCTGGATTATAACAGGCAATGTAAATGGTTTGTTCACTACACACATTTATTATGTGGTATACATTAGCCAGTGTATCTGAACTGTTCGTTATACGCATTACGTATGTATACACTGGTCTCTATGTTAGTCTATACACTTTACGTCTTAGCTTTGTATGTAATGTTCAGTGAGTTAACACACAGTTTGTACAATAGGCACAATGCCGAATACGTCATGTGGGTTGATTTGTTCGCAATGCATTAATTATTATAAAGTTGGCTTGTTATAGCTAATACATTGATCTGTTTCTACACAGTAGGATTACGCTGACATATAAAATTATCACAATTTATAAACAGGTAGCTACAATATATTATACAACGCATTCAAGAAAATACTTAAATCATTGTATTTATCGATGACTTTTGTCTTCACATACTTAACTGTTATAATGAGTGTCATAGAGATCAAAGCAAGCAGTACTACATGACCAGAACGGGACAGAGTGAACAAAAGTCTATAAACAGTAAACAACTTGAGATCCAAAATGCATCTCTAGACTTATATAACGTTTGTAACACGAATGTTCTACAACCATCTGTGGCACAGTGCTTTTCTTAATAGATGTTCAATAATGTTCGTTTAAAACTGATGTAATGTTTATTATGAATATATAAATACACAATTTTTCTACACGAATCAATTCATTTACGTAATGTTTTAAGTGGTGTGTATGGTTAAATGATTTTACATGAAATAATTCAGTTACTTAATGTTATACGGTGTGCTTGTGGGTTAAATGATTTTACATGGGGAAACGAATCAGTGAGATAATAATGCTTTAGCCCGAACGTAGATGGTTTTAGATGATAAAATTATAAGGAGGATGTCTGTTAATAACATGGTAACATAAAGTAAATAGATGATGTGAGGTGTCAACTTGTAGTATTGTATGTGAGTTTATAATACTTTATATATTAATGTTGCGAGTTGACTATTCGTAGAATTTTGTCTTGCGTGTTCATAATGTGGACGTATATCGTTCATTGATAATGTGAGGAGACAATTCATTGAATTGTATGTCTTTACGTGTTCAAAGTGGTTGCATGGCTTATGTGCACTGACAGACTTATGATGTGTGTGCATGCGTGTGTGTGTGTGTGTGTGTGTGTGTGTGTGTGTATTTGTGTGTATGTGTGTGTATGTGTGTGTGTGTATGTATGTGTGTATGTTAGTAATGTGGCACCCACAAATGTTGTCAATGGTCCTTCTTTTATATGACACATGATGATAATATCCCAGTGGTTTGCTTACATTATTTTTTGTACGTGAAGAGTCTCCTGTCCATATTCATGCTTGCTTTCAGATCGCACAAACCAGGCATTTCATTTATACGTACACAACGTTATCTACATATATTATATATGCAATTTAAACACTTCATTTAGACAGGTTTATAATATCAAAACACATTTGTTTAAATGCAGTGTAGTCCATGAAATCATACCATTTAATCCTGCATGCCTACTGATGAAAAATGTAGTCACGGCAAACCTGTAAGTCTATTAATGAAGTTTGAAAGGCTCGTTTTAGTCACTGCAATCCATTATCAAGTCTATTGATAAAGTCTGAGGGGCTCTTTCTGGTCAAAGCAAAGTGCTCTAATAAAGTCTACACTGTATTTTTATTTTACTACAAAACTATACTTCTAACCTCTACACTCTATTTTTATTTTACTGCAAAACTATGTTTCAACTAAAACTCAAGTCCATTTACAACCTAACCTAAACTATCCACCTTAACTATAGGCCCTAGACGTGGGGTTCTTAACTGGGGTCCATGAATGGGCTTCAAGGGGTCCGTGAAAGTCACATATTCACTATATTTTTATATTTTGCTTATACGCAAAATATAGGGAGGGTACCCATAGATTTAACCAGATTTTCAAAGGGGTCCGTGACGCAGAGTAATCCTTTTCTGTCTACATGGATGTTCCTTTGCTTCTCTTCTGTCTGTGTTGCTCTCGGAGTCTGTCTCTGTGTCTTTTGTGTGTCTCTCTCTTCTGTCTGTGTTGCTCTCGGAGTCCCTGTCTCTGTGTCATTTGTGTGTCTCTCTCTTCTGTCTATGTTGCTCTCGGAGTCCCTGTCTCTGTGTCATTTTCTATCTGTGTTGCTCTCGGAGTCCTTGTCTCTGTGTCATTTATGTGTCTCTGAGATGTTATCCTCCCATCTTTTCCTCTGTCTTCCTCTCCTTCGCCCTCCTTGCACAGTACCTTGCATGATTGTCTTGGCAAGCTCTGTTGATCGTGTGACATGCCCATACCATTTCATTTTGCGTTTTTTCACAATGGTCAATAGCTCTTCATAGGGCCCAAATGCTTGTCTAATTCTTTTTCCCATTTCCTCATTCGTGACATGATCTCTATGCGAAATGCCAAGCAACTTTTGAAAGCATCTCGTTTCAGTAGCTTGTATCCTCCTTTCGAAAGGTCCTGTGAGGGTCCATGACTCAAAGGCATATAAAACACAGATACAACCAAGGAGCGCATCAGTCTGATCTTTGAGCTGACTGAAATGCTGTTATTGTCAGCGCAATCCTGGACAATATTTTTGGTTTTGATCCCTCGTTTGTCAGGATGGCTCCTAATACTTGAATATATCAACTGTTCCCAGTTTCTGATCATATCGGAGATTGGTTCAGGACAACAGTGGGAGACAGACAAGGTTGCTTACTTTCGCCTATTCTCTTCAACATCTTCCTTGAAAGAATCATGACAGATGCTCTGGAAGACCATGAAGGAACTGTCAGTCTTGGAGACAGAACAATAACGAACTTACGCTTTGCTGATGAGAGAGAGAGAGAGAGAGAGAGAGAGAGAGAGAGAGAGAGAGAGAGAGAGAGAGAGAGAGAGAGAGAGAGAGAGAGAGAGAGAGAGAGAGAGAGAGAGAGAGTCAAACTACGAGTACATTATTATTTGCTTGTTGGTTGCATGCTTTGCAATATATAACTTCAGAATATATAACTGCCGAAATGTACGTTGTACAAGGGAATCATTAAAAAACAATTCTGTGTGAAATATCGCGTACATTTATTGCGTACTATTGTTCCTGGACTAAAACTTTGTTAATGATACAGTTACCACACAAAATATGAGCATCAGATCGCTGTATTTTTCTGTTCACGAGTCCTTAAACATTTAATTTTATTTTTTATAGTAAAACATTTACACCTAGTTAGCTGTCTGGCAGAGCTCAGTGACGCATTGTCATTGTTTCGACCTCTGCTCGAGGTCGTGTTGCACGTGAAGAGCGCTCTTTGAAAAGACGTGTCAAACTTAGCCGCGTGACAGGACTTGCACCCAGTGTATCGTTAGTCAGAGAGATCATAATTCAGAATAGGAACCCTGACTGGTCTGAGCTCTTCTTGTAAACGTACCATCTTTGGCAAAACCGGACACAGTTCATAATAAAATGGTCTCGTTGCAATGAATCATATTCTTCACTTAATCATTTGGAACTTCTAAAGGGAAACCTAACATTCAAAATAATTTGGATGATGTGTTTTGCATTTGAACACTTTACTGCCATTCCATTTTTCATCATGTTTGACCATTTATTTGTCTTTGTAAGGTCCAAATTAAAACAGAATCTGAAACGACTGTGTGAAATGTCCAAACCTAACTTGTAGATGAAGAAATGAATTGTTAACAAAGTACAGTTTATCATATTAATTACATGAAAAGATTTGCTAGAGATACGGGAGGATTCAAATTTAATACAGAAAAATAAATTAAGAAATAAACAATACATTACAACTTTAATGCTGACTCAGAAGAGGATTGGCTAGTTAGTCTCAAATTAAACTTTTAACCAGAAATTATGCATATGGCCCCTTACTGATGCATTTGGATTTTCTGTTCTGCTGCACATTTAAATCCCCACTCAAATATTTGGCCCTTATATCCTCAGCGTATTTGTTCATCATTTACTCATCTAGACTTTCTGTTTTGCAGCGTACTTGTTCATTTACTCATCTAGACCTTCTGTTTTGCAGCATACTTGTTCATCATTTACTCATCTAGACTTTCTGTTTTGCAACACTTCCAGAGATGCCACACCCCTAAAAAATGTTACTTTATAAGCGCTAATCCACTTTTAATAGATAAAAAATATACGGGGTGGCTTTTTCCAATACTGCATCCAGTAATGTACTCCCAAATGTCTCCTGGCTGACCACTTTTAATAGAAAAAAGTATATTGGGTGGCTCTTTCTATACTGCATCCAATAATGTGCTCCCAAATGTCTCCTGGCTGACCACTTTTAATAGAAAAAAGTATATGGGGTGGCTCTTTCTATATTGCATCCAATAATGTGCTCCCAAATGTCTCCTGGCTGACCACTTTCTCAACTGAATCCTTTATTTTGAATTTTAAATTATTATATTTTTTAATTTATTCATTTTACATTGACTGCTTTATTTATTAAAGTCAGTGTGAAAATACGTGTTCTAATAAATTGTACCATTACATTCTTAAAAAGTTAAAATTAATGCTTTTTAAAAGTATAAATTTACTAAAAAGTCTGTTTTATTAAATTATCAATCAAAATTTTTACTGATTAGATGTTTGTATTGTTTCATTCTTAATTTTAGCTGTATGATATAATTTGTGATTCTGAGTTTTATACGCTGAACAGGGTAGTAAAATTTGATTCTACCCAAATTATTTTTTAAAATATATTTTAAAAACATTTTAGTAAAGTCTTGGGGCGCAACAAAAAATCTTGCACATGGTGCTGGTGGACTGGGGGCTGGCCTTACTCTGATTTCATTTACGGAAGTATTCTGTTTATACATTTTCTGAGAGTAGTCTAATTTAATTACCTTAAAATAGTATTTAAAAAATAAATGTTAAGCTTATAAAGGCAATATACTATTTACTCTAAACATTTTGAAATTTTCGCACAATCAAGATCGTGTGGTATGAAATAGTGTTTTCTGAATTATGACCGGTTTCGGTAAAGATACAAGAAAATAGCCTATTATATAAGTCATATCTTGACCGGAAGTCTTTTGCTGCCCATGAGGATGGTGAGTTTTTTGTATTGAAAATCTCTTATAATTATTATTGATAACGTCTACTGAACTGAATATGAACATTTTTCAGTCAAATAATACTGATATATAAAAACGGCATAACCATTAAGTCTAACATTTAAGTGTTTAATTTCGTTATTTCTATGTTGTATTATGCTCAAAGTCTATATCCATTAAACACCCTAAATTGTTACCGCGGTAAAATAGGATTTAGTGTCGGTTATTATTTGTCTGCGCTGCACAGCACGGGAGACAATTCGGCACCAGTCTTGGGTTATTTACTTCATATTTATATGAGTTCGTATATTGGAGTAATTTCCATTGAGATAACATTTTCAAGAACTTGATAATCACTTTGGCTGACAATCATGAATAAAATGTACTTTTTGTAAATGTTTCTTTTACTAACTACTCTTTATCTATATTAATAACTATTCTAATAATAACCGACACTAAAAACATAGTTTACCGTTACTAGTATTGCTAAAATGCTAGATACAAAACGAGCCCCGAATCTGTAACTAGTGTAAGGAAACTAAATAAATAAAAATACTAATCATTGTAGTATAAATATCATACGCACTTAGCTGTAAAGAAACTAAATTACTATGAATACTGTACATAGTAAACAAAATAATTTTAAATACCGTACATAGTAGTATAAATTAAACCATTTTAAATATCGTACATAGTAGTATAAATATGATTCTCACTTAGCTGTAAAGAAACTAAATCATTTTAAATACTGTTCATAGTAGTATAAATATGATTCTCACTTAGCTGTAAAGAAACTAAATCATTTTAAATACCGTTCATAGTAGTATAAATATGATTCTCACTTAGCTGTAAAGAAACTAAATCATTTTAAATACCATACATAGTATTATAAATATGATTCTCACTTAACTGAAATTGTATGAACACTGCAGCCTTGTTTCAGTATACTAATGTAATTCTAAGCTGTATATTGTCATGTTTTATGTCCCATGCAGCAAACATTACAGTTGTAACTCACTAAAATATTTAAGTTTTGATTGACAATACACTAAATCTGTCAAACTGTCAATGTAATAAAAAATTTCCTCCCTAAACAATATTAAAAATATAGTTTGAAGTTTTACTGAAAATAACAAAATGCCACTGAAACCTATGTTTTCTTTTTTTCTAAACATTGGCATAAGAGAAAAGTCTTTTTTGCTCATTGTCATAATATACAACTTGAATGTCACAATGTACATTTGTATTCATTGATTGCTTATTGACCTAACTGAAATAATGTACATTTGTATAGCTAGATTGCTTATTGACCAGATTGTCACAATGTTCATTTGATAAGCACAATTACTTATTGACTTGACTGAAATAATGGATATTTGTGTAGCTTGATTACTTATTGACCAGACTATCACAATATACATTTGTATAGCTTGATGCTTATTTAGTACTTACTAACTTAGTAGGCATAAATAATGTACATTACTATAGCTTGACTATCACAGTGTATATTTGAATAGCAAGATTGCTTATTGATCAAGATGAAATGTACATTTGTAAAACTTGATTGCTTATTGACCACATTGAAATAATGCACATTTGTATAGATTGATTGCTTATTGAC
The DNA here is from genome assembly GCA_028829895.1 of Sinotaia quadrata. NCBI lineage: Eukaryota > Metazoa > Mollusca > Gastropoda > Architaenioglossa > Viviparidae > Sinotaia > Sinotaia quadrata. The sequence goes on along the minus strand of CM054181.1, from coordinate 46,441,731 downwards.
CAGACTGTCAGAATGTACATTTAACTTGATTGCTAATTAACCTGGCTGAAAGAACAGGGCACAATGTACATTTGTATTGTTTTATTGAGTTATTACCTAGACAGAAATAATGTATATTTATTAATAAACTGGATTGCTTATTCACCAAACTGTTGCAATGTACACTTGTAAAGCTTCACTGCTTATTGACCCGACTGTCACAATGTGTATTTGTCTAACTTGATTGTTTATTAACCAGAGAGAAATAATGGACACTATTATTATTTGAATTCTTATTGTCCTGTCTGAAATAATGTACATGTGTATAGCTTGACTTTTTATTGACCAGACTGTCACAATGTACATTTCTATAACTTGATTACTTATTCAAGTTATTGACAAGACTGAAATAATGGAAATTTATAAAGCTTGGTTGCTTATTGACCCAGACTGTTATATTGCACATTTGATAACTTGATTGATTTTTGATCAGACTGAAATAATGGACATTTGTATATCTTAATTGCTTATTGACCACACTGAAATATAACTTGATTGCTTATTGACCACACTGTCATAATGTACATTTGTATAACTTGATTGCTTATTGACCACACTGTCATAATGTACATTTGTATAACTTGATTGCTTATTGACCACACTGAAATATAACTTGATTGCTTATTGACCAGACTATCACAATGTACATTTGTATTGCTTTATTGCTGTTTGACAGACTGGAATAATTTTAGTAGAATTGTGATGTTTGAGTTTGTGCAACATCTTATTCTTAATTATAAAGTTATATTTCTTATGTTTTGTATTAAACAGTTCGGCAATAATACAGCTCACCACTTGACCAATTGGTTTGTTTACAATATCAACAAATGGTTAAACACACACTAATACAATAAAAGGAAAAATTATATAATAAAGAAATGATTGTACACACTCTTACAATAATTTAAGGAAAAAATGTAAAAAATTTGAAAAGTTAATAAATTGTAATTTGCATATCTAGGATATTTATATAAACAAGTATTCCCAGTCTTATGAAAATGCATTACCATATTTATTTAGTAGTGTTATTGCAGGCAGTAACTTTTACATATTTTTTATTACACGCACACACATACACTATGTTTATCAGTGAATAGGAGTGATAGTGTATATCTGATTAAATGTGATTTTTCTTTGTATTATTTTTTTTCTGCTTTGCTTCTGACTTTGTAAGTCCATCACCATGCTTACCTCTTGATACCTTTGCATGTGACCGTGGACTTGTATATACTGATTTTTAAATTTACTTCTCTTTAACACATCTTCAAATATTTTTTTCAGAAAAGAATAATTGAAATTAATGAAATGTGTCCAAGTCAACAAACAGATAATACACATACATTTTCACTGAAGGATTAAGATAAATAGATAGGAGTTTGCTTCCAGCCCTGAGTGATTGTGTTGTGTCATGTGCGTCATCATTTGAACTGCCACTATTTTTGTCTTTCAGTTTTACTTACCATTAGCAACCAAAACATTCAAGTTGAAATCCAATATTGCTGCCTAGCATTTATTTACTAAAACTAAATATTGTATCTCACCCACTCACTAATTCAAAATGGAAATCACCATTAAAAGCAAAGAATCTGGAAGACAAAATTCTTAATTCTTGCAAGATACATTTTCTTTTCTAATTCTATGTAGAAAACATACCTGCACCCAGGCAACAATGTGCTCGATAGGCATTAGGGATGATGCTTAGGAATGTGTATACATTTTTTTAAAAAATAGGTGCTAGCAGATGTTTCGTGGTGGTCACACAGTACATAAATGTCAAAATGCATTTCAGTACCAAGAGAAACAGGCACTTATTTCCAATGCAAAGTTCTTTTACAATAATAATTTTGTGTCAACTTTTAAAATGTTATTTATTTGCTTAGTGTTTGTAGTAAATTGTTTATAAGGATTTTTAAGATATTACTTTTCTTTTAATAGAATGGGTCTTCTTCTCATGGGTCATAACCATTTTGAATTTTGCTGTTTGATCAGTTCAGAAAGAATTTTTTTTATACAGATAGATATTTTAGTTCTCTCATATACAGAAGAAATAGTTATTCACCTGGTATGGAAGGTATTTTCAGATTCAGTAGCACAAGATGACTTAAAGAATTTATAAGTAAATAATTAGAAATAGACAGCCATGTGGTGGTGAATATATTTCATTAGTAGTCTGGATAATGGTAGTTTTGGATCTATTCAGAATTAATCTGAAAATATTAGGCTGTTTATGATCTATAAAGATCATATAAAAGCAACCAAAGTTTTCAAATATTTCTTGTTTGTTTGCTTTTTTAAAAATGATGAGGGCACCACATTTAAATTATCTCAACACAAGATATATCATAATATTTTAATATATTATTTCTGATCATAATGAAGTACACACTCTATTAAATGAGAAATCCGACATGCATGCATTAGCATTTTTAGTTTTGAAAATGTATCTGGTGAGTTAAAACATATTAGTAGATTGATTTATTGAATTTTAGAATATTGGAATATGTACAATGAACATTATTTTATTTTTAAAATTGTAGAAGTCTAAAGCAGGGGTCTCAAACTCGCAGCCCGCAGGCCAATTGCGGCCCACCAGATGATATTTTGTGGCCCCCACTTGATATTAAAGTGATAGTGCGGCCCACACGTTTTTCTCATGCACCCTGGGAGTTTTATAGTTTTTGTCACCTGTGGGCTACCATACCTCAGGATCTGCCATTTCCCAGCATGTAAGGCACTCATGGATTCTGGCACACCATTCAGTGGTGAGAAGTATGTTGCAGGAAAGAATTTGATCACAGGTTTGCAGATTTCAAGAAACACAGAACCACCTTTCAAATATTTGCTGACCCTTTCTTCAATGTGGAAGATGTCCCTCCTGTGCTTCAAATGGATCTAATTGACATAAGTGTAATTCTGAACTCAAAGCCAAGTTCAGGGAGGTGAGTGGAAAAACAGACAAGCTTGGACAGTTTTTGAGAGAATTGCCCCTTACCTTCCCTGAGCTTTCCAGGATGTTCAAGCGGACCAAATATCTGCGTGAATAGCTCTTCTCCACCATGAATTTGAATAAGTCAAAATTTAAGGACAAACTTACTGATGAGCATCTTCAAGCCATACTGAGGGTCACAGTGGCTTCCTCCCTGAAGCCAAATGTGTCTGAGCTGTGTAAGAGGAAGTGTTGCCAGGTCTCTGGCAGCAGGGAATAATGATGCAGCCCAGCTTCACCCAGATTCTACTTCCAGTGGCCCCCAGGCAAAATGAGTTTGAGACCCCTGGTCTAAAGGAAAGAGTTACTATACTGATTCACTGATTTTCCACCTTGCATCGTATGCAGATCTTGTCTTTATAAATTCTTAAATTTTCAACAATTTATAATAGATAAATGACTTTTATTGACAATACTTGTTATTGGATTTGCTGTTTGTGTTGCAGCTCATAATTATAATTGATCTTTGTTCAAAAGCTTTTTGTTTTTAGTTCTTGTTTACTACTTTCCTCATAGGAGCCACATTATACATTTTCTTTTCTTTCACTGTTCTCAGTCTTGTATGGCTCCTGTGAGGATTTCCTCCCTTCTCTGGCATTCACAGATTTTGACATTTTCATTATAGGCTGGCTGTAATAATAGTTGTTTCATATTGTTGGCCATTCCACTTTAAGGTACACAAGATTTAAACTCATATACATATGCATTTACTAATTCACTAAAAACATATTCTGCACAATTCTACACAATAACTACACAATAACAACACATTTATAAAGTACAAAATTACATGCACACAGTAAACTATTTGGGCATGTTGTATACATACAAATTCACTTAATTATTACTCGTATTCCAACATTTTATTTTATTTTTATAAATTTTCAAAGTAATTTTCACCAATATTAAAATTATATATTTATATTAGTTATCAGCTTAAAACTGTTATGAATGATTTGAATATTATTTTAAGTTATTTCATTTTTAAGTTGGTATATGATTGTTCATTGTAGAATTACAAAAAAACAACAATTCAGTGCTAAAGGTTAACAAAGAATCTTGTCTTCTTAGGTTTGAATTAATAACTAATTCTGTCATCTATATGACTTCAATCCAGTAGAAACATTTATCATTCAATATGATGACATTTGAAAGTTATTCAGTTAAATGCACATTCTATTGATATTACATTTTCTTTGAGTAGTTGTGGATTCAGAACATTTTTTTTGCAAAATCAGTTATTGTAACCTGTAGATTTTCTCTCCTAATTAATAAACAATATTCTAGGTGCTCTGAGGAAGTTTAAAATATTAAATACATTTTTTAGTTATACTGAGAAATGTTACTGTAAAGTAGATTGATTTTTAATTTGTTATCGATTTTGCTCTTGTTAGAGATGAAAATGCATCTTAATTTAACTTCATTATGTTCAGGCTCTCGTCATCCTTGAACCTGTGACGTTTCTACCATACCCACATAAAGCCTTCAGCTTGGAAGATCACTGACAAAGGGGCGGACTAGTCCGAGTGACCGGCCCTCAATTCACGCTAGGACTCCTAGCTAGGTGGCTATGAATGCTAGGTGCAAAGGTCCTGTAGCCCTGGTGGATAGGGAGAGCCGGCAAAGCATCCACACTGTGTCTGAAGAGTTGTTGGCTGGGTATGTGTATGTAATTGAGGGGGCAGCCATTCCTCACCACATTAAACTAAACACTTTTCATTGTGTAGGACAAATCAAAAGAATGTTGAATTCAAAATCAAATCACCTACCTTGCATGCACAAGACAGTTAGCAACTCTGGTTGCAAATTGTCTTGATTGAGTTAGTTATTTTTTAATGCCAGATTGAGAATAGCAACATGTTTAGTTGCAGAAAATATCTCAGTCATTGGCATTTAAAGTAGGCTAGTTCAAATTGCAAGCATGTGTAAGAGAAACATGCTATTGTTTAGGGTTAAGTCAGAGATAACTGGCATTCATGCCAGCGTGCACACTAGATTCTAAAACTAGCAGGTGCATGTAAGAGAAATGCACCCAAATGTGCACCAAGCCTCATGGTAAGAGAACATGGGACAATCTGACCCAGCACACCTATTGTGCTGTTTGTTAAAAAAATTCAAAAATATGATATGCATGTAGCTGGGACCTACATTTTCATGCACATTTGATTCAAAAAGGTCAGTTGTCAGGCTTGTATAAAGTGTGCATTTGATCACGAGTGTTAGACTGTCCCCTGAAAGTGTGCATTGTTATGTACCTGTGGACTATATAACATTGCACAACATTTTGGCTTTTTGTGCACTGGATATAGAAGCATGCGTGGCAGGCAGTCCACATGAGTGAATTAAGTGTGAATGATGGAGTGAAGTGTGAATGATAGTTTGATTGAAGTGTAAATGATGTTTGATTGAAGTGTGTAGGTTCATTCAGGCATTTGTAAGGCTGTATTTTTACAGAATGTGTCCATCCCATTCTTCAGCCAAGCCATTAAGGGTACAGAGAATTTATTTCTGTACAGCATGGCAAGCAGATTGAGTATTAATTTCATCAGTAGAAAATTTATGATTCCTACTATACAGACTAGATTGAAAAATTGCAAACAATAGTCTTTCAGTACTAATGAAACTCTGCTATTTTTGCAAATGGTTTGTCCCATTTCATGTTGTTGAAGAAGTAGTAGAAAGCAGAAAGCAATATATCAGGACAATTAGTATTTAAAATTATTCATAATGTCTTTGTTGCATACTTTTTTCATTGCATGAGACCACATGAAACAATACATCCAGCCTACTTAATCTTTATGTCAGAGCTGATGGACTGGTCATGAAAGGAGATTCAAAAAGAAGAACAAGGTCAAAATTAACTGAACAAAATACTTTACAGTTGTATGTAGTCTTAATTATTAAACTACATTATTTGGTGGTATTAATTAATTTCAAATATACAGCCATGTTATAGCATATATTTTAAGTTAGCTTAATTGAAAGAGTCTAAAGTTATTACTTTTTATTTTAATAGTGACTTCATTTTTTTTAAAATGAAACTTGTTAGTTTGATTGTTTTTATAAATAAATTTTTATCAGTTTCACAAACAAAATCTTGTGATAGTTTACCAAAGTATACAATTTATTTTGCATATTGTCATGAGATGAGAATGATACATAAAATTCTAGAGAGCTCTTAATGTTGGCATGTCATGTGATGCATTGTAATGTGATGTCTTTTGTAATATACACTGTCATGTTTGGTTAATATGGGAGGTGTGGTATTTTATAGCATAGTGTGGTGTCATGTAGTTTTTTGTAGTGTCATTTTTGTATTGTGTGGGATTATATAGTATGGTGTAATGTCATGTTTGTATTGTGTGGGATTGTGTAGTATGGTGTAATGTCATGTTTGTAATGTGTAGTATGGTGTAATGTCATGTTTATTGATTGCATGTAAGAGAATGTGTGCATGCATGTGGGTGAATATGTGCATGCTGGTAAATTATGTGCATGTGGATGGGGGTAGTTGTGCATTAATTGTAATTATAACTACCCTAAGGTGCCTGGACAGGCTGAAGGGCAGGTGTATTCCCTCTCACTGCCAGCTGGGCCAATCTGTTGGTGAACCCACATGACCTGAGGATCATCTAGTGGATCACCCAACATATACTTGGTAGGAGATTTTCTTATTTGTCTTCTTTTTTCTGTCTCCTTTCTGAAATGTCTCACTCAACTGGGTGGGGAGATTCAGTAACTAGACAGTTGGGGGTTGTCGACTTTCCAGTCAAGCGGCTTTTAGCCTATTGGCTGGACAGGGCATTTGATAAATGCCCTGTGTTTGATCACTCATTTATTAGAACAGATTTCATCAGAATGCACTTTCTTATAGTACAAATTTTTAAAATTCAAAAACAGGGTGATTTACTTCTGGGAGATTTTTTTTATTATTAAGATGGGTTTTATATTTATGCTAGTGCATTACATTTCTACAGTTTTTTTAATATTTTCTTTCAATTATATATGTGTAAAAATTTAATTAAAAAAAAAGAGAATAAAATTTTTAAAATTCAAAAACAGGGTGATTTACTTGTGGGGGATTTTTTTTATTATTAAGATGGGTTTTATATTTATGCTAATGCATTACATTTCTACTGTTTTTTTGAGTCTTTTCTTTCAATTGTTTATGTGCGAAAATTAAAAAAAAAGAGAATAAAATTTTTAAAATTCAAAAACAGGGTGATTTACTTATGGGGGATTTTTTTTATTATTAAGATGTAATGTACTAGCATAAATATAAAACCCATCATTTCTACTGTTTTTTGAGTCTTTTCTTTCAATTATATAGGTGTAAAAATTAAAAAAAGAGAGAGAATAAAATTTTTAAAATTCAAAAACAGGGTGATTTACTTATGGGGGATTTTTTTTATTATTAAGATGTAATGTACTGGCATAAATGTAAAACACATCATTTCTACTGTTTTTTGTGTCTTTCAATTATATATGTGTAAAAATAAAAAATAAAAAAAAGAATAAAATTTTTAAAATTCAAAAACAGGGTGATTTACCTATGGGGGATTTTTTTATTATTTAGATGGGTTTTATATTTATGCCAGTGCATTATATTTCTACTGGTTTTTTTGAGTCTTTTCTTTCAATTATGTACGTGCAAAAATTTTTAAAAAAAGAGAATAAAATTTTTAAAATTCAAAAACAGCGTGATTTACTTATGGGGGATTTTTTTTATTATTTAGATGGGTTTTATATTTATGCCAGTGCATTATATTTCTACAGTTTTTTGAGTCTTTTCTTTCAATTATTTATGTGCAAAAATTAAAAAAAGAGAGAATAAAATTTTTAAAATTCAAAAACAGGGTGATTTACTTATAGGGGATTTTTTTATTACTAAGATGTAATGTACTAGCATAAATATAAAACCCATCATTTCTACTGTTTTTTTGTGTCTTTTCTTTCAATTATATATGTGAAAAAAAAAGAGAATAAAATTTTTAAAATTCAAAAACAGGGTGATTTACTTATGGGAGATTTTTTAATTATTAAGATTTAATGTACTTATAAAACCCATCATTTCTACTGTTTTTAGAGTCTTTTCTTTCAATTATATAGGTGTAAAAATTAAAAAAAGCGAGAGAATAAAATTTTTAAAATTCAAAAACAGGGTGATTTACTTATGGGGGATTTTTTATTATTAAGATGTAATGTACTGGCATAAATATAAATCCCATCATTTCTACTGTTTTTTGTGTCTTTCAATTATATATGTGTAAAAATAAAAAATAAAAAATGAATAAAATTTTTAAAATTCAAAAACAGGGTGATTTACTTATGGGGGATTTTTTATTATTAAGATGTAATGTACTGGCATAAATATAAAACCCATCATTTCTACTGTTTTTTGTGTCTTTCAATTATATATGTGTAAAAATAAAAAATAAAAAATGAATAAAATTTATAAAATTCAAAAACAGGGTGATTTACTTATGGGGGATTTTTTTTTATTATTTAGATGGGTTGTATATTTATGCCAGTGCATTATATTTCTACTGTTTTTTTTGAGTCTTTTCTTTCAATTATATAGGTGTAAAAATTAAAAAAAGAGAGAGAAAAAATTTTTTAAATTTTTAAAGGGGGATTATATATTCAATTATATAGGTGTAAAAATTAAAAAAAAAGAGAGAGAATAAAATTTTTAAAATTCAAAAACAGGGTGATTTACTTATGGGGGATTTTTTTTATTATTAAGATGTAATGTACTAGCATAAATATAAAACCCATCATTTCTTCTGTTTTTGTGTCTTTTCTTTCAATTATATATGTGCAAAAATAAAAAAAAAAAAGAGAATAAAATTTTTAAAATTCAAAAACAGGGTGATTTACTTATGGGGGATTTTTTTTATTATTAAGATGGGTTTTATAGTTATTCTAGGGCATTACATGTCTACTGCTTTTTAGTCTTTTCTTTAAATTATTTATGTGCAAAAATTAAAAAACAAGAGAATAAAATTTTTAAAATTCAAAAACAGGGTGATTTACTTATGGGGTTTTTTTTATTATTAAGATGTAATGTACTAGCATAAATATAAATCCCATCATTTCTACTGTTTTGTGTCTTTTCTTTCAATTATATATGTGTAAAAAAAAAAAAAAAAAAAAGAGAATAAAATTTTTAAAATTCAAAAACAGGGTGATTTACTTATGGGGGATTTTTTTTATTATTAAGATGGGTTTTATAGTTATTCTAGGGCATTACATGTCTACTGCTTTTTAGTCTTTTCTTTAAATTATTTATGTGCAAAAATTAAAAAACAAGAGAATAAAATTTTTAAAATTCAAAAACAGGGTGATTTACTTATGGGGGATTTTTTTTATTATTAAGATGTAATGTACTAGCATAAATATAAAACCCATCATTTCTACTGTTTTTGTGTCTTTTCTTTCAATTATATATGTGTAAAAATTAAAAAAAAAGAGAATAAATTTTTAAAATTCAAAAACAGGGTGATTTACTTATGGGGGATTTTTTTTATTATTAAGATGGGTTTTATAGTTATTCTAGGGCATTACATGTCTACTGCTTTTTAGTCTTTTCTTTAAATTATTTATGTGCAAAAATTAAAAAACAAGAGAATAAAATTTTTAAAATTCAAAAACAGGGTGATTTACTTATGGGTTTTTTTTTATTATTAAGATGTAATGTACTAGCATAAATATAAATCCCATCATTTCTACTGTTTTTTTGTCTTTTCTTTCAATTATATAGTTGTAAAAATTAAAAAAAAGAGAGAGAATAAAATTTTTAAAATTCAAAATCAGGGTGATTTACTTATGGGGGATTTTTTTTATTATTAAGATGTAATGTACTAGCATAAATATAAATCCCATCATTTCTACTGTTTTTGTGTCTTTTCTTTCAATTATATAGTTGTAAAAATTAAAAAAAAGAGAGAGAATAAAATTTTTAAAATTCAAAAACAGGGTGATTTACTTATGTGGGATTTTTTATTATTAAGATGTAATGTACTGGCATAAATATAAAACCCATCAATTCTACTGTTTTTTGTGTCTTTCAATTATATATGTGTAAAAATAAAAAATAAAAAAAAGAATAAAATTTTTAAAATTCAAAAACAGGGTGATTTACTTATGGGGGATTTTTTAAATTATTTATATGGGTTTTATATTTATGCCAGTGCATTATATTTCTACTGTTTTTTGAGTCTTTTCTTTCAATTATTTATGTCCAAAAATTAAAAAAAATAGAGAATAAAATTTTTAAAATTAAAAAACAGGGTGATTTACTTATGGGGATTTTTTAATTATTAAGATTTAATGTACTTATAAAACCCATCATTTCTACTGTTTTTAGAGTCTTTTCTTTCATTTATATAGTTGTAAAAATTAAAAAAAGAGAGAGAATAAAATTTTTAAAATTCAAAAACAGGGTGATTTACTTATGGGGGATTTTTTTTATTATTAAGATGTAATGTACTAGCATAAATATAAAACCCATCATTTCTACTGTTTTTTTAGTCTTTTCTTTCAATTATATAGGTGTAAAAATAAAAAAAATAAACAGAATAAAATTTTTAAAATTGAAAAGCAGGGTGATTTACTTATGGGAGATGTTTTACTTTTTATTATGGAAATATTTTAAATAAACCATTGTTTATATGATTTGGAAAGTTTGGTTTGAAAACATTAATAGATCCTTGAGTTAAAAGTTTCATCTTTTTTGGAACTGAACTTTACATCAAAAAACTTTCATTCTGTTTCCAGCATTGGACTTCATGCCTTTAATCCCCCCAAAAAAAACCTTGTGCTCTTTTTTTGTATCCAGCATTGAACTTCATGCCTTTAATTCCCTCCCCCCAAAAAAAATAAATTAAATTAAATTGTAGTCTTTTTTTGTTTTCAGCATTGAACTTATTCCTTTACACCAAGAAATTTGTGTTCTTTTCTCTTTCCATCATTTGAATTTCATGCCTTAAAACCCTGCAAAAAAGAAATTGTGGTCTTTTCATGTCTTAAATCCCCTGCAAAAAAATAATTGTGGTCTTTTCTGTTTCCATGCCTTTTCACCAAGATTATTTGTGGTCTTTTCTGTTTCCAGCATTGAACTTCATGCCTTTACACCACGAAATTTGTGATCTTTTCTGTTTCCTGCTTTGGACTTCATGCCTTTACACCAAACAATTGTGGTCTTTTTTTTCTGTTTCCAGCTGTGGACCTCATACCTTTACACCAAGAAATTTGTGGTCTTTTTTTCTGTTTCCATCATTGGACTTCATGCCTCACATCCCCACAAAAAAATGTGCTCTCTTCTGTTTCCATGCCTTTACACCAAGAAATTTGTGGTCTTTTCAGTTTCCACCATTTAACTTCATGCCTTTACACCAAGAAATTTATGGTCGTTTCTGTTTCCACCATTTAACTTCATGCCTTTACACCAGAAATTTATGGTCGTTTCTGTTTCCACCATTTAACTTCATGCCTTTACACCAGAAATTTGTGATCTTTCTGTTTTATAACACTGAACTTCAGGCCTTTACACAAAGAATAATAATGTTACCATTGTCTTCCCTGTTAATTGACCTTCATGTCTTTTCACAAAGAATACTAGTACCATTGTCTTTTCTGTTAACCTGATTGACCTTCATGTCTTTTCACAAAGAATACTAGTACCATTGGTCTTTTCTAATTGACCTTTGTCGTATGTATACCTGTGGTCTTTTCTGTTTCCTTACTTTGGTTTACTTTTGGTTTACCTGTGTTCTCTTTCTAACTTTGAACTTCATGTTCAGTATTTTCATCATCTTTTGTTTGTTTCTTTTTTCTAGCATTTAAAACCTTGCATTTTCTACCATTCACTGAAGCATATATAATTATCTAAATAGTAAAAATAAATTTATAATGCCAAGCATATCCATTTTGTACCCAGCTGTCACAATACAAAGAAAACATTGTAATTATTGCATTTAACTAAATTGTGAATAATTTGGTATCCTGGTACTTAAAATATTTTTTCTTAGTTTTTACTTCAATATATTTCTATGTCCATTGGCATTCACTCTACATTGTACTGACTGTTATTTTACGTTAACACTATTACTTATAAATCTAATTACATAATTTGAAAAAATATGTTTCAATTGCATTTGATACCATGATTGAACACAGCTAATTTTCACTTGTTTTTAGTCATCAAAAGTAATTGCTTAATCAGCTTGGCAAGGTGTACAGTCTAGTAAATACTCATAAAAATCAAAAGGAAAAGCTGCCATAATTTATTATGACTATGTATAAAAGCTAAAATTTTAGAAGCTTTCATATCTTAATTATACCTATGTCTGAAACTAAAGAAAAAAGTCAAAAGAATCACTTGATTATGCTTATGTTTTAAAGTTAAGAAAAAAAAAGGAAACAGTTTCATACTTTTGTTATGCCTATGTATGAAAGCTAAAAAAAAATGTAAAAGCTTTCATAACTTTAATATTCCTGTTTATGAAAGTTTAAAAAAATCAGAAAAGCTTTCATACTATTATTATTCCTTTTTATGAAAGCTAAAAAAGTGGAAAAGTTTCCATATGGTTTTTATGCCCATGTATGCTAATAAAAATAGAAATGCTCTCTCATACCTTAATTTGATACCATGATTGAACACAGCTAATTTTCACTTGAAATAATAAAATGTTTTTAGTCATCAAAAGTAATCACCTAATCAGCTTGGCAAGGTGTACAGTCTAGTAAATACTCATTAGCAGTAGTCTTGGAAACAGAATGTTAAATGCATGTAGCTGTTGCTTAGATATTATGGTGCTATATCTGATCTTACTATGGGATGTCGCAAAATAAATAAATGAAGCTTTTCCTTCTAAATTATGTAAGAAACTTTTTTTGTGTGTGTGGGGGGGGAATTTAGAAGGAAAAGCTTCATTTATTTATTTTGTCAATGTATGAAAGCTTAAAAAACAAAACAAAGGAAAAGCTTTCATCCATTATTGTGTCTATTTACGAAAGCTTTAAAAAAAAAAAAATCAGTCGAAAAGCTTTCATCCATTATTGTGTCTATGTTTGAAAGCTTAATAAACAAAACAAAGGAAAAGTTTTTCATCCATTATTGTGCCTATGTATGAAAGCTTTTTAAAAAATGGAAACACTTTCATACCCTTATTTTGCATATGTATGACATTTCAGAAAAGACATTGAAATGAAATTGTTATGTTTATATATGAAACCTAAAAGATAAATCAAAATGAAAGCTTCATATTTTTATTATGCCTATGTTTGAAAGCTAAAATAAAATCAAAAGGAAATGCTTGCCTACCTTTACTATGCCAATATATGAAAGCTAAATAAAAGAAGTTTGTTTACCTTTACTATGCCAGTTAATAAAAGCTAAAGAAAAATTCAGAAGGAAAAGCTCTCATACCCTTATGCCAAAAAGAAAAGCTAAAAGAAACACTTTCATTCCTTATGCCTATATAAGAAAGTGTTAATTAAAAAAAAATTAAAGCTTTGGTACCATTAAACATATACAAGAAAGTTAAACAAGAATGAGAAAAACTTTCATTCAGATTCATTGTGTGCCCTTTGACTGAAAGGCCACCTTTTATCCTTGCTCTTACCCTTGGGTCATCCATGCAAGAAGAAAATGGTCAGGCAGTCAGGGGGAAGAAATATCAGCCAGCCTATGTCCTTTTTAGGACCAGGCAGACCAACAAGTGGATTACCATGAATGAAAACAGGAACCCACGTTTCCCCTGCCTGTTGTCTTTCAAGTATCAACAGCACCCATGGTTCGAAGAGAGGGAGGGGGCCAACCAGCCCAGCTCATGCCACGTATGTTGTTCAAGCCAGAAGCACAAGAAAGAATGAGTCAGGTGTGAAGCAGTAAAATGCTCACATTTATTCTTCAACCATGGGTAGCTCTGTGGTCTCCCACAAGAAAAGTGCTGTAGACTCTTTGACTGAACTTTTCAATGGTCAACTATACCTTGCAAAGAGACTCAGATATCCATGTGTACTTCCAAGCAGATGAACAAGACCTGCCTGAGAAGATTTCTTTGAACTACACACACACAAAATAAAAAACCCTTACATAAATTGAAAGATTCCACCAGCCACCAAATATGAGAAGGCAAAGACGAGTCAGATGATCTAAACTGACACCTCTATCCAAGTCTTCATTCTCACCACTACTGCCTCTGTGTTGATTCAAATAACACAGATCAAAATAAAAGTTAAAGGCACCTCAAGAAATGAAAGAGACATGAACTCAGCAGAAACAGTACCACAACCTGGGCATGTGTACTCACCAGGTAAAGACTTGGTGTAGTAATAGCCTGGGCTCTGTCTGTACCTTAATATCAACCCTTGTACCAGGCTACAAAATTGGTGAAAACCAGAAATGGTTAACATCTCAAATTAGGATAAGGAAAAGGAAGTGTTTTAATACCATTATGCATATATAAGAAATTAAAATTTGAAAAAGAAAGAGGAAATACTTTCATGCCTTTAATCTTATTAAAGAGAGCTAAGGAGGAGAATTGGCTTTCATATCTTGATGCATGTATGAAAAAGTTTCTTTTAAAAAAGGAAAATTTTTCATACCTTTATGTGTATGTAAGTAAGGTTAAACAAAATCTTTCATACCTTTATGTATCAGAAAGGTTAATAAAAGGAAAATCTTTATACCTTTATGAAAGGTTAAAGAAGGAAAAGCTTTCATACCTTTATGCACATTTAAGAAACTGAAAAAAGAAAGTGTAAAACTTTCATTATCTTTATGCCACTGTAAGAATTTTTTTTATAAAATGAAGAAATGCTTTCCTTCCTTGATGTCTATATAAAAACTAATCAAAAAAACAAACCAAGCTTTCATATCGTGTTGTGCTTGTTTGCATTTAACATTTAATTTTTTATTTCTTCCCTCCTCTTTCGTTCTCATTTTTGTTTGCTTTAGGATTATATTACCATGTTCTCATAAAAGTAATACTAACAGTAAACCATGCAATACAAGTCCTAAAATAATTAAACTTTCCCACAAAATTCAAACTGTAAAAAATAGGGTAAAACAGACTATATGACAACAACTCTGAATTACTTTATGTGCAAATTCAGATTTTTCTCATGTACTAAATAATATTTGTGTAACTTTGGTTTAGACCATATCGCAACAAATCTGAATTACTTTATGTGCAAATTCTCATGTACTAAATAATATTTGTGTAACTTCGGTTTAGATCATATGAAAACAAATCTGAATTACTTTATGTGCAAATTCAGATTTTTCTCATGTACTAAATAATATTTGTGTAACTTCGGTTTAGACCATATGACAACAAATCTGAATTACTTTATGTACAAATTCTCATGTACTAAATAATATTTGTGTAACTTAGGTTACAGTGAATTACACATCAGTTTATTTGGTAAAGCAGACTGTGCACCCTGCTAAGTGAGAAAATAGATCTAAGTTGTAGTATGCTTGAAGCCTCACCATTTGTAGTTGTGGTTTACTTGTAAACAGCTAAACAAAATTTATTGAATATAAAGTTAATTTATGTAATTATAAAAGAACTGGTAGGTTTGTAAACAGTACATTTACATTTTAAAATGTTCTGTTTACATTTAAAATGTACAGTTCACAATTGGTAAGTTTGTGAACAGTGCATTTACATTTTAAAATGTACAATTCACAATTGGTAAGTTTGTGAAGAGTACATTTATGAAGTGTAACAGTGAAATGGCAGCAGTACAGCATCCACTGGTATTTTAACTATAAATTACAGAAAAGCATTATGAACAAATTTCGAACAGTTTGATTTTGTCGATACTAAGAACATGTCGAACTATTTTTCTATTGTTTTTTTTGGTGTTCTATAAACATGCCCATATAATTCATGACAAGATATATTTGTTTGGTTTGATATTTCTCAGTGTTCTATAAACATGCCCATATAATTCATGACAAGATGTATTTCTTTGATATTTCTCAGTGCTCTCTAAACATGCCCATATAATTCATGACAAGACCTATTTGTTCTCTTAGAATGTGATATTTCTTAACGTTCTGTGAGCATAATCAAGCTATCTAATGACATGATTTATCTGTTCAGTATGGTATTCCTTAGTATTTCATGAATATACCCAACTATACATTCTTTTAGACTTTCTTATATCTTTGTATTAAGACATTACTACTATATCAGTACATGTAATCCACAAACAACTGGAAACACTATCTGTCTATTTTTAGTGATACTGATACTTTTCATAATACTTCATGTACATCTGAAGACTTTCTATTTCATTTGATACTTTTCATAATACTTCATGTACCTCTGAAGACTTTATTTGTCTTTTGATACTTTTCATAATACTTCATGTATATCTGAAGAATTTATTTGTCATTTGATACTTTTCATAATACTTCATGTATATCTGAAGACTTTATTTGTCATTTGATACTAAGGAAGAAAATATAATCTGTTTCATTTGACTTTTCCTTACTGCTTCATGTACTTATGGAAACAATATCTATTTATATATATTCTGGAAACATTTGCTATTTTCTATTTGTATACTCTCACCATCTAGAAACCAGTATCTATTTATATATATTCTGGAAACAAGACCTACATCTTCATTTGCTACTTTGTATACTCTCACTATCTAGAAACCAGTATATAT
The DNA here is from genome assembly GCA_028829895.1 of Sinotaia quadrata. Taxonomy (NCBI): domain Eukaryota; kingdom Metazoa; phylum Mollusca; class Gastropoda; order Architaenioglossa; family Viviparidae; genus Sinotaia; species Sinotaia quadrata. The sequence continues at coordinate 46,425,011 of CM054181.1, read as the reverse complement.
TTATATATATTCTGGAAACAAGATCTACATCTTCATTTGCTGCTTTCTATTTGTATACTCTCAGTGTCTAGAAACAAGTTCTACTGTTCTGTTTTCTGCTTTCTTTATACCTTGAGAACAACTGTCAGGAGCTGTCCATCAGTTCTGCTTTCTTTATACCTTGAGAACAACTGTCAGGAGCTGTCCATCAATTCTGCTTTCTTTATACTTTGAGAACAACTGCCAGGGACTGTCCATCAGTTCTGCTTTCTTTATACCTTGAGAACAACTGTCAGGAGCTGTCCATCAATTCTGCTTTCTTTATACTTTGAGAACAACTGTCAGGGACTGTCCATCAGTTCTGCTTTCTTTTTACCTTGTGAACAACTGTCGGGAGCTGTCTGTCAGTTCTGCTTTAGACTTTCTTAATGTTTCTTGAACTTCTATCAAGAGGCAGAATTTTTCTGCTATATTTTAAACTTGGAGAACATTGACATATTCTAGATCTCTTTATCTGCTATTTCCTCAGCACATATATCCCATAATATTTCTGAAGACAAGATCTCTCATGTTTGTTTTCAATGGTTCCTAATTAAACTCTATGTCAGGTATGTCAGGTATTGTGAAATGTTTACTGACATTTATCAGTGGCTTTAATAATAATGTTGATTCTTTTCATTGATACTTCACCTATTCTTCATCAAGTTAAAATAAAAGTCTGCTTAGTATCCAAAGGGTTTCACATCATTCGAAAAATAATTTAGAACGAAAAGCTAATGATTATATTTATGATTGGTTTTTTTCAAAGAGCTTATTCATTTTAAAAATAATTTAGAACTAACAACTAATGATTATATTTATGATTGTTTTTTAAAAAGCCTTGTTCAATTGAAGAAATCATTTAGAACTAAAAGCTTATATAGTATTCCAGTGAAATCCCAATTGTTTTTGCATATTTAAGTCAGAAGCAAAAAAAATTATGCAAGTGAACACCTCATTAAGTATATAAACAGACACATTTTGAGAACATATTAACAAATTTAAAATCAAAGAAGATTCAGAAATGAAGTCTGATTCACTGTAAAAGTAATAAGTATACATGTTTTTAAAATTGATTTTACTTAGGAATATTATTTGCATTTTTAAAGTAATTTCAAAAGGATTTATTTTTGGTGTCATTTAATACCAATGACTTTCTCTTTATTATTGTCCATAAAGTGTGCCATGTCACACAACAGAGGAAGATATTGGGAAATGCGAACAAATGGTAAAGAGAAGAAAGAGTTCTGAATTTTGTGACATCACACTATTTCCTTTTCTTTTTTTAAACACTATTTGGTTTGTGTCCAGCTAATCATCAATGATATTTTAATTTTATAAAATTATATTGAACATTGCATTTAAGCTTGACCTCCTTAACAGCCATCACCACTACTCAAAACAGATCTGTGACTCATGCTCTTCTTCTATAAAATGCATTAAAGGAACTGCTTCATGTATTTTTGGAAGGCATTGAGATTGATCTAAAACATCATTTTATTTTCCATGCAACTTTGTAAAGGACACACATGTTTACACCATTGACTAAAAGCTAAATTTCTTCTTTGCATTCATGCTTTTTCATAACAGAGTCCTTGCATCATGTAACAAATACATTGGCTCAAAAATGATTATTCATGTTGATTCAAAATTAATTGTATAAATTCTATATAATTCTTGACTAAGTAAAATTCTGCCTATTTTTAAATCTTCAGATTTATGCTATTACATTACTCTTAATTTGAAGTAGTAATTATCTTGCATTTTACTATCTATGGACTCAGCTAGATTATCATATGAATGGACCTATTAAAACAATAAATTTACAGTTTTGCATATTGCTGCTATTTAAAGATTTTACATGTATTTTTATTTTTATATTTTATTTTATTTTTTTAAACATCTAACAGCTCAATAATACCTTAAAATTAAGATAAACTATTATTTTTTAAAATTTTTCTTGTGTGTGTGTCTCTCTCTCATGGTTGCAAAGACACATATAACATACATAATCTTCAAGTACCTCTGCTTGAAGATTATGTATGTTATACTGCACACATTGCATTCTGATGAAATCTGCTCTAGTGAATGAGCCGGCAACCCAGTATTTTTTTTTTTTTTTTACTGAATCTCTTCACCTATCCTAGGGTGATATATTTCAGTTGGGAGACAGAAAGGGGGAAGACCCTACCAGGGATATGTTGGGAGTTCCACCAGATGATCCTCAAGGTCATGGTGGGCTCACCCACAGATTGGAACCTAGCGGCAGCGAGAAGGAATACATACTGCCCCAGCACGAAAGGCCTCCTGAAGGGAGCAGTATGATATTCTATGATAGGATAGTATGCTAACATATTAATCAGCATCCCACTAACATTGTTTATTCCCACTACTAACTTTGTACTAAAAATACTAACTAGAATAGAATGTTAATGTATTATTCAGCATGCCACTAACATTGTTTACTCCCACTACTAACTTTGTACTAAAAATACTAACTAGAATAGAATGTTAATGTATTAATCAGCATGCCACTAACATTGTTTATTCCCACTACTAACTTTGTACTAAAAATACTAACTAGAATAGAATGTTAATGTATTAATCAGCATGCCACTAACATTGTTTATTCCCACTACTAACTTTGTACTAAATATACTAACTAGAATAGAATGTTAATGTATTAATCAGCATGCCACTAACATTGTTTACTCCCACTACTAACTTTGTACTAAAAATACTAACTAGAATAGAATGTTAATGTATTAATCAGCATGCCACTAACATTGTTTATTCCCACTACTAACATTGTACTAAAAATACTAACTAGGAAAATAGGACATGCTGCCATTTAATTGTAAATATGGTGAGCAGATTTAAGCTCAAAGCAGTGATTCAATCTTGTGCAAAATGTATGCCATCATATGATGGTTGCATTTATGCATTTTCCCAGATGGATGATGCTGCACAATTTTTAGTAGTAAGCTTGACGAGCATGGAGTGCATGTGGAGCATGGAGTGACTGAGGAGTGTGTGTAGTGCATATGGAACATGCAGTATATGTATATGTGGTAGTAAGTGTATAATTTGTGTGCGTGTGTCTCTGTGATGACAACTGTGTATATGTATGTGCTTGTATTTTGTATCATTAGTTTGTGTCTCTGTAGCAATATGTGTGTATGTGTTTGGTATCAGTAGTATGTGTATATGTGCATGTGTGTACACATTTTATATCAGTAGTGTTTATGTATATGTGATAGTAAATAGTTCTTAGCATTCTGCCCTCTAGACCAAGACTAGCTTTGTGCCAGTAGTTTCATTTACTGTGGGGAAAGGTTTGTTTGCATTTTCATGTTTTAATCTGTATAGTTGGTTTATTTCACTGAAAGTAATTTCTTCTTGATATTTTCATGGTACCACTTTGCCATGGTGTCCAGAATTGTGTTCTCACTATCCTTATGGATACAGCTGCAGTATTTATTTTTTCTCATTTGAAAAGAAATATTTGTTGGTTTTTTTTTAATTTGTAGCATATTTTTAAAATTAGTAAAAGAGTATTAGTAAAAGAGAAGACAATAAAATATTTTGTATAAAAATGTAAAGATGTGATTTTTTTAATTAAGGGAAGAACATTTAACACTTTGGTATACCAATATTTGTTGGTATTTGAAAATATTTTCCTTAAGTAAATAAAGATGTATCTTTTACTGATGATGGCTGAAGATTGCTGGACTTGAGGAAATGGAATTGGTTGGTAAGAATTCATCCTTTCTTTATTTAATGCAAGTATGTGTGTTAAAATATAGTTTCAATTACCTCTTTAAAAAGTGATATAAACATTTTCTTAAATAAAAGTCTTTCTTACAGTTATACATTTTAAGTAAAAGAAATGTTTATAGTTATCAGTATTTATATACATGTAGGCAGTGTTAGACTCTGTTAATAAATAGTTTGCACTGTTTTACACAGTATAACAGTCTTACATCAAAACAGCTGCAGTCTAGCTCAAAAATACTTTAGTTTTAGATTGCAGCTGTTCACTGTTAGATTGTGTTAACAAAGTAAGCTATTTTAGTGGTAATTTGACTAAAATGTATAATAAAACATAACAAACATTTAGTAATATGCTTTTCTTTTTCAAAATTTCTAATTTTGTGTTTATTTATCTGTTGTGTGCTGGCAAGATAGTTTTCTCCAGCTAAGTGTTGAAGCCACACCAGGAGCCGACAGAACTAATTTTCATCATTCATCATCAGGTAGAATGTTTTCATAATTTTAAACAGATTAAGAGTAATATTTACTTTAATGCATCAACTTTTCCAGTAAAATAATATTAGAAATTATGCATTTTGCATTCATCATGCTTTTATTAAATATTTGAGTATTTTTTGCTCAGACTGTATTAATTATTTATGGAGAACATTATGACAGGTGCTCATAAAATTCAAATCAGGTATAGTCAAAATTATAATGAATTATAATACATTATATTTTGTTGAAACATATTTATACACCACATTTGAGACCTGATGTGTCCGTGGGCAAGTCCAACATGACTATTTTTGTCTTCAGCTGAGCATCAGATGAAGTACATGTAGTTGACTTGCATTTAAGACAGTAGTTTTATTTAAATACATGTGTATCTTTAACAGTAGAATCACACAGTGCAGAGATGCTCACACTATGATAACACATGGAACTGAGATTCACTTTTTTTTCAAATCGTGCTCACTGTGGATGGCAGTTAGAAAGGGCCCACTTGTGCATGTGCATTTAGATCCAAACTGCCTATCATATAATTTGACCATGGATTAAAATCTGAGAGATGCAGCACTCATGGCCCGAAATTACATGAACTATAACATCATACAGGTAGATATCTGGAGATTTTATATTATTTATCAGTATGTTGAAAGTATATTGCAATAAATGTTTGAGTTTTCACAATAAATGGCATAATGGAGTGACAAAAGAAACCTTGTCTAAATTATTTTTTTTGTTGTATCCATTTTTATCTGAGCAGATCTTTCTCCATTAATTCCTCATCTCCTAAAATTTTTCTAATTAGAAATATGAAATGGAATTATTTAATAATGCAAAATATGTGAAACTTATAATGATGTAAAAGATTACATACACTCAGAAGTACGAAATGGAGTTGTTTAATAATGCAAAATTTGTCAGACTTGTAATGCTCTTAAAGATTACAGTCAGAAGTGTGAAATGGAGTTATTTAATAATGCAAAATTTGTCAGATTTGTAATGCTCTTAAAGATTAATGTCAGAAGTGTGAAATGGAGTTATTTAATAATGCAAAATTTGTCAGACTTGTAATGCTCTTAAAGATTACAGGCGGAAGTGTGAAATGGAGTTTTGTAATACATTTAATGCAAATATGTCAGACTTGTAATGCTGTAAAAGATTACAACCAGAAGTAAGAAATGGAGTTAATTAATAATGCAAAAAAAGTCAAACTTATAATATGAAAAGATTACAATCAGAAGTATGAAATGGAGTTATTTAATAATGCAAACTATGTCAAACTTATAATGTTGTAAAAAGATTACAATCAGAAGTATGAAATGGAATAATGAAAAATATGTCAAACTTATGCTGTATCAGGTAAAAATCAAAAGTATGAAATGGATTTGTTTAACAATACAAAAAATGTAAAACCTATATTCTTCACAGATTAAAATCAGAAATATGAAACTGAGTGATTTAATAATTGCAAAACATGTTAAACCTGTAATGTTGTAACAAATAAACATTGTCATATTAGCTCCTGATCTAAAAAATTAAGAAATATTACCAATTAACTGTTAGGTTTTAATTTCTCCTGAATTAACTAAATGAATGCATAGTCTATTTTTATTTTAAAGAATTCATTCCCGAGAGCCTGAGCCTGGGAAGAGGAGAGGAGGGAGATCAAATACTTGTCACTTGGCTTTATGTTCAATGTCACCCAGGTCATTTGCAACAGCATTCTTTGTCTCCAGCATGTAGTTTAACTTTAAGATCATAACAACAGCTTGTATCCAGATTGTAGTTTAATTTTAAGATCATAACAACAGCTTTACTTGTATCCAGATTGTAGTTTAACTTTAAGATCATAACAACAGCTTTACTTGTATCCAGATTGTAGTTTAACTTTAAGATCATAACAACAGTTTTCCTTGTATCCAGATTGTAGTTTAACTTTAAGATCATAACAACAGTTCCTTGTATCCAGAGTGTAGTTTAACTTTTAGATCATAAGAACATTCCTTGTATCTAAATTCTAGAGTGTAGTTTAATTTTTTGATCATAAGAACATTCCTTGTATCTAGAGTGTAGTGTAATTTTTAGATCATAAGAACATTCCTTGTGTCTAGAGTGTAGTTTAATTTTTAGATCATAACAACATTCTTTGTATCTAGAGTGTAGTTTAATTTTTAGATCATAACAACAGCATTCTTTCTTTCATTCACTCTTTCAGAGTGTAGTTTAACTTTCAGACTGTGACTTGCATGTTTGGCTAGATGAGAAAGAATAGATAGTGAAACTGTTAGAACACTAAAATTTTTCACAACTGTTGTACTTGCTTGAACTTAAAACTTCACACCGGTAGTCATAATTTGAATTATTCTCAGAGTTCCAAGAACTGGTCATGTGACCACACTTCTTCACAGTCATCAGTGACCAACTGTTAATGACAGAATCAAGATCTCTTCTTTTTGTTTTTCTTTTTGCTGTAACTTAAGTACTTATCTGATCTCATGCATGTTTACCCAACTGCTGGAAGATTACACTTTTCATCAGAAATATATTTTAAACATTCTGAAAGCAAATTATAAGTCATACAGTCAAAAGTTTTGTTCATCAGAGTCCATTTGCCTGGAATTTGCTTTCTTGCAAGTTGGATGTATGGTTATTGTCATTCATGACATTCTGTGTTATTGTTAAAACTAGATATTTTGTAAATTCACTTTTCTCATTTGTTTATATACTTGGATGCATACATTCACCCATGCATAGACATACATACACACGTTAAATAACAAAGTCGTTTGCTGTAAATGAAAACACAGATATAAGAGGTAAGGTAGCTTGCAGTTTTTATCTGTTTGCTGATAAAACATTAATTAATTGAAGAGTAGCTAGACACAAATTTATTCATTAATGTGTTACATAAAATGTGATTTAGATTTAGCACCATAATTATGCGACTTGTGTTTGGTAAAAAAAAAATAATGCATTTGGTTTACTATGATTTTGGTTTCATAGCTGTGACACTGCCTACCATTAAATTTGACCATGCATTGGAGCCGGAGAGAAGTGATACTCGGACCCAGAATTACAAGAACCATCACATCATATAGGTTTATATCTAAATATTTTATATTCTGTTATATATCTGTATGTTTAAATTTTATATTGAAGTAAATATTTGATTTAAAAAATAATTTCACAATAAATAGCACACTGAAATGGCAAAAAATTCCTTATTTGAATTATTTTTTCATTTTAACTATTTTTGTCTGAGTTGATCCTTTCTCCATTATTCACTCATCTAAAATTCTTCTAATCATTAATACAAAATGGAGTTATTTAATAATACAAAATATGTCAAAATTATAATGCTGTAATAGATTAAAATCAGATGAATGAAATGGAGTTTAATAATACTAAAAATGTGAAACCTATGCTGCTTTAAAACAGATTAAAATCAGAAATATGAAATTGAGTGATTTAATATTTGCAAAACATGTCAAACCTATAATGCTGTAACAAATAAACATTGTCATATTAGCTCCTGATCTAAAAGATTAAGAAATATTACCAATTTACTGTTAAGTGTCAATTTCTCATGAATAAATAATATTAATTTACTGAATGAATACATAGTCCATTTTTACTTTAAAGAATTCAATTCCAAGAGCCTGAATGTGGGAAGAGGAGAGGAGGGAGATCAAATATTTGTCATGTGGCTTTATATAGGTATGTTTAATGTCACCCTGGACATTTGCAATTACATTCTTTGTATCCAGACTGTAGTTTAACTTTTTTGACCATAACAACAACATCCTTTATATCAAAAGTTTAGTTTAACTTTTAGACCATCACAACATTCCTTGTATCATGATTGTACTTTAACTTTTAGATCATCACAGCAGCATTCCTTGTATCATAACAACAGCTTGTATCCAGGTTGTAGTTTAACTTTAAGATCATAACAACAGTTCCTTGTATCCAGAGTGTAGTTTAACTTTTAGATCATAAGAACATTCCTTGTATCTAGAGTGTAGTTTAATTTTTTGATCATAAGAACATTCCTTGTATCTAGAGTGTAGTGTAATTTTTAGATCATAAGAACATTCCTTGTGTCTAGAGTGTAGTTTAATTTTTAGATCATAACAACATTCTTTGTATCCAGAGTGTAGTTTAAATTTTAGATCATAACAACATTCCTTGTATCCAGAGTGTAGTTTAATTTTTAGATCATAAGAACATTCTTTGTATCCAGAGTGTAGTTTAATTTTTAGATCATAAGAACATTCCTTGTATCTAGAGTGTAGTTTAACTTTCAGATCATCACAACAGCATTCTTTCTTTCATTCACTGAAAGAGTGTAGTTTAACTTTCAGACTGTGACTTGCATGTTTGGCTAGATGAGAGAGAATAGATAGTGAAACTGTTAGAACACTAAAATTTTTCACAACTGTTGTACTTGCTTGAACTTAAAACTTCACACCGGTAGTCATAATTTGAATTATTCTCAGAGTTCCAAGAACTGATCATGTGACCACACTTCTTCACAGTCATCAGTGACCAACTGTTAATGACAGAATCAAGATCTCTTCTTTTTGTTTTTCTTTTTGCTGTAACTTAAGTACTTATCTGATCTCATGCATGTTTACCCAACTGCTGGAAGATTACACTTTTCATCAGAAATATATTTTAAACATTCTGAAAGCAAATTATAAGTCATACAGTCAGAATTTTTGTTCATCAGAGTCCATTTGCCTGGAATTTGCTTTCTTGCAAGTTGGATGTATGGTTATTGTCATTCATGACATTCTGTGTTATTGTTAAAACTAGATATTTTGTAAATTCATTTTTCTCATTTGTTTATATACTTGGATGCATACATTCACCCATGCATAGACATACATACACACGTTAAATAACAAAGTCGTTTGCTGTAAATGAAAACACAGATATAAGAGGTAAGGTAGCTTGCAGTTCTTATCTGTTTGCTGATAAAACATTAATTAATTGAAGAGTAGCTAGACACAAATTTATTCATTAGTGTGTTACATAAAATGTGATTTAGATTTAGCACCATAATTATGCAACTTGTGTTTGGTAAAAAAAAAAATAATGCATTTGGTTTACTATGATTTTGGTTTCATAGCTGTGACACTGCCTACCATCTAATTTGACCATGCATTGGAGCCGGAGAGAAGTGATACTCGGACCCAGAATTACAAGAACCATCACATCATATAGGTTTATATCTAAATATTTTATATTCTGTTATATATCTGTATGTTTAAATTTTATATTGAAGTAAATATTTGATTTAAAAAATAATTTCACAATAAATGGCACACTGAAATGGCAAAAAATTCCTTATTTGAATTATTTTTTCATTTTAACTATTTTTGTCTGAGTTGATCCTTTCTCCATTATTCACTCATCTAAAATTCTTCTAATCACTAATACAAAATGGGGTTATTTAATAATACAAAATATGTCAAAATTATAATGCTGTAATAGATTAAAATCAGATGAATGAAATGGAGTTTAATAATACTAAAAATGTGAAACCTATGCTGCTTTAAAACAGATTAAAATCAGAAATATGAAATTGAGTGATTTAATATTTGCAAAACATGTCAAACCTATAATGCTGTAACAAATAAACATTGTCATATTAGCTCCTGATCTAAAAGATTAAGAAATATTACCAATTTACTGTTAAGTGTCAATTTCTCATGAATAAATAATATTAATTTACTGAATGAATACATAGTCCATTTTTACTTTAAAGAATTCAATTCCAAGAGCCTGAATGTGGGAAGAGGAGAGGAGGGAGATCAAATATTTGTCATGTGGCTTTATATAGGTATGTTCAATGTCACCCTGGACATTTGCAATTACATTCTTTGTATCCAGACTGTAGTTTAACTTTTTTGACCATAACAACAACATCCTTTATATCAAAAGTTTAGTTTAACTTTTAGACCATCTCAACATTCCTTGTATCATGATTGTACTTTAACTTTTAGATCATCACAGCAGCATTCCTTGTATCTAGAGTGTAGTTTTGGACCATAACAACATTTCTTGTATCCAGAGTGTAGTTAACTTTTACACAACCACAAAATCATTCTTTGTATCTAGATTGTTCTTTAACTTTTAGACCATCACAACAACATTCCTTGTATCCAGAATGTAGTTTAACTTTTAGACCATAACAACATTCCTTGTATCCAGAATTTAGTTTAACTTTTAGACCATAACAACTTTCTTTGTGTCGAGAGTGTGGTTTAAGACCATAACTTGCATATTTGACCAAATGAGAGAGAATAGAGAGTGAAACTGTTAGACACTACATTTTTTTCAAAACTCTTGTACTTGAATTTCTTGCTATATAGTCATATTTTTATTTGTATTAGGATTTCAAGAACTGTTCACTGACCACCTTTTCACAGTAGAAGTGAGATGTCTTCTTTTTGTTTTATGCTGTAAGTACATATGTGATCTCATGTATGCATATCCAACTTTAGAAAATTGCACTCATCTTTAGACACATTTGTACACAACTGCTAGAAGACTGCACTTATCTTCACACACATTTGTACACAACTGCTAGAAGACTGCACTTATCTTCACACTCATTTGTACACAACTGTTAGAAGATTGCACTTATCTTCACACACATTTGTACACAACTGTTAGAAGATTGCACTCATCTTCAGACACTTTTTCAACATAATGAATGTAAAATTAAGTCATAGTTTCAAAATTTTTTGCTTATCAGGGTCCATCTGCCTAGAATTTGTTTCCTTGCATGTTTGATGTTCGGTTATTTTCAAGAGGGTTCTCATGACATTTTTCATCAGCAAGAATAGCACTGTCTCTGTAATTGTTTGTTAAAACTGTATATTTGTAAATTCATTTTATTCATGCTTCTCATTTGTTCATATTCATACATACATACATTCACACACATAACACACACTCACTCACACACATGCATGCACACACAAAGGTATAAACACTCACACATGGTTTGCAAATGGATGATTTAGTGTATGATTAAAGCACTTAGAGCATTTATAAGAATAAATTTGATGATGAACAGACTAACTTGCTCATGACTGAACAAACTAAAATGTCTTTTATCTTCTTGAGAATTTGGATCGTTAGCTCTCCCTCTCTCTGCATACTTAGAAATTATAAACTTGTCACTAACATTGCAGGAAATATTTAGTATAATTCTAAGAGTAATTTGGATTATAAAGTATAAGAGGAGATATAAAATATGATAGATTTTACTTCATGCCACACATTCATCAACACTGTTAATGCAAAAATGCACTGTCGTCAACTTATTTCACTTGCTGACCTGGACTGTAGTAGTCATCAACTTATTTCGTTTGCACATCTAAACTGTTACACTGTAATCAAGATATTTTATGTATATCTCTTAAATGTAACCTGAGTGTGAGTTTCAGTTATTTCCATATATATATATAAACCTTTTTTTGTTTGAGATGAATAACAGATAGTAAAACCTAAAAATAACTAATTTGATGGTATACATACTTTGGAGTGTGCTGTATATGAGTGTAACTTGGGGATAAGCAACATAATGTAGATGAGTGTAACTGGGATGTTTCTACACAGTGTACTAGTGTGACTGGTATGTTCTACACAGTGTGTATAAATATAACTATGATGTCCTACTCAGTGTATAGGAATGTAACTGGGATATTCTACACTATGTATATGAGTGTAAGTAAAATGTTCTACTTAATATATAGGGATGTAACTGCTATGTTCTACACAATGTGTATGAGTGTAACAGAGGTTCATATCAAAGGTTAATAACTGGTATGTTCTATTTAATATATATATGAGTGTAACTTTGGTATATTCTACATAATGGAGTGTAACTGGGAAGTTCTACATAATATTTAAGGTGTAACTAGGATGTTCTACTTAATATGTATGATTGCAATTGGGATGTTCTGTGTAATATGTAGGAGTGTAACTTTGAGGTGTTCTGCATCCATCCTTTGCCTGAATAAGCTACTGTAAGTGTTATTTCCATTATATTTAAGGGATCACTTAAACTTGTTTATCAACACATCAAAATTTCCTTCATATTAAGAACTTCTGAATAGCTGTAGGACACCTTACATTTGACTGTTCACATCATTCTCACTTGATACCAACACAATACTTGAGCATTTATTTAGTATCTTGACTTACTAGTGGTTATCACACTTGACACCTACACAACACTTGAGCATATTTAGTGTCTTGACTTTGTAATGTACTAGAAGTATTCTTCTTAATTTATCTCTGTCTTTTGCAGAAACTTCAGAATGACTGGACTGTTACAGCAAGGACCATTCTTAGAGCATCCAGAGCTCATCATCATATCATATCACTCCAGTATTGTCTTCAGCATTCACTGGCTGTGTGTGTTAATGTAATCAAACAAATCATCTCTTTTCTCTGACATTTTATTAAGTGCTTCTGTCAAGTTCTGTCAAGTTTGTCAGGATCTCTTATAATTTGAGTATATCATAGTACATTGTAAATTGTGTGCTATCACAACATATAAATATTCACATTCTGATTCAGTGAAAAGTTTTTTTTGTATTGTCCCAACTGATAAGGTGTTAAAGTTTTCTTAAAGATACAAAACTTTAATCTTGAAGCAGCCTTAAGATTCTTCATTCTCATGAGTCACTTTATGTACAACTCAGGATTTGCTGCTTGGCTTTCCCATTGTCAGTATACTTTGAAAACTAAATTACATATTTGGAACCTTCACAAAAATTAATTTAATGAGAGAAAAATCTTATAAAAGTTAAATCATAAATACTGAAGATATAGTCATGGAATTTTTGGACTTGAAAATGTTAATAGAACTGTTATATATTTATGTGAATGACTAACTGATTCCTATAACTTGTACAAATAAAACTGGCAAGACGATAAAATAGTTATAATAGTCTGTAAATAATAGGAAGATTTTGTACATAAGATTAGTGACATAGTAATTAAATTAGATCATATATTGCACTTTACAAAATTCTGAGCAGTTTAGAGTATCAAGTTAACAAATAAGGACAAAAAACAAGTCAACAATATAAAATGTTTTACAAGTACTATGTTAATTTAGTTTTTGAAGTGACAGAAATTTATCAATGTTATGAAAAACTTTCTATTATGAATCTGCTCAGAAAGTAAAGATATAAATTTTACCTGCCAACTAAAATTAAGTATATTAAATTTAACTGTTTGTTACTAATAACTGACAGTATTTGTCACTGATGTTTGTTACTAATAATTGACAATGCATTATGCATTTATATTAAAATTATTTGTTACATTTTATGACAAATACTAATTTTATTTTTTTACTAACTCTTAGTTGGCATGAAAAATTTATTAGTACATTATATCCACCATCCATCTACCCTTCAAAGATGCGCTGGTAGCTGGTACATGTATTCTTAAATTCCGAGAAATATATTTTGAATCCAGATAAATAAATTTGAAACTCTGAAAATAAAAATGTTAGTTGGCAGCCTGATGCCAACAAACAGAATTATATAAAACTAGAGTCTGATGTGTATATTACATGTCAATCACATGTCGGGTGGAAAATTAAAATGAATGCATTGCTAGGAACATAAAAGAATTTTTTTATTGGAAGGCTTGATTATAAGTCACATTGCAAGTGAAAATTTGAGCAATAATTTAGCAAATCATCTTGACTGTTGGTTGTTTTGAGAGTACTTATTTTGAAGTCTCTGTTTCGTGAATGTGACAATGCAACATAAAAGCTGGCCAGGTGAAAACTTCCTTTTTTCCCTTCCTCCACCTCACTGATTTCCTCCCCTTCCCTCCCTCCCCCTCCTTCCTTCCCCATCCCTTCACTGATTCCTTCCTTCCCTCTCATTCTTGTGAACATGACAATGCAACATAGAGCACATGGGAGGTCATTTTATCTCACATGGCCAGCTTTAAGATCAAGGATGCTTTAGCATTATACACAGATAGGTCTGGAAAAATATATTTATATAAAATAAAAAATAAAGGAAAGTACAGCACTAAGAGCAATCACAAATGCTTCATGGTAAAATTTAAATATTAATAGTGAGGAATATAGTATAAGTGTATTTAATTTTGCTTGGTAATTTTTTTTATAGTGTTTAAATGATTAAAAAGAGGTATTATGTTATGTTGACAAGGTGTATTAAGGTAATTGCTATACAATTTATTTCAATCGTATGACATTACACTTTTTTTTTTTGTTTTTTGCATGAGAAAGAAAATTTGTTTTGTGAATGCACAAATAATAATAGCTCACAGCAGAGGACACCTTAGTGAAAATGGTGGGTGGGGTGGGAAGAAGACTGTTATTGATTAATCTCTTTAAGGAAATATTTGAACATAGCTTGTGTCTTGCAAGCAAAAGAACGGTTAAGTTGCCATTTCTTTCCCTTACCCAAACTGGTAAATGAAATGTTGGAAAACAGTTGTACAGCTACTGTATCACTGATAAGAGTAGGTCACTACCAGTATGTGATGAAATTTAAATATTAGTGGTGATGTGAGCATGGAAGATGGAAATGCATGCATTTATTTCTGCTGGGTACACTTTATATTTAAATGTTAAAAAAATGAATGTGATGTTATATTTATTAAATGTTTATATATATGCTTATAATAATACTGATGTTACACAACCAATTTTCATTCATATAAAGCATTTTTTGTTCTTATTTGTTTTGTGAGAGAAAGATTATATGAATTGTCAATGCAAAAAAATATATATATTTAATTTTGTGTTTGTAATTTTTCATATAATATAAAGAGAAAAGAAAATAGGAGGAACAATACAATGGAAAGGTAAATTTTGAAGTTGCAACGTGCTGAGCATTATGATTAAGATTTCAAAGAAACCCATGATTAGAACTGATAACTCCATTACAACTAATCCTTACCATAGCTTTGAAACCCTTGATCTGAAACATCATTATCATTATAGCTTTCCAAACCATAATCTTTAGCACTGTAGGCATTACTAATTGTAAGCTTTCAAGCTCATAATCTGAGCACTGTTAGCATTACTAATTGTAAGTTTTCAAGCTCATAATCTGTAGCACTGTTAGCATTACTAATTGTAAGCTTTCAAGCCCTTAATCTAAAGCAACATTAGAATCCTATGGTATAGGCATGTAACTTTCCTATGCCACACACCATGTACATATTGTCTGATATGGTGGTAAGCAATAGAAATCAAACTTTAGTGAAAGTTTATCATTTAGAATCGGTCTAGCAATAGACTTTAAATGTGGTAATAAACTATTGTGCTAAACATTTTAGCAAAGGTTAAAATATTCGATTCTTTTGATTTCCGAGGGAAAACAATAGGTGAAAGAGATGTATATTTGTTTGAGAAACTAATCGCTTGAACCAATTAATTGACCTAATTATCGAAGGTAGACATATTCATTTTAAATTGTAAATTCGGAGCAGTTGAAGAGTTGTCATATGCTCAACCAGTAATGAACACTTTGTAAAACTACTTATTGATATTATTTTTTGTTGTAAATTGTTACTTTTAATATATTACTAAATAATAAATTGGATCAATAACAAAAAAACAAATAGTAACTTGAAGCAAAAAGAGATTATTATTTGTAACTTCATTTCCTCAGAGAAATAATTTAACAAAATAAAACAGCTTTGCATCATTGTTAATTACTTATGTTTGTGTTAGACCAGTATATTTAAAATCTCTTTTATTCAGTGGATCTAACCATTAATTTTTAATAGTGTACTATATATGGTGATGGAATACTTACTCTGTGTAACAAATACTGAAATAGTAGCAGCAAATTG
Organism: Sinotaia quadrata; assembly: GCA_028829895.1. Taxonomy (NCBI): domain Eukaryota; kingdom Metazoa; phylum Mollusca; class Gastropoda; order Architaenioglossa; family Viviparidae; genus Sinotaia; species Sinotaia quadrata. The sequence continues at coordinate 46,408,853 of CM054181.1, read as the reverse complement.
TTTATAATACATTGTATTAGAATAATATAGCAGTTATAATTACCTTTATTTAATATTTATCGTTTAGTAGATAATTAAAATTGCATTACAATTAATTGCCATAAAAATAGTGAATTGACTTTTAAAAAACTCACTATAAGCATCTCAGTCTAATTCTAAAGCCAATATTCTATATGGAGCTATTTTATTACCTTCATGTTTTACATTTCTTCTCATATTGTAATTTTGATCTGGCAACAAGATGCTCAGTGTAAATTAACTGCACATTTGCTGAAAGAACTGGATGATAATTGAATAGAAACAAATAGCATCCCTATAGCTTTGAAGCTCCAAAATATGAACTTATATGAAATATACTATATAGTCCTTACTGTAGCTAACAACCCCCTATAGCACTATTGGACTAATTCTCTCTATAGCTTTCATATTCCTTAATTTTAGCACTACTATTTACCATAGCTTTCAAATTCCTGATATGTAGCATTTTCAAAGCTGTATATTTAAACCTATGATCTATATAGCACTAGTTCTCATTAGTCCTTACTACTGTAGCTTTAAAACTCATGATCTATAGCATTAGTCCTTACTACTATAGCTTTGAAACTCATGATCTGTAGCACTAGTTCTCATTAGTCCTTACTACTGTAGCTTTAAAACTCATGATCTATAGCATTAGTCCTTACTACTATAGCTTTGAAACTTATGATCTGTAGCACTAGTTCTCATTAGTCCTTACTACTACTGTAGCTTTAAAACTCATGATCTATAACATTAGTCCTTACTACTGTCGCTTTAAAACTCATGATCTATAACATTAGTCCTTACTACTATAGCTTTAAAACTAATGATCTGCAGCTGAGGCATCAACAGTGCTATTTTTCTTAAATGGTATCAAATCCCTACATATACTAAAGAGAAAGGCTCTGGTTTTCAAATCCCTAACCTGTAGCATTAGTCTTCATCATACCCCCACTAGCAGGTGGTGTGCGCTGACTGGCTGTTTGACTAGTGAACTTAATTTCACACATAAGCAGACAACTAATTTTAAAAAAGCTGCTTATGATTGCTAAAGTAGCATGAAAGCTGTATTATGAGGACTAGTGACACAGATTGCTGGTTGGAAACTTACAGAACTAGTATTTACATAAAATGTTTTCAATTTTAAATTGGAACTAGTTCTAGGTGCTACAATCAGAGGTTTGAAAGCTATAATTCTGACAGTGCTTTGTGTTAGGTGGTTGAAAGCTATAGTGAGGAACTAGTGCTACAGATTAGGGATTAGAAAGCTGCAATTATTACAGATCAGAGATTTGAAAGTTATAACTAGTAGTACAGATCCAGATCTTTCACAGCTAAAATTAGGTCAATGTTGCACATCATTAAGGTTGAAAGTTATAACAAGTAGTACTGGTCAGATCTTTCACAGCTATAATTAGGTCAATATTACACAACATTAAGGTTGAAAGTTATAACTAGTAGTACTGGTCAGATCTTTCACAGCTATAATTAGGTCAATATTACACAACATTAAGGTTGAAAGTTATAACAAGTAGTACTGGTCAGATCTTTCACAGCTATAATTAGGTCAATATTACACAACATTAAAGTTGAAAGTTATAACTAGTAGTACTGGTCAGATCTTTCACAGCTATAATTAGGTCAATATTACACAACATTAAGGTTGAAAGTTATAACTAGTAGTACCATTATGCATATATAAGAAAGTGTCTGAAGCAATATTATTGAACTGAAGAACAACCGCAAGGGCAGAGCAATTCTTGCTTAATTCAGGGGCTGAGTTCGATTCATGCCAGGATGGATAGTGTGATTCTTACCCCATCCCCAGATAAGGTTCTAGGCTTTGTATCTGGTCCATCAAATAGGACAAACAAAATTTCATTGATAAATTTTTATTTAGTTTCAGTTTATGAAAATACGTCAGTTTCTTTTCACTTCTGGAAATTATTTCTCGATCGAGATAAAAGAAAATTGAACTGTGTTAGCCGTATTATTGATAGTGTTCTATTGTTCTTGTACTTAATCGGCGAAGTTGAAATATATAGTACTAATTGATTAAAACTAGTAGTACAGGTCAGATCTTTCATAGCTAAAATTAGGTCAATTCTATTACACATCAGGGTTTTGAAAAATAGGACTGTCACGGGTATGGGAGGGGGTAATCAGAAAATTTATTTTTGTTCCTGTGAATTGTCTCCCCTTTGTCCATACGTGGCCCGTTCGGGACACGCTCTCAGAGTTCACCCGCAGGTTAGGGTGAAAGGTTAATTAGATGTGCTGACAGCAAGTTTGTTCCCAATTGCCATCAGGGCTTTTGGCTTATTTTGTGTACATTTTTCAATGTATTAATGAGCGAGTGGTACTATGTTCATGCTTTGTCAGAGTGTTTGAGAGTGTGAATACTTATTTTGTAATTTTACTTTTATAATTAAAATCACATGTATGTCTTTTTATGTTAAGGTTGGATAGTTATTTTAACAATAGATAGAAGTTATAGCTAGTCAATTTTAGTCCTTACATGTAAATTTAGTTAGGAACTATTTTCTTAGTCAATGCACCCCTAGAATGAATGCACCAAAACCGAGAACAATGGCCTAAGCAGTCATGACTAATGAGTTATTTTTTTTTCTGGGAGGGAAAGAATAAAAGGATTCACCCGGCCATTTTGAATCAGTGTGTGTGTGTATGTTCTGGACTACAGAGAGGTGTGAGGTCGTATATGGTTCGCCTACACCGAGTCCGGACCGTCTTTTCTATTCTCGTCACAATCGGGGAAGAAAGACCAGAATATCTTCCACGTATTATACAGAGTTGGAGGTGTGTTTTGTCGCACCCAACTCTTTTATGGTAACCTGCGTCGGATGCCAGTATTATAGGTTGGGACCGAAACCTGGACAGTGGTTGTTCATCAGTGACTTTGCGCCAAGTGCTGACGGGACAAGACTGGGCCGGGAGAAAGATATTCACCACCACTCATCAATATACCAACCATCTTTTAACTTCGCCCGCTATTCTTCAGCGAGAAGTTAGAGTTATACTTTCGGCGTTTATCAACGCGAAAGTGCCAGTCAACGAGGCCTGACGGTTCTACAACCTCAACTCGTCGTATGTACTTCGTACATTATCTGCAGTATCATCATGATTTTCTTAGTTATTGGCCAATACCACTACGTTTATTTTTCGTCACGCAGACGTGCGTTTTCTTTTCCTTGAAATTAGTAAGTAGAAGAACTTTTCTCAGGGCGCATTCATTTAGGTAGGTTAGTATAGGTTATTATTTATTTAGAACTCTGTTGAAACATTATTGACACTTCTTTATATAAACATTTATGATTGATATAGGGTATTTACCCTAAACTTTCTTTTACAGACATTTAATTTAAGTGGAGATAATTTTAGTGTTCATCTTTTGTGGTGGGATTTTACCCACAAATTGGTATTAGAAATTTTGATACTATTTGATATAGTATTGCGGTTTTCACCGCTGCTCTTTTTAGTGTTGCTATTTGCGGTCATCACCGCTCTTTTCCGTACATGATTTGATAGTATTGCGGTTTTCACGGCTAGATCTATTATAAATTCTGCTTGTCATTTTATACCATTTATCATATCCATTGTTCTTTCTTTCTTTCTTTCTTTTTCCCCCTATCCCATGAATGTTGCCGAGCGGATGTATTTTTTTGAATGAATGACTTAACACCGTACGAGAGAATTAGCCCCAAGTTGTTAGAATAAATTTCTTCTTTTTTTAACTCTTCATCAAGAGTTGGGTTTTTCTCTCTCTCTCTGTGGTGTAAGTGCGGTGCTACGGTTGTTTGTTCGTTCATTCTGTCCGTCCCTCAAAATACATTCACCCCGCATTCATACATACACGCTGGCTTTCACATTTTACCCCACATCTCAGAATAAAGCTAATCCTAACCCCCACAAGACTATTCGTGGTGTCTGAGAGTGAGAATGATCATCAACATCTGATCGTTCGATGTGATCCCGGCAAGTCACGGTAACTGACCTGACCCCACCCCCTTTGACCGAGAAGGAGAGAGAGGCCAGCGACAGTCAGTCAGACAACAACAACATAGGCGGCCCGTGACAAGGACAATGCTTACAGATCTTGAGAGTTATAATTATGACACTACAACAGATCAGGGGTTTGAAAAATAGAATTATGACAATGCTTACAGATCAGGTTATAGTTATGGCTTTACTACATAAACCTTGCGGGTGGGGTGGGGGTTTGATCAAAGCGGTCGGCATATCTGTAAGTTATAGTAACTATAAATTTGAACGGTGGCATGCAATATTAATAAAACTCATCTACCATACAACTATCTAACATGTTTATATTGCATTGAATGCTATAACCATATGATTGCATTGGTGTCTTATTTTGTTTTAGCGTAGTTCTTTGGCGTTTCTCGGAATTACACTTGTAGTATTGGGTTACACATAGAGCTATAGTTTAAATCTTATTTACTATGTGAGTTGTGTCGGAGAGATTAGAGGCAGATTCTTTTAAATTACAATCTCTCTCTCTCCCTCTCTCTCTCTCTCTCTCTCTCTCTCTCTCTCTCTCTCTCTCTCTCTCTCTCTCTCTCTCACTCACACACACACACACACAAACAAAACATCTTTAATTCACAGAGAGAATCACACCACGATCTTCTTGGGCGAGATTTTAGTCTCTGCACAATCACTTATTTCCATTCACTGTTATTCTATCTATAATTTACTTGTTTATGGACTTAAGTATGAAAAAATCATATAATTAAATGCGTGAATTATAATATGTTCCGATATACAAGTCACACACACACACACACACCCACACACACATTTACCCCAGAGCGAGAATCGAACCACGATCCTAATAAGCCGTCGCTTACTTCCATTTACTGTTATTCACTCAATAATAAGCATGCATACCGACTTACAATTAAAATTAATTAAAACAGAACTAAATGTATGTATTACAAAGCATTTATACGGTATATAAAATACACTTGAATCACGCACATATTGAGCGAGCAGTTAATCTCCGTGCCATTTCCTGCTTCACTTACTGTTAATAAGTATTATAACATATACACTCTGACACTTATGGCTTTATATTGTGAATTTATTTCCTGTAACTTTTTTCTTGTGACTTTATTTCCTATGACTTCCTGTGACTTTTTCCCGTGACATTTTTTCCGCTCACCGTTGATAAGAAGCGACTCCATACACAACTCTCTTGTTTTAGGTTAGAGAAAAAATATGAGGGAATTTTAGAGATAGATTTTGTTTTGTTGTTTTTAGAGAAATGTTAGGGTTAGGATTAGCTGTAAATAAAAAAAAAACAAATGTAAATATATTCTAAAACTTTTTTACTTTTATTCCTGATTTAGGTTTTGTTTCTGCTAAATTTTGTGTTTTAATAACTTAAATATTGCAGTAAAAATAGCATCGAGTAACACTTTGCTTCTAAATGTTTGTCATATGACTTCTGTCCTTCGATATACGTATAATGACCCCCTTGTTTTTTAAACACGACAATTGTGTTTGGAGCTGTTGGGTCTACCGTACACACCTTTGTGTACATAAATGTGTGCAGTGTTGATTTGATGGAAGTACGAAAGAATGCGTAGCCATTCACTAACACTGCTAAGAAAAAAAAAATGTTTGCACAACAATCGCCAGTCAGTAGTAAAGATCGGTACTGTTGTTCTCACGTGTACGAGTGTAGACGAGGAGTAAGGATTAACTTTTGATATAAGCCGCCTGGTTGTTAGGAAGAAGACAGGGGTCCGGGGTGTTTGGAAACCCACTATAAACCGTTAAGGTGAGAACAATAGGGATGGTCTCTTTGAGTTGACAAAAGAACGCTCATTATCTCCTCTACGACAGAGTTGAGGGAATTAGCTCTCCACGTGACAAAAGGGGCAGTGCAATTCGAATGAAAACTTTTAATTACTATTCGTGCAAAACTGACACAAGAAAGTTCTTAGCACCTATATGACACTGCTAAATGTTGATAGTCAAATAATTTGGCTAAGAGAAAAAAGATAGAAAGGAGTATTTTATTTTTCTTTCATTTTTGTGCGAGTCAAAACCCACAAGGAGAAGTATTTTATTTATCTATAAAAATAAATCAATTTTCTTTTCATTCACAATGCTCTATATCTTTTCTATTTCACTTTTAAACTACCAATATAAATATTACCCTAAATACTACCACATATTTTTGAATAACCATATGGACTGCAAAAAATAACACACATTTTCATTTCTTTTTGTAGTGAAATTAAATCTAACTATTGTTTCCACATAAATTACTCTATTGCATCAGCTACTGTAAATACACAGTCTTGAGACTAATACTGTTAGTGTTCATAGTTGTAATGGATTTGAAGAAGTAAAGAAATATTCATTGCATCTTTGCACACAGTTGTGTTTCCAATCATCCTAAACTTTAACCGAATTGAAAGTTTTCTTTTTACTTTTGGATGAAATAATACTTCCTGCACACCCTTACTCTAAATTACATTTGAAATAAATATATATGTATATACATAAGTTATATTACTACAGTACTAGTTTTTGCAGCTAATTTAAAGAAAACGTTTAGCTTTCAAAAATGTATAAATCAATTATAGCATAGTGATCCATAGAGCAAATTAAAAAATATAAGATTTAAAAAGTTTGTTTGTAACCAGTGGAGATACAGCCACTTTAAAATGATAATTATTGTTTTAATTTCTCATGTAGGCATATATTATTACTAGCTCTCGTGTATCTTTTAAGTTTTAGTTTATTCAATGTGCATATGTAAGATTTGATATGCTGAACTTGGCATTTTTGCTAGTGAATTCTGTTGTTTAGTGTGAAATTTTGTAATATTCTATTATTACCAATTTCTTATAATCAATTCATATCTTAGAACTGACAGTATGGAACACTGAAATATATTCCGAATTAAATTATTACTTATTTGTATATTGCTGGATATCCTTTACATTAAACCTCTGCACAAAATCTAATCTTCCACACATTTCATTTTTTTTAATTCTCACAAACTGAATAGCAATTGTTTATGGCTGAGACCAAGATTAACATTCATCACATTCTCACAAACTGAATTGCATATGGTTGTGGTTTAGTCAAAGATTAACATTCATTTATAATAAGATAGTTGTGAATGCAAATATGATTGCACTTTTTAAGGAAGTGTTGATGCATTTTAGTTCGGTTTATAAATCTGGAAGTGAAAATACTGCAAGTCAGTGAGTTTTGGAGAGATAACTTTCCAAGATCTAAATGGCAAAGATTCTACACTGAACGGGCTGGAACATGAACATGGAGTGTGAGTGTGAGACGGATTAGTACATTTTGGTATGTTGAAGACTGTTATCAATATACTGAGTGTGAGACAGGTTAGTACATTGTTGGTATGTTGAAGACTGTTATCAATATTCTGAGTGTGAGACAGGTTAGTACATCTTTAGTAAGTAAAGACTGTTATCAATATACTGAGTGTGAGACAGGTTAGTACATCTTTAGTAAGTAAAGACTGTTATCAATATAATGAGTGTGAGACAGGTTAGTACATCTTTAGTAAGTAAAGACTGTTATCAATATACTGAGTGTGAGACAGGTTAGTACATCTTTAGTAAGTAAAGACTGTTATCAATATACTGAGTGTGAGACAGGTTAGTACATCTTTAGTAAGTAAAGACTGTTATCAATATACTGAGTGTGAGACAGGTTAGTACATCTTTAGTAAGTAAAGACTGTTATCAATATACTGAGTGTGAGACAGGTTAGTACATCTTTAGTAAGTAAAGACTTATCAATATACTGAGTGTGAGACAGGTTAGTACATCTTTAGTAAGTAAAGACTGTTATCAATATACTGAGTGTGAGACAGGTTAGTACATCTTTAGTAAGTAAAGACTGTTATCAATATACTGAGTGTGAGACAGGTTAGTACATCTTTAGTAAGTAAAGACTGTTATCAATATACTGAGTGTGAGACAGGTTAGTACATCTTTAGTAAGTAAAGACTTATCAATATACTGAGTGTGAGACAGGTTAGTACATCTTTAGTAAGTAAAGACTGTTATCAATATACTGAGTGTGAGACAGGTTAGTACATCTTTAGTAAGTAAAGACTGTTATCAATATACTGAGTGTGAGACAGGTTAGTACATCTTTAGTAAGTAAAGACTGTTATCAATATACTGAGTGTGAGACAGGTTAGTACATCTTTAGTAAGTAAAGACTGTAATCAATATACTACTGTACAGTAGTGCGACTGACAAAGTGTTTCTAATTTTGTTACGTAACTGTTTCTGTGGGATTAGAGTATCCATTAGCTATTCATGATCGAAATACCAATGTTGTCCAAATATGTTACGTTTGACATGGAGTCACAAATATACATGACTGGGCAAGTGAGTCCCAAGTATAATGATCCGATATTATAAGTTAAGATGAAATAAGCCATTGTTTGTTGGACTTGGTGGATATGATTTCGTACCGTCAGAACGTCTGCATCCGGGCGTGTTTGTCCAGATACAAAAAGGAAAATGGATCAGACTATTTTGAGAACGTAAAGTTTTTAATCTAGATAATGGATCACCTCAGTCCGGGTCGCTACGTGTCCAGTTGGTAGAAGATAGTAATTTAATAAATACTAAGATAGTAATTTAATAAATACTAAGATAGTAATTTAATAAATACTAAGATAGTAATTTAATAAATACTAAGATAGTAATTTAATAAATATTATATCAGACAGGGAAATGGTGAACGTTTGGATGTTAATATTTTCAAAGTATAAATTCATTCATTTTGTACATGGTTTAATGAATAGATTAAATATATAATGTATAATTAAAATTTTGTTCTCATTGCCTTTCACAAGAGGAAATTTCCCAACTCGCTCTGGGCATAAAATACAAGATCCAAAACCATTGATGACATTTCACAAATTGCCTTTATTTACAACAACAATAGAAAAATAACAGACTCACAGTGAAAACGTTTCTATTATTGTGTAAGGAAATATAAATACACGAAATGTCATTTTTTTTTTTCGGGGGGGTCACCGCAACAAAACTACTAGAATGTAACCTAGCAACGTAAAGAAAAAATGGATAAGGGAATTATATCTCTATAGTTTAAATAAATTTTAATTAAAAATATATGCTTTCCATTAAAATATAAGCAAAACCAATATATAAAAACACTTTATAGTTAATGCTTAAAAGTGGCGTGTTTGTGTGTATATATGCGTGTTCGTTTGTGTGTGTATGTGTGTGTATATGTGTGTGTTTATGTGTGTATGTATGTGTGTGTGTGTGTGTGTGTGTGTGTGTGTGTGTGTGTGTGTGTGTGTGTGTGTGTGTGTGTGTGTGTGTGTGTGTGTGTGTGTGTGTGTGAAAAAGAGATGGTTTGGGTAAATGAACAAACAGTACAGCATCGAGTCTTATTAAATATGCACAAACAGTTTTGACTGATTATGTTTGTTTTCTAAATTTAAATTAAATTAACTTTAAGAAAATTCAATGTAAGGTAACAATTTAGAATGTTAATTAAAGAAAATCACAAAAGGATCATTAAGATTAGAAAACAATTAGCAGAGTGTACCATTCACAAAGAAGTTGGAACTTTGAAGAGTTAAATGCAAAAAGACACTGTAACTAAATATAAACACAAGGGAAAATGGCGTTTAATTAATTTTCTGAAAATAACTACACGAGAGAAGCTTGTATTCTGTGTGCCTACGTGCATATTGACGAGATGACAATACACGCAAGCCTTAAGCTCATTGTATGAGTGCATCTCTGTGTTTGTGTGAGTGTACTATATTAAGGAGGCAACATTCTTATGTCACTGGTGTGTTCCTGGCATTTGGTGGTGTTAGACAGAACACCTTCTGGCCGATATTATCTTCTTTAATTTTCTGGAGATTACTCGCCACGCATGGGTGATTATGTATGTGACGTCAGAACCTTGGCACAAACTATTAACCTGCAGGCTCGCTCACTATGCGACTTACGTATGACGGAAGGAGTGATAGAGGTGCACAGTTTTTCTTCTCTAACCTTGCAGCAGTGGGTGGAGAACCAGACAAAGTTGCTGCTGTCCAAGACATTATCCTTTAGACCACTCAACTCATTTGGTTATGTGGCACCAGATCTAGCTAGGATTTTGGTGGTGCGGACATGAAATGATACAAATACTTACGATGCATTAACTAAAAGCCAGTTCTCACCATATTTTGTTATGCAAATTCCGTCTTTCAAGTCTTTGGGAATTGTGATGAATGCTGCAACTGGAGTAAATATGTGGACCTACTTATGTTCGAAAGTGAAATTCTCTGTTACTCTAGCAAACTATGCTTTTCCTGTAATTAATCGTCTAGGTATTGTGATGATTTAGTAAACAGATTTTTTAATGTCGATGAAATTGTGTCCAAGAAGAGAGGTTGTAAAATTTATTGGACTAATCACACTGTATAGTATTGTTCTGTGCTGTGCTGCATTGTGCTGTATGCTGTCTACGGCAAACAGAGTTCCTGCTAGAGTGCTGGATGTGCCTCCTGAATGTATCAGAACATCTTATTGCTGCTATTTCCAGGACCCAGGAAGAGTACCTGCTGACCTGAAGTGTGTCTAGAACCGAGCCCTTTCACTGACTCCTACCTTGTAGATTGGACTGGAACAATGCCTGACTGCACACTGGGCATGACGAGTGCCTTCTGAAGTGACAGTTAAGTGACTGTGAACTGGTAATGAAGGATGTCTTGTTCAGTGACTGTGAACTGGGGATGACAGGTGCATTGTCAAATGACGGGTGACTGAACTGGGAATGGTATGTGTCTTGTTATGTGATAGTTAAGTAACTGTGAACTGGGTATCACGGGTGTCTGGTCAAGTGAAAATTAAGTGACTGTGAATTGGGAACAATTCGTGCCATGTAATGAGAGAGTTAAGTGACTGTGAACGAGCCATGGAATATCGAAACAGTTTTGAATCGAGAAAAAGAAAACGAAAACTTTGCAAGAAACACGATGGAAAATTAGTTGACTTTGTACAAGTACTTCATTTATCCTTTTTGACCTCTATGATGATTTGTTCTTCAACTCTTTTAGCTGTAAAGCAGGCTGACTGTGTTCCAACTCTGTTAGCATTAAAGAGGAGTGATTTTGGTCTGCCCCAATTAGCTTTGAAACAGGCTATGTTAAAATTTATTAGCTTCGAAATAGTCTGTTTCAACAATATTACCTTTGAAACATATTGTGTTCCAAGTCTGTTAGTTTTGAAATAGACTGTTCCAACTCAATTAGCTTTAAAGCAGGGTGTATTCTAAATCTACGACTTCGCAAGAGGTTTTGCTAAATCAAAAATCGCTGATAAGGGAAGCAAATGTTGCCGTTGTGAGCGAGTATCTCCCCTAGTCCTAGATAAGTATTTAATGCGGCATTCAACTCAACATAGTAAGACATCAATTAATTCATTAATAATCTGACAAGAAAAAGCCATTTCAATTGACGGGTATTGAAACTGAAAAAAAAGCAAACTATCGCATGTCAGTATGTTAAATAATCCTGCCGATCTAGACTCTCAAATTTGTATTCCTGCTTAGCTGTCTGATGATCAAGAAACAAACAAACGAATAATGCTTGTGGAAGAGAGAGAGGAAGAGAGAGAGAGAGGGGGGGGGAGGAGCTAATAAAATGCATTTCAATATGAGGACTTCAGAAGTTTATCATAACTGTTATTATTACAAACATGAGACAGAAACTAAAACTGACAACAATAATCTGAACAGGTATTATCATGTAATGTACGTATTCCTATTCTTATAGAGTGCGGATCAAAATAGACATATACTAGAATCATAATAATAATACCTTAAAGAAACTTATAAATTTTAATCATAGTAATGATAACGTCGAAAAAATAAACTTTAATTTTAGTAGCTTCTTGGTTTTTCAATGCCAGGATATAGAAACTCTTCAAGCGTGAATTTCATAATGCGTCTGTCATCTAGGCATCATGGAATAATCTCATCAGGATTGATGAATCTCCCATGATGTCAGCTAAATCCTGAAATGTTTCGAGAGCAAAGAGAAATACTTTACTTTAAAGAATTTTTTAAAAATATTTTAACTCATCTAATTAATCGGGTTTTCATTAAACAATGAAATTATATTTAAGTTAAATAAAAGACTAAAACGTACATTTCTATCTGGATTAAAACAGATATTAGTTTGTAAATCATTGAGAGATGTATACAAAATAATTGATACATTTAACTATAAAATTCTTAGTATATTTTTATATTTACATCTGTAATGTCCTTGGATTTTGCAAAACCATAGATTGTTCTCAAGAAACGATTTTTTAAAAAGTACTTTCACATATATGTGTCACATGCATAATTTTATTCTATATGATTAATTTATTCTCGACGAATACAAAAGTGGGAAACTATGTATCTACTTGATAACTTAAGAAAAAGAAAGGTATATTCTTCTGTCACTGGGATAAGTAATAAAATTAACGTGTTCAGTGGGAGATCAGTGAGTGTGAGGTAAAAGGCGCTAGCCTCACAAGGAAGGTCATGAATTCGATCCCAGCAGTGGTCATTGACTTTTTCTCAATTGTTCCTCTTACTTCTTAATCTTGAATGATGAGCTGAGAGGACATGGCTATAAAATTTAGAGTCTCTTGGGAGAATTAGCACAAATATATTCCCCTTCCCTCAGTGGCACTATTGTTGTTGCTATTCATATACAATGTAGGGTATTCTTTCTCCGCTCCATACGCAAACTTTTATTAAAGTGAAGCCCCAGAAGCTAATGAATTCAGTGTGTACAAATTGCACACAGTTTGTGAAGCAGGGAACATACAACCATATTGCTAAACATAAACCAATGCTGTCTACGCACTTTCCAAACTAGAATCCATTCACGTGTAAAAGCAACTTACATGAAATTTTAATACATACATACATACGCTAAGTTTATTTATAGAATTGAAAAACACACGACTTTGCAACAAAGCTTCAAAGCGATCAACTTACTGTATCAGGCGACGCTTCGAGCATAGATTCCATATAGAAGACGTAGATTAACTGGGGGTTATCTTCAATGTCTTTAAAGCATTGCTTCTTTAAGTGTCTTAAAATCTTCACCATGGTTGGATCCGGAAGATTGTCGTGTGTCTTGCTTATTAGCGCTTCGATATGACTGTTAATCACCTTTATATCGGCCTTCGAACGGTACCAAGATTTAGCGCGGCGCAATAGCGAGGCGTAAGCAAGGGGACGCAACTCGTTCATCAGCTCTCGATGTCGTTGTTGTGTCATGACGTTGACGGGTTGGAGGAGGACTTTTTGTAGAGCAAGAACATCCTGGTCTCTATCAGGTGATTGCTTCAGCCGAGTGTCGAGGTCTCTGATTGGTTACATTAATGCAGAACGATGTTGACAATGAAAGGTATAATAAATATGCTCAGATCTTAATCTAGATAGGTTTTCATTTTAATTGACTGAAAGAAATGCATTATAAAACATTACATTTACCATACTCCTTCCTTATTATTCCAACAGCAAAAGGTGATACCTGCAAATTTGAAGACGTACGAGAATCTTTATCAACAAAGCAAGAAATCTACACATTTCAAGAGGTACACAAGAATCTATATCAAAATCCAAGTTGGAATAAAATACAAAACGAAAAATAACGGAAAAAAGAAAGCTAATTGTAGAAATGGAATTATTAATACTCTTTATATCTGAAATAATAACGTATTAATTGTGAGTAGATAAAACTGCGGATTTAATGTATGTTAGAAATGTTAAGTATATAATATAATGCAAAACTTATTTACTTTTTCGCCCACTCATTACATAGTGTTGGTGTTATTGTCAAACTTGAAAGACAATCTACTTTACTGCAGTTAATGAATGAATCAAGGAAATAGTATTTCCATGTAAGTCAAGCTTTCCATTTTCTTTGATATATCATCAACGTTTCTCAAGTTTATAAGACAGTAAATTGGAAGTAATGTAATATTTATACAAGTAATATTTATTAATCTGAGAGACACTAATTTCTTTATCGTATTGTATCTTTCAAAATTAGAAAAAAGGGGACTCTATGGCACTCTAATAATATTACGACATCGTTAATTTATATATATATATATATATATATATTCCTCCTTGAATTTGTCAGTCAGTTAACTTTAGCTTGAGTTTAAAAATACATACATACTTACACGCAGGTTTCATTTAAGTATTTGATCCCTTCAGTGACCCACATCATCTTGATCTGGTTGGTCAGTGCAAAAGCAGAATTGACGTTCAAGTCTTTTACCATAGCATCCACCCAGGCCTTGGAAGCAAAGCTCTTTTCTCCTTCAGCGTCACGCTTCAGGTGTTTCAACGATTGCTCGATCTTTACTTGACGACGTTGGCGATCGGGCAATGTTGTCGTGGCAACAAAGCTCGCCTTGGTATCCTGCAGTTGTTTGTGACGCGCTTTCAGTATTTTTTGGTAACGCCAGCAATCCCAGTCACGAACATATGTTGGACAGTTGTACGGACAAGGCAAGTGTTCACTGCAGCCCAGCTTGAGAAGAGAGCGTGTGACGTAGTCATCAAAGACGTCCGCGCGATAGATGTGTCCGCATTGGGGCAGTTTGATCAGAGCCGTGCCTTTATCGATTGTCAGGTTTTTCAGGACCGAGATGTTACTCTGAATATACAGCGGGACGATCTTGGTCGTTTCGCAGATGTAACAGACGCACGCCTCGCCACAGAACCCGCTGCACTGGTGCCTGCACGAGAGCTTTTTCTGGCACAAGTTTGGACAATGCTCGCAGGAGTTGAAGCATTGTGCGCTACAGGTCTTGTGGCTGCATTTCCATGGGCAGGGTTCGCGACAAGGCGAGCAGGGTACGCCACAGGGTTGGCTGCATTGGCTGTGTTGACAAGAGGAAGAGCATTTCTTCTCACATGGTGTGCAGATGGCTCCGCAGGTGAGACTGCACACGTGACTGCAACCTGGCAACGGCTTTCCACAGATAACTGTGCATGCTTTGTGGACGCGACCTCCCAGACACTCTCCACATGATCCAGAACACTCGTGACCGCAGTCCAGCTTGGCAGTACAGCGCTGTGTGCAAGGAAGCTTCCCTGGTGCAACCGCGCAGGAAGATGTAACCAAATGGCCACAGGGCCACATTCGCTCCACCTGCAAACAATGGAGGACTGGAATTAGAGCGTGCAGCTAGTTATACACAGGGATGAGTGCTAGAAGTAGTTCTAAAGCAACTAAAGCAAAACATGGAATTTTGTAAAAAGTATTACAGAGTTCGTTGAACTTAAAATTAAAAATAAATAAATATATCCACATAATTAGATGCAGCCATGTGCAAAAGATCAGCTTATTGAGTGCACTACTTATTGCTTTACCTGTTCTGTGCAGGTGTCGACGTGTGTTGATTTATTCCGACAGTCGAAACATTTGCCAGTGCATTGGTGACCGCAGGGGAGAACACCCTTGCAGCGATTTTCACAGCGCCAGCTGTGTGGGTCTTGGCTACAGGGCATGCTGACCTCATGTTTGCACATTGGAACGACTTTGAGCACCTTGAACTGACATTTTCCACAAGGCTGGTGGCATTTCTTTTTGCACGGGTGTCCGGCATTGCATACTATTTTTTCGCATTTTTTCTTGCACCTGTGAGGCAGATAAAAGAAGTACAGTACAGACTGAAATGATCGTAGAATTGCATCTTTCAACCACTTTGGTCTGAAATGAGTACCGGAGTGCAGCTAGTAGTATTAAAACACAAATTGAATCTGTGTCCATCATTAAATTCACATTAGATTTGTTTTCTTTGATAAGAGCCATGCAAACCCTCTAAAGACACAAAGCGAACGAAATGCAATTGTTAAAAAAGATTATGTGCTTTGGATGGGTGTATGCACTTGCCGTTTTGCTTATTCTATTTACATCCAGTAAAGTTTTAATATTAAGCTGATGGTTGTGGAATCCATGTCAATATGCTTTTAATGGAGAGATATTTTATTAAATTATATTACGTCATACTGTATTAAATAAGAGCAAGATAAATGTAACCTTTCTTTCTAAACTATATTTTTATCAAGAACTCTTACGATAACTAAGCTGCCGATGTTTTAGCATACCCACTTAATTTGCGACAGAATGCTAACAAACTAAGGGTAGTGCTACTGTTTCCCTGGTCATTTTCGGCCTCATTTTTGCATTCGCAATAGCTACCTACACTTGTACATACTGTTGTTTCTGTACTTAGAAAGCTACCTAAAATGGTATAACCCGATGTCAACGTTAAGGGGAAGCAATCATTTAAATTTATTTCTTATTTTTTTTTTGGATTTTTTATTTCCCTTTTTACCCATCACAAGAGCGTTTGTTTTTTTAAATCTTCGTGAATGAAAGGTAGTGTCTATACATGCTCAGTTAGTGAGTTTGCATGCATGTATATTTTGTTTATGTATGTGTGGTATTTTAACTATAATAATTTACTTATTTATTTACTTCGACAATAGTTAATTATGTTAGGGGTAAATAGGAATTGTATTTAATCATTTTATATTATTTATGTGACTTTGAGACAGGAACTATATTTAGTTATATTTTAAGTCTAGTCGTGCCTTTAGACAGTGAAAATGCATCCATAAAATAGTGTTTACATATTTCATGACTTTCTAGGCGTGCTTTTGATGTGCCACGAATCTCGATCCTTTGACAGTTTGGGGGATTTTGACCATTCATTTATAAATGATGAGAAGCCCTTTTTTTCTGGCAGTGTGTGTGTTTGTGAGACTGGAGAAAAAATGCAAAGTTGTCAACGTTTCTCCTCTGCACTATAGCTGGCGCCAGTCTTTTCGAATCTTTGAGAATTTAGTGTAAAGACTCTATGAATGTTTGCTGTTGTGTTGGACTCTGACTGTTTAGTGGTTTGAATTTCCAATTATTCAGTCTATACATGATTCAGGTCAATGTGACCCCGAATCTAGTCTTTCAACACATCAATCCCCAGATGACAGCTGTCATCAGGGTCGTGACAGAGCTGACAGGACAAGGCCAGGCTTGAAGATGACATGCGCCATCACCACTTTAATTAAACATCTGGTCATCAACATTTGTGGTTTCGTCGCTCATCAGCATGAAACGCTTTCTTTGTTTATCAATGAGAAAGGCCATCCGGGCTCTTCAACCTGTGCGTGTATGCGTTCTACCTCCTGTCCTGATCAGGGGAGATCATTCATCATTTTTGTTCCGGTCTTCACCGATGAACATTGCTGTTTTATTTTCCTGAGGGAAACACATATATTTTGATTCATCCATCATTCATGGACATATATTCATCATATTCTTTTAGACAGTTGTGAGTGTGTTAGTTTGTGTGTTCGTCAAGTTTCATCAACTCTATATTAACTGTGAGTAATAATATTTAGTTAGCAGTGCATTTTTATAGATAGGCAGGTAGTTTAGATTGTTGTTATTATTATTGTTAATTAAGACATTCAACCACTGACATTTTGGTCTAGAGAATATTTTCGTCAATTATTTGTTTATTTGTGGGTTTTCATCCAAAGACAATTTCATTTTATGCCATTTATCTTCATTAAAAAAATTTTCATTCATTTTTTCATTGCTCTGGTCCCTATCCCATGAATGTTGTGCGCGGATGATTTTTGGATGAATGACTAACAGCCATGCAAAAATACTCCCATATTATTGAGAATAAATTTTCATTGTTAGCTTTATTTAAAGCGTCTGTTTTGGTTTTTCGAAAGTGGTGCGCAGTGTGGTTGTCCGTTCGTCATGTCTGTCCACATTACACATTCAACCATGTGCACTTACACAGCCGACTCTCACACTTTACACCGCACTCAGAATAAAATCCCCCCCACCCCCAAGAACATTATGGTGTCTGTATGCAAGAGCTTGTTATTTTATATCCTGCAAACTCGGTGTGTCGTCGGCTAGACCACTACCCCCTCTTGGGTTGTGGTAACACCCGGTTATTTATTCACTATATCTGCCTAAAATAGCACATCTTGGTTGTTCATTCACTCAGTCTGCCTAACTAAGTACATCTCGGTTGTTTCTACACTGAATCTGTCTAAAATGGTATATCCTGGTTTTTGCTAAACTGTCATCTGTCTAAAATGGTATATCCTGGTTTTTGCTAAACTGTCATCTGCCTAAAATGGGATATAAAGGTTGTTTCTAAACTGACATCTGCCTAAATTGATATATCCTGGTTGTTGCTAAACTGTCATCTGCCTAAAATGGAATATAAAGGTTGTTTCTACACGGACATCTGCCTAAAATGGAATATAAAGGTTGTTTCTACACGGACATATGCCTAAAATGGAATATAAAGGTTGTTTCTACACTATCTGCGTAAATGATATATCATGATTGCTTCTACACTGGAAAAAGTCTAAATGGTGTATGAATACAATGTAAATCTAGCGTTCTAAAATATAGAAAATAATTTAAATACAGTAATTACTAATTTTTCATTTCCATTTTCCATCTGATCTGCCTGTCCCGTGAAGTACAGCATCAAAATAGCAGTGTTGGAACAACTTCTCTCTAACATCTTAAGCGGATATTTTGCTGATGGCGCAGAACCTTTGCTTCCGTAATATGTAATTGATTGAAACGGGCTTCGTATTAAGTTTAGTCAGGTTAAGAAATACGTACTTGTACAAAAAGTATGCTTTTAGTCTGATGGATATGAACTCCATGTTAAGTTTGACCTAGTTAATCAATCAGTTTTATCTAAGTTACGCAATTAGTTTTAGCCAGGTTAAACAACGCATACTTGATTAAAATAGCGAATACTTAGCCCAAGCGATGTGTGTGAGCTTCGTATTCAGTTTAGCCAAGTCAATCCATGCATACTTTGTAATAATCAGCGATCTCAAGAAACATTCATAGGTTTATAGAGGATCCTTTGTC
Organism: Sinotaia quadrata; assembly: GCA_028829895.1. Classification (NCBI taxonomy): domain Eukaryota; kingdom Metazoa; phylum Mollusca; class Gastropoda; order Architaenioglossa; family Viviparidae; genus Sinotaia; species Sinotaia quadrata. Next base: position 46,389,811 of record CM054181.1, on the reverse strand, counting down.
GACACTAGAATAAGAGGATTAAGTTTTCTGTAATTTTTTAAATCAAACTTAGAAAGAAAGGCATTAAATAACTTGGCAAAAAGGTGAATAAGTAGGTCAAGTTAAGAAAATGTTATTTATACTGACTATACGGGAAGGAGATTTAAAAAAATGAAATCAATGAAAAATACATCACATGTATACATTCATAAAAAAAAACCCACCTAAAGTATAAAGAAGAGTCTAAAGAAAAGATATACGAAATAAAATATATAAATACATGAATGAACAGGGGAAATTGAAAAATTAACAAGACATATACACAGATAAATAAATGCATTTTAGAAAATTATTCTAAAATATAAAAAATAATTAAAAGACTAGGAAAATTCCAGAGAAGTAAATTAATTAATCAATAACCTCAAAATAGTAAAATATAGGCCCTAAATACAAATAATAAAATTAAACAAATAGCATAGAGGAAATTTAGAAAATAAATGCAAAAAATAATAAAATTGAAGAAAAATAAATAAATACAAATTCATGAAATGCATAAATAAAACAAAGCAAGGAAAAACGAAAGATGAATAAAACTAAAGAAACTGGAAAAGAAAGAGAAATAAGAAAGAAATTCAAATCGGACAAATACAGAAACTAAGGAAGCTAGAAAATAAATCAATAAATATAAGAACTAAATATAACTGTGTTATAAAATAAATAAAATGAAAGACATAAATCAGTAGATGAAAGTTGGAAAATAAATAGTTAAATATCAGTTTTAAAAGACTTACAAGTATTCTGCATGATCTCGATCATATCCGTGGCACTGACGTTCGCAGACGTGGCCACACCCTTCTAATCTGAACGTACACGGTTTGGTGCACCCACCTTCAGGAGCATTGTCAAAATCCTGGTTAAATAAAATCCGAGGTAGTACAATCCTGATTGATAATATTCTGGTTAGTAAATTCTTGATTAATGCAATCCTACGTAGTAAAATCCTGAATAATAAAATTTTGATTAGTAGCATAGCACGAATGTCATTTCAAATGTAAGCAACAGACACAATACAATGTATTTAATTATGCAATCTTATACAACTATATTTTCACAATCTTGGTATGATGTGCTTCTCAAGCTGTCCAATATTCAAATGTACGCAACAGACACAATTCAATGTATTTGTGGTAGATTAAATTTGCCTATCCCTATTTCAAGACTGAATTGTTATATAAATTGTTAAATTGCTAAAGTGACCCGACCTTGGACACTCCTTATGATAGTATTTTGTAAGTGAAGAGCTGGAGTAAAAAACTCGAGTAAAGAATATGCTAAGGAAATGCTGACGCAATCCAAACCAGTTCCAAATGAATGAGCATTTTCCTATCTAATAGTCTAATTGTTTATATCACTTTCATCCAGTGGGAATGGACCAGAAATTTCTTTGTTGAAGAAGCGCTCTATTCTAATCACTTTGAATTTGAACATAAAGTTCAATGAGTTCGGTCATTAATGAGATCGTTAGCTTACGGTAAGTTAACTGACTGATAAAGGAAGAATGGACATGAGCATTTCGTATATGATTGCTATTGATCCATGATTTGAATTAGGGAATGCTTTTGTAATTGAACTATTATTTCTGTGTTCATTAATTTGACTACATTATACATTATACTTGTTAATTTTGATCGATGCTATGCTGCATGTTTATCAGGGTAACAAAATTGTTGCAGGATTTTTAAGTTGAATATGTTTGTAAGAGAGAAATTAGTTTAGGGATGAAATATGCCTGAAATTTAGTGCTGCCTTAATTTGACTTTTGCAGAGCCGAGCAAGCCTTTTTGTCACTTCACTCTACAGTGACTATTGTACTCTACTTGAATATGTTGGTGTGTGCGTCCAGCGTTGTTGTTAACCTAACAGTAAATCATATGTAAGTTGATTTTCGTGAATGCTGTTCAAGAACCAATATGGCGGAGATTTGTGGGTCCGAGTTTGATCTCGAGAATTCATAAAGATTATTGTGAACATTCCTCATGGTGTTTTGAGTAAACGCTTATAAAACTTCTAGAACATTCCTATTTATTTGCTTGATAGCGCATGACAAATTCAGGATGATTCTCTATGGTGTGCTTAGACAGAATGTCGAATATTCTGGAACAGTTGTCCAATATGCCTTTAGAGGGACATTTTGGGACCTCACCTAAATATGAAATGCAGTGACTTGTTGAAAAACAGGTTATGTGCATTGACTTAACTATTTCTCTAAATTTCCACTCTCAATTCCATAAAGATATTCATTAACTTGATTATATATTTATGTTATTTACTGCTTACGTCTATGCTAGGATAAATTGATTGATTGTGCTGTGTCAATCGAAAATTGTTGTGAAGTGATGTAAATGTCAATGTTTTAAAAAATTATATTAATATATTATATATTTGATATTTGATTTTAAATATGTATTAACCTTCTTACACATACTGATAACCATATGTTGGAAAGACAGTGGGTGGATGGGGGCTCGCTAAATATAGACTAAAGACGGATTTGTCTTCTCCTTAGTAAAAGGTTTCCACTTACGGATAAATTGTGTGACGGTAAATGTATGTCTTTAATGTTGTGGAAGAGAGAATACATTTACTACACCTGCATATCCGCCACGTGAGAGAGACGAGTCATGTCTGCTAGAGAATTATTAATAACATAAATTAAGATTATCATCATTTGTAATTAGTTAAGGATGATTAATTAATAATAATAATAACCAATAAATAGGTGGCATTAGCGTCACAGTATTTACACACCTGTATTTTCACAAACATGGTATAGTACGTTACAAGCTTTGTTGTTGACTCCATTGCCTTTTACCTGTATAAATATGTACTAGGAGTTTGGGGAACCATCCTCATGGGTAATCGAATCATTCCTGCTTTTCGTATAGTTTATTAAGACTTGTAATAGTCATGTGTTTACTGTAATCACGTGACATAAAACCACCAAAATACCTTGACACACATCACTTTCGTTTCCATTTCTGGGTGGTTTTCGCAGCGAAGCATCAACACTTTACCAATCTGCTTGTGTTCTTTAGCTGTTGCACAAAGTTTCCTCCACAAATCACTCCGGTCCTTCAAGATCCTTATTGTACGGTTTATAAACAAGAAGAACAACAAAGAGCATTTTCACGAGTGAAAGTCTCAGAAATATTCCTAAAAATCATATCGTTAGAAATATCGGTAGAAGGACGTGCAGATATAGATAATATTATACAAGTACAAAGAAACGCATGTTAATTTAACAAAGGCTGTCTTGTTTTATGCACGTGCACACATGCACACAAACACATACACATATGCATGCGAGAAGAGCCAAACAATTATATTTAACTTTTGCCGTGATGATCATCAATATTATCATCATCATTGTCAGATGAGTTCTGGGTAAATTATGCTGTTTAATTAAACATTTTATTAATTAATATATTTTCTATTCTTCTATAATAAGTGTAGCACCGTTAACAAGATTATGTGCCAATGGTGCAATAGGTGTTTGTGACCTATTACGATGTAGGTCACTCAAAAGGGTGAAGGATGCAGAGCGGTAAAGGGGATGACAGGATGGGAGAAATGCTAGCCGGATACGATATGCCCATATTTAGTCATTCGCATTTCATGTCGTGACGTAGGAGAATCTGTTAGCTGACCTTGAGATTAATATATACACGTATCAATGAACCAGTATGCCAGATACTTACTCATCACACCCATGGTCCAAGGGTTGATTACTTTGCATACGTTGATATCGAGCACAATTATGAGAGTAAGAAATATAATTGACTTCTCTAGATTATTTGTATATATTATTAATAGAATGTTATGTAAAATATTCATGCGATTTGCTAATGATATTGTATGAACTAATGTATTTTCTCTCACAGAAGCTAAGTGGCGTTAGTGATGATTCCTTTATGTAGGAACTCTGAGATGATATAAGCACCTGTATACACCATGCTCATGCACTGTGAAACTATTTATAGCCAGTGGAGCTAAATATAGATCAGAATGATTGTTTAATGAATATTAATGTAAACCACTTGTTGGATATATTGCATCAATGAAATTATGTAATTGCAGGAGTGGAACTATTATTGTTCACTTATAAATATTTTATTGAGTCTGTCAATTATGTGTTAGCATGCAGCGAACGAGTTGTGGTGAGTATTGTAAGAGTTAGTCTATTGCTGTTGCCATGAAGCCCAAATGATTATTTATGCTTATAGGTTGCTATAGAAAAAAATTTGTTCATTTCAGCTGGTCCTGGACTGCAGATTCACATGTCTTGTGATCAATGGACTACAAATTCTAGTACACATATTCGGCATTGAGTTGAACCTACCTGAAAGACAACTGCAGTGATGTCATAATTTGTCAAGGAAATGCCATGGGCAGTTGCTGTTCTTCAAAAACTCTATTTAAGTGTGCACTCTCCAAAATAACTGATTAGTTAAATACGAACTCTATTCGAATAATCGGGCATGACAGGATAGACGAACTCATTGAATATTTCGAGATTCGGAAATTGATGTTCTTTCTTTATTATTGTTATTAAATTTTACCTTTGTTATCTTCACATACATTTATTTAATTTGTTGTGAATGACGATCAGGGAGTTTGTACGGGGACAGAGCTGGAAGAATTATATTATAATTGTAACTGATACAGGGGAAATATAACGTTACCAGCTAATCATGTCAGCTGATTTATCTGTTTGTATGTCATTTGAATAACAGCCCAAATATCTGGCATATTAGCAGAAATATAAGTCAGGCCATCCTGTTGTCGCTAGTATTTGAAGTGAAATAATAATCTAATAATGATGCTTTGTAGTCTGATAATGCGGCAGGTCATTAAATGTAATTGGACACGTGACACTCATCATATGGTACTACTACTTCTTCTTCTACTGTAATAGTTCTGTTTTCTTGTTAGCTACCACTACTTCGACTGTTAAATGTACTACTGAAGTGGTCGTATTACTGTTGTTATAACTACTACTACTTTTATTTAAAACACTGCTACAGGTGTTGCCTCTAATGCACTACTTCTGCTACAATTACTGTTATTCTTTACACTAATGCACTACTACTATTGCTACTACTTCTAGTCTTAATATTAATGCACTGCTACTGTTACTACTATCACGACTACTAGGATTAAGTTTTCTATTAATGCACGATTACTTCTATAAAACACACAATATGTATGTTACAACCAATGATATTACTATAAATGTTATTACTAATGCAGTAATACTGCTGTTGTTAGCACTATTGCAAAAATACTGCTACTATTATTGTCCTACTACTATTGCAACGCACAATATGAAAATATCCCTTTAAGTGTTACTACTAATGTACTACAACTGCTGCAAAACAACAAGTAAGGAAATAACACTAGTGCTGTTACTACTAATTCACAACTGCATTCTGCTGCCAAAGTATTAGTATTATTTGATGAAGAAATGTAGCTCAAAATATCCCTGTACTTAATGTGTTTTCTTCATCTTAAATATACCTTAGACATATTCAATGAAATATCGCATCACCATCTAACAGGAAATCGTCTATATACTTAATTCTTTAATATATTAAAGTCTCTGTAGTAGAACCATATGCAGAGTCATCAAATGGCAAAATACAAAATATCACACGATTTTCCTATGTCACATACATCAACTTTCTGTCTAAAGCGTTTATAAATGACTGATCGCATTGTTTCATAAATACTTAAGCTTATCGGCTATCAGCAAAAAGAGTATGTATCTGTGTGCGTATAAACAGTGTGATAATTGAACAATTTATATTAGATAGTGCGTTTGATTTATAAAATATAATATTAAATCAGAATGTATGATACAGATATTGAAAAATAAACTAATATGTAAACTACCATACCTGAAATTACCAAGGGCGTACAACCCGTTCCTTGCGCGAGAGATCGCCACACAGACTCGATTGTCTGTACTTAGAAAACCCACCTGTCCCTCTTCATTATTACGGACTAGCGACAAAATTATTATGTCGTTTTCCTCGCCTTGGTAATTGTCTATGGTAGTTACACGAACATCTGTAACACACACATTTAGCATTTCTTTGTCTATGGTAGTTACACGAACATCTGTAACACACACATTTAGCATTTCTTTGTCTATGGTAGTTACACGAACATCTGTAACACACACATTTAGCATTTCTTTGTCTATTGTAGATACACGAACATCTGTAACACACACATTTAGCATTTCTTTGTCTATGGTAGTTACACGAACATCTGTAACACACACATTTAGCATTTCTTTGTCTATGGTAGTTACACGAACATCTGTAACACACATTTAGCATTTCTTTGTCTATGGTAGTTACACGAACATCTGTAACACACATTTAGCATTTCTTTGTCTATGGTAGTTATACGAACATCTGTAACACACACATTTAGCATTTCTTTGTCTATGGTAGTTACACCAACATCTGTAACACACACACACATTTAGCATTTCTTTGTCTATGGTAGTTATACGAACATCTGTAACACACACATTTAGCATTTCTTTGTGTAAATGTTTCATAATATCTGTAACATACACAAAATGTTTTCATACTATTTTAATAGCATTTCCTTGACTAAATGTTTCTATCTGTAAAATACACTACATGCAGTCATACCTTTGCTAGCTTTTCTTTGTCTAAATGTTTCATAACATTTGTAATATATACAACATGTATTCTTACTTTTGTTAGCACTTCTTTGTCTCTTTCATGACATCTGTAACACACACATTATGTATTGACACTGTTGTTTGCATTTCACTTTCTTTTAATGTTTCATAATAATACAATAATAAATGTAAGAGAGGTTTTGTATATTAGGATTTTATCAATTACAGACTGTAATATTTCCATTTTTATATAAAGTTGAATTACCCTGGCAACATGGACAAACAACGGCAAGGATTTCCTCGTAATTAGGCAATGGCATTGATGGTGCTTTTCTTGTTAGTATTCGTCGTAATTTATTTAAAGCACTTAATTCATTTCCTGTGAATGATATTTCATGACGTAATCACATTGTCCATTATAATAAGATGACGTCAACAATGATTAGAGACAACAGTACATTATAGAGACTTACAAATAATATTCTTCAAAAGGAAATATTTTTAAACGTAAACCGAAAGAAAGTTTCTGAATTGTATTTAATATCTGCAATGTATATTTTGTGTCTGAGTCAGCCTGGGCAGAGCATTTACATTTTATGAACAACCTTTCAAATCAAAGAATTGAAGTCGGCAAGATTTAAACTGCTTACCCTGAAAGAACTTGTCATATGCTTTCATGACCATTTTAAGAGCAAACAACTGCCCTGAGTATGCGGTAAGAATCGTGATGGCGGTCGACGGGTACCCTTGCTGCAGGAAGTAACGACATAGGCGCACGCATAACTTTGCCTCTTGATCGTTGGCCTTGCTACTTGTCTCAGAGTTACTTCTTTCTTCAAACTATTAGAGAAACAGTTATTTCTCAATGAAGATTTCACATTACAAATACTGTGCTTTCGTCTATAAAAGTACACTTTACAAAACCAAACACAGTTAACTAACAACAGACGACTAAAAAGACAGGATGGCAAAATGTATACAAGGCACAGAAAAATAAAGAATCCAGAAAGAGATTGCTTACTGCTCACCTATGGAAGTTTGGTTTACCTCGTGGTGAAGCAAGAAGACATTGCTCTTCACACCCCGAATGTTTTCTCTGTTCAGCGTCACGTCGTGGTCTTGTAGATGGGGGTAGATGTTCTGTACTAGGCGAGATATTTCTGGACGCATGCGGTGCTGCACGGCAAGTGTCGTGTGTGGTAGCTCATTTTTAACTAGTCGCTCAAAGAGTGAGATGTCGAGATGGTAGTGATGACAAAGTTCATAAACTGTGGGCGATGGTCTCAGTTGTTGATGATCACCGATGAGGATTAGGTGTTGGCAGGTTTTGTGCAACGTTGTCACAACGTGCGCTTCCAAAACCTGAAGGAACGCGTACAGTCTTCGATTAAATATATATATATATACTGTTTAGTTCCTTATACCCACTGTTCAGTTCCTTATACTAACAGCTTTGTTCTTAGATATAATAGTTTGTTCGTTATATTCACCGTTGTGTTCATTATATACATTATTATGTTCATTATATACACTATTTGATATAATATATACTAGTTTGTTCATTGTATACACTATTGTTTTCCTTATATACACTATTATCTTCATTATATACACTATTTGGTATATCATACACTATTTTGTTCATTACATACACTGTAAATTGTTTTGCTTCTTATATATAATGTTTTCTTCCATACGAAAAATATTTTGTTCCTTTGGTACACTAGTTTGTTTCTATGTACAATATTTTGTTCTTGAGGTACAATAGTTTGTTCTGTTATTACATTGGTTCTTTCCTTAACTAGAAATATTTGTTTCTGAAATGCAATACTTTATCCTTATTAACAATAGTTTAATCATTTAAGTAAACTGTTTTGTTCCTTAGGTATAATAGTCTGTTCCTTACCACAATAGTTCGTTCTTTGTGCATTATGTTTGTTTCCCACACTTAGCACTTTGGGTTTACACACTGTATGTGTACGAAAGTCGTTTAGATTATTATTTAATTTACTCTAAGTCTGCATCTTATCATAAGGGTTGCGAATTTAAATTTTAAATTATATCAAATAAAAATTTACAAAATAATGCTGAAAAAACGAAAGTTCTATATTGTCAAATGACTGAGTGAAAACTGTCATAAAAAATTAAATGATGTCTTTATGCAAACAGGTACATGTTTTACTAAGTGATGAGAGATGCATTGAAACAAAGAACGAAGCGATAAAAGAAGATGAATTGAGTGAGGAACGGACGATTAAACACGCGATGATGGAATCGCCATAGAGAGGTTGGTTTTCTTCTTAACTGACCTCGGCAGCTTCCTCAAGCAGGACAATGGGACAGCCGACATCTTTCAAGACTCTACGATAACGTGCCGCTCCCGTTGTTGTCATGCCAATGAACTTAGCTCTCAGCAAAATGTCACGGTCTTCAGCAAACCTGAGCTCACGCAGGCGCCTAGCCTCGATTTCGTATTTCTTAACTTCCTCATTCAAATCTGATTTGAGTTGGTCCTGGTATCTATTATATATATTTTAAAATTTCTCTTTAGCATAAAATTATATCTTGAAACTTAAGCATCGGTAATCTATCTATCTATCTATCTATCTATCTATCTATCTATCTATCTATCTATCTATCTATCTATCTATCTATCTATCTATCTATCTATCTAATCTAATCTATCTATCTATCTATCTATCTATCTATCTATCTATCTATCTATCTGTCATGCATTTTTCTATTGATATATTACACTTGTATTTTATGTAGAGATGTTTTACTTGAGTAGACTATTATTTCTACAAATTGTGAATTATGATGCTTGCATGTAATATTCTAAACACTTGACATTGTTTCTAGTGAGCACGTTAATAAACTGTTATGTTGTATTTATTATTCTGTGTGCGTATATCGGGCTAATAGATGCAGTTGCAGGAAACTGTAAGCTGAGACTTGAATGTAAGAGACAATGGAGTTAGAGAAGAAAAACTGAAAACCTAGCATTTGTTCCATGATTATATCTTACAGGAAAGAAGTAGCCTTTTTCTTTTTCTTTAATTCTAGAATCTCTGGAATTTCAAGAATTTCTAATTTATTGATTTATAAACTGCTATGACCATGGTAGTTTCGAAAGGTTTCTACCCCAGTGTGTACGTGTAAAGATACACTGCACTCTATCAATGTATGAAGGCAAGGAATACTCTACTACATCAGAGAATTTCTGGTATAAGGAAATTACTGGATATTGTTATATTGTTGTTCTGCTTGAGGGAACTATAATGGTGAAGGAGCGCCAAGATTAGTCATGAGAGAATAGCAGCTCCTGGAACATTCTACCATATGCCATAGAAGATGTGAAGAATTGACAATTTTATTGTGAACAATAAACTTGTGGCATTTTTATGAAATTGTGTGGCATCGCCTTAACAAGGTTATGTACAAACTATTATTGCTTATATCTCTATAACGCCCTTTCTGTTCTCTAATAAGAATTATCATGTGATTTATATTGACACTTATCTAATGAATTATATTTTAGGATAAGAATGTACAAGCACTGGAATTATTCGAACATTGTTTCATGGAAATATTGATATGAAATTATCTTTATATTGTATTTTAAACTATACCTTTGATAGTTTATTTAATGAACTTATTGATCATCTTACACATACTGATAACCATATGTTGCAGATATTGTGGGTCAATGGTGGCTTGCTAAATATAGATTAAAAACAAATTTATTTTCTCTGTTGGTAAGACGTTTACCACCTACCGAAATATTGTTTGATAGTATGATTGTCTTTAATGATGTGGAAGAGGGAAAACGTTTATAGCGCCCGCATATCTGCCAAGTGAGAGAGAAGAGTGATGTCTTCTGGAGAATTATTAATAATATAAATTAATATTCTCACCACTTGTAATTAGTAATAAATAATCATAACCAATAACTAGGGTGACGTGTCACAGCTATAAAGCTGTGGCATGATACGGGTCAGTTGGAAATAAAATACTCAGTTTATACTATTGCGGTTCAGCTTAGTCTTTTTTGATAACGATTCAAGTTATATATAATGTGACAACCCTTTTTGCTTAATATATGCAACGAAAATAATGTAACGTAAAAATACCAAACGTATTGTAGATATACAATCCAAACTAATTTCAAACTTATAGATTTTTGTTAATTGTTTTATTTCTAATCCATTAAATTTTCTTTTTGAATAGCTTTCATTTGAAATTTCAGCCAATCTATTTGACATATTATTACAGCTTTCAGCACTCGAAAGAGTGACAAAATCTTTAGAGTAATCCAAAATATTAGGAAAATCAAATTCAGTCTTTCAGTACACTGCTCTATTTCAGATATTGTTTCTACTATCGATTTTTTGTGAATATTTATTGCCTTAAGCAATACCTTTGTAACCAGAACAAATACAATCGAACCCGGTCGTTCATTGCAAGTTCCCAGACGTCTTTTACGCTGTCAGCATCATCGCTTGCCATAGGTGTAGAGGACTTCAGCATGCGCATGATTCTTCGAGTTTGCTGTTTTCTCTGCTGTGACGTCATTGACCACCCGCCTGCACATTAAAGGAAAATGTGATTTTAATCATGATGTTTTGAGCAATTATCGACGGGTTATTATTGACATTATTAAATGTTCAAATCTCTTTGTTTCTGCCAGTATGGATAAATAGCTTAATAATGCAGAATGAATTGTTGTTTAATTGAAATCGAAATATATTTAAAGGAACATAACGTAATGATTTCTTAGCGAAACTAACGTGAACTATTTAGAAGCAATTATCCACTTACTCTTAATATAAAAGACTCTATTCAATATAAATGTCTTATAAGATATAGGAGTGAGAGTGAGAGAGGTAGATAGAGACATACAGAGAAAAACAAGTAAACATGTTTTGTGCTGGATTACACCATCCTATGTAACAATTAAAATAATTTTATTTTCATATTCATAATCATTGATGTCTAGCATCAAATTTTTATCATTATCAAATAAAGTTATGGGCCAGGTTTTGAAAATGAAGGTTAAAGGTACACAACTGCATTTATAAGTGCTCATTGATAATTTGTATCCTCATAATAACATGTCATTTAACTGTCCTCATTTATGTGGTCCATATGAAATCCGATTATATCGATCAAAACCATAAATAAAAGAATCACTAGGGACTCAATATTACTGAATTCTAGTGATAGATAGATAGACAGACAGATAGATAGATAAATAAATAGATAGATAGATAGATAGATAGATAGATAGATAGATAGATAGATAGATAGATAGATAGATAGATAGATAGATAGATAGATAGATAGATAGATAGATAGATAGATAGATAGATAGATAGATAGATAGATAGATAGATAGATAGATAGGTGCCACACTCTTTTACTACTATTGAGTAGTTTATCTTGTTTGTTCCAGCTTGTAAGAAATGACGCAAAACGCTTTAAAGGATGGCCTCTCAGTTCTGTTGTTGATGATGATTTTGAAATCTATAAAGATGTACTTAGTACAACAAAATATTTCTTACAAGCACTCACCGGCAGGATTGTTACTTTTGCTGATAACAGTGATTACACCAAGCTCAGTCATTGCATCATTAATGCTGTACTTATGTGACCTTCGGTCACACTCCAAAAAGTCATCAACGTCATCATCGTCATCCAGCTGACGTTCCCTTTGCAGTACGTCTGCTTCTTCTTCTATGTTTAGCTCGTCAGCATCATCACCAGCATTGTCTTTATCCTCCTCCAAAAGTAGTTCCAAGACCTCCTGCAAATCAAAGATTACACGTACAGGACACGTCAACAAAATGACAGCACACGTATAATTCATTCATTCACTTACTTATTTCAGTGGAATACTGTCAAAATTATTAAGGGCGTATTACATTTTTAAGCAATGAGACAAATTGTCGAAAGTTTGTTTTTCAAAGGAAAATACATCTTGTAGAAACACTAGTCTTCAAACCTGTAGCATTTGAACATTCAGGGAATTTTCAGGTATGCCTAGCCAAGCCTTAACATTGTAGGTGTAGCCTTCATTTGGGGTTTTGTTTGGCACACCTGAATCCTGATTTGCAGCATTACTTGTCGAATTAGACCCTTGATTTGCAGCATTACTTGTCGAATTAGACCCCTGATTTGTAGCATTACTTGTCGAATTAGACCCCTGATTTGCAGCATTACTTGATACATTGGAACCCTGCTTTGACACAGTAGGCCACTGGATGGAAGTATAGTTTGGCGGATTAGGCTCCTGTTTTGGCGTATTGTTTGACTCAGACGGCCACTGTATTGGGTTGCTGACCGATACATTAGGCTCGCGCTCTTGGATATTGCTTGCTAAAAGAGGCCAGTCTTTTGAAGTTGCACTGAACACTAATGACACGGTGGACCAATTCACAGTAGTGTTATTGCTTGAAAGTATTGCCAAATAAATTTGTTTTCTCATCACAGGCTGCAGAATTTGATCAGGAAGAATTTCTCGCTTGGCTGCATCCTGTAACGCAAGAAACGTTTGCGGATCATCGCCGTTTCTTATTGCTTCATCGGCTTTTAGCTCCATGATCTTTAGAATCTTTTCCAGCCAAAATCTGATGAAACATATGTTAGAAATGGACTTTAGTAAAGCATTCGTAATTGCATTTATATATTTTAAAAATTCTTATGAAACAAAATTCAGACAAGGCTTTAGTAAAGCAATCGGTAATGCAATTATTTTGCTAAGAAAGATCATTTAAATTACCTAAACAGCCATTAACATATTTAATCACACTATGGATCGTGACCAAACGAAATATCCATTCATACCGTAAAATAAAAAAAACAACAACTCACACTTAATGTTTTGAAATAAATTTGATAATAGAGCGTGCTTGTGGCTTTATATTAGAATTGAGCTTTTCTAATGAACAAATATGAATTCATTAAAGTGATTTCTAAACGCTATAGTTCAGAAATTATTAATTCCAGCCAAGCATTTGCATAATTACGCTGACTGAAATCAATGTATTTTTATTCTAGGAATTTTTGTATGTAACAAACTTAATATGGGAAACCTCGACGATCACATTTATAAGCATGCATCCAATACATATCTACTTCTACATATCTTTTATACCTATGCATCTGTGTTCATAATGTTTATACCTATACATCAAGTGTTCATAATGTTTTATACCTATACATCAAGTGTTCATAATGTTTATACCTATACATCAAGTGTTCATAATGTTTTATACCTATACATCAAGTGTTCATAATGTTTTATACCTATACATCAAGTGTTCATAATGTTTTATACCTATACATCAATTGTTCATAATGTTTTATACCTATACAATATACATCAATTGTTCATAATGTTTTATACCTATACGTCTGTGTTCATAATGTTTTATACCTATACATCAAGTGTTCATAATGTTTTATACCTATACATCAAGTGTTCATAATGTTTTATACCTATACATCAAGTGTTCATAATGTTTTATACCTATACATCAAGTGTTCATAATGTTTTATACCTATACATCAAGTGTTCATAATGTTTTATACCTATACGTCTGTTCATATTTTGCATACCTGTATATCTGTGCTCGCATTTTCGGATGAAGTGAGTGAAGAGCACCAACATCTAATCCTTCATCACTGTAAGCGTCTGAGACGTCCAATATATGTGACGTCACTTCCTGCGCTAGACGGATGTAGTAATCATGGCTGTCATAATTCATAGTCGGTAAGCCTGCAGACAACCATTCCATCATCACCGTGCTGGAGCGCCCGCTTTCCAGAGTTGATGCCCCTTTCTTTAGCGAACAGTAATGTTTGTAATTTATGCATGACTCTAAAGAATTTTCGCTGACCACTCCTTTTGTTGTGGCTTCCACTTTGGCAGAAATTGCATCGACATTGTTTCGCAACTTCCGAATTTCAGCACAGCAGTCCCGGATGCTTTTGAAAAGAGAACTATCCACCCGTTTTCTTTTCCGAACGTCCGCTCGGAGGCGCTTCAAGTTAAACTTTTCCAAGCTAGGTGTCTGGCATCGACTTCCCACACGCACGATTCCATTTGGACAGAATTCCAGAATCCCTTCTAGGAACTGATCCAAGGCATGATTGGTGTAGCAGACAATCAAAATTGGCCTCGAGTCGCCCCTCTCATTCCAGACGTTTTTGTTGTCTAGAAGGACTTGCGCTACCTTTAGACCCACGAAAGTTTTCCCCGTGCCGGGTGGACCTTGGATTATGGCTATTTCTTTGGTCAAGGCTGTTTTCACGGCATCATACTGTCAAACAAAAAAGGAAAAAAAGAAATTGCTTAGGTGGGAAACATTGCGAGAAATGGTTTTTAGAGCAGTGGAGGCTGAAGACGGGCTGTTAGGAATCCTGGACGAAAGTATAAGGTAGCACTGGATTGGTTGGATACATGATTCTTAGAAGCAATGGTTGCTTGGATGGTTGATTGGCTGGTTGATTGTTTGCCACTTTAGCAGTGTGGGAGGTAAGATTAATATAAGCAATATCTTTGTTCTGCTTTTATGCTGTAAACAAAATAATGCCATGAAATGTATGACAAGGATTTAAAAAAAACAGAATAGCTGAAAGTGGTTTTGATTATAAATATTAGTCGATCACTTTATCCTCTATTCATAAAATATCGCTTAGTCAGCTAAACTAAAAAGAAACAACAGAAAATTGTGGTATTAGAGTATAAGTAATAATGATAATGATGATGCCGATGCCGGGTACGACGATGATGATGATGGTGATGAAGATGGGATATAAATGGGATGGGTGTGGTGTAGTTTGGAGGAAGCCACTTTTCCCTCCCTCATCCCTGTAGAGATGAGATTTGAAGATGTAACTCAGTATTGTCGGGGACACATACCAGGTAGCTCAACTTTCTGGATCATTTTGCCTCCCACTATCCACTGAATTAATATTATTATTATTATGTCATTGGATCAAATACGAAAGTAATAATGATGAAAAATGGATAGCCTAAAGTGAAATTGGACGACACCTTTACATATTTAAAATGCCATCACCTAATTCTCATGGCAGGAGATCAACATTTGAAATGAATTTCAAAGTTATTACTTTTTTAATGATAATTATGCTGACAATAAAGAATAACGACGAGAGTTTGGATGTCACTAATGAGGATGTGGATTATAACATGAAGGTGTATGTAGCCTACATCCACCCTCTAAAATAGACTGTAAGCAAAAGTAACTCTAGAACATTGACTCCTATCCCAAGGCTAGAATAATACTTGAGTTACGATTCACTTTAACAGACCAATTCAAGTGCAGCTCAACCACGCACAATGAACGTACCAGAAACGCACCTAATAATCGTCAGTCGAATGTAATTGAGGCAACACATATTTTGGCTCCTGGCCTTAACAATCTATAATCAAACTATATAGCAGCTACTACCTTAAAGCCAGTTACTGACACAGCAGGAAACCACCCTCTGCATATATTACTGCTGAAGTTATGTGGTTTTGCTTGCATAACTCCATATTATAACTATGTTCATTAACCATAACTATATTTTATAGTGTTATATTTCTCCTAGAATGCATGATGAGTGTTCTGTCAGAGAAAATGTAGGCACATTTTGAGCCATGTATATTTTATTGGCAGATTTTCACCTTATCTTGGATGTTGAATTTCAATGGGCGCTGAGCCATGAAGCAAAGCCAGAGTGGGACAACTCATGGACTACATGTGCATCCACTACGACATTCGCTGAGACCCTAGACAACACGTCAGGTGGTCCTAATCTAAGTGACTATAAAATCAACAACTGTACAGCTTCAATCGAACTTTACTCAAATTTCAGTCAGACTTCAATCAAAGTACTCTTACAATTTACTCAGAAACACTCAGTGTTCTCTTATAAACTAACTTATTTGTTTGCTCATACAAACGAATCAAATAACTACAACAGTATTATAGGAATCAAACAAACTTTCTCTTACGACACTATAAGGTCATGATTACGAACAAAATCCATTTATAAACTGTAATTGTAACCATTGAATTATTCACTGTTTGTAACCACGTTCTGTCTTATTTTATATCTTGTAGAAGACATTTAGTATTGATACTTAGACCACTCGTTTTGGCGTGACTCACTTACATATTATATGTTGTAGTGTGTCATCAGCATTTAATTAATATACCTGGTTGTACGTATCAGGGGGCTCAGAGCTATCTTCTAGAGTAGACTATCACTCTACTTTTGTATATTCCCTATCTTCCATCTTTCTAACACGTGTGGCCAGCCAGGTGTGTTTCAGGGATTAGCCTAAGGTTACTAGCGTCACGGGGTGGGGGAGAATAGCATCTTGTCCATCTACCACAAAACGTCACAAGGATTATTTGCCAACAGGATTAATACACAGTTTGTCTCTAAAAAACCAGAGAATGCATCTTTGAAACTTTTTAAACAAGCCTCAATATTTCCATCGCTGAAAAAATTTCAAGACTGCTCACTGACACAAGAATGAATATTTTGCAAAATACTTACTTGCAGAAAAATGTGAAAAGCACATTAACGCCCATATATAAATGACAAAGAAACTAAGAAGTGTGTAATAATATAGTTCCCTCTAAAACTCCGTTGAATTACACCGTTCACAGATATCAGAGTTTATGAATGTTAGACCAGTTAACAATTATCAAATGTGCTATACGTTTTATGTCATTTTATTTAATTGTAATTTTCTGTTTTGCAAAAATAATTAATCAACAAGAACAGTAAAATATTTCGTGAAATAAAGTTCAATACCTGTGAGGCGTCAAAGACTGTGTTCTTCAAAACAGGCCAGGATCTTGGATTAATCATGTTCACTGAAGCCGTGTGTTGCTTGCCCTCGCCCAAGATTGTGTTTAAGTTCATCTTTGCTGCCTTCCCACTCCGCGTCAGGTATGCAGGTGGCTTGATGGTCTGACTGCACTTGATGATGTAACGTGCAAAAGGGAAAACCATGTCCATCGTTTTGAAGTCAACTTCCTCATCGCTCGCCTCCTTCTCCTCTAAGGGCAGATCACTCTTCATTTCTTGAAGTCCTTCCAGCACGTGACGGTAGGCTTCAAAGTAAGCCGTAGTTTCGGCCATGGTGAACATGTCCCTTTGTGTCTTGTCCAAGATCTCTTCCAGCCCGCTTTCAAACCGGACCCTGATTATCCCTTTTTCCAGATCCTTCACTTCCCTGCTTGTCACTACCGCGTAGTAAATTGTCTGGAAAAGGTCTGCACTGAGGCAGACCAGAGATCCGTAGAGAAGCCGTTTAGAAGACTGCCACCTCATGGATTTGAAAGGGGTGTTGTCAAACTGGATCCGGTGCTCGATGCTGTCTTTGCACACAATTCCAATGATCTGAACTCGGTTGTACAGCCTTCAGGAAAAATAAGAACTTGTGCTTTAAGAACTAAGGTTTTCAGAATTTCAGAATTTAGACGAGAAATTATGTTTTAAAAATCATCTTCTGTCAATGACATTTTAGGGATGTTAACTGTTGATGGATTTCATGCTTATGATCGAAACATTAATTTGTTAGACGTTACTTATTTAAAACTTTATTTCTTCTTTGGCTTGAAATTGTATTCCAAGTTATGCAAGAAATTCTCGTCTTTCTAACTCTTCCCCCTCCTTGCATCCTTTCTTCAAATCTTTAGATTTTCATTAATTTAATTTCCGTTAATTCTAATTATAATATAGATTCTCGTTTCTTGTAAAACGCACTTTTGAATTTATCGAATGATTGACAAAAGAGATAAATATATTATTCAAGAATGGGTTTCCTATTAAAAGAAATCCACTGTAAATTGAAATGTACTATAGCGTAAAAATGTACAATGCCGTTTAGCTTAAGTACTGAAAAGGGAGACATACATCACAGAAAAAATGTATACATTAATAAAGCAACTATTCAAGACATACACAGTTTTTCAAAGAAATGTCGGATATTGACTATTTTGAAATACACGAGAACGGGCTTTTCATTTGTCTTTAAAAATTAATTGTTTTCACTCTTAATAATACCTTATATTCATATCTTTGTATGTTTTCATGTTTTCTCCCTTTTCTCGTAAACGACGATATTCACCGATACCGTCCCGTAGAGGTCTGATGTAGTCTTCTCGTAAAAGTCGAAACTGTACGTCTAAATAGTGGCTAGGATCAATAAACGCGCCCTTAGTTTTGTTGGCTCTGCGAATAATAGATAATAAAATTGCATTTATTTAAGGTTGTAGATACATCATGCATTATTATAATATGTTGGAGTGATTTATATACACAAATGCACGCACACATTTATGCGTGTGTGTGTGTGTGTGTGTGTGTGTGTGTGTGAGAGAGAGAGAGAGGGGGGGAGAGAGAGAGGAGGGGAGAGGATGTTTTCAGAATCAATGATGTACATTAGAAGAAGAAATGCTTCATCAGCAAATGACCTTGAGATAGACATTTGAAAGAAGCTCTTGTATGCACCAGAGTGTATCAGTAAAATTGCACACACAAATACACACACACACACACACACACACACACACACACACACACACACACACACACACACATCACACACACATCACACACACATCACACACACAGAGATGTAGATATAGAGAGGGAGTGACATTATAAAACAATTACAGTCTTCTTGCAGCCCAGACTTTGACATTGAGTTTGTTGACAAATAATCATAATGCAAATGTGCATGTTGTAAAAGATTAAAGTATTAAGATGTTGATTATTTAGATTGTGAGATTAGTCTGTTAACGGCTCTAAACTAAAGAAGAATATGAAGTAAGTGTCTATTTCTTGTCCATTTTTTTCTCAAAACGATGGAATACCGTAGAAACGGTTGCTCGTTCAAATCCATGTCCTTATCTCCAGGAAAGATGGAGAGCTGATTGATATCTTCCGGTGGTATTTTGTCGTCATCATTAATTTCAGATCTCCTGCCATTTTTGTGAGCCGTATCCTTACGTTGTAATCGTCTACATCTATCGCATTCATTCAGCAAGTCATTGAAAGCATCCTCAAGGTCGTCGTTTGACTCCATCACGCTGGCAATACTGTCAGAATCATCGATGGACTTTAAGAGGAGGTATGTTTTACCAGTAAATGATGGAACCTTTCGACAGACATTGGACAGAAGCTTGTGGACCCACCAGAGAATTTCATTCAAATTGTTGTCGAATATATCGCCATAGTCATCAAATTCTAGAATTACGTTTTGGATGTGGGTGTCTATAAATCGAGAACTGCACACGATGTTGAGAATCTTCAGGACGCCTTCCCGATGCAGACCACTATCCACAACTTTGGCAAGAATCTGTAATAATTTTATGGTGTCAGTAGAGGACATATCCTCAGAGCACATGAGTTTTTCAAGATCTTGGATGTTGGATGTGAGTATTTGAATGACCTGATTCTCGTCGTCTTCTTCTAAACATTGCTTTATGAAATATCTTCGCATTCTATGTTTTCCTTTCTTTATCCCACTGTGTCCTTCTTGTGTTGTTTCTGGGACAGTGTCCCATGCTTGATTCTTTAGTTCGGATCTTCGGCAGCCAATTCCACTTCTACGTTCTTCTATTGCTTCCCTTATTCCTCTTCCACTTTTCCCTCTAGTGTCACCTCGTGAGCCCCTCTGTCTCGGAATCTTTGCTTCCGTCCCGTCATTCATGTGTTCAATTCCAGCGTGGTTCTGGCGTGGTCTGTGTTGTGCTTTTGAAAACCACCTTCTCTGTGACCTGCAAAGGCAAAGAAAAGGAAATTTAGTTTAGATTAGATAGATAAAATCAAAAGTCAGCGACTGTGATAATAAGATTTATATATCACTTACCTTAGTACCACGCCTAATGGATAAAGTCGGATTAAAATCATATTCATGATGTGTTCATTAATATAGTTTCATGATGACTACCTCGCCTGCCTTTAGGTAAAAGATTGAGGTTATGGTAAATGAAAACGTCTTATTTGCTTCGGTGTTTATAGTGCACTAATCAGCGGATGAACGATATAAAAAAAATAATTCATTATTAATGACCTTCCTGCAACTGAACTAGATGTGAATCTGTGACGCTAATGCCACCTAGTTAATGGTTATTATTATTTTTAATCAGCCAAAACTAATTACAAGTGATGAGAATCATAATTTATGTTATTAATAATTCTCCAGAAGACACCACTCGTCTCTTTCATGTGGCAGACATGTGGGCACTGTAAACGTTTTCTCTCTTCTGCAGCATTAAAGATAAACAGTTACCATCAAAAAATATTTCTGTATATGGAAAACATCTTACTAAAGGAGAAGATAAATATGTCTTTTAATCTATATTTAACAAGCCCTCATTATCCCGCTTTCTTCTCCAACATACGGTTATGTGTAAGAAGGCAAATAAATGTATTAAATCAATAATCAAATATATGTTTAGCAAATACAAAGAAAATGTTTACTTGACATCAATATTTCCATGTATAACATATTGATAGCAAAATGCACTAAATTTTTCCATGTCCATTCAATCAGTCATTTAACTCACCATTTAGCTAATGGTTTCCTTTCATGACCAGACTATCTTGCACTCCAAATTCAAATTGATTAGACAATAGGATTCCTTATAGTTTCCTTATTCCTTATAGCTTATTCCTTATTCCTTTAATCTCAGCCCATTGGCTGGACTCGTTCTTGTAAATCTTGACCATTGGATAAGAAAAAACTACTCATCCAGTTGGAACTGGTTTGGATTGCACAGCAATTTCTAGCCTATCCTCCATTTGAGTTGTTTACTTCCAACTCTGACACTTAAAAATATTAGCATAAGCAGTGTCCAAGGTTGGATCTCTTTGACATTTAACAATTTATATAACAATCAAGTCTAGAAATATGAATACTCTGCCACAGAATCTAAAACGAAGCTAAATAATTGTGTAGCGCTAATAAAATCTATCAACAGTGCTAGTATGTTGAAAAAATTCTTTCAAGTGGTTTTCAAAAGAAGGCCTAGGCCTAAAGAGTTTTAACCAATGATGGATTATATTGTGCTTATGTATGTATGTCTGTTAAGTGTCCAGGGGGGTTGGGGATCAGCTCCTAAGCTGCACTCAATCATGCATTCGGGTTCAAAAGTCTCTGCTTACAACTTGTTATAAGTTACAAGTCACGCTCTGCAAGACATCATTGAGACACATTCAAATGCAAAAGGCTTGTCACGCACATTCCTCCACGTCAGAAAGTCAGAAAACTGCACTCTGAAATTACGTCACCAGCCCAGTCATCAGGACGTGACACATGATACATACATGTCATTTCTATAGCCAAGTCTAATCAAATCATTAACAAGGCATTTCTCATGGCCATCTCCCCTGCCAAGGAAAAAAAAAGGAAAGCTGCAAAAAGGAACACAAGATCCAAAACAACCTCCCCTCCCCTCCCCCTAAGCTACCTCAGGCTATGTGCCCGATGCTCTCGCTGGACGAGGTGTGACTAACCCCCCCCCCCCCCCTCTAATTTCAAAGTCAAGATTTCACCTGTGAAAAACACCAACGCATCAACATACTCACCATCTTCCCCATCAACTTCACAAGTCCTGGGGCGAGAGCTCATTGAGAATGCAACAGCCAACACAAGGATCCTCACCTATACCAAACGAGCTACTGCCTTCTCACACTCTACCTTCCTCCTGTACAACCACCTCTAGACACAGCAAAAACAAACACACAAGCAACAAAAACACCTTTACAATCCCTCACCAGCCTCACCACTACCTCGCTACCATGATAGACACATACCTCAAATAAAGAAAGAACTTCAGCTACATGCACTAGACTATGCTATGAAAGTAATTAAACTAGAACAAATAATAATAAACACACCAAACACCTTACACGCACTCCAACTTTTAGGAATTCACACCATGCTGGGCACCAAAGTCACAAACAAATTAATAACATTACATTTCAATAGTAGAAATCCCTGATTTCATGTCCGAACAGACCTCCTTAGACTCTACCTAAAGACACACAGCAAACAAACACTACAATCCACTCTCGCTGCCTACAGTCCATCACTCACCATCACCAGTGTTTTTAGAATTGGTCAAAATTTTCTTCATACCATAGACACAACATCTCCACCCAAACAGATCTACTTCAAATCAGCCACACTTAACTCAGCACCACCACCACCCCAACTACCATTTACAACAGAAACTCTACTGTACCCACTCACAAAATATGCAATAAAAAAATATGCAAGGCCCTTAAAAAAACGAAAAACAAACAATTCACCTATAAAAATTAATAGTTGTACATACAGCTAAGCTATGAAACAACCACACTAACAACTACAGATCCATCAAAGTAGTAGCTTGAAGATAATATTTTTTAAAATCAAACCAAAAAATAATTTTAATTTTTTTAAAATTGAAAAGATAATAGAAATATTTTTTTTTAAATTGAAAAGATAATAGAAATTAAAAAAAAAATATTCAACCACAGTCGCGCCACTAGTAAGAATGCAGGAAAACCCCACCAACACCTGCGCCAGACATCAACCGCCAACTCGGAGCAAGCACCAAACGAAAACTCTAACTGCAACACCACCGCCAGCGCTCCCGAATACTCGTGAAGGGAACAGGTCCCACTGGAGCACTACAGATCAGAAAACGTCTTATGACGAAATAATCCACGAAAGCTCCAGTGGAGACGTAAAACTGTTAGCGTAATTACCACCGCCACCCGTCATGCTCTGCTGACGGTCCAACGAACTCAATTCGATTTTCAGTTTTGATAGTCCCAAAACAACCGTCAAACAAAATGTAGACCGAGCAATTCAATACATGTACATGTATATGCACGCCTTTACACAGACACGCCAAAACAACGAAGCATGGAGTACAACTAAAATGCCTTTAGCTCTAGTAAAGGTGTAGTTATTACTATACATAAATATCCCTCTCACCCACCCAACCCCGACTTTGTCACGCAACGAGTGAGATAAGAAAAACATACAAAATATGCTTCCTGCTAAGTAAAATTACTAATTTATTCCAAGTATTTTAGAACTAATTTAGCCAGCTGACCTTTCATTTAATTGCGAAATTTTGAAAAAGAAACTAATTATTTACTTTGAAAATCTACATGTCTTCTTGTAATGCGCAGTGTATCAGTTTCGAGTTTAGCACAGAGAATAATAAATAAATAATCAAACGAACATCGATCGGTTTCAAAAACATTACAACATGGCAGTTACTGAGAGAAAAATAGCGAAATTAAAATGCTGGCGTCAACAGTACCCTGAAAATCTCTTGGCTCTTTTCTCTTTCAAAACATTTTCACGCACACAGAAAGAGAATGTATTCGAACGAAACTGAGTGCCATCACGCGATAAAAGGAGGGTACAGTGCTTATAACGCGATGCCTAAAGTGCACAAATTTTGTTCTAAATGAATGTACTTACATTTTTTTGTGTGTGTTTTTTCCCAGTTAGTCTATAGCGGAGGGAAACGTTCTTCTCTTCTGCAAAAATGAAAATAGACGACAAAATGGCTGTATTGACAAACGGCTTGTTTAGGCTTGCGTGTTCGTTCCAGGCATTTTTGCGGCAATCCCCGTGCGGATGCGTTTTCATTAGGATGCGTGTATTTCTGCTTCAACATACACGCTAATGAGTTGCGAAGTGAGTTTCTTGTATTTTAGGTGTGTCAGCAGAGTGGACGTTTGGGATCTTTCGGAAAAGTATTTTAAATAGATATGAGTGTTGAGGCTTCTACATTGATGAGCTCTGCAGTCAATATTGATAAGTAAAATTTTGTAGGAATTTAAAATTATAATATTAACTTTAGCAATAAAACCCTAAGGACCCACAAGAGCAGAACAAGGGCCACGAAATACTATAAAATAATTTTATGCCATCAGAAATTTTAAAGAGTGAAGAATACTAGTGGCTAGATTAACAAAACGAATGTATTGCATTCATCCGTGTTACTGATGCAAAGGATAATAAATGCAAATTTTTCTTCGGTATACATTTAGTGTAAATTGGTGTATATTTAGCACATATTGTACATTGTGTACATTTAGTGTTCATTGTACTTTGGTGTACATTTAGTGTACATATAGTGTACTTTAATGCTCAGTAAGATTAATAGCTACTTGGGCGATTTAGTGCATTAATACTGCAAAGGACAAAGACCCCATCTACGGGTGAATTAATCAGATTATTATTAAATTAATTATTAATTTACCAGAGATGAAGTGTTCACCCCACGATTCACATAATGGTATCAGTCTGAACTGTCATGATGCAACCGAGATGCTACTGACAGAAATGGCAACATAAAACATATATTTAAATTTTAATACGTTTTCTAAGTAAACACCCATACACACACACACACACACACACACACACACACACACACACACACACACACACACACACACACACACACACACACACACATCCGAAAGATGTGTAATGAGTCATAAATGGGATGACAACAGCTTGTGGCAAAGGTTTTTTTAAAAATCATTTTCTTACATTAAAACACATTTAAAGAAATATAATCTGATCTTCACGCTCATTTTTAACTACTCGTTTTATAAATATTTCATATAAATACAATTGGTGTGGCTGTCATTATTGATTTATTTTATGACACGTATAATTACAATTGATGTGGCTGTCATTATTGATTTATTTTATGACACATATAGATACAATTGATGTGGCTGTTATTATTGATTTATTTTATGACACGTATAAATACAATTGATGTGGCTGTCATTATTGATTTATTTTATGACACGTATAAACAGTAACTGAACATTAAAAATTAGTCATTAGCAGAAATGGAAAATTTAATAAGTATAGTCTATTAAACAGTCTCTTAACAACAATTTGTATAATGAAAACACACCTTGTCAGAGCGTCTTCTTCCGTCTTCCTTTCCATGAGCAGTGAATAACAATAGACTATGGCAGTGGTTCCCAACCTTTGTGTGACCGGTGATTGCAATTAATCTTCATTTAGCTTTACTTCAAGGTCGGATGTTTATGCAAAGGATTTTAGTACTATCTAGGATACTAACGCAAGACAACAGACATTATGTAACTTGAGATCTTTTCATTGGTGTTGAGGGGCCTCGACATGAAATGTTAATTAAATAATGTGAGACCGTTCCTTTCTGTTTGGACACGACATAACCAGATGTATTAAGAGTTAGTGTAGGAACATTTGACAGAAATTAGTGACGGGCTAAAACTGAAAGGAATAAGGAATTAATTATCATTACTTTAATATAGATAGACACCTATTGTTAAATACAAATATTCTTAGTACTTTTACTTGTATATGGATGTCAAACAAAATTAAGTAAACAAATATGAAAGAGGAAAACACAAAGTTAATCATACCTGCGCATCAACAGTCAATGAAGGAAAAATATTAATTCATGTAGTTTTCAGTCAGTGTGATTGTTGGCACTGCGATTCATCAGCCAGTTTGTCATAGTTGTGAGAATATATGATGATGATCCCGTTCTTAAGCAATATTTGAGATGGGCATTTGTAAATCACTTGAGGCATAAAACTTGTCCCGGCCTCTCTTATATATATGAAATGTTCACAGTTATAGGGTTCTCATACCCAAATGTAATCAAATGTAATCAAAAATAGTTTCAATAAATGGTAGTGAATAATATCAATAGTCAACAAATAGTATCAAGAGGAAAATGTTAAGTGTTTTTACTAGCAAAGCGCCATTCATAAATGTCCTGAATATTAAGCTCTAAGTGCACCCTGTTTACTAATAAGGTACTCACTGTTAAGTTGGTGATAATCGTCCTTGACAAGACATGCGAAGGAGATGGGTGTACAACTCACAAATCCAAGAAAAATCCAAACATATGGAATCTAATAGATAAATCTCAAAACAGAAAATTCACTGGCATTCAGATAATCCAAGTGAACATGTACGAAAGGGAAACAAATTGCAGTAAATCCAGGTAGGAGGTGCACAATAAATCCACAAAGAATTTCACATTAAATCCAATGGAAAGATGATGATAAATCCACAGAAAGGAACATGGGTATCGGTATGCTGAACATTTGCTCCTCTTCAACCACAGGGAGGGTGGGGAACATACAATATAGATGACATCATCTACTCCGCTGCATTATGTGATGCAAATATCACATCTGACTCTCTCAGTTAAAGAACCGAAAAGTGTAAATGGTCTCAAAATATGGCCACCATAAAGTTGCTCTCATGAAAAGTGTAATCACGTCACGTGTGTGCCCAAATATACAATAAATCCTGTAAATCAATAATTTAACCAATCAATAAAATGACAACCCCACGTACGTGGAATGGATAGAGTCTAAGACTCTCTGGGCTGAAAAGGTCAATGGACTGTTTCGCCTCGCTCCGCACAATACACATAAATGAAGATATAAATGCAGGGGAGGATGAACTCACAACTTCTCATGTTTAAGAATTCTTATTAAACGATTCTTAAAAAGCAATAAAGAACATGTACTGTGATGTATGCTTCTTGATGCACTGTTCGTTGTTGTCTCTGCTACAAAAAAAATCAGTTTTTCCTTATATATCTCTTTTCCAGAATGTTCTACTAGCTCCTCGAACAGTCAGCATAACGTACTAGGAAAACGTGCACACAATTCTCGTGTTCTTGGCGCACTCTAGCATACCCTATCTTGGCGCACCTAACACTATCCTGTGAATTATTATTATGAATCAATCAATAAATAAATGATTGTTAGATTACAATCATATTATAAATGAATTATATATGCACACGCATACAAACATATACATACGCATATCTCACATTCACGCATACAGTGCGTGTACTAAACAATCTTTCAAAAACATGGCATAAACAAATAACTGCACTTTATGACCAGTATAAGGGAGGTAATTATTGAAAGAATAAATTTTGGATAGATTATCCCCCTTTTCCCTTAACAATGACCAAGGAAAATCTTAATGAGAAGTTGAGAACACTCTACTCAAGGCCGAATTTCATGTTAATGTTCTCACTGACCTTGACAGTATTGATCAGCGAAGCGATGTCTCACGTTCATTTTTACTGTATGGCCTTAGATCGTCCATATACACTAAATACCTCCTGTCCTGATTTCATGTTGTGCCCTAGCATCTTTGTATGTTCTCGGTTTTGGTGGCTCCCGTGGGTATTTCCTCAGCTCAGTTTTCTGGAGAAGAGTGGTTGGTGTTGCATAGGTGGTTTGTACCTGTCTCCAGTAGAGGAAGTGTGAGGGTGGGTGTATCTTTTCTTTATAAAAGGTGTAATATGTTTGTTTTTATAGAAGGAGTCTGATGGCAGATTGGATTGTCTTTTTTCTTTTGGCGGGAAGAGTGGGTGGTGAAGGGTAGTTGTCGTAGGGTGACTGTTGTTTTCATTTGCTCTCTGTGGTCCTGGTGGGCGGGGATGTGTATAAGAAAGTGTTCTTATGACGTTGTCTGTTTTGCAATGATTGCTTGTTTTCAATTGGTGGCTTGGTTTGTATGTACAATATTGAATTTAATCTTAGTCTGTTGCGTGCACTAGCGCGAGTAAAGTTTTGTTCTAATGAGTGGGTAGATGTGTTCGTTTCTGTATTTGAAGTTATTAGTGTGTGCGTTTCAGTTTTGTAAAATGCTGTTTTTAGCTGTTTACTGTGTTTGATTTGCCACACACACACACCCATCTGCATTTTTATTTCCTGCTATGTTACAGTGACTTGAGATCTACATGAATGTTGTTTCGATAGTTTTGGTTAGCAGCAATGTTACAGTGACTTTAGATATGTATGATTGCTGATTCTATAGTTCTGGTTAACAGCACGGAGAGTGCGTTGTTGATTTTGTCAGTTCTGCGAATTCTGAATGGGAGGAAGGATTTGTTTAGGCTTTGGAATTATGCTAGTGAGTCGGCGAGTATGACATTTTTGACTTTGTTCATTATAGTGGCGTAGGCATGTTTGAGGGCTTGTTTGATGGCGTGTTTGAGGGCGTGTTTGAGGGCTTGTTTGAGGGCTTGTTTGATGGCGTGTTTGAGGGCTTGTTTGAGGGCTTGTTTGATGGCGTGTTTGAGAGCGTGTTTGAGGGCTTGTTTGAGGGCTTGTTTGAGGGCTTGTTTGAGGGCTTGTTTGAGGGCTTGTTTGATGCTATGTGCTCAAGTGCGTTTTGTTTGATGAGGGGTGGGGTTACTTGTACATTTCTTGGAGACCTGTAGTAATGTTAAATCTCTTTGGGGTAGGTTTATTGTCCAAGATGTGGTTGTGGTGGTCATAAGGGGTTCTGTCTTCATTTTGTCTAGGCTGTGTGTTTTCAATAGTCGTTTTGTCAGATGGTAGGGCAGTTGTCTGTTGTCGTTCCATGCTTGTTTTTGTCTAGTGTTCGAATTTTTTGGTAAGTCTAGTGTATCCTCTTTTATTCCAATTTCATGGTTAGAAGATCGGTATTTGTGGAGAGAGAATTTCCATGTGACGTTCTGTTTGCCAATAGTTATTTATGTGCTTATGACATAGACCAAAATTATCATTTGTGATGGGGTGGTGTGTGTAGTGCTGTGGGATACCACATGATACACGATAACAACGATGATGATGGACAATACACATGCTTCACGACAGCCACAGCAAGAGATGGCAACACGCAACACTGTGTTTACATGAGAGGCTTTAATTCATGGTGACGCAGCCGCATATTTACCTGCCAACTAACTTTTTCCTCTTTGTACTACATAGTTCTCTCTCTCTTTTTTTTCCTGCAGGCATATATTAACCCCCTCACATACGCACATTAGTCACAAATATACTATAAACGCATGCTATCAAGTACTCCCAACACTGGCAAATTTGCTCTGAACACTGAAGAAGGCACAAATGGTCTTTTCTTACTTTTGTATAGATATGAATTACTTCTAGATTACTAAAAGGTATGTTGTGATTTTGCTATCTACAGAAACTACATTAAATACTATTTAAACACAATTCTTTCCTAACGTATAATTTGAAAGGCAAAACAGAAAATAAAATAAAAAGCTATGTTTGCGAGCTATAAGAAAACTGTTCTCACATGAATAAATCATAAAATACAAGAAGAAAGTAATATACACTATCATACAAAGTACATACATATAAACTATAAACTATTTTCTATCAAACGTCTGCTTCATTTAATAAATACCTAAATTAGTGTACAATGATAAAAAGCATGTACTCTTAACAGAATCCGCATATAATGTCCAACTTATTGTCTTGATTTAGCACATCGTTTGAAAATTCCTAACTCCTGGTCTATATATTTTCGAAACAAATATCAGTCGCGTTAATTAATACTTTAAATAAGTTTCCCCACCCCAAAACAAAGTATAAACATCATTCAAACAAAATTTTCAGAAAATAAAGAAATTTTAAATCCATGCAAATCTTCCAGTCATACCAAAGTTAGTAAAATACAGACCAGAAAGATTAACAGCAATGGCCCTCTTCGCCCTCCGGCCTCCAGTCAAGAGTGAAGTACTCCTGCTACTCCCAGGATTTAAAAGAGAATGGGAAAAGTAAAATCTAAATTGAACCACAAACTTCTTGCTGTCGATTACAAATGATTGCTGTTCTAGGATGCTAGTCGATATTTTTTCAATTCAAACGAAGCTGGTTTGTTCACGGTTTTGAATAGCAACCCAAACCCACCCACTCTGAGGTGTCAATTTTAATTTACATATTTTAATTAAAAGATTAGGTGTAGCTGTTATTATTATTATTATTATTATTATTAATGTTGTTGTTGTTGTAATGCTTCATGTTGGTACGGATTCCTTTGAGTCAAACATTTATAACTTTGATAAATTACACAATTAAAAAAAGCACATTGCTTCAGTTGAAGGACGTGAACTGGTCAGTTTTTTTTTATGCAGTCCTAATGCTATTTGGAGTTTCAACGCTTGATCAAAACGAAATTTTAGATCTGCATTAAAGATCATATTAGATAATTTTTTGTTTTGTTTTGGTAACTGTAAATGTGTAGAATCTACTTAGATTATCACTTTCGAATGAAGAAGTTCTGTTTAAACAGATGCAGTTTCCCTTCGATCCAAGCTCACATTACTTTGGCTCTATCCGTCAGAAAGGATACCCAGAGTTGCTTCCCATGGATCTTCTGCAATATTTTGTCGCTTTCTGATCTTTTCGGCTATTCCATCTTCAAAGTCGAAAATCTTGCTCCATTCCCAACTTGAAAAGTTTCTTTCACATTTATTTATTTTTAAAACAAAACTAAAGATGCACTGCAGTTTTTCATTTTAATATTTCTTTTATTGAAATATGTTTTTGAACATAAATAAGAACAAATGTAAACTGCTCACAACAAAGATAAATCAGTGTTCACATATTGTATATCATCATATTAGTCAGGCATTTTGTCAACATTTGAATCATCATAAGTATTTATCTATGATCAGATGAAATGGACATTAACTTTTCTCTGCTACTTTAACTTTTTCTTTTCTCTGCAAGCCTATGTATTTATATTCTTTTGCAATTAACTGTGAAATCCATCTAAAGGTATTGCTGAAATTTCACCGATTGTTGACAGGTCTTCAACTTAGACAAGCAATCTGTAGTACAGATACCTTATATCTCTTTCTCTCGACATTTTTCTTGGGTGAACTTGGATGGTACACACATTAAGCTTCAAGTTCACAAATCTATCTATACATCTATCTATCTATATTTCTGTCTGTCTGTCTATCTATCTCTACTTTTTCTACGCAGTCAGTAGCAAGCATCTTTTTCTATTGTAAATATTTATTTAGAGGTACACCTCTGTGGCTTAATTTCTAAAACAAGTATAATTGTGTTGAAAACACCATGCAAAACATTTAGATCATGAATATCTTTTCTTAAACTAAATATTACTGACACAATTGGACACTACAATCTCTGCAAATGTCGTCAATTAAATGTTCATCACCTGTATTGGTCTTTACTGTTATCGGACTTTGTCTACAAAACTGCATGTGTCCACACAGTCGATATCTTGCTCTCGTTGTTTGAACGAATTAAGCATTCATATTGAGACAGTTGGATAGCTGGTGGTCGGTTCAGGCCAATCAGACATGTTCTTGATCTGTTCTTGAAATATTTCCAGGTGATGATTCTCACAACACCGTCTATTACAGTGCTAATAGTTCTACTTCTTTCCTCAAGATAATCAGCTAGATCTCACAGTGATTACAAATCTAATGTAATGTCAACATATAATGTTGTTTAACTTCAATTATACTTAATTAATTCCCGCCTTTATAGGCAAAAAATTCGGTTATCTACTTAAGTTTTTTAAACCTCTGATTTATCGTTCCCATTTATAAAATAAATCAGTCAACCTTGACATTAATAATAATTACACTGCCCTGTAGAATTATTTGGCTTTCACTCATAATATAAGCGTCTCTAAGGATCTAGATATTTACGCACGTGCGCATTTTAAAAAAGAACACGTGTGTTTTACTTGTGAATTACTGAATAGCTTTGTGCGTGTGTCTTTGAGACTATTATAGGATCTCATAGCCACACAAATCGCCAATCCATTGCTATGGTGTCAAGTTTTACTTTTTGCGTGGGGTGGGGTGATGGTGGATGGTGGTTTAGTGCCGCTGATCCCCTGCGCACGTAAACAGCATATAGATCTCGACGACCCCTCAAACCCCCAAGTGACCCATATTTTAAAGATACCCGTGAACACTCTGCCATTCCCCTACACTTTAAAAATGTCATACGTCATTTCCGTTCGTCTGTTTCTGGTAAAATGATAAACCAGTGTATGTAAATCGCACCTGTCCAGATTGCACGTTTCCCCTCTGGATCTCTTGTAAACCCTCTTTCCTCCCCACCGCCTATACTCCACCTTAAACACACATACATAATCACACGTGCACATGCATGCATATTTACAACCGATAGCTATTTCACACTCAATTCATTTAAAGTTGTACCACTTTCCCCGGCCCAGTCCTTTTATTTGTCTCTTTCTCTTTTCACGCACGCACGCACGCACGCACGCACGCACGCACGCACGCACACACACACACACACACACACACAAGCACACAAGTACACACAGGGAAAGATCCCTCTTTTCGTAATTTGTTTTATCGAGTCGAATCATCGGTGTATACGATTTAAGGTTAAGTCTGGAAAACTTTCCCAAATAAGCTATCTTTAAATGAGCTATCTTCAAATAAACTAGTTTATCAAATTATTCTGCTCTCGATATACTGTAAATAGACTCATTTACCTGAATAATAATGACGAAAGTATTTTAAAATTAATTATTTTTTCTTAAGATTATCTACGAAAAGATTATCTGACGAAGGGAATTTCTGCATAGTAATTTCTGCGTTTATAAATAGTATTTATTTATTCCAAACAAAGAAACAAATAAAGTCTCACTGTGTGATTTTTCTCTAATTCTTTGATAAATAATCCTTATTTTATATGCAGTTAACGTATGTTGTAAAACCACGTCTAATCAATGAAAATAAGAATTTGTAAAACTAACACATTTTGCAATAAATTATGTTGTATTTATTTGTGACAGGAGCAAAGATAATAAAGATTTTGTAAAATCTTAGATTGTGGCAAGTATCGTATATAGCGTATTTTAAAATAATGCGATTTCTTGAACACTATGGATGCTTTCAATAGGTGTACGTGTGTGTCTGCGCGCTCGTGATCTATGCGTACATGGGTGTGTATGTGTGCACGCTTGTATTAATGAATGTAATGTGTTTGGGGTATATGCATGTCAGTACGCATGTATGTGCACAAGAGTTTATATGTGAGTAATTGCTTGAGAGCAAGTGTGTGTATGTATTTGCTTGAAAGCAAGAGACCGCACGTGTGGGTATGCGTGTGTATGTGTGTGTGTATGTGTATGTGTATGTGTGTGTGTGTATGTGTATGTGTATGTGTGTGTGTGAGTCTCTATGTGTGTGCATTTGCTTGAAAGCTAGAGACCCCATTTGTGTGTTTGTATTTATGAGCAAGGGAGTCAGTGTGTGTGTGCGTGCGTGTGTGTGTATGTGTGTGTGTTTGTGTGTATTCAAGAGAATCCATGAGTTTGTGTGAAAAACGGACCAGTACAGCGATTCCTTCTGTTCTAATTTTAAAAAATAAAAAATAATGAAAAATGACTAATTAAACGCTTATAAAGCTGCAAATATTTCTTCTGCTCTTACGCCTATTTTCTGACCAATGTTTGTATCATTCTTCTTGTTTATTTGTTTCGATGTCGAAGTATCACCAGGTAGATGTAGCCACATTTGTCATTCGGATGAACGTTGTTTGTTAATTTACATCAGGATAACGCGCTATACCCAGATATTTTTTTTCAAATTTGCAGACAAAAACAAAAAGCCAAAGGTTAATGGACGATTTTTTCTCCTGAAAAAGAAAAAAAAAGTTCAGCTGCATTAAAGCGTGCGGTAAAATTTTGTTGATTTTTTTTCCAGGAACTTATTGACATTGTCTGGGACTCTGCGAGACTGGCGCTCCGGATATGTCCTCAGTCGTCTGCGGCATGTCTGTGTCACAGCTGCCGGCATCGGGTCATAGTTTGGGTTCACGGAGTGCTCTCAACGTCGACTTAGGCCGTCGTCTTTGAGGTGAATCAAAGGAATAGTTTTCACTTTTTCGTTCCGGAAGCACAACGAATTGCAAACATCAAAGGTCACAGATCAAGGAGCAACACTAGCCTGTCACTCTAGCTGAGAATAACATTGCAGAGTGGGAAGATGATTAATCCTAATTTAATTAGTCCATCGAACGCTAAATCACGTAGGTTAATAAGAGAAGACATTTAATTTACGATCAAAGGTTTCTGGACTGGTCTTACCGTGAGCTTTGGATGAGAAAAATGTATCTTGACCAGGTTATCTGTTGCTTTTTGCATGGCAAATTACAAAAGCAAAGGCTTTAGATCTAGGATGACTGGAATTCCTGGGTTGTTGCCTAGGATTTTCAAATATAAAGGCGTTAATTTGCAGGCCGCAATAGGAGACTTTCTATTAACCACATGCCATTAATCATGTATATTTTGGGGTGAAGGTGTGTTCGTGTGTCTACAAGTTTATAACGTCACTGAGAGCTTAGCCTAGCTTGTACTGATACTATTGATGCTAGTAGTACTAGCATAATTTAACGCAGAGTTCTAGGAATTTTTTTTTTAAAAAGTCGTATGAATTTTGTTTTTAAAAAGTGAAAAAGTCGTATGAATTTTGTTTTTAAAAAGTCGTATGAATTATGCTTTTAAATTATGAAGCTGCAAAGTCGTTTAGATTAGGAGGAACTAACTCGAATAAATAACGTTGTTGCTCATTCGCTTATGTGATGATGGTGCAAAATAGAACAGATTGACGTTGGTGCAGGGTCTGGTTCTTATCATACTGATGTGCAAAATCAAAAAGATTGTTGGTGCATGGTCGTTTTATTTTTATCTTTTAAATTAACAGAATTAGATATTGAAATGAAATATAGTACAATCACAAGAATGAATGAAAACAAACTTCCGGGGTAAACATATTGTTGGTAACAAATTTCATACCCGGGGTAAACATATTGTTGGTTGTCACAGTCTGATAAAAATGTCCGACATGGTGACCTACTTGTCTTGTTTACTTCAAATTTGAAATTTGAAACCCTTGGCTCCTTTGTTCAAAGCTTCCTTTTTCGAGATGCTTCTAGAACAGGTCAAGATGTTATGTAACTTTAGGTCCATTGTCCAGATTCTCGAACCAACTACATACTTCGCGATCAGTCACGTGATACGCATTATGCTTTTCTATAAATATGGGTGCGCGCTTCCGTTCCCTTACTGCGAGAACACATTAGCTATATCCATTTGGCTAACTCCGGTCAAGCGGCAGCCGACAAGCAGATGAGAACCATACCTTCGACTTCTCATAAAAGGTCGGCCCTTGCCTTGCCTTGCCTTGCCTTGCCTTGCCTTGCTTTTTGCCTTGGGCTTTGGCTTTACTTTTGCCTTTGCCTTGTTCCGTCTGGTACAAACTGGTTGAACTCTACGAGTGAGTTCTACTCTGAGGGTCCACGCCACTGAAATTCAAGTTCCCTAGCTACATAAAAAAAGGGGTACCTTTTCCTGTGCGCCACGTGCGTCGCTAGAGTGGGACTGTGAAAATAGACTGGCTGACTGAGTCAAGAGACCAGGCTGATACAGACAATCCAGCTGAGTATTCTTCAGTGTACAAAAATCGAAAAGACAATTGATTGGCAATTCGTTGGTTAACCGATAAAGCATGTAGCGCAAAGAATCGAGAAATAGACTATTCGCGCTCGTATTTGATTATTGTTAACTTGTTAAAACTTTATTAAATCTTATTTTCTTTGTTAAAACCTCTTAGTAGTTAATTTTTATGCATAATAGACCTATAGATTTTCTTAGATTGAATGGGGGCGAATGAGCAGAATGTTGATAACGAATGCATATTAATTTAGAGGAATTTAACTGTTTCAATCTAGCTAAAAGTTCGCAATTTATTAGTTTGTAAATTTGTCGTCTGACTACAAGACACACTTTTAAATTAGTCAAATAGTAAATTGAGCAACCAGTCTGCATAGGATATGAGAGAAGGAATTAATTATATTTAAAGTCCTTAATTATTCTAGGGCAGGGTCTATAAATAAATACTGGAAACGTAACATTGGTAACAAACTTCATACCCGGGGCAAACATTGTTGCTAACAAACTTTATATCCTGGGTAAATATATTGTTGCTAACAAACTTTATATCCGGGGTAAACATATTGTTGCTAACAAACTTCGTATCACTAATGTGCAAGAATGTTTACTACTGTTTTGTTTAGCCTATATGACCGTGTTGAATAAATTGCTTTGACGAAATGATGCTTTTATTTTTAAATGCATGTTTGGAACATGAGACTCAACAGGGATTTTGTTCCCTAATTATATTTTTCACATCAAGTGGAGGGTGTGGGAGGGAGTGGGGACGCATAAGTCAACACTTGATGGAATGAATAGAGTTTGTTTTTCGGATTAATAGATCGATTGAAAGTATTTTGTTTATCACTATAGTAGATCTCTACATGCATTGCTATACGGAGCACGTATTTTGCACTGTTTTGTGAAGTGCATTAATCTTGTTCATGATCACTGGGGCGGGGTGGGTGGATGTAAAAAACTAATCGTGAGAGAAAACACTGAAGTTATTTACTGAGATAAATCTTTTAAAAATTAAATATATATACATATATGTTTCATTAAAAGTTAAAATATACGGTTTACCTGTCCCGCTATTGCTCCCTGCTCACCCTAAAGATTAGTCCCGAAAGTTTATCGGCAGCGGGCGAAACACTTTTTGTCAAAACAACTTCTTAAATCCGTGGATCAAAGAACGGTTAACACGTTAATGAAATGTAGAACCTAAGTAGGTTTATCTATAAATCTGTTACGTACATTACGATTTGAAAGACAAACATTGTTAATCGAAAGACAAATGTGCGTATTTTCTGTTGGTTTAATTTAATTTAATGTATGAAGGATTTTTTTCGGTTTGCTTTTGCCCCCCACCCTCCTTGTCACCTTTCAAAAGGTTATTGGAAAGGTTAGGTAGTTAAAATAACTTCACTGCATGCAGTCTTGTAAAGGTAGAATACGAGATTTTACAAGGCGATCACGTACAAACAGCACTCGATATTGTGTATGAAATGACATAAAAGCGAATGAGAAAGTAAAGATTAAAAATCAGGATATCAGTTTTTAAAAAAGCCAAAATATCTCTGAAATGAATAAAAGCAAACTTAATAGTAAAACGAACACCTGGCTATAACAGCTGATCTGGAATGTTGTCTTAGTAAACTGCTGGGAAATCACAATCTTGCCCTAGCACTAACAGCAACTCTCCTTGAAAACCACCCACACCCTCTCTCCTAGAAAAACACCCACACCCTCTCTCCTAGAAAAAACACCCACATCCTCTCTGTACGATAGCTAACCAGCACCAGTCAACAGAAGTGGTGAGAAGAGTCAACAACAAAACAACAGCTATAATAATAATAATAATAATAATAATAATAATAATAATAATAATAGTGATGATAATGACGAAGGTGGCTACTGTGAGGTCGATGGTGATGATATGACTATTAATAATATTAACAGAACAAGATGAAGGTGATGAAAAGGAGGAAGAGAAGATAAAGAACAAGAAGAGTAAGAAGAAAGAAAGTAAGAGAAGAAGAAGTAGGAGAAAAAGAAAACAAAGAAAAGGAAAGTAAAACGCAAGAGAATAATATTAACAGAACAAGATAAAGGCGATGAAAAGGAGGAAGAGAAGATAAAGAACAAGAAGAGTAAGGAGAAAGAAAGTAAGAGAAGAAGAAGTAGGAGAAAAAGAAAACAAAGAAAATGAGAACGCAAACAAGACAGGGAAAAGATTGAAAATGAAGACAGAGAAGAAGACTGCTAACTGAAAATTTCTGTTATTTACTTTTTTCTTGTTTACTAGTTCATATTTTATTTGTGTAAAGGACCATGCGGTGAATTACATGAATGAATTCGTAAAAGCGCTAAAACTGCAAGGTGACGGCGAAACGACACGAACGGATTGATGAAAGAAGACGTACGACAAAACAACTCAGACGAAGCTGATGGAGGCAAACGAGGACGTCTGAGAAACGTCAGTCTGATAACTTCAACTTGTCGGCCAACGAGAACTTCCTAGAAAATTTAATAAGATGAGGCGAAGTCAGTTAAAAGGCTTTTTCTAAATAACAAATAAAACAATCAAACTTAATAACATGATTTGAAGTCAGAAACTTACAGAACTCCTTTGCCATTTTCAAAAGTGTGTGTGTGTGTGTGTGTGTGTGTGTGTGTGTGTGTGTGTGTGTGTGTGTGTGTGTGTGTGCGTGCGTGTGCGTGCGTCTGTGTGTTTGTGGAATTGGAAGGGCAAATCGCTGCAGCCTAAAATGATCTTTTTTTGTCGGAATTTTAAAGTATAGAATGTTAATAGCAAATAAATATAAAAATAGCCAACACAACATACATTAAAAAAAAAAATACTTGATTATGTACAACTGGTAAATTTTACACAAAATGTATTTTACATCCAAATAAAATTTACTGTTTTCTTCCAATATAGCTAACCTATTAATTATTTGCATTAACCCCAGGCACAGTTACTCAGTTAAGGTACGGTATAGAAACGACCGCACTCCGTATTCAGCTCTGTTTACAGATCTACCCCAAACACGCCAAAGCGCATGGTTGTAACTTAGCGTTGTCTTAGGCTAAGACTTTGCTACAGCCGATCCATTGTGCCAACATGCTGAGATGACCTCACAGAAAGAAGGAATTGCCGATCGATTCCTAAGAAGATCAGCGACAATTTTCCAATCACCTATTCCCTAAGCTCTGCATGACCTCGTAAGTGCAGTGTGCGAGTCTTCCGGTCTTGGACTGGGTACCCCGAGAAGCAAGGCCCCTGTGACAATCTGCCATTGAAAAAATAATAATATTCATATATTTCTCTCTGCAAATGAAATTCCATCTGCCATTAATTTAAGTAGTCTGCGAAAGTCCCGGCCTAGTATTGACATGCAAATGAATTGTTCTGTGTCGCGCTGCTGTTTGTTCTTTAAATACCTTGAAGCTCTTTTTCCTCTATGGTTTTCCCTCTTGATGACGCACGAACAGGACTCAAGCAACAGCGCATTGCGATTGTTCGCGTTTTCGATTGGCTGTCTAGATAATAATGCGTGTTGCCGTCATTAAACTTTCCATAACATGAAAGCTCACGATGCAATATAAACAACATGTAATGAAATTGCTTTTAAAAGCATTCACAGCAACAATAACGAAGAGGACAGCCATATCTATGGTTACAATAACATCTGAAAGTGTTTACATGCTATTCTTGTCAGATGGTCATGAGATTTCAATTCTTGCTGTAAACGAAATGTTTTCAAGAATATATCGGTTTTTTTTTAAATGGCATCCATTGTTGAGTTGAGTTGATTCTGTTTTGGTGTTAAAGATACAAATATAGAAAAGTAGATAGGTGAACAGTGAGGCGAAAAGACAAACATATAGACAGACAGACAGACAGACAGACAGACAGACAGACAGACAGATAGATAGATAGATAGATAGATAGATAGATAGATAGATAGATAGATAAGTAGGTAGGTGGGTGGGTGGGTTTAGGTGGGTGGATGGATAGATAGATAGATAGATATAAATTACTGAACTAAATGAATTTTCAATACCAAATAGCGATTATACTCTTAAATATCTAAAAACGAAAAGGTCTATAGATCTACACTATGTACACGTCATTATTTTCATTTCTGACTAATACTATCGTCACAATTATATTCTTATCTCTGACACCGAACATCTCTCTTGGTCATTTTAATTTCAATCCCAATTAACTAAACAATGTTCTGGACAGTGTGTCACCTCCTTTCAGTTGAGCCAGAGCAACTTCCAAAGTTTGTCTATGATGTGTACACCTCCACTCTGTTCTTTGGAAAGTATTTGCTTGTCATTAATTGTTTCTTCGTTGACTTCTTTTCCCACAGGAAGTGAAGGAACCTTTCGACTTCAATTGCCCTTCTCGGTGGTGCTATGTTCCTGTGGGGTCCTTACTTGCTTTCGAGGAAGATATGTCATGGTGCTGCAGCTGGAGATGGTTAGTTTCGTGTCCTGATTGGGTAAGTCTTGATCAGTGACGTCTCTCCTCCCTCTCTCTCCCTCTCCCCCCTCTCTCTCTCCCTCTCCCCCTCTCTCTCTCTCTCTCTCTCTCTCTCTCTCTTATTTATATTTTAAAATTATTTTTAATTTGCCTTTGCCATAGGTGTTATAGAAGGTGTATTACATTTGTATGGTTGAGGAATAGGATTAGTGCTGAATGGCTGAGGTTTTATTGTGTTCTTGTGGGAAAAGTAAGATGCTGGCTGTGAATGGGAATTGTAGAAGTGATGTTACCTCTTGAATTGTGTTTCTTCCATCAGTGTGTAGGAGGAAATGTTGAATAGTATTGTCTGTCTTCTAGCGTGTGCATGGGTTTGGTTCATGGTTTAATTTGTGTGAATATCTTGTGGAGGTATGTCTGGGTATTCTCTGTTATGGGATATATTGGGAAGGCTGGGGGTTATATATGTCTTTAATTTGTGTTTCTAATTTACTTCTGTGGATTGGTGTGCAGAGTATTTTTCCCCCGTGCTTAGAGCATTATTTTGCCCCCTCTCCCAATCTGCTGCTTCATTTCCTGTGATGTTAGTGTGACTGGGTATCCATACGATTTGGTTTGGATTCCTTTGTTCCTTGGTTTATATATACGGTGGTTGATTTCATTTGTTATTCGTGGTTTTGTATGGTGGAATGGATTTGCTAGGTTTTGTATTGATGTTAATGATTCTGTAAGAATGAGTATGTTTGTGGGTGTTGGTTTGGTTTCTCTAATTCTTATGCTTAGTCTATGGCTATTGATTCTGTAAAAAAATTGCATGCATTGGGTTAAGGATGAAAGTGTGAGTGACTGAAAGTGTGTGTACCTCCGATCCAGTTCTAAGGGTGAGTGTTTGTTGGTAGGTTATTTTTATGTTGTGTTATGTTGGTGAGTGTTTGTTGGTAAGTTATTTTCATGTTGTTTTCTGTTAGTGAGTGTTGTTTGGTAGATTGATTATTTCCACGTAGTGTTCTGTTGGTGAGTATTGGTAGGTTATTTCCATGTTGTGTTCTGTTGGTGAGTGTTTGTTGATAGGTTATTTCCATGTTGTGTTCTGTTGGACCGAGTTTCAGTAATTGTTTGTCTCGTCTTTCTAATAGGGTTAATTGACCTGTCTTTCTCGTCTTTTAAATAGGGTTAATTGGCCTGCCTGACTCGTCATTCTAGTAGAGTTAATTGGCCTGTCAGTCTCGTATTTTTAGTAGGGTTAATTGGCCTGTCTGTCTCGTCTTTCTAATACAGTTAATTGGCTTGTCTGTACATTTAAGTATCTTGAGTATTGGGTACGGCATGAATATATATTTTGAGTGCTTTGTTTTTGAGGATTTGTATTTCTTTTATTTTGGCGTTGTTAGAGGCTGTGTATGTGGTGATGCCTTAATCTATTATAGAATTTAGTAGTGATCTCGTGGCTGTTAGCAGGGTGTAAGGTGCGAGTATCTCCCCCTTACTTATTCTTTCATCATTCGAAATATATTTAACGTTTTACTGGTTTTGGGGTGGATGTTCAAAATATGTTGTGAAAATAATTTCGTCGAAGATGATGCCAAGGAATTTATGTGTTTTGGAGTAGTTTGTTTCTCTTTGTTTTAAAAGAGTTAGATAGATTTGTTTTTGTTTTGAGTGGGGAAGTCTATTGCAGTTGTTTTGTTAGCTGTCAGGTCTAGTCCCCATTTGTCTGTCCATTTTTCTAGATTGTGTATGGTTTATTGTAGGTGTTTGTTTATCTTTGCCTGATCTCTATATGCACAAAATAATTATGAGTCATCTGCAAATTGGGTTAGCTGGGAGTCATTATCAGTAGTAGTTATTTGTCTAGTCATTATTTGTC
Source organism: Sinotaia quadrata (assembly GCA_028829895.1). Lineage (NCBI taxonomy): Eukaryota > Metazoa > Mollusca > Gastropoda > Architaenioglossa > Viviparidae > Sinotaia > Sinotaia quadrata. The sequence goes on along the minus strand of CM054181.1, from coordinate 46,347,417 downwards.
TGGTCATAATCAGTAATTTGTCTAGTCATTATCAGTAGTTATTTGTCTAAGTCATGTGTGCCTCTGTTGAACAGGGTGGGCATAGGGCCCTTCCCGGGGGGGTGAGGGATAGATGCCATACGTGGTGTGTCGGTATTGGAAAATGTATTATTTATTTGAACTTCGAAGGTTCAATCAGTTGAAAACTTTATGTTGTAGTTGTAGATTACACCTAATAATTTCGCACAGTACTTATACAAGTTAGTCTGATGGCAGGTCCTACCAGCGAGTCTCTCAAAGTATCTCGTCGCCTTGAAATGCATGATATTTTAATGCAAATACCAGCTTGACTGCCGTATTCAGCTGGAATCTTCTGTTTTTCTTCGGGGAGGGCTTTCGGGATGTGCTAAATAATGAACATAGCGCAGCAGGGCTCCTTGCATATCTAAATTATGAAGGCTGCCAAAATAGTCACTCCTTATTACGTAACATCACTCCCTGTCATTTCCGATTACCGGTTTTGAAATGGCATTGAGCCGGTGTCATGCTGTGAAGTTTCTTTCTCTTTCCTCCCTTAGCCCTTCCTATTCCTATTCCAATTACGGGGGGGGGGGGGGGGGGGAATATCAAAACTGGCAAGGAAAGCAAGCACAAATTAAATTTTAAAAGAAATGTCAAGAACGGGGGGAAAAAACGATGTTTGTGGCCACGCGTTATTAAAACCTTGTATAACGTAGTCGTTTCCGTTTCGTGAGCGACCAAACCGTTATGTCGTCGCTTGTCATTCAATTCCGTCCTAATGCCATTTGACGTCCAATAGCTGGATGGCGGCACGTCTATGCACATTTCAGTCAGTACAACATTCGACACAGAAAATGCAGTTGCCTGGGTCTTGGAAGACGAAAAGACCGTGACGAAGTGTTCAGTAACCACCCTTTAATTAGTATCAGTAATTTCTAAATCAGCCGTAAACGTACCCAGTACCAGCACACAGGACGTTGCGTGCATAAAATAACGTGAACGGAAAATGGCGAATGTGATGACATTACCTCTCTCTTTCACTCTGTTATTATTATGCCTGATTATAAATATATACATACATTTTAAAAATCGTTTGGTGACCGTATGTTTGCACTGAAACTGCACTTGGTGTCAGCGAATGAAATGGGGGTCAACAAGTGCAGGGATTACTGTCTGCGAGTGTAAATCTACCATCCTGCGCACTCTGCACGTCTACGTCTCTCCGTCTCTTGCTCTCGTAGTGAGCGGTCCCTCTTCCCCTCTCTTATTCTTCCTTTTTCTCTCTCTCCCTTTTTCTATTCTTCTCTCATTCTTCCTTTCTCTCCCTCTTTCTATTCTTCTCTCTATTCTCTTTTGAGTAAGAGTAATTTCATCTTATCGCAAATGCTGCCTGTGTGTTATTAGAATGATAGCTAGACAAACACATGTATATAAAAGAGAACCACCCACTTCTATCTATACATCCATCCATCCATCCATCCATCCATCCATCCATCCATCCATCCATATATCTATCTATCTATCTTACACACTGGCGGCCAATCATCCAGATAGACAGAAAGGAAAATACACACCTACACACGCACTCACAATATACTCTCTCTCTCTCTCTCTCTCTCTCTCTCTCACTTAGACACATACATTTTTTGTAGAAAAAAATCATAGATAGATAGATTGATAGATAGATGGATAGATAGATAGATAGATAGATAGATAGATAGATAGATAGATAGATAGATAGATAGATAGATAGATAGATAGATACTACTTATTAATTCCTATCACTATTCATGCGATACACAGTTGAAGAAATTTTTTTTATTGTATGATTCTAACAACACAAATTAAAATTCTCATTCTGCTTGTATTTCATTAAAGTATGGGTGTTCAAGTAGCAGATTTGCTTCCCTTGACCACAAACGTTGCTGACACCTCAGGTTTTGTGAACACACAGTCACTTGTAACTCTTACTTTACAATATGGGTCTTTCTCGTCTCACAACTCTTATTTGACAATTGATTTCAGTGTGGAACTCACCTTCAAACTTGCACTGAATGCTTGAATTCATACTTTGAAATTTAAATCTGGAACATGAAACCTTGTAAGCAAATTTCCATTCTATAAATAAATGGTACAAACCATAATTAATCATTAATTACTTTAAGGCTAATCCTGAAGAGACCCTCCATTTTCATTGTATATATGAGATAAAAGTAATCCCTTGAGTTCCTTAATTTGTACATACAATTATACAAAAAAATTATATTGGTATATTGCATCATACCCGATGTAGGATTTTCTAACACAATTTTCTTTAGAGTTAAAAGCAGAAACTATTCGTTTATCAGCAATCTAATTTTTCTTCACATTCATACAAAATAGCTTGTCGTGCTGTCTCTCCCAGATTTCTTCTCTTGAGCTAGACTTAATTATGGTCCTAGCAGGATTGCATCAGTGCTGTTATATTTAGAGTGATTTTCATTTACATTCTCAGCCTACTCACGTCATGTCTTCTTTCATCTCATACTAGACAAATGATGTGTTTACTTTCCTTACAATGTTACCTGCTCTGCGTGTTTAGTTCCCATTCATAAAAGTGTTGGCTCATCTACGTGGTTGATGGTTGACTGCGTTTTCAATCAACACTCTCCTGTGCTGAAGTTTTGCACCTCATTCACAACTCGACAGATACACTGGCACTGTAAGGGTGTGTTGCTAACCTCCTTAGCAATTTTATGCTTCAAGTGAAATTCACGATGGCGCATCTAACCCTTTATCCCATAACATTTCAGAAATATATTTTTAGAATGGTGGCATGTTGGTTACTGAGGATGCAAGTCTTGTACCAAATGTACATTTACTTGATGTTAATGGTGAAATTAATACACACTAAGCTGACAAAAGTTTGAAAGATTATTACAATAAGGTGTTATTGAAAGTGAGAATACGTTGTTTTCAAATTGTTGTCTGGCCCACTAAAGTTGCAGACGTTGATGATTTTGTAGAAATATTTCTGCTTAGCCGTTTTCGCTCGCTTATGTTAGTGACGTCAGTTAACAATCCATGCAGGTGGACTGGAGACTAAAGTGCATTTGCATTTACATTAGGTTAGATCATCACTTTCAATAACACTTTATTGTAATAATCTTCCAACCGGTTTACGGAAGTATCCAATAGGAATTAAGTCTCTTGTGTATTAGTTAGGCATCATACCTGAAGAGTGTTACACACGCAATGTAATTTATTATTATTCACTGATACTGGTAATAATATATATATATGTTTTATTCTTCATAATTTTTTTTCTTCATTGAAACAGTCTCCCTACTTCATTTCCCATTCAGTGCTGGTGTACCATGGACCTCAAATGACAAAAGTGGAGTAGCAAAATCGCGTTTGGGGGATCTGCGCTACAACTTAAAGGTGAAAACATCAGAGGAAGAATGACGTCACCATTCAGCGTCAACCACTAATCTCTTCCATTGCGAGAGCTCAGAACGGATCCCCATACCCACGGCGTGAAGACAGATGGCGCAGTTTTCAACTTCAAAAATACCAGAACCATCACCCCAATCAATAAATCGACCATCCCAAGTGACACTAGCGTCAGCGGAAAAGAAAGATAAATAGCAGTGAAAAATCCGAAACCTCTGACAAGGAATCTATTGGAACCAGTGACCCACGTAGAGTTGGAATGCACTCTTGTTGCCACTTGCACCCTGGCTACTTTGGGACATGCGATACCCTGAACTGTTCATCATCCGGATATATCAACCAGAAAATAACCTCCCACCCTTACTTGAAACATTCCCTTTCATATTTTGTTTTATATCACGTTTTGATGTTACTCAAACTTGATATCCCATAATGCAATAGAACAAAAACCTCCCACCTTTACTTGAAACATTCCCTTTCATACTTTGTTTTATGTCACGTTTTGATGTTACTCAAATTTGATATTCCATAATGCAATAGAACACAAACCTCTTCGAGATATTTAGACACTTAGCACTGAAATGTGGAAATCACCAAAATCACCAAAATCACCAAAATCACTTAAACAGTTTCAGCACTGATTCATAAAAGAAATTTAGCACTGTTTCAGGTTTTTTTAAAGCAATTAGTGATGATTCATTTCTATAATTTCAGCTTTGTTTAACTTCTTAAGCTTTTGTTATAGCGGTTTCGTTTGCATTAAATTAATTATTTGTGAATTGTATGATCGTGCTTGCAAAAGGGTCTCCATCTTATCGGTCAAAAGCTTGAAAAAGGACTGTGCTAGGCCTCAAGTCTAAACAGACGTCAGTAAAAAGTAACGCTTTCTAAAAATAGATCTGACGAACCTACCTTCAGTCTCACGACCCAAATCACGTGCAACTTTCACTCGCTTCCTCATTCATTCGCTCTCTCTTTCCCTCCCTTTCTTCCTGATGATGGTTGAACGGACCTGTTTTGCATCCTGCATTAACAGACGTCTAGACTGGTGATTTTCATCGATCATTATCGCAGCGCAAAAAAAAGACCCCCACTTTTTCCTTGTCAATGTTCGCTCGATCGTCTGACCTACGATTGAGAAAATCCTTTTACACTATCGAGGCTTCGTTCACTTCTTTCATCGGAATGTCTCAGGCACAGAGTGTCGACCTAGTATATCAGTTAATTAATTTCTAGCCGTGCTGTCGCATTGTTTGGGACGAAAATAATTAATCTTCATATATTTTCTTCTAATTTTTTCTTTTTTCTTTGTTTTTCTTTTTCTTTTCTTTTCTCTTTTTCTTTTTTTTTCTTTTTTTCTTTTTTTTTTTTTTTTTTTTTTGGGGGGGGGGGCGGTAGCTAAGACAAAGGTGGTAAAGAACGTCAAGACACATGATAGATGGAACATTACTTTGTTGTTTAGGGTGGTGGTGGTGGTGGATGTACATTGAATGAAAGAATACCTAGTGAAAAGGTGAAGAGAGAGAGAGAGAGAGAGAGAGAGAGAGAGAGAGAGAGAGAGAGAGAGAGAGAGAGAGAGAGAGAGAGAGAGAGAGAAGACGCTGGAATGGTCAAATCTTTAAACATGTTTAAGCGCTTTTGAAAAAAATCGTATTATATAACGAGATTTAATTTTTAAATGTGGAATTATGTTGGAAACAAATATAAAAATTTAATTTGTTGGATTAAATGTAAGGTTTTTGGAAACAAAAGAAAAAAATAAAATCTCGATTAAAGAGAGCGTTGGGTATCTTCTTACTTTTACAAAAGTTAATTAATTATCTTTATTAAAAAGCAACGTAAATGAATGTGGCGTCGATGGTGATGGTTTTGATAAAAGACGTTTGCTGTGGTGGTAGAATCTAGAGTGGTGATCGTCAATGATACAACGGCTGATTGTGGTAGTAATGGAAGGTGTGGTTGATGTACCTGATGATACCGACAATAAGATTGAATGAGTACAATGTTTGATTTTGGTAGTAAAAGCCAAACGAGAGTTGTGGAGATTGTTAAGATGGTAGAGTCGATTATTGTTATAATGGAGTTTGTGATAATCATTGTAATACTGTTGACTGTCACGTGGTTCGTTCCTAATTTTTACTGAGAATACATTAAACTCCAATATATTTCATATGACATTATACTATATTGCAATACCTAACACAGTATATTTCATATGACATGTGAATTAGCAACAGTGAACTTGTAACTCGTAACTGGTTTGAAGCACTGCAGAATAAACAAATGCACATGTCTGCTCTCTCCTAAAATGTCTCTTAAGCCTATTCTGTTGCTGTCTTTCTCATAACATTAACATATACCTTTACATTCAATTGCATTATCAAACAAAGATATATAATTGCCTCATTAACTTATTAGTCTGAAAACGTTATAGAAAATTGTGTTTACAATCCAGCATAGGATTTTAATATATGTGCAATTATACATCATGAATACAATCAAAAGAGTGTTGGCATTTACATCACTTCACAACAATGTCTGATTACACAATAGACACTCATTCAGGTTATCCTAGCACATGTTCAAAATCTTGCAAATTGCAAAAAGTCACTTTCTTTCTTATCTGATGATGGTCCAACGTGCCCTTTCTAGGCACATCACAGAACCATTCCACAATCTCCGATGCACTCACAAAGCACACCATGGAGAATCATCCAGAATTTCGTATGCATTATCAATGCACATCACGAGGAATGTTCCAGAACTTTCATGTGTGCTACTCAAGCACATCATGGAGGCTGTTTAAAATAAATTCTTGAATCCTTGAAACCAAACTCAAACCTCAATCTTTTCGGACTTGGTTCGTGCTGAGTGGTATGAATAATAAACTTCAGAACATGGGGTTCTTGCAAAGTCAAACAAGGCCCACAATTTGCAGGGAGGGCCAAAGTCTCAGCAGAATCATGAAGAACAAAAGGTTTTTAAAAAGATCTTCAAAAACAGAAATGCTGCCAGTAATTTCACAATGGCCTTATCCATGCACGTGCATCATTAGAGGGCCATTTCAAAGATGTGTTCCGAACCAAACTCTTCGAAATGACTGAAGAACCATTGCTCTGCCTCCAATGCTGACAGTTCCTTCATGGTCTTCCAGAGCATCTATCATCATTCTTTCAAGGAAATGTTGAAGAGAATAGGTGAAAGTAAGCATCCTTGTCTGACTTCCACTGTTACACTGAACCAGTCTCCTATTTGGCTTTTGAAGCAGACTGCGCTAGTGTCCTTACTGATTTTGATCAGGTTGGCATTGATGTTGTACAGCTTCATAGTGGATCAAAGGGCTGCATGCCACACACTGTCAAACGTCTTCCTAAAATCTACAAAGACATGATAAAAGTCTTGTTGGTGCTCACACAGCAGTCTCATATTAAAAATCTGTTCAGTTGTGTTTTGCCCTGGTTTGAAGCCTTCCTGGTTTTCAGCTTTGATTTCCTCTGCCTGCAGCTTCAGTCTGTTTAATATGAACTTTAGCATGACTTTTGTTGGGTGACATATAAGACTTATCATACAATAGTTCTGAAATTGCTGCACATTGCCTTTTGGGGGCACCTGATTAGTATATCTGATGTGGGCATATGAACTTCCTCACTTAAGTCACTGCTCAGGGTGGAGGAGTCCTAAGAAGGACTCAACAGCCATGTGTCCAGGTGAGCAGTGGGCATATGTTCACATATACATGGGATATAGACTACCCCCTGCTGCCTTGCAGTTTAGATTTGGGATGACCAAAGGCTAGGATGCTGACACAGTTCCTGATTGGGCGTATGAACTTCCTCACCGAGGTCACCGCCCAGGCTGGAAGGGTCTCAGGAAGGACTTAATGGCCATGTGACCAGGACCAAGGTGACCCACTAGTAATGTGGAGTTTCGGCTGTGGTCAAGAGCCTGGGAGGGATGGGCTCCGCCAGGTTCATTTGCCCAAGACACCACATGAAATGATAACACTGCATATTAGCAAACATTAAATCAGTATGTTATCCATTATTCTTTAGCGCTCTTAATACGAATTGCAGTCGCTATTCTATTAATGCATATTTAATACTCCTCTACTCTGTCTTCAAATGTTATAGAATTACAGATAATGTTCACGCAATTTTCCAGAACAAACTACTTAGTTGACTCATTGTTGACAAAAGAAATTGTTGTCTGTGAAGAGCCAGCAGGCGTAGCCACGTAGACTTTGAAAAATGATGTACTCTGTTCCAGAGAGGACATCATTCCTTTCCTCTGTCAAAACTGGAATAAAGGTACCGAAATCATTGCTATAGCGTCTAGAACTTGTGAAGAGCCAATTTCGCTGTATTGATGAATCTTGGAATCTTCCGCTCAATCCTAATATTGCAATACAAGAATCCTCAAATATTGGACAGAGAATTTCTGGAACTCATTCAGTCCTTGAATACTGGATTCCTTGAAGCTCCAATTGTCATTAAGAATTGCCTGTGCTTCGATTCTTATTAGTTAAACGTACTTATTCTATTATGTCTACAGCTTTGCTCTTTACAAGAGCCATTAGAAAAAATGTTTAGGATTTAAAAAAATCATTTTTCACCATTAATAATAATAATAATAATAATAATAATAATAATAGACATTTCAGTAGCGTACGTAAAATAATTGCAAAGCATCATTTCATTCTTATAGCAATTGATATATTTACGTCCCCTGTTTAGGATGTCGTCGAACAGATCTACCTTTCCTGTCAAAATAAATAAAAAATAATAATAACACGCTCTCGAGGTCGGGCGTTGGGAGTCTTGTTTAAGCAAAAGGTCTGTCTGGTTCCTCACGCTATGACTCTCTGAGTGTGGGTTCAAAGTTCGATTTTCCTAATGTCCACCAGAACACTTGTCTTTAAGATTTTACTCTTGAATTATTTGTCTTTACCTTTATTCATCTTACCCTTATCATATTTCCGGTGTGTCACTCGGATTTTACAGAACCCAATCACACCAAGGTCTCGGCATTTGTGTTGTGTTCGGGTAGTAATGCACTTAACGATCTCTTCACTTACTGATCAGTCCAGAGCATAGCTTTTCAACAATTATTAGACAGTTGTTAATCTTTCTGGTCAGTATGTTACATTCTTCCTCGTTTTATTCACAGGTAACACAACGCTGTTACTGATGTCGTGGCCATGATGCCTCTCTTATTGGACATCATTATTCTACCAATAGCAGTAGGTAGTCTGCACAGAGAAAGATAGATAGATAGATAGACAGACAGACAGACATAAAGACAGACAGACATATAGACAGATAGACAGATAGATAGATAGACAGACAGACATATAGACAGACAGACAGATGGATGGATGGATAGATAGATAGATAGATAGATAGAGAGAGAGAGATAGATAGATAGATAGATAGATAAATGATGCATTGACAGATAGAGACACAAATATCCATTGCATATATATAAACATGTAACAACCCGAGAATCACATGGTTGATACATTTTCCCATTAGGTTTTAATTACTTTTCTCTTTTTATTTGTTTACAGGTGCCTAAATACTTGTTTTGCTTTAATTTATGCCTTTTCAATTTGGTTAAGCTTTCCTTAAGTATTTCTTTTTTTTATATAAAATATTTGATCTAATATAATCAGCCATCTCATTGCTGCGTAAGTTAATCTTTCAGAATATTTTTTCCAAGTAAAACAATCACAACCTTTGAAAACATCTTTGGGATATTATATTGTTGTGATTTTTCATTACAGAAAAGATAAAAGTATGTCAATTTTATTTTTTAAAAAACAACAAAATAATTACACATTTGAATGGGTTGTGTCCGGGGGGGGGGGGGAGGCAGTGAGAAGTCTTTGGCTGGACTCTCATTCAAGAATTTTAGACATAAGCCTGTTTTTAAAAAAAATAGAAAGTTCAGAGATTGAACATAATACAAAAATCTATATTATCATTAGTAGTATGGACATTATTAATATCATCATTTTATTTCATCATTATTATTTTTCATCATTATTGTTACTATCATTATTTGTATTTTGCAATTATTATATTTTTTGGTTAAAAATTTATTTTTTAATCAGTTATTACTATTTATATTGTGATTTTTAGTCCCTCCCTCCCCCTCCTTATCATTTTTTAAAAGCACGTAAATATTATTTTTGGTGCAGTAAACATGACATTTACAGAGAGCTTTCGTATAAGTAAACACCAAGGGAAGGTAATTTTAAACAGAGAGGACGGAATAAATGCGAGTGTGTGCGTGTGTACGTGTATGCGTGCGTGTATGTGTGTGCGTGTGAGCGTCAACCAATTACTCTCATTAGAGGTGGAATGGATGACCTAACAACGTGCCGAGCGTTTTCCTCCACGACAGTTGTCTTTCTTCTTCAGGGGCAATGATCGATGCCATGTCCCTCTGCGCGCCTCTTCGATAACTGAATCCTGTTGTGAAGACCAGAGTGCTTTTCAGCTCCAATGTTCTATTTGTCCTTTCTTTCAGGCACGACTATCCCGCTGCATCACCGCCCTACTGCTGTCTGTCTAGCGCACGTGCACCCAAAAAGAAAGACTGCAGCCGGGTCAGAGCAACCTGACCTGCTATGATCAGACGTGTGTGCGTGCGTACGTGTGAATAATACAAGTGAATTTTTGCTGTGATCTTTTAATTGGGTAATAATAGTTGGATGTTGGTTAGATTCTTTTACTTCACGACCTTTATATCTATGACTAGAATAAAGAATGATGATTTTGTTTATATATTGAAACAGATAATTATGGACATGTACTGAAATTATGTTACATCTATTAGATGTGGTGAGTTGTGATGGTATTAGTTCATTGCATACAATATCACTTCCTACATTATCTTTATTGAAGAAAGTTGGACGACATTTAAGAAAACCAAGAGCCTCTGAAATACGTAATCATTTATATTCAAATTCACAAAGGTTAGCGATCAAGATAAAGAAATTTTGCTCACTTTCCAGAACAAGTATCCCTTCTTCTTGGTCGAAATTCACTGTAAACACGTTTGTACCCATAATGCACTTCTCACTAAAGTCACATTATTGTTTAATTTATTAATCTTCTTACGTGTCCTGATAGTCATATGTTGGAGAATAAAGTGGGTGGATGTGGGGGTTCGCTAAATATAGATTAAAAGATGGATTTACCTTCTCCTTTAGTAAGAAGTTTTCCACCTTGTGTGACGGTAAATGTTTGTCTTTAATGTTTTGAAAGTAAACGTTACAGTGCCCGCCTACCTGCCAAGTAAGAAAGACGAGTGGTGTCTTCTGGGAATTATTAATAACATAAATTAAGATTCTCATCACTTGTAATTAGTTATGGGTGATTAATTAATTAATAAGAATCATAACTATTAAGTAAGTGGTGTTGGCGTCACAGATAGATAGATAATTTTGTAAATAAATATAACTATTCATAACTATTATTCTGATTAAAGCCTTGCTTGTATCAGTAATAAATTCAAATTATAATTCAAATACAAATTTACTATGAAATTAATTTGCAACAGATTAATTTATTTCGTACAGCACATAAAGCATGTAACCTTTAGTTTCTTAACCCCCTTTCTTTTTGTTATGTTAATAAAATATATATACTCGGGATCTCTCACTTATTTATTCTTGTATACTGACTTCACTGTTTGTACCAGATTTGCTTCGAGTATGAAGCTACAAATAACTTGGATGAAAACAAGTGGTGGATAATTCCAGTGGACACATCTTCGTTCACAACAAACGTTGCTTGTTACTGTTGCATGCTCCCCAGAGCTAAATTGCAGTGCCGCCTGCTCGCTGCATTGGAGCTCAACACTAAATTGCAGAGCCGCCTGCTCGCTGCATTGGAGCTCAACACTAAATTGCAGAGCCGCCTGCTCGCTGCATTGGAGCTCAACCACAAAATTGCAGAGCCGCCTACTCGCTGCATTGGAGCTCAACACTAAATTGCAGAGCCGCCTGCTCATTTCTACCACTCATTTCTAAATATTTTATTTTAATGTATATGAGTGTAGTGTTTATATAATTTTTATGCAATCTTGTACGAAAGAAAAGCAGCTAATTAATTTTACAGTTTTGTTTCCACTAAATCCATGAATCTCAAGAATGATTTATGTCCTTCCTTAATTTTTGCTATCTGTATATTCATTATAATGCAACTTAAAATCTCTAAGCCACAAATAGAAATAAAACTGATTGTTTTATCATATAACTGGGATTTTTCATTAGTGGACTATTAATAATAACACTATGTAACACAATTTTTGTTCCTGGCTTCTAAGTGTTATATTTCAATTGCTTATGTCTAAAGTACATGAAAAAATGACTTCATTAAGCACAAACTTTGCTTACACGACAACAGCACGAAGAAAACTCGTTTTTTTTGTGAAAATAGAACGATTTTGTTTTCATTTTCGTCATTATGATCAGGTAAAAACAAAAATTGCACAAGGAATAGACAAACACAGTCGGAAACCACTCAACAAGGTTCAGAAATGTGTAGATTTTCTAGATTTACGATTGTACTGTGAATCACTCTCTCGAAGTAGCCCCCAAATGTAGTCCCCCATCATGTTTTCGTTATACTGTCCTTGGTAACGACGTTCAAAGTTCAATATATCTTGATGAAAGCGCTCGCCTTGCTCCTCCGAGTAACCGCCCATGTTCTCCTTGAATTTGTCGAGATGTGAATCAAGGATATGGACTTTCAGAGACATTCTGCATCCCATTTTGGCGTAATTCTTTATGAGAGTCTGCACCAACTCCACATAGTTTTCAGCTTTGTGATTACCTATGGAAGCCCTGAACAACTACAACGAAACTGCTCCAAGCCGCTCTCTCCATCCTGTTCAACAGCTTTGTGAAATCCTCACATTCTATGATCTTCTTGATCTGTGGTCCAACGAATATACCAGCCCTGACCATAGCCTCGGACAGCTTTGGAAAAAGATCTTGGAGGTATTGAAATGCTGCTGACTCCTTGTCAAGAGCAGTGACAAATTGCTTAATGAGGCCTAACTTGATGTCCAGCGGTGGCATAAGCACTTTATGAGGTTCTATCAGCGGCGCCCACTTCACATTGCTCTTCCCAACAGAAAACTCGGTCCGTTGTGGCCAGTCCTTTGTGCGATAATGCGCCTTAGTGTCACAGCTGTCCCAGAGACAGAGGAAACAAGGAAATTTCGTGAAACCTCCTTGAAGACCCATGAGGAATGATACCATTTTGAAGTCACCGATGACCTCCCATCCGTAGTCGTCATACTTTAATGCACTCAGCAACATTTTGACACTGATGCACAGAGTGGGCCATCGGGAGAGACGGGTAGTTGTTTCCATTGTGAAGCAACACGGTTTTGAGGCTCCAGGATGAACTATTTATGAATAGGCGCCATTCAATAGGATTACATGCGATACCTATAGCCTGGAATAGACCGGCAACATCGTTGCAGAAGCACAGCCCATCACGCTGACTGAAGAAGTTGGAGAATCTTTGATGCCGCTTCCTCTGATCCGTGACTTGTACGCTATCATCAACCAAGTAATTAAAACACATCTAAGCGAGAAGCAACTGTTCAGTTTACCTTCAAGTGTTTTCTTGCAATATTCGCATGTGAAATGCGGTGCCCAAGATTTGTCTTGGTCCCCGACCGGCACGCCGAAGTATGCCTTGTAGGCCTCGCACATTATACGACTTGCTTCCATGGAATACTTTTTCGCTCTTGTCTTTATGAATTGTTCGCACACGTAGCAGAATGAATCAGCTGGATGCAAACAATCTCTTGATGCCATATCAAATAAATAACTTCTCTTCAACTACGAATCGTTATCCTTTCAGTCTGCAATAACACAAATTGGAATCTTGGTTCGAGACACCTGTGCTTTTATACTTGTACAGCTACTTTTGGAACGTTCAAGAACGTTCTAGAAAGTTCTGAGAGTTTCTTGAAAGTTCTGGAAGTTTCTTGAACGTTCTAGAGTGTTCAGGAGAATTGTAGAAACATGTGGACAACTCTAGCAGTTCAGGGAGGAAGCTCGGCATTGAAAGCAAATCGAGAATTTTCTCGAACACACGCGATTTTCCAAATTTCATTGTCCCAGTCACAGAAGCAAAGTTTTTCTGGAATAACAGCGATTTCCTTTCTGTTCTAGACCTAACTGATTAGGAAAACACACTTTCAACCCCGGAACAGAACAAAAGTGAAAATTTGTTACATAGTGTAATATATAAATTTTAATTGGCATTAAGTTTATTTTAAAATAAATTATATTAGTGACAGTAATATTTGATCATATAAATATATATATATTGTTATAATATAAAGACTAAAAATGTGGTGACATTTAAATTTCTTTAAATGTTTGCACGGTTTTTCATTAAAAATAAATAAATTAAACTTTATGTGCTACTTATCATCTGTCAAACTGACATAATATTTGTATATAGCTGTAAGAATATAACTAATGATTATTTTTAATATAAAAAATGACCGTATGTTATCTATACATTACAATATAATAATGCATCATTATAAGTTGATAAAATAAGTAGAATTATGTATAAATCTGGAAAAAGTGAACAGCTTTAGTTTGTTTTTCTGAAAAATATAGCTTTTATATTTCTAAAGTATTTAAATGTATTTCATTGTTGTTACCAATATATTTACTTATAGCATGTTTAACACAGTGTTCAAAAGAAATAGCAGTAGTAAATACAGAGAGGTTTTGCTGGTATCCGAATGTGAAATGATTAAAAATTTTATTAATAAAAAATTAAATTATACAAGCTGTCTTTATTTTTTGTTTTCAGTTTGCATGTTTATTTACTGTTGCATTTATCACATACATTCAAAGGTATTTTTGAGATATGAAAGTCATGGTTATGTGAACATGAGAACAAAAATAAATAAATAAATAGAATTTGTGACTTAAACTGCACTTTGTATAATTTCTATACAGGTGTTTAATTAATTTCTTGCACAAGGAATATACATGTCAAATGACAGATTATCCAATATTAAACAAATTATTATAGTTTATTCTTCAAACAACTGATTTAGTGTTTATACTTTTGAGAATGGATTATAGCACTTTTATTTCTGATAATGTTGATACTGTGATTGAAAACAAACATGGGTCCTCCACCAGTCTTAGGGTATTTTCTTTTAGCAAGGTCACTTTTTGCTTCGCTAGATAGTTTTGACCATCTGCTGACCAGTAAATGGTAGAAACCGCATTTACTAACATCAGTACTTCAGTCGTTTAGTCTCTGTTTGTGACTGAACTCTTTAGTCGTGGTTGTAGGATATTTTTTTCTGCAATTCGTATGCTTCTTTTAAGGCAAAGATCTCTGAATGCGTGAAATTATCTTTACGTGCGCAACGAATTTGCTGTTTGGCTTCCATTGTTAAAATTGACTTGTGGGATAGATCTATTTATAGCAAGTCAAGTGACGGTTCTAGATGGCAACTACTTAGGGTGTTTCTAGTTGGCAGAAGTGAAACACTACCTAGAACTGACAACTAACTAGAAGGGAACTAGCGCGCTCTTCGGGAAAGTTCCGCTCTAAGTGGCTGTTATGAAAACCGCCACTGGTATCTTGTTCTCTGCGGATTTAAATATTCTTAACGTCCGACTTTCATTAACCTCTCTGGTGTACAACCCCAGATGATCACTCGCCCTTAAGTCTAATGTTTTCACATGTATTCATCCACTATATTATTTAGTCTATCGGTAGTTGAGTGGCCTAAAACAAAGGCGAAGGCACAGTCACTCCCAGCCAAGAGTCATCGCGGTCCCTAGCCTATTCCGTCACACACCCGGCCAAGAATCAGCGGTCCCTAGTCTATTCCTTCACACACCCGGCCAAGAGTCATCGTGGTCATTAGTCTATACAGTCGCTTATTGCACTCCGTTCATGTAAATTAAAATGTATTTAATAATTTTGAATTTAATCAGCAATGATAAAAGTCAGTGAGACAACTCTTCATGAGAGATTTCCATATATTCAAACTTTCTTTCTTTATATTATTTTCCATCAACGAGATGACTATGAAGTACACTTTCTCCTAAAACCTAAATTTATTATAAAAGGGGTTTAGTTTTAGTTTTTAAGTCCTTCGACTACAAAAAAAAAAATGTTTAAGACAGAACTCGTGCGATCATCGTTATGTCGAAAATTAGTTTTGTCTCAAAAGTGAGCATCATATATATTTTCATTGAATTTGTTTTTGCATGTAAGCATGGTGCTAATGTATTGACGTGTTGTTATCGTATAAATGTGTTCTAATATATACATGATATGTAATTATGCATTTACTTTTATGTCGTAAAATGCGTGTTTTGGTATGTACATGATAATTAATTATGCATTTTTATATAATTAAACTGTTATTTCAAAACAAGCATGATATAACTTTTTAATCACCTTTATGTCGATCAAATATTTTAGGAATAAATTAAAAATAATTAATAAGAATAGTATTATAAGTATAATTATTCACCCAATTTGTCGTACATTTCTAGTTTAAGATAAGCATAAAAAAAATAGTACTTTCTGTACTTCATAATAACATAAGTTGATTATAATTTACCTCTCACGTCGAAATATATTTTCAGTGGCTCATTGATAAATATTATCAACTTTGAATAATTGTGTTAATTAATATTGTCTAAAGTGATCTTTTATGATACAGAATGGTCTTCTAATTAATCGCCAATGAATGGCATGTATATAAGTAAAAATCAAATTATAATTAATCTTATTTAATTACTTTATAAAGAAGAGTAAGCATTTAATATATGGAATCAAATTGCTTTTATAAAGTAAAAGTATGTATATTACATATTATTCGATATAAATGCATTACAAGGATCATAAGTAAATAATAAAAGAATTGAATAAAATATTTTTTAAAGGATTTACAAATAAAGTGAAATAAAATTACTTTAAAAAGAATTTAAAATGAAGAGAAATAAAATTACTTTAACAAGAATTTATTTTTAAAAAGTTAAATAAATTACTTAAAAATATTTACATATGAAGCGAAAGAAAATTACTTTAAAAATAATTTACAAATAAAGGGAAATAAAATTACTTTAATAAAAATACTTGACAAATAAAATAAAATTACCTTTAAGGGAATTTACAAATGAAGTGAAATAAAATTACTTTAAAAATATTTACAATAGAAATAAAAGAAAATTACTTAATATAAAACAAAGTAGATATCTAATTAAATTTTTAATGTAGCTTTTATAAAATAATACATGGGTTTATAAATTAGAGGAATAAATCGACTTTATCGCAAATAAAATAAAATCGGCGATATACAACTGCACCTTTTAATGTCGAAACCATGCTAATATGGAAGCTAGTTAGCGTTGTAGCTCTGAAAACAACAGTAACTTCATAAAACAAAACTGCGATTCCATCAAAAAGATATAATAAGAAATTGTCTCTTTATTAAAACATTAATATGAAACAACAAATGAAGGCATTTGAATGTTTTCTTAGCATATTGACAAAAGTAAAAATGCTTGCTGCGGATGAAATGAGAGGGACGTGGAAAATGTCACAATTAATTTGACTCTAAACACTGTAAGGACCCTTCCGTCCGTCATCATGCTTGCGTGCATCGCTGTCGTTCGTTATCTAGACACACGGAGGAAACGTGCAAAGTGTAAAGACATGATAACGTCAAACGGCTCTCTATAGATAGATAGATAGATGGAAGGATGGATGGACGAGCAAAAGGATAGACTGAGAATTGCTTGAGTAAACAACCAGAATATGACAACTTGCTAAGAGTAGCTAGCTACTGAAAGCAGGAATGAAGAAATAACTTTTAGAAAAAAAAGATTACGTGTGGCGTTTGCGAGGATTTAGCGTTAAAGATATTCTGATAACACAAAATAAATTATGCAGAAGAAGGAATATTTACAAAACAATTACAACAAAACTGGTTTTTAAGAAAATTTTTAAAGGATATTTCTACAAATCAGGAAACAAATCGGGATCAGGCAATGGTAGCAGTACAACTCTCCTTAGTCTTGGACTTCCTGATAGAAATCATTAATACGGATAGAAACGATATGTAGGCATAAAAGGGAAATAATCGATACAAACCAAATTAGTCCTTTCATATGAAAGCGGAAAGGCTAAACTGATCCAGATTATTGCTTTTATTTCGATTTACTCAAATTCTTTGATTTATTGCTGTTGTCTGGAAACAGACTTGAAATTAAATTAAACAGCATTTCACTTTTATACAACAATTTATTTGTAATTCTCTCTCTCTCTCTTTTACCCTCCGTCCCCCCCCCCCCTTAACACGCAAGCTGTGCAAATTTTAATTGGAGATGAGAATACTTTTTAGCAAAAAAGCTGTTGTTTTCTTCAGGACCAACGCTGGTATTGTCTTGTGGTCTGACCGTGGTGGTGGTCGTGCCTTTGAAGCTAGTGGGATGGTGGTGTTTAGGCTGTAGGTCGCGTTACTTTACAAATTCACCAGACCTTGGAATGTTGACGCGTATCCCCTGCGATATTACTGCACGATCTGAAAGCCTATAAATAATTGATCTTGGAAGTTGAGACGCCCCATGCTTCTTCTCTGTGTGTTCCACGGGCCCCGGGCTTTGATGTTAGTTGTGCTTGGCTGGCTTCTTTCGCTCTGGAGTGTCCTCTTCGTAAGCTTCGTGAGAGTTCGAGCACTTATGCGCTAGGGGAATCTGGTTTCAACCCCACGGCGATCGTATTGATTGAGAACGAATACACTCTGTTTGAAAAATAGTTAATAACTATGAGCTCTCTAACACTAGTGAGCACGATTGAATCATCGAACAATGTACAAGATACACAATTACATCAAAACAAATGTACCCTGCTGTTAACAAAATTGTATGAAGGAATGATATAAAGAATAATATGATGAAAGATAGATGAGAGAGAGAGAGAGAGAGTCAGACAGACAGACAGATAGATAGACCGACAGATAGATAGATAGATAGATACATAGATAGACAGATAGATAGATAGATTGCATTATTATCATTTATATTTAACTTTTTAAAAGGGTATTAATTTATAATAAAAGTTTTCGATATCGTTTAACTTTATTCTCTTAATGGTACGAGTTCTATAATTTGAAATCTAGTCGTTGTAGCTGTAACGCTGTAGGAATCATGGGCTAGATACATCCAAACCCGAAGGCTATAAGGTAATAACAACCAAAGCACCTAATTAATTTACATCAAAAGATGCTGTTGAAATTCTGAGTCATGAATGAGAACATAATAAATGAGCTTTATCCACCTAACAGTACTATCGCAATGTTGAATACACTAATGTACACATTTTAATAAATCCTAATATGCTCGGAGTATATTTGAATAGAGTGAAGTAGATGAATCGAGAGTAATAGCCCCTCCTTGGATTTGTACAAACTGTTATTAAATAAGTACGTTTAAAATTAATTTAATGACCAACATTTAAAAAATAACTACCGTCCGAAATATGAGTATATATATATATATATATATATTTAAGTATCACATGACAGATTCGTGTGTAGAACTAATCTGTAGAATTAGATCAAGGTGTCAATACACCTAACGCACGTTCATTTTTCGGGCGTTGCTGAAAAATTAGCATATTCAAAAGCATTACGCTTGACTAGGGTTGAAAGGTCAATACGTGTCTGTATTCTATTTAGTTTTTGGAAGTATACACAATTTCTGTATGAGGGTAGTTAGAGATCTCATATAAAGGTACGGCAATATATTATACCACTTGAGGACATACACATTAGTTTGAATACTACTGCCTGTAGCCATAGAAGGCTGGTGACGTTGATATTGCCTCCATGGTCACATAAAGGACATTATGAAGCTCTGTTATGTGAAGTTATACGGTGTTGTGTTGTATGAAGCTGTGTTGTGTGAAGTTATACGGTGTTGTCTTGTATGAAGCTGTGTTGTGTGAAGTTATACGGTGTTGTGGTGTTGTATAAAGCTGTGCTATTGTGTATGGACTTTGACTTGTAAAGCACGAATGTATACTGTTTCAATAACTTGACTTGTAAAGCACGAATGTATACTGTTTTAGTAACTTGACTTGTAAAGCACGAATGTATACTGTTTCAATAACTTGACTTGTAAAGCACGTATGTATACTGTTTTAGTAACTTGACTTGTAAAGCACGAATGTATACTGTTTCAATAACTTGACTTGTAAAGCACGTATGTATACTGTTTTAGTAACTTGACTTGTAAAGCACGAATGTATACTGTAACTTGACTTGTAAAGCACGAATGTATACTGTAACTTGACTTGTAAAGCACGAATGTATACTGTTTTAGTAACTTGACTTGTGAAGCACGAATGTATACTGTTTTAGTAACTTGACTTGTAAAGCACGAATGTATACTGTTTTAGTAACTTGACTTGTAAAGCACGAATGTATACTGTTTTAGTAACTTGACTTGTAAAGCACGAATGTATACTGTTTTAGTAACTTGACTTGTAAAGCACGAATGTATACTGTTTCAGTAACTTGACATATTCAACAATTTTGTACACTGCCGTGTAGTGTGACTTTTACAAAACACATATAGCTATTTATGTGAACTGACATGTACAAACATCCAGTACAGTCGTGAAAAATGTGCATGTCGAATATATCGAAACTGTGCATGATAAATATGTTGGAGTAGGATACCAAAAGTTACAAGAAGCAGTATGTATACCTGAAAGATGTACATGTCAAGTTATACGACGTAAGAAAAATAACATTTGTATAAAGTAGTTACATAAAGAACATGACTGTTGTATACAGTGGTTACATAAAAAACATGACTGTTGTACAAAATCGTTACATAAATAATATGCCTCTTGTATAAAGTCCTTACATTAAGAAATGGCTGTTGTAAAATGTTAACTTACACGACCTACTTACGACTAATATATTAACGTATCCAGTAGAAGTAGGCGTCCTGTTTCAATATTATAGCCTTTATGTAATACAATCGCCCTTACAAAGCTTGAACGCATAGTTCTGTCGTAAATAAATACCTTTTTATCAGGATTCAAAACTGTATTAAAAAACCAAGTTACCTTGCTTTTAATAGCACAGAACGCATTCAAAGCTTAGGCTACCCTCTTTATCCCATCCTACCCACCCAACCCCACACAATTTAAATTATAAAAAAAAACCAAAAAAAAAAACCACACTGGCCGCAGATGGTCTTGTTGTGTGAAGCAGCATTTGATGGATCACGAGTTTACGTGTGTTCCACGATACCTGTCCCAGTCGCGTATTCATCATGTCATTAAATGCACATCTACCGTATTCCCGGTGACCCCTCCCCTCTCCTCACCCCACACACGCTTCCCACAAAAGGGTTCTCACTTTACACCTCAGCCATGTTTACGTCACATACGACCACGAAATGTTCATCCGTCCTGACGCACCAACAACGCAATCCCACTATCAAATGGTGTTTTAATGTATCAGTGGCACCACACCAATATTTTATAGCGGCCAGCCCCCACAGCGATAGTTGTGTTTCTTAATTTACTTTGGCATTAGGTGTCGGTAGCGTCCCTGGAATAAAACTTGATCCACTATACTCGAAGCGACAATGACAATGACAATATATGGTGGAGGATAGGGTTGGGGGGGGGGGGAGTGTCTTGTTTTAAAATTCAAACGTAGTAAATTTGTGCAGTGAGATAGCCGTTGATTTTTTTCCTCAGTAGCACTATCATGCCCATATTTAAGAAAAAAGAATACGTAAAATGGGCAGTTAGAGAGCTATTCTGGTCGAATATCTCAATATTCTTTCATTTATTCACCAGATACAGTTCTACTAAAACAATTGTGTTTCTTTCACATTTCACACAATGACATTATTTTATGGCAAAGACGAAGAAAACAGCAGACACCGAGGTGTGTGAAAGTATGGATATTGTGGAAGGTGTATATAGGTAATGGGAGACCAGTGTGTATCAGAACTATAAGACGAGGGTGAATTAAAGATGACCACGTTTTATTTCTTTATCTATCTCTATAACTTAATGCAGATGTTTCGTATCTTGTGTCTCTGTGTATATGCATGTGTGTGAGTGCAAACTGTAGTAGAGGTCAGAAATTAAATAAATATAAAATGTTATGCGTGTATTTATTCGACCAGTGAGTTGATGAGCACTGGTGTTATAAGAAACTTATTATTTTCGTTTGGTTTGTTTGTTGTAATAAGAAAAGAGACCTCTCCATTTCAAACCCGTCATTATGACTGATAAGTAACATTTACAGCTAAAATGTAGATTCTGCATCTCAAAATCGAAAGTTAAAATAATGTAGAATTTAATTTCATTTAACTTATTATAGATCATTCTTACGTTATTAGTTTCAGATGACTAATCTTCAGAAATAATATCCTAGGCGTAGACAGAAATTTTAAAAATAGGGAGAAAAATAACATAGAAACAGCAAGAGAGATAAAAATAAGACAGAAAAGTAGAAATGGAATAAAAACAGAAAGAGAAATATACACTAAAGAGATAAATAAAATAAATACAGAAAAAGAGAGAACGAAAGATAAACAGAGAAAGAGAAAAATGAAGCTAAGGCAGAAGCAGAAGTGTCGTAATAAAATACAAATAAGAGGTGTTGCAAAAAAAAAAAAAAGAAAACAGAAAATATAGGCCGTGATGGGGGCGGGGTAGGGGTGGAGGAAGTGGGTCTCTATTGGAAGCTCCAAAACAATCGTTAATTCCATGTTTGAGAAACAGACATGGCCTGCCCCTGCAAAAAAAAAAAAATGCCAGCATTGCCGGGTGCCTGAGAGCGGAAGTGAGTCATGGCTTACAAAATAATATTCTTTGCTATTAGTCTATCTGGCGCTTAGTGGGATAAGTGCAATAGCTGCCGATGGAATTGAGCTAGGCAGGACTGCCACTGGAGATGAATGTTCATCTATATTTTTGCTAGAATTGTCAAGTTATTAAAATTATCATCTCTGAACATTGTGTTAGTGAGCTTTTCATTGATCAGCAATATCAATACTCTTTTAATACCTATTAATCGTTCGTTCAACGACTATTTTGGACATTAAAAATCCACCATTTTCTTATTTCACTCCATCTCTCTCTCTCTGAGTGTCTGTGTCAGTCTCGAAAGTTTAAAATGCAGCACGTTTACAAACTGTTCTCTCTCTTTCTCTTTCCTTTTATCTCTCTCTCTCCCTCTATGTTTTCTATTTGCCAATCCTTAGATTGCAAGTGTTTCAGACCTCATCTCCTCTTCTCTCACTTCCTTTCGATCTTTCCAGTGGAAAATATTTAAAAACCATTGCTTGTCAACATCTTTTCTCTTTTCTTATTTTCTCTAAGAGCCTTATGGTGTTTTCTGCTTCATTGCGTTTTCAGTTTGTTCTGTAGATTTAATTTTGACATTTGTTTTATGCTGGTTGCTTTTGCTGGGGCTTACTTTCCTTCATTTTTTTTACTGACTTTTGACTAAGCAAACTACACACACACACACACACACACACACACACACACACACACACACACACACACACACACACACACACACACACACACACACACACACACACACACACACGCACATACAAACACACACACACAAACACACACATACACACACGTGTAAATGAGTATAAATATAGGAGGCGACCTTTTATATTATGTGTTTTATTTTATTAATCTTGATGGCTGACACTTTGCTTATATTAGCATTATCGTACTTAAGGGCATATCGTTGTCGTCCAGAATTAATCGCAAGTTTTCAAAGGAAATGAAGGAAAAACAACTAGGCTCTTGTTCGGTCAGCAGCAAGAAGTGTGTATGCGTATGTGTATGTGTACGTGTATATGTGTATGTGTATGCGTATGTGTATGTGTATGTGTATGCGTATGTGCGAATTTGCGTATGTATATGTGTATGTTTGAATATGAGTAATTGCATCTGTTTCTCTCTGTCTGTATCGCTGTTCATTACTCTTTGCGTGTATCTGTATGTGAGTGTCAATATGTATGCCTATGAGTATATGCATATGTTTCTCTCTGTCTATATCGCTGTTCATTACTCTTTGCGTGTATCTGTGTATTTTGTCTGAGTGTCGTCAAAATGTGTACCAGCTCGTTTCCATTGTCTTTTCGCAATAGCTCGAATGTTAATTGGGATAATGCCCAGGTCAGTGTAATAATGACCAGGCCTGTGTGGATTTCTTGTCGTTCAGTTATGGCTTGCAAGAACGCCGAGGCACTGCTTATCTCCCTTAATGGCAGTTTCAGTCTCTATTAATGGCCTTGCAGTTTTTTCATACAGCGGACCTCCGTCACCATTAGGATTAGTTCGGAACGGTTGTAAACCCCGTTAATGTTGTTGTTTTGGGGAGCGTTCTGTTTCTGAATGTTATTCTCCTGCGAGTTGCACGGTCGTTGACGCTAAGCTCGTGTTACTGGACCAACCAGTAATCAGGTCTTATGTGACCCTTCATCTAGATCTCAATTATAATAAAAGACGATTGATATCATTCGTCACAATTCTGCTTGTGTATTAAAAGTCCACCAGGAAGTCTTAGATGAGGTGTTTTTTTTTTAAATGGCAAACTGTTATTGAGTAAACTTAGACTAACTATCCTATTTGTAATATTTTCTGCATTTAATATTATTAAATGTATTATTAAATTAACTATCAATACATTTATATTTTCCATATACACAGTTTACTCTTGGTAAAAGACATATCATACTACTTTCATAAACCAAATTACAACATTTAGTCATGGTACAAGTTCCATTACACATGTTTTGTATATTAAGTGCCTTTGTTATTGTCATGTCGTTAAGTATGCACCTTGTTTGTTATTCACCCATGGTAGTGAGTTATTATCCATAGGCTTAATGGTCATTGCATTATCAATATTACTATTCAGTGGTGTTTTACTATCTCCCTTTGTATAATTAATCAGACATTATTAGTCAGCTTACCAATATTGTTCATGTTGCATTTACACTATTTTACTACCGTTTAACTGTTTTTTTTATATGACTCTCAAAAGAATTTAACTACTAAAGGGTACAAATTAATCCGGTCTTTTATTATTTGTACCTAGTAAGGGAAAACGGAATAATGAGACAAAATGGGTTTTGCAATTTTATTCCAAACCGGGACAAAACTCTGCACAGGGATGAATTTATTCACACTAGTGAGGGGACTGCTCTTCCCTGCGCGATTCTTTGTTGGCTGACATCTCCCTTTATAAATCTGTAAGTAGATTTGTAAAAAAAATTAATTTCTGATCTTTACATAATTACACTTAAGTTACTAGTACTCTAGTAATGTGTAGGGAAAATATCGACTTGTTAAGTTATGTTTCTTGTTGTTTCTTTAAACCAGCGAGTAACATTTTAAGGAGGCAAACGTCGAATTTTATAAAACAAACATACTGGGGCTAAACAATGTAAAATGTTTGGCACATAGTGGGGGATACTTAGACAAAATGTAGAAAAGAACTTTAAGAATAAACTTAAACAATAAGTTTACATTTATATTTTTATATTTTACTAAAAACGTTTTTCACACAAATACGAGAAACGAGTTTTCTTAATTATTTAATTTTCTGTATTTTATTTAAATTGCAGAGAGGGATTCATTATTTGTTAATGAGAAATTACAAGATGTCATGAAACAAGCTGTAGTTGCAGTCTCGGTCTGAAGATGTCATGAAACAAGTTGTAATGGTAGTCTTCAACCAGACCAAGGGTAGTAAAAATGCTGCAGAAATCTTCAACATTCCTCAAACAACCCTTGAAAGGAGAATTTTAAAATTCAAAGAAAATCATAACAAAGCAATCACAACTGTTGACCATTACACCAAGCAAAATATGTATTGTTTAAACATCTTATAAAATGTTCTTCTGTCTTAAGCTTATATAGGCTTATTTAAAAAAAAATATTTATAAATATCTTTAGGAGTTTGTTTCACGTTCCTTATTTTGGTTTTGTTTTCAATTGTGAGGTTTATGTGCATTTCACTCTAATTTTAATGAGGCCCAGGAAATTGAGCTATTGAAATATGTACACTTTATTGAAAATAGATTTTGGGGGTTATCTTCATTTGAGCTAAGACAGTTGGCTTACCAACTGGCAGAACTGGTAGAACAGAATAAGGTAAATCAATCATTTGTTCATGAATAAGTACATCGAGGTATGGGCTTTAATCGTGCAGCAGTAGCACTAAAATATGAAATTGTGTTGAGACAGGAATTTTAAAGTCATTGTCAAAAATTATTGCTTCCAAAGGCAAGAGACAAGTTCTGCTTTAACTTCAGCTAAAAGAGGACAACTTGTCGCTGATGTCGCTCAGCCAGTACGGAGTATATTTTGCTAAAAATCATATCTCCGCGAATTCGCATGAAACCGGAGTTACTGGATGGAACACTTCATAGAACATGGACAGAGCATCATCCCAGTGTTTGGATCCAATCATATATTTTTGTGGCGTGGTTAAAAGAAAATATTGATCTGTCTAGGGTAACAGTACTGCTAATTTTAGATGGTCATGCCACACACACAAAATAACTTTAGCATATTGTCCTTGCTAAAGACAATGGTGTGATCCTTCTTTGTCCCCACCGCACCCCACACTCTACTCATCATTTTAAAACCATTGGATGTTAGTTTTATGAAACCACTAAGTATCGATTATAATCATGAAATGCAAAAGTGGTTAATGTGTAATCCAGGCAGAGTCGTCACATATGAAACAAACATCATTGAGAGGGAGACAATCAATGGATTTTGCAAAGCTGGTGTTTAGGGCCAGTAGACAGACAACAGTTTTCAGCTCGCTGTACAACAAAAAATATACCTTTTCCTGAGACAATAATGTACTACATCACTCAACCAGCAAATCAACTGCTACATCAGCCACTGGAAAGTCATCATCTGCATTTAGTACAACATCCAGTACATCACAACCAACTTCAGCAGAAACGTCAGCAAATACTATGAAATCCAGGATTAAATAAAACATTTAGAGTAAACGCAGCAACTTTAGCGTGCACAATCAGTCTGCAGACCGTTAGCAGCAACATGTAGCTTATCACCAGCCAAGAAAGTAGGAGCACAATTAGCACGTCAGCCACAACATCATCACAGTGCATTTAGTGCATCAGCTAAAATCCTACCGCTAACAGCATATAGTACATCAAGCGCTAAGCCACCATTTACTATGACCTTAATGGCATCAAATCAATCACCAGGGGCAGGCAGCACAACCACTATGACATCACCAGCCACCACATCAACAAATGATTTTTTTGTTTCCCCACCCCATATTATGCCAGTAGCAAATAGGACAGATGTATCAAAAAGGTTATCAAAACGGAGAGGTAAAGCAGATATCCTTACATCAAAACATAGAGGTAAAGCAGCTATCCTTACATCAAAACAGAGAAGTAAAACAGCTATCCTTACATCAAAACAGAGAGGTAAAACAGCTATTCTTACATCAAACAGAGAAGTAAAACAGCTATCCTTACATAAAACAGAGAGGTAAAACAGCTATTCTTACATCAAACAGAGAAGTAAAACAGCTATCCTTACATAAAACAGAGAGGTAAAACAGCTATTCTTACATCAAACAGAGAAGTAAAACAGCTATCCTTACATAAAACAGAGAAATAAAACAACTATTCTTACATCAAAACAGAGAGGCAAAACAGCTATCCTTACATAATCTCCTTACCAAAAAAATTGTTGGAAATAAAAAGTAAAAAATCTCCAAGGATGAGACAGTTGGAAAGACAAACAAAACTGCAGATAAAATATCAAAAGACACCAATTGTCTCTATTGCAATGAACACTATCCCCAAAGTAGTGAGAGTTGGGTAGATTGTCCAGAATGTCAAAGTGGGCGCACAATTCTTATGCTGGAATAGGAGAAGAAAATTAAATTCTTCAGTTTCTGTATGAATTATGCCTAGATAAAAAGTTTATTGTTATTAAAATGTAATATATTTTACATTTTTTTTGGAAAGATTTTCCATCAATATTTGTAAAGATTATTTCTTACAATTAACAATATCACCGTATAATTCAATGCGCCGTAAGCTGTAAATTATTTGTAAGTGTTATTTTCTTTAAAATTCCTTTTATTGAAAAAAAATTCATTCAACCCATTTTGCCTCAGTATGAACCCAACTTTGGACTATGCTTGGGGCAAAACGGTGTATTATTGTTAAAATTGTAGTTCCTGAATAAATCGTATAATTATTAATATACAATTCTCTTCTTTTGAATAAGTGTTCTGTACATGCAGGAGTATTGTTTGTGTACACTTTTAGCTTCCCCATTCTCTCCAGGTTTCCATCCGCATAACTGCAGTTGAAGAAGGAAGTTTAACTATTATTTCTTTTACAATACTCTTTAAAATTGTTTTAATAGTATTTATATCGAATTAACCTCTTACAGCTGAAATTAATTCATCATCAATAAATGTTCTTGATTAAATTAACTGTCTTAATGCACATTATAATATTTAACTGTAATAAAATCTATATTTTCCTTTTTAAAGTAACTTTTAAAATGATTTGGTTTTTACAATCATCATCATTTCACACCATTCCAATATTGCATGATTCATCAATCGCAAGAGCCTCTTCCTGTATGGTTGAATCTAACAAAACTTTGAGCCAGTCAGATTTTAACTTGGGCAATTGCTAGCAAAATAGTCAAACTAATATCATCGCATCACACAAAAGAGAATGTGTGATCTATCTATCTATCTATCTATCTATCTATCTATCTATCAGTCTGCAATACTGCATGCTTCTCTATCGATTTATCAATTTATCACTCTATCTTTAACATATATATCTTTATGTTTATTTTGGGGTAGTGTTTATTTTAGGGTAGAGAAAATTATTAGCCTTTATTTAAAGATCACTATTTAGTTAATATTAGCAGTCTCTGATTGCTGTATTTATAAATTGCAGGATTTCACCATATTACGTTGCTTAGGATGGGACATCTACATAGACTCAGCCAGTGACAATGCTAGACTCCACCAGTCTAACAGTGAAAATAGTACATTTGGCCAGGAGTGTGTGAAGAGTTCTTTAAACGTGTAGGATCAATAGCAAACTATTGGGAACTTTGTACAAATCTTTTGAACATTGGGAACTTTGTACAAATCTTTGATATTGGTGAACTGAGAAGAAACTATGTGAACTTGGTCAGGGGAAACATAACTATCTAAGGAAGGCTAAACTTTTCTCTGATAGACATTATGAGCATTGTGCTATGTGTATTTTGTAATTGATTGTTGGTTTATTTTCTTTAATTGTTTTAAATATTTTATTAATTTTCATCTATCTTTTGTCATTTCGTGTAAAAATTCATTTAATCATAGTCATCGTGTCTGTTTGTCGGTCATGCCTGTCTGACTGAGGTCAATAAATTTAACAATACATGTATTAAATCAACAATCATATATACACAAGACAAATAAATGAAATATATTACTTGACATCAATTCAATTAACTCATGTTCAGACAATTATTGTCTACACAGTCCAAACGTATAAAATAATAAATTACAGTTCAACTATAGTCAATACAAATCACAGGTTAGTCCCATCACAAAATAAAAATGGAGTTATTAGAGGTAGGTAATTTAAAGTCTTTTTATACATGACCTGGATTAAACGTTCCTTCAACAGTCTTCAATTGCTTAGCAACAATATCACAATGTCCATGTCAACATGATTCTCCCACCACACATGTGGAAAACACTGACACACTGTTATATTCTTGGACGAACTTCAGCGCTCTCCACACATCTAACCTGCACGTTATTAGTGATTGGGACCTTAGATGTAAATCTCTGACTGAACTTGGCTCAACTCCACTTTCAACAGCCAATTTCATGCGAGTTGGGTGAACAAAACAAGGACCTATATTCGAATGGCGCCAATTACCATCCTACACGATTTCGAAAAAGAACAACTTTTAAATGAAAACAGAAGAAAAGTAGTCTATAAGTCCTTTCATTGGTTGACTTTATTTACCGAAGACTTTGAATCTAATAAATTATGGAATTATCTGTTTCATATCTAATAATTTTGTCTAACGACGTTGCTATTATTTCTCTGATGCAGTGATCGAGAAGTATGTATCTTTAGGAAGCTCTGTTCAGGAAGAGCTCTGCCCGTCCCCCATCCCTCATGCAATGATCGAGAAATATGTATCTTTAGGAAGCTCTGTTCGGGAAGAGCTCTGCCCGCCCCCCCCCCATCCCTCAAGTGGATAAACGTAAGCATGTTATTGAAGAGCTATTACGTTTAAAAGTGGGGACACAATTTTATTTTTATAAATTATTCAGCATTCCGTTAAATGCAATCTGGAGTGTGGATCCCTTTTATCTTGAAGACACTGGTCGAATGCATTGAAAGTAATTTTCATGAATGACGTAAGTGACTCTAAATAGGTTTCGATTCCAACGCAAAATGTCTCCAGGACTGACCTTTCATTTTTCCCGGTAGTATCGCTCCATGATCTTAAGAAATAAACAGAACATTAAAAATGTACCAGCTGCGGGTTAAAATTAATGTTAGAAATTCGATTAGGATTAGACATAGCGCTAGTTTTGTCTACATTTTCAATAGGAGTGCACAAGGGCGTTACTCTTTCTGCTGAGAAAATCGTTATTGTCATTTGAGCACAAAAAGGCTATGAGAAGAGTAATGTTAACAGTTTTAAAGAGCGACAAAGTAGCGGAAGTGTATCTATCAGGACGAAAAGTAAGTTGACAGTAATTACATCAGGCAAATACTAATTTTGCATTTGAAATTTTAGCATGTTCGTTTAGCGATGCCAATTGCTTGAAGACTGGATATTTCATTCTTGGGAAAAAAAAACCACATGCAAAATAGAGAATTACTCAGTTCAGCTTCTAGCTATATAATTAATATTATTTTTTTCTAAATTAAAATATACGCTTTCTTATTTCTTGCAATTCAAAGCGTTAGTCGAGATCTCCTGCGTAAGACTATATTTTTCTCTTATATATTTAATACTCTAGATAAACTAAACATAAAATAGTTTTCATTCTCTTGTTAAATCAGTCTAGATAAATAAAACATAAATCTACCATTTTAATTATTAAGTTATTTATTACATGTGGTTTAGAATAAATCTATTTATGATCCGATTATAGACGCTGATATTTTAAAAAAAAAAACCAGTTGCTTCAAGAAACCAATTCTAAATCTATAATTATACACATTTTCAGAGATAAAGTTACTCGTCCTAATGTAGAAATCATTTGCTTTAAGAAAACAACTCTTAAGACTACAATTACAGATTTTGTCAGAGTTAAAATGCGGCAGTAATATCGTATTATCTCGTAGACTCATATGATCGTAAATCTATACTAAATCTAATCTATACTTTATCCTCTTTTAGACAGCAAAATATTTTTTTCAGACGGACTAATGATTTCTGTATTTTCTAGCAAACAACAAGATGGGGAATTTGACTGATGATGGCTTAGCCTTGTGTAGGCCAAAATAAATGATTTTATTAGATTCAGGTCAAAACATACACATACAAAACCACAAACACACACACACACACACACACACACACACACACACACACACACACACACACACACACACACAAATATAGACAATCAGATTACGTACACAACTCACACATATAATCATGCACATTTGTATACACAGCATACACACTTCCAAACACATACTTATACATAAGTGATGAAATACATACGCTTACACTTGCAGACACATTCAAGTACCTGCTATATTGTACGCTCATGCAAATTATTTAATTAATTTAACCTAAAGATGTGTCGACATGCCCCCATCTAGTCCAGCAAATTCCCCTGCATGTTTCCAGGATATTTTATTCGATAACATCCTATTTTAGTTTACATTTTTTAATTTAAATTTTCTATTATTTGTAATATGCTTGTGTTTGTTGGCGGAGCCAGGAAATGATGGATGTTGCCATGGAGTCGTAATCAGAAAAAAATATTTGAGAGACAAAGAAAAAGTGTCACGTATGACAAGCGTTTAAGTGACGATGTGTGTATATGTTCCGTAAGGATAAGAGATTGACGCAAGAAAACTCAGCAGTTGCAAAATTATTTGTAAGTACTGAGACTGCAAACTTTTTACCATGTTTGAAAAACTGAGTCGTCTGCATTGCTGTATAGTCCGTCTGCATTGCTGTATAGTCCGTCTACATTGCTTTATATTCCGTCTGCATTACTCTATAGTCCGTCTGTATTGCTCTATAGCCTTTATGCATTGCTCTTGTCTGTCTGCACTGTTCCACTCAGACTGCATTGTTCTAATCATTCAATCAATGCTCTAGTCAGTCTACATTGCGCACTAGTCTATCTATATTGCTCTTGTCCGTCTGCATTGCTCTTATCACACTTCCTTGTTTTAGTCCGTCTACAACTCTACATTGTTCTAGCCAGTGTGTATTGCTCTATATTATAAAGTATGCATTGTTCTATAGTCCGTCTGCATTGCTCTAGTCCGTCTTCATAACTCTAGTCATTCTGCATTGATATAGTCCGTCTGCATTCCTATAGAGTCTGCATTGCTCTAGTCCATCTACATTACTCTAGTCTATCTGCATTGCTCTAATTCATCTGCAATACTCGAGTCAGTCTGCATTATCCAGGTCCGTCAGCATTGCTCTAGTAATTTTGAATTTTCTAGTCGTCTGAATTGCTCTAGTTATTTTGAATTTCTCTAGTCTAGTACGTCTACTATGCTCTCAACACTCTCCAATGCTCTAGTACGTCTGTCTGAATTGCTCTAGTACGTCTGTCTGCATTGCTCTAGTACGTCTGTCTGAATTGCTCTAGTGCGTCTGCTTTGCTTTTGTCTATCTGCATTGCTCTAGTACGTCTGCTTTGTTCTAGTCCAACTCCATTACTCTTCTGCATCGCTCTGGTCAGTCTGCATTGCTCTCGTCTGTCTGTATTGCTCTAGTCTGTCTGTATTGCTCTAGCCTATTTACATTGCTCTAGTCTGTCTTCATTTCTATTATCAATCTGCATTTTTCTAGTCAGTTTCCATTGCTCTAGTCCTCCTGAAATGTTCTTATCTATCTGCATTGTTCTAATATGTCTGCATTGTTATAATCAGTCTGTATTGCTCTCCTCAGTCTGCATCTCAGTCTGCATTTTTCTACTTTGTCTGCAATTCTCTACAGTCCGTCCGCATTGTTCTAGTCTGCATTGCTCTCTCGTCTGTCTGCATTACTCTAATCCGTCTGCATTGCTATAGTCTCTCTGCTTTGCTCTAGTCCGTCTGCATTGTTCTAGTCTGTCTGCATTGCTCTCGTCAGTCTGCATTGTTTAGTCTGTCTGCATTGCTCTCGTCAGTCTGCATTGCTCTACATCAGTATTGTTCTAGTCAGTCTACATTTACTAGTCCGTCTGCATTGTTCTATATTCTGTCTGTATTGTTCTAGTCCGCAATTGCTTTTACTAGAATAAGATTAACTATACTATCACATCACGAAACGTTTACTTGGAGAAAATTACATTCTTTTCTTTAATACAGACACGTCTAGAAAAAATAATATTTTATTTCTCTAATGCACATTGACTAGACTAGAATAATCTTACCATTTATTCTCATCTTCAAATCTCTGACTTATCATAATATTAAAATCAATTCTCAAATTCCAGCAGTTTGACTAGAATTTCATTACCTTCTTTCTTCAATATTAAACACCTTAACTAAAATAGCATTACCGTCTTTTCTCTAATACAAACATCATCAATCATTCTACATAACCACGCGGAGCGTATGCACCAAAGAAGAGATGTCACGATCTCTGAAACTTCCTGCTAGACTTCACAGTTTCAGAAAAATGTCCAAAGTCTCTTTATGGCTATCTATCCGCTTTTATCCCACCAGCTGCGAAGTGACGTCTAACTGAAGTTCCCGCCAGACAGGGGAGAGCAGCCTGGAGTCCAAGACTTCGTTCCAGACAGCGGACATTCTGACATATGTCAATTCACACTCTTTCCTGACTCATCTAGTTTGCCTAAAGTGCCACGCTTGGCCCGCGGACATTGTTTGTCTTGTCTGCGATCCCAGACTTTATCTTTTCAAAAGTCCTTTATTTTCTACTGTTTTCCAGCCTGGATTCTCTCCGTGTTTTAGCCACTTAAGGTTGGGCTTAAATTGTGTGCGGATGGGTGTGTGCTTGTCAGTGTGGTGTGCCTGAATGAATGCTCTGTGGAAGGGTGTTTATGTGCGTGTCAGTCTAGCATGACATTTTGAGTGAATCATATGTAGACGGGTGTTTTGTACGTTGTATTGTAAGTGTAGACGCTTTTCTCTATATATATTTATGGTGTGTGTGTGAATTTGGGTGAAAGCCTACGTACATGTGTGTAACAATGTGAATGTTTCCTCGACGTCTGAGTGCATGTGTATACTATGCGTGTGTCAGTGTGTGTGTGTGTGTGTGTGTGTGTTTGTGTGTGTGCGTGCGTGCGTGCGTGCGTGTGTGTGTGTGTCAGTGTGTGCGTGCGTGTGTGTGTGTTTGTGTGTGTGTGTGCGTGCGTGTGTGTGTGTGTGTGTGTGTGTGTGTGTGTGTGTGTGTGCGTGTGTGTGTGTGTGTGCGTGTGTGTGTGTGTGTGTTTGGGCGCGCATGTGCTTACTCAATCAAAAGCAATTATTTTTTAATTAAAAGTATTTTTTCCGTTCACTTGGCACTCTCCAATTTAGTATCAGTAAATGGTGAGAGTGGCAGGTGACAGCCCAATGGTAATGCAAGCAATATTAACCCATTTGGTGCTGTAGAGAACGTGTGGAGAACATGAAGAACAATATCTTTGTTTCAGGAGTGTTTTAGACATGTAGAAAATAAGGAGAACAATATATTATGCGTGCACTTGCTTCCGAAACCCTGTTGGATATATAAAGTAGAAATTTTGTTTTACATGTGAAACGTAAACAATAGACAAAAACTGAAGAAGAGCAGTACCATTTTTGTATGTAAATCAAAACAAGATTGTAAGAATTATTAGAACAAGTAAGATCTGAATTATAAGTGAAACAAACAAATATAGTAAAAGCTGTTCGAAATGTAAGAATTATAAGTTCAACAAAACAAGAGTGTAAGTACTGGTACAAGTCTTGAAGAATGGTAACTTCTGGTGGGCATACGAAACCAGCTGAATTATTTAATTCTTCAGAAATACACAGTAAAATGTTGCTGTATCTCAAAAGATAACAAGATGTTGTCAACATGAAGACAGCGTAAAAATAGTACCAACAGCACATTATACCTGTGTCAGAATCATGATGGTTAGCATATTTTACCTGTGTCAGATACAAGATGGTTAGTATATTTAACCTGTGTCAGAAACAAGATGGTTAGCACATTATACCAACCTCAAAAGCAGAATGGTTAGCATATTTTACCTGTGTCAGAAAGAAAAGATAATCATCAGAGCGTCAGCGCTCTCTATTATGAACTACATGCTGATGAGCATAATAAATAATTAGAACCACATGACACTAACGACTTGCAGTGAATTAGGAAAGTTATATATACTTTTTGTTTGCTTTGTAAGATTATAGACACTAGATACCAGTCCTTCATCATACTAGACAGTAAAACGGACTCACATATAAAATCCACAATTAGACAAAGCAATCGAATATATAGCATTATACACAATCAAAAATAATTGAAAACTATCACAATTTTTTTTTTTTAAAGTCCACACGAACACAAGGATATTCTATGCGAACATCTGCAAGCAGAAAAAAGGGAGATAAACAGAAGTAAAGGCTTATAAGGTAAACAAAAAACAGTTAATTAAATAAAATAACGAAATATATATTTAAAATGTGTAGCTAATACTTCCAACTTTCGCTGAATACAAACAGAACAAACAACTGCAAGAAATGTTAGTAAAATAGTTTGTAATTTGCTATATAAAATCAATTGAAATTCTAAACATGCGTTAGATTAACATTCAGACATAAAACGAACGCAGCTTAAAATTTTATTTCAATTAGTTTTCTTTAAACGTGACACGCATGTTCATTATAATATAGGAATAGAAGAAAATAAAACAAAATATAATATGTTTCTTATTTCTTACACATCAGTGCAAATGTCACTTAAGAGAAGAAACAAACAAAAATCTCGAAAATACAACCTCACTGGACCATTTTAATTGTTACATTTATATTTTCTTTGAATGGTTCTTTCGTAGTTTCTTACTTTACCACATTGTTACATGCAACTTGCTTGCGTATGTGTTTAATTAGACAGGAAATGAACAGATGGCAATAAATAAGTAATGCCATTTGATGCATAATTAGTGGATAAAGCATCAAATAAACGCAATTTATGTATGTCTCTCTAGTCGAGTGCTTCTTTGCTTTCTGTTTTCTAACTCGTCGGTTATACAAATATTTCAAGAAACCACACAATGCGCGACAATATTGATGTACGCAATGACAAATTATGTTGTCTATCTATCTATCTATCTAAATATCTATCTATCTATCTATCTATCTATCTATCTATCTGAGATAGATATCTATCCCTCCCCCCTCTCTCTAGATATATATTTATATATATTGTCATATCTAACAGCCAGGCGCACTCGTCCCACGTGTTTTTATTGTCACTGTTGACAGCCACATTTTGTCTATCATCATTCAGTTGACAGTTATACTGTTATTTGAATTTTCAGTTCTGATTGTTACTCTGTATTTTTATATTCTAATAATACACACATTGTTTCTGTCTTGTGTCCTCATTCTGGTGACAGTTATCTTGTTATTCAAATTTCAGTTCTATATATAACTATATTTGTATTTTCATAGTTTTGTGTCTATCTCTCTTATCTGTCGCCATCCAGTTGACAGTTGCCATTGGTTTATAAATGATTTAACTCGCACAGCAGAACCCTAAAGGTTACCAACATTCCGTGTGTACAGATGATTATGTCTCTCAAAGACTGGTTGACGCAATCGACTTATTTCAAATAGTCTTTCTTCAAGGTTAAGCCAACATACATTCGAAATGGTCAACATATGCATCAAAGCACAAAACACTAGTCCATACACATAAACAGTATCGAAAACTAATGCAACATTTCTGTCTTATCAACATCACCTGCCTCGGTCTCAAAAGCGTACTCCATTAATCAAAGAAAAGCATCATAAAAGTATGTTCCATTAGGACAAAAAAAACGCATTGAAAGATACCATGCATCAAAATATATTCCATTAGGAAAAATACCCCAAGCAACAATAAATATATTCTGTACAAGAAATATACAGTAGCAATTCAAATTAGTGCAACATTTTCTCACACTTTATGATGTAGGTTTCTATCGCCTTCTCTGAAGACTTCGATACGTAAAATGGCGAACAAAGTGGCGTATCTCCTTAACCATAGCAGTTCACTGGTCATCTCAGCCTCATTACAGCCTCATTGTGACTATCTTTCACATCACTACAGCCTATATGTGACTACACTTCACTACAGTCTCACTTTGACTATCTTTCACCTCACTACATCAGAGATGAGTGAAGCATTCATACCACGAGTTTTGTTTAGTCACCGCCACATCCAGTAATTCGCATGACTGTCTGACCGCCAGTTATTGGTACTAGTGCTGCTTCATTAGTACAACGCTCTGTCCACACCACAATCAACTGTCCATTATAGCCACACATAAATCATGTCCCTGCATGCATGATTGACCAACGAAAGTCCCTGGGGAAATACTAATCCCTTTCCTCAATAACAAAGCAGTCATTCAACGCTTACGTCACTTGACCGCTCTTTCTCTCGTCCCATACATTGACTTCCTTCCTAATTAAAACACCAGATAATCTCCTTGAGCAAAAGGCGAGCAAGTGTTCATCAGTTTTATGCTTGAGCAACAATCTCAAGATCATTTTATTTTAACAGTCTCCATGATGCACTCCTTCACTCTCACATTCCTTTTGTTTCTAAACCATTGTGGGTAATTATGACTTCAACAATAATAATGTATACTGCGATGAAAGTTAATGATAAACCATTATGGGTAATCATGAAATCAACAATGACAATTTATACTGCAATGAAAGTTAATGATAAAATGTATAAACACCCATACATTTGGGGCATTAAACAACGATGATGATGCTACACGATTCAATAGCAGACCTTTTCCAACAATGCATACTTTGTACTAGCTAGAATATCAAAAATACTAGTGTGATAAAGTAAGACAATGTGATAAAATACATCAAAAATACCAGTGTGATAAAGTAAGAGAACAACAAAAGTAGCAAGGAAAAACTATTGGCTATTGTGTCGTACTACACGTGACATTTTTCTTTTCGCTTTACTTCCATTAAAGTTTGCTTCCAGGACGAACAATGTCTCATCTCTTAAAGTGCTGGAGACCGAAATATAATCTGGACTGTATAGGAACCAAGGTTAAAAGCCGACATTATACCGTTGAATCAATGAGCATTTACGTGCAACTCTATTTTTTTTTACCTACATATATCTGAAGGTGGGCATTAGTTTCATGTGTAATAAACACGATCACAACCTTCGGAGTTACAGCAGCTGCGAGACCGTCACGCGAATACTAGGGCGCCTCGGCCGAGCACTCGTCAAGTTCCAGACAAAACAAGGCCAACGTGGGGCAGTAGAAATAAGTTCTTGGACGTAATCAGCAACCATCCTCATTGTGGCTTGAAGTCACTGTTAAGTGACCTACATTGCTGATTTAGAAGTAACTGTTAAATAACTTGCATTGCTCTTACAGTAGTAAATTTTCGCTGACTTAGGTAACTGTTAAATAACTTGCATTGCTCTTACAGTAGTAAATTTTCGCTGACTTAGGTAACTGTTAAATAACTTGCATTGCTGATTTGGAAGTAGTTTTTAAAAATGAGTGTAATATACTTAGAGTGCTGACATATGACAAGGACCGATAACTTTAACGAACTGGGGAGAACTGCAATAGACGATATCCGGAATTTATCTTGTTTTCTGATTCAAGAAAAAATATTCCTTGTATAAATTTACCTTTCTATAGAGATCGTGCACTCTCTGCACATGAAGATCGGGACTAAATGCTATCCATTTGTCGCTGTATGCGATGTGCTGACCCAAAGGTTAGGGTGCTAATTACGTCATTGCAAGTATTATAACACGCATCTTCGTCTTTTGAGATTAAAACTAAACTTTAAATGGACATTTTGGCGCTAAATAGGTTATAATAAAAACTCTCATAGTACTTGATTAGCATGTGTTATAATTGATGTCCCACAGTACCACCTCTGCTACAGTAACTGTTTTTATTTCCCCTGACAAACACGTTAAGTGATTTTTGACTCTTGTGTATAGAACTGACTCGTTACGTTATTGCGCGTTGTATTGTTGTAGTGTGTGCAATTATTCAGATCGGAATGTTTCTCAGAAATTGTAGCAGCATGCAAAAGTTTGATAGATGTTGTGTTTTATGAAATAAAAAAAAAATTATCAGATCTATGTGAGGTAAAATCTTATTGATGATCTTAGTATAAGGTTACATTTTGACAATGTCACAGATTTTATTTAAGATTTTTGACAATGTCACAGATTTTATTTAAGATAGCGATAATATTTTGTTGTTGGTATGTGTTTGTATTTGGTCTGGTTTAGATAAGTTTTATTTCTTTAGTTGCTTGGTTGTTGCTTTTGTAAAGAAAGTATTTGTTGCTGGATTTTTTAACCTCTTGTGTGTTTTTAATCATATATATATATTATATTCTTTAGTTCCTCCTTTAAAAAAAAGGACCAATTGAAAATAAATCTACATCAGACGTGCAAGTGATTTAGGTGTTGAGATAATGTATATAAAATTTCAAAGCCAGTCACAAAGATGCTACCAATGTATACAAACGAGCTTAATGAAGGCGCAGAGGGGCAAAAATGCTACTCTCTTGTATTGAATGACAAAAGGAAACCGAGCTTAATGAAGGCGCAGAGGGGCAAAAATGCTACTCTCTTATATTGAATGACAAAAGGAAATCGAGCTTTGCACGAATGCCCCGTGCTGTTGCAAGCCTAAACTGCACGCGGAACAAAGAAACAACCTTGGCTGGACTCAAGCCAAAAGCATTTTAGCCACGTTATGTCGTCATGTGGCTATCTCGTGCATGATCGAGAGTTTTTGTTTCTAATCCACTTTTAACTTTAACAGAATAACTTTTATAAAATGTGCTGGCTACTTTGCCAGGATGTTTAGAAATGTTGACATTCATGAAATATCTGGGTTTTATAAATATGTTTGAAGTGGATTCCTGCTCACATGTTCTTTAATATCCAGAACGAGTATTACTAATAGACGGTAATATATTAACAAAATGAAAGCCATAATGTATTTACCAAGGGAAGGGAGAAACTTAGACCACACTTAACCTGATAGTGTACCTATAAAGAGCGCACGTAACTATGCAGACTAAAGACTAGTTCACAAGTGGCAGCCCAAACTTTCACCAGATGAGAAGCGGTAATATACAACAGCCCAACTGCTCCATCTGCCATCGTCGTGCTTAAGTATAACTATCGTCCAATCAGGGAGATGCAATATATACATTAGTCGTATACCCATCTGTAAACGGAGTTAAATTCTCTTCCATCCTTAATGTATTATTTGACCGCCTAGCAGCTGATCAACAGCAAGAGTTCACATATAAAAGCTTACATTCTCTTTCCCATTCCTTGTGATCACAAAGACAAGGATTAATTCCCTTTTATCTACAGCAATTAGTTTACGTCCATTCTAATCTTGAGCAAGAGATTTATTTCCCTTTTGATCACTAGGCAGAGGTTTAGTTTCCTTTTGATCTTTAGACAATGATGGTTTATTTATCTTTTGTTTTTCAGGCAGAGGTTTTTCCAATTTGAATATGAGACAACTGTTTATTCCCATATGAATCATGAGGTATGTTTATTTCCCTTCTAATCAAGATGCAGATCTTTTTTTCTCTTATGATTATGAGGCGCATGTTTATCTCACTTCTCATCATGAGGCAGGTTTTTTTTTTTAAAATTTAGTTATTAAGGTGTACTTTTAAAACTAATTTTATTCTAAAAATATCAGGATCAAGATATTATAAAAATAGTGGTGACAACATACATCTTTCACTTCCAGTTGAATTAAATTAATGCTATTTAATTACGCTTAATCAAATTAAGTAAGGTTTCTTTATTTCTTATGTTTCATAATTTTTTTATGCAAGCTAATGTTTCATTTAAACAATTGACATTAAAATATGAGCCATCTTATTAAATGAAATACGGTAATCGAAGGTGTGCCCAGTGATCGACACTGTAATTTGTCTGCCACCTGTTCAAAATACAACTTTTATACTTCATGAATAACAGACCATTTACTTCAGAAGAAAGAGACATATTAGTAAAAATTAGAACAGATTAATGAAGTCAAATTTGGCATTGCTAAAGGCACGTGTCACGGATAGATGTGGTTATCGACTTTTCACGCGAGAAATAACGAGGATAGAATTGCCGTGTGAGAATATCCCAGACAGAATTTATGGGACAGGATCACGAATGTGCTTTGAATTTAAAAATAAAAGAAATCATTTTAATGGATCTGCTAGATTGTTTTTAATTTTTCACGAGGAATTAACTTGACCTCTTGTGAAATTGCTACTTAATTATATATATATATTTCTTTCTTTTATTCACGCTATTACTCTCGTCTCTCTTTCTGTCGTTGTCTCTATTCCCGTCTCATTTTTATACTCTGTAACAGCTTCTCTGCTTTCTCTGCTACTTCTGTCTTTCTCTCTTTCTCTTTCTCACCCCTCGTTTTCTTTCTCTCTATTGCCGTTTCAATTTCTTTCTCCATCGCTCTGCAACTCTCCCTCTCTGTAACTATATATTTTCAGTGTATCTGTCTGAGGTAGAGAGATAGACAGACAGACGGACGGGCGGACGGACAGAGAGACAGACAGACATATAGATAGACAGACAGATAGATAGATAGATAGATAGATAGATAGACAGATGAGTTCAAAATATAGCAATGATGAAAACACAGTTTTTTAAAGATAATTTACCTGGCGAAATCCATGTACTACTAAACTACTGTTATCGTAAATAAATCGGGTAAGTATTTCTATTCCAAACATTAAATACGCTGAACGAGAAATATTATCACAGAAATGTATACTTTTATGGATTAATAACTTGCTTTTTATGTTGTTTTAAAGTAGCCAGATGTGACATCTTTATACAGTTTTTAATTTATTACTTCGCTGACATATGCAAATCTCCTACTAATAATGCAAGCAGTGTTATTTACAATAAGCTGCAAAGTAAGTTTGGAGATATTTTTAAGTGTGTAGATTATGCACACACCCATATACACATGTACACACATTCACAGTCTCGCACACTCACTGACTTCACAAGTATTCTTACACATAGACACACGCACGTTGAAAACACAGACACACGCACGTTCAAAATACAGACACGCACGCAGACACATAATGAAATGTCAAACTAGAACCTTCCTCCAAGCCACAGGTAGTAGTCCAGGACAGCCCAAAGTAATGCAATCTATGCCTCACCAGTGACAATTGAGGTGACCTTCCCAATAGGGACACAAGGATCGAGACACTGTCTAGACAACAATGAGCTACAGCGAAGTGTGTCGGCCGCGATAAGTCGGTTGGTTAAAAGGCTAGTCATTTGTAAATGGTTTGCTTTTTTTTTTTGTTTAAAAAATTAAAAAATAAAATATGTGAGCAAGGAAGATAATGGAAGTATGTTTATTTGGTTTAGACTGCAAAATAGTTTTCGCCAAGCGATACAATAGTGAAAGCGAAACCAACTAAAGCATTTACGATCAAAATAAAAAAAATACTTTATAGTCAAAATGAAAACAACTATATACATTATGATCAAAAATTGAAAATAAATAAAACTTCATTAATCAAAATGAAAATAACTAAAACCTCTGTAATCAAGTTGAATATATCGAAAGCCTCTATGGGCAAAATGAATATATCTAAAGCCTTTATGGGCAAAATGAATATATCTAAAGCCTTTATGAGCAAAATTAATATATCTAAAGCCTCTCTTGTCAAGGAGAAAATAATGCAATCCTTCATAATCAAGGTGAAAATAACTAAAGCCTCCATTTTCAAGGTGAAAAGTCGAAATTTCAACTACTCTTTCAAGCGTTAGACAACAAGTCAATCTCTATAATACAAGAAGCCGTGCGCTGGAAACTGTAAGAGACACACACATTTTCTGATGAAATGAATCACAGAGCAAAAATTGATTAATCATGAATATAGTATTCAAGCAAGCAATCTGTCTCCCAGCGTGTACAAAGCAATGTCCCTCACTTCATTATGTAACAAGTTACACCAGTTGTCACTCTGCGAACTAACGTGGGTTTGGGGGGCGGGGGTCATAGTGAACGAAATTATTAAAGGAAACGGCCCGCTTTCAGCTCATTTGAGGATTTCAGCTTGGTATATCGAGGTAGTCTTCGTTGAACCAGAAGCTATTTAAATTAATTATAAATGCACGATTCCACAATTGCTGTGGATAATAAATACAGATTAAAAAACTGAGCTCGCAGTTCCTTATATTACTTTAAAAATTCCAATTTAATGGAGCCTTTCAATTTAGACAGTCATTAGGTGTACATTTGTCGTACGCAAGTCAGGGTAACCCAGACAGTGGTGATTAAAAAGTTGAACGAAGTAAACTTTCTTTGCGAGATCTGTATTATCGAAGTATTTTATATACTTTTTGTTTGTTTCGTTTCACCACACTTTCTCGGCTACTGCATCCTTTTTCGGTTGGAAAAGCTGCCTGAATCATTCCCCTTATTTTCTGACGATTAGTGGAGGGTAAATGTCACAAGCAAGCTCCAAGAAGACGAGAAATACAAAATGAGGTAAGCAGTCGATACAAATATTATTATTTTATTTTAATATTGCATTTTATGTTTATGGGTTTTTTTTCATAGTCGACAATAATACGAGGGCAACTACTAAACACATAGAGTTGTTGGGGGCAGTGAACCAGAGGACATATGTTTCTGGGATTACAGAATCGCTTTCCTGCATCTGGGTCTACAGGAAATCGAAGATGTTTTGCCTCAAGGAAAGGAGAAACTCTGCATACATTAAAAAGGAACAAACAGTGGCTAAGTGATACGATAGCAAGGTAACGTGCCTTCAGAATAACTAACAGGAATTCGAACCATTCTGACGTCATGTCTTAAGTGAGTGCAGTTAACAGGGCGTGACAGACAGGTTGCAAACCCATGTGTGAGTGAAACGAGTGCACGGAGTGAAGTCAGAGATTAGGCTTAACACTGGCATGAACCATGAAGTAATTACAATTTACTCAACAACTGTGATGACTTTTTTTTTCATTTCACGGTACATGTGACGTAAATAGTATAGTGGAAAGAATGACAAACTAAACATTGGACACCGAGCTTAATGTGCATCGAACATCTGTCACTCTTGGTGTGTAGTCTCTTGATTAAGCCAATGTTTGGCTGAGATGGAACTTTATACTTCCAACATTATATTCCAGATGGAATAATATACTTTCATGAGCATACTTCCATGATTAAACCCAATACAAAGTTGTGATGGAATATTATACTTTCATGAGCATACTTCCATGGTTAAACCCAATACAAGGTGGTGATGAAATAATATACTTTCATGAGCATACTTCCGTGGTTAAACCCAATACAAGGTTGTGATGGAATATTATACTTTCATGATATAACCCAATACATGTTATGGAATAGTATACTTCCATAGTATTATCCTATTTATAGATGAAATTGAATATTACACCTCCATAGTTAAAACCAATCGGTGGTTGAGATGAAATATTATAATTCCATAGTTAAAAGCAATGTTGGGTTAAGTTCTCTGTATCTCCTTTCTCTGCATCCATCTTGGAAAATGCCAGTTCTCACTTTCTTCTCCAACATAAAGTTATCACTATGTGTAAGAAGGTCAATAAACGTATTAAATCAACAATCAAATATTCATAAAACCAATACAAAGAAAAATATTATTTGACATTCATATTTCCATGAACTCACATTTGGATAATTTTCCTACTACTCAGTCACTTTACAATTTTCCTAATACTCAGTAAGATACAATTCAGCAAGTCAATACAAATCACAGGATAGTTCTTATAGAAAGAAA
This sequence comes from Sinotaia quadrata, assembly GCA_028829895.1. Lineage (NCBI taxonomy): Eukaryota > Metazoa > Mollusca > Gastropoda > Architaenioglossa > Viviparidae > Sinotaia > Sinotaia quadrata. The sequence goes on along the minus strand of CM054181.1, from coordinate 46,302,587 downwards.
AAATACCATTCAGCAAGTTAATACAAATCACAGGATAGTTCTTATAGAAACCAGAAAAAATACCATTCAGCAAGTCAATACAAATCACAGGATAGTTCTTATAGAAACCAGAAAAAATACCATTCAGCAAGTCAATACAAATCACAGGATAGTTCTTATAGAAACCAGAAAAAATACCATTCAGCAAGTCAATACAAATCACAGGATAGTTCTTATAGATAGCAGAACAGATACAATTCAGCAAGTCAATACAAACCACAGGATAGTTCTTATAAAGAATAGAAAAGGAGTTATTAGAGATAAGCGAAAATAGTTTTTACATAACCTGAATTAGGCACTGTCTCGATAGTCTTTCATGAGCTTTTGCAAGAAACTCCTCTGTTATTCCATCAGTTCCACACGTTTCTCTCTCATGGTGAAAGCACTGTTTTTGTACGTATTCTCTCCAGCTAACCTGGGCACCTCATTCGCCATACCTGTTCACTCAAGCAGAATAACAATTGTAGCATAGTAATAGTAATTTCTCTGTACCAGAAATTGCTCATGTAGTCAGCGTATCATGCCACCATACATCAAACTGGTGTAGTATATTCCCCACACTTGCACACCATTCCCCGCCTTTACCATGATTAGATGTAGTTTACGTGACCAGGATTCAAATCATGCACTGAAAGAAAGGCTGCTTTTTTCCTGTAAAGTATAATCAGGGAGCAAACTCTAAGTTTCCAGTATATCACTTTATAACCCCATTCTTTCTTACATTCCATTCTCAACTTAAAGTTCCCTGCAATAGTATTTATTAGCCCAATACACTCACACAGCATAATAAATACAGCACATCAAAACATCGTCAAGTGTTTAGAATACTATATATGAGCATTTTACTTCAAACATTTGAAGAAATAATAACCTACTCACATAATACATCTCATCATAAAACACATGTATAACATACCAATATCAAAATGCACGAAATATTTTAAAGTCCATTCTCTCTCAACCAGTCAGATATCTATCTATCTATCTATCTATCTATCTATCTATCTATCTATCTATCTATCTATCTATCTATCTATCTATCTATCTATCTATCTATCTATCTATCTATCTATCTATCTATTCTGAATCCCCCGAAGTCAGACAGTGAAAGACAAAGTACTTTGTCTCAATTAATTTTTCAAGTATATTTATTTTTTTGAGTGGGGAACTGTACAAAATATAAACATTTAAAACCTGTGTACAAAATATAAACATTTAAAACCTGTGTACAAAATATAAACATTTAAAACCTGTGTACAAAATATAAACATTTAAAACCTGTGTACAAAATATAAACATTTAAAACCTGTGTACAAAATATAAACATTTAAAACCTGTGTACAAAATATAAACATTTAAAACCTGTGTACAAAATATAAACATTAAAACCTGTGTACAAAATATAAACATTTAAAACCCGTGTACAAAATATAAACATTTAAAACCTGTGTACAAAATATAAACATTTAAAACCCGTGTACAAAATATAAACATTTAAAACCCGTGTACATCGTTTTGAAGCCTGAGCTGTTGTTTCACGGTGTTCCTGTAGTTTCCTTCTCTCACTTCGCGATGGTAGGAAAGTGCGGGTTGAAGGCAAGAAATGTCGGACATTTTCAACATGTTGGTGTAAAGTGGATGTTTTAAAGTAAGTTCAGTTCTGCAACGCTTTGTTGCATACAAATAAAATGTCATACTAGCATTTCTCTTTCCACTCCCCCACCCCACCCCAAACTCATATACACAAAGAAAGTATGAATGTATAATTAGTGTAATTCAGAATTAGTATAATTCAGATAAAATGTCAAATTAGTATAATTCAAATAACATGTAAGTTCGAGGCTGTATTTGTTTAACATATATTCAATGACTTTATTAAAGGGGTGGCCTCCAGCAAGCTATGTCATAGTTTAAATGTGCTGTGTGTTTATTTTGTTAATTTCCTGTGAAGAGGTCAGTCATTGTAATATGAACTTTTTTTAATATCTGAATAAAACTGGTTTCTGAAAGTTTACTTTCTCTGTTGCTTTCTTCTATTCCAAAATGGCGCCTAATTATTACTTTAATTTTAAAAACAAACATACACCGTTAAAGGTTTGTGTGCTTGTGTGTGTGCATGTGTGTGTGTGTGTGTGTGTGTGTGTGTGTGTGATTATGTGGTAGTTTTATAAATTTGATGAAAACACATTGAAAATCAGGAAAGGTGTTTGTTGTTTTTTTACTGCACGGGAAGTGAGTCAGTCGCCTTTTTGATAGAAACAATTTCTCAAGCTTCCTGTTAATGCACGCAGTCTTCTCATCTCTCCAGCATCTGCTTCTGTCATCCACTCACACAATTGTTGAAATGTTTCTGTGTTTAACTGCTATTGTCATCCACTCACACATGTCGACATGTTTCTGTGTTTAACTGCTATTGTCATCCATTCACACGTGTTGACGTGTTTCTGTGTTTAACTGCTATTGTCATCCAGTCACACACGTGTTTACATATGTTTATGTTTAACTGCGATTGTCTGTAAGTCTGTAGTATATGTACTTACAAGTTTTGTATTTTACTGTCTATTGAGCACATACAAAATAGACACACACAAAATAACCAACCAAACAAGATTCATTTATTTTCGTGTTACTTATCAGTTGAAGTTTATTTAAATTTACACAAACTAAATTGAACTGTTAACTTATTTCCTTAAAAATTGCATGAATCATTAAAGAAATTATAATTTTCAAAACTCAAAAGCATTTCGGATTCTGTTTTGTTTTTGCAAAGAAGTTGAGAGAGTAAGTGAGTGAGTGAGTGAGTGATGTTGGGGGTAGGAAGTAAGAAAATAAAGAAGGAAGGAAGGAAGGAAGGAATAGCTTGAGTTGAATGTTAGCTCACAACATTATGGTGAATAGGGGCTAAATACTTTTACATGATTCTGAAATCAATTAATACCACCACTGATTGCAGAAATAATAATAAACAACATGAATAAGACCATTAGCTTCACTAATATACTCCTAATTAAACTTAGAGACGCTCATACATAACACACACACACACACACACACACACACACACACACACACACACACACACACACACACACACACACACACACACACACATACACACATACACACACACATACACACACACACACATACACACACACACACACACATACACACACACACACACAATGACATATGCACGCACACATACATACATATATTTTTTCCGAAATAAACACTGTCCAATTCGCACTGTAACACGTAGTAATAAATGTATTAATTCCAAAAGTGAACTAATTTAAAAGTGAACTAATTTGGACTGTAAAATAATGTTGTTATATACCAATACGGTGGACTAATTTGGACTGTAATGTTATATACCAATACGGTGGACTAATTTGGACTGTAATGTCATATACCAATACGGTGGAGTTCAGATGGCCCAATCGTATATCTCGTACGAGGTTCTTTACCTTTGTCTTCAAGTAATTTTATAACTTACAAAACATCTATTTAAAGCTCAGAACCTTTTCTCAGTAAATACAGATCCATAATGGAGTAGAATATCATTTGTCAATCTTGTAAACAACGTTAATCAGTTTTTATTCCCCCCCCTCCCCGTCAACCCTGCTATATCGTGTCCAGCAAAGTTCTATTTATAGTATACTCAGACGCGCTTCTTTTTCTTTAAAAAAATAAATAAATAAAACTTTCACACCGGAGGTGACTTTTTCTTCCTACACACCAAACTATTTATGTTCCAGAAAAGATCAATTTTATTTCATACGATGTCTCTATAAGGCCGTCCAAGTTGGCTTTTTCATGAAGAATAATGCATGTATTTATTTTTGTTTTAAAGTTATTTTAAGTATCGTGCAGTCATAGGGGTGCCAAACACATTGCTGTTCACGTTATCAACCTTTAACGAACTAAGGAGCTGTCACTTTATTCTTTTGTTATCCTTCCCACATGCGTTGTTTGTTTGATTATTTTGTATTTGTTTTCATTTAAATTCCTTTGAGTAAACTAGAAAGGTGAAAAGCATATAAGAAAAGTTTATAAGCGATAAGTGAAATGTCTTTTAATGTGTTAAACATACTTTGATTCGAAGATATGAAGTTCTAAATTATAAAAAAAAGGTATAAGTTTACCTCTTATTGGAGTGCATGCAGATGATGTATTGACAACTGCATTGTGTCACGTTCATTAGGGAAAGGATTAAAGTACTCCTTCTTTAAAGTCAACCCCACAAAGTCTCACAGCAGTTGTTTAAATTCAGTTCAATTTCATTTTGTTTCAAATCCCCTTTCGGTTAAAAAAATATTTTCTCCTATAACCAATAATACAGCCCAACCACCCGATAAAAAAAAAAAACCAACAAATATACTTCTCTCACCTTTCTTTTAAAATTGCTTTTTATCCCTCTTTGTACTGTACATTCTATCGAAGGGGTTTCGCTAAATATAAATGAAAGACAGACTTTTATTACTCCTTTAGTAAGAAGTTTCCACCTGCAGAAACACTATGCGACAGTAAAACATCTATCAGTCTATCTTGTTATTGAGTAAAGAGTTAAGTTTTATGACAGCATATAATCCGCCATGTGAGAAACATATTGGTCTTGTAGGGGAATTATTAATAATTATAAATTCAGATTCTCGATCACTTGTAATTAGTCATGTATTATTAATTAGTAAATAATAATTATAACGAGAGAAGGGTGCCCAGAGTTCTCGAAGTTTGTAAATAATAAACAAAACGTTTTGAGGAAACAATGTGTGTTATAATTATTTCGAAATTAACTTAACTGTTTACATAGCTTCAACTATAAATCAGTTTTTATACCTAAACTGCATGTACTTGCAGACAAATAAGATTATAATAAATATTAGGAAAGTGTTTCTTTATTTAAATAATAACCGTACAACAGCCAATGACGCATGAAGGTCGGACAAGTGATGTTCGGATAAAGGACGTTCTACTGTATATATAAAATATAGAACTTGACAAAGAGGCAACTCAAAGTATGTAATTTGAACAAATCAAGTAAATTTCTTTTTCTTAAACTTGTGTACATGAAGTATATCGAAATATACTTTGAATGTAAGTAAATAAGAATGTGTAATTTGTACATCAAATAAATCGAAATATACGTTGGGTGTAAGTAAATAAACTTGAAAAATGGGCAGACTTATCGTCCAGAAAGACAGGATCCAAGCAACAGAAGGTCTACAATTCGACATAAGAAAATCAAAGATATTTCAATGTGAAAAAGGTATAAATATCTAGAGATATTGCAACATCAAGAAAATATTCAGAGTGAAGTAAAATCCAGAGCTAAAAGAGAGCATAAAATGCGAGTTAGACAAGTTCTAAAGTCAAAGCTAAATGAGGCTAATAAAATACAAACCCTTAATGCTTAAACTATAAATGCCATTACACGCATTTGGAGGTATTATAGATTAAAATGCAAATGAAATAAATGGACTAGACAGAAAACGTGAAACCTACTCACAATTCGAAAAGCCCTACATCCTATAATTATGTATCTCGGAAAATGGGAGGCATCGGACTCAAAAACTCAAATATGTTATTGAAGGAGAAGTTATAGGCCTGCGGACTACATCTGGAATAACAACAAAGATGCGTCATTGATAGAAGCAGTGAAGATGGGTGGAGTATACCAACCACCAGAAACAGACAAAGAAACATGGAAGAAAACAGCAAATCAAACATTAGCAAATAGATGTGGCCAAAAACCTCTCCGTGGTCACTATGTGCGACAAGCCGATGAATTATCAACAAAACAATCAACATACAGATAGTTAAAAGAAGCAGGTGTGAAAGCAGAAACAGAAACACTAATAACAGCAGCACAAGATCAAGCCCTAAACACGAAATCACACAAAACTAAACTCATAAAATTTCAAGTGATTTCAAATGCATACTGCAAAACCATGGATGAAACAGCAGAACAATTACTATCTTGTTTGTCGGTTTCTGGCTGGAACAGTAAACACTAAAAGACACAACAAAGTGGCTAAACTCATACATAGAAATCTACGTGAGAAAAACAATTGAAAGAGCATGGATACACCAACCAGAAGCAGTCATCGAAACAGAAGAAGTCAAAATACTGTGGGACTTTGAAATAAGGACGGATCAAGTGATTTATGCACGAAGACCAGATATTGTAATTGTCATTAAGTCCAATAGAACAGCAACAATCATCGATGTCGCTATTCCAAGTGATAGAAACATAAAAACAAAAGAAAGAGAAAATATAGAAGAATTCCAAGATATCTGATTAGAAAAGAGTAAAAGTAGAGTAAAAGCAGAAGTGATACATATAATGATAGGAGCCTTGAGTTGGAAGGCTACCTGAATAAACTTCCTGGAAACCACAGACCCGCCCCACTACTTAAAGAAGCGCTCCTAGGAAGTGCCCATATCCTCCGTAAAACCTTGGATCTCCTAGAATCTTGGTAAGATTCCGAGACCTTGGATCACAACCGACAGCCAATAGAAGTCGTGAAAAACTACTACTACTACTACTACTACTACTACTATACTAGTACTACTACTACTACTACTTAATAGTAATAATTTGAGAAAAAAATAATCATTAATGCCTTCCATGACACGACACGAATTTAAACGTATAACAGTAATAAATATACATTATTTTTTTATCACCTATAGAATTATTTTAATTTAAGGAACATAAAATTGAAAGAAAAATTGCTTATCTAATCATGTATCTTTGATTGAGACTATAAAACAATAATTACTCAAAATGTTCACATAATTGCAGCTAAATCAAATTAAAAATCTTCATAACTGATTTCCCTCACGATGGAACCTGTCCACTTCCATTTATATCTGTCTCTTTCTCTATCTGTCTCTTTCTCTATCTGCCTCCCTATGTTTTTTACGGTCATATCTCTTTAATTTTGTTTGTAATTTTAAGAAAAACAAACTGAATGTTACATTGTTTCAAAGTTTGCAAAGGTTTCTTATGCTTTTCCATTTCTTAACCTTTACGTTTTAGCAGTTTTTTAAAAATTAAATGTATTTATATATGCCTACATAGCGGTCTTTAGATAAATGTTAAAGGGCAGTACAAGCATGACTCCTCGCTCTTCCTACAGCCTCCTTCCCTCCATTTATTTGGGGGTTTTTTGTTTCTTTTTAATATTTACCAAGCATTGTGGAATAATTAGTTTGCCCAAATCAGAAACCCTTTCCCTTTACTGGTTTTTGTTGTTTGTTACTATTTACCAAGCTTCAGTGAAATAATTAGTTTGTCCAAATCAGAAGCACACTAACCGACATTTGATTTTCTTTTAATATTTACAAAGCGTCGGTGAAATAATTATTTTGTCACAATCAGAAGCCCCCTTCCTGCACAGGCATCGAACTAGGCGCCAAGTATTTTGATTCTGTCTGAGCCGTGACGTCATTATCAACTGCTATTAAAACTGTGCAGACATTCAGTAAAGAGTGTTTGTAGACGTGGCAATTTGGTGTGGTGTAAAAGCTAGTAGGATTTAGTATTCTTTGCTACACAATGATTTGAAATGTGTTATAAACATCTAGGCATTTTGCTCAAAACCGAGTGCCCCTTTTTAGCCCGCCATATCTCATTTATCCTTACTTTCTCTTAAACGATATGACATTTGACAGCTCTAGTCAAATGTATTTTAGTACAGGTCTAGTCAAATGTATTTTAGGACAAATCTAGCCAAATATATTATCAGATCTATCTAGCCAAATGCATATAAGACAGTTCTAGCCTAATGTATTATAGTTACAGGTATATTATAATACAGCTCTAGTCAAATGTATTGTAGAACAAGTCTGGCCAAATGTATTATAGTACAGATCTAGCCAAATGTATTATAGCACAGATCTAGCCAAATGTATTGTAGGACAGGTCTAGCCAAATGTATTATAGCACAGGTGTAGCCACAGCTCCACACAGGAAGTATTAAAGGGAGGCAAACAATTCAGCATATTGGGGTTCTTAAATTCCATGGAAGACAAGCTTCACTAATCCCCCATAAATTTTGCCCTTTTTACAAGCGAATGTAGAATAAATATTTACATTTGCAAATTATTAATGAAAATCTATATAATTTGGTAATGTTTTAAATGTTACCAATCATTGATAGTTGAGATCGAGAATCATTGGAGATATTTCGTTGCTTTCACTAATAATGCACTCACTAATGCTCTGCTTGGTGACGAGAATGACTGTGTGTAGATGACAATAATGATTGTATGTAGATGACGAGAATGACTGTGTGTAGATGACGAGAATGACTGTGTGTAGACAGTTTTTAAACTTTATCATTTATGTTTCATGACGAGAATGATGCATGTAGACAGATGTATTATTTCAAATACCATCTTTTAAGTTTTCATGAAGAGAATGACTGCATAAAGATGTTATATGATGGGGAATTCTTCCAAATATTTTTTTTAATTTTCAATACTTTGATCTATAACTTTTAAATGAGATGCTATTTCTGATGTATGATTTAAAATTGTTACTTAAAGCTTACTTTTGGAAGCTTTGTCCACAATGGACAAAGGTGAAGGAAGAAATAAATCTGTTGAGTGAATACTAGCCAAGGGATAGTGATGTTGTTATTGTCTGGTAGAACACTGGAACCCTAACCTCTAAGCAATAGCACATTGGCTTAAATATTAGATATGGAATCTTAGTTTTGGCTTTGGTTAGGTGTTATGTAATTCTTATACTGACGTACTCGTGGGCTTGGTCTTGGATAGGTCCCATGTGTGCTGAAAAAATAGGTTCGAAGGTGTAAGAAAGTCATGGATTTAAATTTGATTGGATCAAAGTTAGTATGGGTAGTTTCAAGAGTAATAAAACCATGATAAAAATAATTATTTTCCTCACTTTTTGCACAACAACTATTTGGGTGAGTGTTGAGACTGAGTCCTTCCCTAGCATGAATTGTATATGGAACCGGAAACCCTTGTCTAGATAATGTAAAGACATCTCTGTATTGTCTGGATGGTTAGGTTTATTAGGAATGTTATATTATATGAAACATGTTTAACCTTTAGTCTATTATAAGCATAGGCCAAAATTAGTATTTAATAATGTAGTAAATTGCAGTATACTTAGGCTCTACAATTACTTGTGTTTCAGGTTTTTTCCTTTTGTCTCCCTCTTGGTTAATTTTTTTATCTTATTCTGAAATCTACAGTGAAGGCTTTGGGTGCCTGATTCTGGTGTTATTTATGCCATGTCCAATGGAGCTTCTACCAGCATGACGAACCTTATGCCAGCTCATTGAAGCTTGAACATAATCAGACTTTTTAAATCAAAAAATTGCTGTATGATGAGAAACGTGAGCATGGTGTATTCTGCAGATTCTTTAAAAATTGTTAAACTTTTCTTTGATTAATGATTGTGCATTGATATGTATGTCATTTGTAATGGAAGGGTGTAGTGCAATTTCATTGTTTACCTATAATAAGGCTGTAACACTAAACTGTAAATGCTGAGACAGCTGAATAATTACTAAGATGAATCTGATGAGTTGTTAAGGGGATATCTGGATAATGTGAGTTGAGTCAAAATACATAAAAATAGCATTGCCTTCCAGGAAAAATCTGACAGCATCTTTTCTTTTCCTTATTACCCCTTGTTCCATGTTCGATTCTGAGGTCCTGTTACAAGCTACAACTGATTGTGGACTGCACTTAGAACTGCAAGTGACAAGCTGAGGCGAAAGTGTAAGCTTCCTGTCTTTGACATCATTGTTTTTTTATCCTGCAGCTCACGAAAGGACAGGAAGGATGAAATTCTACAGTTCAGGTTGTCATCCTTAAAAATTATATATGTTATTTATGTCAATTAAGAGTGAAGATATTTCTGATGTTATGAGCAATGTGTATGTTATTTATGTCAATTAAGAGTGAAGATATTTCTGATGTTATGAGCAATGTGTATGTTATTTATGTCAATTAAGAGTGAAGATATTTCTGATGTTATGAGCAATGTGTATTTTATTTATGTCAATTAAGAGTGAAGATATTTCTGATGTTATGAGCAATGTGTATGTTATTTATGTCAATTAGGAGTGAAGATATTTCTGATGTTATGAGCAATGTGTATGTTATTTATGTCAATTAAGAGTGAAGATATTTCTGATGTTATGAGCAATGTGTATGTTATGTATGTCAATTAAGAGTGAAGATACTTCAGGAACACTTTGTGAGGAGTGAAACAAATGCTGAGAAATGATAATAATGAACATTATCTTTCTACAGGTGACAGGAAGTGCATGTTCTTGAATAGATCAGTCATCTTGATGTTTAGAAATATATTTTAAAAGATGTTTGCAATTCGAATATTTTTTCTTCCAGGCAGCAACCTCCAACGAATAGTTCAGTCAAATTTATTAAACAGTGTCCACAGAAGATTACGCAAAAACAGTATTTAATTAATGTAAACTTATATATTTAACATTGTGGTTAATCACCAAAACAACCATAACCATGCACAAAATATAAAGGACAACTCGAGCCTTTCTGTAGATATAATAGAGACTATATGCTCTACAAATGTCATCAATTATTTGCTTAACTTAAAGTTGTCAAGAATTGAAGGCCGACTTATATGCACTTGATCGCACTCATTTACACTGCCCTGCACTAGCTTGCACAACCCCTCACAGCCCAGCCCTGTGCTTACTCCCATTGATCGAAAGAATCACACAGCTGTATAGAGGCAAGAGTTGATTTAATCCGTTGGACAAAGCTAATTAAACATATCTTACCGCTCTTGAAAGTGCTATTCGCAAGCCAGTATTAATAAGTGTTAATAGATCTAGTTACTTCTTACAATGATTAACTACAGCCTCTAAATCTTACATTTACTATATATACAGGGCAAACTAATTCAACTTGCAAATACTAGATGGGATATTTTATTAAAAAGAATAATATTTTAGTTATTCACTTAAATAAGATGAATGAGTAAATCATTATTTTTGTGAGTTCTGTCAGAAAGCCTTCTCATTAGCACACCACTACATTACACTTTTCGTGTCTTACAAAACAAAATGAAAATCATGGAATGATTTAATGTTTAATGAACAGACACCTTTATAGGCAAAGAATTGATTTTGATACTTAAAGTGTTTCTTTTTTAAAAATGTTCGTGACTTAAGTGTGGCGACTTACAAATTAAATTGTACGACCTTTGGCGTTAATTACAAGTACACGTCGAATAGATTAAATGTAATTGCCACTCAAAACCAGAGCATTTGATTCGACCAGATTTATCAGATTAGCAAAAAGATTTTTGTCACAACTATCACATCATGTGAAATGATTGAATTATGTACGTACTTATCCATTTTATGCGGCTCACATTTTCTTTCTTTCACACGAATGATTGGATTACGTAAGTACTTAGCCATTGTATGTGGCTCACATTTTCTTTCTTTCACACGAATGATTGGATTACGTAAGTACTTAGCCATTGTATGTGGTTCACATTTTCTTTCTTTCACACGAATGATTGGATTATGTAAGCCTATCCATTTATATTTATCTTTTTTTATATAAATGAAGAATTCAAATGAGCAAAGCAATTTTAATGCAATAAAGATATGGCATTCTTAAGACTACGTCTTTGCTGTAATCTAGTATTGAAATGTAAAATGTTATAATAACTGAAAAAGAAACGAGAATGGGTGTTTAAACAAAGAGATGGGTGTGGATTGGAAGAGAAGAGGGAAAAGAGTTTACTAGGACGTTGTGCTGGGATGAAGGGTGGTTAGAAGTGGTCTTGTTCATTTATTATTTTATTGGGCCTTGTTGTTTTAGTCTCAGTCAGTGGTGAACGACCTTCGCCTCGCTCTGAGCTAATAATTACAATGTCGCCATCTCCTTCTGCGGTAATGTGCTATTCTGAGCACAATGTAACCCACTTCTTGCAATCCAAGTCTCTAAGAGCTGTATCAGACCTAAGGCAGCCACGGCTAGCGATTCCTTAAATATGACAAATCGGGTTGCAATAAGAAGTGTGTTTTGTCGAGATGTCTCCTGATAAGTCTGCCGTCCTATTGTCAACATCGTTGTAAGTGCCGTTAACAGTAGTAAAAAGATCAATTGGATAAAATACTTGACCTCATAGAGCACCAGTTTTGACGGTTTGTACATTTTGTGTTGGATAGGTGCGGACGAAGACGTAATATCTATCCCCATTAGGTGACAACTTTTGGGTCAACTGTGTATAGATGAGTAAATATTTGTATGCTTTATTCTCGCTTTCATTAAACAACTTTTTTGGGTGCTTGCCAAACCGGCGCCATTTACTATCCAGTGAAGTGAGCTATATAGACTATGCACGTATCTAAAAGATTTCCAAGCTGCTAAGCGCATATTGTATTTAAACATAGCTTCATACACTCTTACACTCTTACACATGTATTGGACACGTCGCATACATAAAACTCTCTCTCTCTCTCTCTCTCTCTCTCTCTCTCTCTCACTCTCTCGTAAAGAGAGAATGAAACAGTTGCACAGCTTGATGACGCAAAGAATGTACTTTCCATCATTTTATCACAGAGCTGCTTTGACTTTGTTTATCTCTAATGTTGATGTTTATTTGTTTGCTTGCTTTGACTTTGTTTATCTCTAATGTTGATGTTTATTTGTTTGCTTGCTTTGACTTTGTTTATCTCTAATATTGATGTTTATTTGTTTGCTTGCTTAAGCTCCTACGATAACGTCTTTGGAGAATTATTGTTGTTTTAAAATATTAGCTCTTGCTATGCACCCATTTGTGTGTGTGTGTGTGTATTATGTGTGTGTGTATATGTGTGTTATGTGCGCGTGTTTGTGTGTATGTGTGTGTGTGTGTGTGTGTGTGTGTGTGTTTGTGAGACCGCAAGTGTTAAAGCTGATTTAGAAATAACAAGAAAGTTTTCTCTTACCGATAATTATTTATTTTTGAGAAGTGATTAAACACAAAACAGTTCTTAAAGAGATTATCTGTCACTGTGTGAAATTTAAACTTTATAATAATTACTTTTTATATAAAAATGCTTGTATTACATTTTTTATTTTTGAAGAAAATGTGACTGGAGCTAATTAGTTCAGTCTACGATATTTCCTTGCTGACGTTCTGTGAGAACTCCTGGTCAGATTATGAAGATAAAAGCTCTCACTGTTGTAAAGAACAAGTTCTGTGAGGACTTCTGGTCAGATTATGAAGATAAAAGCTCTCACTGTTGTAAAGAACAAGTTCTGTGAGGACTCCCGGTCAGATTATGAAGATAAAAGCTCTCACTGTTGTAAAGGACAAGTTCGGTGAGGACTCCTGGTCAGATTATGAAGATAAAAGCTCTCACTGTTGTAAAGAACAAGTTCGGTGAGGACTCCTGGTCAGATTATGAAGAAAAAAACTCTCACTGTTGTAAAGGACAAGTTCTGTGAGGACTCCTGGTCAGATTATGAAGAAAAAAACTCTCACTGTTGTAAATGACAAGTTTGGTGAGGACTCCTGGTCAGATTATGAAGAAAAAACTCTCACTGTTGTAAAGGACAAGTTTGGTGAGGACTTCTGGTCAGATTATAAAGAAAAAAACTCTCACTGTTGTAAAGGACAAGTTTGGTGAGGACTTCTGGTCAGATTATAAAGAAAAAAACTCTCACTGTTGTAAAGAACAAGTTTTGTGAAGACTTCTGGTCAGATTATAAAGAAAAAAACTCTCACTGTTGTAAAGAACAAGTTCTGTGAAGACTCCTGGTCAGATTATAAAGAAAAAAACTCTCACTGTTGTAAAGGACAAGTTTGGTGAGGACTTCTGGTCAGATTATGAAGATAAAAAATCTCACTGTTCATAAGGACAAGTTCGACAGTCACTGCAAACTGGTCTGAACTGGCAATATGCTCTCCTGCGATCACTTTGACCATTGAAACTTTCACTGGTTGAGATGAAGGTTACATGAGTTAAAATTGATATACTAATTTTGGAAACTGGTTCTGATTAGATTACATAGCCATGGAATTTTTAACTAGTTCTGGTTAGAATACAGAGTATGTGTGGCTATGTATTTTGAACTGGCACTGCTAGATCACAGAGAATGTGTAGCCATGAATTTTGAACTAGGTCTGGCAAGATTTTATTACGCGTGTGGCCATGGGTTTTGCAAATGTCACTGGGTAGATTACATAATGTGTGGCCATGAATTTTGCAAATTGCACTGATTAGATTAATGAGTGTGTGCCACGAATTTGTGAGTGAATGAGTGAGTGTGTGAGTGAGTGGTGAGTGAGTGCTAAGTGAGTGTTCAATATTAGATCATACCTAGGTGACCACAATTTTGTAGTGGTCTAATTATTTTCTCATTAATCATTTGAATTCCATTACGCACATTATAGAGTTACAAATAAAGTAAGAAATACTTTACAAAACATACACATTATAGAGTTACAAATAAAGTAAGAAATCCTTTACAAGACATACAAATATCCATGTAAAGTCCGTACTGAATGCAGGTGTCTTGTCGGTCACGTGGTGTGTTGATGCAGTCATAGTCTTGATGCAACTTAGCCACACGGACATAAAATTATTAAATAAAACAAACCCTGTAAGACTAATTTATAAAATTAGAAAACATTAAAAGCCAATTAAATATAAAATTATATTCGTAGACATTTCTTATTCAAAACTTTTTGTTTCTTGTATGGCAAATTACAGTTTTAGAGAGTAACTCATTCGTACACAAATCAGTTCTAATTTTAAATTTACAATTTTTACAAAATTTCTTCATTATTAATAGCAGAATGATCTTTCATATCAAAGCAAATAAAAATGTTGGTTTACGCAGTATTAATTAATGAAAATTAAATAATATCAAGAGTAAACAAAATCAAGCTCTTAATTAGAATATTAGAATGGTTATGTCAGTCCTACTACAGGAAAATACATTATTTGAAAAGTGTATATATATATATGATCATTTGAAAAAGTATATATTATATAATGAGAAAGAATGACGTGAGTCGAAGAGACATTCTAATGACATGGTACAGATCACTTCATGGGAGTACATTGTTCATTGCCTATCACAACTCTTTACTTTCTTTGTGCAATCTCCTGGCTGCCAAGAGTCGTTAGAAATGATCTTCAAAGATAATCGCTGTTTAAATATATCGTACACCCTTGAATATTCATTTGCAGGGCGTGTATTTATCCATCACTCATCCGTGTAACTTCGCAATAAATAGATCTCGACAGCAATATTTCTACTTTTCTGCAGTAGCCGGTGCACCTTTAGACGGGCATTTTGAAAAGAAATAGTTAAGTTTGAACATGCTGCTTTTTGTGTATTATGAGAATTAGTGGTCATGTAAGTACGTGTGAAAAGAAAATATTATAAGCAATTTTGTGTACAGTGTTTAGGAGTTCACAAATAGATATATAGATAGACAGACAGACAGACAGATAGATAGATAGATAGATAGATAGATAGATAGATAGATAGATAGATAGATAGATAGATAGATAGATAGATAGATAGATAGATAGATAGATAGATAGATAGATAGATAGATAGATAGATAGATAGATAGATAGATAGATAGATAGATAGATAGATAGAGCATTTACCTCATCTGCATTCATCATAACATATTGAAATGTTAAACTATATCTTTATTTGAGAAATATTAATTATTTTTCTGACTACTTATTTCTTCCCTTGCCTGAAGATTAACCTCGAACTCTCAGCCACAAGCGCTTCAAATAAGAAACAGACGCAAGGTCGCACAAGAAAGATGAACGCGTCACGAATTGTCTAGTCTTAGGGTAAACGTAATAATTATTATCAATCTCTAAGCCCTCCCCCCTCCCGACCTGCGTGGTGAATGCAGTCCCTATAACTAATACACACATTACATAATAGGACCATCCACAGAGAGTAAAGAATTATTTTTTTAAAAAAGTTTTAATGAAGGGAATAAAGAAAAGAAAATAGGAAACTATGAAATAAATATCTAAGTAGTGAAAATAAAATGAGTTTCTTTAGTGTCATCACAATTAGGAGTTTTAGTGCCCAAGTATGTCAATGCTAATGTAATGCAGTACAAAGTAATAGAATGTCTTTTGAGAGTTTCTGACTCAACTTGTCTGGATCAGCGAAGATTCAGTCCGTCAGCTTGAAAAGGGCATCAGTGATTTAGTCCCCTGGGCCTTGGGAATGGATGCCTGGTTTGATGATTCAGCATGGACCAAGACATATTTAGATATAGCAGTTGAGACGAACAATTTTTCTTTCAGTATGGACCAAGACATATATAGATATAGCAGTTGAGACGAACAATCTTTTTTTCAGTATGGACCAAGACATATATAGATATAGCAGTTGAGACGAACAATCTTTTTTTCAGTTGAGTCAATAACGCATAGAGGTAGGAGTTACATGAACAGTCTTGTTCTTGAACTGGTCAGATAGCAACAAAGTTTGAAGGTGACTGATGAGTGAGCAGCCTTCCTTGGCTGGGGTCAGTGAACTCGTAGCAATTTGCCAGGCTCTGGAGATAATATAGTAATATTCCTCCCTTGTATCTATTTCTTATGGTTGTGCAACTAAAAGTGTCACTGGCACTCATTCATACAATATGGAGAGATGAGAAAAAGCTGAACACACTCTTCTTCAAACATCTAATACTATTTATTAATGTACATGATATATAACCAACAGCGTATATAAACAAGCTGTGAAATAAAGAAAGACTAGTTTTAATAGATATTAATAATAGACTTGAGAAAGCATGATATTAATATCTGTTGGCAATATCACACTGTATAATTCCAGGAAATCCCACAAATAGGTCAACAGACATATAATTACTTTTGTCTGGAAAAATTACTATAGGAGGTAACTTCACTCTCTATAAGAGGTGTTCAGGGTTCAACAAGCAATCTAACGTGGGTCTCTGGTATGCCAAAGTAGGTATCCTAACAGCTATTGACCATATTGTAATTAACTTGATATTTCTTTACGTCCGGTCTGAGGGTATGCTGGCCAAGAGACAGTCCTCTCCTACTGACGCTAAGAGTTTGTGTAAACTTGTAGTGGCTAGAGGGAGAAACCAGCTGGAGTAGGAATTACATAACTAGACTGAAGATAAGTCTAATTAAAGTGTCAGGACTTCAACTTGGAAATACTGTTTATACTGAGTCAAAGTCAAAATTATTATTGCTTTTTAAATTGTCATTATTATATTTAAAATAGTAACTTTTAAAAATTAAATTCATAAAGAAGGTGGACGGACATGCAACACTGCTCTGCTGTCAGAGGACAGCTGAATGCACACTTATCCAACCCTCTGGACACAATTGATTATGTCATATGAGTGCAAAGAGCATGCCCAATCCTATGAGTAATGTGAACTCCCCATTAGACTGGAAGACATGTTGACCGATTTACTAAACGCAGGAGTAAACAGTGAGCATTTATATTTAGCACGCTTACGTACCAGTGACTGTAGTGATATCACAAATGATTTCGAACAGACTGATTACTGTACTATGTATTGTATTGCATTACAAGTACCGCGCTGAGCTTGACCCGTGTTACTCATCAGTGGGTCAAATGACAGGAGATACGGGTCAGGTGTTTCCATCCTGAATAATATTGTTTTTTTCTTGTTGTAGAACAGACAAGAAAACGTCAAGAGGACGAAACAAGAGGTCGTTGAGAGAAAAGTCGGCATTGTTGTATTTTTATCATTGCATCTGTTGACGTGAAAAATAGTGCTTAGTTTTGTTATTTGGAACAATTCTACTTGTGTGTTTGTGTTGTTGATCTTTTGTATTTATTATTTAGTTATTTCTTTTTCTTTACATAGTCACAGCTGGTGGAGATTTCGATAGGACTTAATAAAGAGCATTGCTTAACAATGGTCGCGAAATAAGGCATCAGCCATGAATTGAATAAATTCATAATATGCATCAGCTATATTCAGTTCTCTCTCAAATTTAGTAATCTGGAAAATGTCAGGTTTTAAGAGGGGGAAATATTTTTCAGCGATAAAATCTACAATCTTGATTCTTGAGCACTGTTGGCAGTACTGTTGAGGCACATGACATCAGCCCCATCAATCGTACTGTATTTGCCACACGTGCATCATAGACACAGCAAGCGAGCATGCACATGCATTCTCTCTCCTGACACTCGCCGTGACATGCTCACATTTGCGCTACAACTGACGTCAGCCAAAGCAGCTCAATGTGTGTACCACACGTAAACATGAGGGCGTTCTGGCCACATTGCCGACTTACAGTTGCACCGACCCGGACACCTAGAACCGAAGTTAACTGCACCGAGAAATCTCTAATGATGATTTGTACTGTTGACGTCTGATATGCGGGTTTGTGGGGATTAACATGCATGGTTATCAAAGACTCGGATCATTTCGAAAAACCGGGTCAGTTATTGCTGCTAAGTCCTGGTTTACACATTCGCAACTCACTTTTGGGGGTCTTCTCCCATAGAGATGATGTTTAATGGCTGTCCGCGATCTTAGTACCGCGCGCACGCACTGAAACATTCATACACAACGGTCCATTTATGCAGTACTGCTATTCAGCTACGGGAACACACGGACACACGTTTGAACATCCGCGCACGTGCACGTGTTTAGGCTGACGCGTGTGCGCAGAGTGCGGGAGAGACTGCAATGGGCAGAGAACTACATCTGCTGGCTTTGCGAAGTGGGCACAAACAGGATGAACAGAAGAAAAGATTGAGGTTGGGGAGGGAAAAGTACAGGGCTGGGATGTGTAGGTGGTTTATGGGGGTGTTGTCTAGACAGGTTCGATCTAACGGATATGTCTGTTTGCTTCAGTCATCCAATTATCGATCATACACATGTAGGCAATGTGCATTTTCCACTTTCCCAATCTCTTTTATAATCATCGCCCTCCCCAACCCTCCCCCCTCTTTCTCCCTCGCGCGTGTTGCCTTAAATTGGACTCCATTTTTCGGTCGTTATTCATATATCACCTATCTACCAATTAAATTAACTATAGCGGGTGAGGATATTTCGTGTTTAACAATTCAGGTTAATTGTTTTGTAAATCGCAAGGCGCTTAAACTTTATTTAATTAAAATCAGTTTTGATGGAGCAGGATATTTTACAGTGAAAAGATTAGTCTTTGATTCTAACATAATTTCAAGCATTTCAGGGATGCGTGACTTGTGACACTTGTTGTTGTTATTGTTTGTTTTCATCACCACAGCGCTAAGCTTTGCTGAGTTCAAGTCATGTTAAAGCTCTAAGCAATTTTGAGCCCAACTTTCATAGGAACGCGCACTGAGGTTGTGTCTTGGATATACAAATCGGTTCGTCTAACATCTGGCTGTAAATTGAGATACTGAAATTAATGAAGATACACCTCGGTTTTTTTGCAATATGGTGAGGAATTTTTTTCAACTGGCAAAACATGCTAGTCGAGCGCTGGTACAAACTGAAATAATGCGTCCTGTTCGAATTTCAGGAATCCAGGTCGACCTGTCACGTTTTAATTAAGACCCGCTGTTTCAGTGTGTTTGAAAGAGGTGTCAGCTATCGACAGTCTCTGTCTCGTTTCCCATTATCACGTGGCAAGAACAGCACGCGCATCAAGAAAGGCCTAATATGCCTAATGGCATGATCGAAATCAGGCTATGGCTTTAGACGCAGCAAAAACTTAAACAGTGGGGGTGGGGGTAGGGAGGAAAAGGAGAGAGGGAAGGGTGAGTGCGAAAACTGCATTAAGACAGAAAATCAATCTGAGAACAACCATGAGTTGTCTGTTCTTGACGATTTCTTCACCTTGCCACGTGACTAATGTTAAATTGAGTGCAATTTTCAGATTGATTGAAAACGCTCGTCTACGGGTTTGATGTTGCGTGGAAGCAAAGCATGACGATACTGAATTATACGTTAAATTATTTTGACTGACCAGAAACTATTTTACATTGTGATTCTTCTGTGAGATTTCAGTGCGTGACTGTGATCGTGTGTGTGTGTGTGTGTGCGTGTGTGTGTGTGTGTATGTGTGTGTGTGTGGCCATACGTCCGTTTATGTATTTATGTGTGTATGTGTCATTGTTGGGGGGGGTGGACGGGGGAGGGGGTATAGGCATGTAAAAGCGACCCCAAAAATAATACACAAAAAGAAACAAACAAAAAATCCAACTAAAACAAAAAAAAAAACCCAATAACTCTTAAGATATTACTTGACATAATTCATCACTCATTCGTTGTGGTGATTATGCTGGTAATCAAGAACGCAGGAGAGATAAAATTCTCTCTTGCCTTGTGTCTTGTTCATTTAAGTACTTCCTCTTCAAAATTCCGTCTTGCGCAAAATGGAGACTTTCTAAATTCAGATCTCTTAGGGCCGCACAAGTTTGTCTCAGCGACTAGAATCGGCACTGTGTCAAAGCATCTAAATTATGAAAACGTTTAACTTTATTTAAAACATTATTTCGTAAATCTTTACATCAGCATATAGGAGCTCATGAACGGTAAGGCAGACGAAAAACTAACACTTTACAGCTATTGTAATATTTATTTTTAGGCATAAATATTCCCATAATTGGTTAATATTTTTATTGTTTTTAAACGATGAGGTAGATGTTAAATAATATTATACTTGAAACAATAAAAGTGTGTAAAATCGCACGAACAGTAAAAAAAAAAAAACTAATTCAAGAATCCAATCAAAGAAAACCTATAAAACCACCTTCACATGTAACAAGATAGAAGTTGCAGACTTAACAATAAACTGTGGAATATTACAAGGTGATTCCCTAGCACAACTGCTGTTTTGCATTACCCTAAATCCTCTCAGTCAGGATATCCAGAAAACAGAGAAGTTGACTTTTATTTCTACAAATGTTTGAATTAAGCTGCACATATGTAGTGTGCTAACATTTGACATTGTTTAACATGCTGTGTTTATTTTACCACGTGTGTGTATCGGGCTAATAACTACTGTTGCAGGAGATTGTAAGTTGAGAATGGGGTATGAGATAGAATTGAGTTATATTGTGATACACGGGAAACTTAGGATTGCTCCTTGATTATATTTTGCAGTGAACAAGAGGCCTTTTGACTTTGAGTTTCAAGCTTTGAATTTGAGCTTGAGTTCTAAGTTCCAAGTTTCAAGTTCCCAATTACCCTTCATGTGTTCACCGGTCATAATAAACCTCTATGACTGGGAAGGTGAGGGAATGTATGTTGTGGTGTGTGTAAGCATGCCAAAGTATGCTACACACCATATATATATATGGACACATTGGGAGAATTCTACCTGTGGGAATGGGGTGTAAGTGTAAGAAACACTGCTCTTTACTGATGTCTGGCAGCAAGAGTTTTTAACTGCAGAACAATTTCTAGTGTAGGGAAATTGTGGGATATCGTTTCATTTGTTTTGTTGAAAGAGATGACACAGCGAGAAGAAGCACCCAGGTCAACTCTAAGCAGTGAAACAGTGTTTTCCACGCACGAGTAACACACGTGGAGCAGACAAAATTTGAAGTGATTTATATTTTTTTACATTTTGGCAAAGTGCATGTAGACTGTTAAGACCCTGCTGAATTAGGCTGCATAAACTATTATTGTTAATCTCTGATAACTCCATTTTTATTCTATGATAGGACTAACCTGCAATTTGTATTGACTCTATTGTTGAATTGTAATTATATTATGTAGATATAAAATTATCCTAATGTGAATTCATAGAATATTGATGTCAAATAATATATTTCATTGCAATTGTCATATGCATATTTGATTGATCATAATAAATTTAATGTTATACATATTGATATTGATAATCTTATGCTGGAAAAGAATGTGGGTGGATGGGTCTCACTAAATATAGATTAAAGACGGAGTTTTCTTCTCCTTTAGTAAGATTGTTTTTTTAAATCATGGAAACATGTTACTGTAAATGTTGTTTTATGTTGTGGAATAGAGAAAACGTTTACAGTGCCAAAATATCCGCCAAATGGTGCCTGCTGGAGGATCATTAATAAAATAAATTAAGATTCTCATCCCTTGCTATTAGTTATGAAAGAAAGATTGATTACTGAAAATAATTCTTTTTCACTAACTATGTGGCATGCCTGTCACAGTATATTTGATTGTTGATTTAATAAATGTATTCACCTTCTTATGCATATTGATAATCTGATGTTGGAGAAGAAAGTGAATGGATGGGTCACTAAATATAAATTAAAAGTCGGATTTGTCTTCTCCTTTAGTAATGCGTTTTATACCTACAGAAAGATTATGTGACTAAATGTTGTTTATATTATGGAGGAGAGAAAGCGTTTGCAACACCCGCATATCCGCCAAGTGAGGGACGGGTGGTGTCTGTTGGAGGATCATTAATAAAATAAATTAAGATGCTCATCATTTGTAATTAGTTATGAAAGATACATTAATAATAATCACTTTAATTAAGTAAGTGGCAATGACCGTCACACAAATACACTAGTACAGAACCTAATTCAGGAATCAAAGAAAAATTGGAAAACTACCCTCAAATGCAAGAACCCCTAAATTGCAGATATAACAATAAAGTATGGAATCCTTCAAATTGATTCCCTATCACCACTGCTGTTCTGTATTGCAAATTCAGGAATCAAAGAAAAATTGGAAAACTAAACTAAAATTTGTTTTTAACAAAATAACATAAATTGTTATCATACTCATACTGTACAATATGTAACATTGAATCAACAGTAAAACTGTAAACACTTTATGGACACAGACTAGCTATGAACTTAAATAATATTCTAATTTTTATCACCATCACTGAGTAAAGTTCTGTCAGCAGCAGCAAGGGAAAAAAGCTAATAAATGTCTTTCAATGTTCCTTGTTAGAGAAATATTTCTACCCCCAAATAGTGTTCCAATAAATATTATACTTATTCAACAACAGACTAAATTACATCACAAAGTGAAAAGGAAAGAATACAGCAGCATTCAAAATTATGTGACCATTCGCCTTTCCAGATTATCTCCCCTGTTTACTCAGCCATCGGGTCTTGCAATGACAGAAGCAGAAACTCATCGATCTGTGCTAAAACAGCTGCAGTTTTTGGTGTAGTCAAAAGGGTATGAAGTAGAAAGCTCAACTTTCTCTGGCGTTCCCCAACTAACCTCAAAATTAACTAAAGAAATAAAATCAAAACAGCTTTCTCTGGCGTTCCCCAACTAACCTCATAATTAACTAAACAAATAAGATCACAACAGCTTTCTCTGGCGTTCCCCAACTAACCTCAAAAGTAACTAAAGAAATAAGATCAAAACAAAGGTGGCAGATAAATGGTAGGAGGTAAAAGGAAGAAGCAGCCAGCATCACTCCAATAACACACTGCCTCTCTCATGAAAATCGAACTTATCTCAATTTATCCTAACTTTCCTAAAAAGTGCTTCTCAGACTTTCCCATTCCTTTTTTTTTTTTTTGATAAAAATATTGCCAAATGATTTTAGAAATGACTTTTCCCAGGCCCTGACTTTTGCTTCTTACACATTAGTATTTTCGATTGGTCACTTTCATTCATCAGGTACTTCATCAATGGTCAGTTATGACGAATGCTTGGTAGAAACTCTCCTGTCAATCAACATCACTCATTCACTGTCAGTCAGTCAAGCTCGCCTAATCCTTAACTAATCTGCCCTGGGGTGAGGAGTGCACCATGGTTTGAGTGACATTTGGTGAATTCTTTAAGCAGAGAAGTCCATTCTTGTGAGTTTCTTTTTTATTCACTTTAAGGATATGTAAAGTGTACATTAGTGTTGCTCTTATCATGCAGAGCGCAATGTACTAATTCGTATAAGTTAGCCATAAAACGCTAAACAGCAAGAACGAAATGGATATTAAAATTCATATGATAGCAAACAAAATTAAATATAAAGGCAATTGGCGGTCTATCACCACACTATTAAAACTAAACACCACACAATTATTATGGTATTAATTTACGGTATATGACAATGCAGAAATAATTTAAACCGCAGAATGAAAAGTACAACTATTAAAACTAAACACTACACAGTTATTGTTTTATGCATTAACGGTAAATGACAATGCAGAAACAAAATGAAAAGTACAACTATTAAAACTAAACACCACACAGTTATTATGCTATGAATTTAGGGTAAATGAAAATGCTTGAATAATATTAACAACAGAATGAAAAGTTCTGAAGCCAAACAGAAGTGAAGATGCTGTTAATACATAATTTTATAATAATGTTTTATACTATAGCTAACTTTCAAACTTGTAAGTATTATGTTTATGATTTAACAATTATACGTCTGCACATGTGCATCCTATAGAAGTGTAAAGCGAATAGTCCAAGTATCCAGACGTAACATTGCTAAACCACTGTACAATGCAAATTAATCTACGTAGAGACTAAATCTACCGAAATATCAAAACCAATACATATTTTCCTCACAGTGCTTGCATTCGAGCAATAATTTTACATCTGAACAACATCACTTAATAATTGATTTTCTCTTACAATTAAAACAACATCACTTAATAATTGATTTTCTCTTACAATTAAAACAACATCACTTAATAATTGATTTTCTCTTACAATTAAAACAACATCACTTAATAATTGATTTTCTCTTACAATTAAAACAACATCACTTAATAATTGATTTTCTCTTACAATTAAAACAACATCACTTAATAATTGATTTTCTCTTACAATTAAAACAACATCACTTAATAATTGATTTTCTCTTACAATTAAAACAACATCACTTAATAATTGATTTTCTCTTACAATTAAAACAACATCACTTAATAATTGATTTTCTCTTACAATTAAAACAACATCACTTAATAATTGATTTTCTCTTACAATTAAAACAACATCACTTAATAATTGATTTTCTCTTACAATTAAAACAACATCACTTAATAATTGATTTTCTCTTACAATTAAAACAACATCACTTAATAATTGATTTTCTCTTACAATTAAAACAACATCACTTAATAATTGATTTTCTCTTACAATTAAAACAACATCACTTAATAATTGATTTTCTCTTACAATTAAAACAACATCACTTAATAATTGATTTTCTCTTAAAATTAAAACTGGGACGAGGCTTTTCAAAAAGCAAATGTCTTTCGGGCAAATGCATTAAGTTCGAGCAAAACAGAAACACACATAAACAAACAAATATGTACACACACATATGTGCTTTTTCTTCTCTCTCTCTCTCTCTCTCTCTCTCTCTCTCTCTCTCTCTCTCTCTCTCTGTGTGTGTGTGTGTGTTTGTGTGTGTGCGAGCGTATGCGCACACTTTGGCATGTAACTTAGCTCTCAAGTCTCTCTAATCGATGTTTAGGGTCATCGAAGTCAACATTTAGCAAGCAACAAACAACAGATACGATGTTTTTTAAAACGGCAAGCGATATTTAAATCATTTCTTGCTTGTGGAATGAAGGCTCTATTTTGTTTATTTCTTCTGTTACTTTCGCTATTTATTGCAGTTCTAAAAAGCACAGCACGAATACTGGCAGCCATCTCAACACGAAATGGCCGACAGTAAACTTCCTGTTAGACCATTGCCATTCCATATCAAGGCTCATTGGGAGGAATACGAGTGTTCAGCCAGAAAGAGTCAATGAAACAGAAGAATTTGAAACTCTTCAAGTTTTCGTATTAAGAACAGATCGCATATTACCCGCATAAGGACGGGAGACAGCTGTTAACAATTCCAACAGAACAGCAACACTCGTCTATGTTGCTCTTCTAAAAAACGAGAAACGTAAAACTGTAATAGAGAAATTATTAAAATATATACCACTATCTCGGTGTAGATTTTCAGGGCTGAGGAATGCAAGAACAGACAACTAGGGAACATAGTATCTAAACTGGAATATTAAAATAATGAATGAATAAAATAAAGAATGAATGAAACTCTCTCAGGAAGCCACCCATTTGCCCCACACCTAAGAGCAGCACTCCATGGAAGTGCTTCCATCTTCTGTAAGACCTTGGAGCTCCCCAAGATCCTAGTAGATTCCTGCGTGAAAGGTTCACAGCAAACCGACTATCTGTTAAAAGAAATGCATATATGCAAGTCATTGAAAGTCTTGGATTCACACCTTACAATTCTCATATATTAGTGTCAGAAAGCAGTGAGTGTTGCACGATGTAGTTGTTATATTATTGGACATTTATACAGTAGCATCCATTTTTTTCTTTGCTCGTAGTGTTTGAATGCTATTTTTAACTTTATAGTTCTCAGGTTTGCTCTTTCACTTGTGTGCGAGAGACAGGTTTGTTAAATGTCAACATGACATGACCTTTGGGTACTGTGCATGAGGATTTTTTAGTAAGGATCAGAGTTAAAATGGCAACTCAAGTAAAGAATATGCGAAAACTTGCTTAGCTGTAATCCAAACCAGTCCAGAGTGGATGAGTAATTTTTGCTACCGAATAGTTCAAGGTCACAAATAACAAACTAGCCAATGTGTAAAGACCAAAACGTACCTGTTGAAGAAAGTTCTATATTCTAATCATTTTGATTTTGATTTAACGCAAGTCCGGTCATGAAAAGGTGATCTTTAGCTTATGGTGAGTTAACTGATTGATTGAGAGAAAATGGACTTAGAAATATTTCATTCACTTGCTATTGATATATGATATTTGTATTTTAATAATAAAGATTATTATGCGAAAAGACTATTATTTCTACAGTCGGGAATTATGATACTTGTATATAATATGCTAAGCACATTATTTGGTTCTAGCAGGAGTGCTATAAATTCGTTACTGTGATAACCTACTCGAGAAACTAATACAGAGAACGTGTGCCTAGATTAGTCTCGAGGGATCTACAGTGTTGGAACATTCCTAGAAGAGCATGTGGAAGATTGACTATTCTATTGTGAACAATAAATTTGTGACATTTTTATGAAAGCATATGATTTGGTGTGGGTTACACAAAGAAGTTATGTACAAACTATTAACATATCACTCTATAACTCCATTTCTTCTATGATAAGAATAATCCTGTGATTTACTTTTGATACTAATCTGACTGCTGAATTATATTTTAGAATATAAGACTGAATAAATACGGAAATTATCTGAACGTTGTTTCATGGAATATTAATGTCAAATTAATTTTTTTCATTGTTTTTGTCATGTGTATATTTGATTGCTGATTTAATAAATTCATTAAGCTTCTTATACATATTAATAAACCATATGTTGGAGTGACAGTGAGTGGATGGGGGCTTATTAAATATAATTATAAATGGATTTGTTACTCCTTTAGTATAAAGTTCCCACCTACGAAAATATTGTGTGAGAGTAAAACGTCGAACTTACTGTTGTGGAAGAGAGAAAACGTTTACTACATCCATATAATCTGAAAATTGAGAGACGAGTGGTGTCTCCTGGGAGAATTATTAATAAACATAAATTAAGATTTCTCCATCACTTGGAATTAGTTAAGGCTGATTATTATTATTATTATTATTATTATTATTATTATTATTATTATTATTATTCAGCCTCTTTCCACGACTTCTGCTTGACTGTCGGTTGTGATCCAAGGTATCGGAATCTTACCAAGATTCTGGGAGATCCAAGGTTTTACGGAGTATGTGGGCACTTCCGAGGAGCGCTGCTTTGAGTAGTGGAGCGATTCTGTGGTTTCCAGGGAGTTTATTCAGGTAGCCTTCCAATTCAGATGTTATGTTCCCCAAGGCCCCTATCACTATAGGTATCACTTCTGCTTTTACATTCCACAGTCTCTAGATTTCTAATCTGAGGTCTTGGTATTTTTCTATTTTTTCTCTTTCTTTTGTTTTTATGTTTCTATCACTCGGAACAGCGACATCAATGACTGATACAGTTCTCACACAGATTTCTATGTATGTGTTTTGCCACTTCATTGTGTCGTTTGGTGTATTCTGTTCCAGCCAGAACCTGACATCCAGATAGTATGTGCTCTGTTGTCTCATCCATGGATTTGCAGAGTCTACATTTGGAATCATTTGAAATTTTCATGATTTTCGTTTTGTGTGATTTGGTGTTGAGTGCTTGATCTTGTGCAGCTGTTATGAGTGCTTCTGTTTCTGCTTTCAATCCTGCCTCTTTCAACCATTTGTACGTTGATTGCTTTGTTGATATTTCGTCATTTCTTTTGCGCTATAATATTGATTCAATTGATAGTCTGGCGATGGAATCAATATACTAAACCTTGAGAAATGACCTCCTTTTGTCCATCACATAATTACCACTGGAGATGCGAAGCAAAATGCACAGAAATAAATCGCACAATTTTAACTCTAGATTAAATAGTGTGCACAGAGGAACGTTAATTTTCATTATCATGGCGTCATAAACTCAAAAGAAGACTAAAGCTATTTACATCGCTGTCAACAATGTCGGCCGAGGATACAACACACACACAAAATAAGCCAATGCTCGACAGAAGAATGTTCTGACAGAGTAGCGGGAATTATAATGAGCAAGAAAAGTGTGATAGGCAATGAATCATAAATAAATACCGAATAATAAATAACTTTAAAATAACCACACTGAAAATTAAAATGACATTTAAAAAAAAACAAACTTAGCAATCCGATTTTTATTTCCACTAGAAATACACATGCAATTAACCGACATTTCATTAGAAATAAATTAGGACATTGTAATGGAAGCAGACTATGACCCATAGCAGTTGCTCGTAATAACTCTTCAGACTACATGCATGAGAGAGAGAGAGAGAGAGAGAGAGAGAGAGAGAGAGAGAGAGAGAGAGAGAGAGAGAGAGAGAGAGAGAGAGAAGCAGTATATTGTAAACTATTTACGAGCAAAATGTGCTATCGAAATAAATAAAATAAATACTTAATCGTTAGTAAATAATACATCAATCAATCGTGAGCGTGGGAGACTATTTGCATATCAATTTCCATATTTGCATTTCCATATTTTCAAAGGAAAACATTCTAAAAATTTATTCTACTCATAGACTTATGATACCAGAACCGTTCTAAATTTACTGTTCTATTAAAAAAAAACAACGTATATTTTCCACGAGCTGTGTATGGTAGAAGTAACTCATTCTTGCGGAAAAGACTGAACAGGCTTTCGGAAAATATTAATGTCCATTACAAATGTCGTCTGCTAAACGACTTCGATAAATTATAAATAATTATATATAAAGTAATTTTAAAAGCTGATTGTAATCACTTAATAATGTATTTTCGTAAAACTCTATATTTCGTTGTGGGAGAGCCATTCTTCCTGTAAAATGCATTAACCAGAAGAAAAAAGTTTCTTGCAAGACAACAGCGTATGTAAAATGATCATAAGAAAATCGTAGAGAGATCACTGAAAACCGTTTTCTGCTCAATGTAGATAAACTCGTTCGCCATTATTTCAAGTTAACTTTC
The DNA here is from genome assembly GCA_028829895.1 of Sinotaia quadrata. Lineage (NCBI taxonomy): Eukaryota > Metazoa > Mollusca > Gastropoda > Architaenioglossa > Viviparidae > Sinotaia > Sinotaia quadrata. The sequence continues at coordinate 46,273,043 of CM054181.1, read as the reverse complement.
ATTTTTTTTTCTCTTTCAATCTTGAAATCGCAAGCGCATGCATACACTCCAGACATACGCACATATACACATACACACATACATACACTTTTTTCTTGATAAGTGAATCGTGCTAGTCATTTCTTCCATTTTGTGCACATGAGCAAATTTGTTGATGCAGTTGAGCTAAATATATCCTGGCCTGGTTATGACATGTCTATAAATGGAAATGAGAGAGACAAGTAGGTCAAAATTCAAAGCGTACAAAATTCGAACGCAGATCAAAATCTTGGTACCTCTTAACACATCTCAGTCAGACGCTTACCGACATTAATAATTCTGAGAAATAATAATTTCTAATTTTATACACGAATAAAATATATTAATATAATTATATCCAATTTGATGGTCCAACATGACTAGGTCACTTCGCCTTGCAAATGCTGTAAACAAGATGCAGAGGTTGACTGAAGAAAAGAATATTGTCTGTCAAGGAGGAAGGGGAGGTAAGGGAGTCGATTGAGAGAACAAGGAGGGCTTTAGTTGAAAGAAAGGTCACAGCATTACTTGACAGACCACCATTTATAAAAATATACATTAGCCAACATCCCCACCCCAGATCCATAATTATATTTTCTTGCACTAGTCGTCAGGATCACCCAGCATTTTATGAAAGACACTATTCATTAAAATGTAAATGAATAGATATTCTTTCTAAAGTTTCAATTTTATTTTTCTTGCACAAGATTTAAAAAGAAAATTCGCAGTCAACTCCCAGGCGGCTTAAATATAGTGATACTTAACATCCCACATCTCACCAATAATTCTCAAATGACACTCAGACGTTAAAATGTCTCAACACGTCCTTGGATTAAATCTGTATCACTGACTCCAATCACTACATTGATAAGTATCGCATTGCAAGGGGAAGAGTATGTTTAACATGGAGATGTACAAGTCGGCATAAGGAGAATTAGAGGTTTGGTTTCTTTTTAATGCACAATTGTAAGGCTGTCTTTTAAATTAAATCAAAAGAGTAATGAGGGCACAGTAACCTAGTGTAATACGCCACAAATATGGTCAATCTTTCTCAGTTCATTTGATCAATAAAGATCAATGGCTCTTCCGTTGAAAAGAAGAAAGCGAAGAGAGGGGAGGGGGAGGAAGAAATATTGCAATACCACAGAGAATTCTATGCGTCTCTTCCGACAGTTATTTCCACTTTCATTAACGGTGACATCACGAACATGTGTCAGCTGTGTTTCATAATCACCGCTCCACCGCTTTGCCCTCAGCGTCCGTTTATTTCAGTAACCGATCGTCCAGAGAATGTGCCGGTGTTCTCCATACCTAGACAGTGTCATTGTGGTTCTATGCAATCCAGTTTGATCTCTTTCCTTTCCCTTAGGCAGAAACCATTACAAATTCTCTAAGAAAAATAAAAGGTAAATCATGCTAGCTTTATTATCATATCTCACACCATCAGAAGCCGCAACAGAGTCACTCCTCCCTTCTTCCTCCTTCATGCATCGCTGCTGGGTTTCTCTTCGCCTGAGCTGAAAACACAAGTTCTTTTATCATAAACTGCACTCGAATCGAAACACTTGTTCTTATTTCTTAGCTGCAATCGAACTAAAATCACTAGTTGCAATCAAACCGAAAGCACTAACTGTTCTTTCTTAGTCGATCTGAAAGCACTAGTTTAAGATTCTTAGGTGCTGTCGAAATAAAAAATAAATAGTTCCTTCTTAACTGCAGTCAGATTGAAAACACTAGTTCTTTTTTTCTTGGCTGCAGACGAACTGAAAGCTAGCTGTTTTTCTTAGCTGCAGTCCTTATTGTGAAAGGAACTGCCTCTTCAGAGTATTTAGTTGTCTGCTTACGAGTTATCTAAATGTTGTATGATCTCTAAAAATGCCATTTAAATTCTCTAAATTTGCTTACTTTTCTAAAATCTCTTCCGACCTTCCAAGCCAGCTAGTACTTTTAAGTTTCTCAGCCAGCTAGTACTTTTAAGTTTCTCAGCCAGTTAGTACTTTTAAGTTTCTCAGCCAGCTAGTACTTTTAAGTTTCTCAGCCTGCTAGCACTTTTAAGTTTCTCAGCCACCTAGTACTTTTAAGTTTCTCAGCCAGCTAGTACTTTTAAGTTTCTCAGCCAGCTAGCACTTTTAAGTTTCTCAGCCAGCTAGTACTTTTAAGTTTCTCAGCCAGCCATTTCTTCTGTTTTCTCTATAACATGTCTAATCTTCCTAATTCTCTAAAACCTGTCACTTCCTCACCCCAGTCCTCTCAATCCATCAAATCTTTCCAGTTCTCTAAGATCAGATGTTAATTTCGAGTTCTAAAAAACCATTCCATTGTTTCTAAATTCGGTCACTTTGTCCACATCCCCAAAAGCGTCAATTATTCCAAAATATTTCAGAGCAATCGGTATCGAAGTTCTCTAAAACCAGCTACTTACACTAAGAGTTCTTTGAAACCAGCTACTTACACTAAGAGTTCTCTAAAACCAGCTACTTACACTAAGAGTTCTCTAAAACCAGCTACTTACACTAAGAGTTCTCTAAAACCAGCTACTTACACTAAGAGTTCTCTAAAACCAGCTACTTACACTAAGAGTTCTTTAAAGTCCGTCACCTTTTTCGATTGTTCTACAGCCAACGGTTTTGCATAATAGACTAAATTTTCCACTTATTATAATGTTGTAATTTTGTGTTATGTTTTCCAATTAGTTTACTTAACTTTTAATCAAGAAAACTGATACATCTTCATTTGAAATCTCGATTTAAGGATGAAATTATAAAAACCAACTTGATCGATACAAGCAAAACGTCGGTTTTGATGTTAATTTATTTTTAAAGTTATTTTTAAATGCTTATTGACGTCAATCACCTACTTTTCATTTCTAGCATTAAAACTATTTTGTTTCTGTATTTTGACGGAGAACGAAGGAAGAGATAGATAGATTGCTTGAGTGAGTGAGTGAGTGAGTGAGTGAGTGAGTGAGTGAATGAGTGATTTATTGATTGATTGATTAATTGTGTTTGTAACAGTCATTCAGTAAGAAAGTATACAATCTTAATGATGTGTTTAAAATTCTTTAAACATATGTGTATGTGTGTGTGTGTGTGTGTGTGTGTGTGTGTGTGTGTGTGTGTGTGTGTGTGCGTGGTGAAAGTGTATTTGAGTGAATAAATAATGCAACCATCCATCATGAAATGATCTAATACAGAATGACAAAATACATCGTCAATCTCCACCTTGTTCTTTCCCTTGGTACTTGCATTTCATTTTTATTTGTATTTTTACCAAGGGGGAATAATGATCAATTAATAAATCTTCAAAGTATGAGCAACGTCTCTTTGCGATAGAAATAGATAACGAAGTTGACAAAGCGTTTTTTCTGATGAAATTATAAATTTAAAGTAAATTGTTCAATAATTCTCATTTTGTTTTGCAAGACAAAAATATGTTTATCCTTTAGAACTGGTTGAGGTAACCTGAGGGCTATTGAAAGAAAATTCCTAAGGTACGGATAACAAGATTTACACATACATATTTTACATAATTAGTTTGCATATTGTATAATTATGAAAAAATATATTACATTACGGTCTTTAACATTAAAACTCGTAAAACTGAGAAATCTGCGCCTACAGTGGATTATTTTATGAGAAGCAGCAGAACGGTAAATTCTTATTAGATTATTCCATTTGCAAAAGTCATGTTCGTTGTTGATTAAATAATAGCCATGGAATTATTTTTTTCTCCACAGACTGTCAGAGAAATACTCTTGGAAATAAGGTAATGTGATTAATTTACAAAATGTATAAAAAACACTGTATTTATAACAAAACACTGTTTTTAAAAAAAACTATCTTCTTAGTGTACTAGATTATGTGAAACAAGGTAGCTTTTCCGAAGTTTCACTTACATTTATCAGTATTGTAAAATATACTTAAAAGCTGTAGATGATTACTTCCAGGATCTTCAGAGTGGCATGATGATGTTTTTGCTACCTGGATAAAGATTTATTTGTATCCTATAATTTTTTGGTGAACACTCTGATTCAAAGTGAACAAGCTGTGGGTTTTTGTATTTTCTGGTGGACAATGTCAACCAAAGAGACCAAGCTGTGGGCTTTAGTACTTTCTCGTCGACAATGTCATCCAAAAACAACAAGCTGTGGGCTTTAGTATTTTCTGGTGGACAATGCCAACCAAAGAGACCAAGCTGTGGGCTTTAGTACTTTCACGCGGACGATTAGATCCTAGGAGTCAGGCTGTTTGTTGAGAAACATTTGAGAAGGAACTGCGCATGCGGGTGCTTTGTGTGTCATGGAAAGTACGATGGACAAGAGGCAACGATACAAATTGTCAACAGCCCTAAGTCTGCAGTTAGAAGACTGTAGAATTGTGATTTTCACAAATTAGATTTAGAAGCTGAGCAAATATTGAAGTGAACCACAGCTGAACTCATAGTGACCTGCTACATTTCCTGAATGATAAAGAGAATGGAACAGCTCATCATGAATGTAGTTTATTTAGGCTGCGTTACGCATTGCGATAAATAACCAGTTTCTTATCTTCTTCTATTATATAAATAGTTGTCATTTCCTTTATACATCTTTTCATTAAATCCTTGAACATTTAATTTTAGGTAATTTCATCGTGAAATGTTTGTATTGTCTTTAGACTGTTAATTATCGATGGTAAACTGTGGGAACTGGTAACAAGTTGACATGACGTTCATATTCCATAGTATTTATTGTTTGTGCATCATTCACTGTCACCATAGGAACAACGAAGGGATGGTTCATCCGAGCATAACTTGGTGTTGGATACGAGCATTGCGATTTGAATTGATCTGAATTATCTTCACCTTCCAATCCAGTGGATAATACTTTAAAAAGCTTTGCGCACGATCCAATATGTTATAACTAACAGTTCTTAACATTTGCCGGGTAATAAAATAGAATCGAATAATGGATTCATGAAAAGAAATTTACATGCAGTCCACATTGTACAAAGAACAATTGTACAAGATGAAAATATCGATGCATCTTATAATACTACTTATGTAAACATGCATCATATATATGAGATTTATTTCATAGCTCATGGCAAAAATACATCATATCCATAAAATGTATTTCATTTCTGTGTTTTCTTCAATTTCCCTCTTTGAACTAAATTCACCAGATTTGACTAAGGATTTCTTAAAAAATACATGAGTAATTGAAATCAGTTTATCTTTGGAGACTGCAGAAATAAAATCTGACTCAATTTGCTTGGTTGTTTTGTTATTATAATCGAAAATAGTTTTCCTTGTCATTACTCTGTATACCACTAATTAAAAGACAGTATGTGAAGAATTGCTTTTACTTTTTTTTAATAGCACAAAGGATTAGTTGCTGAAGACTTTGGTTGGCACAGATAAAATACTACAAATGCAAAAGAGAGAGAGGGGACAAAAGGGAGGCAATAAACAAAATTCCTATGGGAGCAACATTAAAAGTGAGAGAGGAAGAGAACAGGAGAAACGTAATGCTTTCTACTCCTTTCCACATTATGAACTTTCTTCTTTTATATTAAAGTGTCCAGCAACAGTCAAATCATGTCTCACATTAACAGTTTCTCTGGCACCCCCCCCCCCCCAAAGAAAATATCTCTCTATTTTACTATAAAATAATATTTATATCAACCACTTCCGAGAGAATTGTAAATCTAGCGTCTGAAGGAATTTGAATCTTTCGCATACTGATCTATTTATATGAGAGAGAGAGAGAGAGAGAGAGAGAGAGAGAGAGAGAGAGAGAGAGAGAGAGAGAGAGAGAAAGAGAGAACCAAAGAAGGCAAAATAGTATTGATGACATGAAACGAAATTGGAACATACATTTTGCAAATGTGTTTGTATTTGAATCATGGTATGATACTCCTCTGATATTCATATCTAAAACTTCACTTACGTAATGCATTTTCGTCTATTTATAAGCTCACTTGTAATTCTAAATCAGGTTCTATGTACATTTGAATCGTAATTTTGTTTGATCCTCTTCTATTTTTATCATTTTGCTAACAGTATTGATACACTTGTATTTGTATATGTAAAGACTTCGCAGATCTCTACAATCCACTTGACTGTATTTCCATTTCCTTCATCCACTGGCAATCAGCTCTGAAACGTAATTTGCTCAATTCAGAATTGAGTAGTATTTCGTTTAACTCACAGTAGTTATTATACATCAACATTTGCTGAATCCGCAGCTTTTTAAAGTGTGTTTATTCCACAGTCATTTATCTGTGAATCATTGTTTATTCCACAGTCATTTATAGTGTGAACCAGGATTTATTTATCCCACAGCTATCTACAAGTATAAATCATGATTTATTTATTCCACAGTTATTTATGATGTGAATCTTGGTGAGCGTAATCCACTACTAATTGCTAATAAGCAATAGCTATTTTGAATGATACGGCAACGTAAGCAATACGATTTATAAGCGGTCATTAGGGTCAACCAGAACCATTTAGAATGGCTGGTTGGCATATGGCTTTCCATCGGCTGTTGGTTGAACACCCACGATAGCAGAATTGTAAAAATGAAACAGGCCACCCACTTATGCCTCTAATGCAGTCGTCTGTAGACTCAATCCATTTTTCCAGTTTCCAGTACTAAGCTTGAAACTCATCTCAAGAAACAAGAGGTTGGAGCCAACTGAGACACATTGTCGTGTCGTGTGACATCTTTTAAAGACGATATGTACAAAATACTCAGAATTTTACCAACATTTTTGGAGATCCATAATTTTACGGAGCATGTGGGCACGATTTACAGAAGTTGCCTATACTGAAACACCTTTTGCACTAATCACATCAAGCATCTGTATATTGATCTGTATGGTGTGTGAACGAACTAATCACCACATACATTTATTATTGATCTATCTGGTCTGAACTAATCACGACACAAATCTGTACATAGATCTGTCTGGTATCTGAACTAATTACGACAAAAATCTGTATATACATCTGTCTGATCTCTATCCTGACATAGAGCTGTAACATAGATGTGTCTAGTGTCTGATCTAATTAAGACATAAATCTGTATATAGATCTGTCTGGTGTATGGACTAATCACTACATAAATCTGTATATAGATCTTCTGGTGTCAGAACCAAGATCATAAATCTGCAAATAGAGCTGTCTGGTGTATGAGCTAATCACGACATAAATCTGTATATTTATCAGTATATAGATCTGTCTTGTGTCTGATATAATCAAAACATAAATCTGTATATTCATGTGTCTGGTGTGTGAGCCAGTTACATCATATATCTGTACATTTGATTTGTCTGGTATGTGAACAATTTACGTCAATCTTTGGTTGCGTCATGCGATTGGAGTAAATGTGAAATATAACACCAACATTGAATATCGCATTCACGTGCATACACTACACATAATATTCAGTAGCATGTTCTCAATTTGCTCAGATATAAATGAAGTCATTTCGCCAGCTTAAGCGTATTGATTTACCATCTTTTTTTAAATTCACTGTTACCTACATACGCTTATTATTGGTACAAATACCATTTGCCAGTCCGATAATAAGAGCAAGCAGGTATCCATTTTCAAAATAATTTTCTATGTTCAGAGGCTTCGTGAGTGATAAAATGTAGCATGTGTTCAGTATTGTGTACGTAACTTTAATCAGTTTAACTGTCGAAACATTTACATTAAACCCTAAGAATCGTAATGTTTAAATAAGTTTTAATTAAAATTACTGAAATTCCTACTGGATGGAGGGGGGGGGGTCAGGTAGGCGAGATGAATCACCCTGATGACAGATCGAGCAGGTTTTAATGACCGAGTTAGGTAGGCATAATTTAGTCTCAGCCTGATATCTATTTCATTAATTTGTCTCGTGCTTTTTGTTATGCAGCAAACAGCATACTGGAGCAGAACTTCGTTTAAAAACGCAAGTGTTTCTCACGCGCGAATAAATACACATAATCACACACAATATGGTACTCATGTTTCCTAAAGACCAGGTTTCATTGAATCATTCCTTTTATTGATATTTTACAAGTTCCATTTTGCTTATAAAATTTGCAGTCTGAAGTAAACATGCTAGGATGTCAGGGCTCCTCTGCCCTGGACCCTGGACAATTAAGAAAAAAAAAATCATTGACCATCACATTATTTACACATTGTCTTCACATTTTAATGTATGCTTTTGATACAGGGCTATTTCGAAGAAGGGTGAACGACAAACTCTGTGTTCAAGCTAATCGTCAGTACTAAAATATTACTTTATGTCACAAATGTCACATATTGGACCATTTAGCGATCGCATCAAAGGTGTATTGTAACTGTCTTGTGACATTACGTTTTCCTTTGAAATCATGTTCAGCAGCTGGCCGAAAATAGCTTCCCTTTCAAAGCCGACCATGTGGAAACACTTCTACAAGACTGCAGGCGTGCATTGGAAAATAAGGAAAGCTCCACTTTAAAGGTCAGTTAGTCACGAGGCTTCGTCTTCCAGTGAAGAACCCAAGACATCTGCTTCTTGGTCTGTAAAAAAATTGATTCTCAGGCCTACTTATCCTCTGACAATATATGTTGTTTAGCCAGCCATTAAATTCTGGCCAAAGAGACAAGTATCTCCATTTGTGTTTTCTTTTGAATTATCTTCACACTTTTGTAGGCCAATGGTGAGCATAGGCTTTGAGATGGAACAATAGCTTTGATGGCTCTAGTCTAAAACGTGTCCCCACAGAAGATATCAGAGAAACCAACAATCTAATATATGCCACTGCAAAAGTAATTGACAGATATACAAGGCCAGATACAGTACAAACACAGAAATCATCAGTATTACCATGGAAGAAAAGTATAGAAAAGAAAATAAAGTGTACTAGAAGAGAAATAAATCAAATGATAGCAGCAGCACAAAATAAGGGAAAACTGAAGGCACGATTGGTCACCAAATACCACAAGACTTCGATGATGCAGTCACCGTCTGAAGAGATATACGGCAAGAGGTCAGTAATTCCAACAGAACAAAACATTCCGAACTAATCCTGGAAGACTATACCAAGAGCTTAAAAGAAATTCCAGAACAGAACAACAAATGCCAAACATTCAGGAAAACATTTGGAGCAATCCAAATACGCATATCACCCCAGGCAGATGGATACAGGAACTGAAAAGTCATCATAAAGAAACGCCTAAACAATGCAACGTCACAATCAGTAACCGCAGAAAGAACATGGATGCACCAACCAGAAGCAATCACCGAAACTGTGGGGCTTCGAGATAAGAACAGATCGGGTGATTCCTGCACGAAGACCAGACATTTTAGTTCTCAATAAGCCCAACAGAACAGCAACAAATTATTGATGTCGCTGTTCCAAGTGATAGAAAAGAAAGCGAAAAAGGTAGAAAAATACCAAGACCTCATTGCAAACCATAGACTCGCTCCACTACTCAAAGCAGCCCACATCCTCCGTAAATCGTAGGATCTCCCAGAATCTTGGTAAGATTCCGAGACCTTGAATCACAACCGACAGTCAAACAGAAGTCCTGGAAGTGGCAATAATAATAACCATTAACAAGGGTGCGTTGTGTCTTAGAGTGCGAGAAGGGTTCAGTCCTGGAATGGAGAAAAGAATATTATATAATGTGCTTTAGAACCTGCAGCAATATCCTATATGGGAATATGACGTCATGCATACCATTCAAACCGAGGAAAATTTTCGTGCGTTAGTTAGTAGTAGACAAAGGACAAGAGCATAATCCTTATAGTCCTCGCTCACAAAATTTCAGGCTTGACCACCCGTTGGAATAAGATGTACCGTGGCACGAACATGGACTCTAGTGTTATGGCCATTGTTCTACGACTGCAGGTCCAAAAGAGAGTCCAGGTCATAGGTATTATAAGTCCTCTCTATAGGGGCACCTTCGTTAATCCAATGTTGAATTAAGTTCTCGTGCGTAAACTGACCAATACCATCGTTACTAGACTCACACGAATCATGAAGAAACAAGAATCGCTATTGTGATTTCGAGTTTTAAGTTTGCCAGACAGGCAGCCTGCACAGTGGAAGATCCGCTTGTGCAGGAAATTGCAATGCAATGGCCAGAGCTAATCTTAACACGTTCTGCTAATATCTGGCTACTTGGACAAATCGAAATACATCCGAACGGGGCTTTACCTGAATCCGTTAGTTTAATCATTGCATTTTTATATAATCTATTTCATTTTAAATTATCACAGCGCTGCTCGAAAATCACTGCAGTATTTCTAAGTTGTGGGAAGGAGTGTGTCTCTCTTGTTTCACTGGCATGTGGCATTACTCACAGTGAAGGAATGAGGCGTCCGGTGTCTGTCTTAGTTCTATATACACTCTATTTATCTCTATAATATACCTGTCTGCATTGATGAATGTATATTTTTAGAATGCACACTATAACATAACGGACAGCTAGGCTTCCTATCGTGCTAGTGCATATATCAACGCCATGACTGAACTACAACGACCGAAAAGGCCTGACAGCTAGTTCATGCTAAATGAAATGCAAACTGCTTGAATTCAAATACGACACCAGTGAGTTATATTGCTTACCAATAAACACCACTGATGACTGTTCAACAGCCTTTGCTGGCTTTCACACCAGATAAACGTTCCAACCTATGGACATGTACTCATCTTCCTGTCACGGCTTTGTCATCAGGACTTGGAACATATACATTATATACAACGTACATGTATGCTATAGTATGTGTTCATACCTTCCTTTCAAGGCTTTGTCTTCCGCATTCTGGACATAATATATACAATATACAGATATGCTATTGTATGTATACATATCTTCCTCTCAAATCTTTGTCTATCGGACGCCAGACAAATATATATTTACATACAGAATACTTATATGCCACTATACATGTACTCACCAAAAGACATACATAATAGGTTTACATTTATTTAGTGTCCAAACCCTTGTGGAGATCATAATAATATGAGGGTATGGAAACTGTCATCCCTCTTTTGCCTTTAACGTAACGATATTAACATTTAATTTCATAACTTAACTTTTAATAAGTATTTGACCATAATGTGCAAGGGCAGAGTTAATTATTCACATGTCATTGAGAAGATTTATATTAGTATTTTGTGCAAAGCTATAGCCTAGTGTAGGTCACACTAACGCTAAATAAAATTCACCTGCCATCAACACACACACATACATTCATATACAGTACATGAAAAAAATGGGCCATTTCCTTACCTATAAGATCACACTTTAAGTAGAATCCCTAATTCGTTAATTAGAACAGATTATTAATTTAGCTAAATTCACTTGCCACAGATAAAACTATAATTTCACTTCAACAATATATTAAACACACTCACAAACACATTTAAATACATTATAAAAAATAACAGAATAGAACAACAACAATAAATGGAAGACGAAATCGTTTCAGCCTAAGAAGTATTCATAAAATACGCAATGTGCCAAAGACGGTCCACATTTTTATTTTTTTTGCATTTTCGACAGATTTTGACTTCCTTCTTCCTTGTTCTATGTCATCAATACATTTCGAAATCCCCTATGAGAATCAATAAGAACATATAAAAACGACAACGACAGCATATCACTTCAAAACAACATGTGAAGTGAGTTTTGAAATGCATTTGCTTAACTTAAAAAAAATAATGTAAATAAAGCAGTTTTAGATCATATTTATGACTTTTCCTTGGAAGATTGAAAAGTATTGTGCAAATTTTCTTTAAATATTCCTAAAATAATATTAACGATCCTCGAAAAACCCAAGTTGATTATCATATATAGTAAAGTTACATATCTTACGACCTTCAACATTTTAAGAATGTTTTTGTTTTTAAAAAATCATATGAAAGTACTTCTTCATTTGTTTATGTGTATGGTTTCGATATGAATCAACGTTTGAATTATTAAAAGAAAAAAACAATTAAACCAGATAATAAACAATCCTGTGGGACTGAAGTTGCTTTCCCAGTGATCAGGTAGACTTAATATCAGCATGAACCAACAGATGAATAGCACAAATGAATTAAGTTGTCAATGCACAAATGTTCAAATATCAAAGTTGATAAATGCGAAAGTCTGTAGCGTGACATGAAATTATATTTCATTAAGTCAGCGTTTAATCTGTAATCAGTTTAATAAAATATATAACAAGAAAATCAAATCACACATTACACAATTCCTCTTGTACTGGAGCAAAACTAGGTGCAGAAATACGAATTGCAGTTTGCTGCCTTGGTCGTAACTACCTTCTCAATTGTGCAATGTTTCACACAATCTCAGGCTTGGTTTTGTGGTAATTAACAACATTTGATATTGCTACTTAGCGACTTTTAAAGATTTGCCTTTCAAATATTGCAAATCAAGTAATGCATTGAAATGGGATTATCTAGACGACCTTTGAGTATTCAGCCGCCATCTGATAACCTAATGCGAGTTGCGTGCCCTTGTAAGATCTCCGGCACTAGAGTATAGTGATATTTTGTTGGCTAATCTTGAATCATTAGTTAATAATTTGGCACGCGAAAATTCAACAACGTTGTAACAGCAACAAAATCCACGATAGCAGAAGAATCGGATGAAATGTCTCAGACAGATAAAGGGCCGCTACTCCATATTCACGCAGAGGCAGCCAACAAAGCGGTTAGCACACAAGACGACTGGGAAAATAAGCTTGTTTCCAGACCTCGAGTGAAAGAAGAAATAATCCTGGTAATGCTCCGAGTTTCTCAACTGTTTAACCGACAGATTACAAAAGACAAGACGCTAGAAAAGTGAATAACACTGTTGTTGTTGATGGTGATGATAGCAGTAGTAGGAGAAGTAGTAGTAGTAGTAATAGTAGTAGGGTTCCAAGAGTTTTTGACAGCCAACTGACAGATACCGAACGTTATTAGAAATTCAATAATAATTAATAATTATGGTATTATTCTGATCTAACGTGGCTAAGATAAGCACATAAAGCGCAAAATACAGCACATTATTTTAAGCTCTACAAGTGCTCACGTTGTAATACTAGTTTTGAAATATTCGGTTGGTTGCTGTTTGGATCGCTATTATTGGCAAGGAAGAAATAAACACGCGCGCGACCACAAACACACACACACACACACACATGAATATGTGCTTTGTCTGTATACAGCAATGTTGGCGTTATATATTTTACAATCATGAATACTCGAAATGTTGTCTACAAAGAAGCTCTCTCCCATTCAACGCCCGCCGACGTGCATCAGAAAGCACGCTTTTTTCTTCTTATTACTAGGCGCACTGCGCTATATCGTCCAAAGGCCGTTGTTTTACATGCCATGCGTGTGGGTCACGCTGCCCTGACCTAGCATGAACAGACTAGACAGTTATCTATAGTTTCCTATTTTGACTGGTACTTTGCTCGGGATCGTCACTGTGTCTTTTCAGTTGTCTGTGCAAAAGTTTCATTGTACATAAATAGCTGCGCAGCGGTTCATGAGTAGCCTCGAGAAGTTCGTGGCGACAGAGACTGACAGAATACAACCAATCGATTTCGGCCGGTTTGAAACGAAAAGTTCGATAGGAAAAAGATATTAATAATAATTAAAATAACAATAAGAGTGGAAGAGAGAATATGTGAATGGGGTTAATTAATATATAATGCCATTAATATTAAAAGTGTACAGAGTCAAATCAATACTAGCTAGCACCAACACATTTTTTTTTTTAATTTGTAGGGTTGGTGAGATTTGGAAAGGTCACGTAGGCTAGACAAGGTCTCTTCCTCAGATGGACTGACGCCTGACGTCATCCGATTCACCGGGCAACCTCCAATCTTTGCACTCCTCCGGTCACCTAATCGCGTCATTGACAGTCTAGGGGGGATGGGGGGGTCATCTTCCTCTCACTGAGAATGCCAGTGGATTCAACAGTGGAGCAATTTAAACTTGTTTTTCAATGTGTATTTTTCCAGTAGTAATCCGAGTCCACATATCTTACAAATAATGGGACATTGCTAACTGCTCTAACACTGTTTCTTTCTTCTTCTTTAAATAAAAAAATCAACACAGAACATTCTGTAACCGATTTTGACTCGCAGGTTTGAGAAGCCAAATTTAAGCAAATGAAGGTAAATGAATATATTGATCAAAGTTTGTAGGTGCAGCACTATAAATTCGCATAATCGCGCAGAATGCGTGTGTTTAATTTATCCAACCAATAGTCTAGACGTGCCAGAGGTATGTGATAACCTTTCAAGTAAGGGGAGCCTACCGCTCATTCGTCTTCTGGCTTTTATATGCCTGTCAGAACATAAGCTGCTCAAGTGCAAGGAATGGGCCGTGTGCAACAGCAGTGTCGAGGCTGAGGAAATTGGTTGGTCAGTCTTGACTGCTGGTTGGTTGGTCGTTCTTTCTTACGTACTGATTCATTTTGGGATTTATAAACATGCATATGCTTTTCTTTATGTTTTTTGGTGCAAGCATTTCATTCAGTCAAATTCCTTTCCAGAAAACTATCAGAAATGTTGCTATATATAATAATATAATTTAATCAATTTTCGTTGTTAAATAAGACAAAAAGGATTGTTCTTTGTAGGAACATGTCCAGTAAACCATTTCAGGATCCATCATATACTGTCAGACGTTTTTCTCTGAATCTTTTTAACAAGCTGTTTGATACGATATTTGTCGTTGTCAATATTAAATTATATATAACTACTACTACTAGCACACACATGCACACACACACACACACACACACACACACACACACACACACACACGAAAATAAAGAAGAAGAAGAAAACAACAAAACAGGCATCAGCAAATACCTAGAGCCAAAACCTTTCCAAGGTCAGTATGCATGACAAGCTGATGAAACATCAACAAGACAATCAACATACAAATGGTTGAACGAGGCAGGTTCGAAAGCAGAAACAAAAGTACTCATAACAACTGCAGAAGATCAAGCACTACACACGAAAATCATTAAAATCTCAAATGATTCCAAATGTAGACTGCAAATCAATAGATGAAACAACAGAAAATATACTTTCTGGATGTTAAGTTCCATATCCTCTGAACATTCACCAACTGTTACTGTTATCCTTCCCCCTTCAACACAATTCCACTGCCCACGTGTGATCAATGAACTTGACCTCAATCTCTTACTGCGTGTAGCATAAGTGGGTGTGGCAGATTGCATAATTTGCCACGCAGAGGCCAGCCATAACTAGTAACTATCAATTACTGATTATTAATATAGAAATAGAAATAATAATAAAAAAGAATACAATTTGCCCCATGGTTCAACCATCACAGTCCCTTCAACTCATCTAAATGCAGCTGAAGTTGAGTAGTAAATCTTTGCATGACACAATAGAATCAGTAGAAAAGTATGAACGTACTGCACGAGGCAGTTTCTCCGCATGTAACTAGGCCAACAGATGATGCACCTCAACCCGAGTATTTGTTATGACACACTTGAACTTGTTATGTCTATAACAGTTTCACCAGATGATGCATCTCAACCCCAACAAGTGTTATGACACACTTGAACTTAAGTCTATAACAGTTTCACCAGATGATGCATCTCAACCCCAGCAAGTGTTATGACACACTTGAACATGTTTTGTCTGTAACAGTTTCACTAAAAGAAAGGTTGAAGGACTTGCCGTTTTACCTTTTGCTTATTTGGTGGGTTATGAATATGTTTTATATAACAGCTATATACTTGTACAAGTGTGATCGACATGATTGGATATTTCAGTAGATTTTTTTTTGGTCCAGATGTACAATTTCATTCAAACTGTTATATGTCCTTCTTATTAGTATCAGTTTCTTGTACCAAATATATAATGTCTTGTATGTGGAGTAAGAAAGACACGTGCAACTATTGTTAGAGAAATAGACATAACAGGTTGTCATTGTAAAGCACATGACGTTATGGTAATATGGAATGATTTTCTTATGCCACATGACGTAATTGTTTAAATTTAATTAAACAAAAACTACTGGTGTGTACAATCATGACAGAAGTATTAAGAACAAGAAAGATGTGTATATTTTTTAATATCACTTGTTTTATACCATAACCTATTCCAACACACTGTCTTTAGCATACAACTGTCTTCCAAAACAAATATTGCAGAGGAATACTGAAAAATAATGTTCCTTTTGACTAGTCTATCCAGAAAAACTTTCACACTTCCAGAAGAGCAAGGGTAAAATAATTACAGTTGAATCATAAACTTAAAGAGATTTCGTAACTCGTTCAGTCTAGTTTCACTCTATAAGTTATTTGCATATCTACAAATTAAGTCTCACTCTAAAGATAAATGTGTATCGTTCTTAAGATTTGAATTTCTTCAAACCTAGTCTCAGTCTAAAGACAAATTCGTATCTATTCAAGCTCAGTCCCAGTATAAAGAGATATTTTAATCTCTATAAGTTCAGTCTAAAGAAAGATTCATATCTCTACAGATTTAGTTACTTTAAAGATAGATATGTACTACATAAAACATGTATCTCTACAAGTCTAGTATCAGTCTAAAGTACGTTTATCTCTGCAAATCTAATATCAGTCTAAACAGAGATATGTACAAGTACAGTCTCAAGTCTAAAGACTGACATAAATCTCCTCAAGACCAGTAGGTCTAAAGATAGGTGTGCATCGGTACAATGTTAGTCCCAGCTAAAGTATCTGAATTGTTTGGGTGAGAGAATGTTGTACAAATGGACATCAAGCCTTCTAGAAGCTGTGTGCCGTCTGCATACCTATCTTTTACAGTGGTAATGAACCGTTTATCTAGCAGTTATAATAATGAACATATATTAATGCTTTAAGACAACATCAGCTCTATAATTATTTTATAGCCAGAAGTCGCTGCCCTTCAATCCCTAGCAAAGATGGGAGCGTAGCCGATGGAAGTCTCCATTGATAATAACTAGGGTTTAGACTTGAAACCCTTACCGGCACTGAGGTGAGTGTCTGAAACTCACAGCTAGCACAATGATCAGCCTGTAAAATTTGACAGCAAGCAGATATTATAAATGGAATCTGTTACCGATCACATTCCTCTGGTGTATATATTCATTGTACTCTGGATGATGGATGATTTCATTGTACTCTGTGTGACGATGTGTGACAAATTCTGTGTCATGACCTCGTGACCCAATTGCTCGTTTCAAAATTGAATTTTTGAACGGACCTTTGTTGAAATTCACCCGTGATACATCAGTATCGAGAGAAGCTTTCTAGCAAGGTCGGATTGTTGCATAACTTTAGGCCAGTGTCCAGCACCTTCGAGATCAACAACATACCACGTGAACGGTCACGTGATGCGTTCAATGCAGTTTCATAAAATACGATCGTAAGGCGCAAAATCCCTCACTCACTCCCAGATCGGCAGACACACCAGACGCTGTATTAGCTCCGTCCCGCCGCCATACCAGAGTCGTAAGAGTCGAAGATGAACCCGCGCTAGAGCAGTAAAATCTACTTTTAAGAGGTAACAATAACACGTCTACTTCTTACAGTATCTATTGCATTTATTGATTGTATTTTGTAATTGAATTGATGTATGTATTTTGTGCAGCTTAGCGCTATTTTAGCCAAAGCACGTGTTTCGATGTAAAGGGACAAATCTAAAGGTTATTGTATATAAATTATTGTAACTTTTTCTTATCTTTAATTTATATAAATCTTAAATTCACTAGTGCCGCCAGTATGTCTGTGCACGTGGTGAATTCTTCTTTGTAATTCAAATTGTTCTTGCATATAATTTTTCGTGTAAAATTGTAAAGCATTCATGCTTCATTTTGAATTAATCCTTTGTGTGAATTCCAATTTTTAATGCTGTAAATATTTGGGAATTCATACGTTCGTGTAACGTTATATGTAACACACACGTGAACCACAATGTATATTTAAATTGTAAACGACACGATAGTCAAAGATTCTAAATTCAGAACCTTAAACAAAGAAACATGTGCTTGGGTTTTGCGAATATAGACGCAAATAGTTACAGAGCCCAAATCCTTTGTTTCAGCCGGGTTCTTCTTATGTTACTCCTCTCTACCTTCGTACTTCTTGAGTCGTACACCGACTCGGGTGTCTTCATGACCCATACGTGAACTATGTAGAAGTACCTCGTGTTAACCACGTGTTAACGATTCGTCGCAAGTACATTAGCGATGCAGTAATTGAGTGGACGATTGACTGTTGTGCTATGCAGTACTGACGATGAGCCAAGGATGTGGACCAGTTCTAACCAGTTGAACCCCACATGCGACCAAGAGTGTAGTTAAGTATATCTACTAGGTCCAGAATCAAGTGACTATTTGGCAATAAAAGAAAAGAGAATTCTCGTTAAGACTTTTAACAGAGACGGTAAAATGAGAGAACAACGCTGTGTAGAATTAAGACGTCGTGTTGTAATTAATCGTTGCTGTTAATTGTTAAACTTATTAAATCTTATTTCATTTTGTTAAGGACCTCTTTTGTAGTAACTTTGTATGCATATAGACCAAATGGGATTGGATGGGGGCTGTCTGAGCAAAACGAATGACGTAATGAATGCATATGAATCTAAGAGAGTTTTTAACGATTTCCAATCTAGCTAATGTACGCAAATTATCAGTTTCGTAAATCTGTGATCTAGACTACAAAGATGCATTTTTAATTTAGTCGAATGATGATTTGAGCAACCAGTCTGTTTAGGTTAAACGAGAGGGAATTAATTTAAATAGTAAATTAAGGTTCTATAATTTCCTAAGCAGGGTCTTTAAACAAATACTGGAAACGTAACAAGTGGGGGCTCGTCCGGGATTGATATGTATTAAATTGTAACATTTTTATATACATAGGGCGTATCATATCTTTAGGAAACGAACATCTGAGAATTGCCAATATTCTATTGATTCAGGATTGTTGAAATATTTATCTTGCTTTTGTTGTGACATGTGCATGTATTCTTTTGCAGAGTAGCGTGCATGTTAGTTAATGTTGATATATTTAAGCGTAGTTAAATATGTCATGTTAGCTATTAATGATTATTTAGCATGGTGATGTTAAATATTTCATTGTGAGAAGTCGACGTGTTATACCGCCAGCTAGGAGAGTTACCGGTAGTAACAGACTTCGGACTATTATATTTAGGGTGCTAAGTATAATGTGTAATGTTGTATGGTTGGAGCCGTGACATTACGAAAGCCTTGGAGACAACAGATTGTAGCCAAGCAGGTGAACGTGTAACCAACGCGTAATTTATTTCGGAAGGTGTTCTGAATAAATTCAATAATTTTTGTAAGGTCGTAGCCTAAAAGTTATTGTGGGATAAAAGCGGAGTTTTATCGCCTACGGTTAGATACACAATCACGAGAGATATTTATTGTAGCCAGGCGCGCTAAATAAATAAGATGGATCTCGAACAGTTTGTTGAACATCTGAGAGAGAAACATGAACGAGAGATGGAACGGATAGAGATAGAAGATGATCACCTTACGACTTTAATAGATCTAAGGATCGATGAACGGATGGGGAGCTTACAGCTCATGGAGATTCTAAAACGCGAACACGGGATAGGCATATCACTAGAATATAGAGGTGAACAGCTACGTATTTTCGTCCTACTAGAACTCAATGAAAAGGAAATAGAACACAGGGAAGAAATTAGATCTTCAATAAGCTCACGAGCAAAACAGTTGTGTGATAAAGATTTCCGATTCAAAGGGGAAGGGGAGGCCGAAATACGAGACTTAACGTTCGAAATTAGAAAGTTGAAGAAAGAGAGGCTAGTGCTTATGGAAAGGAAAGAAAGTCTAGAATTAGAATGGTTGTGGACAGAAATCGAAACAGAGTCTAGAATTGCTGGGGAAGGTGAGGGTACTGTTGACAAATTACGACAGGAAGGTCAGGCCGTGAACTTTGACTTGCCGAGGTCAAACGCCGCGAGCGTGGAGACTGACACACAGAAATTAGTCGCGCTACCGAACACAGCAGACAAAGTAGACAGTTTGATTGAAAACAAAAACAAATGTTTTGACGAAACCATTACAGTTCAACATGCTAACCAGTTTACAGAAACAGTTAGCGCACCAAAGCTTGATCTTGAAACAGAGACAAGAAAAGACACTGTTGTTAAGGACTTAATAACACGTGTAGAATTTGGACAAACACATACACCGCCGTGTACGTGTGACACCTTGTTTGACGGACTGAATGCGCATGATAAGATAGAGACAGATTCTATCGGTTGTGTACCGTTAAGGTGTGATGAAACTTCTAGCAACACAGTGACTGATTTTTCTGACAGGACAAGTATGCATGAGAAGATAGAAACAAGGTCTATCAGTTGTGTATTGTTGAAGGGCAGTGACACATCGACTGAGTCTACTGACCGAACTGTTAGTTTAAGAGAGAATGTGCTCGCTACGAAGACTGACATCGGTAGATCTCGATCTCCGATGATTGACGTGAGTCATGACGTAATTTTGGAACACAAGATTATTGCGTTATGCGAGGTTTCGAGTGCTAACACATTGACAGCCAGGGAAACAGAAGTATTTGATCCAGATGACAGTATAGGTAGCATTACAGACAGGGACAATGTGCCTATGATAAATTCATTTACTTCAGATGACATGACAGTTGTCAGAGCTGAGACAGAGTTCTTTTCCAAACGTGACATGGAAGAAGATATGATCGAAAACTGTACAGGGACGGTCGACGATAACAATGCATGTGTACTGACGTGTATGCACGCAGTTGTCGGAGACATGGCAGAACTGTCTGCAGATAAATCACTTAACGGAATTAGTGACGTAGACAGAAGCCACGGTACATGGACTACCTTTATTGACTCACCTGTTGAGATAAAGGAATGTCATGAGTACGTACCAAAAACTGAGACAAGTGGAAGTAAGGAGGAGGGGGTTTCATTAACTGATATGTTCCTTGATTCACTGACGTTAAGTACGGAGTGTAATCCCGAATTGATCAAAGACACAGTACAAACGAGTGACAGAACTAGATCGATAGACAATGAAAACCGGAGTGACGGACTGATAACCAGAGCAGGTGGGGCATCAGGACTGTTACTGACATCAGATGCAGAGAATTATGATAGAGGAAACAGAGGGAGTGTAGCCTACAACACACAGAGAATAGACATGGTGATGTTATTCAGTGTAATAGAGACAGGTAACATTCACTGCCAGTTGGTGACTGAAACTGACAGAATTTCCATCATAGATTCTGACGACCTGATGAGAGGACATATTGAATTAACTGAGTCAGTGGAGACAGGCTATGTTGGTTCAATAAACGGTATGGTCCAGGGGAGACAATCGATAACTCTTGGAGAGTTTAAGACAGAACCCTTGTTCATACAACCACGGGAATCTGACTTGCTAGCGAGTGAGTCTGACCACCCAGTGACTAAGGAATACTCGAGTGGAAAGTTAGACAATTCTAGAGTCACAAAAGAGACACAGACTTATGTTGTCAAGGAGAGAGACAAATTGACAGACATAACAGTCGAACACCTAGTTGTGAATGGGTTAAAACAGAAAACAACTAGTGGGATGAGGTATTTCACTTCAGTCTATGATAAGATCAGGAGAACGGAACCTCCAGATTTAGGGGAGAAGCTAATGTTGCAATTCAGGTACTTCAGAGAGACTGGTAGCCGCGACAGAGCACATTTGCAAACCTATGACGTTAGACTAGATGCGAAATGGACCCATAGTAGATCTGACGCCATTCCGACGAAAGACGTTGAGTGCATGCGAACTAGAGACGTTCAATGTGTACACAATGACGTAACTACAAATGCACGAAACACCAAGAGAGCAAATTTCCATTTGCGTGAGTTCAGTGACAAGGCTAAGAGCGATAGATTTGAAATTCAGACTTCGCAGAGTCAAGGCCACAGTGACACTGACATGATACGAAACGTATCGAGAAGTTTGAAACTGTTAGATGGGGTAGAGACCAGTCATGCAGAAACTGACACTACCAAAAACATTTTAAACTTGACAAGTACTTTGGGGAGTTTTGAAAGAGATGAAACACTTCAAGGACGTACTTACTGGACGAGAAATGAAAAGTCTAAACTTGACATGCAATATATTGCACCTCACAGTGACATTCTGACGAACAGAGTAAGAAAGAAAGAATACAGTTGTCATGCCATAGACATGTTGACACACATGGGCGACGACGTGTATTGGGGTTGGGACAGAACTACGAAGATGGTGCTAGGCAGGATAGTGCAGCAGTAGGAATAATGATTTGGTATCTTCTTTTGAATTTTCATTATTTTCTTGTTGTACCGTAGTTGGTGGTTGTTATTGTAAATATGTTGGACATTTCATAAAAACTTGGGACAAGCTATAACACTGATTGAATTGTGTTAGTGTTGTAACTCTGAATATGACAGGGACTGATAGATAGTTCATTTGAGTTGGTAATTCACAAACTCTGATATTTGGTTGATACAGGAAATCAGGAAATATCTGGAACTTTTCATAACCTGCATATTGATAGTGTTGTTCATTGGAAGTCAATTTTTTTGATCACACTATTGTTGGATACGTATTCAGTGGAATTGGTTGATGTTGGATTTCTATTCTGAATAATCTGATTAGATCGAACTAGGTTGTGTGTGAACTATTGATTATTGGGACAGATAGTGAGAATTTCAGAACATGTTATTCCATTGGATGGATGTCTATTAAATTAGACTGGACCTTTTCTTAAATCATTTTATTTGATTTTTTTTCTTAAATCATTTTTCTTTGATTTCTGAAGTGAGAAATATTGTATGAGAGTGCCGTTAATCTAGAGTTGATTTCCCTGCCGCGTTACATTATTTCTAGTTATGTTGAAATTTTTTAATTGTAAATTTTTTCTTCATTTTGCACTTCTACATTTTATAACACATAATTTGTAGGAGGCATTTATCTTTTGGTAAGATAAACGCCTCAAAAGCAAGGGGGTGTGACGATGTGTGACAAATTCTGTGTCATGACCTCGTGACCCAATTGCTCGTTTCAAAATTGAATTTTTGAACGGACCTTTGTTGAAATTCACCCGTGATACATCAGTATCGAGAGAAGCTTTCTAGCAAGGTCGGATTGTTGCATAACTTTAGGCCAGTGTCCAGCACCTTCGAGATCAACAACATACCACGTGAACGGTCACGTGATGCGTTCAATGCAGTTTCATAAAATACGATCGTAAGGCGCAAAATCCCTCACTCACTCCCAGATCGGCAGACACACCAGACGCTGTATTAGCTCCGTCCCGCCGCCATACCAGAGTCGTAAGAGTCGAAGATGAACCCGCGCTAGAGCAGTAAAATCTACTTTTAAGAGGTAACAATAACACGTCTACTTCTTACAGTATCTATTGCATTTATTGATTGTATTTTGTAATTGAATTGATGTATGTATTTTGTGCAGCTTAGCGCTATTTTAGCCAAAGCACGTGTTTCGATGTAAAGGGACAAATCTAAAGGTTATTGTATATAAATTATTGTAACTTTTTCTTATCTTTAATTTATATAAATCTTAAATTCACTAGTGCCGCCAGTATGTCTGTGCACGTGGTGAATTCTTCTTTGTAATTCAAATTGTTCTTGCATATAATTTTTCGTGTAAAATTGTAAAGCATTCATGCTTCATTTTGAATTAATCCTTTGTGTGAATTCCAATTTTTAATGCTGTAAATATTTGGGAATTCATACGTTCGTGTAACGTTATATGTAACACACACGTGAACCACAATGTATATTTAAATTGTAAACGACACGATAGTCAAAGATTCTAAATTCAGAACCTTAAACAAAGAAACATGTGCTTGGGTTTTGCGAATATAGACGCAAATAGTTACAGAGCCCAAATCCTTTGTTTCAGCCGGGTTCTTCTTATGTTACTCCTCTCTACCTTCGTACTTCTTGAGTCGTACACCGACTCGGGTGTCTTCATGACCCATACGTGAACTATGTAGAAGTACCTCGTGTTAACCACGTGTTAACGATTCGTCGCAAGTACATTAGCGATGCAGTAATTGAGTGGACGATTGACTGTTGTGCTATGCAGTACTGACGATGAGCCAAGGATGTGGACCAGTTCTAACCAGTTGAACCCCACATGCGACCAAGAGTGTAGTTAAGTATATCTACTAGGTCCAGAATCAAGTGACTATTTGGCAATAAAAGAAAAGAGAATTCTCGTTAAGACTTTTAACAGAGACGGTAAAATGAGAGAACAACGCTGTGTAGAATTAAGACGTCGTGTTGTAATTAATCGTTGCTGTTAATTGTTAAACTTATTAAATCTTATTTCATTTTGTTAAGGACCTCTTTTGTAGTAACTTTGTATGCATATAGACCAAATGGGATTGGATGGGGGCTGTCTGAGCAAAACGAATGACGTAATGAATGCATATGAATCTAAGAGAGTTTTTAACGATTTCCAATCTAGCTAATGTACGCAAATTATCAGTTTCGTAAATCTGTGATCTAGACTACAAAGATGCATTTTTAATTTAGTCGAATGATGATTTGAGCAACCAGTCTGTTTAGGTTAAACGAGAGGGAATTAATTTAAATAGTAAATTAAGGTTCTATAATTTCCTAAGCAGGGTCTTTAAACAAATACTGGAAACGTAACACTCTGGATGATGACTGATTTCATTGTACTCTGGATGATGACTGAGTCCGTATTTATGTTGAAAGCTGCCTGGAAACACTAGTCACAGTTCGATTTAGTATTCTTGAGTATAATACTAGTCACAATTCCATTCATTGTTGATGGTGACTAGAAATACTTGTAAACAATCTGGTAACAGTTCCATTGTGTGTGTTGCGCATACTTTTCAGTTTCATTGTTTGCTTATGCAGTCTGGGAAATTTAGTCACATTCCTATTATTTGAAATTGTTAATGTTACAAAACTTAGTTCTGCTATTTGATTTTGAATAATGGTGTCATGTGATCACCAAGTCATAAACTATTTGTGGCTGACCCTCTGTTAGACTAAAGAATTGGAGAAGCGCGTCTGCACTTAAGACCACCAGTAGATGCCAACATACGCATGCACTGCCACACAAACACAGAGAGAGAGAGAGAGAGAGAGAGAGAGAGAGAGAGAGAGAGAGAGAGAGAGAGAGAAGTATATATATATATATACTTTTAAAAAATAATTTTATTGTATTAATTTTATCTTTCTTAATATTTATTTTCCCCCAGATTACCTCGAAATGCGTGAGTGTCGGTTGAAAGTTTAGAGTGAAAATTATAAGCCAGAGAGAAATAAATTCAGTGCCTTCATTTTTCGGGGATGTTTTTATCACAGAAAAGATTAAATTTTAAAATGTCACTCAGTTTTCTGTACAGTATTAACAAAATGTTCCAGTTCACCGCTTGCAAGGAACGAATTCAGCAGAGCATGGACATACATGAGTCGCCGTCTCTACTGAGAGGTGGATAGGTTAAAGGTCGTCATAGAATGCTTTTGATTGATTCCAGTAGAAGAATGTTGTCAGACAATAGGCAGCATTGACTGAATATCTACTAACCATAAATCCATGACCGTGCACTCAGCCTTTAAGATCGTGAGCACGTGACTTGTACTAAATTGTGACATGTCTCTTGAGTTCAGTGTCCCGGCCTCAAAAGTTGCACAGCATACTACGAGTATTTTTAGTTCAGTGACCCAACTAAAGGACGTCAACATTTCAGTTCAATGACCGGAACACATGTACGGTCTACTGATAAACAATTGAATTCACTGACCCTTCCACAGGATATGTGCGACATAATGAAATGTTATTTCACTAAAATGACCCTACCAAAGGACATTTACGACAAAGTGTGACAGAAGTGTTCGGAGACCCTTCCAGTGGATATATACAGAATTCTATGACAAAATTTGAGTTTAGTAACCCGACCATAGGACTTGTATGATAAAATGACATACTATTTGTGTTCAGTGATCCGACCATAAGACAATAACAACAAACTAATGTATATGTCAGTTCAGTGACCTGACTGAAACTTTGTATGACATACTGCGACATGATTACTTGGATAACATACTGAGACATCATTTGAGATCTCCAAGACCTCTACCACAGATCATACACGACACATTAAGACAACATCTGACTTCCATGACTTCTTCCATAGGACTTGTACGACATACTAAAACATTATTCGAGTTCAGTAACAGGACTTATTAACCAATGAAAATTAGGCAACAACTTACTATCTTGGACAACAGGTCTAGAAGAAAAGCTTGACTCAAAGAAACGATCTTGAATATTACTATATGATTATGCTTTCGCGTGCGTGTGATTATGTGTACCTGCACTTGATTAGTTTTAGTGCATATATGTTTAGTGGGGGGGGGGCTTCGGTTTTGTATGTATGTAACCTTGACTGCCGATTCAAACTAACGTGTTTTTTTTTATTATTATACATAGTCGTTCTTAAACTATCATCTCAAACCCAATTAATCTAAAGGATCAGCTAAAATGTTTCACTTATCGAAACAATATTTCAAAAAGAAAAAGTAAACTACATACTTCCTGCATGATTAATGGAAGCTAAACTATTTCACTGAGAGCAGCTTCAATTTCTCTAGCAATTAAACTCGTGGGAGAAAATACACAAAATACATTCAAAAATCTGTTATTATGCTTTTTACTTTTACAAATCTATTCTGGGCTCAATTTAAATTTGGGAAAATTGCAAATGGTAACGTTTTAAGTTTTTGAAATAATAAATAGCTTGTGATCCAACGACAAAAAGTGAAACTAAAGCGTTCAGTTAATACAGTTCAAAAGACTTTTTAAATATTTTCCAATAGTACCTTAACACAAAGCACGCAGTACAGGAGAAGGGAAAATGGGATAATTAATCAAATTTAAATTAAAGGATATTAGATTAATATTACTTACAACTCATCTGCAAGGTCATTTGAACTTGAAGGGTGCTTTAATATAGCATTACCACAAAGCAGTTTAATTTGTACTGCATTCATTTTCTTTTACAATGGCTGACACTTATATATTTTACCCACATCTTTCAATCATTTAGTTTGTAATGGTTGGAAAATAAAACAATAATATATACATGGCATGACAAATATTTTTGCCCCTTTATTTCTCACTTATTTACATGTACGTTTTGCATTATTTTCTAAATTCTAAAATGCAGTGCATTTTTATCCTTGTTGACATTTATATGTGAGTTTTAAAGTAAATATTGTGCACTACACATTAGGTGTAACATATAGTGGGAAAATGCATGTATTTTTCTTAAACTGTAACTAAAATATTCCCTGGGGTAACACTACATGCTAAAAGACTTTCACAAATTCTGCGGTCAGCATCCATTGAAGTAGCCAGACCTGCCCATTAATTATGGCAGTGAGTGATGCTGACCGATTGTACTTAGAAAACCGAGTGAGGGGTACGTCATAACTAAATGGCCATTAGACCAATGGCCTAATACTAGCCAACTGTAACTGACCCATTTCTCAGCACACTTTGTTCAAGCCAGTGATATGCATACCATTTCTTGTAAAGAATAGAAACTGATTAAAATTAACTGCACACAATGTTTCACAGCCTGCATAATTCCCTTAAATGTCAGTATAGCACCTTCCGGATATGCTCATACTTTCTTCTTTTTTTTTTAAAATCAAATTTGACAAAAGATTTATGCAAACGTCAAGCACAAATGCAATATGAGTATTTATAAACAATACCAAACGTCAAGCACAAATGCAATATGAATATTTATAAATACCAAACAAAGCAAAACAAGTTCTTCGTTACACTTCGTTTCTTGAGGCTTTGATTCAGCTTTTGTTTCACTTAAAGATTGCAATATCACTGTGACGTTTTGTTGGTAGATGGGTAAGATGTTAATTCTCTCATTTAATAAAATTTATTGCAGAATATATTAGTTATTTAAATTTAGAAACATACAATGTGCATATGAATGTTTCAGCAGCATTTATGAATACAAAGTAATGAAGTAGTTTGACAAAAAATATAATTTCAAACGGCAACATAAACTTGCAGCTTGTAACAGCAACAAATACTTAGCATTTCAAAAGTGAATATGTATTTGCTACTATTCAATCATTTTTAGTGTTTTGTCCTGAGGATTGACACTTCTTAAGTTCTTTGTGCTGACAATATTTGGTAAATGTTTGACTGAAATGTCTGGGCAGTTCCGACTTTGATCAGAGATGGCAAGTATTGATCAGTCAGCCTTGTCCTCTGAAAAGATTTTGTTGATTTAATAAAGGAAAATAATTGTTCACACACATAGGTAGAACCAAACATTGCCATTATCTTTATGGCAAACTTTCTGAAGTTTTTAAACTTTTCAGGAAGGTATGAAAAGAAACCAGGTATCCCCACTTCAAGATACTTTGCTCTGAGTGTAGAATCCGACTGCATTTCAAATAGTTCCATCTGCAGGCTTCCTTCTGCCTTGGCAACATCAAAGTTAAATGGTTCTCAGGATAATGCAAACTGATGTTCAACAGATGAGAAATCATAAATTTTCCTTGAAATTCCTTTGACAACAGATCCAGGTGACTGTCATACTTAGTAAGGCTAAGTATAAACTCAGCATTGGCAGTGTTTTTCATCTCTTTGCATATAGGAAAATAAACTAAATTTTCAATTAACAAATGTGACTTTCATAAGCTTAGTTTTGTAATGAAACATTTTTTGTCATCATACAAATGAGTTATGAGTTTGTTTTTATCTTGTAATTTCAAATTAAAATCAGTTAATTGTGCAGTAATATCCACAGCAAAAGCCAGATCTTGGAGCCAACTTTCATCTTTTATTTCATCTGTGTTTTGACCTTTCATCTCTGAAAACATAATAATTTCTTGTCTCAACAAAGAGAATCTTTCCAGCACTTTGTGACACGACACCCAGCGGACTTCTGTGTAGAATGGAACATCGGTGAACTGATTCCTATCTTCCAACAGCTTGCTGAACTAACGGTGTTCGTGAGCACGGCCTCTCATATAGTTCACCGTCTTTGTGACTAAGCTAAGCACATAATCCAATTTTAAAATCTTTGAACACAAATTTTGCTGATGAATAATCAATGAACATGTGCAAATGATGAATTTGGATGCGAGTTTTCTATTTTTGTTCGTAACTTGGCAGCAACAGCATTATGTCTGCCAACCATATTCGCAGCACCGTCAGTAGATAAGCATGCGGGTTTACTCAAATCAAAACCATAGTCATGCAGAACCTGCTCGACTTTCTCAAAGATGTCCTGGCTTGTTGTAGTGTCATTCATGGGGACCAGTTCAATCAGTTCTTCATAAATATTAAATTCACTGACACAGGCCCTGATGAAGGCTACAAGCTGTGCTATTCCACTGATGTCAATGGCAATAAAAAATATTCAACCTTTAATGACACAACCTTCAACTGTTGTTTCAAATCACTTGACATTTATCAATTTGAATAAGTGTGCTTTCTCTGGACATACAATTTCGGCTGTTTTTACAAGGCATTGCTTTACAAAATCTCCTTCATTGTAAGATTTCCCACTCATGGCCTTCTCTGGACATACAATTTTGGCTGTTTTTACAAGGCATTGCTTTACGAAATCTCTTTCACTGTAAGATTTCACACTCGTGGCGCTCATTCATCTGAGTTCATAGCTTGCAATAACGGAAGTGACATTCCTTTTCTGAATTTTCGTAAAACAGGTCTGTTGTTGTGTCAAGTTACCCTTCAAATCCTTGAGTCTTGAAACACGCACTGGGCCTTCATATTTATCGTAAGATCGATGGTTCGTTTCATAATGTCTTTTCAAGTTGTACTCTTTTGGCGTGGCGATTTAGTTTCTGCAAATTATACAATGTATCTTTCCGTTCACCGTTGTGCAAAAGTACTGTAATTCCACTTTTCTTGAGACACTCGCCCTTCTTCGTTCAATTTCCTTTTACTCTTATCTGGAGGAGCATTAGCTATTTTAAAAGCAAACACTTTTGAAAGTATGAAAGAAAGTTTTTTGTTTACAACTATTAATGACCTGCGCGTGATTCGTTGGAAGTTAAAAGTAGTTGCCAAAAATCGCACAAAAACGATCGAATCGAAAAATCGCGTTGTGTTTTTTAAAATTTATATTACGAAGATAAAATGTGCTCGCGCTGTAGAAATCTTTGTGCGGGCCGCAGGTGTGCCCATGGGCCACATGTTTGACTTGCCTGCTCTAGACGTTGATGCACTCGATGACCGGCAATGATGCCTATTTAATTATTCCTTTGTATCATTATTCAAAACTGTGGGTGACATATTGTATGTGGTTGTGCAGTGTGAGTATGTGATGTTTTCAGCGCATGCTCATGTGGGTAATTGTATGTGTAGTTGTGTGTGATTGAATGTGCTGTCTGCACTGAATTGAGTTAAAGAACTTAGGTTTGCATTTTTTCGAAAAATTACAATAATGTTTCCTTAGAACCAAGATCATCTTATTATGGCTGTAATGAGCACTGTGACAAACTTCAGTCTACAACGCTCTTATTGCAATGCAACCGTTATCATGCAAAAATAGCCATGCTAGTGGGTGGGGGAGAATTTGAGGAAAAGGAATAGTTTAATAGTATAGCTTATTTTATTTCAACTGACTGCCAGTCAGCAACTAGTAATGATAGTTTATGATTATGATATAATGACTGGGTACATGATTATATGATTGCACGTAATGATACGTCATGGTATTTTGCGCTTGCACAGACGCCATTCACTGGTCCTAGGCATAAAAATTTACAACAAAAGAGGGCATCATTAACTGGGAGATGCTGCATAAGATAATTGCAATGTTGTCACATCCGGTCCTGCCTATATCAATCAATCTTTGTTATTTAACAACCGCATTTCTTTGAGTTGGGTGAGGTAGAATGGAGTGAGAAGGGGCTGAGTGATAAGTTCTCCAAAATATAGTTTGGTTTGGATTTGTGTTTCGTTTTGTTTTTGCCAAAGATGTGAAAAGTTAGAAACCTTCAAATTACGAACATGCTTTTACCAATGTTCAGTTTATGTTAAATCAAGTTACAAACCTTCTTGTTCCGTTAATTCGAGAGCTACTAATACATATTTCATGAAAAATAATGCACTAACTATTCAATACCCTTTACTTCAAGAATAACTAACATTTAAATCACTGTCTACCTAACTCATTCATCGGTTAGAATCAACTGCCAAACTCGCACAACCAGGCTGGATCTTAGCTCTAGCATCTTCACCTATACTTGAAGTCTCCCCTCTTGCACAATGGCCCTGGCAATGTTATCCAATTTGGCCCGTGTCCTGGGTCAGGTTGTAATCATATCCCATATATTTAGCCAGACTGACCACGTGACTGCCTCTGTTCATGCAGAAAAATGCTCCACAGATTAGAGTCCAGACAGACGCCTTTAGCACTGTCCTACCACCTTCTCTGAGAAGACACTGGTAAAATGGTCTCTTTGGCAAGAAAGTTCAGTCAGTTTGAGCTTATAATTAAATCGTGTATAGGTAGTTGTGATAGTGAATATACTAGCGTGCCATAAAGTATATACCTTTAGATATATCTGTTATGTATATTCGTAATTTTAACTATTCTTTTCAGGCCACAGCTGACAACATCTTCCTAATACAACACAGCCTGCACCACATTCCTGACTAACCCGGGTGGTGAGAACCACCTTGCCAACAGACAGCATACCACAGTCGCTGCTTGGCAAGTCCAAGAAAAAATATGCATAAAGTCTTTTCAGCTGTATTGTGATCACAGAGTTAAATTGTGAACACTAATGATTTAATTTCATTATAATTTTTTCCACCATCGTTACTGTTCCTTAAACTGTTTTTTATTTATGTTATCGCCATGTTTACGAGTATTTGTTTTCTTTTATACATTGTCTTTGTTTTTATAATTCTGTCGGGATTGGGGGGCTCGTCATATCCATCATAATTGTAATGTTTTAAATATGGTTTGTCTTAAATACTCATGACACCTGACACTGCTGTCATGTCAGTGGATGTGTGGTTGTGTGGACTCTTTAGGGTTTTAAGCATTTTTATAACACTTTTAAAAATTCCATGCAACAGTCACAAAAATATCAGGCCATGAACATTCATGTTAACAACTAGTGATTCCTGGGCGAAGACTAAACACTGTAATCGATAAAGCCATAATTTCTGACAGCAAGAAATTAAGACCAAATCTTGGACTGGCATGGATGGCTACCAACAGGCCTATGGCTCACTTCCACTTTCTCGGATACATGAAACAATAAGAATGTACAAAATTGCACCATCATTGCAGAACCTAATCCAAGTAGCAATGAAAAGCTGGAAAACCACACTATCATGCAACAATATAGATATTGCAGACATACCAATAAAATGTGGAATTAATTTTTCAAGGTGATTCCCTATCACCATTGCTTTTCTGCATTGCCCTAATCCTCTCAGGGGAAAAATATCTATGAAAAATGATTAGGATAATAAATGAAATTAGTACATTTACCGTATATCGACGATTTAAAGCTATACAGTAAAAGTAAACTTGACGTCACGTCGCTATCAATACTGTCAAGATCTTCCTGAACACTTTAACCTGAAGTTCGTCCTTGACAAATGTGGCAGAATTATCATCCAGAAAGGCAGGATTAAAAACAGAAGTAACCATTTCGACATCAACGATGTTTCAGTGGAAAGTGGGTATAAATAACTGGGGATACTACAACATCAAGAAAATGTGCAGAGTGAAATATAGTCCAAAGTTAAGAGAGAATATGAAAAACAGGATAGACAAGTAATTAAGTCCAAGCTAAATGGGGCTAACAAATTACAAGCCCTAAAAGCATACACACTATCTGTAATCAGCTACACTGGAGGCGCCATAGATTGGACAACAAATGAAATAAATTATATGCATTTTTACAAAAACAAGAAAACTATTCACAATACTTAATGCCTTACATAATACAGCAGACGTAGTCAGGCTTTATGTATCTTTGAGAAAGGGAGGCATAGGTCTCAAGAAAGACAAAGATGTCATTGAAGGAGAAAATAGAGATCTGGTGGACTTCATCTGAAATAAGAACAAAGATGAGCATCTGATAGAAGTTGTAAAGATGAGTGGATTATACCAACCCCTCACAAACACACAGAAGCATGTTAGAAAACATCAAAACAGGCATAAGCAAATAGAGGGAGCCAGAAAGCTCTGTATGGCCAGCATGTGCAACATGATGAAACAGTGACAAAACAGTCAAGATACAGATGGTTGAAGGACGCAGGTTTGAAAGCAGAAACTTAAGCACATAAAATCTGCACAAGATGAAACACTAAACAATAAATCACATAAAACACAAACATGAAATGTTCAATTCACTCCAAATGTAGACGCTGCAAAAAATAGGAATGAAACAGCAGAACACCTACTTTATAGATGTCAGTTTCTATTTAGAACAGAATACACCAAATGACGCAATGAAACAGCAAACCTCATACGTAGAAAACTATGTGAGAACTCTGGAGTAACACCTTCAGAAAGAGCCTGGATTCACCAACCAGAAACAGTCATCGAATCATAGCACTTTAGATGGGTCAAACAGGTAATAGTCAGAAAGAGGCAGATTAGGTCTAAACAGAAGAAGTTTCAACATCTCACATTTCTGTCACTTCAATGATAGCCAACTGTCGTTTATTTACAAACTTGGCACGGACTCATTCAGTCGTTTCCTCTCTTGTGGATGCGGATGGGTATCCAGATTGTTTCCCGTCAGTGACATTATTTCGACGACATTTTTTGTTGTTGTTGATTTTGGTTTTTAAAGCACGGTGTTACATATTGGCCTACACTCCAGTGAAAAGAAATCAATGCTTCCACACTGTGCTAAACTTCTGCATAGATTCTGCCCTACGTAAGTGTGCCGTCAACAAAAATTGCATCAATGTACGCCAAATGACTGATCCAGCCAACACATCACAGGGTTTAAAATAAAATAGCACAGAAACTTTCTGACTCTCTCTCTCTCTCTTTCCCGCCCCCCATTATTTCAATAATTAAATTACTTGTCAGACAATACAAATTCACTAGGTCAGCACTCTTTTGCCAGCATTAAAAACAAAATCGATTATTAAAATTTGTAATCATATTCTCAAAGTACCTAATTTCCAGACGGATAAGAAGATCAAGGAAGTTGTATTGGAGAACAGATTCCTTCATTCCTCTTCTACAAAGAGATAAATGTCTCGTACAAGACAGTGTGATAAATAATGCAAATAAAATGTTATCAGTTAAGATTATTCAACATTAACCTATAAAATGTAAGATATTTTATCAGTGCAGTTTATTAAAACATTGACCTATAAACTGTAAGCTGTAACAGAGAACATTTTCGCCCTGTAGATATGTGAATACGATGGAAAACTGTGCGCATAACATTATGTTTACGATGGCTGATAATAGACCAAGATTTATTCAAAATTACTTTAACACAGATAAATACATATATTCTAGAGCTTGGTGATCTTCAGGAATAAAAAGCAAATTAAAATATATTAACTATTAAGATTTAAGGGTTCAGATTAAGGTAATGGTTTGGATTCGAGTTAAGGTTAAATTTGTAATTCTATATTAATCTTTCACTTGGATACTTCCACGTCAAGGGTAGGTGTGACGCCAATAATGCCTCTTAGTTAATGGTTATGATAATTATTAATTAATTAATATCCATATCTATTTACAAGTGATAAGAATTGTAATTGATGTTATTAATAATTCTCCAGCACACACCACTCGTCTCTCTCATTTGGCAGATCTGCGGGAATGGTAAACATTTACTCTCTTCCACAACATTAAAGACAAACATTCACTGTCACACAATATTTCCATATGTGGAAACGTTCTTACTAAAGAAGACAAATCTGTCTTTAATCTATATTTAGCAAGCCCCCATCCACCCACTTTCGTCTCCAACATAGGGTTATCAATATGTATAAGAAGGTCAATAAATTTAACAATAAATTCATTAAATCAACAATCAAATAAACAAATAACAAATACAATGATAAAGCTTACTTGACATCAAAGTTTCTACAAAGCCACGTTTGAATAATTGTAATATCTATACAGTCTTATATAATAAAACAATTCTTGAAAAAAATGCTGATTTACTGTTATTCTCTCCAAGTTAACCTGAACGTTGATTCGCCATACCATCTCCTTTGAGCAGAAC
Organism: Sinotaia quadrata; assembly: GCA_028829895.1. Classification (NCBI taxonomy): domain Eukaryota; kingdom Metazoa; phylum Mollusca; class Gastropoda; order Architaenioglossa; family Viviparidae; genus Sinotaia; species Sinotaia quadrata. Next base: position 46,237,720 of record CM054181.1, on the reverse strand, counting down.
AACAATTGTAGCAATTTTCAGTAATTACATTGTAACAGAAATTGCTCGATGTAATCAGCACACCTTGTCATCATACATCAATATAGTGAGTTATTTGTTCACTTACACACTACAGTAGAGACTTCACGCGTCTGCCATAGTGGTTTATAATCAGTGAACCAGAACATTCAGATATTAGACAGAAAGGCTGCTCTGTAAAAAGATAACCAGGGAGCAAATGTTAAGATTCCAGTTCTTTCCTTTTTAACTCCATTCTTTCTCACATTCAAGTCTAAACTTACAGTTTCCTGCAACAGTATATATTAGTCCGATACACACACACATCATAATAAATACAGCATATACGTTTTAATGAGTGGGTTCACTAGAAACAATGTCAAGAGTTTAGCATACTACATATAAGCATTATAGTTCACAATTTGTAGAAATAATATTTTAATTACATAATACATCTCTACAAAACAAAAGTATAACAAATCAATAGCAAAAATGCACAAAATATTTCTAAGTCCATTCTCTCTCAAGTCAGTTAGTTCACCATTAGATTAACGGCTGCTTTTCATGACTATACTTCTTTTTAATATATATATATATAAATATACACTATTTTTATCTCAGCCCATTGCTTAGCCTCGTTCTCGTAAATCTTAACCATTGGATAATAAAATTACTCATCTAGTTGGGACTGGTTTGCATTGCACCAGTAATATTGTCAACTCAAGTGTTTACTCCAACTCAAACACTTACAAAACTACCATCATAAAGAGTGCCCAAGGTCGGGTCACTTCGACAATTTAACAATTTATATAACAATTAAGTTTAAAAATAGGGATAAGCAAGTTTACAACTTTAAACTGCAACAGATTGGCATCAGAGTCGTAAAATTAAAAGCAAGTAATTAGACAGTAATTATCAAAAAGCAAGTGTTCTTTTTCAGTACATTTGCTATTTCAACTTGCTCGTTTAGCATAATCGGTTCTTTTAATAAGAAATAAATGTAATTAGTACAGTTGAATGGAACTACGCTCTATAGGGTTTGCTGAAATAATATATAGCACTTATTACTAAACACTGAATGGAAATGAGACAAGTGTTTGATTGTAATATGGTGGATTTTACCTGTGTAGGGATCTTGCAACAAAGATATGACTTTTATTCTGTACCTATTACCAAACGAAAGTGACGGACACTGTTTGCAAAATCACGTTTTAGAGTGCCATTAGGCAATGGTACAAATAACGCACTGTGTGCATCGACCAGTCTCAGTCTCATCATTATGTTGTGGTATAAATAACTTACTTTGCATATCGATCAACCTCATGTTCGTCATTAGAATACAGACTTAAGAAAGTAATGTGAGTGTCGATAAATAATTGGATGATCAATAGGCTGCAGCACACACAAAACGTGTTCGATTAGTCCCTTGCACACCAAGTAATGTGAGAGCCTCCAATGAACTCTCAGAGCTTGCCAATGTACTGCTCAAGTCCCTCGATACACTAAGCAAATGACTTTCCTGGATATGTAATGATATCAGTGTTCATTTACAACAAGAAACAAGGCATCAAACACGGACAGTGAACATTCTTTGTAAGCGATCGTGTACCACATAAATTATAAGTCTTTGTTTAGTCGGCTGTTGAAAATGAACAAACAGAAAACATTATCAGTGAGTTCATGTGTCCTAAACCGCCACTAACGCTTTTCAACTCCAGCAAACGGTCAAGAGCCCGGATCAACGTTTATATAAGTCTGCCGTCTAAGTTTGTACATCTCCACTTAAAATGTTTGCAGTCATTGAACAGCCAAGTCAGACATTTTGCTCCTGACATTACAAAAAATAAAATGTGCTGACAGAAATAATCATTAAAAAAAATAACATACTTTCCTCTACCGGTAGATAACTGTTCGCAGAGTTAGTAATAAATTTATGGTTACACCATACTTTCTTGTGGAGACAGGTCAGAGCCTTGTGCTTGTTATAAAATAAAAATGAAAAAAAGTGAATGTTTAAATTCTCGAAAAGAATGTCAATGGTATGTGCATTACTATTCAGATCGGGGTGGTGGGGTGGTGGTGGATGGATTGGTGGGCGAACAACAAACATGTTGCTAGCATAAATCTTTCCCTACTTGAAAAAAAGATAACTTAAAATGTATTTTATAAGCGACCCTTGTAATAAAAGTGACAAATCATAAATTGCTGGGTATTAAGAAACCGCGACTGAAATCTTCCTTATCAACGTTACTTTGTTCATTGAATTTATTTAAATTTTAAGAAAATATCTAAAGCAACAACAGCTTAGGCTAAGGGCATCTTAAGTTCTAAGAAAATAGGAGTGTGCCATAATCCTCGGTATGCCATATAAAGCTCGTTCTTTGCGTTCATTTTAACATGGGCAAATTTGTTAATGGTGCTTGACATGGACAATCCCGAAGTTTCGCCAACTGACGTCAGAAGCGCTGCAGGTGAGATTACGGAGACTTGTGTTAAGGCACGCGTGATTACTCTCGATTACAGGACGTTTCTTGCAACTAATTTATAAAACTCTGACTGCCGTCAGGCTCGACATTCCACTTTACAAATGTTGGTATTACACATGCGCGAAAGACTTGTTAGAAAAGTAGGCAACATCTAAAACAATATATAATGTTGTCTACGGTGGAAAGAAGCGTTCTTTCTTCAATTCTGAGACCGTCCATTGAGGTTAGAGTGGTTGCAATACCTCATGAAAATTTCATGTTTGCGGCTAACCTTAAAAGGCGGGACCTCCTGAAATCATAAGGGGAATCAAAGATGCTCTCCTTTATTTCATGTTTGCAGCCATTCTTAAGGGACGCAATACTGCATTAACATTATATTAGAAATTCAGGAGTCCAGTTTCTTTTATATTCAAAGCCTTTGAGTGTTATAGTATACAGCATTGACTGATTGAGTGTTATGTTATGGTTATGGTTATGGTTACAGTGCTGTGTGTTATAGTTTAGCTACAGTGTTAAGCGTTATATTTAGAGTGTTGACTTTTATAGTATAATCACAGTGTTGTGAATTATCCTATTTTTACAGTATTAGTGTTATAGTATAATTACAGCGTTAACTGTTATAGTATAGTTACAGTGTGAAGTGTTATATTTAGAGTGTTGACTTTTATAGTACAGTTACAGTGTTAAGAGTTATATTTAGAGTGTTTACTTTTATAGTACAGTTACAGTGTTAAGAGTTATAATATAGTTACAGTGTTAAGTGCTAGAGTGTTGACTTTTATAGTAGGGTTACAGTGTTGTGTATTATAGTATAGTTACAATGTTCAGTGTTATAGTATAGTTACAATGTGTGTTATAGTATAGTACGTGTTGAGTGTTATATTATAGGTACAGTGCTTAGTATTATATTGTAATTACATTGCTGAGTGTGATATTGTAATTACATTGCCTAGTGTTATATTATAGTTCTAGTGCTGAGTGTTATAGTTCTAGCGTTGAGTGTTATTGCATAGCTACAGTGCCTTCATTCCTGCATTAGATTATGTTTTAATGTATAACAATATAGCTATAATATAGCGTGTAATAATATGGTAAGTTAGGAAATACACATATTATAATACATATTTTTCTTAACACGCTATTGTTACAAACTGTATAAACTGTCAGCGTGTGTATCACTAGACGTAGCAACCAAAGTAGCAATCACGAGGTGGGTTTAACAGTAGCAACTACTCAATGGGTTTAAAATTAGCAATTACTCAATGGGTTTAAAATTAGCAATTACTCAATGGGTTTAAAATTAGCAATTACTCAATGGGTTTAAAATTAGCAATTACTCAATGGGTTTAAAATTAGCAATTAGTCAATGGGTTTAACAGTAGCAACTACTCAATGGGTTTAAAATTAGCAATTACTCAATGGGCTTAAAAGTAACAATCATTCACTGGGTTTAACAGTAGCAAATACTCAGTGGGTTTAAAAGTAGCAATTACTCAATGGGTTTAAAAGTAATAATTACTCAGTGGCTATAAAAGTAAAGAAATAAGTTTCTAGGAGAGATTGATATTGATAAGAGATACTTATGTGTGCATCTGTATTTGTTTGTGTATATATATATATATATAGTGTGTGTGTGTGTGTGTGTGTGTGTGTGTGTGTGTGTGTGTGTGTGTGTGTGTGTGTGTGTGTGTACAAGCTAGGTTTATAAATATTATTAGAAATCGATTAAAACACCACTTCAAGTTCTTAGAGACGTTTAACCCAAGATGCTAAGTTTCGACAGGTATACAATAATTTACCTGGCTGTCACTTGAACATACCTGTATAACTGATCGATAAAATATCTCCTCAGCTTAACTGCTTAACAAAACTGAGACTCCCTTCGAGGTAAAAGATTACATAATACGTTATTTTTGTGGAAAATGCATCATCATGTTGCCTTGTGTTCCGGTACAAAGTGAGTCGGTGAACCAATGGTACTGGTTGTTGTTGGCAATACTGATCGCTAGTATATTAATTATCTCAAACGACAGCTCCTCCTCCACACTCAACAAAAAAAAAGAAAGAGGAAATGACGTAACGTAGTGTTAATCTGTCCAATTGTCACTGGAATTTCTATTCAGACAGTATTCAGAAATTAGAGGGAAAATTGATATTATATTATATTATATTATATTATATTATATTATATTATATTATATTATATTATATTATATTATATTATATTATATTAATAAGAGACGGACAGATACACAGACAGCGATAGTTGTTTCAACAAAAAAACAAAACAATAAGTAACCTTACAATCTTGTCTAATCACACTTGTGAGGTTAAAAGCTTAAAGAAAATTAGAGCGTCACTAATACACTTTTGAGTTTATGAGATAGTTATTTTCAATCAGTAGCTTTAATAAACTAATTTGCTATGAGAGATTAGTTAATACACAGGAATTTGAATTACCTGTATTTTTGAGCCAGTTCCACGAAAAGGAAAAGAATATCTCCGGTAGATTTCTTTTCCTACTTACACAGTCATCTACTGTTTACATGCAATACTTTTGTAGTAAGCTAATTCGTAAGCAATAGGAAAATAAAATCTAACACAGGAAAATAGGTGTACTGGGTATAAAGCTAGAAGTAATTCTCGAAGAAAAGCCATTTCACGCATTACTAAGGACCAATGAAACAAGAAATCCCAAGAACCTAATTAATTTATTCCATGTACAAGCACACACAAGAAACGCAATTAATCTATTCCATGTGCAATCACACACAAGAAACGCAATTAATCTATTCCATGTGCAATCACACACAAGAAACGCAATTAATCTAGTCCATGTGCAATCACACACAAAAAATATGATTATTTTAAAATACGCTCGCTCTCTCACTCACTCACTCTAAGAAGAAAACATCGACGACGAAGAAGAAGAAAGAGAAGAACCAACTGGCAGTACAATGCCTCATATCTCTGTAGTAGGTGTTAGCTGTGTACATTCCTTGTAGCAAATTAATGATCATGACTGTGTCATATATATCATAAAGTATGATGTATAATTACACTGATTACACTATGTAACACAATTTTTGTTCCTGGCTTCTAAGTGTTATATTTCAATTGCTTATGTCTAAAGTACGTGAAAAAATGACTTCATTAAGCACAAACTTTGCTTACACGACAACAGCACGAAGAAAACTCGTTTTTTAGTGAAAATATAACGATTTTTTTCATTTTCGTCATTATGATCAGGTAAAAACAAAATTTGCACAAGGAATAGACAAACACAGTCAGAAACCACTCAACAAGGTTCAGAAATGTGTAGATTTTCTAGATTTACGATTGTACTGTGAATCACTCTCTCGAAATAGCCCCCAAATGTAGTCCCCCATCATGTTTTCGTTATACTGTCCTTGGTAACGACGTTCAAAGTTCAATATATCTTGATGAAAGCGCTCGGCTTGCTCCTCCGAGTAAGCGCCCATGTTCTCCTTGAATTTGTCGAGATGCGAATCAAGGATATGGACTTTCAGAGACATTCTGCATCCCATTGTGGCGTAATTCTTTATGAGAGTCTGCACCAACTCCACATAGTTTTCAGCTTTGTGATTACCTAGGAAGCCCTGAACAACTGCAACGAAACTGCTCCAAGCCGCTCTCTCCCTCCTGTTCAACAGCTTTGCGAAATCATCACATTCTATGATCTTCTTGATCTGTGGTCCGACGAATATACCAGCCCTGACCTTAGCCTCGGACAGCTTTGGAAAAAGATCTTGGAGGTATTGAAATGCTGCTGACTCCTTGTCAAGAGCAGTGACAAATTGCTTAATGAGGCCTAACTTGATGTGCAGTGGTGGCATAAGCACTTTATGAGGTTCTATCAGCGGCGCTCACTTCACATTGCTCTTCCCAACAGAAAACTCGGTCCGTTGTGGCCAGTCCTTTGTGCGATAATGCGCCTTAGTGTCACGGCTGTCCCAGAGACAGAGGAAACAAGGAAATTTCGTGAAACCTCCTTGAATACCCATGAGGAATGATACCATTTTGAAGTCACCGATGACCTCCCATCCGTAGTCGTCATACTTTACTGCACTCAGCAACATTTTGACACTGGTGTAGTCCTCTTTGATATGCACAGAGTGGGCCATCGGGAGAGACGGGTAGTTGTTTCCATTGTGAAGCAACATGGTTTTGAGGCTCCGGGATGAATTGTCTATGAATAGGCGCCATTCAATAGGAGTACATGCGATACCTATAGCCTGGAATAGACCGGCAACATCGTTGCAGAAGCACAGCCCATCACGCTGACTGAAGAAGTTGGAGAATCTTTGATGCCGCTTCCTCTGATCCGTGACTTGTACGCTATCATCAACCAAGTTCCACTGTTTGAGCCTGGATATCAGAAGCTCAGCATTCGATTTCGTAAGCCCGAGGTCCCTAATTAAATCGTTCACGTCTTTCTGTTTAGGGAAGTATGGCTTTCTATCCCCATCTTCATCTGCGGAATCGTAGTCCATATCTCCAGTATCTGCCTCACTATCTGACTTGCTGCTGTCTCCTGAAGATGGCCGATGAATGAATCAGCTGGATGCAAACAATCTCTTGATGCCATATCAAATAAATAACTTCTCTTCAACTACGAATCGTTATCCTTTCAGTCTGCAATAACACGAATTGGAATCTTGGTTCGAGACACCTGTGTTTTTATACTTGTACAGCTACTTTTGGAACGTTCAAGAACGTTCTAGAAAGTTCTGAGAGTTTCTCGAAAGTTCTGGAAGTTTCTTGAACGTTCTAGAGTGTTCAGGAGAATTGTAGAAACATGTGGACAACTCTAGCAGTTTAGGGAGGAAGCTCGGCATTGAAAGCAAATCGAGAATTTTCTTGAACACACGCGATTTTCCAAATTTCATTCTCGGTCACAGAAGCAAAGTTTTTCTGGAATAACAGCGATTTACTTTCTGTTCTAGACCTAACGGATTAGGAAAACACACTTTCAACCCAGGAACAGAACAAAAGTGAAAATTTGTTACATAGTGTTATGAATCATACTTAAGGTTAAAATCAATTGTAGTTTATTTTTATGAAATTAGTGTACTCTCTCTGTGTGTCTGCCTGTCTCTGTCCCTCTCTCTCTCTCTCTCTCTCACACACACACACACACACACACGCGCGCGCGCGCACACACACACACAACATACACACTCACACACATACACACACACACACACACACACACACACACACACACACACACACACACGAAGTATATAATTTCTTGTACTATAATCTTAAAAGTAATAACCCTTTAAACGAGGCCTTGCACAACTACGTATTGTGACGTAACAATACCAATAACTTAACACTCCTGAGTTAAATCAAATTATAACGTTATTAAAAAAAAATATCATATACTAATACCAGTAGGGCAAGGTTATGTTTTCAATTTTCTTGTTAAACGCTTCTAGAAAATTACATAATCTGGCACCCACTGGCAAGGAATACCAAAGCCTAATATCAGGGGAAGAGAATATTAAGGGGGAATTTCCAAACTTAATAGCATCAAGACAAAACAGGCAATTTAATGGCAATGAATTTCCAATCTTAATAGCATCAAGACTAAACAGGGCAATTTATCGGCAATGAATTTCCAAGCACAATAACATCAAGACAAAACAGGACAATTTATCGGCAATGAATTTCCAAGCACAATAACATCAAGACAAAACAAGGCAATTTATTGGCAATGAATTTCCAAGTATAAAATCATCATGGGAAATGAACGCAAGGGGAGTTAAATGGCAAGAAATTACCAAGCCTAATAATCAAGAAAAATGAATATTAAATGGCAGTTAATGAGAAGGAATTTCAAAACCTAATAGAATCCTTTGGAAAATAAATATAAGAGACAGTTCTAATGAATTTCCAAGCCTCTGTTTCAAGGAAAATGAATATTAAATGGCAGTTCAATAGCAGGAAATTCCAGAACCTAATGACATCAATGGAAAATGAATATAAGGGGAAGTTCATTGCTAAGGAATTCCCAAGCCTAATAAAATCACGGAAGATGAATATAAGGAGAAGTTCACTACCAAGGAATTCCAATGCCTAATACCAACTGGGGGAAATGAATATAACGAACAATTCAATGCCAAGGAATTCCAAGGTCTAATAACATCAGGACAAATGAATATAAGGAATAGTTCAATTCAAAGGAATTCCGAAGCGTAATGGCATCGTGGGAAAATGAATATTAGATTACACTCAACTGTGGAAGAAGGAACGAATTAGTGAGATCTTTTGTCGGCAGATCTCGATCGCGAAGATGAAGTGAGTTAAGGGAAATTAAAGATTGTCTTTCCTTAAAACAAATCCTATCCTTATTTTAGTTTGACATTCTTGGAACGAAGTCAGCTACTGATTTCTTGATTTATCAGGAACACTAACTCAAGGATCAATGCTATTATTATAATAATTTCTTTAAATTTTCCAATACGTTTGAACTTTTAAAGTTTGTGTGCATGCCTTTAAATGCATGGGGATCCTGCTCATAGTATATTATATTCCAGTACAAGGTTTAACCATACGTGGGGATCCTACTCCGAGTATTTTATATTTCAGTACAAGGTTTAACCATACCTGTTAACATTTCTTTGGTATGATAATCTGGGGATACCCGGAGATGCAGTGGCTTAACAAAAACGCGAACGTATGACTTGCTTTCTTGCAAGTGTCATCAGTGTGGGTCCATTTAAGTTTGGGCTCGCAAGTATTTCGCTCATATATAGCCTCGAGTCTTTCATTATGAATGAAGTAAGCATTTAAGAATGGGTGATAGTGTGCTGGTTATATTAATATTTTGAGATTTTAGGATGAAGTTCCATATGCCAATTCTTTATCAAAATATTGTAGTTTATTCAGTTCTTTAGTTAAGAATTTGTTTATAAATCTTCGTCAGTTATATATTTTCTGTAAAACTATCATCAGCAAAGTTTGATTTTACAACTACTGGGAATTTTTTGCAGGGGGGGGGGAGGTGTGTGTGTGGGGCTAGATTGTAAGATTTTACAAATATTGGGAATTTTTTGCAGGGGGGGGGGGAGGTGTGTGTGTGTGGCTAGATAGTAAGATTTTACAAATATTGGGAATATTTTGCGGGGGGGGGGGAAGGTGTGTGTGTGTGTGGCTAGATTGTAAGATTTTACAAATATTGGGAATATTTTGCAGGGGGGGGGGAAGGTGTGTGTGTGGGGCTAGATTGTAAGATTTTACAAATATTGGGAATATTTTGAGGGGAAGGGTGGATTTTTAATTTAAAATAAAATGGTAGGGATTTCTAAAACTGTACTCTAGAGCAGGGGTGGGCAAACTTTTTGTGTGTAGGGCCACATTGACAAATGTAAAGCTATTGGGGGGCCGCATATATATATATATATATTATACCCACTTTGTTTACAGCAACCTATCACAATAAGTAATTATGAATTATTTATAAAACAGTATAAAACTATAAATAACCAATTATTGCAATTTTATTTTACTTATACATTTATACATTATATTTTACAGTATGGACTAACACTTTTACTAATTTGTTAACAAGATTTTACATTTTTATTATTATAATAAATTTTTAAAATTATCTCTCAGTGGCTTTAATTTAGACATAAACCCACTACATTGTCATTACAATTATTGATTTCTAATGAGATGTATGTAACTGCTTGCAATTTTTAACAATATTCTTGAAATCTGGAGCAAGTCTACTTGTTGAAATTCGCATGACAGCATGCAAGTTGCAGTCCGACAATAAAGACCTATTCTTAGATTTGTTGATCTTCAAGCAAGAAAATGCTTGTTCGCAAATGTATGTTGATCCAAACAATGATAAAAGTTTAGCTGCAAAGTTTTTCAAGTTTGGAAATGATTCTTCTAATAAAGATCCATAGAAATCCAGCAAACCATCTGACTTGAATTTCTCTTTCAGGTCATGATCTGCTTGTAAGTCAAGAAGCTCTAACTGTATGTCCTCCGGGGCTGTATCAGCTTCTGCACTTAAAGGGGAACTGAGAATATTGAAGTGTGGCTCTAAGTTCTTGAAATCTTTAAATCTCCTTCCAAATTCATCAGTCAGTGCATCTAATTGGGCTCTATACTTTTCAGTCATTTCATCAGAAATGATTTCTTGTTTCAGCAAAGGGAAGTGACAAAACTTTTTTTCACTTGCTTGTCTGGAGAACAGTGAGAGTTTTGCCCGAAATGATTTTACATGAACATACATTTCATGTGCAAACACACAATTGCCCTGAAGTTTGACATTCAGTTCATTTAACTTTTCCATAATTTCAATGGCAAACATAAAGTCTAACTTCCACTCTTTATTGACAATGTTAGTATTAAAGTCACATTCAATGCCCTTCATCTCTAGGAACATCACTATTTCTTCTCTGAGGTCCCACACTCGCCTCAACACCTTGCCGAGACTCAGCCATCGAACACTGGTGTGGTACAGCACATCGGAATGTTCAGTTTCCAAATCGTCGAGTAATGCCCTGAACTGTCTGTGATTAAGTCCTCTTGATCTGATGAGGTTGATGACACTGACAACTGGGTCAATAACATGCTTGATATTCAAAACAGTTTTACACAGATTTTCTTGATGGATCACACAGTGAAGTGGTAATAATGTGTGGTCAGGATATTCTGCTTTAATCTTATCACTTATCAACTTTACCAGACCTACATTTTTTCCGGTCAAAGCACGAGCTCCGTCAGTTGTAACACTTGCCATCTTGTTCCAAACCAACCCAGTTCTTTCAATACAGTTATTAACAGCATTGAATATATCATGGCCTGTGGTTGTGTCTTTGAGTGACTCAACACTTAGTAACTCTTCAGTGAGTTTGAAAGAAGTGTTTATTCCACGTATAAATATCAATAGTTGGGCAGTATCGTGTACATCGGTACTCTCATCCAATGCAAGAGAGTACCACAAAAATTGTTTACTTGCATCTTGAAGTTTATGCATCAAATTGTTACTTATCTTGTCAACACGTCTGACCACAGTTCTCCTTGATAAAGTAATGTTGTCAAATTTGTTTTTTTGTTCTGGACACATAATGTTTGCTGCATCTAGCAAACATTCCTTGATGAACTCGCCATCAGAAAATGGCTTGTTGTGTTTTACAATTCTGTGTGACAGCACCAGACTAGCTTCTGTTGCAGCATCTTGAATTGAAGACTGTTTAGTGAAAACAGTTTGCTGTTTCTCCAAATTTTTCACCAGCTCCAGGCATTTCCTTTTCCTCTCTTCGGTTGTTAAATTGTATCCGAAATCGGAATGTTTTGTTTGGTAGTGTCTTTTTAAATTGTACTCCTTGAAGACAGCCACTGACTCATGACACAACAAGCAAACTGATTTGCTACCAACTTTTATAAAACAGTACTTAGTTGTCCATTCATCATTAAAAACACGGCATTCATCTTCAATCTTACGTTTTTTAGTGACACTCATTGTTTTGTTAGAATTTTACAAATTACAAACTTTAAAAGGAAATGAAACAAAACCTACTTCCGGCTGTGTGAAAATAAAATATTCGGAAAACAAGGAGTAAACTCAGAATAAATTTCAGAAATTTATCAAGACTACTACAACAAATAAATTAATTTGAACATTGTAAATGTGAAAATAATTTATAACAGCAAAAAACTTTGAAAACTTTTGATCACACAGTGAGGGTAAAGACAGACAATGTTAATTTACAGTTAATAAGATGACTGGCGAAGTCTGGAGGTTGGACCCCAAGAGTTGAATCAGTCTCCAACTTAAGTCTTAGAGTTCCGTAGTCGGCCCTGTGGACTTTGGTGTTGGTCGTTCCAAGCAGGACACAACGGTTAATGAAGAAAGGCACGCTCGCTACTCGCTGCAAAACACAGAGCATAGCGCTTAGAACAATTCTTAACTCTTCTATCTTTTTTTGCTTTCTCATCAATCATTCATCTTACAACATGTCTGCAAAAGAATTGATCAGCCCCATACATCCTTCATTCATTGATACAGTATTTATACATATCCATAAGTCAATATAATTCTAATATATCTCAATTGAATAATTCTAACCAAACATGTGAATAATAGTTTAACACAATTTATTTCTAAGTCTAGATCGAATAGACAGCTTACCAAAGCGCATTGACAACTGCCTTTCAAGCTGGACCAGAAATCTCATACAATGAGTATTATCGCAGTGCCTTGCCATGGGATATGACGGAGTATTTATGGGCTCGGGTTTTGGTGGGTAGGGACTGTCCATCTAGACCTGTTTACATTTGTTTGCTTCAACACAATGACCTAATCTCCTTGACAGCAGTTACCACACTGGTTCCTTTTTACATTTGTCCACCTCAATATTACCCATCCTATTCGTCCTTGATGGGTTTTCCCCTTCCCCTCTCTATCTCTAGCCAGAAAGTGATTGTAGCAGACTTCCTTGATTGCAATTAGAGAACTGACCAGAGTGCTCTCGCCCTTGACTGTCCATCAAGTGTGACTGCTAACAGTTTGACACGGTATGGTCCTTTCTTTCGTCAGTACAACGTGCGAGTAGTTAAATGTTAGCCCAAATCAATTAGTGACGATTTTGTCCGTCAAGCGTGACTGCGCTAACGGTTTCACATGAAAGGCCCTTTGTTAAATTTCTAATTGCCGTCATAAGGGCCGCATAATATCAGTCCGCGGGCCGCATGCGGCCCGGGGGCCGTAGTTTGCCCACCCCTACTCTAGAGCATACCAGATTTAACTGCCATAGATGTAGATCCCTGATCAGTATCATAACTTTCTGAGAACTGGTACAGAAAGAAATTGAAAGAAAAACAACACACACACACGCAGAAAGAAATCAAGTTTCAGTCCTAAATAGCGCACATTCTCAACTATCGCTCTATCATCTATTTTGATCCTAGTTGTGGACGTTTTCAGATGGCTGCCGAATTCATCAGAAGGGCGCATTGTTCCCCTCTGCTCTGTGTCTGTTCTGTGTCATCCCAATAGGTGGGTACACAATTTTTTGTCTACGAAGTGCATCTGGTATTCTGAAGGTCACGTTGTCCTATTGCACTTGACGTCGTAACTCTGTCGCGTGCGTCAAAAGTCAAGCGGGGCCCCATCCTTGTCAACTTTGCAATATGCAATGACTTGGGTCGTGTAAAGGTGGGGTTGCATGTACTTCCTGATAGCTACGTCATTCAAGTGCTGATGTGCTACGTGATTCTTTCACCATAGACACTTAAGTCTTAAACAGTGAACCAGTCGTGACACTTAGTGCAATGCTGTCACGACTCACGAGTGGCGTACTGATCATTTTCTTTTTGAATTGTATTTGACTCAAACACATTCTTGCAATGACGCAAAGTGGATTGTCTCATGGAATTGGGAAGGTGGGGTTAGTGTAAAATACAGATAATTAAACCAGTGTGTTTTTAAATGGACATTACATTGACATACTGAAAGAAGTTTGTATAGATTTCGAATTTCCTAGTTTATTTATTAAATTCTCATGACATATTTACATGTATAAGGCCCGACCCTCGTGCCTAGTTTAACTCTTTGCATGACTTAATTTAACTTTGAGTGACAAAAACAATGGCCGGTAAAGTGTTAGCGATGTAGTAATCATGCCAGCAAGCTGTCAGGGAGGTCCACAGTGTCGCATGAGTAACAACAGACTTTTTAAAAAGTTTGTTTATGTCATGTTTTAAAATCTGCTCGCGAAGTGAAGTTTAAAATTCCTTTGCTTATTTAGTACTATATCCATTTCATTGTGATAACATGTTACCCACTCTGCCTAGCCTGCTGCTGAGTATCTCACTAAAGTCATTCAAGACGGGAGATTTGTAAGTTTAATGAATGTATCACGCTGTATCAGAAAAAAATGATTTTTAAAAAATTACTTTTGCTATGCTCGTCATATTAGCATTCAAATGCATGCATAAACACTCATACATATACACAAGCACACACACACACACACACACACACACACACACACACACACACACACACACATACATTCATGAATACACACAAACACATACTGTTAGCAAATGCACACACACCATAACATTCATGTGTCCACATAAAAGTATATTACTGCCGAGGCAACTAATGTTATATACATTAGAAAATCTCAAACAGTTGTGCAATGGGGAATCTTAAGTCAACTTTAAATAGCATAGTTCCCCCATCATTTCCGGTGTTTGTAAAGACAAAAAGCACGTGATGTTTTCAGCACTCCATTAATGCTGTCAGCATTAATTTCCCATACTTGTCTACCCGGAATGGCAAATATCTAAGACAGCGGTTCTCTACCTTTTAGGCCGAGGTACCTCCTGAAAGATCGGAAAGGTCCTTAGGTACCCAAACATTAATGGGTGTTGGTGCATTCGATATTTAGCCGTAATCCGAACTTCTGTTATCCCTGTTTCTCATGACATTACACCAAGAAATGTCGTTAAAAATATGCACATTTCATTTAGAATGTAAATCATTTCGCAAAAATCTCATAAACAAATAATTTTGACTGGAAAAAATCTAAGCATTTGAAAATCCGCCATTTTGCTTGCAGTACAGAGGTATTCCTAGTATCTCCCGAAGTATCCCCATGACAACCACCTATCTAGCACGTGAGGCAAAGAGACTTGTCAACTTCTAGCGCATTGCTTATTTAACAGTATATGTATATGAATCCCTGACTTGGTATGGCTATTCTCTAGCGCATTGCTTATTTAACATATATGTATATGAATCCCTGACTTGGTATGGCTATTCTCTAGAACTAGAACTGCATTGCCATCATTAGTTCTAATCAGAAATCTTAAACATATATGACTATTGAGCGCAGATTTGTAGATTGTCCAGTTTGAAGCATGACACATCTGCATTCAGCAGAGATGACGAGGGCGTTAAGTTTTAACTTCTGTGCCCTTTGAACTTAAAAAAAAGAGTCTTTGCGCTAATCTAGTCAATAAATAGATCAGAAACACCTGCAAACTTTGCACTTTGGATTCTGATTTCTATCCCCTCCATAGCTTATCCAGTGTACTCATTTCTTTTGTGGCTACCGCGGCTTAATATTTCAAAATTAATTACTCTTCTATTGAATTTTTCCAGTACAAGCTCAACCATTCCAACAATTAGTTTAATTGTGCGTGTATTTTGTGTATGTATGTGCGCGCGTTGTGTATAAAACAGTGAGGAATAAAACTATATGTTTTAATTTTGCATATACATTATTTTATCCAGCTATATCAGAATAGAACAATGAACTGTGCTTGTTTACTTGTGAGCAATTTGATTGAAGCAGCCTAATAATAAAGAGAGTAGCACGCATTATAGTATATGGGTGACGTTTCAGTTGCAGGAACATTTTAGATGCCAGTGTAAGCATGGCATCTTTTGTCCATTTGCCATCAATCATAGATCAAATGACATTTGATTCGCTGTCTTACAGGTGCCAATCACAGTTGATATGCATTAATCGATCTGTTAACCAGTAGTAAAATGTATATACTGACTTCTCTTACAAATGGAACTTGTAAAACAGCTAGATCTAATTTGAAACTTCATCTCAAACTTCGAACTATACACAGGAACTGTGACTTACACCTGATACTATCTGAAAGATATCAGATTATCTAGTATAAAACTAATGTACCTAGTATAAAACTAATGTACCTAGTTTAAAACTAATGTACCTAGTATAAAACTAATGTACCCTATCTGTAAGAAGTGTAATGCAAGTCTGCTTCTAGGGCAAGGTGAGCAAGGCAACCACCTTGTGCCATAGCACTTAGGGGACCCTATGCTCAGGAAGAGGGCATCCTACCTAGGGTCCTGCAGTGGTTTTGGTGTAATGTTATAGTGCAAAATTTCTGTCAAATGTTTCTGACAAATAATCAGCAAAATCTCTTGTAATCTGAAAGAAGTATCAACAAACACATCAAATATTCCTTCATTTAAAAACACTAAGACAACCAAGACATACGGCTGCTTATCATGAGATACACCATGATAAAAATCATACGCTTGGCTAAAATTATCCCAAAATATCTCAGAAACCAAAATTGAAACTCACATTTTGACCTCAATGTCAGCCTAGACCAGTACTGATGTGGTGACTCTTTTGACACACAGCAGAGTGATGTGTGGGTGGGTTTAATAAATAATTAATTTGGTTATAAATAGTTCTTTTTCTATTTCCATACGCTATATCAGTAGGTTGATAAAAGTGGTTTGAGGAATAAATCCTTTCCAGCTTTCCTTGCACCATCAGTGAGTGATTTAAAAACAGTTCACACACCAAAGCTGGCAGACATTTTCTATTGTTTCCTTGAGAACAGATGGGGTGCTTCCAAAAGAGGAATGATAACTGTACCAAAGTAACTCTGCCCCTCAAGATGGCAGCATGTGACAGTTATGACAACTGTAACTGCTGTGCACCAGCCTATGCACCATAAGATATGCTCCATGTGGCTTGCACTAGTGCCAAAGAATGCCATTTTATAATGCCATATCCACATTTAGCCTTCCAAACATAGACCAGAGAAGAGGTTTGACCTCTACTGATGAACAGAGACAAGTCAGTAACCCTCCTGCTGTCACTGACCTTTTCACAGCTAACATTTATTATTGGAATTATCCACGAGTTACATGACAGAAGTCCACAAATCTAATCATGTCAATGAGTAGTAGAAATTGACATTATAGTATCATAATTATTGTCTAATCATAATCACATTTATAGCTAGTGTTCGTTCATTAATAAATAGTTTGCCACTAGAACCACAGAGTAGCTTATTTTATGTACATTGATCATCTTCTAAATAATCAGGAATGTTGGAAAGTTGGGGGCCTAGAGCTGTTGGAGTACTGTCTATATTATGTCTATTACGTCATCTAATGTAACTCTGCAGTCCATTCTTGGAATATAAACTTTGCCTGTAATTTTAGTTAATGCAAGGAGAGGAAGGGTTGCATTCACACTAACTACCATTTATCGTGACTACCCACTCAACCAGACATCACAATGCATGCGTTTATGTGCTTGTGTTCACATTTTCATAATCTGATGGTCTGTGATCCATGATAAATAAAATTGGGTTGTTATAGAATTAATTGGTAATGTGATATGTCTTGTGGGAAATGTGCCTGAAAGACAGGGCATCTATGCTCTGCACCTGAAGATTTTGCAGTTTATGACGTTTGTTGCTTAGTGCAACACTGCAAAGCATTTCATGAAACTCCATCATGGACTAACCGACTAAAGTAACCAAAGCTGTTGAAGCGACTACGTCATAATACATTTTTTAAGTACCAGCCATTCTCTAAAATGTATTATTTCTTTGTAAACTTTAAAAAAATATATTTTCTAGAAGGGTGTATAAGATTAATGTTACTCACGAACACGTTAGCAGGACACGCACAGATTTTCATATGTCGTAGATAACATTTTTTCCTCCGATGACTTCTTTCCTCCCATGAGCTCCAGTAGACATTTTATCTCGGTTTTGGATGGTCCTGCGAGGACTTCCTCCTTCTCTGGTTTTCAGGGGGGGGGGGGTAGATGGTGTGATGTGGAGCTGTTGTTGTATATATGCTGGCTTTGGGATTCTGCTCTGGTGACTTGTCTGTTGTTGAGGCTTTTTATTTTTTTAAAAAAGTAAAGATTATCTCCATATCGGACAGTTGCAGCACTATGGGCAAATTTTCCGCCGAGTTTGATACTCTTGCAATATCTTTATCCGAAGTGCGATTGTCCTCGGCTTAGCTGGGTTTGCCTAGCTTTAACCTCGTGTCTTTAATGCCATCGGTTCCCGTTAGGTTGGTATTAAAAAGCCACCCACCACAAGAACGTAGGTAACATCTTCTATCTATTAAAGCTTTAATATGTGACAGGGCATACTGCACGCATAATGCCTGTTTTTGCACTCTCTCTCTCTGTTTATCGCATTTGATTTAGTTCGAGTTTTATTCTTCCACTTTCGTCTATTGCTCTGGTAGACATTTGTCGTTTACTTAGAACCTGATGTGAGTGATATAAATGATAGAATGAATTTTAATACATTTCTTTGTAGCTACTGTCTGGATACATGTCCGGTAAACTGGATGGCTGGAATTTGGTGTTTTGTTGAGATTCACGTGTTACAGTGGTTTCAAATAGCTTTAGGTACTGCATGAATATTGTTACAATGAGACTACTGACGCCAGGTGAATTGTGGAAAAATCCAATGTCTGTGCTAGGGAGGCAAACAAGTTGACAAAACCATGTCACCAAACTGAAAATGACAAGTCTAATGAGTGTGGACGAGGGCATAATATTATGCTGTGTTTCCTAGTATTTCACCATCCGAGGCTCTGATTAAGCGCCAAACATTTTCTTTTTTTTAAAAAGCCCTTTACTTTGATTGGAAAACATCCATTAATCGAGTGGGTCTTTCGAGCTATGACCTCCTGTATAAGAATCTACCACCTGGACTTACGGATTAATTCATTTTCAAGCACTGCCATAGTCAAACAAACGCTTAGTGTGTGTGTGTGTGTGTGTGTGTGTGTGTGTGTGTGTGTGTGTGTGTGTGCGTGCGTGCGAATTTCATAGAACGGAGGGACTCAAAATGTGTAAGGAATGACGAATTGATCCAAGAATGACTGAACTAGATGAAAATCTACGATTCTTATTTATTTTGTTTGGTTTAAAATTCAGAAATGAATGTGCTCTCTGCGATAAAAAGAAAAAAAAAGAGGGTGAGGTTACTGCTGAATGCATTCTGAAACTATTTTATTAAACAAATCATTTACTTTATTGCTTGATACTTCAATAATCGAAAAATAAATAGTATTATCATTTTAAGGTTGATATTCCATTTTTTCTTAGTTAAAAGTGACCGATGAATTAACCTGAAAATAGAATAGGTCAGCAGTTCGAGTCACTTGCCCTTTAAATCACCACTGCGCTAAAAAACGGAAGCAGGAAGTTTGGTATAACCTTTGCCTCGAGACAACTCTCTTTTTCTTGGTCGCACTGTGCTGTGCAGCCCAACATCCGAACGAAATCTTCACTCAGTTTCTGGTTATGTAGCGTAAATATTGCCCAGAGATTACTTAATCAGTGCACGTGTAACTAATTGGGTCGTCCCTACCAAAGCCCAACCGCCTTTCCAAACAAGATGCAAACCATTTCTTATATATATAAAATTTAAAAAAATAAAAAATTAAAATAATATTTCTGTTCGTGTGCTTGTGCGCGCGCGCGCGTATGTACGTGTGTGTGTGATAACGTCACGCGGTGCCAAGTCTAGATCTGAAAACACAACATACGAGGGCGAGCTGTAAAGATTTATGTGGCGGATCTAAAGTGGTTTAATTTCAACATTATAAGTAGATCTCACGTATTTGAGTTTTGGCAACACCGGTATCTTGGAATTGCTACTGATTGTCGATACCGTGGTTCTCTGATACTAATCTTATACAAAATTAATCACAGCTAACTTATCAACTGACAGATTAATGCCATTCTAATTTTTTTTTTGAAGATCAGCGATTACCAAGTCTTCTCACAATATTTGTAGCAGCGAGGTCATACATAGGGTGGCGTGTGCAGTACTGATGTACAAAGTATTATTGAAGAAGAAAAACTAATGTTTCATATGTGTTTAATATGATGTATCTTAATAAAGAATACATAATTTCAGAACGAGTAATAAAATAATGAATGAAGAATCACACACACACACACACACACACACACACACACACACACAAACAACAACAAAAGACAATAAAGCAAACAGAACTGCAGCACAAGACAGTCTACAAGAAATGTCTTAAATATCTTGGTCTGATCAGGCAGATGTGAAAACTCCATTAGCATGATGCAAGTGTTCAATTATTTAATCTAAAAAATAATTGAGAATACATGTACAATAAATTTAATCATGAGTACACCTGTTAAAAATCAGCACCAGAATTCAAAGCGAGTAATATTTTCGTGTATACAGTTTAATTCCTTATTCCCCACCCATCCGTAAAACTGAATGAAGACAGTATCAAGACGCCATCTCTAGGTTCAGAGAATAAAATCTCCACAAATCTTGGTTATGTTAAGTTTACAGGAGACTGACTTAGGCGTCGCTACATACAAAAAGGTCATAAGAAGTCACTAGCCGACGAAATAATTGAATTATCTCCCCTTGGTCTCAATTGCAGCGTCTAGACTCCTGTGTGACCTGCTTGAAGCTTGTCGCGTCTACGTAAGCAACTAAATACGTGACAACAATAAGGGAGCGAACAAAAGCCAAATTGCCATATAAGTCACATACAGACTTAAGTTAGTTTTTCATTTCAGGTACTGTCTAGTCTAGCATGGATCAGAGAAACAAGTCGTTCAAAAAAAAAAAAAGTATGAATGTGTCGCCTTTAGTAGTCTGAACGGATTACCTCAATTATTTATCAACCGAGGGCGGCTTAAAACTAAAACTAAATCAGTCACAACTCAGACAATTTGCATCATATAGTCTTCAGTAACTAGGGGCTATAAATGTGGAAGTCAAGTAAATTAATTCTGCACTGTTTTAATCTTTGGCATAGACGTCACAAGATTAGCTTTTAATTATGTCGACTTAATCGAACACTTAGGGAGATCAGCCAAATAACTTCTGTCTCTCGTCTCTTCTCTCTCACCCCAAAGAACGGACGAAGATCAGTCGCAATAGTTTTCTTTATTTAGTCCCGTTCACCATGTTATCCTCAGACCAGCTATGTCGATATGACCCGGGCGCGAAATCGACAAAGAAACATAAATGCAAACAGGAGATCACTGACAGTCTGGATTGACAGATGTCAAAGTCACACCTGAGCAGACGAGCATTCGGTCCGCCGCCGTGTGTATTCCGATCCTACATTTTCGTCGTCTGCTGTTACGGTGATTTGATCGTCTGCTCTTGAACTCTGGTGACCGCTTGCGTGCAGTGGGGAAGCCACGCCTACTTTGCCGCTGAGGCGAATTGACATGCCGCACCATGCAACCATAACACATTCCACTTGTGAACATATTTTGCATATTTTTTCCCTGTTCAGTTTTGAAAACTTTTTTGTGCGCACGTGTCAGTTGCGGAACAAACTGCTGCGATCATATCATCACAGAAAGTCATACAGAGTGATGTCCTGTTGTTTTAAACTACAGTCCAATTTTGAGGCTAAACGAAATGCTCGTCTTTCAGCCACTCTCCATATCCGTATGTTGGTTGCTCGCTTGCAGTTTCATAACGTCTGAGCTTTAGCGAATACCTACCCTTGGCCTCATTTCTTCCTTACCGCAGACACTACCGTACGTTTTCCCTCGTAGAGGCGCGTGCGGGGGCACTCTTCAATTTGAAGACCTATCTTCAGCTTTTGAACTTTCCTTCCTCGCTGAGTCAAATGTGACAGCCAAAAGTTTCTTTCCAAAGTCAGTCTTGATGTCTGAATATTTAGTACGACGAGACTTTGCCGTGGGCCACAGAACGACCTCTTAGTGTAAGAGACTGTCTGTTTCCCTCGCAGGGCCTCAAGCAGACAAAACTGTCTGCATGTGAACTGTGTGGCCAAAAGAACCGTCGTAGCTACATGTTAGCAATACTAACTTCTCCTTTGCCCTTCAGAGCTCTCTGTTATCGAGGGCAGTCTAATAGTGTAGTTTTGCCTATACACCTTTCAATTTAATAAGTTTAAAAGTAAGTAAGACATCAGTTTATATGGCTGAATAGTTTCTTACATAATAGGAAAACACACATCCGTCTCACTGCAAACTACAGTTTGTTTAATTCAATACTGCAAATGTGTGTTCGCATTCGCCCAAGAGTAAAATTGAACATTAAGCAAACCAACCAACGCTTAGTTGATCAGAAACTTGCGCAGACAGTGCAGTGCGCATTTCACACTAAAGTGATGGCGGCCGAGTGAACAGTGGAGCGAGGTGTTGGATCGTAAATACCTTATTTATGAACGCTACACAGGGAGTGGAGACTTTATGCATCAACACTACCACAAGAACGAGTTTTCTATTAACTCGACATGCTATTTTGCTTTGGATTGTTTGGTAAGTTCTTCTTTTTATTAAAATATATCTCTGTTTATATGATTTATGCTTTAAGCGGGCGGAGGGGAGTAGGAGGGGGGCGAGATTTGCCCTTACTTCCGGCAGATTAGTACAGTTTGTATTCAGGTGTATATGGTCATTTACCTGCAACATAAATTCTCGTTTCTTTTCTTTTCAGCATTGCTGTTGTATTATACAGTGGTCGCAAACGGTGAGTATATGATATTTAGAATACTTTCTTTTCCGGCTCGTAGTGAGCCGCTAGACATTAAGCCCAACCCATTTAATGCCTTCGTACTTTGCGGTCATTCGTACTTTTCATTTCATTCCTAACATGGGGTTTCTCTTTATTCTGTCTTGTCATAAGATGAGGCAGAGTATGTGAATTCGGGTGTGGGTGGGTGAAATAAAAATGTAACGTTTTTGCCGTTTGTCCGGCCGCTGCCCAGACTATGTCGCTAATATTAGCGTAGGCAGCTTACGTAATCACTGCAGTAAACTGTCGCTCGCAGACTTGTGCCGTCTGCTATGCGTTTCAGTTCAGTGCCCTGACACGTTCTGGGGAAAGACTAGTCTGTACGATTTTTTAAAAATCAACACTTTAAATTGAAAAGAAATATATGTACCTCTCATGTTTTTTTGTTTAGTTGGCTGATTATGAATTTACTATTTATTGATAAATTCATGGCCTGATTTGGGCTTTCATTTACCCCCACACACATACTCTCTCTCTCTCTCTCTCTCTCTGCATCTCTCTCTCACACACACATACACATATTTAAACCACAAAAAGTAATTATGAAATATGCTGGTAGAAAGTCATTTATGATTGCTGTCATTCACATTAAAAAACATGCAGTTTTTAGCTCTGCATTTTTCACTCACGGGCAGTTTCATGTTGATAGCACCAGTGAATGTAATTTTTCTTACTGTACAAGCTAGATTTTCTCGATGAATTGTATGGATTGCTATATTTCAATTCTTTAATAAACAAGCTTTTGCATTTCATGTAGTTTTTAAGATGCATGATTGGTTAATATTATCAAAATGTGATTGATAAAATTTTGAAAACATTCTTTTTGTAACCTTTCACACTTATTTACATGAAACAAACTAAAAGAGAAATGCTTACTGGAGTGTATATTCAAATAAAACATTTAACAAAACAGGTAGACAGTATCTTCCTTCAGAATGTATGTAAAACTTTGAATACTAAAACTGTGCATTAATTTAATAACATGACCAAGCATTGTATACTGCTAATCAGCACCAATCACAATAGCAATATTAACATTTAAAGTGCAAATAGCATTGCTGTTTCTCAGGACAATGCTCTGGACATATTGGTGTTGAGAGCAAACACTTGAATTTTTTTTTTTTAGCATAAAACTAAAGCAGTTTGACATTAAAAAGATAAGAAAGTACACAGTAATTTAGTAAATGTGTAATTATTAGCAGTGTGTACTCCTGTACATATGCTATGTTCACAGGTTGATTTTGTGGTAGCATTGCCTTTAAAATAATATTCAGCTCAGTGAGGACAAAAGTGCTTACTTCCTGAGCAAATTTACATATAAATTGCACTCTAACATCAGTTCTGTAGGTAAATGTTTAATTTATTTATCTCACTTTTGGAAGAATTTGTCCTTTACACCTATAAACTAGTTATATTTCTAAATGTACCAATCAAAAACAGTCCTGATCAGTTCTCTAAATCTATTGTATTTTTGTCTGTATCATTAAAATTGTCTTTAGAAAACAAAAGCCCAAAGTGTCTGTCTTTACCATCCCTCTTGGTCATATAGAATAATAGATATA
Source organism: Sinotaia quadrata (assembly GCA_028829895.1). Lineage (NCBI taxonomy): Eukaryota > Metazoa > Mollusca > Gastropoda > Architaenioglossa > Viviparidae > Sinotaia > Sinotaia quadrata. Next base: position 46,213,293 of record CM054181.1, on the reverse strand, counting down.
CCTAAAATTTATCTATTGACCACAACAATCTGCAGTTTCTAACTTTTTAGTCATGTGATCAAGTGGTAGGTTACTACAGGATATATTGTTGTAATATTGTTCAAAACAAAAATTATTTTGAAGCTACTGTTTATTAAAATACACTTTCATTAATGGAATATTGCCTGTTAACAGTGTTAAGGTCAAAATGTAATATGTATAATTTAAAGAAATGTTTAACACTACAGTGAATTCAGATATAATAACCACTTAATTAACTTTTGTTTGAATACATTGAAGAATATGTGTGAATTGTTCAGTAGTAACTAGACACCTTTTCATTTTATTTGTTCTTAATTAAACAAAAGGCTTTTATTCTTATTCACTTTGAATGTTTGATGATTAATTAGCTAAAAAAAAAGGCATTATATATAACAGGTAGAAATGTGAACAATAGTTATAACTGCACATATGTATGGAACATTATTCACATGTTCCAAATGAAATACTTTAGTTACTAGGTGATGCAGTTCATAATATGTATATTGGTTCATAACCAAAATTTAAGAAACGGTATTGATCATAAACTGGTTCTAAAGAAACATATATTAATGTGTGACAGGCCATACATTGAAATTTCCTTGAAAGAGGTAGATTAAGAATAACACAAGTGAGACAGTGAACTTTGATTGAAAGAAGCAGAGTAAAAATAACCCAGACATTGAACTCCTGATTCAGAGAAGCAGATGAAGAATAAAACATATCAGAAAGGGAAGGAAGCAAAACTAAATGCCAGATGTGCAAATATAAAAGATTTAAAAAAGTGTGTAGATAATTGCACAGAGATAATATCACAATTATCAGCTTAGTAATGTTATGTATCATGATATGAGTCTTGACAAATATGAAATAGATGAACTGCAAATAATGTTAATAATTGTGTAATAGAATAAGCAGATGTTTAGCTATTTATCAACAAAAAAATACAACAATTTTTATTATATTTGATAGCAAAGAACTTTTTTTTTTTTGCAACACTCACAATAAATATTGAAAACATTAATTTTAAAAAGTGAAATCCTCTGTAGGAAAGGGATGCAGTATTTTGAATATATTTATGCAGATTTTAAATGTTTCTTGTATATATCTAATTTAATTAGTCAATTCATGTAGTTTTCTTAAAGTTTGTATTATGCTTTATTATACTTTTTATGTTGAGACTAGTGTCAGTGTTTAACATGAGGAAGAAAAAGGTTTATTATGATCATGAAAAGATTAGTTTCCAGATAATGCAATTCTGCAAAGAAACATTACATGACAAAATGTATGTATACTTGTATTTTAAATTCGTGTGTGTGTGTGTGTCGCGCTCCCATGTTGCCATGCTCCCTGTATAAAATTTTAAAATGTTACATCTCACTGACATTGAAATAATAAAATCATATTATTATTTTGTCCAATATAGTTTCATTAACTATTAACATTATAAAAGTTGTGTCAGTCTAATTTGAAATCACTGGTGGAAATTAAGGAAAGTGTTCAGTTAAATGAACATTTGAATACAGACACATGATGCTTAGAATGTATTCAAAATAGTATATACTCTGTTTTACAGTTGACTTAACTTTTACTGTGATGACTATAAATGAGACAGCTGAACAGTGTATGGAGGGGTGCAAATTAAAATCAGCAACAAACAAAAACCACAAATATTAAAATTAAATGTATTTTCTTTCTCAGTTATGCATAAAAACTTAAATTAAGCACTGTATCTCAACATTAGGATAAATAATGATTGTAATTTACTTTGTGATTCCTGTTTACAAGCTGCATTAACTTAATGAAGCTGACCACCATAATCGGTGATTCCCAAACTGGGCACATTCCTTCCCTATGTGTATATATATATATATAGGGGTAGGTGGATGAGGCATGAGGCCAAATTACAAGGAGATAAATAACTTAGAAAATTTATAGTGTGTTTGTCCAACTGTTTTTAAAAAGAAAATTCTTTCTAAATGGAGAGGCTGTAAAAAGAAGGAGAAGGGTGTTTTGGAAATGAGCAAAAGATTGAAAATGACTATCTGCATTTTTTTTTAAATGCCACATTTGTTTGTACAGAACAATCAAGTCTCATTTTCCACACACAAATATGTGTCTCAGCTTGTATGTACATGGTCTAGAGTTATAAGGTAATTTGGTATTTCATTCTTGAAATAATATTAACTGATTAAGTGGAAAATCATCCTATGGCTTCCTATGCTGGTTATAACACCTTACTGAAATGCAGTGACTATAACCATGCATTGACTATACTCATGTAGTGACTATACCCATGCAGTGACTATACCCATTACCCATGTACTTTGTGTAGTGTCTGTAGTCTATACCCATTACCCATGCAGTGACTATACCCATTACCCATGCAGTGTCTATACCCATACCCATTACCCATGCAATGACTATACTCATTCAGTGACTCATCTTATTCAACAGCATCTCTCATGTGAGCAGTTTATTAAGAAAAATAAGAACTCTGCTTAAGTCTTGTACTTCATTTAACCTTACTTAATTTATTACAGAGAACTTCCAGCCTAGACTGATTTCACATTATTTAGTCTTATTCTAATTCCTATTATGGAGCGTTGTAGTTATTTCTAATAAAACCCATTCCAATTGTACAACCTTTTGGCCTCTTACAGACTTCACATTAAATAGGAGTGTACTGTCAAGTCATGACAATTTGTTGACTAGTGTGCATTTAAGATTAAGGGGAGTAAATGATCATGGGTAAACAATAGTCCTGTATAATACTGCGAGATCCAGTTTTTAAAGGACTGTGTTTTTATTACTGTTGCCTGGCCAGAATCAAATTTTGTTCTCATATAAAAATGGTATTCTTGTTTCTCTCAACATTTGCACTATTAAATAAACTTGTCATTAAGCCAAAGTGTATGTGTATGTATAGCTTCTGTGTGTGTGTGTGTGTGTTTATCTTTATGCATGTGTGTGTATGCCCATCTTTGTTTATATGTACATACATATCAGTAGGAAGTCTAATGAAAATTGTTATACTTATAGTCATTCAACATGAAAATTATCAGTGAATAGATATTTATTTGTTCACATGACTTGTAATAACTGAAGGCCACCAAGTACTACTAGCTGCTATATCAGTCAGTAAAAAAATCACAGATAATAATATTAACCGAGCACTGTTTTTGAACTATTGTGATCTGACTCTTTGCATACAATTCATCTCTTCAGAACTGCATTTGAAAGCAGCCATTTTTTTGTTTTCCCTTTCTGTTGTCATAATATTAAGATGAATTGTCTCCCTTATTCAAATATTTGCTGTTTTTGTTTTAAGATGCATGCGTAATTTTATGCAGTTAGATTGTAGAATATGTATAGAGAGAAGGTGTCCTGATTGATTTGTATGAATATATATAAATATACATTGTATTAGTTCCTTTTCTGTCGACATTTGAGTTGTGAATTCTGGATGAATGTCTTGCAATTATAATTTATACTCTTGGTTTAGAAACATTTTTACAATGCTTACTTAGAGTTGACTTTATAATTAAATCTGCAACTTTGTTTTAGCTGACCAAGTATTGTTACTTATTCACTGAAGTTTTGAGAATTGAGGAAACTATAAATTCAATGGAATAAATATGTTTACTGCACTTGTGTTTTCATATCTTTCGGACTATTATTGAAAAAGTAATACTAATATGTTTGCAGCTTTATAATTAGTGTTTATTTTATTGATAAAAATCAGCACCAGTGCAACTAAACTTAATTGTTAAAAACATGTCGATATAAACACTGAGCTTTTCTGTGAAATTGCATATTTTGCTTAAACAGTGTTTTTGTTAAATAGTAATTTTTATTTAAACATTTACTTGTATATTAAATGTTCAATTTAATTTATACTTTTAACTTATTTAAAAGAAAACAAAAGAAAATTATTAAGTTATCTTAGAAACTAGGAAATGTGAAGTGCTTCATTAGATTTGCTAGTAGGTTGACTTTTACTGTCTCTTTGGGTCACTCTAATAAACAAATAAAACAGACAAAACATGTTAACAAAGAAATTCATACTATGAATTACTCAAATTGTTTTAGACAAAATGGAAGGAAGAGGTCAGAAGATATTTGTGTTATCACATAACCTATGGATAGTACTGTTTCAATAAACAGTACAACAATAAGCTTGGAAACAAAATTGGCAATCCTAAGACTGTGAATTTTAGATGATTTACAAGGATTGCAAGGTGTTAGTGAAAGTTTCAGTATATCTAGCAAAGAAAGGGTTTCAAAACTATTAATGAGGAAATGAATTGTAATATTTCTAATAAATAAAACCATTGGCAAGTGCTGTGATTAAGGATGGATTTTAATAATTTTAATATGGGATGGTTTGTTATATTTCCAACAAGAAAATTTTAATTTTCTAAAGAAAAACAAATTGCTATAATTTCAGCAAAAAGTATGTTAAGTACTTTTATAAAGGAAAGAATTCAATATATCCAAGAAAGTATATGTTTAAGTATTTTTAGTTTTAATAAACAAAGGATTACTATATTTCCAATAAGGAATGTGTGTCAATATTTTTAGATTTATAATAAAGATAGGATTGGTAGATTTCTAACAAGGACTCTTTATCTTAAGGAAAGACTCATATTTCCAAGAAAGAATGTGTTTCGGTACTTTTAACATTAATAAGAAAAGATTTATATTTCCAGCAAGGAATCTGTGTCAGTACATTTATCATTAATAAGAAAAGACTTATATTTCCATCAAGGAATGTGTGTCAGTACTTTTAGCATTCATAAGGAAAGACTTATATTTCCAAATAGAAATGTGTGTCAGTATTGTTAAGTGAGGAAGGATTACAATCTTTCAAGGCTCCTTCCCCTTTCCACTATTTGTCAGCAGATATTTATAAACCCGAAAGAGGCCTCTACACTTGCAAAATAGAATTAAGGCAGACCTCATTTCAGACCAGCATATAGGAAATCACCGTATCCTACCTATTTATTTTTTTAAAGTAAATTCCTGTATCGATGTACAAAAGGCACCACTTGCACGCGAGTTTCACAGCAAACAAATGGCTAGTTGATGCTATATACCACGTGCCGAACTGACGATAGATAGGTCATAGTCACGGAAAATAGCGGCATAGATCGGTGACTTGCATAATTTTTTATTTTAAATAACGTGGAAACGGACGCCTAAATTTATTAAAAGTGAAAATATATATATAAAGACGCGCTTCGGTGTGTTTTAGGCCTGCTGTGCATGTTGTAACGATTTGCTTCGATGTGACTGTTAGGCCTTGTCGTCTTCTGGGTTTGCCCGCCTGCCGTACAGAATACGAGTTGTATTAGCCTATCTATTTGTACAATCCCTAGGATTGGGGTACTCTTTTGAAATTAATTGGCGTAATTTTCTGTTGGTTGAAGTAAACTAAATTGGCTTGCTTACTTACTTGCTTATTTCTTTGGATTCCTCGTGGAACAAAGGGCCTCGACAACAGTTCTCCAGCGCACTCAATTCTGGGCAGCCTTTATCAGATCACCCCACAACAGGTTGCAGCTCTTCATTTCCTCCTCACAGGATCTTCCACTAAATTGGACCTGAGAGATAAAAATGTATGTTGAAGTTTGGATCTATGAATGGAATTGTGGAGGATTTTGTCAGATCCAACGAGAAGTGTGCTAGTCAGAAAGCATTATACCTGCAGTGATCCGCCATCTTTTCACCTGTCAGTGAAGATGGCTTTGCAGGTAATTCTAGCACCAGCCTTTAGACAACACAACTTATGTTTATTTTAATCATATATATTTGTCAGATCATCTGACAAAACGTTTATTTTATTCCCTGATGTTTCGCGTGGTCGAATTTCCCAACACCGTCATAGTAACGAGAGCGTCTGGAACTTTAGAGCACAAGAGAAAACTCTTTGTCAACGCCAGATTTGTCCACTGACTTTCTCTGTGACTTGTACATTTTTGCCAGTGAGCTGTTACCTTTCTGAGTGAACAAACACTTGATATTGGAAATGAATCCAATCAATCCTATTGATTGAGTTCGATCTTACCGGGTGCCGAGGATACTGCAAGTATTCCGATCATGCGCGCATATAAAACCGTCGCGCGCTAATACGATATATTTTTAGCGTGACGTCAGTGCACAAAGGCACAATTCTTATGCCCTCGTTCTCCGCATTTAGTTGTCTTCAGAATCAGCAAAAGTTGGAACTAGGTTTTTTTTTTTTTTGAAGGGAGGGTGTGAGTGGGGTGGGTGCTAGACGAGGAGAAGGGTGCTAGCCTATGACTATACCTACCCCACATGCACACACACTTTGAGTACATTTTGTCATGTTAATAAATTTTAGAGATTTTATTACCGTTAGAGATTTTAGAGATTTTATTACACTGTATTACCGTTCAATTCAATAAAGGCGGTTGTCTCAGTGCTAACACAAAGCCAACAAAAATCCCAAGAAATTGACCAGGTTTATATTGTATCCACTTGAACTGCATTTTTTTTCCCATCGTAAAGGTAAAGACGCGCTTACGTTCGGTCATTGTATATTTGTCGTTTGAAAAGATTTATCGATCCTTAAATAATTACTTTTTTGTGTGTGGAAAAAAAAAAGAGTTTTGCCCATTCATGCTTTAGAAAATTAGTATTTGCGGGTAAATTTCTAAGTTTTCTGGAGAGCCTGCCATACTATCTTTATGATCGAAGCATAGTTTTCAACTTATTACTTAGTCTTTTTTCCTCACTGTCCGCGATTGAGCACGCTTCCCAACCCCCACCCCCACCCGACCCTCTTCGCACTTCACACCCACCTTTACCCCCTTGTTGAATATACATTTGACCAATACTGGCAGCAGAGTTTTAACATTGTAAATTGATGTACGTCATTCTCTGTCCTTTCATTGGCTTGCATTGCGGCCGCATTTGGGCACGGCTTGCAAATTACAGTGTAGTGGAGATGCTGTACAGAGACCAAGATGTCACTTGGACCTCTTTGTTGAGCAAGGTGCGCCCTTTTGAGACAGCCCTTTTTATTCGGCATGCCCTTACCTGCATGCGGTTCTTCCCTGTTTTACTTTGTAGTGCCAGCCTTGTCATTGGAGTTGGATAGAGACGGGTAGAACCAGGTTTTCTAGGTATAAATAATGTTGGGTGTTTTTTTTAAAATGGTGTTTAATCGTGCGTATTGCAAGACAGTTTTTAATTATTTAGTTTTCGCTCTCATTTAAATAAAGTTTGTGATATTAGTGTTAAAATTGCAAACTTGGTTTCCATGGACATTTGGAATTATGGTAAAAGAGTGGAATTTTAAAAATAAATTTTGAAGCTTTCTATGTCTGAAAAAGTAATAAATTCATAAAATATAAACAAACGTCTTAAATTGCCTCGGATGCCTATTTTCTGCGGCAGACCCCCCCTTCCCGCCAACACACACCAAATATCGGCGCTAAGGTTAATTATAATCAAAGCTTATTATAGTTTGGTCCCCACGCACCGGGGGAAAATTGTTTACATATAAGAAGAAAAAAGAAGTATTGTCCATTAAGAAGTATTAAAAAAGAAGTATTGTTCATATTGATTGCAGACAAACATATTTTACTGTGACAACTGATACAACTCGCTGTCGTGCTTTTATCTGCGTTAACTTCTAGAAATAGTCATAAAATATGCATATTGTCTGATTTATTTGTCCAGTAATGAGTGCATTTTAAAAAAAAGTATTGCTCTTTAAACAAGTAGGTAAATATGATCGTGTTTTCTGGTAGATTTTTTTTTTGACTGAACACTTATTTCATAACCGTGCTAAACTCGGCGAAATGTACGTGATGTAGATCAAGTTAGCAGTCATCAGTATCTCACATAGCCACATAATGTCACAGTAAATTATACTTGTCTTTATTTTTAATAAATACATTGTTTCTTATTCTAGGATTGGTTTTGTTGTCTCTGCGTTAGTCTGTTCTTGAATTATATTTTTATTCTTTTCATTTGTTCTGATTGTCGCTTTGCCTTCTAACTGACTACCGGCACTGCCAGGTGTGCATTTTGTCCCTATATTTATCTACATATTATTTTTTTAAAATGTAAACTCATCCGTGAATATTATTTCTTATGATAACGGCGGAAATAGCTCGCTATCCCTCCCTCCTTAGTTCATCTTTATTTTTTAATATTACTACAGCGAAATCCCGCTATTACCGTAACGCGATCATGAGTTAACGTCACTATTTTTGCAGATCATGCGTTGACGTCACCATTTTTGCAGATCGTGCTAGACAATCACAGCTACTTATAAAGCGTTCTCTCAGCATATTGTTTTGTTACGGATTTTTGTTGTGTTACCCCTTCCAACCCCGATATATATGTGAAGAAAGGATTCAGTAAGAAAATTCAATTTTTTCTCAGTTTTGAGATGTTTATACTTTTACATATTTTGATATCTTGTTTTGCACAAAATGTACATTTAAAAAATATGGGGGCTTTTGCAGATGAAATTGCTTTTCAGAAATACCAGCGCTTACAAATATATTTCCCACGCCAAAAATTGCCAGTAATTACTAATAATTGCCAAATATGCACACGTTTGATTTAACGCTTACCACTATGCTAGCAGATATACTCAGGAACATGGCATTTGGAAATAAACAGCATTACCTCCCCTTCCCTTGTAATTGTTAAAATAGTTTGCTTTTTTTTCTTCTTCTTCTTCTTTTTTTTTTTTGTGGTGTGGTGTCCTTCGCTTGAGATTTTCTTCTTTTACGGACTAGTTTAAAACAGTCAGCATGATTTCCGTGTCAAGAGATACCTGAAACATTTATATATTCGGCTCTTTTACCAAAGAAGAAAGGCCAGGATGTGACATTGGCGCTAAACGTTTGTTTCCCCTGTTGATCACAATCCGTGACGCGAGCCACCACTTTGTAATCTTTGTTGTCCTGATTTAATATTAATGAGTAAAATTGCTACGTTAATGTTTACAATAATAATATCACAAGTACCAGCCGATTTTTTTTTTTTTTTTCAAAACTTAAATTGACCAACTTAAGGTGGTAAATTTTCGTAACTCCACTTTAAAGCTACCCCGCATTGATAGCGATCGAAATATTTAGACCCCCAATTGTCGCGCTCTTATGTATTTGATGTTACTTGATTATTAATTATTTTGCTAAAACAGTGACGGACGTTTAATTTATACACAAAATTACATCGCTTATTTGCATTTTTAGTACATACAGTTCACCGTAAAAAAAATTAAATTTGATGAAAGCGAGGAAAACGCTGGTATGAGAGATCGGGTTATTTGTTATGTCAAACCGGTTTTCGTACTGTTTGTATGATCTTTTAAAGCAGTTTTATAGCAGTTTTAAAAAATTATTTTATATAAATTTACAGTAAGATTAGCAGAGAACAGAATGGAATGGAGGAAACTGGTTGTCAGGTCATCCGTGGTGCCCCAAAGGTGGACAAGACTAAGGGATAGATAGATAGATAGATAGATTATAAATCAACTATTTTTAAAAATAAAAAAACAAAAAGTACTAATGCTCGTTGAGTGACTGTTGATTTTCGTTGCCGTTTGAACGGAGCAACGGAATCATGAATTGTAAAATTGAACTGTACTGTCTGTGTTGCAACTTGCCGACATGACGTCAAATGATATAAATTACATTTTCTTTGACTCTTTGCTAATGCTTGTATATAATTGTACTGCACTATTTCAGAAGAACCAGTAATAATAGGTTATATGACGTAGTAACATTGATTCTGTTTATCATAAAATAATCGCACTTCACCCCATTTTGTGCTAGATCAGTACAATTTTGTGAACAGTGTTAAGTGAAATGGTCGGTAGAAATGTATCTGATGCTTAGTATAGAAAATTCTAACGTTAAGTTATAAAATAGTCATCTGTGAGAAGAGTTTTTATTAGTAAATATAATTGTAACTTTAAGGTAAATAGTTTTTAAAAATAAATGTGAAATAGAACATTCCAAATTTAAATTATTTCCACTTTTTACACAGAAGACTAGCTGTGCACACGTTCCTAACATAATTAAAATTGTTTTAATATGCATCCAGACACCTTTTCCATGGCAATATGGTCATTTACACTATACATTCCTGAGTCTTCAAGCTTTGTATTCTAGACTTTGCACATTTAATGCTTGATCCTCATTGTAAACAAAACGTCAGTAACATGGAAGTGATTATTATTTTCAAAGAAAATTTAAATGCATACCAACACTAAACAAAATAAAACAATCAAACCAAACAACATTTTGTTGACCGCTATCTATATTTATCTAGGTTCATTGACCCCAGCATACACTTATCCAGGTACTTTGGCTTAAAGACTTTATAAGCCACCATATGTTATCCATGAACAAAGGCACATTTTAAAAAAAACAAAAAACAACTCTTCTAATTATTTGTAGTTGCTATTAGTTAATTTAAACTAATAGTTTTCTTGGCTTTTAAAAGAAAATAATAAGCAAAGAACCTTTATGTTGCAATATAATTATAGTACTTGTATTATATTTTACACCATTTTAGTAGCAATGGCCAGTTCCAACATATTTACATATGATGACATTCTAACGGTTACAGTATTGGTGAGTTACAGTCATATTCTACTAATATACTCTCATATTCTTCCACTTTTATGAATGTTTAAAATGCATTCTCTATAAATAGAGAATTTGATTATAAATTATGAAATTCATTATTTATTTTTTGAAGTATGGTAATTGCAGATCTGTATTGAAGAATTGAATTTTATACATTTCTTTCAATTTGAAAGTTAGGATTATCTCCCCTATCGTTGTTAGAATTCTGTATTAAGCCGATTACATAAAATGATGAACAATACATCTTTGTTTGGTTTTATTTTATAAATATCTATTTAGCTGTACTGCTAGTAGTAATCATAGGCTTGGAATTTCAATACTTTTCGTGTAGTGAAAGGCTAGAACATTTTTTCCTTGTCTTGAGGCAGGCACCCGGGTTTAGTTAAAATAGAAAAGAAAGTAAAACGGCATTGGGTGGAGAAAATGAAACGACAAATATTTTGCAAGCGTAATTGATTGAAAATGAATACACACGTGCGTGTGCCCTTGTTTATAGAAGGATCCGTATCCCCCCTTCCACCCCGGACAACAAAATAAATGTATTTCAGGTGAGTGAGTGAGCGTGTGTCTGTGAGTACGTTTCATTGTGAGGTTTTCTAAATTTTGAAATAAGGAACTCATTCGCTTGACGTGCGCGTTTGATGGCGTCTGTAATCCATAAAAGAAATAGCTCGGTTTGCGGAAATTAACTTTATGTGTTTGTTTTGTGTTTATTGCTGCAAGATCAAAAGTGTCATTTGCCTAACGTGAGAAAGTTTTTGAAAGAGGGTTGGGTTCCTGCACCTGCATTCTTCACCGTTGACCCGAGATTTTTCTATTTGATTCAAATGAGAATTGCTCACTTAATCACTCTAGGTAATACAGTTTCTGAATGATTAAACCTGATATATTGTTACATAAATAGTATATTTGTTTTTAACAAAAAATATTAAAGATCCTCAGTAATATATTTTTATTCAAATCTGCCGCATGCGCATACAGTGTAAATCATTCTGCAACAGAATTTATTCATGATTGGAAGCAGTTGAAATATTTTACAAAAATAATCATTTGGAAAACAACCCAATCATATCAGATTTATTTTATTTTATTTTCGTATCTTAATAAAGATGTTACAACCAGAAATTATCTTGACATTCGTGAATAATGCACATCCGACCCTTTTTCGATAAATAACTGCGTAATTATATAGCGATATATAGCGAAATATTATTTATAAGAAAGGTTTTGAATCTTGTATTCTCGTATTCCATCAAGTTCCATCAAGGATATATGGAAGTAGATACTCGTCTCGAACTTTTAATTCTATTCAAATACTGTTTCTTATTTTACTCGCTCACAAAACTGGCTGTCATATTTTTCATCAATTATCGTTTAGTTTTAGGTGTTCGTGAATCGGCCGTTTGAATGCTTTGCCAGTTGAAGTTCTGCTATTATATTTTATAGGTCTTACATGTTGCATTCTCAGCGACATGCATGTGTGTGTGTGTGTGTGTGTGTGCGCGCGCGCGTGAAGAGTCGATATCAGTATTGTTATTATTGGTATTGCTGTTGTTGTTTATTTATTTGAGTTTTACTAACACTACAGTAATACTACAGGTATAGAGGACGATTGCCCTATCTTCTCCATAACTATCTGCCTGATTTAATTACTCTCTCTCTCTCTCTGTTGTATGTGAGAGAGAGAGTGAGAATTCTCGTTACTACTAACTGTTGTTCGGGAGTGTGGGCATAAGTATAAAATTGATTTCAGGAGTGTGGAATATTCACATATTTATATCATTGTGTATTGGAGTGAATATAGCATATACTAATATATTCCCAGTTACCAGTAAGTCAACTTCGAATCTACCTTTTACACATTCTGATGGTTATGGTGCCTGAAGTCACAATTTATTTGGGCATTCGAGTAAATGCATTACAATGTGGAGCAAAATTGCCTGTTACAGATATATCAAACTCTTACTTAAAAATACTCGTAATAAATTATGTGGAGAATAAATGAAAGTTTCTAAACCAAATTATCTATATTCACATGCACAAAACTCTTTAAGTTTTGTGCACTTTTTTGTTTGAAACACTCATAGTAAATTAAATGCTGAATAAGTGAAAATTTCTGCGACAAATTTTCCTGATTGCGTTGAGAAATTAAAATATATAGCCCAATTTGATTTAGGGCTCGTAATGAATCTAGATCATTCTCTCCTATCAGTCTGCTTGCTTGCTTGTAATTCTTTAATTAATCTATCTTTTTCTCTCTTTTGTTTTCTTGCCATTTTAAAAAATGAATCTAACTCTTTCTCTCTAACCTGTCTGCTTTCTTGTCAGTTTCGTAATGAATCAGATGCTTAACTTTGCCTTATTTCTAGTCAATGCTAGTAATGAATTAATCTCATTCCTCTATTGTTTGATTTTTAGCAAATGCTTGTAATGAATTAAGTTCCTTCTCTCCAATCTGTCTATATCTGTATCTTCTCATGTTTATTCCCACCTTCTTTTCTCTTTTTCTCTCTTCCCTCCATTCTTTTTCCTCCTTGATTCTGATAACAGCGCAACTGGGCATAGGGGGGAAAAAACAACAGAAAAATAAAATAATAAAGGGATTCAACCTTTTTCTTTTATATTCACTCGTTTAGTTGATCTTTAATCTCCGTGTAAACTCACTTTTCTTTAGAAAGAGCATAATGCTCATGAATGATTTATATACACTGACAGAATTTCAGAGACAAATAAGTTGAAAGCATTTAATGTATAAATGATTTATATACACTGACAGAATTTCACAGACAAATAAGTTGAAAGCATTTAATGTATATAAATGATTTATGTCACGTCCCGTATTGACACATATAAATAAATTGAAAAAAAAATAATTGTAATTATAACCGAAAAACAAAATTTGTATAAGACTGACTGTACACATGTTACTAAATTGCACTGATATAAGGTTTTCAAATTTGTTCTTGTTTTATTTTTATAAATCGAAAGCAACAACATTCACTGACAGTTTTGTTGTCTGAAAATTAAAAATACAACTGAAGTTCTGAAATTTTACATGCTTGCACGCGCGTGCGTACCCACATCACCTATATATGTTCTGGACTCGTAACAAGAAATGTTTACAACGTGTGTTACGTGTATCCGAGTATTTTTACACTTCAGTAAATGTCAAGCGGAACGTTTTCCACATAAAATCACTACATGTGGAAAGATATTCTCTGGACTTTGAAATTTTTATTTCGAGTGTGAGTGGTGGATATTTTCATTTTGCTCAAGTATTAGTCCAGCAGCAAGGACTACGTACAGAACCCCAAGCTTGACACTTTTAAGCACTTTTATTCCTCCTAATGTGTTGCTGTTTATTCCATTTTTTTCATCGTGTTTTTATTTCCCTTGTATTTATATTCTGGTATTTGTGCAGCTCTTATCTTAATTTAAATAAGACCGATCTGTAATGAATTTCTTTAAGTTTCTATGTTCGTTGTTTCTATGAATTTTTTTCCTTAACTGAGGATAGAGTTCTGAAAATAGGCCAGCAGCGCACGTGTTTGGACGGAAAATCCAAAGGAAAACGTGTCAAGAAGAAGTGCATTGCTTGTTATGTCTGCTGCTTTTCTCATATTTTTAACTGTTTCTTTCACCACATTCCAGATGAGCGCGACAGTTTTTGATGTAACCCCAACTAAACATGAGGCGATCGTTCGGGTTACTTCAGCTTATTAAAAGGTGTTACAACCTTACTTCTACTTTATTACTTATTAGGGATGAAACCAACCATCTATAAGAAGGTATCAGAAGTGACTTCTGCTCTGACATAAGAGGGTTTAGGAAATCAGTTCAAAGAATTGTAACAATTGTTGACGTCACTCCAAGTCGATTATAAGATGGCGTTTGTTGGGACTCGAGCTGATGTTAAGACAGTATTAGGAGTCACTTCACCCTATATTAGCAAAGTGTTAGAAGTCACTTCACATTGCATTAAGGTGTCAGAAGTCACTACGCCTTATATTAAGGTGTTATAAGTGACTTCACTTTATATTAAGGCGAAAAAAGTAACTTCACTTTATATTAAGGTGTTAGAAATCACTTCACCTTATAATAAGAAGGTATAAGAAGTCAGTTAACATTATATTAAAGTGTGAGAAGTCACTTCACATTGTATTAAGGTGTTAGAAGTCACTTCACCTTGTATAAAGAAGGTATTAGAATTCACTTCATCGAATGTTAAGGTGTCAGAAGCCACTTCACTTTATATTAAGGTGTGAGAAGTCACTTCACCTTATATTAGGAAGGTATAAGAAGTCAGTTCACATTATATTAAAGTATTAGAATTCACTTCACGTTTATATTGAAGTGTTAGAAGTCACTTCCCCATATACTTATATTAAGGTGTTAAGTCATTTCAGTAGATTATAAAGGTCACATCCAAATGATTATATGATAGTGTTAAAGGTCACCCCAGTGGACTATAGGGCGATATTAGAGACCACTTGGGTAGATTATTAGATGGTGCTAAGGACCACTTCCATTTGATTTTAAGTTGGTTACTTCCCACTAGTTTCAAGACAGTGTTTGAGGTCCCTTTAACTTATTAAAGTATGGTTTTATAAGATGCTTACAATTGCTTATTTGTAGGCATTAGAGGTTACTTTCAACTGATGTATGATAGTTGTAGATGCATTCCATCCAATTATAAAATGGAGTTTTTGCAATTGATTTTGAAACGGTGCTGGAGTTTTTTCTCAACTGATTTTAAGATGGTGCTGGAGATCACTTTCAGCTGCTTATTGGACGGCGATGGAGTTATTTCCTTTCAGTTATAAGTCAGTGCTACAGCAGGTTAGACGTCCACTGCAGTTGTGATTATTAGAGGGCGCTGTTGTCTACTTTCAACCAATTATAATATTGAATTATAGGTCACTTCCAACTTATTATAAGAATTACTTCCAGTTGATTATAAAATAGAGCTAGATGTCAATTCTGGTTGGTTATACGTCTCCCCAACTGATTATAAGACATCTATTGTACGTAATGTACAACTGATTTAAAACTAGTTTTAGGTGTCAATTCCATTGATAACTGTGTTATTAAATAACTGACAACTAATTTAAAGCTAGTTTTAGATATCACTTCCATTGATATTTAAACTGTTATTAAATAACTGACAACTAATTTAAAGCTATCTTTATATCACTTCCATTGATATTTAAAATGTTATTAAATAATTGGCAACAAATTTTAAGGTAGTTTTAAATATCACTTCCCTTGATATTAAATGATTTTAAGCTAGTTTTAGATGTCACTTCCATTGATATTTAAACTGTAGTGTTATTAAATAATAGACAACTGATTTAAAGATGGTTGTACACACAATTTCACAACTGATTATATAAATGCAATTTATACTAATTATTACTGTTGGTTATAAATCTGTTGTATATTTCATTTAGCACTGATTAGAAGATTTTGTTATGTTGCAGTAAAGTTTCCTGGTGATTCTGGGACATATTTACATTGCTATCATAGTTTCGTTTTCATCCTTTGCAGTGTTTGACAATGAATTTGCTTCCTTGTTGAGTTAGAGTTGTTATTTGTGTGCTTTGTTTTGATTCTTTGAGTTAGTTGTTATTTGTGTGCTTTGTTTTGAGTCTTTAAGTTACAGTTGTTACTTATGTACATTAGTTTCGCACTTTGAGTTAAAAGTTGTTATTTGATTGCTTTGTTTGGGCTGTTTGAATTAAGAGTTACTATTTTTGTGCTTTGTTTTGGCTCATTGAATTAAGATTGCTGTTTTTGTGCTTTGTTTTGGACCTTTAAGTCAGAGTTGTTGCATGTGTATTTTATTTTGGCTCTCTTAGTTAAAAGTTGCAGTTTGTGTGCTTTGTTTTGACTCTTTGAGCTAGAATTGTTATTTGTGTCCTTTGTTTTGGCTCTTTGAGTTAAGAATTATTTATGTGCTTTGTTTGGGGTGTTTCAGTTAGTGTTATATTTATGTTTTAGGTTTCAACTTTTTGAATTGCTGTTAAATGTATGCTCATTGTTGGCTCTTAAAATACCTGCTCTTTTGATAGCATGTTTTGGGCACTTTGAATTAGTATTATATTGGTGCTTTAGATTTGCTCTTTGATTTAGTGTTTGCATATTGTGGGATATTTTTATGGACAACAAATTTTCTACATATGTATATTCACTGCATTTGATTTTTCAACATAATATCAATGTTTTGTGGTTTGTGTTACTGTTACTTTTATTATATTTAATTTTTATGTTTTTAATTCTTTCAATTTTATTTTGTTTATATATATATATCACTTTGGGGACTTTTGAATTAATTTCACCATTGAGATGGCAGTTTTGTGTATGGCCATGAATTTGGCTAATATATGGAAACAGTCAAGTTATTTTTGGTCTTTTTGAGTGTTTCACCTATAAATCTATTAATTTTGTTAAATGCTAAATATACAGCATTGATAGTTCGCTAACTGAAATAAATAATATTAATAAAATAATAGATGTATTCACATTCTTGTATTTCCTCAAAATTAAACTATTTGGCTTAAAAGAACAAGATATTTAGTTATATTGCTGTGTGTGTGTGTGTGTGTGTGTGTGTGTGTGTGTGTGTGTGTGTGTGTGTGAGTGCATGCGTGAGCATGTGCATGAAAACAGTTATTGTAATATTTATTCTATAATTACTTGAAACAAGTCTTATCCAAAGCCAAAGGATAAAATTAGATTGTTGTTAGTCCAGTTGATAGCTGGAAGCATTAGTGGTATTAATATTCATATATATTTTACATTTAGCCAAAAAGGATCCCCACTGTGTCTTATTAATTTTTTGTATTTATATAAGTATCAATGTAGTTATATTAATAGTTCTCAAGTTTTTGAATAAAAATGCTTTTGCTTGTGACTTGATTTATTTAATTAAATTAATTATTAATAATTTTAACAGAAATGTTGCTGCTATCTTTGTATCTGATAAGTATCAGTGAGTTGGTCATTGAGTAATTTATGAACTGTGCAAAATGTCAAACATTACCAGAGCTGATCATGAATGTTACTGTACAGATTATAAACGGTTATGATACATTATTTAAAACAAAATATTATAAACACATACAAAATGTGTGATAAGTGTAAAATTTGGGATCATAACCCCAAAATAGGTTGTTATTAAAAAAATAAAACGATTTAGATTCCTAGCATTCTCTCATATCTCCAGGAAAAAAATATATGTGCATATATTAGGTAAGTAGTGTAATTTGATCAATCAAGTTTTCATTCTAAAATAATTTTGTTGACAAAATATATTGTTGGATAAATTAAATAATGTAAGTTGACTTAACATAGCATAATGTAATGGTTTGAATTCAAAGATATTAATAAGTCATTACAGGATGCAGAATGCCTTGTAAATAATTATAAGTAATTTCTCAGGAACCTGAAACATAGCCATAAAAATTGTGTTCTAATGTGAGATTTCTCTGAATGTACATGAGCTGCACCGTTGGCGGTAATGTGATATTTCTTCACTATCGGCAATGTAGATTTTCTTATTTTTCGGTAATAAGAGCTTTTCTTTTTGATTTTAAAGAGACAATTCTGCGCCACATAAATGAATGACAAACGAAGGACGTTGATCTAAATTCTGTTTCATTATCATTGTAGCAAAATACAAATTACGTCTGCACAGTATTTTTTTTATATTAAGTTGAACTGTGACTGGCTGAACAGTTATGCTATAATTGGATTTGATTTATTTAAGAAAATATACTAAAATCTCTGTCAAATGTACTTCCTACATATGAGCAGACATAGTGAACATTTGAGTTGATTAGTTTGTGTTTGTGATACTATCTGGACATTCCTAACGATTGAAAATAGACGCACACGCACAAACTGTAAGCAAATAAACATTACGGTGACATGGTCGACACCTCTGCATCTTATCCTTCTCTGCCTTTCTCTTCCTCAGTGATATCCCCCCATCCCTTTCCACATCCGTTATTACTGCTCCCCACCCTTTCTCTTTTACCCACTCATCCCCGCTTCTTCCCCCTTTCCTTCTCTTGCACGCGACTTGATCGTTACTGCCTGCGGCACGCTTGCGGTTACGACAACCTTGAGTCCTCTCCCCAGCCCTTTATCCACCTTCACCCTTTGCGCTCCAGCGCCTATGCTACGTACCCATTGGAAAATAAGTGGGTCAGACTCCGTCTGGGCTAGTCCTCGCGAGCGCACTCTCCGTCTCTTTCCTGCCTGTGCGCTAGGGTCCATTATGAATTGCGTAAGATGCGTCCGGCAGCTGCGCGGTCGGCACTGATTGACCGCGGCTGGGAGGTCATGACCTCGTCGGGTGAGGAATTTCTGCGTACGAACATGCACTTTTCGCAAGTGGCGGCGTGTTGCGACTTAGAAAATAAAACCTGTTCTGGTAGTTTAAAATATATGTAATTGATATTTTATCCTCACCTTGATTATTTTTTATTTTATGATAGATGAAAGTTAAAGTAAATGTACCATAGAGAAAGAGTTAATATGGTTTTATTAAAATATTTCAGTTATTTCCTCTTGACATTATTTTAAACGATAATCTTATATACATAAGATGCATACTTCAGGTACCGCACATGTAACTTGTTTGTTATAAATTCCATCAAGTAAACTACAAATTCTTCATTTTAAAAAAAATCGTTGTCTTTCTCACTCACACACGCCCCCATTAAATCATTATTTCTTTAGAGCATTTCTTGATTATTGAAACTGAAAGACCAGCACATTAATTTTAATGTAATTTTATGGTTTAATGATCACTAATATACTGTGACAAAGTACATTTTCCCTTCCTTATTTTGAATTTTAATTATTTAAGTTGCTAAATTATCAGAGTGACCCGACCTTGGGCACTCCTTATGGTGTTAGTTTGAAAATTAGTTAGTGAGTTAGTTAGTGAGTCTGAACTCACTCTGAAGTAAACAGCCTAATGCAAGAATATTCTAGATTTAATGATCTAGTGGAAACTGAGTGAGCAGATTTTTTATTACCAATTGATTAGATTTATGAGAACGAGACTAGCCAATGGGCTGAGTTTAAGGAGTTTACTTGCAGTAGAGAATTTTGCTGTCTATTCACTTTTGAATTTGAAGACAAAGAGAGAAGTCCGGCTCTGAAGCTTGAGTGGTGAGTTTGAACTGACAGAGAGTGGACTTGTAAACTTTTCATACATTTTTCTATTGATATGTTATACTTGTGTTATGTAAAGATGTACTATGTAAGTTGATTTATTTACTACAAATGTTTGAACTAAGCTGCACCCATGTGGTGTATTAATATATTAATATGTGACATTTTTGATAACATTGTATTTATTGTACCATGCATGTGGATAATGAATGACATTGCAGGAATTGTAGAAAGTAGTAGGAGTTTCAGAATAGAATGGAGTTATATTTTAATGAATAAGAAACTTAGGCTTGCTCCTTGATTGTATGTTGCAGTCAGCAAGCATCCGTCTGATTTCCTCTTCTTTTGGTTGTGGTTGAGTGTGAGTCCAACCCTGAGCTGTGAGTCTCAAGTGGAGCCTCAAGTTCAACTTTCAAGTTCCTAGCTACCCTTCGTTTATTCACTAGTCGTGACTTGAGTGACAAGGAAAGTGCAGGAAACTTGCAAAGTGTGTTGCAGAGTGTGTAAGCATAAGAGAGTATGCTACATCCCTACTTTTGATGTACCAAAGCAAGGATGCTATGTACATCAGTCCAGTGAAGATAACGCAATCATTGTGATTGTGTTCTGCTCAAGAAACTGACAGCAAGAGAGTGCCAGGTCTGTTCAGGGTAACGACGCGTCAGTATTCACTTGCGCACGAGGCGGTAACACGTGCTGAGCACGGACATTTTGACATTGTAACATTTTGACACTGTGACGTGATTGAAAGGGTCAGTGAAAAGACTGTGAAAGCTGTACTTAATCCAGGTTATGTGAAGTTTGTAATAACCTATTCTAATAACTCCATTTCTAGAATCTGATGGAACTAAACTGAAATTTGTATCGACTCAATTGTTGAACTATAATTAGCTATATATATATATATATATTTAGAGAGAGAGAGAGAGAGAGAGAGAGAGAGAGAGAGAGACTGTAAACTATAATTACCCGAACGTGGGTTCGTGGAATATTTATGTCAAATTATCTGTTTCATTGTAATTGTCATTTGTATAGTTGATTTTTCTTTAATAAATTTATTACGCATATTGATATTGATATTATTATGTTGGAGAAGAAAGTGGGTGGATGGGGGCTCGCTAAATATAAATTAAAGTCGGATTTGTCTTCCCTTTAGTAAGAAGTTTTTCACCTGCAAGAAAACCTTATGTGACTGTTCACATTTAAATAATATTTATTTGGGCATATTTGCTCAGGTTCTGGAAACCATAGCTATCCTTGATCCTAATATGTACATATCGTATACAGTTGCAAGAGGTATTTATGGTTCTGAAAATCAGGTGGAAAAGGTTAATTTACAATAGTATATGTGACGTGTGCGCCACTTAGTTAATAAAGATAATTATTCATTAATCTTTCAGAACTAATTTCAAGTGATGAGAATATTCATTTTATTTTATGAATGATCCTTCAACAGACACCATTCGTGTCTCACTTGGCGGATATTTTGGCGTTGTAAACGTTTTCACAGCTCCACAACATAAATACATCTTGCAACTATATACGATATGTACATATTAGGATCAAGGATAGCTATGGTTTCCAGAACCTGAGCAAATATGTCCAAATAAATATTATTTAAATGTGAACAGTAGAGAAAAAGTACACTAGTAGAATGTTGATCAGTTATTTTCACCTGTACCCTAGCAATTCATTATCCAGATAGCAAGGTGGATAATTGTTCGAGATTACAAGGCTTGACTTTTATAGAAACGTTAGTTACGCACGTCATTGCTATATTATTGAGTCACTAATACACACACATATAATTTTCTTGTCAACAGATTTCTAGGCGTGTTTTGTGAAACCATAACAGTTTGTTTCTCTTTTCCTTCCCTGTGTCATCCGTGATGTGGCTTGCTTAGCGGTGAGCTCAGATTCAAAAATTGCACATTTTCACCCTTTACTAGTTGGAGGGAAATTTTCCAGACGACACATTTGTTTGTAATTGCTTGCAACGTGACCAGCCAGTTCGTGATATTTTGGGCACACATAGTTAGGTGCATTTTGCCGTCCTTTGCTATTTCTAATTATATTTCTCACTGGGTGTTGCAATTGCCTTTCAAATGCTTCGTGTACAGTTATATATTCCAAAACACAAAAAGTATCAAAGAAACAATACCATCACAAACAACAAAAGTAAATAACAAATACGAAAACCCAAAGACCAACACAAAAATTTAAAAATTATAAATTATAACTGTTAAATGACAATTATGTGTATATAATATATTTGAACTTGGGCCAATGAGCCAGTCTTAAATTATACATTTCAAACTAAGTTTGTCTGTCAGACTCAGAGCCATAATGAGGACCTTGATAAGAATGCTTTTAAAGTTTTGAGGGAAATTGTATATTCCAAAAGATGGTAACTTAGAGAGTAAAATCATGTTCATCATTTCTAAGTTTGGATATGTAGTTTTTGCTTGACATAAAAAATTTTTAAAACTAAATTTGGAAACCTTTGTATTAATAACGCGTTGTGTCATGTATTGAAAAACTATATTTGTCACAACATTAATGAGTGTAATGTCATATTTGTTACTTCAGTAACAAGTTCATTTTACCATATAGTTTTAAAACTATGTCTATTACTTTAGTAACAAGTTCGTATAGTCATGTAGTTAAATACTTGTCTGTTTCTTCAATAATGATTTCATATTGTTCTATTTCAAGCATGTTTACAGTTTCAGCACTGAGTTCATTTTGTCATAAAGCCGTGTCTTTCATTGAAGCCATGACTTAAGATTGTCATATAGTTAAACTTAAAGCCGTGTCTTTCATTAAAGCCATGAGTTAAGATTATCAGATAGTTAAAGGTATGTCTGTCGTTTCAGCAATGAGTTTATATTGATTGTAAACTAAATATAATTCATTTATACACTGCATTAGAATACTTAACGTATTTATTTTCACCGTTAACTGCAAAATGAAAACAAGTTCTTACATTGATAATGGATCTTGAAATTGTCGTAGTTTGTTTGCTGAAATCTATCACTTTGTCAATAAATTTAAGAAGGATACCATAATCTCTGCAATGGAACCACAACTCTGTGATAATTGAATTATTTCCCTTGCATCTTGCAGCTGAATGCAGCTTCACTTACTCGAATACCAGCAAGCACATTGAGGCCAAGTCCACAGAATATGAGAGCCAAGGGTTCAACCAGTGCGAGTTTATAATACAAGCTTCCAGTCACCATTATATTGAACTCAATTTCACTCGTTTCACTGGATTCGAGGCAACTAGTATGCATGGGGTCGGCATGGCACAGGAACAGAGCGAAGAGAAGAAAAAGGAGTCTGCTGGTAGTGGCATGGCAGGACCGAGCCAAAGGAAGGAAGGTGGGACGGAAGAGAGTGGCCCGCTTCCACGACCCACTCTTCCATCAGTGTCGAAGCTAGCATCAGTACTTTCTTCTTCATCTGCAGCATCTACTGTGATTGTGCACGCTGACAAAGCTGTACCTGGATCGTCAGCTACTTCTGTAGCGCAAGACACCACTTCTCCTGTGGTGTCCATCAGTTTAACGAGCAAGAACAGGATGCCTACTTGCCTGCCCAAATTGGAGATCCGAGAAGTATTTGGAGAAGGGAATGAGACCACGAGTCACGTGATCTGCCACAAACATAACAATCACCGAACACCTCTTGTCTTTCATTATGCCTCGTCTGTTAGAATCGTGTATGTGTGGGAACAGGAGCAAAGCAGTGGATTTACTTTGTACTTTGACTTCAGTAAAGGTAAGTTGAAGGTTGCTGTAGTGTCCTGTACATGGTAGTCTGGATTCTTAGGGTATTGTGTATAGTAGTCCAGATTATGTGATTTTCATAGTAATAAACGTTGTTTTCTGAAGTCTGGGTCCTTATTGCATGTAGTAGACCAGATTTTGTAGTGTGCATATTTGTATAGGTTTCATTTGTGTCTTTCCATGATAGTTCAGGTTCTTTGGGTACTGTATGTGTTTGTCTATGTTCTGTAGTGCATTTAATAGTAAAGACTTCTGCATTATGCTATACATAGTGTGGCAGAGTAAATATGCCATTTCCTATTTCTAGACTTAATTGTTAAATTGTTAAAGTGTCAAAGTGACCCAGCCTCAGGCACACCTTATGATGGTATTTTTGTGTTGGAGTTGGAGTAAACAATTCGAGAATATGCTAGAAATTGCTGATGCAATACAAACCAGTTCCAACTGGATGAATAGTTTTTATTATCCAATTGTTAAGAGTTACAAGAATGAGACCAGCCAGTGGGTGAGATCAAAAGTTAACATGCTTTAGAGAATTCTGTTGTATAATCACTTGAATTTGGCATAGCGAAAAGTCCAGTCAGCTTAATTGACTGATTGAGAAAGAATGGACTTAGAAATAGTTTATGCATTTAGGCCTTTGATATGTTATACTTGCATTTTACATAAAGATTATTATGTGAGTAGATTATTATTATACAAATTGTGAACTATGTTGCTTATATGTAGTATGCTAAACAACTGACATTGCTTCTAGTGAACCCCCGTGTAAAACTATTATGCTGTATTTATTATGCTGTGTGTCAGGCTAATAAATACTTTTGCAGGAAACTGTAAGTTGAGACTTGAATGTAAGAGAGAATGGAGTTAAAATGGAATAAAGTGAAAACTTAGTGTTTGTTCCCTGATTATATTTTACATGGAAAAAGCAGCTTTTCCTTGTTTTATTTGAATCTTCCGGTTTACTGATTATAAACCTCTACAACCATGGTAGACATGAGAAGTATCTACCACAGTATGTAAGTGTAAGGAATACACTACACTCCATTGATGTATGGTGGCAATATATGCTGACTACATCAAACAATTTCTGGTACAAGGAAGTTACTGCAAATTGCTACAATTGTTGTTCTGCTTGAGGGAGCTAATACAGCGAATGCCAGGTTAACCTAGAGAGAATAGCAGTGAATCAAGGTAGTACAACATGAGGTGGGAATCACATGGAATTGACAGTAATGTGAACAATGAACTTGAGGCTTTGTTTCAAAAAAGTGCATAAGAATATTGAGACAGAGCCCAAACCATGTTATGTACAAACTATTGTTGCTTATCTCAAATAACTCCATTTCTGTTCTCTGATAAGAACTATCCTGTGCTTTGTATTGACTCTAAATTGTTGTTTGGTGTTTTAGGATATAGGACTATATAGATATTAAAATTATTCACCCTTGGTTTCATGGAGATATTGATGTCAAGTAGTCTTTTTCATTATATTTCTTATAGGCCTGTATATTTGATTGTTGATTTAATAAATGTATTGCTAAATTTATTGACCTTCTTACACATATTGATAACCATATGTTGGAGAAGGAAGTGGGGGATGGGAGCTCACTAAATATAGATTCTGATGAGTCCTTGACATGGCTATCTATCCATGTTTTTACAGTACTGTTTTGATTGTTTATGGTTTGTTTGTGTATTGTAAATAGAGGGCCGTAATTCTGTGATATAATATATATGTTCAAGGCAGTTCAAGTGTATTCAGGTTTCTGTAGTGCGCATTATACAGTTTAGGATATTGTTTTGCACTTTATATTTTAACCTAGTATAATAGAGTGCACTATATATGGATTGAATTTAACTATATTGCCTCATATTGTATTGACAAATTATGTTTCTGTGTGTGCATTTTATAGTTTAGGGTATTGTTTAGCACTTTATGTTGTAAACTAGGACACTTGTATTGCACTCTGTATGGGTAGAAATTAACTCTATTGCCTCACATTGTTACCAAATTCTATTTTTTATATTGTAATAAGAGATTTTACTGCAATTGTAGTGTTAATATATGTAGGACAGTTTAATGTCTGGACATTTAAATGACACTGCTTATTGCTGCAGTATGTTACTCACTCAATAAGAGTATGAAAACAAATAGGATTACATAAGTGTTTCTAATTTTATTACTATACAATTTCTTTCTCACTTTTTTGTTAAAACAAGTGTTTATTCAAAATGACATAGGCATTTTTGAAAGTTTGTTGCAAGAAGACTAATTCTGAACTCTTTCTGCAGTGTGCCCTTTAAGGTATATTTTAGTCTTATATTTATTTAGTATAAAAATGTATTGTTCTTTAAGGTATATGAAATCTTATTTTTATTTTACTAGATATTTTTTGTATTCTTGAAAATGATTAAGTTCTCAGTCATATTTATTCTAGGAAAGTGTTAAAGGTATTCTAAAGTAGTTCTTTATTAATAATCTTTTTAAATGAAAAATGTGTTAGCCACCAGTTGCTTGATTTAAACAATGTAACCCATGACTTTTTGCAGTAACATTTGTAATGTTATGGTCTGTCATATTTAATATATTTTTTATTATTACTGAATGAAATTCCTTGATCACATAATGACCGTACTAAATAATTTCACTCATTACTTATTGAATAAGATACTTAATGTACTCATTACAAACAAGATTTATTCATGATTGGGTGACTTTCTACCACACCTGGATAAAGACCAACTACTTTACCTTTCCTGTATAAATATTGACAGATTACACATCCCTAGATATAAAGTAAATCATTATAACCATTCCTAAATAAAGATAATAGTTTACACCTAACTGTAACATCCCTGGATAAAATCAGACATTCTACTACTACACTAAGACTAATGGCGTTACATACAGACATAATTTACTGTAAGCATTATTCTTTTCCCCATAAATAAGTAAATAAAATCTTGCAATCTGTCTGTTACTGAAGCAAAAAGTACACTTCGGCGGAATAAAACAGCCTCAGAATTGAGTAAAAGTCGAAACATCCACAAAAATTGAATCTGTATTCACTCCTGATACAGAAAAGCCACCACATCATCGTTTTAAGTAAATCCAGACTTCATTTCCATCAGTACCGCTAAAACCCTTTTTAAGCTTCCCCACATAATCAGTATGTCAGTGCTATAAAATCATATTTGAGCCTCTGCATCAACCGCATATACCACTTTTGTTAAAACTCATTTCAGACATCTATGTCATCATTTTAAAACTCATGATTTCCAGTGCACCAGTTCTGCTATAACCTCATTATTTAAGCTCCCATCTCACCATTAAAATATACTCCATACTTCATCTTAACCAGTTCGGCTTATAATGCGCCCAAGCATCATCAGTATATAACTACTCCTGACCTCATCCAGGTCTCCTAATCATTAGTAAATAGTTAATCCTGATTAAACTAAAATCTCTTCTAAGTCTTAATATCGTTTGTTTATAACTACTCCTGATCTCAACTAAAACCTCAGTCTTTATTTCAACACTGTATAACTACTCCTGATCTCAACTAAAACCTCAGTCTCTATTTCAACACTGTATAACTACTCCTGACTCAACTAAAATATCATCTGAGTGTCCATATCACTAGTACATTTCTACACCAGACTTCATCCCCACCAGTTCTGATAAAATTTCATCAGGACCGTCACATCATCAATATATAACTATTCCTATACTGGACAATCTTAGGGTCACCAATCCTGCAGATGTGGTTTACTTCCAAATAAGCTACATTGTAGTGGCTTGAGGATGTTTTTATCCTGCAGATGAGGTTTACTTCCAAATAAGCTACATTGTAGTGGCTTGAGGATGTTTTTATCCGCCCAGCAAAAGAGCAAATCTCACTGCCCTGGGCGCTTAATTTCCCTTACGGCCAACGAACACAGCTTTCACATCTGTAGATGCAAGAGAAACATGCAGCGAGCAGAATCTTAGAAACGAACAACCAAACATGAGAAACTCAATACCGGCTCTATCCCCCAAGCAACTACATACCAGCCGTTCGAGATTGGCAGATCTTGACTTATCTAGCACTTTTTTTTTTAAACAGTCCACCCGATTCCACCCACTTATCAGGGAGATTCATTTCCATGAAAGTCATCCTTGTAGAGTAGTACATATTGAAAGATTGATAAAAGACCACCAAAGACAGCATATAGAATTAGAGTCAAACTAGGCTTAAGACGGATTAACTTTGTTTAATAGTCATGAATCGGATTTTTGATACGTCATCAATGATTGATTAAAAAAAAAATAATTGGGATTTAAGAAAATTAAGCAGAATTTAAAACCGTCTTATATGACCTGTTTAAAATTGAGAAGAATAAATAAAATAAACCATTTTAAAATTTTACTACACATTCATTGACATTATTCCTACGTGTTATCTTACCTACTTTTAATTTGACATTTTATCTCACTCAGAATTTCTGCATTACAGCAATCGAAATTATACTGTTTTACAAACCAATCACTACAATCAAGAGGATATTGTTAAAGCCACTGATTGCTCTCTCATTTAAAGTTTATCAATAAATAGTTGTAAATATACATCACCACATATGACAGTGTCTATATGTACTGATTACATCATCTTCGCTGCGATACGAATATGTTCAAATAGTAGATAATCTTAACAGAGAATTTGTTGATAATTATTAACTCCTTACTTTATCATTGTTTTAATAAAATACCATCTGTCGCTGTCCAGCAATTTAATTTTCTTTCCCCTTACGCTGATGAACTGGTTGAAAAAAGAATGAGACGAATTTATCTTATGCATATCAGTATGGTAACAGTAGGCCATCACCAGCTATATGTTTACACGATTCTACTGATTTTTATACATGCTGAGTAAGTGAACTGAAAGTAGATATATATATAAGAAAATGTATTAAGTCAAAATGCATCCTCTGCGCCATTTAACCTCATTTCATTGCTGTATCCACTTAGTACATCACACCACTACACTGGTGGCAGTATTACCTGTCTGTACTTTCTGCTCTACTGCATTAAGTGTATATATATACCTAGCTAGTCATCCCACTAGTTTAAAGTAAAATCAATTAAGAAAAAATATATATTAAGCATTCGAAACAATTTATATTTAAATCTGTTTACATAGAACAGAAAAACAGGAACAACATTTATTGGATAATTTTAATATATGTAACTTTTTGTCATCTCATATTCGTTTGGAAATAAAGAAAACATTTCGGGAATTTGATTGGAAAGTTTAATAGAATGATCATGGTAAATTCATCGACAGGCAGTTTCATTTAAATCTAGAGTCTTTCATTAGAAATGTAATCTAAAATATTCTTAATAGGTGTCCTGTATTAGTGCACATTGGGCCTTTAAGCTCTAAAGCGCCTCGGTCATAGGTCAAAAGTTCTTTTAAGATTCTCTATAATACTTTATCGTCGTTATCATAATCAACAACTGAATTAAAGCTCAGCTTTTCTAATACATCATGCAACATTGATACCCCTGCATCAAACATTTTTTTTCAGTACTATCAATTATTCGACCTAGGATGAAATTTATAATCCCTATCTTGATATGATCATATGATGTAGTCCGCCTTAAGATCTGATTTTGAGCATAGCTCTGAAGCATATTGTTTGGATAGTTTGGCATCTTATGACACAGTCGTCTCCATTTCCTTCACGCTTAGGGAAGGCCACTGCCCATACTTCATAGAAGTCCATAGTCGGAATGACACTCACAAGGAAAACAGTTATCTCTGTTCCGCATCCATTGTCTCATTTATTAACTGATTTGACGAATTTAATCAATCATCTAACTGAAAATATAATGATGCTTTTCATAAATATGAAGTAGCGAAAGAAATAATGCAGCAGTAAAATATTTTAGAAAACAAAAACAGTAGCAAGTAAACTTCTGGTCTTTATTAAACGTTGAACAGTATTAAACACAACTTACGGTCAGGATCATCATATGTGCTTTAGTTCGATACTAGAATACTACAAGTAACATTAAAAATATATTCCTTTGGAAATAAACTATTATTTCGCTAATTGTGGGAAGATGGGATAACGTTACATTCTCCAACTGAAGGTGGAAGATCAGAAGAGAGATACACGTGGGTGATGAATAT
Source organism: Sinotaia quadrata (assembly GCA_028829895.1). Classification (NCBI taxonomy): domain Eukaryota; kingdom Metazoa; phylum Mollusca; class Gastropoda; order Architaenioglossa; family Viviparidae; genus Sinotaia; species Sinotaia quadrata. The sequence continues at coordinate 46,183,476 of CM054181.1, read as the reverse complement.
ATTTCGACACATCATTTGTAGTAGATAGGAAATTACAATATGATACACATAGGGAAGTTTCACCAAACAGCCTTCTGTGGGTGATTGGATTTGGATGGGGCCGAAGGTATACATTTTTTTCCCCAGCAGCATTGACATACATGCTTGTCACACTTTCAGACAGTTCTCAAGACAGCTCTTGAACTGTTAAGGGATATAATTAGCAACAATAAGGGTCATGTTGACATGTCAGTTTGCAACAAGGCGCTCTTTCATTCGGGCAAGCAGCAGATAATGCTGAAGAATGTACAAGGTTGCGATACCAAACTTTTACCTTGCTTGACCCTCTGACAGCTGAAAAAAGGCAAAGAAAGTGTCTCAGGACAGGTGCTCTTCTCACCAGATTTCTTGCACAAGGTCGATGACAGGAAACTTTGACCTCAAGATTAGGTGTGATAAAAGTGACAAACGACTTGGCAGGTGAAAACGTCCATCTCACTCAAGGACAATGACTGGTTCAGCTGATCTTTGGACAGAAAGAATGTGTCTTTAGATCGATCGTTCTCTCGCTTTTATTGGACACCTAAATGAATAGGGAGATTGAGATTGATGATACTATCAGTCATCACAATTATTGTCATCCTCATTTCAATCATTCTAATAATATTATTTATTTATACCATAGTTTATTTTTTTTAAATCACTCCTACCCCTTTTTAATTTTAAAAATTAGAAGAAACATTTGAAAATCATCTTCTAAGTTTACAATGTACCTTTACAGCTAAATGCTCAGTTCTGTTCTGCGATCTTCCAGTTTTAAAGATTCAGTAGATTGGGAAATATTCCAGGATAATTTTTAGATTTTAATTTTACACATAGCTGTATACATTTGCTTCCAACTTGGATTTTTCCTCGTTAGGATTTTTTATGTTTATCGACTATTTATTAAACGTGAAAAGCTGGCAAAGAACCAAAACAAATATCTGGGTGTTTCACTCGCTTGTGTTGTCATTCATTGAACTTTTTTCTGGTCTTTAGTAATCAAGTATTCTTAATGTGGCACCCGGGTTAGGGCTTCATTCCTATAGCAAAATACCTGGGTGCTCGCCATAAGGTTGATGGGCGAAGACGTTCATGTATGTGCGGACGTTTTGCTTTCATGCAATGTGTTTGTGCGTATGTTAATTGGTGTAGTGTGCTTTTATACATAGCAATGTTTGTGTGTATGTTTATTGGTGTGTTGTGCTTTTATACATAGCAATGTTTGTGTGTATGTTTATTGGTGTGTTGTGCTTTTACACATAGCAATGTTTGCGTGTATGTTTATTGGTATGTCATGCTTTTATACTTTAGCTATGTTTGCAATTCAAGAACCGCCATCTTTGCAGCGCAGCAAACATCATTCTATTGTGCTGCAATACATACTTGTAGTGGGGAAGGGGGGAACAAACTAAAGCAATGTTTTTATGACTGTATATGGTGTATGGCCGAACTTTAGTTTGGGTGTTTGCTATCGTGGACTATTTCAAATGTTTAGCGAATGGCGCACACACAAATATTATTTAATTGTTTGGTTTTGGCTTTGACAGCTCAGTTCGGTGGTTATGTTTTGACAAGCCAGACACAACTGATTTATTTGTTCGGTTGAGAAAAGGGGGGCAATTTAGGCTTTTGGTTTTGCGGTTGCAGTTATGTGTGATGGTGGCGATTCGTTGAGAGGTGGGTGTAAATCACAGGTGCTGCTGATTCGCCGGTGAAAAGACGACAACTCTCGTAGCACCTCCTTGCATGTATACTTGCGTTAATGGTCGCTTAACGGTTAGACATTAAACTGAGAATAGACCAGGTGTGTGTTGCCTGGGCTAGCGTCAAGAGGAAAGTCCCAACTCAAAGTTTTTCTCAAACAACTATTTCTGCTTTGACGTGTATGATCGTTTAAAATTTTCAACAATGGCCTAGAATAATCATGCCCAGATGAACCATAGATATTCGTAACTGCTGATCCATGGATTAGCATACCAACTGACCCAGAGTCACGCAATAATGTTGATTCACTCTTAATCTCACCAGTTATATTGTATTGTCTTTAAAGAACCTTCAAACGTCCTCTTAAGTTGAATATTTAAAATACTCTATGAATAAATTTATATTTAAAACTACAAAATTGCACTAAATATATAGCCTCCAGCACATAAACTCAACCAGAACAGTTTAATAATAATAATATCGGTATAAAAATCGTTTGATTTTTAGCAACCGTTCATGCTGATATTACTGATAGTTTTCCTTGATAAAAAAATTGCACTTGTACGAAAACATTGTCGTATTGCTGCAGTTCGATAGTGATTATATATTGTACAATTTTCTTAACCCTATCATATTAGAATGCAATTTGTTGAGCTTTCTAATTGGAGGGTTTTAGGGTACCCAAAAAGTTTTAAAATACGTTTTCATTAAGCGCACGCACACACACACACACACACACACACACACACACACACACACACACACACACACACTTGCGCTTACTAATGCATATCAAGCACGCACATGCACATATTTATCATTTATCTTCATAGTATCGAGAAAGTTGTATTTGGCCGATGAAGGTATGATCATAGTTTGCTAATTGAAATAAGTAATTACTGCAAAATATGAGCGTAATGCTTTTGATTTCATCCAGACTATTCATTTTAAACAAGTACTTAATTGTCTCCCTAAACTGATTGCAGAAAAGTGTGCATTTAAATGTGATGGCCAGCGGTGTCTGACGGACAAGCTTGTTCTTTGCAACGGGCACTACGACTGTCAGGACAAGAGTGACGAACAGCAGCCTTTGTGCCAGCTCCAGACGATCACCCCAGCTTCCAGCGATTTAGGTCAGTATTTGGATTTATTTGCAGGTATTTAGTTGTATTTGTCGTGTGAAGTTTTTGTTGCTGTTGAAGTCATATCAGGTTTTGATCTTATATTTAGATCGCTGTCACTTCTACGCCATTATGGCACGTGACAATAATTAATTATCATCTGCCTCATGAAGAAATGATCTCTTGATTGATAACCTGACATGCTTGCCATGGTATCCTAGACATCGCTACTAGACACAAATTGCGCTTTAAAAAGAATATTTTATGTGTGGGTGTGTTTGGAGTGGGGTGGAAGGAAGGCAGGTAGATGCTTGTTCATTTTAATATCGGGACTTGAAATATTCTTTGATAGAGTAGTGCGTTGTAAAATAAAATGTATATCGGATGGTGGTGTGAGTTATGGAGAGAGTTGGGGGAAGAAAGAAAAGAGTTTTGACAGCCAAATAGAATGCCCGGGTTTTAATCAATCATTACGATGTACTTGGTGGGGAAAAATGTTTGTGCAAGATTGAAGACAATTTTTCTGATTGATCAGTAAGCAGCGCTAGCAAACAAACTATCAGACTACTAGCATTATATTGCCTGTTGACTATACATGTAATTCGTTTACTGGTTACAGTCATCGTGGTGCTTTCTGAGTCCACTGGCAGTTTGTTAGATACACTAATAACTCATTATTTGCTGACTACACTTGTAACGTTGTATGCTGGATCTAAGGTACCATGTTGCATGCTGGATCCACTGATATGTTGCTTCTTGGATCCACTGGTATAGGATAGTTTGTGGGCTACACTAGTAATAGTATCATGTTATTTTCTGGCTATACTTATTATACTTTCTTGCTTGCTGGATACACTGTTATGGTGACTTTGCAAGTGCCATATCGCTTGATGGCTGTACTTGTACACATATTTGCTGGTTCTTTTAGTGTCATATGTTGATTATGGTTCTGCTGTTGCCATTTGTTGCTGGCTCTTTTTAGTGTTGCTTGCCCCTGTTTACAACTCTCCCGGTACCCGTTTTCCTGTTGGCCCTGCTACCACCACATCTTTTGGTAGACCGTTTGTATCATGTCGTCTAAAGACCAGGTGAAGAGGATTCTAGATCAACTGTGCAAGGTCTTGCTGTTCTAATAATGTATATCCAATTTTATAGTCATTATCCTAATAGATACTCGATCAAAACAACGATTTCTGCGATAGTTTCGAAGTTGCCAGTGTACACTGTACTCTTTTAATGTTTGGTTGCAAAGTATGCTAACTACTTCATGGAATTTCTGGTACAAGGAAGTTCCTAGAAATTGCTACAATTGTTGTCCTACTTGAGGGAGCTACTAAGGCGGAGTGCCCAGGTTGGCCTTGAGGGAATAGCATATCTTCACAATTCTACAACATGCAAGGGAAACACGTGAAACTGACAATTCCCTACAATGAACTTGTGTCCGTGTTACAAAAGCATGGGAAACACTATTGCTGCTTCGCCTAGACAATGTTATGTACGAACTATAATTGCTATAATCTCTATAACTGCATTTCTGTTCTCTGATAAAACTATCTAGTGATTTATATTTACACTAATCTGTTGAATCGTGTGTTAGAATATAAAACTATATATTGAAATTATTTGAATGTGGTTCATGGAAATATTGATGTCAGGTAATCTTTTCATTGTATTTGCTATATGTATATTTGATTGTTGATTTAATAAATTTATTGGTTGTTTTTTTTTTTTACCTTCTTACACATATCGATAACCATCTGTTGGAGAGAGAGTGAGTGGATGGGAGCTTGGTAAATATAGATTAAAGACTGATTTATCTTCTCCTTTGATAAGAGGTTTTCCACTTATAGAAATATTTTGGGATAGTGAATGTTTGTCTTTAATGTTGTGGAAGAGAGAAAACTTTTACATTACCCGCACATCCACATAGTGAGAAGAGTGGTGTCTTCTGGAGAATTATTAATAACATAAATTAAGATTCTCATCACTTGTAATTAATTAATAATAACCATTAACTAGGTGGCATTAGCGTCACACATACATACAGAAGAGGAATAGTTAACCTTAAAGTGTGTGTGTGTGTGTGTGTGTGTGTGTGTGTGTGTGTGTGTGTGTGTGTGTGTGTGTGTGTGTGTGTGTGTGTGTGTGTTTGAAGGGGTCCTCTTTAATTGCTCACATTTCACTATGTCGCTTAATGGCTTGCAATATAGCACGTCCCTCAACGACCCATATTGTACCGTGTCTTTAAATGGCTCGCATTGTACCATGTCGATTGCTGACTTTTAACTTTTATCTTTCTTTGCCATACACTAATTATACTGTCGTTTATTGGCACTTTAACAAACTCATTGTCGCTATTATTTTGACACCGGAAGAAGTAGAACTTTGCACAGGTAGAGTGTAATAGTGACAAGGTAGGTGGTGATGATGTACTGTAAGGTTAACTGTTTCCCATTTGACTCTAAAAGGACCTTTAGACCATTCTTTCTCGAGATGATTTGATAAATTCACACGGTAGTACTGTGAATTGTACTGATAAGAAAGAGGTTTGATTTCTAAATGGCAATTAATATGCAGTGTTCTTAATTAATGAATGGAACATTGTGTTTTTTAAAATATTTTTTGTATATTGTACTTTATCTTGAATGGCCATTTTGCCGTTTTTAATTATAGTACGTAGTTACTTGTTTCTCTGTTATTTACTGGAAAGTTTCTCTCACTTGATTGGAATTGCATTGCTTGTAAATATAATGTGTGCTCTGACTTCTTTTCTATGTTTCCTTCTCTCTCTCTCTCTCTCTCTCTCTCTCCCTCTCTCTCTTTTTGTCATTATGAAAGTTTATAAATGTTTTATTCTCTCACTTGAGTGGAATTGCATTGCTTGTAAATATAATGTGTGCTCTGACTTCTTTTCTATGTTTCGTTCTCTTTCTCTCTGTCTTTGTCATTATGAAAGTTTATTTTGGACTTTTTGTGTGTGTTGCTTTTATTTAACTGATCAGTTTGCTACTGTCTATAAAGAGCAATATGTGCTGCCAATTGGATTGAGATTTTAATGCTTATATCAGTACTCATCATAAGACCGAACATGCCTTGTTAATAAAATCTCAAAGCAGTGATTATATAATTTGTCGAGAGCTTTAGTTAATTTGTGCACTTGTTGGACATTCTCCGTTTGAATAATTACCAAATCGTGCTGTAACCAGCAGGCTTATAAGAGGGGGACGGGTTATTGCTTGTGATGAAATCACAACATGAAATATTACTTTAATGAGAGAAATAGTGTGGCCTCAGTTGGTTATGATAAACTGGTGAAAAGTCTGTTTCGACTATAATATTCAGTCAGAGATTGAATGGCAGGCGTAATATAGCTGTAATATTCAGTCAGGTATTGAATGACAGGCCTAATTTGGCTGTACTATGCAGTCAGAGATTGAATGACAGGTCTAATTTGGCTGTAATATGCAGTCAGATATTGAATGACAGGCCAAATTTGGCTGTAATATGTAGCCAGAGACCGTGAAAGACCTATTTTTTACTGTAATATTCAGACGGAGTGAAAGATCTGTTTTGGCTATAATATGCAGCCGGATACTGAGTGAAAGACCTATTTTGGTAGTAATATGAAGTCAGAAACTAATGTTTGAAACACACACACACACACACACACACACACATACATGCACACATGCACGCGCGTAGGCATGTGGGCGATAAACTGTTATTAATATAAGTGGGCTGGTGCCCTTCTCAGGAATAATGATGTTCGTTTAATTTTTTGTAAAAAGCTTTGTAAAAAGTGTGCGTTTTAGTTGTTGTTATATCTGATTGTTAATAGAACTGTTGCTACATAACGATCACACTGCTTGTTCACTTCAAACGATGATATAAAAAGCATTTTCCACTTTTTCGAACACCTGGGAGTTCAGGGACTTGAATATTCATTTCTTGAAATGACTGGGACAGACCTATGGGACCCAAATGGCCCCGTAACGCGTGCAGTGTACTGAGTTAATTGTCTAGTCTATTTGATGATAAAGGATAAACGGTACGTGCTCTACTGCTAAAGCTGTTTGTATTTCCTTTGATTGGCGGTGTCGAGGATTGAGTGGACCGCCTAATGAGTAGAGTTCATTTGGTATCATTGATTGGCTTAAATTGCTTTCCGTAGAGCATGGTACATAGCACAATAAAATGCACTTACTACCATACTACTACTCCTGCTACTATTTCACTACTCCTACTACTACTACTCCTGCTACTATTTCACTACTCCTACTACTACAACTCCTGCTACTATTTCACTACTCCTACTACTACTACTCCTGCTACTATTTCACTACTCCTACTACTACTACAACTCCTCCATCTACTACAACTCCTGCTACTATTTCACTACTCCTACTACTACTACTCCTGCTACTATTTCACTACTCCTACTACTACTACAACTCCTCCTACTACTACTACTCCTGCTACTATTTCACTACTCCTACTACTACTACAACTCCTCCTACTACTACAACTCCTGCTACTATTTCCACTATTCCTCCTACTACTACAACTCCTGCTACTACTTCCACTACTCATACTACTACCTGCTACTACTTCCACCACTCCACCTACAACTCCTGCTACTACTTCCACTACTCCTCCTACTACTACTATTGCTTTTATACTTTCATCTTAGACCTCATTCTTCCATTGTAACTAAAGGTTTTCGAACACATCAAAATCCGCTAATGGCTGATCCTTAGAATCTAAATTGTTGAAGTCATTAATATATGTGCACAAGAATGAACAAACTGCGAAGACTCGTTGTCACGAAGGCACATTACTTAAATTAAGTAAAGCAGAGCCTGTGCATGTATATTTCACTGTTGACAAGTTTATCACTGAAGGAAGTAAAAACAAGTCTTCAGCATGGAGCTGTTGTGGGGGTGGGGTGGTAGATGGAGAAAGAGGGAGTGGAGAGTCCTTCAGCTTCGGTATGTCTTTTATTTCTAGTTTTTGCCGTCACTTTTCATCGCCAACCATACACAGCGTTGCTTACTAGCGAATGGACAAACAAACGGGTAAGTCAGTGGATTAAGAGTAAAGACAAGCGTACTGGTGGACAAAGGATAAAGAGAGATAAACATATTTGGCGGAGAATGGATGATGGATAGAGAGATGTAGGTATAGAGGTAGGATGGATGAATAAAGAAACAAACAATTTAGTAGGTGAATGGAAGAAGGCTAAAAATAGTTATTTATCTTTTTTTTAATTTTTAATTTCAATATAAATACATATTTTTCGCCTCAAAATAGCAACTCGTCTGCTTCAAGCAGTTCTGAATGTTGTATATTCTATGCAATAGTAGTTTTTATCAGCAAATGAGTCTTATGCATGCGTTATAGCAATATTTTGCAGGAATTTCTTCGTCCAAAAATAAGTGCGCTCACTTAGTCGGTGTAGCTGCTTTAGTGTTGGTCTCATCATAAATTCAAATCGTGACGTGTTCTGTAATTGAGATATGCTTATAGCGAATTTTATTTTATTTTTGTAAAGGTGGATACTCGCGCTTACATTCTAGTTTTTTGTTTAAGGTTTTACCTCCACTTCCAAATTTTGCTGATTTTGCAGATACGCACTACCGTAAAATTATGGATTCAATTCCGGAAAGCAGTTCTATACTGTTTGGATAAAGAGATGAAGGAAATGGATTTTTAATTGGAATGGTTCTGTATGCTGTTTTCTTCCTTTTTTCCGATCGATGGCTTTTTTATGTTCAGCTGCCAGTCCTTAGCTCACCATTTTAAGATAGGAAATAGTTAATGTAAAACCAGACTCTTAGACTCTTTACCCGCTACTGGAAGTAGTTAAGTAAATAAAACAGTCTTTAGCCTGTCACTTTGTAGGAAATAGTTAAGTAAATAAACAAGTCTTTAGTCCACCACTGCGAGGTAAGAAATAGTTAAGTAAATAAACTAATCTTTAGCCATCCATTTTGAGATAGGAAGTAGTTAAGTAAGCAAACCAGTGTTTAGCCCACCTCTTTGAAATAGGAAGTAGTTAAGTAACCAATCTTCAGCCCTCCACATTGAGATAGGAAGTAGTTAAGTAAGCAAATCAGTGTTTAGCCCACCTCTTTGAAATAGGAAGTAGTTAAGTAACCAATCTTCAGCCCTCCACATTGAGATAGGAAGTAGTTAAGTAAGCAAACCAGTGTTTAGCCCACCTCTTACAAATAGGAAGTAAAATAAGTATTAGCCCTCCATTTTGAGATAGGAAGTAGTTAAGCAAGTAAACCAATATTTAGCCCTCCACATTGAGATAGGAAGTTGTTAAGTAAGTAAACACGTCTCCACTTTCAGAAGTATTTAAAGTAAGACTTTCCCTTGAGTGGGATGGAATTCAGGGACCTCCAGACTCTTACCATGGGGCTCCCGTTTACTCGTTTGCCCATAACGTAGTAAGCAAAGGGCAGCATGCCCCCACCCCCAAGGAATTTTTTTTTAAAGTGTTCGCTTTGTAAGCTATTCCCCCGCGCCCATGTTCTTTGTCCTAGTGATAGGTCGGCGTGGAATATGCGCTGTTTGGCCGCGCACTCGTAGAATATCTGCACCTAAACCTATGTATGATCCATAAAAACTAATTTTAAAGCCTGGATGCTGGGGGGGGGGGGGCTTCTTCTTTGGTTTAAGAGTTTGTTTTTTTTTTTTTTTTAAGGCAGGCGTCTTAATTTTCCTTCTTCTCATTACCAGTGTCCGGTATTGCATTCTTTTTCGAATGACTGCTGCTTTTCGGCAGTAAAGTTAACAGTTTTCGTGGCAGAACAAACACTTCCAGTCACGAACGAAAATAACTATAAATCTGGCGTCGTTGTATGTCCTGCTGTAAACATCGCGTTTGTATGAGAGGAAATTACTATAAATCTTGTGTCATTGTATGTCCTGCTGTAAACATCGCGTTTGTATGAGAGGAAATTACTATAAATCTTGTGTCATTGTATGTCCTGCTGTAAACATCGCGTTTGTATGAGAAGCAACCACTTTCGCCAGAAGCGGGTTCATATTTCTCATGTCGGTTTGCACTTTGCGGCATTTTTCATCCTTTTGTCAGTCATTCAAGGTTAGGGTACATGAACTGCCTAAGATACATAAGAGAAAACCAACGACATAAAAGCACAACTCTCAATATATTTAGAATTGGCGTTTCTATGTATATGAACATGCGCATATAGCACGTGGAGGCTTAGAATAACCTGTTGAGGTCATACCACATGACCTCTTATTAGCTTGGACAGTGAGTGGAACATACAGTGTCCATAGTTTAATTAAATGCGTCTATGCCTTTAGATATTGATTGGTTCACTGGAATAGATTAACATATATTTACAAGGATATAGTTAACACTGAAACGGTTACATGTATTTACACGGACACACACGCATGTATTTCAATTTAGAACCAGTAGCCGGAATCTTAAATCTTTTTTCCTCTAGAGGTTTCGACAGTTTTATAATCTACTCGCCTTGTCACCTTATAATTTTGGCAGTCCTTGAGCACCCGCAAGTTTATCACCATACTTTTCATGCCCTAGCAAGTATTTCCATTAGCATTTATTGTTGTTTAGCTTGTGAGGATAGTCATTTATTCATAGTTATTATGTAAGCAGTGTTTGGTCAAACGGCACTTTTATAAAAGTGGAATTGATATTAATACAGTGCAGTATTTTACATTAGTAACATGTTTGATCTGTGCTCATTATGTTACAGTATTTTACGTTAGTAACAACGTGTTTGATCTGTGCTCATTATGTTACAGTATTTTACATTAGTAACATGTTTGATCTGTGCTCATTATGTTACAGTATTTTATGTTAGTTACTACATGTACTCTGAACTAAGTTTTAGAATTTCCTACAGCATATGATACCACAAACACCTTAAAATGTGAATCAGTGATTGTGTGACACATGCACCCCACTTAGTTAATGATATGATTATTATTATTAATTAATCTTTCATAACTAATTTAACCTGATCAGAATGTGTTCCCGCCACTGGAAACTGATACACTGCTATATCTCGAATGTCTACTCCCCTGTCACTGCTTCATGTAGGACACGATTTCAGCAATTCTGGTAACTTCACTGCACCAGAATTCTCCAGAATGTACCTAGCTTATTTTGCTCTGATACAACAATAGTGCACAATGTACTCCCTTATGCTTACACAAATGCGATACACTCTGCAAGTTTCCCACGTTTTCCCAATCACTCAAGTCACAACCAGTGAACAAACAAGGGTAGCTAGGAACTTAAAAGTTGAATTTGAGACTCACATTTCAAGGCTGAACTCACACTCACAGGGTGAGACTCAAACTAAAAAGGCACTTGATCACTGTAACAGATAGTTAAGGAGTAAGCCTAAGTTTCCTATTCATCACAATATAACTCATTTGTATCTGTTCTCAAACTTACAATTTCAATATTCATTAGTCCCGTGCATGCACATGGTAAAACAGTGTATCAAACAATGTCACATATTAATACACCACATGGGTGTATCTTAGTTCAAACATTTGTAGTAATAAAAGTTAATTCACATAGTACATTTTTACATAACACAATTATAACATATCATAGTAAAATGCATAAAATGTTTTTAAGTCCATTCTCTCTCAATCATTCAATTAAACCACCACTCACGCTAACGACTGCCTTCAAGCTGCCTTCTTTGTCATTCGAATTCAAAGTGATTAAGGTGTAAAATTCTCTACAGCAAGTAGAGAATTCTTTAAACTCAGCCCATTGGCTAGTCTCATTCTCACAAATCATAATCATTGGACAATAGGAAACTGTTCATTCAGTTTCCATTAGGTCAGCAAATCTAGAATATTTTTGCCTCGGGCTGTTTACTTCAGACTCAGACACTTTCAAAATAACACCATAAGAAGTGCCCAAGGTCGGGTCACTTTGACAATTTTAGCAACTTATATATCAATTAAATTTTAAAATAGGGAGTGGCAAATTTACTCTGTCACACGTTGCTGTTAGTGGTTATTTTTTCTTAATCCACATAACAGGTAGTGTGAATATATGCTTTGACTCTGTCCTTTATCTAACGTTATCTAGCCATGTTCATTTTTTTTAAAATTTGTAATAATGTGGAAAATCAAACCATGTGTACATTTTTAATCACTGTGTACTTCGTCCTCTTTGTATGCAGCGTATTAGTCAAGTACTTAATCATCAAATTTCTTTTTCGTTATCGTAAACTACAGCTTTAGTTCTAAAATACTTATTAATTAAACCCATGTATTGTTATCACACTTGAAGGTAAAACATTAGTTCTCAAACACTTTCACATCAACAGCTATCGTACTTAAAAGTGCAGCTTTACTTATAAACTATATACAGTATCTAAGTCGGAAATATTCTCAAGACAATTACTCTTAGCTTGATGTGTTCGCTTTGTTATTTAGTGTTCAATTTCCTAAAGCTTGCAAAGTGCTTCATTGATTGCAAATGCCGAATGTGTTTTTTTCTTTACTTCAGAAGTCGGAAGAAATAAATTCAGTTTACACATGTACACACTCGTTATCTGCCATATATGTTTGCCATTTTTCTATAATCACCCATGACCAACACCTCCACACATGTTCCCTTTCTGTCTTTTTTTATTTTCCCACCCCCTTTCTCTTTTACGCAACACACACACACACACACACACACACACACACACACACACACACACACACTCACACACAACATACACACTCACACACAATACACTCACATACGCACACAACATACACACTCTCGCGCGCTTATACTTGTCGTATAATAGAACCTCTGCTCACGCGATCATAGGAATGTTATCGTCGGCAAGGATATGAAGCAGAATTAAGATGATAGGAATGTTATCGTCGGCAAGGATATGAAGCAGAATTAAGATGATAGGAATGTTATCGTCGGCAAGGATATGAAGCAGAATTAAGATGATAGGAATGTTATCGTCGGCAAGGATATGAAGCAGAATTAAGATGATAGGAATGTTATCGTCGGCAAGGATATGAAGCAGAATTAAGATGATAGGAATGTTATCGTCGGCAAGGATATGAAGCAGAATTAAGATGATAGGAATGTTATCGTCGGCAAGGATATGAAGCAGAATTAAGATGATAGGAATGTTATCGTTGAAAAGGATATGAAGCAGAATTAAGATGATAGGAATGTTATCGTCGGCAAGGATATGAAGCAGAATTAAGATGATAGGAATGTTATCGTCGGCAAGGATATGAAGCAGAATTAAGATGATAGGAATGTTATCGTCGAAAAGGATATAAAGCAAATTAAGATGATAGCTAGTCTTAGCCCACACGTGTACACACTTTATCGAGATTTAATATACACTAGTAATCACTTGTTACACATCACACGGAATATAATTATTGTCTCTTGCTATTTTGCAATTGCACATGGCCATTCTGTCTTTGCGAGGTTTGTGGTTGTTTTTTGTTTTGTGTTCTTGTTTCTTTTTTCGTGTTTAGATGTGGTGGTGGGGTATTTTCCTGCAACGTGTTCTTGATATGCATGCTATTTTTCAACTGCAGAATATTCCGGACCAGCAGGGTAGTCCATTTTATACTGGTTCCTGCGGACAGCTTGTTTTATTTACCTAGTAAATAGGTATGTAAAGTGGGTAAACTACTTCTGTGATACACACATAGATAGACCAGTAGTTCTGTCCAAGCCGCTGTAGGTAGTCCAGTAGTTATGTCCACTTCACATGGAGTAGATCATTATATCTGTCCAGTTTACATGGAGCAGACCAGAAGGCCGCCCTATGTACCAATTTATAAATGTGAAAGTAAAGTAGTTCATTTATTTGTTTGTGATTTGAGGGCGAGTCGAGTGGGGTTCTCTCTTGCCGGCAGTTGTTGTTAAGTCTTGTTAACTGTTTCAATCTAGTTCACTCTACTTAGACAAGGAACAAAACAACTGTCATGCGATTGGGACCATAGGAATCAACGCAGCACTTGACTGGACCAGTTTGAAAAGTGAAACATTTTAGTGTCCATCCGAATTTATTATTAATTGTACATGTGTTTGCATACACATTCTCTCTCTCCACTCTCTCTCTCTCTCTCTGTCTCTCTCTCTCTCTCTCTCTCTCTCTCTCTCTCTCTCTCTCTCTCTCTCTCTCTCTCTCTCATACACACACACGCGCGCACACACACACACATATACGTTAAACAAATATAAATTGTGCATTTGACTTTATGCATGATTTTTGTCATGGCATATCTTCTGCTTTGACATGTTTATGTAAAATTGTTTTGCTGTAAAGAGTAAATTAAGCCTGTGAGTAAACAACAGGCCCAGACTGCTACACTGTTTGCGATCTAGAGACGTGTACGCAGCAAAAATTTAAAAAAAAGTAGGAAAAAAATATATTGACAACGGGCAGACTAGACTCGCTATGCACCGTCTGGAGTGGAAAGATAAAAACGAGCAACATTCTTGATAAAAATAGTTTTCTTTTTTTTTTTTTTTTACTTTCTTTCAGTGTTTTTCCCTCTCCATTATTGAGACTAGACTACTGCCATGTTGAGCAAAGTCCAAAGATTACATCAGAGAGGGTTGCCCCCGTTCGTGTGATTGATACGTGTTATAAATGGTGCATATGATAGGATACTGATCGTTGTCCTTTTATTTAAAACAAACATTTTTAAAAAAAAGAAATGTTATGATTATGAGTTTTTAGTGATTAACGAGTTTTAAGGAAGTCACCGACATTATTATTATTATTATTATTATTATTGTGTTCATATCGCCTATACGCACCACCTCGCGTCCGTAATAACTAGATTGTGTGTAACTATTTAACGGTGCTGAGGCACTTTGAGTGCATGATGCGCATGTACACAAACGTACGTACCCACACGTGCGCACACCGAGGTATTTCTTGTACCTCGTACGTCGTGCTTAGAGAGCGCTTAGGCGATATTATTTGTTCGTCTAGACAGTAAATAACAGGTTTTGTTTTTAAAATATCTACATACCTCATTGCATATTCGGGTGTATACCTTTGCACGTGTATACATACACACTCACAGCACGCACACAAATTCTCCCCCCCCCCCACTCTTCCAAATAAAATAAAAATAATGACAATTGAGTTGTGTGGATACATGTAGGTTTCATTGTGGCCATTCTCCTTCTAGTCATGCTGGCACTAGGTTTCATTGTGGCCATTCTCCTTCTAGTCATGCTGGCACTAGGTTTCATTGTGGCCATTCTCCTTCTAGTCATGCTGGCACTAGGTTTCATTGTGGCCATTCTCCTTCAAGTCATGCTGGCACTAGGTTTCATTGTGACCATTCTCCTTCTAGTCATGCTGGCACTCTTCCCGTTGTCAGTAATTTCTTTTTTTCTTTTTCTTTTCTGTTGGGGGGGGGGGGGTGGCATGCTATGAGGGATCCAGCACTGCACCGCGCAGCCTTGAGCCTTAAGGCCATACTTAGCTATATTTCGTGCGATTTTCCTGTCCATTCGCAGCCCTGCAGGTAGAAGTCGGATTGGTGTATATGTATGTATTCGTGTAGGAGGGGGGGTGGTACGCAAAGTACTTCCATATGGAGAATAATAAGTTCGGGAGGACTATTTTTTCGCAAAAGAAAGGGACTGTAGAATGAGAACGCATCCAGCACGTTGTGAAGATGCAGTTAACGTGTCTCCGCGTGTTTTTTGTTTAGTTTAGTTTTGGTATTTTTAGGTTTTGTAAACAATAATGATCATAAATATTTTTTTAATAGAGGTCAAAGATTATTTTTTTTACAGAAAGAGAATTATATTAAAATTATTTTTTTTAAATACCAACCTTTTCTTTTTCCACGAAAAGAACTAAACAAGTTATTATATTTCATTAATATTTGTTGAATGCTCTGATATTTTTTTTTTACATAATTAGCTAGCAATTTTTATTTTAATTAGAATTTTTTTTATTCATCGCGAAGCTATGTGCTGGATGTGTGTGTGTGTGTGTGTGTGTGTGTGCGTGTGTGTGTGTGTGTGCATAAACAACTATAACCCTAATTTTATTATTAATAATTAATATTAAATGCCAAAGATTTTTTTAAAAGAGGAGCTAGAGCTTTTGATAATTAGTATTTATTACATGTTTGGCAAGGCTTTCTTTTTCTTACCGAAATCGACAAAATGTTACTATAATTAATCAGTAATTGTTAAATGCCACGTGTGGCGGAGTAAATTTGCCTATCCCTATTTCTTTATTTAATAATTATACCTTTGTTGCCAATGTTATCCTGACCCATCCAAGAGCACTGCTTATAATGATTTTTTTTTTTTTTACAACTCAGGTAAAGAGTATTGTACAGTTTGCTGATGTAAACTAAACCGGTTTTAGGTGGATGAGTAGTTTTTATTATCCAGTGGTTAAGATTTACAAGAAATAGACCAGTCAATTGGTTGAGATCAAAGTTTACCTGTTTAAAATTATTTATTGTCTATTTACCTTTGAATTTGGTGCTGCAGAGTCCGGTCAGAAGAGCGGCCGTTAACTTAATGGTGAGTTAACTGATTGAGAGTGAAATGACTTAGAATAGTTCGACCATTTCCATATTGATATATCTGTTATACACGCATTTTATAATAGAGATGTATTATATGCATAGACTATTATTTCTATGAATTGTGAACTATGATACTTGTATGTAGTATGCTAAACACTTCACATTATTTCTAGTGAACACGTTTATAAAATTATGTTATGTTTATTATGCTTTATGCATGTATCAGATTAGTCTCGAGAGTACAGTGGCTGATTGAATATTCTACAGCATGCTAGAGGGCACATGAAACTGACAATTCTATTGTGACAATAAACAAACTTATGACTTTGCAATGAAAGAACGCAAAAGACTAGTGGGTATCTGACAAGGTTATGTATAAACTATTACCCTATATCCCTATAATCTCTAGAACTCCATTTCTGTTCTCTGATAAAAATTATCCTGTGACTTATATTGACTCTAATCTACTGCATTACATGTTAGGGTATTAGACTATACAAATATTGAAACTATTTGAGTGTGGTTCGTGGAAATATTGATGTCAGATAATCTTCTCATTGTATTTGTTTTATGTATATTTGATTGTTGATAAAATAAATTTATTGTTGTTTTTTTTTAACCTTCTTACACATAACGATAACAATATATTGGAGATTTTGCGGGTGGATGGGGGGCTAGTTAACTATAGTTCAAAGACGGATTTATCTTCTGCTTTGCAAAGTTTTCCACCTACGGAAAAATTGTGTGATATTGAATGTTTGTATTTAATGTTGTGGAAGAGAGAAAACGTTTACAGTATCAACACATCCGCCTACTGAGAGAGAGAGTGTGTCTTTTGGGAGAATTTTTAATAACATAAATTTAGTTATGGATGATATGATTAATTTTGAATAAAGAAAATATATAGGAAATTTTTATAGAATTTCATATGTTTTCAATGCCAAGTGTTTATTTTGTTGTTGTTTACAGAAATACGTAGATTTTTATAATTAGTAGTAAAAAAAATAGTACTTATAAAATAACAAGGGTATTTTTCAAAAAGAGGTCTACGATTTTAGTATAAATAAAAATTGTCAAATTCCAAGGAAAAACTTTCTTTCAGAAATATCTTGAATTTTATTATAATTAGTATTTGCTAGTAATATACCAGAGATGTTAATTTTATTTGTTGAATGCGTCATAAAAGCTGTATCATAGTACTTTTACTCCATTCCATGTTTTTCATTGAACCGTGTAGAGCAGTGTTCTGTGGCAAACAGATAATAAAAGTAAGTCATTGAAACGCCGATAACTGAAAGTTACATACCTTTTAGCATTAGGGTTTGCATGGGAATATGTTTTTTAAGCCTGCTTATGACTATGTGCCTGTAGATGTGTGAGAATGTGTGTGTATGTTATCACTGGAGAGAGGAAGAATACATCCCCTTGCTTTACCCTAGCAATTGGCTTACTATTTTTCTTTCTTTTTTTTTTTTTTTTGTCCTATTGATTTCTTGTTACTCTAATGTCTCAGGTTTCTGTGAATTCTTGTTACACGGTGTTTTATTTTGTCTTCTTTTTCTTTCCTTGCCTTTCACTCATTGCTTGTATTTCTGAGGCTTCTGCATTTACTGTTATAATGCATGTTTAGATGTAAATTATTGCTCAAATAAATCTGGGGTGGAGCAGCTGTTGAGACTTAGAAGAAATTCACAGATTAGACTGCTCCCCCCCCCCCCCCCCCGCATATAAACCTCGACTACTTGAGTGTGTCAGACACAGAACTGTTACCTGCATTGCCTTTAGTCGTTGCTTATTTAATCTTCATGACATTAGTGCACTGCCTTTAGTGTTGCTTATTTAATCTTCATGACATTAGTGCACTGCCTTTAGTGTTGCTTATTTAATCCTCATGACATTAATGCACTGCCTTAAGTGTTGCTTGTTTAATCTTCATGACATTAGTGCACTGCCTTTAGTGTTGCTTATTTAATCCTCATGACATTAATGGACTGCCTTAACTGCTGCTTGTTTAATCTTCATGAAATTAGTACATTACCTTTAGTGTTGCTTATTTATTCTTCATGACATTAGTATATTGCATAGAATGTTTTTCTCTTCTTCAAGACATTTCGTGCTTAGCCTTTAATATTGCTTTTTATTTGTGACATAATCATTACGTATATTGCTGTGATGCACACGCCCATTTAGTTAATGAAAATGATTATTATTATTAATTAATCCTTCATAACTAATTACAAGTGGTGAGAATCTTAATTTATTTTATTGATGATTCTCCAAAAGACACCACTCGTCTATCTCTTGGCAAATATATAGGTGCTGTAAATGTTTTCTCTCTTCCACAACATAAACAACATTTACAGTCACATAATCTTTTCGTAGGTGGAAAACATCTTATTAAAGGAGAAGACAAATTTAACTTTAATCTATATTTAGCGGGCTCCATCCACACACTTTCTTCTACAACATAAGATTGTCAATATGCGTAAGGTCAGTAAATTTAATAATAATTTTATTCAATGAAATATACATATAACAATTACAATGAAATAGATTACTTGACACCAAAATTCCACAAACTCACATTCAGATAATTTTACGTTTACACAGTATATACTATAATTACAATTCAACAATAGAATCAATGCAAATTGCGGGTAAGTCCTATCAGAGAATAGAAATGGAGTTGTTAGAGGTAGGTAATTTAAAGTCTTTATTACGTGACCTGGATTAAGCATTCCTTCAACAGTCTTCATTTGCTTTCACCACAATGTCCATGTCAACATGTGTCTTCCACCACACATGGAAAACACTGACACACTGTTATATTCTCAAACGAACTTCAAGGCTTTCCTTACCATGTCATTTCCTTTAAGCAGAACATAATGATACAGTAAGTCTGGTAACTTCAATGTACTAGAATTCTCCCTAATGTGTACAGCATACTCATTATGCTTACACACTGCAATAGATGTCCCCATGCCTTCCTGGTTGTTCAAGTTTCTAACCAGTGAACACATGAAGGGTAACTGGAATCTTGAGAGTTGAAACTCAAACTCAACTCAAAACTCAAAAGGTAATATCTCAAAAGGCCACTTGTTCACAGCAAAATATAATTTAGGAGCAAACCTAAGTTTCCTGTTCATCACAGTATAACTCCATTCTATCTTACATCCCATTTTCAATTTCCTGCAACAGTATTTATTAGTCCCATACACACATGGTAAATAAAGACAGCCTATTAAACAATGTTTTAATAGTAGTGAAAGGAGTTTTAATAGTAGTGAAGTTGTTGTGCCAGTAGTAAAAGGAGTTTTAATAGTAGTGAAGTTGTTGTGCCAGTAGTAAAAGTAGTTTTAATAGTAGTGAAGTTGTTGTGCCAGTAGTAAAAGTAGTTTTAATAGTAGTGAAGTTTTTGTGCCAGTAGTAAAAGTAGTTTTAATAGTAGTGAAGTTGTTGTGCCAGTAGTAAAAGTAGTTTTAATAGTAGTGAAGTAGTTGTGCCAGTAGTAAAAGTAGTTTTAATAGTAGTGAAGTAGTTGTGCCAGTAGTAAAAGTAGTTTTAATAGTAGTGAAGTAGTTGTGCTAATAATAAAAGTAGTTTTAATAGTAGTGAAATTGTTGTGCTAGTAGTAAAAGTAGTGTTAATAGTAGTGAAATTGTTGTGCTAGTAGTTATATAAGTAGTAGAAATAGTTGAAGTAATACTAAAAGTAGTGTAGCAGTAGTGTATTTTGTATCTCTATTCATCGTGTATTTTAAGCCGATATGTTTTCTTTTTATATCCTATCGATGACTTTTTAAACAGACCCATAAAATATAGAAATACTGTCTGACTTCTTCTCCACAAGTTACATGCCGATTTACTTGCGCATAAGGTATGGTCAGTAATGCATTCGTTAAATCATTGTTTTTTGACTTACTGACTGCAGTCTGCTAGACAATTAATTTTTCATCGAAACTTTGGCCTGGTTTTCGCTTTCGTGCGAACTCTTTTCGCATAATTGTCATAATTGTCGTTATCGTTCTATTGTCATAATTGTCGTTATCGTTCTATTGTCATAATTGTCGTTATCGTTCTATTGTCATAATTGTCGTTATCGTTCTATTGTCATAATTGTCGTTATCATTCTATTGTCATAATTGTCGTTATCATTCTATTGTCATACTTGTCTGAGAGTCTCCAATGACTTAAAAATCGTTTAGACTTTAAAGTTTATTTTATTATTATAATAATGATAATGAATATGGATAAGCAGTTGTGTTTAGTTGCGTTTTAGAATGCTTAGCCTGTGTTTACCGTTCGTTGCTAAGTTAGTGGTTTGCCTAATGGCCATTTAAATATTCTTTTAATATTTAACGAGTAGTCATTTTTACAAACGTTCACTTTGCTGCACGCAGCGCCAGAATGTTGTTTAAAAATAAACTGAAATTCAGATTGCATCTAGTATATAAACTGTAAATAAAATTTTCCAATCTTTCTGCATTTAAA
Source organism: Sinotaia quadrata (assembly GCA_028829895.1). Lineage (NCBI taxonomy): Eukaryota > Metazoa > Mollusca > Gastropoda > Architaenioglossa > Viviparidae > Sinotaia > Sinotaia quadrata. The sequence continues at coordinate 46,162,556 of CM054181.1, read as the reverse complement.
AGATACGATTGATTTTTGCTTGAATGCACATTTTAATATACTGTATTTCGGGTTGTACTTTGCACACTATGTACCTAATTAACTTACTTCAGTGGCACGCAGTCATTTGATGGCTGCCATTAATTGTTTATATTTTTCAAAAAAATCAAATACTTTTATAAGTCACTTTTGACTGTGTGTTTTTAATTTTTTCTCACATTTGCACTTGATTTGTTGGTCAGATTTGTATGCATTTTCTTTTTACTTTTGCTTGAGACAATATATCACCGATTATTTGACTATATCGGGCATTTACGAATGTCCAGTTTTGATTCTTGTTTCAGATTCGGATAGTCTGGTAAAGATTATTCTAATCCCATCCTGTCTGGTGGTGTTGATCTTGGCTGGAGTGGTTTATCTTATCGGACGCTACCACTGTGCCGCCCTCTCTCGCACGTTGCACCGAGATGCAGGAGAGGGTGGACACTTGACGTGTCCACAGTCACACAGCTCTGAGGTGAGTTTGATAGAATGCGCTTGACTGGTTGAGTTTAATGACCAATTGTTTCTCCATGGTATTAGTTGTATAAGACATTTTTGTTTAAACTGTGGTAAGTGCCTTATGACGAAATGGTCATAATTTGTTTTAATTTAATAACAGTCGAATGGTGTAATACCCTTTGTCATTTTATTTAGGTACCTACGTTATTGTGCAGACAATCTCTTTTTACTTTTTACTTTATTTTTCACTGGTAACTATGGTATTATATTTTATCACCATATCTTTTTACTGTGGTATAGAGTAATAAATTTCAGTTTGCTATGTTAACTATAGTATAGTTTTACCAACATATTTATTATTATAGTAAATGCTGTATAGTTTGCTGATAATTTTAATATATTAAAATACTAAAATGGTGTGACAGTCTTTTTCTTCTCTAACTACGGTACATTGAAATTGCAAGTATCAATGTCATTGTCCATATCTAGTTCTTTTGATAATTTTCATGTCGTTTTATGTTTGAAATGCTTACTCTCAGTGTTGTTATATTAGTAATCAGTTCGTGCGTTTTATGTTTGAAATGTTTACTCTCAGTGTTGTTATATTAGTACATCAGTTCGTGCGTTTTATGTTTGAAATGCTTACTCTCAGTGTTGTTATATTAGTAATCAGTTCGTGCGTTTTATGTTTGAAATGTTTACTCTCAGTGTTGTTATATTAGTACATCAGTTCGTGCGTTTTATGTTTGAAATGCTTACTCTCAGTGTTGTTATATTAGTAATCAGTTCGTGCGTTTTATGTTTGAAATGCTTACTCTCAGTGTTGTTATATTAGTACATCAGTTCGTGCGTTTTATGTTTGAAATGCTTACTCTCAGTGTTGTTATATTAGTAATCAGTTCGTGCGTTTCGTCTTGAGTGGAATTAGACATGCTTTTGAACACAAGTAGTGTTTGGGGTTTTTTGAAGCTCCTTTCTGCCCACTATACATGGATATATTGTTTTAGAAATAGTAATCAGTTTATAAATAGCTGAAAGATTATTAGTGCACAGCTCTATAATTCTAAATAAATAGTCGTGTAGCTTTTATAATAATATTAAAACAACTTACCTTTATATTTTAAAGGTTGACTTCTGAATTTAAAAGCTTACCGTACTGTTACTGTTTGTTTAACTCACTCGTTTAAGAATACAATTTCAAGTGCATTGTATAAAGATGGTGCACAGTTATTCTTTCTTAGTTCTGTTTTAAATATTTTTATTTATTTTATTAAATTTTGATTAATCACAATTAATTTCGACGAACGGTTGCTGTTAGCATATTTTTACCGCTTAATGCATACCTGTAGTTTACTCGTTTATATTTATAAGTTATATATGGTGTTTATTGCACAGTTCTCTTAGAAGTATTTCATTTTCCCAGAGAACGGTAAATTAAGCGACTGTCAGCACTAGAAAATGGGGTTTGGGCAGGCTGTTTGTTTTATTTTTAATTAAAAATGCATTCTACTTTATTTTTACTCATGGGTGGGGGAATAGAATAGTACTGTCCATATTCAAAATATATTTTAAAAGTATTTTACTTCTTTTTCTGGTTATCACTTTTCCACACGTGTGAGCTAGTCAAGTGTTTACTGACACGAAAAAGTCTTTTGCCTGGAAACGCAATAAAGCGCAATTCAAGCTTGAAGCAGTTACAAACTCTAGCAAACAGCAAATTTTTCTAGAGTGAAGATCGGGTATAAAAAATCATTTTACGAATGTGACACCAATCTCTTTTTTTTGTACTCACTCTCTGGTTTTTTTTTAAACGAATGCACGACTACCGTAGAGGACTTTCCTGTGGGAGAAAACAAACCGACTCCCGTATTGCTCCGAATACCGACCTGCGACAGATGTCGTAAAGCGTACACAGCAAGCTTAGTCAAGTTTTGCTTACGAATGAAAGGCCTGTTACCGTGGTTTCTTGAATTGCAGTGATGTTTTGGAAAATATTAGCATTAACAAAAATTATATGTGTAGTGGAATTTAAAGCACCTTGTTTAATTTTCCGGTAATAATCAAGGTCAAATGCATCTTGCACTGAAGGTTAAATTCGAGCACCTTTTAGGAAAGAAAGAAGCGTGCGAAGGACAAGGGACAGCTTACATTACTAAAAATAATGCACTCTTTAAATATTAACGTTTCGTGTGTCTGTAATTTTCAACTTTTTCCAAACTGTGTCCAGCTCAGGATCGAGGTTTTGTTGGGCGGTACCTCGTGAAACTGACTAGTCCATGTATACTTTCCGTATATTTTCCGAACTGTTTCCGGCTCTT